>OY829508.1:13682257-15147607 GCA_963691665.1 Clepsis dumicolana
GTTGGTTGGTTGGTTGGTTGGTTGGTTGGTTGGTTGGTTGGTTGGTTGGTTGGTTGGTTGGTTGGTTGGTTGGTTGGTTGGTTGGTTGGTTGGTTGGTTGGTTGGTTGGTTGGTTGGTTGGTTGGTTGGTTGGTTGGTTGGTTGGTTGGTTGGTTGGTTGGTTGGTTGGTTGGTTGGTTGGTTGGTTGGTTGGTTGGTTGGTTGGTTGGTTGGTTGGTTGGTTGGTTGGTTGGTTGGTTGGTTGGTTGGTTGGTTGGTTGGTTGGTTGGTTGGTTGGTTGGTTGGTTGGTTGGTTGGTTGGTTGGTTGGTTGGTTGGTTGGTTGGTTGGTTGGTTGGTTGGTTGGTTGGTTGGTTGGTTGGTTGGTTGGTTGGTTGGTTGGTTGGTTGGTTGGTTGGTTGGTTGGTTGGTTGGTTGGTTGGTTGGTTGGTTGGTTGGTTGGTTGGTTGGTTGGTTGGTTGGTTGGTTGGTTGGTTGGTTGGTTGGTTGGTTGGTTGGTTGGTTGGTTGGTTGGTTGGTTGGTTGGTTGGTTGGTTGGTTGGTTGGTTGGTTGGTTGGTTGGTTGGTTGGTTGGTTGGTTGGTTGGTTGGTTGGTTGGTTGGTTGGTTGGTTGGTTGGTTGGTTGGTTGGTTGGTTGGTTGGTTGGTTGGTTGGTTGGTTGGTTGGTTGGTTGGTTGGTTGGTTGGTTGGTTGGTTGGTTGGTTGGTTGGTTGGTTGGTTGGTTGGTTGGTTGGTTGGTTGGTTGGTTGGTTGGTTGGTTGGTTGGTTGGTTGGTTGGTTGGTTGGTTGGTTGGTTGGTTGGTTGGTTGGTTGGTTGGTTGGTTGGTTGGTTGGTTGGTTGGTTGGTTGGTTGGTTGGTTGGTTGGTTGGTTGGTTGGTTGGTTGGTTGGTTGGTTGGTTGGTTGGTTGGTTGGTTGGTTGGTTGGTTGGTTGGTTGGTTGGTTGGTTGGTTGGTTGGTTGGTTGGTTGGTTGGTTGGTTGGTTGGTTGGTTGGTTGGTTGGTTGGTTGGTTGGTTGGTTGGTTGGTTGGTTGGTTGGTTGGTTGGTTGGTTGGTTGGTTGGTTGGTTGGTTGGTTGGTTGGTTGGTTGGTTGGTTGGTTGGTTGGTTGGTTGGTTGGTTGGTTGGTTGGTTGGTTGGTTGGTTGGTTGGTTGGTTGGTTGGTTGGTTGGTTGGTTGGTTGGTTGGTTGGTTGGTTGGTTGGTTGGTTGGTTGGTTGGTTGGTTGGTTGGTTGGTTGGTTGGTTGGTTGGTTGGTTGGTTGGTTGGTTGGTTGGTTGGTTGGTTGGTTGGTTGGTTGGTTGGTTGGTTGGTTGGTTGGTTGGTTGGTTGGTTGGTTGGTTGGTTGGTTGGTTGGTTGGTTGGTTGGTTGGTTGGTTGGTTGGTTGGTTGGTTGGTTGGTTGGTTGGTTGGTTGGTTGGTTGGTTGGTTGGTTGGTTGGTTGGTTGGTTGGTTGGTTGGTTGGTTGGTTGGTTGGTTGGTTGGTTGGTTGGTTGGTTGGTTGGTTGGTTGGTTGGTTGGTTGGTTGGTTGGTTGGTTGGTTGGTTGGTTGGTTGGTTGGTTGGTTGGTTGGTTGGTTGGTTGGTTGGTTGGTTGGTTGGTTGGTTGGTTGGTTGGTTGGTTGGTTGGTTGGTTGGTTGGTTGGTTGGTTGGTTGGTTGGTTGGTTGGTTGGTTGGTTGGTTGGTTGGTTGGTTGGTTGGTTGGTTGGTTGGTTGGTTGGTTGGTTGGTTGGTTGGTTGGTTGGTTGGTTGGTTGGTTGGTTGGTTGGTTGGTTGGTTGGTTGGTTGGTTGGTTGGTTGGTTGGTTGGTTGGTTGGTTGGTTGGTTGGTTGGTTGGTTGGTTGGTTGGTTGGTTGGTTGGTTGGTTGGTTGGTTGGTTGGTTGGTTGGTTGGTTGGTTGGTTGGTTGGTTGGTTGGTTGGTTGGTTGGTTGGTTGGTTGGTTGGTTGGTTGGTTGGTTGGTTGGTTGGTTGGTTGGTTGGTTGGTTGGTTGGTTGGTTGGTTGGTTGGTTGGTTGGTTGGTTGGTTGGTTGGTTGGTTGGTTGGTTGGTTGGTTGGTTGGTTGGTTGGTTGGTTGGTTGGTTGGTTGGTTGGTTGGTTGGTTGGTTGGTTGGTTGGTTGGTTGGTTGGTTGGTTGGTTGGTTGGTTGGTTGGTTGGTTGGTTGGTTGGTTGGTTGGTTGGTTGGTTGGTTGGTTGGTTGGTTGGTTGGTTGGTTGGTTGGTTGGTTGGTTGGTTGGTTGGTTGGTTGGTTGGTTGGTTGGTTGGTTGGTTGGTTGGTTGGTTGGTTGGTTGGTTGGTTGGTTGGTTGGTTGGTTGGTTGGTTGGTTGGTTGGTTGGTTGGTTGGTTGGTTGGTTGGTTGGTTGGTTGGTTGGTTGGTTGGTTGGTTGGTTGGTTGGTTGGTTGGTTGGTTGGTTGGTTGGTTGGTTGGTTGGTTGGTTGGTTGGTTGGTTGGTTGGTTGGTTGGTTGGTTGGTTGGTTGGTTGGTTGGTTGGTTGGTTGGTTGGTTGGTTGGTTGGTTGGTTGGTTGGTTGGTTGGTTGGTTGGTTGGTTGGTTGGTTGGTTGGTTGGTTGGTTGGTTGGTTGGTTGGTTGGTTGGTTGGTTGGTTGGTTGGTTGGTTGGTTGGTTGGTTGGTTGGTTGGTTGGTTGGTTGGTTGGTTGGTTGGTTGGTTGGTTGGTTGGTTGGTTGGTTGGTTGGTTGGTTGGTTGGTTGGTTGGTTGGTTGGTTGGTTGGTTGGTTGGTTGGTTGGTTGGTTGGTTGGTTGGTTGGTTGGTTGGTTGGTTGGTTGGTTGGTTGGTTGGTTGGTTGGTTGGTTGGTTGGTTGGTTGGTTGGTTGGTTGGTTGGTTGGTTGGTTGGTTGGTTGGTTGGTTGGTTGGTTGGTTGGTTGGTTGGTTGGTTGGTTGGTTGGTTGGTTGGTTGGTTGGTTGGTTGGTTGGTTGGTTGGTTGGTTGGTTGGTTGGTTGGTTGGTTGGTTGGTTGGTTGGTTGGTTGGTTGGTTGGTTGGTTGGTTGGTTGGTTGGTTGGTTGGTTGGTTGGTTGGTTGGTTGGTTGGTTGGTTGGTTGGTTGGTTGGTTGGTTGGTTGGTTGGTTGGTTGGTTGGTTGGTTGGTTGGTTGGTTGGTTGGTTGGTTGGTTGGTTGGTTGGTTGGTTGGTTGGTTGGTTGGTTGGTTGGTTGGTTGGTTGGTTGGTTGGTTGGTTGGTTGGTTGGTTGGTTGGTTGGTTGGTTGGTTGGTTGGTTGGTTGGTTGGTTGGTTGGTTGGTTGGTTGGTTGGTTGGTTGGTTGGTTGGTTGGTTGGTTGGTTGGTTGGTTGGTTGGTTGGTTGGTTGGTTGGTTGGTTGGTTGGTTGGTTGGTTGGTTGGTTGGTTGGTTGGTTGGTTGGTTGGTTGGTTGGTTGGTTGGTTGGTTGGTTGGTTGGTTGGTTGGTTGGTTGGTTGGTTGGTTGGTTGGTTGGTTGGTTGGTTGGTTGGTTGGTTGGTTGGTTGGTTGGTTGGTTGGTTGGTTGGTTGGTTGGTTGGTTGGTTGGTTGGTTGGTTGGTTGGTTGGTTGGTTGGTTGGTTGGTTGGTTGGTTGGTTGGTTGGTTGGTTGGTTGGTTGGTTGGTTGGTTGGTTGGTTGGTTGGTTGGTTGGTTGGTTGGTTGGTTGGTTGGTTGGTTGGTTGGTTGGTTGGTTGGTTGGTTGGTTGGTTGGTTGGTTGGTTGGTTGGTTGGTTGGTTGGTTGGTTGGTTGGTTGGTTGGTTGGTTGGTTGGTTGGTTGGTTGGTTGGTTGGTTGGTTGGTTGGTTGGTTGGTTGGTTGGTTGGTTGGTTGGTTGGTTGGTTGGTTGGTTGGTTGGTTGGTTGGTTGGTTGGTTGGTTGGTTGGTTGGTTGGTTGGTTGGTTGGTTGGTTGGTTGGTTGGTTGGTTGGTTGGTTGGTTGGTTGGTTGGTTGGTTGGTTGGTTGGTTGGTTGGTTGGTTGGTTGGTTGGTTGGTTGGTTGGTTGGTTGGTTGGTTGGTTGGTTGGTTGGTTGGTTGGTTGGTTGGTTGGTTGGTTGGTTGGTTGGTTGGTTGGTTGGTTGGTTGGTTGGTTGGTTGGTTGGTTGGTTGGTTGGTTGGTTGGTTGGTTGGTTGGTTGGTTGGTTGGTTGGTTGGTTGGTTGGTTGGTTGGTTGGTTGGTTGGTTGGTTGGTTGGTTGGTTGGTTGGTTGGTTGGTTGGTTGGTTGGTTGGTTGGTTGGTTGGTTGGTTGGTTGGTTGGTTGGTTGGTTGGTTGGTTGGTTGGTTGGTTGGTTGGTTGGTTGGTTGGTTGGTTGGTTGGTTGGTTGGTTGGTTGGTTGGTTGGTTGGTTGGTTGGTTGGTTGGTTGGTTGGTTGGTTGGTTGGTTGGTTGGTTGGTTGGTTGGTTGGTTGGTTGGTTGGTTGGTTGGTTGGTTGGTTGGTTGGTTGGTTGGTTGGTTGGTTGGTTGGTTGGTTGGTTGGTTGGTTGGTTGGTTGGTTGGTTGGTTGGTTGGTTGGTTGGTTGGTTGGTTGGTTGGTTGGTTGGTTGGTTGGTTGGTTGGTTGGTTGGTTGGTTGGTTGGTTGGTTGGTTGGTTGGTTGGTTGGTTGGTTGGTTGGTTGGTTGGTTGGTTGGTTGGTTGGTTGGTTGGTTGGTTGGTTGGTTGGTTGGTTGGTTGGTTGGTTGGTTGGTTGGTTGGTTGGTTGGTTGGTTGGTTGGTTGGTTGGTTGGTTGGTTGGTTGGTTGGTTGGTTGGTTGGTTGGTTGGTTGGTTGGTTGGTTGGTTGGTTGGTTGGTTGGTTGGTTGGTTGGTTGGTTGGTTGGTTGGTTGGTTGGTTGGTTGGTTGGTTGGTTGGTTGGTTGGTTGGTTGGTTGGTTGGTTGGTTGGTTGGTTGGTTGGTTGGTTGGTTGGTTGGTTGGTTGGTTGGTTGGTTGGTTGGTTGGTTGGTTGGTTGGTTGGTTGGTTGGTTGGTTGGTTGGTTGGTTGGTTGGTTGGTTGGTTGGTTGGTTGGTTGGTTGGTTGGTTGGTTGGTTGGTTGGTTGGTTGGTTGGTTGGTTGGTTGGTTGGTTGGTTGGTTGGTTGGTTGGTTGGTTGGTTGGTTGGTTGGTTGGTTGGTTGGTTGGTTGGTTGGTTGGTTGGTTGGTTGGTTGGTTGGTTGGTTGGTTGGTTGGTTGGTTGGTTGGTTGGTTGGTTGGTTGGTTGGTTGGTTGGTTGGTTGGTTGGTTGGTTGGTTGGTTGGTTGGTTGGTTGGTTGGTTGGTTGGTTGGTTGGTTGGTTGGTTGGTTGGTTGGTTGGTTGGTTGGTTGGTTGGTTGGTTGGTTGGTTGGTTGGTTGGTTGGTTGGTTGGTTGGTTGGTTGGTTGGTTGGTTGGTTGGTTGGTTGGTTGGTTGGTTGGTTGGTTGGTTGGTTGGTTGGTTGGTTGGTTGGTTGGTTGGTTGGTTGGTTGGTTGGTTTGTTTGTTTGTTTGTTTGTTTGTTTGTTAGTTTGATAATTGGTTAGGATATTAAAAAAACATGGTGGCAGGGAACCCTCCGCGGGCCCCTCGGGGCCCGCGGCCCCCACCCAAAATACTAGTCCTATTATATATACTACGAACTGTATCAAGTTGATGACTAGCCGCAAGTACCTACCTGGTACGAGTATAAATAATGATAACGACTTTCTAAGGGTCGAGCACGACTTTTCGAATCCTACGTAACGTTACGGTTATCGTATCGAAATCGAGAAACCTCATACAAAGTTTTAGTTCCAAATACGCTCACGGGCGGGCGCTGTTCCAAACGTCATACCAACTCGATAACGTTTACTATTCGATTTTATGTGACGCAGGATTCGAAAAGTCCTGCTCGACCCTCGATACAGTTAAGTAAAGGCATGCATATTTGGCATTTAACTAGGTAGTAGCTATCTTGAACAAAAGTGTTAAGTAATTTAATTATTAGTTACCATTGGCAGTAATATTTACCATTCAAATAGGGTGAAAAATAATCGCTTTTAATTTGTATTTAGTTTAGAAAGTTTAGTTCTCATTAGTTTGACCCTGAATACTATGGTTATCGCAACAAAATAAGTTGTCTTTGTCTACAGACAAGTATGAAAAAAAGTTAGCGAATTCATCGGTCGAAATTGTGTGGTTAATGTCGAAATAATGGGGGCCTCCGTCCCCCGTCTCGCTCCAGGTCATATTCTTATGCCTACAAATTAATGTCAATAATGACTAAAAACCCGAAATAAAAACAAAAATCTAAGAGTACTCGTATAAGTTTTTTAACAGTGACCAAGGCGTCAAATGAATTATATAAACAATAGACAACATGGCATAGGCAAATAGCAATAGGCAGTCCTTTCTAATTGTAAGTCCGCCTTTGTACTCAAATGTTATTGTTGTAACTTGTGTTTTATCCTGTTTTTTGTACAATAAAGTGTTTACTTACTTAATTAAAACATAAGTTACATGATTATTTATTTCACACGATTGCGCCTGTAAATTAAATAATTATTCGTCAAATGCGATCGTTAATTTCATTAGTAATCATTGAAGATAATAGTTTCCAGCTATCTTAAAAGTGTTTCACTCCGATTTTTAACTGATTTTTTTTATATAAAAAAAACGCGATGTTCTATGTTAATTTAATGTCATAATGGTGTGGAGTACTCGTTCCTGCTATTGTATTCGTGCCACCCCTGACACGAGCTCAAGGCCAACCGTAATGATCCGGTCGCGTATGGAGCCACCGTATGATTTGTCGTTTTCACTATCAGCCCTACATATCGATACTTATTGATTGCCCTGGTTCCCATTCATCTATTCTAAACCCGCTTGCTTAAACATTATTGTGACACCTCCAAGCAACTTATCTGAAACTTGGATTTAAGTAATTCCCTGATTTGATCTTGGGGTTTCTTTTATCGTCCTTTATCAGTTAAATACCTACGCGATAGGAAATCAGTAATATTACATTTTGTACTTTCTTATTCAACACACCGTTTTCAAGTTCATATTTAAATAAAGATTACTAGTAGAATTAATGGGCGTAAAGATAATTAATGAGTCGTTTGTGCGACTGCAGTTAGCAGCGGGGCGAGTGCAGGCGGGCGCTGACGTCGCCAGGTAACCCCATTGTGTTAATGTTTTGAGAATCGGAGTGTTGAACGTCGCATGTTTACACAACATCACTTGAAACAATCCCATTGTTTTGCTAAAGCCCGTGTAATGAGTATCCAAAACATTTGGGGAAGCGAGAATTGAATACCGGAGGAACTTGGTCAATGTCCGGTGGATCTGCCGAGCTAAGTTTGAGCGTGTTAGTCCATTTCCTTCGGCATCATTCAATAATTGTTAAAGTGCATTTGTGATTAGGCGAGTTGTCTCAGGTTTGAGTTACCAATGCGTTATATTATTAATAGAGAAGCCACCCGGACTCCATATTGTTCTAAGAACTCGGTGGGTCTGATTTCGCTGCCTAGCTATGGGTGTTAGTTTAGACTTCAAGTGAAAGAAACATTTGCCTTTCTCATACATGTGCTTGCTGTGTGTAACAATACAGGGCCAAAATAATGTTCGCCGTGCTCGTTTCGCGTGCATTTATTTATTTACAACTTCACCAAATAACGTTGCGTCATAATGTACGAGCACATGAAAGTACTTACCTACTTAAGAGTGGTACAAAACTATTGTTTCCAATTCTTGCTTGAATACATTATTCGAAGGTTGATCAGAAGACTAATGCACCTAAAGTTATTTTTAGTTGTTGTGAAAAATAGATGAACGCGGTTATACCTAATAAATATTTAATTGTAAGTATCTAGTTCGAGGAACCCACGCAGGTAACGATGACTGCTGAAAAATAGTTATTTGTAATCGATCAATAAGTTTGACGATGCTCTTCCACACAATCATTACAAAGACAATTAAATACCTAAGGATGCGAAACCAATTCATTAATTGGTTGTGTTTTATTGTGTTGCTAAAGTTACGGAGTTATTTGACCTTAGCGCAGTAGCTGGGTACCTACAGCTAGCTTAGTCTTTCCTTATTTCTTAACTGACAACAGCCGATTACATTATAATTGATAAATTGCAAAGTGTAATTTGAGCTTTATTTGGAATTAGCACCCACACAAAAAAATAAACAATTTTGATGGCAACAATTACTTTTCTTATTTAAGTATTTACGTACCATGCTGTTAATCATCATAATGTTAATCAGTTGTGCAACAAGTTTATTAATCATAACATGATAAAATGATAATGAATCTATAATACCCTATCACCAGGATATCATATCGTGCCAACGAACGAAGTGCTGGAAACTTATATTTTAATCTACGTAGATAACAATACAATACACAATTATATTTAACTTGAACACGTGTAGCGTCCTTGTCATTGTCATCCATGGTCCATGGGTACCCTAAACAAAGATTAGAGTTTCACGAATACGGTTGACAGTGCGTGTGTGCGAGTAGCTTAAAATAATAAATAAAATTTACTTAAATAGGTATACATTTGTGCAATTTATTATACGATCCTACAAAATTCACTACGTCAAGTCATCTCGATTTCAATCAATTTGCCGTTTCGAAATTGTCGAATTCTGCGCATGTGGCTTTTATAGTCTTGATAAGGGAACCTTGCTGTGTTATACGATAGTTGAGATCTACCCTGCCTCTCCGGCTGAAGTATGATTTTCGTGGAAAACAACACATACAGCTGATGTAATATGGCCACAGGATTCCTTATTTATTTTCAAACAACATATAGTTATGATATGTTTAGAATGAATTAAAATCGTAAAAAAATATTATTATTCGGCTTTCTCGACAAAAAATAACAACGTGAATGTGAATTAGGTAGGTATAAAATTAATATTGATCGATGGCAAACAAATTCAAAGTCTGTGCAAACACATCAGGCTGCTCATTTTGACTCAACGTAATGTAATATCATTATAATATCCAATGTTGATCTCCACGCGTCGTTAGCGGCTGTAACGACTGACTCAGTATTTAGGGACAAGTAAATCGATGCATATTTTTCCCGCTGGGAATTAAATAATAATTACAATTCAGTGTCATTGTAAATAGTTTGTGAAAACAAACGCTGCGAGCAACGTCTGATAACATTGAGGACATCATTATGCTTAAATATTATGTCTTATGTAAAGTAGGAAAATAATTATTTCGTAAGCAGTATGCGTTTAAAATAAACTGTTAATACTGTTATCGTAATGTCCTTACAAATATTTATTTATCAATGTCTGTATGTTATTCCGCATACTTACATAGAAGTGCTGAAGTTACAGAATGGCAATCAATTCAAACGTCAGCGCTCAGTCAGTGTTAGACCAAACAGCAAGCTTTCGCTTTGCATTTTTGGCGTCATTATTTCGCCTTATTTTCTTTGAATGCTTCGCCTGTCTTGTTTACAAGTTAATGCTTGCGCTAACTGTGTAGCCGGATGTCGTCACAGTTCATATTCAGGTGCTCCGCAGTCAGAGCACTTTGAATTTACGACTACATGGTAATTGAAGCAACCGTTATCTTCAAACACAGGAAAATTTTGAAGTTTCTTCAATTTAGTAGACACATCGACAGTGGAGGGTTTGACGAACCCAGCAATTACATTTGCAGTTAATGGATCTGAGCTTATTAAGTTATGTGTATTATATGTAATGCAAATGTGTTTTGTTTTTAGGGTTCCGTACCTCAAAAGGAAAAAACGGAACCCTTATAGGATCACTTTGTTGTCCGTCTGTCTGTCTGTCTGTTTGTTTGTCAAGACCCTTTTTCTCTGGAACGCGTGGAGGTAGCATACCGAAATTAATATCAAAACTCAAGCCTGCGGTCCCTTGAAGCTGTGAAAAAATCAACCATCTAAGTCAACGCAATCAAAATATACTGTCATTAAAAAAGTCGTTTCCATACAAATTGCCGTTTTTTGAAAACCTAAAGGGTACTTCCAGTTGTCCTAGAAACTTGAAATTTGGTATGAAGATAGCTCTTATAGTACAACCACTCAGAAAAGTCTCAAATCTTAAATTTTTATGTCTGTCTCTAGATTTCGAGGACTAATATAAGTTGACCCCACACTGCGTACATTTTGCTTAGGAGCAGGGCTCTGCTTACACTGGAATTCTTCAAACACTGGGGAAAAGCGTTAAAATCTTCTACGGAACCCTCGTGCGCGAGTCCGACTCGCACTTGGCCGGTTTTTTTAAAATGTGTAATACCCGCAAGGTATTCATTTCATATTTTCATACGTCTATTGTCAAATAATGCTTATTTTAAAATAAACAGGTTTAAATTAAAACTGAGTTACTGTAGTGCGAATAATCTACTCTGATTGAAAATTCTAGAACTCACTTTCTTGCAATGTCGTCTCATTTAATTTGGTAAGTAACTTTTTTTTTAAAAGACAGGGAGCATAGAAATGTACCTATTAATAGCCTAGAATGTAATTTTACTTTAAGCGTTACAATAAAAAAAGTCGTGTATCACGTGGAATTAAATACATACGTGTACGTCTTTGCTTGGTCGCAATGCAATGTGTTTGCGCGTCAGGCAAGTAGGTACGTTGATAACTAAATGTTTAATTAACGCAATAAATTATTGATAACACCACGTCCCTCGCACTAATGTGCTAATACTTACTATGTAGTTGCTACAAACATAGCTATTGTTCGAGCTGCAGATAGGTGAAGGCAGCTACGCAATGTTATCTTGCTGTTAATTCGACACGTTTATAATTTCTCATTATTCGGTAGTTGAATTTGAGTTGTTGAATCATTTTACTTGAATTTATTATAGTATACTTTGAACGCCTTTCAAGTGCAGTGTTTGAAACTAGATGTGTCTACTAAGTTGTTTAGTAATATGTGAAATATATTGTACCTACGCAAAAATTATATCATGATCCGCTGACGCCGCCGCTAAGAAAAAACGGCGAAGCTGCTTTATTAATTAAAGTGACGACATGTTTGAAGTCAGCACATAAAAACGCACCTGTGTTTAATTTATTTTGCAATAACGCTTCTACTTACAGAGTTACGCCAAGAAGAAAATAATGCACTTGTTTTTAAAAACGCCAAGGTACGAGGTTTAACTAACTAAAATTTTTCGAAGTTTACAAATCTGATTTAGAGGAATTAAGGCGAAGATGTAGGGATAAACTAAATGAAATAAGTATTTTATATACCCACACTGTGGCACGTACTTAAGAGTCCTAGAGATCTTAGATAGTTCTTCAGGTACAGTCTGCAGCAGTAGCTAAGCAACCGAAGGTGTTACAATGATCTGCACAAGCTCTTATGTTTATGTCTATAACAATAGAGCCGCGCTTAAATCATTGTGACCCCTTCGGTTGCTTAGCTACTTCGCTGCTGAAGTACTGTCGGCAAAGATTGGATACACATATAATTGACTGATGCGCGATACCATTAAGTAGAATTAATATAATATTTTAAATTCCTAAATGGATGTAAGTACTTATAAAAAAATATGGTTGCGATTTGTATTGGAACTAGCAATCACTGCTAACTATGTACAGTCCGTGAGCGTTTAGAATAGAATTCGGATTCGGGTGAATTCGTATTGGCATCTCTTTCTTTTACATAAGAAGCGCCATTGACACCCGAAGTATTTCTGAAACCCGAATCCTATTTCGAAATGCTCACAAACTGTATAATGAATATTATTGACTATTCCCAATTTTCAGGCAATGTATAGTTGTAGTCTAAATGTTTTTTTTTTTCTTTTGTGTATGCTGATTTGGTGAAATAATTTTATAGGTGTAAGTAGGTACTTACCTAACCAAAGAGCCTTTCAAAAAAATGTCTTTTGCTGAACCATAAAACATGAGAAAATCTTTAACTTCGCTTTCCAGTCAGTGATATTATTTTAAAGTATGAAGGTAAGTAATAACAAATTCACTCGATTCAATTGATAGATTGACCCTGTTTTATTGACTAAAGCCAGTTTAAACAATGCACAATGTAACTTCGTAGTTGTTGATCAAAGAGAAAATCATAGCCTTACCAAGTGGTAAGTAAGTACTTACCGCCTGCTTCACCACTCTCTACAATAAATATATCAGGCAGATATCTGTCATACCGTCTGTTTATTTTGTTAGAACTGACAGAGACGACGACATCACATCACATTTATTTGTAAGATAACTAGGTGTAACTTATCCGAGGTTGGTGAAACATGCCCTTAAAGAAATGGGATATATTAGTTGATCTTATTATATTAGATGGAATAGGTACTTTGTAATTCTGTAGTTTACTTACACATTCCTGTAATTTTACAATAAATTAAAAAATTACCACATCTGATCCATTTGGTTGGTAATATTTTGTGTGACATACTGTACGGTCAAGTGCAAAAATATGTATCAAATTAATCCACCACAACCTCAATTCACCGACATAAGAGCCATGGGACATATTTTTGCATTTGACTGTACCTACACAGTGGTTACCCTTTCGGCATTAAACATTAGTTTTTTTTTATAGTTATCGCCCACCCACCTCTAGCACGCACCACCGATGTTGTCCTCTATTAGACCTCGCGTGCAAATAGGTACCACTGCAAATACTATTAAGTTAGCTAAATGTCAATTCACCGATGAAAATATTCTAAATATTTCAATAGCAAACGCAATATGCGCCGACTCGACCGGTGCAGTCCACGCATCGCCTGACCCTACGGCCTCGACTTACCGGGAAACGTAACATTACGTGCAAATAAGAGCTGAATCTTGGTAAACTAACGGTCTGCAGAGGGTACCGAGTACTGACATACGCACAAAACGCAGCGAACTCTGCCGGAGCCGCTCGCGCCGATAACGTTATCACTGTAATTGCCATGTCAACAACACTATCTAGCTTGTTTCAACAGTTATAATAAAGAGCGCCAGTTTACAATACAGTCTGCAAAATCGGACGCCTCCATAGAATTTCTGCAACGTAAATAGTTTTTTTTTTAAAGTTCCTAAACTCTATATTGAGAACGTACGTGACATATTATTTAATCATAATCCAGCGATATGAACTATTAGGACTGAGACATAATAACGTAGAAACTGATTTAGCGAATCATTAGAAACAGCGTTTGTGGTGTGCTGACGGTAGAAAATCGTTATAGATAATTAAGGTGCCGGGTATATTTTGCGCTGCGCCTCAATTACGAGTACTTAGTCTGACTACGAAAACGAGCTTCATATCCAATTGTTTCTAACTATGTAGATTATAAATTCTAATTTCAGCAGATGATGTACGTAATGTAGGTGCATTGTACCTAATAGGTATATTCAATCAAGGTTCAGGCGCGATATTTACGGACAGACTTTAATTTGATAGGGTTTCAAGTCGTGTTTCAGATTCTCATATCTCGGCACGTATTTATTAAGAAGCAGGTAAACAGTTTACGATGAAAACGTGCAGATACCGTCCGCTGTCTCGTCATATCAGTAGAAAGAGCACCTACGTCAGTAGGTAGTCGTCTTTCTTCAACCTTGCGACATATACGTAGGTATGTACATTGGTACGTCGAACAAGGTTATATAGCTTGTTTGTCCTGAAATAAGCTGGTTTAATTAAGCGTATCAATTAACAGCTGTACCCACAAGCCGCTGCTTTAATTAGTTCAACACCTTGCCTGTGAAACAGCGCTGAAATTGTAGGAATTTCAATAAAAAATGTAATGCGTCAATACTAAATTGTATAATTTTGATTGCCGTTTCTTATGCTGAGTAGTAGTAGTGCTTGCGGTTATAGGTTTCATGTTAGTTACCTAGTATTTTTGGTCGAAATCTAAATTAAGTAGGAGCTTCTACCGAAATGCATGTTGTTCCGCTCACACTCAGCTGGACTGAGACATAAAAAAATCTTTTAACAAAAAACCGCCTTCAAAAAAAACCTTGGAAAAAAAACATAAAATAATCCTCTAAAGCCATGAGTTTTATGGCGTAGCACTAGCAGAAATATGAAGTCGGTGCGGTGAGAGCGGAATATTCTTTGAATGAAGCACCGACATTACTTTTTTATTAAAAGATTTTTATTTCACAATTTTATGTTGATTTAACATTTTAAGAATTATTCTCTAACTCCTAACCTCAGCTTCATCATCAGCTCATCAACATGAGATGATGACTACCAGACGCAAATACTTGAATAGCCTTAGAAAATATATTAAACACATAATACCTCCTCCTTTTTGAAGTCGGTTAAAAAAGTAAACGCCTTCAAAAAAACCGGCCAAGTACGAGTCGGACTCGCGCACGAGGGTTAAGGGATCATTTAGGATTCATACTTACCAAATTTCAAGTTTCTAGGACAACTGGAAGTACCCTTTACGTTTTCGGGGTACGGCAATTTGTATGGAAACAACCTTTTTAATGACTGTATCTTTTGATTGCGTTGACTTAGAAGTTTGATTTTTTCACAGCTTCAAGGGACTGCACGCTTTAGTATTTGATATTAATTTCAGCATGCTACCTTGACGCGTTCCTGAGA
Source organism: Clepsis dumicolana (assembly GCA_963691665.1). Classification (NCBI taxonomy): domain Eukaryota; kingdom Metazoa; phylum Arthropoda; class Insecta; order Lepidoptera; family Tortricidae; genus Clepsis; species Clepsis dumicolana. The sequence continues at coordinate 13,696,739 of OY829508.1, forward strand.
ATAAGGGTCTTGACAAACAGACAGACGGACAACAAAGTGATCCTATAAGGTTTCCGTTTTTCTTTTGAGGTACGGAACCCTAAAATACAAAGTGGAACATAGAACCTCCTCCTCTTTCTCACCTCGGTTAAAAAAAAGCAACACTCTAGAACGTGACCTTGAATGGCGCAGGTTAGGTATACGTATGTTCTGTTCCCAGATCGCGGTGGGGCGGAGCACGCGCGAGCACAGCATCGACGTGGACCTGACGCTAGAGGGCCCCGCGGCCAAGGTGTCGCGCCGGCAGGCCACCATCCGGCTTCGCAACACCGGCGACTTCTTCATGTCCTCGGAAGGCAAGCGGCCGATATTCGTGGACGGCCGGCCGGTGCTGCAGGGCAACAAAGTGAAACTCAACCACAACAGCGTCATTGAGGTGAGATTGAATTTTAGCGAACGCGAACTGTGCATGATTTACATCCTCACATTAGTTTTGTGTTAAGTTAGTCGTGTGACGTTATTGCAAAGGCGGTTTCGCAGATTGAAGATAAAATTTAATTGTCTAAAGCATTTCCAAACTTTCTAGTGCCCGACTCCCAATTATGAGACAGATATCAGTCTCGATGATATATCGACGGTACTCTGACTCAACCTCGTATATAAACTTTGACGAAAGGGAACCTACCTACTCTGGACCGCGAACATAAAGTGGTTATTTCAATTTCGTCAAAGTTTATATACGAGGTTGAGTCAGAGGACCGCCGATATCTAAGCGCCAGGGACCCCTTAAAATCGCTCTACTACGCCTCCCATTTACTCTAAGTATGATAATCATTACTTTTGTTAATGTATTGTCTTCAAACCCTCTGGGATAGGTTTCCGGATTCCAGATTGAGTTACTCTGGAATAAAGTATATGTTTTTATGCTGCTTTTTCGACGAAATTAAAAAGCCTTGTTTATACGTGCAAGAAAATCGAAGTACCTACTTACAAAGAATTACACGGCGGCGATCGATTGTACAAATGTACACTTGTTATTGGCTCTACGGCCTGGCAGTATAATATTACTGGCAGACTTTTTCTCGCGCGTGTAAATGAGCCTTAACGACTGAACAATGACGGTGGCACTGGCCTCCTACTTTGTGCTGTCCTTAGATAGGTACACAAAAATTGAAAATGACCCTGATTGATATTTCGAGCGCCTTCCAAAGTAAATAACTATGCAGGCGCCCCATTAGTTTAGTTTCCGACAACGACAAAAAATTGTAAGTATTAGTTTCCTTTCCTTCTCAGCTTGTTCTGTTTGTTACAGATAGCGGGCTTGCGCTTCGTGTTCCTCATCAACCAAGACCTCATCAGCGCCATACGTCAGGAAGCCGTCAAAGTCAATATCCCTGTATAAGCGTTTAGAAATAAAGAGGATCAATAAATATACAAGCTTTTTATTTAGAACACATTTATTTGGTCAATATTAGAACAACTCTCAAAACTAGGTTTCACTCGAAAAACTTAATATTTCCCTTTAACAATAACTCCGCACACTGCCCCCCTCACGATATAACACTGTGCAGAGCGAGTGTGCGACTTTTGGTATTACATCTATCACGAAACACTATCACGTGCGTTACTGGCATAAAACGATATGCATTTCATATTAAACGCAAAACAATTTTTACGATTTCTTTATACTTACTTAATTTAGTCCATAATCCATAACCCTTAATTAACACAATAATGCGTTCTAACCACAGTTAGTTACTATCTGTTTAATCTAAAACATAACAATTACCAATAATGTGCTGAAAATAAAACTCAAACCATACACTCAACAGTGCTCGAGTACAGACACCAGGATATCGAAAACAAATACGTTAACAGGGGACGAACTAACCTCGCCATCAGTCGGGCTGATCCACAGCAACGGTTGCATTTAAAACTTTATCCAATGCAGCCTCAAAATGATACATGCTTATGAAATTATGCTTTTCATCTAGAATAGATACCTATCAGAACACTCCTATTACTTTTGTACATTTCATGACCTTTGATATAGTGAAGTTACCCCGCTTAATCTAGTTAAATATATATTCTTATATCTTACATTACATATATCAGTTTTAAAACAGCTTAATTTGATATAAACAAATCACTCAATACATGGAAAATTCATTTTAATTTTATGCTTACTTACTAGGCACAATACAGCTCTAAAAGGCGACACTTGCTATTACATTTATGCAGGACTCTAATAAAAGCACATTATTTGGTATATTTTTTATTTAACACCCTGTACATGATATAAAAATAGTGTATTATTTACTTTAATACGGCTTAGGCACAATCAGGCTAACACGTTCAATAGCGAGTGCCTCGATTATGAGATCAGTGGATATACGCCAACTATTTGAAACTGTCAGTGTATATGTAATAACAATATGTACACAATGTACTAGTGTACAATTTCAGCTCAATGTTAAAGGCACTATAACCCAGTTTTATGCTATATAATTATGATAATATTTTCTCAGCAGAAATATAGTTGTCGCAAATTATTAGTCAGGCATCAGGTTACATCAGGCACTTCATTCCAGAACAACTGGTAAATTTTAAACAAGAAATTAATATTCCTATTTCATGGGTTACTAAACTGTATCCCTTAAATTGCGAATGGCTAACTAAAGAGTGAACACAGAACTGTATAAAAATATTTCCGGGAAAAGCTAGTGTTTTCCAGAAAAATATTGAATGTGAGTATTAGTGTTGGTTATTTCACGCTTTAAAGTTTATTACGCTATGCCATTGCGCTGCAACTTCAGAAACAACTTTACAAACAACATTACATCAACAAGCATATCAAGTTTTTTTTTATATACATACATACACAATACAGTAGTAGTATAAATAATAGCCGTACACACAGTTTGTACTTGAGCCTAAAATAATAACACCCATTTCTCGCAATAACAAATAGAGGTGCTTAGAAGTTACGTGAGCAATTGTTAACCACATCAACATCGGTTTTTTAATTATTATAAATAATTAGGTACTTACCTAGTTTTACAATAGTAAAATTAAATCAACAAATCTTTCTAACTACCATTCTGTTAAGCCATACAGCTGTTGTTTAAAATTACCAACTTAATTTAATTATTTCCCATAACTTAAATCTGTATCCAACATAAACAAATAATATCTTTCCTGCTTAAATAAAATAATTCAGCAGCTTTGGTAGCTGAAAACCGAACCCAAAGTTAGAATGAAATTAGTACATGCTGCACAGTCGATTCCCAAGATACTTTTGTAAACTTACAAAATTCGGTATACTAACATTACAAGAAATACGGCGAGTTTGTCTATAAAATGCATGGTTTCAACTTTTGAAAAGAAAAAAAGGTTCTTAAGTAATTTCAGTAAACATATACAGGATGTTCAGAAAACCAACTAATAAGTATAAAACTGAGAGGGCTGATAGAGCATCTCATATGTTAACATTTACAACGCAAAATTTTGTCATCATGTAAATTCCATATTTTTAGGATTCCGTACCTCAGAAGGAAAACCGGAACCCTTATAGGATCACTTTGTCGCCCGTCTGTCTGTTTGTCTATACCCTTTTTTTCTGGAACGCGTGGAGGTAGCAGGTTGAGATTTTATATGAAATTAATATCAAATATTCAAACCTGCAGTCCTTTGAAGCTGTGAAAAAATCAAACTTCTAAGTCAACGCAATCAAAAGATACAGTCATTAAAACCGGGCAAGAGCGTGTCGGACACGCCCAGGATAGGGTTCCTAAGGCATTAAGAAAAAGCCCTGTCATAGATACCAATTTAAAGGTATTTTCATCACACCTATTCGAAACCAGTGTTAGCAGAGCCCTACTCCAAAGCAAACTGTACGCAGTGTGGGGTCAATTTATATCGGTTACTGACATAGACACACATAATTAACTATTACTCCCAAACCTGTAAATCCTGCTTATCTCTGATAGTTTTCCTTTTAAATCCTAACTAATATTATAAATGAGAAAGTAACTATGTCTTTCTGTTTCTTACCTCTTCACGGGAAAACCGCTGCACCAATCTAGATGAAATTTGGAAGAAGATAGTTCGAATATTGGGGAATAACATAGGCTACTTTTTATTCGGGGAAATTGTATAGCTCCAGCGGGATAGCGATAACAAAAATCTACGCGGACCATGGAAATAGTAAGTACTTCGTACAACTGGAATGACATCTCTTTAACATTAACGTGGTCGTACCTAAACTTGGAATTTAAAAAAAAGTGTGAAAGGGACGTCACCGAGGGCGGGTCTATCTCTTTCTATACTTCTCTATGTGACTAGCATAAAATATTGTACCACTATTAGTGGATTGTTGTAGGAATTTGGGAATTGGCATTCCAGTGCAAACCAATGATAGTTCACATCTTGTCGTTAATAATTAAAAAAGAAAAGTAGCTAAAATGGTATCAGCCAAGGTTGACAAGCTTCTTATTAGCAAAATATGAATATAATAATTAATGACGTAGGTAAGTATTTGACTTGAGCTCAGGGCTAAACTTTTTAGGAGAGTGACAACTCGCTCCTGTGAGGTAGTGATACATTTGTGTGCATCTGTGAATAGAGGTGACCACGTTTAAACATCTGGGAAGACGGGCCACGACAAGGCAAAAACTACATAATATTATTTTATTTAGAAATTTATAATAATAATAAACGTAAATTTATTTAGATCACATGTGTGTTTTTGTAACCTATGACTACACAGATGTATGAATGTAAATCGTTCGGTTATAATGTAAAGACTGCTGAACTAATTCTGAATGTTCGAAATAGTTCGAATATGGTTGGATTTAAAGGTTTTAATATCAGAAAGTTTTATTTTACTAAATTACGATTACGCCATAATGTTGTTATTGAAACTTGAAAACGATTTTTTCTTTAAAAATAATTTTTAATAACAAGCTTTTTTGTCGAATGTACTTGTAGGTACTTATTGTTGTCTGTATTTGTATTGTCATCCAACTCACATACCCGTACCAAATTTCAGGTCAATGCCATACGGGTCAAACTGTGAACCTACTTTTTTTTGAAGTCGGTTAAAAAGCCCTTGTGGTCCTGTTTGTCCTACGATAGCCTAGTTACCATAATCAGAAAGAGACAGTACCGCCCTTGCCTATCGTCCTTGTCACTTTTTTTTAAATTCATTTTCAAGGTCAAATGATCAGGGCCCCGACACTTCTTGGTAGATCTTGTTCCAGCTCTAGTGGAAGTTCCTTGATGCGGACGAAGTCGCGGGCAACAGCTAGTTCACTATATAAACTACTGCTCTGATTTATTCACATTTCCAAATATAACAGTTTCTCTGGTAAAGGGGGGGACACTGGACTCCAACAAAAAATAAACATAAATACAGTGGAACGTAGTACCTCCTCCTTTTTTGAAGTCGTAACCGACTTCAAAAAAGGAGCACTGTGAGCACTTCAAAGCTAAATATTTCGCAAACGAATAACATTATCGGAAAATGATCGTCGAGCACCTTTAATATTTTTGAAAGACCTATTCAACGATACCCCACACTATGGGGTGGGCGAGAAATAAAAAAATCATCCCCACTTTACGTGTAAGGGAGGTACCCCAAAAAAAAAACATTTTTTCAAGATTTTATCACAGCACTGTTTCGGCTTAATTAAATTAATTACAGCTTTCTAGTACCAATAGTCTCTGAGCTATGCCGCGGACGGACAGACAGACGGACATGACGAAACTATAAGGGTTCCGTTTTGCCATTTTGGCTTCGGAACCCTAAAAAAGGTCCATACAAATCGCAGTACTGTGAAAACCTAATGAGTACTTACAGTTGTCCTAGAAACTTGAAATTTGGTATAAAGGTAGCTCTTATACTTATAGCACAGCTACTCAGAAAATTCTCAAAATCTTAAATTTTTATGTCTGTCTGTAATGTATGTCAGAGATCAATTTAAAATGACCCCAAACTGCTTACATTTTGCTTAGGAATAGTGCTCTGCTAATACTGGACAACTTAAAACACCGGGAAAAAGCAGGGAAATCATTGTACGGAACCCTCGTGCTCAAGTCCGACTCGTACTTGTCCGGTTTTTGAAATACTATCACTTGTCTCTATACGCATTGGTTTATAAGTGCCAATATTCCGAAAATTATGTGATTTTCGCCGAGGTCAAATTTGCTTCAAGTGATACTTATGTTATGAGCTGCTCTAAGAGTCCTCTTACTATTGATTTTCGGGACAACCTCAAGAAAAACGTAAAAAACAATTATAGCACTCTTGTTATCTTTTCAAAGTAATAGGTATGTATACTTAATTTTCTATTTTTTACTTGTTCTTGATCTTTGAATTCGCCTGTACTATGTACGTACTTAATAATATATTTTTTATTCAAACATCACATACATATTAGTAGGTATGTTTCTTAGAAGTCCCTGCAGCACAACTTAATGGTAAAAAACAGTTTCATTTTTTTATATATAAACTTGCTAATATTTAGATAACAATGATATAGTAATAAATAATAAATTAATACTAGTTATGGCTACTAAAGTGCATAATATGTGCAGTTATTAGAAATATATTTTTTCTTTTAATCCTGCTATGTGAAATGGAATGACTATAGGAAAAACAATTTTTAATAAACTTTAAAACACAGTAACGAAATATATACAGATCAGATCAAATTGCACTTCAAAATAATTTTTAATATATCAAATACCTAAATATTTTGATTTCCCATATCACACTGTAGACAATTTGGCTTTGTTAGTTAGTGAACTAAGTGGTTAACTACTTAACTAAATTTAAAATTAATTGGAATCAAAGGAATGTTAGTTATATCAGGTGGGGTTTACTGCTGAATGGCAGCACAACTATTGTGGACCCTGAGATACCGTTGCTTGAAACAAACTACCTTATTTCAGTAACTATGCTTCAATTTGATGGTATATTTAAGGTTGCCCTTAGGAAAATCATTTATTTTTGGTTGGGATATAATAAATTTTGCGCTACTTATTGATTTATATTTACAAAAGTTTTCGGCTAGGACAAAAGTTTTCTTTCTATGACTAAACACAGCCATTGTTTTATTTCTGAGCGCCATTTTATCAACAAGGTGATTTTTTTCAATAAAAACCCATGGCTGCCACTTCCGCCCTGTTAAATCAGGGTTAAACGAATCCTTGGTGGAAGTACTTGCATAGTGTGATCCATTTTCAGATTTCTTAATAACTACTTTTGGAACAAATTTTCTGGATTTTTTATTTTTTTCTTTATGCTTTTGAAACTGAACCTTATCAATGTTTTTTAGAACATCTTCGAATTTAGGTTTAACTTTCTTTGGTATTTCTTTCTTAATGTGAACATTGTTATTATTACAACACACATTGCGAGTGCTGAGCTTTGGTTCTTCTTTGGATTCTTTGTTTTTTTGTAATTTTAAAAGACTTTGCTGAGGCAACGGCAGTTGCACTCGTAAATCGGGAATAGGTTCCTTAATTGGAGGAATATATTTTTGTGCGGCTTTGGTAATAAGCGGTCTATGTGTGTGTAAACTATTATTATTCGGATTCAAATACTCATTTTCTGTAAATTTGCAACTATTCTCTTTACGGTTATCAAATCTTAAGTCTTTCACTTCAGAAATTCTTGATCCTTTGTAGCTAGAAATTTTTAAAAGAATACTTGAACTCTTTTCTTCTGACGTAGTCGATGAGACTTCAGGTGAAGAACTAGTGTATGAAGTACCTCCCGTCTGTCCATAGTTAAAAACATCATCCAAACTTGACTCGCATGAATCTACTTTTTTATTGTTAAAGTAGTCATCAATATTCGGACGAGGTGAGGTTTTATCGGATGCTGTATTCTCTGTAATTGGATCACTTACGTTCTTTGGAATGTTTAAACCCGAAACTGAATTCGTAGAATTTCTAACGCATAATTCATCATTCTCCTTACAGTCTGAAGGGGTTTCATTAAGTTCATAACAACTTGGGAATTTGTCGAATTCAATTTCCGACTCGGGTGCTACACGTTGGTAATTATTTATTGGCTCCGCGAGCAACATTTCAAGTGAGTCGCTGTCATAACATTTAGATTTTTGAGATTCTCTATCCATAAGTTTTTTATTTACATCCATTTGAGGTGTGCGGTACAACGCATCAACAAGTTGGGCGTCATTTGTGCACATATTATCACCATAGAAGTGTTTAACTTTATTGGTATGTTCTACCGCAGCGCTACTTAAAATGCCCATGTCCCCGTCATCTGACTCATAATCTGACGAATCAGTATCTTTTGGAGATGCTGGCTCACCAATAACAATATTTTCAGCTATATCCTCTGTCTCGATGACTTCCTCATAGCCAACATCTTCAACCCAAGATTTCTCTAAGTCAGACTCGGTAACAGATGTATCCAAGTTTCTTTCTTCGCTACCTAGGTTGCTGACGGTCGGAGAAGCACATTTTTCTTCTTCGGTTGTATAATCAACATGGGCTTCATTCAAGGAATCGTCTTGGAGTTCTGTAAAATTACTTTCTTCATGCTCGAAATTTTCTTCTGCAATAATGCAGTTGTCATCGATTAATATGCAAAACGAAATATTGTTTTCATTGCAAATGGTGGATATTGAATTTCGTCTACTATTCTGGATTATATTTAATAAATGTGACTCATCTATATTATTACTGTTGTAACACTTATTACGCTTCTTAGGCAACATAAAACATCTTTTTACCGTAGACTCATCAGCATCACCATCGTATGCGTCCAAAGCAGAATCAGATAAAGATCTTTTGAGTAAAAAACGAGGTCTTTTGTAAAAACTATTTTGTGCCTTTTTTGGATCGTCGACATTATCAAGGTTCATGTTAGGAGACTCAATTTCATTTTGGTCATCATCTTCATCATGCGAGAGACTTGCTATATGATTATCAGCCACACTGACATGTGTTTTGCTAACATCTGTTTGAAAAACACTACATTCTAAATTAAATGGATGTTCTGTAGTATTTTCTTCGTGTGATTTAATATCAGGCTCCTCAATTATTTCTTTCTTATTCATCATCTTTTCAAAACTTGAAACTTTGGTATTATCCTGATTTTCAACATGAATTGAATTTATTTCACTATGATTATTCCGATTGGTTAATTCTTCACTGCTATGATTTACATTGACACAATTTGAATTCCCATGTTCAATATCTGAATTTAATATTTCATTACCGTGCTGTTCATTACACTCATTATTGTCTTCCTTAAATTCTATATTTTCCCTTACATCACTCACAAAACTCTGCGACATATCAGATTTTGATACGTTTTCTTGAGATTGGTCGTTCGAATCATTTGATTCAGTTAATAAAGAGTCTATGGTTCCAATTTCTTTATTTTCTATTACATCTACTCTACTAATCAAAGCATTAGAATTAACACTTTGCTGGTCTTCAATTGCAACAATGGTTTTGGCTTTCACATCAGATTGACAATCATTTAAATTGGAAGTGCTATCCAAAGGATTATTACTATATTCTATTTGCGTAACAGGTTCTATGTGAGAAATTTCTGAATGATTAATCTTAGCAAAAGTGCTAACATCTTCATTGAAAGTAAGCAGGTTTTGAAATCTAGGAGAAAAGAGCTCTTTTCTCACATGAGCTTTAAATGTAACGCGGCTTTCATTAACTTTTCCGTCCTTACCTTGATCGTTATTAGTTTCAATATAAGATTCAAAACATTCACCAGCAGTACTATTTTTTTCAAATAATGAGTCAAATTCTGGGAGTTTGTCTACAGTTTTAGATGACAGTAGGTCCGATTCTTGACAAACTATGTGCTCTTGTTCGCCCGAAGTTGTATTTACATTTGGTAAAAGAGAAGCTTCTAGATTTTCTACGATTCCATTTTCATTGCTTGGGTTTGCAAACGTCACACTTGATTCGTCGAATGTGGTATAATTGTTTGACGTTAATGTATTATCTAAATTGAGATCAGTAAGAGAATTACTCTCAGGAACTTCATGAGTAGTTTTTATAGGTACAATACTACTGTTCTCTTTTTCAATGATAATGACGGTGATTTCGTCCACAATATTTTTTTCTGGTGCTTCATTATCAACAACATCTAAAATTGCTTCCTTGTTGTTTGTAATTCCAAAAATCGTATTATCGTCATTTTTATTAGAGTCAATAGCGGTTTGTTTCATGTGCTCATCTTCAACTTTACCACACAAGGGCACGTCACTATGTACAGTTGTATTATCTTTTTCAGTGAATTCATCAGTTGTATTTTCTGTTTTTTCTTCATCTAGCGCATTTAGGGCAATAGTTTCTTGATTACTATGTTCTTCTAGGGTAAGAGCATTTAGTGATGTCATCTTAGGGCGAAAAAGTATAGTTTCTCTTACTAAGTTTTCAGTGTGGCTATTTGACGGTAACCTCAACTTGAGTTTTTTATGATTGGCTTTAGTTATATCACCACCTGAATATGAAGAACTATTGTCAGTGTTTCGTTTTCGGCGTGTTGCATCAAATTTAGTTCTACTCTTTTTCAGTTTGGGTACGTACAATTCTTCTTTATACTTTATTTCATCGTTTTGAGGGACAACAGTATTTTCTCCCTGTAATAAAGCCTTTATTTGGCAAGTGTCAATTTCTTGATAATTAGGATTAAAAGGTAATTTCTCTTCGAATACAGTCTCATCTTTATGAAGGTAAACACTTAGGTGATTTATTTTTGCACTTACGTCAAAAGTCCGAACATTTTGGACTTTCTCTGTAATAGGTATATTAGTAGATTTCATTTCGATTTCTTCGAGTGATAATGCATTTGTAGCAACATCAGTTTTATCATTGCACGGAGCGTTTAAATCCTGTTTCGCAGTACAACTCAAGTTATGAATTACTGCATCGTCGCAACCGAAGGTGGAATTTAAATTATTACAATTATCAGCCGGCTCTTGTTCAGTTTTAGACATTACGATATTGTCAGCAAGTTGAATAGCGGATAATGGTGCCTCGTGCTGATTTTCATGTCGTGAATTTTTAATTACTTCAACGGTTTTTTGTCCCGTCTCACTCTTGCGTTTTAAGTCTTTCTTCGTTTGATTATCACCAGAACTTTCCTGACATTTTTTTGAATCCATTTTAGTATCACCGTGTTTATCACAGCTCTTACTACTCCTCGTTTCTTCTTCTGTTTCAATCATTGTATATTTAGCTTGTGGAGATAAATTCATTGGCATATCTAATGCAGCTTTCTCTAAATAACGGTTAGATAAATCCCTGGAAGACAAACTTAAGTGTTCTGTTTGCATATCAAACTCACTGTTTTGACTTCCTTCAACACTTAAAGTTCTGTTTAGTGAATTATCTGGCTTTGGATATGTTTCAAAATTATTTGTATATTTGTTTTCTGTTTCCTGATCTTTATTGGGTTTTTTATCAGTGCCACTTTGACGCATGACTTCAGAATTTTTAGCCTGTGAGGCTAAGTTAATAGCAAACTCTTGATCCTCTTTCCTTGTGAAGCCACCAGGATATGAAGCATCAATACTTTCTTCATGGATTCTAGCGTTATCTGGATTTTTAATGATAACGCTATCTACTCTTGTAGCTTGAGCTCTTGCTTGTGTTGTTTCATTGTCGTCTGGAATATTCTTTTTTAGTTTCCTGTATTTACTCAGTCTAGAAAATTCCTTCTCACTTTCCGTTCTGGTTTTTGGAGAGAATTGATAATTAATATCATATTCAGCATTTGCCACATTATTCTTCAAAGAATTACTCTTAGGTCGCTCAGTATCGAATGCAGGAAGGTCTTTTGAAAAGGATGTTGTTGTATTCACTATGGGTTCAGATTTATTTGCATTGATAAATTGTTGATTTACTTCAGGAAAACTTAATTCTATATCATTATCAAGTCTGGGTAATGATGCTAAGCACACTCCTGAATTACTTTCCAAATCTTGAAAACTATAGTTAGTTTTCAAATTGTCTATAGATGGTTCTGATATAAGTTGTCTGTTAATCATTTTACAACTGGAAGTTGCATTTACGTAAGGATATTTTACAGTTTTAGCATTTAAAATGCTGTCCATATTTTCATCAACACTTTGCAATACTAATGGCGATTTTACACTCAGTGGATTCGCCACTTTTTCAATAACTCTTTCATTTAATACAGTTTGCACTGGGGCTGCTACTTCAACATTTAACATTTTGGGACTACATGGCTTGATTTCAAAATTGCAGCCAACATCTTTGTGAATGACCGACTGGCTAATCTTAGCTTCAACATCGAGAGGTGACACGGCGCGCGGTAATGTGTCCTGATTATGAGTCATATTTTTGAGTTGCATTTGTCCATCCCTTTTAATAGGCTCTATATTGTTCATATTTGAAGATTCTATGGCTTCTTCAAATTGGTTGAGCAGCTCAAGGCTGTTGTAGCCCTTGATATTTTTCGGCAACTTGGATACTTTTTGTATGTGTTCATACTTGCTGAGCTCTTCACTTGGGACATTGACTAATCCAAGGACATAAAGTTGTTCCTGATTTTTAACTGCATCATACTGTTTGGAAAAACTGTATGCATCAGCAGGAACTGTCTTGACAGCATCTTTATTAGAACTGTTTTCAACATTTTCATCATCTCCTTCACTCCATGATGATATAAATTGCCTAATATCCTTTTTAGTTTTAGATGCCTGGCTACAATCTGGTTTAGACTGAGGGGAAGATCGAACCATAGGACCATACCTATAGTCAGGTCTACCATAAGGATCCAGTGGTATTCTGTTAACACTATCTATACTTCTGACACTTGTTACTGAAGATTGGCTATAATATCCGCAATCATCCTGAGGTGTTCCATGAGTTTGTCCAGTTTCGTTACTGGCATTTGAATCTGCTGGTGAAATTGCCAATGTACTTGGCGAAAACTGCATTGGTAGTTTTGTTAATGAGTTATTCATATATTCAAAGTTTTTCATTTGTATATTTTCTTTTAAATAATAAGGATGTGAGTGTGGATTGACTCCATGAATGTTTCCAGGTGGATAATTGGGTAATATAATTTGACTTTTTGAAAGATATGGCCTGGACATTTCACTAAAGTAATAGTTATCACTCACAGGATAAGGTTTTGACCGAGATGTATCATAATCAACATGCACTTTATTATTCGGGTCATAAGGTACTTTGTTTGAAACAACAGCTTTGTTTGTCCCATCTGATGGATATGGGTGCAGCTTACTTTGAAGAGCATTGGCTGGTCCAGGTCTATAGGATGGATGAATAACTGGATTACGATATGGAATTCCATAATTGCCTTGTTGGTTGAAGGACCTTTGATAACCATCCATTACAGGTTCAGAAACCCTTTCAGCATACTTGAGAGGTGCCTGGGGGTAGCCAGGGTATGAATGTGGGGGCATTGACTTTGGCAACTCATATTTATGTGTTGCAAAAGGATGAGGTGGGTGATAAGGGTTTGGAAAATTACCTAAATATTCATACCTGGCTTGTGGATACCTTTCCTTGATGTTGGGGTATGGCTTGAAACGGATGTTAGCATCATGATAGTAAGGGTCCGGATACAACTGAGAGGGTTCTTCATGACCAGAGTGATGCCTGGCGAGTGCTGGACGGGGACCGGCGCAGTTACCAAAGTCTGAATACTGGTAAAGTTCAGGAGCACCATATTGTCTTAAGGGGCGCACATTAACACCACCAGGAGGCCATCCATGGGGCACACTCTTCACTAGTAGTGGGTTCATATTAGACACACTATGATCAGCATTTCTTGAATTTTTTTGGTCACTACTCATAGGATTAACATTATAAGGCACATCATAGTACTTTGCCTCAGTAGGCACATTTAACTTAGAATTTTTGGATGCATATGTAGGATCCTCATTAAGTTTGTAACCAGGGGGCATAATAATGCGCTGCATGTTTTCTTGGAATGTTTGTCTGGGTGATATGTTTCGTGTTGGGTCCTGGTATTCGACCACCTTGTGTGGGTAGTCAGGTGGGCGCCGGTAGACTGGGTCCTGCCCGAGCCATGGATCGACGGGCGCTTTCTTGGGGAAGGAATCGCGCGCGGGCGGCGCGACTCGGTCGGGGCCTATTACGGCGCACGGCCGCGCGCCCTGGCCATCTACTTTGAAGGAGTTGGCTGCGCTCTCTTGCCCCGGCTTGGCCCGCTCGTAGTGGAGCGCGGCTGCCGTCTGCGCGTACTTGACGCCGCCATCGCTGCTGCGTTCTGCCAGCGCTGATTCGGCCCTCAAGTCTTTAGCGTCCATGGCCATCGCAAGTTCCACACGAGTTCTGACTTACTACCATCTTTCACGTATACTTTTATCCGAGCTCTTCTATTTTTTCGAACTGTTTGAAGTGAAAATATCGCTCATCCTGCAAATATAAACAAAATATCAATCAATATCCTGATAACTACTTTGGCAACTGTCAAAACACTGTGCCACATAGACCACACAAACTAAGCATTGAAAAACACATAAATACACCATTACACGGCTCATAAGGTAATTCGCTTCTAGATTTACCTTAAGTTTATAAAACATCAATATTATTTCCTAGGAGACACCGATTTATTACGTTCCTACGTCGCCCATGCAGAGGTGTTGGTGTTAGTAAGTGTTGCTTGTCACGAAAAACCAAATGCAAATAAACTGTCACCATTTACTAATGTTTTTGAGCTATGCAAATAAATAAAAGTACACGAAAGGCCTTAAAATATGAAACCATTAAACAACAAAAAAGCAGTACCTACAGTGAGAAGAAAATGCTAGTGAGTTCAACAGGTAATTATATTTATACTTCAGGGCTGCATTTATGTTGTGAGCGTTTTTCATTGTTCCTAGAACAATATTTGATGCCTTATCATCAGTATTTTCCCGCTAAAAAACATGCTAGCTAAATTTTATTATCTTACTACGAGTTTAGAATTAAGTTCTATTACAATGGTATTTTTGGAGTCGATTAGTCTTATTATAGTAATTTCAAGCTGTTCATTGAATGTGCAGGCAGGTGCAGGCAAGGTGCAGGCATAAAGCAGCGCCCAAGGTGTCGTGGATAAAATTTGCTTTACTAGAGGGTCAGATCCCTTGGCACTTATCAACAACGTAAAGCATTTTTCCCTCTAACACTTGCATATTTTGTTAGAAAATGTTGAATGCTTTATATTATGTCGTCGATAAAATTTACCGTGCTAGGGTGGCAGATATATGGGTTAAGTCCCTTTGTCTTCTTCGAAGGAAATAATCTGGTGAATTCTTGGCAGGAAATCGGCAAGACTTGATCATGTCGATTAATTGAATTCTTGTTTGTGTGCTCAATGTTGTTTGGAGGATAATAAAGATATTGAATTATACAATAAATTAACATGATATCTAGTGTTCAGCAAATAAAGAGTTCAAATGGAAACGCGTATTCCCTCTGTTTGTCACCCCCTCAAGAAGCCGCTAGCTGCTTCTCGCCGTAGTTCGCCATAAAGTACACTATGGCTTTACGAAAACCATGAGCAGCACTGCAGCAGACAGGTCATGATTGATGATAAGCAGCCAGACAGACTACTGTGACATGACAGTGACCGGTCAAAAAAATAGCAACAGACATAGCTGCATGGACTTTGTTTCCTTTGCCTATCCTTGATGGTATGAATAAAAAAACTGAAACGTCAGTGTCAGTGTCAGTCAGTAAATTTGATCAAAATCATTAAAATTGAGAAAGAAAATCTTTCAATTTCAAACGAGGCAAGAATTATAAATTATTTACACATTAAATTAATTCGTCATGAAATATATTTCCGTTAGTTTGATTTTGACTTTAATATTCGCTGGCTATGTTATAAATACAATATGGACTTTAGCTGAAATATTCATTCCACCGGAATGTAGTCGTGGCGACCGATGTTTTACATCATATTTAGCTTCAAACCCTATTCAGCACTTAGTCCTTTATACATCTGTAAAAGAACATCCACACGATGGTGATCCCGCATCAGAAGCAGTGACGAAAGTTCATACTTCTCTCAATTTTAACTACAGAAATCCGGCGTCTATGTGAGTACCCAAAGATTTAAGGGATCATAACATACAGCGTCACTTTAGATTATGTTTTTCTTTCGACCCCAGCTAGTCAAGGATAATTTTAATTTTTAAATTTTGCAGAGATGTCACATTGAAAATTCCGCGTAAGACACGCAATAATGGAACTCTGTACATGCACGCAGTTTTGTTGGACGAAGGTCGTCTTTACAAAGATTTTGATGAAATACTTCGTACTGAAACAATGCACACTCTGCCTTTAATTACATATACTGAGCCCCAAGCTGCCACATTTAATTTGCTGAACCAGAATGTAAGTTTTATTATTTGTTCTAACTTCCTAGACTATGCGCGCACAATAAAATTTAACTATTTTGTAATTTGCAGACCGATGAAAAAACACCCCAAGTGCAAAATGTTAAGCCATTCTCTCACATAACTACTGTGGCACCACTGTCTATTTTAACTGATGATTTGAAGCTCCCAGCGAGTAAAATTCCTGGTGAACTCTATTCATACATAAGGTGAGTAAGCATACTTATCAACAAATAGGTACCTTTTAACATGAAACTACCGTGAGATTCAATCATAATAAATGGCTAATGTTGAGCTATACTCAACTGACATAAGTGAGTTTTTTTTTTTTGTATGACGAGGAAGGCAAACGAGCAAGTGGGTCACCTGATGGTAAGTGAGTGATCCGTTTATTTCACTATTATAGATACCTACAATGATTTTAAGAAAAAAATCTAAATTATGTACTAGTGATAATGCCAGCCTTTTGGGCACCTTACCCCTTTGGGACATTTTTTAGTTTTAGTTTTTAATGAGACATTATTATTTATAATGCATATACTATGTTTGTTTTGTTCAAATTAATTAAAGTATCATTATTTAATTTTGTAATAAAAGAAAAATAATAAGTACAATTCTTTTAAATATTATTTACTCTTAATGATGAATTAAACATCAACTATCAGTAATTATTCTAGGTGTAAACCTAATATGTTAATTGTTATCAAACCTAGAACTATTACTGATAGTCAATGTTTAATTCAATTTTTTTTACATAATTATTAGCTTTAATATGCACAAGTAGTTTTGAATACTCAATTAGCAGAACACACAATAAAGAAAAAGTAAATTATTTTGTCAGGTTTGGTTTGTTGTCATGGCCTACATGTTTCCTAATTAAAAAAAATCTTTTACAGATTGCGCAATCACAAATTTTTGCCTATAATTCAGCACAATGTTCTGAAATCCCGAATGTCGAACCTGCAGCTTTTAAATAGTAGCACAACTGAGGCTAATGTCACAGTGAGCATCTCACCAGCATCCTACGGCTCGTTCCGCTTGGCCCTGCATGTGCGCTTGGCTTTAGAACAACTCCACAGCCTCGGCTTTAGTGAAAAAGATGTAGATGATGTCAAGGGAATATTTGCTGATACAAATTTGTATCTATTGTCAGCAACGGTTCTGATAGCCAGTTGTCATGTAAGTGCACTTGTACTTTGTACATCATTAAATGTCATGTCTCTATTGTGATATTTACACAGTTGCTTGAACACTTGTAAACAGCATGTAATAAGCTCTTGTATGTAAGTCAAGTCATTCTATCAATATTCATTTATTTCAGTAGAAAAACATACCTAACCTTTTAGTACTGAAAGCAAATAGGGAAACATAATATATTTCATTATTCAATCACTTTATAAACCTTCCCTCATAGCATTTACTTTAGTATAATTCACACAATTTAACTACTAGCTGTAATAACCCACAAAGACAAATCTTCACATACCTGTTTTTAACCTTCACCTTTATGAAAATTGCTTTTTTTTTCAGTTGCTTTTTGACTTCCTGGCATTCAAAAACGACGTTTCGTTTTGGCGTCGCAAGCGCTCGCTGGCCGGGCTCTCGACCCGAACGGTGCTGTGGCGCGCCTTCTCACAACTTGTAATATTCTTCTACCTTGTAGACGAGCATACCTCACTCCTGGTGCTGGGGCCTGCTGGTGTTAGTGCTGTTATTGAGGTCAGTAGCAAACTATTCTCTAAAGGCTGTAAAGGACGAACGAGCGTTACCCCGGGTTTTCTGGCTCGCTGGCAAAGCTTGGTGCCTGTGGATCACAGGAAAACTGCGGTGTTGTGAGACGGTAGCCGGCACGGACCAACCACATAATAACCACATATAATTTACTTGGAAAGTCATTACGAAAAAAGCCGCGGTGAGCGGGCCGGGGGAATGCGTCGTGATTGGTTCATAGCTTGTCATCTCGCTTGTCATCTGGTCGAAAGTGAGCCGCGATTGATGGCTAGAGAGATTTATAGATGCAAATAAGTATATGCGTTTCGGAGGCGTTCGCCCTGACATTTGGTGTCCAAGGGGTGGTTGGTTCGTGGTAGCCAGGCTCGCGGTGGATCACCCCGTTTGCCCGAATTTCAGGTGCCATAACCGTTATTTGTTATTTGTCATATCTCGTAATATTCATATGCCTGAAAGCCATTTTTCCTAAAACCGTAAACTTTCCAAGAACTTTTTAAATACTGTCTTATAGAGCCCAATAGGTTAGATTATGTTTGTTTTATAACAATTCAGAATAGTTCATGGTTTCATAAAGAACGCCTTTCAGGCAAATAAATATAATGGCAAGTGATATGGTTTATGGTAAATGAAATAGGGGCAAACAAGGGAGAACTGGCTCACGGTAATCTTTATAAGTCTAAATATTAAATTTGCCAGTACCTAACCTATACAACTGAACTGAGCTGTAGTGTTGTTCTCTGTACCAGCTTTCTGTAACAAAATTTATAGTCAGACGACTTTACAGAGGCTTTATCTGTAATAAGTAAGAAGGTATAGTGCATTTTTTTTCATATTTCTCTTTTTTTTGCAGCGCCGTAATTGGTTCCACCTCTGTAAAGTTTTTATTAAAAAAAAAACATTCTGCCATACACGTAGACAGAGAAAGAGATAGACCGCTAGACATTTCTTACTCACTCATACACAAAAAGGACGGCTTTATATACATTATTCATGGCGAAAAGAGACAAAGATATCTATTTTATTTCCCTCATCGTATGGCCGGGGTTTTCAAGCTTGCGCTTCGCAATGCTCAATCAAAGTTTGACGTTTTTTGTCGGAAGGGGCGGAAGCAGTTAATTGATTTTCACGTTTAAAAGTTGAAATTGTAAAATATATGGCCGGTGATAGCTTTTGAGTTTTTACATTTGTGATAATGGCGCGGTGTAGTTTTATTGGCTGTAAAAGCTATAATAGAAGGAAGGTTACTGGGTTGTCTTTTCATTCGTAAGTAGACAATTTATTCTCGTATATTTTGTTAGTTCAATGACTAATGTAGTTATATTTATATGGTTGTTAACTATGTGCGTTACATTTTTGTTAAATTTGTTACATTTCGGCTATATTTCCGATAATTTTGCTTTATAACCTCAAAGATTAGTGTTGCTAGTTTCTAGAATAAAAATTTACCCCACAATAGGGTAATTCGTAATATATCAAATAATTCATTTCCTTTTTTATGAAAATTTCAGATTTCCCGCTGACCCAAACCTTTTTGAAAATGGATAGAAGCTACGGAAAAAATCAATTATGTGCCAAATCCTTCATCAAAAATATATAGTGACAACATTGCTTTGGAAGAAAGGAAAGACAACAGTACTTCACTTATTAACTTTTGTAGAGTTTCTTACTGTTATTTATACATTTTCACCTAATATATATGTTTCACTGAATTATTTTTAGTGTTTGACTTAAGTACAGTCAGCGTCATATATATGGTGACATCCAAAGTGCTCAAATAGTTCGGTACACCATACGATTTGTATGGTGTACCGAACTATTTGATCACCTACTTAATAAATAATATACTTGTGGGGTATTTTTTTCATTACTTGGCAACCGTAAATTTTGTATGTACTATATCTGTTGTCCTTTTCGGCGGCACGCTTGCTAGCATTCTTTTGTATCTTTATTCTATGGCCATACATTCATTGCCTCTGCTGGTTGACAATATGTATCTGAGATTTATTTTTAAATCTTCACAGGGGTGCTCACTTACTTACTCAAGCCCTGGATGAATTCTTGACGTTTCATTAAAACTCATCCGGTATATAATCAAGGTGCGTTGAGTTGAGGTGGTTTAGTAACTAAGTGTTGGAAAAAAACATTCTCCCATACATTATTGTCAACCAGCTTGTAACCAAGAGGCAATGAAAGTATGGGATGATAATAATAATAAATAATGACTGATGATTAATGACTGACACAGATGTTTTTTAGAAAACCATGGTGCTTAATTAACAGTCTCGTAAATTTCACAGTCTATAAACGTTCTCAATTTGTCATTCATCTCACAAATATGTATATCCACCCATCACGGGAAGCGAACACGGAACATTTAACGACTAACCACCATCCTACCGTCACGTTACCTTTTTTTTCTACACATCGCGGTCTGGTTATTAAGTCTGCGTGTAAACACGGTCCGGTTATTAGGTAGGTAGGTACGCGGAGACGGCGCAATACCCGCGTCTTTGAGCTATATGTTTCTTTCAGACATACAACGCTCTGAAACGCTCCACGCTTTGTGGGTGGTAGGACCTTTTGCCAGGTCCGCCCGGATCGCTACCACCATCATACAGTTCGTGCATTGTTGTGTTCCGGCACAAGAGGCATTTCACCTTAGCCCTCTAGGTTGGCAACTCTAGGTGTCTATGGGCAGTGGTGATCACTTACCATCGGGTGACCGACTCGCTCGTTTGCCAACTTGATCATCGTCATAATCAGCCTATTTATGTCCCACTGCTGGGCACAAGCCTCCTCCCACAATGAGAGGGCTTGGGCTATAGTTCCCACGCAGGCCCAGTGAGAACTTCACACACACCGTTGAATTGCTTCGCAGGAGTGTGCAGGTGTCCTCACCGAAAAGATGATACATTTACAAATGTAATTTCGCACATAAATTCCGAAAAACTCTTGAGGTGCGAACCGGGGCCTACCTTATCGTATAAAAAAATATTCCGACGAATTGAGAATCTCCTCCTTTATTTGAAATCGGTTAAAAACGCCGTAACAGCTCATAATGCAACTTACAGCTATGGAAAGTAACCAAGATCCTGCACATTCGCGTGGCGTGGGAGGGCGGCCGCGTGCGCGTGTGGCGCGCCGACGACGCGGACGCGGGTGAGCGGAGCACCGCGCGCGCCGACGCCGAGGCCATGCGCTACCTGTCGCTGCTGCTGTACCCGCTGTGCCTCGCCGGGGCGGTGTACTCGCTGGTGTATGAGCCGCACAAGAGGTCAGAACCTACATCTATCCTAATCCTAACTAATATTATAAAAGCGAAAGTAACTCTGTCTCTTTGACTGTCTGTTTGTTACCTCTTCACGAAAAACCGCTGCACCAATCTAGATGAAATTTGGTAAGAAGATAGTTTGAATATTGAGGAATAACGTAGGCTACTTTTTATTCGGGAAAACCGGACGAAGTCGCGGGCAACAGCTAGTACCTCTATAAAGCAATACCGTGACTAATTTACTGACTGACAGACAACGCGGGTGGTAGAAACTTGTGCGTGGTCCGTCCGGATCGCTACCACCATCTTACACGCTAATCCTGCCGCTAAGTAGCAGTGCTTGCACGTTGTGTTCCGGTGTGGAGAGTAAGACAGCCGGTGTGACGCACAAGAGGCATTTCATCTTCGCTCTCTAGGTTGGTAACGCATCTGTAAATCCTCCGGGGTTGCGGGTGTGTATGGGCACTCGGGCAGTGGTGATCACTTCCATCAGGTGACCCACTTGCTCGTTGCCTACTCGTCGTATAAAAAAACTCAAGAGCGGCAAAATAACTATTAAAAGGGGGAATTCAGCAAAAAAAAAATCATGACGAAAATTCAGTTTCTCATATATTTTCTACGCCCCATGCCGGTACGAAGGAAGTTCGCTGGGTCAGCTAGTGCGGCCAACCTGGTTTAGGAGAGGAAAGCAAGACAAAAGTTACAATAAAAAATAATAACAAACAAATAAATAAAAATAGCTACTGATAAATAAATAAGGATAAAATCGTACTATAAACATATTGTAATTTTTTTTTAAATTTATTTAACTCAAAATAAGAAAATAAAAGTACAAAACTTAGACATAAACTTCTGCCAAACTGCATAGCAGTTTGTTGGCAGAAAGTGGAGAGCTCTCACACACTATACTGCTATATATACGTATTACCATCCTAATTATTAAACCGGCGACGGTTTAATTTAATTTAATGATATATGCGGCATGCACGGACCAATAACCGCCCTCTGGATACCGCGTCTTCTATAATTTACTTGGAAAGTCATTACGAAAAAAGCCGCGGTGAGCGGGCCGGGGGAATGCGTCGTGATTGGTTCATAGCTTGTCATCTCGCTTGTCATCTGGTCGAAAGTGAGCCGCGATTGGTGGCTAGAGAGATTTATAGATGCAAATAAGTATATGCGTTTCGGAGGCGTTCGCCCTGACATTTGGTGTCCAAGGGGTGGTTGGTTCGTGGTAGCCAGGCTCGCGGTGGATCACCCCGTTTGCCCGAATTTCAGGTGCCATAACCGTTATTTGTCATTTGTCATATCTCGTAATATTCATATGCCCGTAAGCCATTTTTCCTAAAACCGTAAACCTTCCAAGAACTTTTTAAATACTGTACGCCCTGACATTTGGTGTCCAGAGGGTGGTTGGTCCGAGGTAATAGCGTACAAGCGGATGGGATGAATGTTATTATTATTATTAGGAGTAAGTAAATAATGGATGTGTTTGTCAGCTGGTACTCGTGGGCGCTGCACAGCATCGTGAACGGCGTGTACGCGTTCGGGTTCCTGTTCATGCTGCCGCAGCTGTTCGTGAACTACCGGCTGCGCTCGGTGGCGGCGCTGCCGTGGCGCGCCTTCATGTACAAGGCGTTCAACACCTTTATCGACGACATCTTCGCGTTCATCATCACCATGCCGACGGCGCACAGGGTGGCCTGCTTTAGGGACGACCTGGTGTTCCTGGTCTATTTGTATCAGAGATGGTGAGTGATGTTTTTAACCCCCGACGAAAAAGAGGGGTGTTATAACTTTGACCTGTGTATCTGTCTGTGGCATCGTAGCTCGCAAGCGGATGTACCGATTTCGATGCGGTTTTTTTTGTTCGAAAGCTAGTTTAATCGAAATGGTTCATAGCTAAGTTTAATTAAAATCGGTTCACTCGTTTTTGAAATATTGAACTTTGAAATGGGAATGTCGGGGGTTTTCCAACTTTTCTGATTTTGGTATCCAACAAATAAACGCGTTGCGTTGTTTGTAAACGGCCAGTAAATAAAATATATTTTTATCCCCAGATGGAAAAAGAGGGGTGTTATAAGTTTGACCTGTGCATGGGTGTATCTGTCTGTGGCATCGCAGCTCCTAAACGGACGGATTTGAACGCGGCTTTTTCGAAAGCTAGTTTAATCGGGCTGGTTCTTAGCTAAGTTTCATAAAAATCGGTTCAGCCGTTTGTGAGATATGGAACTTTGAAATGTCGGTTTTTGAACTTTTCTCGGTTAAGTTAGGTTATTAATTAACACCTTCAACTGTTACCGTTCAAAACGATTTCACAATGTCACAACTGCCACAAGTCCAAATGTGCATCTTGTTCGAAACCGTGACCATGGTGGAAGCATATATTTCTGGCAAGCTGGTGCGTGTCTCATCATTGGGGGCATCCGGACAGGGAATGTATTAATGTATTTTATTTTCATGTTTATTTTTAATATTGACGATAGACCCTGCATAAGAAATAGAAATAAACAAAACATATTCCAGTATAACTTTTAACGAGACAAAACTTACACATTTCTTAGTCCGCCGGTGCTATAATAATCTAAGTTAGCTTATCAAACTTGCCAGATTTATTACTGTACTGTGTGTTACGCTTACTTTTTTTACACATTTTGTTTTATTTCTAGGCTGTACCCAGTAGACAAATCGCGTACAGACACGGCTGCCAGTATGGATGAAAACCCTGAGGAGCTCGAGCCTCTCAAGCAAAAAGAAGAATAAGGCTCTTCAATATAGTAAAGATTAGTTATTGTGCAACGAGGCTGTCCATGGTGCTACGGGTCGGCGCCATGACTCAGTATTTAACCTATTCCACTACATACCATTTAGTCACTAGAGTCAAACGTCAAAAATGACACTAAGGGCGTACGCACAATTTAAATACTTAGTAAAGGTATAAGGTAAAGACTTAGAAAAAACCGGCCACGTGCACTTCGTACCTACTCGCGCGATGGTTCCGTAACTGGCGTTATTCGTTTTTTTTTGCTTTGACTTGTGCTGTGAAAACTTGCTTCGTGCCAAATTTGCAGGTTTTGATTTACTTGTAATTGTCAGACCGATAGACAGACTGATATCGAATTTATACTATAAGGGTTCCGTTTTTCCCGTTTAAGGTACGGAGCCCTAAAACACAGTTTTTATTGATATCTAATCCATGGTATTTTTATACTGTCATAAAACCATAAACTGAAAACAATTGATCTAATCCTTACTAGTGTACACATTATGACTGTTGAAGCCAGTTTGGCTAAGATTTTCGCATAATCATTAGATTTATTATATTTATGTTTTTACGACAAATTAGTAGGCAAATAAACTGTTTTCCTGGAATTCTATTTTAAGTACCGAGAAACAAGTGTGAATTTTCCATAAATTATGGGAGGCTAGAATTTGACTGACCTAGTGACTTGGTGGTTATTATATTATATGTATATTATGAGTGACTAAATTAATACGAACTTAGTAATTTATTTTTAGTAAAATGTATTTAGTTGAGGCTTTATTCATCGTTGTTGACTAGTGAGTAATGTTAATGCTGTCGCTCAACAAAAATCAAATTCCATATACTTATTTTAACTTTATGACGTGACTTCCTAATTATATTAGTACATATATTACAGAATTATATTAGTTATGGAATAGTTTTATTTATTAAAATGTAATGGAGTTTTTTTTGCCCGACGTACCAGTACATACCTCAGAAGAGAAATAACACGTTATCAATGATTACAATAAAAATTACGTAGTAATGGTTTGTTTTTGGATAGGCGAAATAAATAAAATGCAATTAATCCGGGTATTATGTCATGTTTATTAAAGACTTTAACTTGATAACCACCGCAAATTATGCAGTAATTGGCTAACTGAATATATTTAATTTATCATTTGTAAGTTTTCGTCATGCTTATAAACTCAATTAAGTGATATCTATTGATCGTTTGTTACCTGACACTCTAAAAGTAAAGTAACTATGATCTAATATTTCCAACAGTGTTTGCAAAATGACGCAAAATGGCGGAAACAATTGACACGATATAAACCAATCACAACAAGCTTTGTAATCTAGAGTCTGAAGACGTTATTATTTGTTATGTTTGAAGTCGATAATTGAATGGGAAAAATGGTACAGTCAGCAGCAAAAGATGCTAAGCAACCGAAGCGGTCACAATGATCTGCACTAGCTCTTATGTCTATAACAATAGAGCCGTGCTTAGATCATTGTGACTGCTTCGGTTGCTTAGCAACTTTTGCTGCTGACTGTACTATGGCATAGACTGATGAGTGATGATGATGAGACATACTTGTCATCCATAAATGACATAAGTACATCAAAGTTTCCTTACGGCCCTTCACTAAACGTTAGCGCATTAAAATATTATGTTAACTGTCGGGATGAAATATAAATAATTTAAATACCTACTTAATTGTTGGTGGTAAACTGATATTATGTACATCATTATGGAACCAGATAGTTATGTTTATTTGATCCAAAGAATGTAATTATTTAATAATATGGTGATACATCTCTAACGCAAATTAGTTTTTTTTTTTTTTTCAAAATCCCTTATTAGGTTAATCATGGGTTCTGCTGTTTGATGTTTTGTAAGCGATACAACGTTACATAATTGACATATTTTTGTTTCGAAAAGTAATAAATGTCACAGTGCGAATGTAACGCTTATCAAGATAGTTCAATTCATGAAAACCCGCCCCACTACTTTTTTTTTAGATAATAAATAAGAGTGGTGATTTTTGCACTCTTCTCGTATTTCAGATGTAGCATAGTCTATGTAAATTTGATGTTGTATTACAGTTCTAATAAAAATACAGATCGACAGCCAACGGAGGCTTAGCAATAGAGGGTCTCGTTGGTACCCCTTGGGGTACGGAACCCTAAAAAAAGCGGGGCGCGTCTTAGCGAATTGGACGATAGAGAAACGGATCCAATATTACATAAAAAACAGAGCATTTATTTGGCCAATTGGTCGCTTTGGTCAACGTAGCATAATGTAAAAAATAATGTTTTGTGTATATGTGCTAGGTTTTGGATAAAAGGCTAGCTGTGGATCTTGTAACCTCTTTGTTAGAAAATAATACTATGCTTTGAATGTTTAATGCGTAACTGCTCATGAAAACAAGAATGTTGTTGGAATTCCCTGCCAAATTAATTAGACCTGCTGTATAACAAGAATAAATACTACTAGGTGCTTATAGGAGGACTTTTAACTGCTACTGAGCTTTTATTCGACATAGTTTTGCCCAGCAGTATGCGACAGGCGCCACCCACGTATACCCATGTATGTTAAAAATACGTTTGTCATAGATTTAAGTGTCTATCTGCATGCATGTAAACCGACTGAGCATAATTTCTAATAGCATTTGGCCTACACGGTAGGTTTTAAATTAAATTACAAGGAGGGAAATCTTATTTTGTGTCAATATTTAGGAACAAGCCATTTACGAATTATTTACGAACTGAAAAATTTTATATAGTGAAAAAATTTGTTAAACATTCCTTTTACCTACTCCATAGGTTATGTAACTTATGTATTCTGGCAAGAAGATTGAGGGCGCGTTTCTACTGACGCGGAGCTGGGCAGAGAGCAATGGAGAAAAGCAATGATAAGTGGCAAGTGTAGTGTTTCTATTCTACTGACGCAGAGTAGATATTCCGAGCTCTATGATTGGTCAGTTCACGCTTCGCACCTCTGTACTCCGCCCAGCTCCGCGTTAACAATTTGATTTTCATCTTCTTGCATACTTTAAATTGAAGTTATTTAATTTAATAATTTTATATTTTGTAATGTACCAATGATACTGATACTGAATAAATAACAAATCATTGCTTCAAACTGGCTTTTTCAATTAAAAAATTCAACTGAAAATGGCGAAATTAAAATAAATTTCTAACTTAACTAGCTACGAGTATGTCGTCTTGGGCCACCTTTTGAATTATCAATTATTACGCCCGCTTCTCTCTAGTGGCAGAACTCAGCAGTGGCAGAACCGTAGGAATTTCGCAAAATCTATCCCATGTCTACGAGTAGGCACTGATTTTGCACTGGACTGTACCTACCTTACCTACTATGCAACGAGACGATGACGTACCTACCTACCCGTAACTTGTAACACGTTAAAAATTATGTCACGATACGATTGGCGTTGTTTGTGTTGTGCATCTACCCACACAGCGCTAGTCCATTCACAACGCCGCGATAGATAATAGCTCCCCATTTAATAATTAAAGTTGTCGTTTATCGCACCACAACATTTCAACATTGAAATCTGGTCGGGGCGGCCGACCGCGCAGTAATTTACGGACTATTATTTAGCTCCCATGCGCGCGCGCCGACTTATCTCGCCATAAGTTGTTATGAATTAATCTCGCAATTGGAAGTGTTTGACTAGCGTGGTCATTATGTTTCTCTTCGACCTCCTTCTGCCGGCCGGTTTGACTACCGCGGCCTTGGTCGGCTATTTGATATTCTTGAGGAAATCTCCGCCGAGGAAAGGCTCGTATAGATCGCCTGGTGAGTAATTTTTACTAATTAATCTCAAACAAACTTTATGTTTTTATTAAGATTTTTGTCACTATCAGATGACTCGGTGTGTATATATCTAGATATACGTCGCAGACCTGTATTTCACTTATCTCTTAGTTGGATATACTTAAACAGAAAAAAAAAATAGTTATTTTTTTCGCCCTTTCGCAGTTTTTTTTTATCGCACATAGGTAATTCCAAAATTTACTTTTGTTAATTCTTCGGTGTTTGTTATCTAAGTGATTAATTGGCAACTAACACTACTTAATTAGTTTTATCTGTTTGTAGCCATGCAAGACGTTATCTATTATCTCCTGCATAGATAAAGTACCTACATCGAATTACATTACTAAACGTTTAAAACCGTCTAGTCTAGGTTATGCTGTTTTTAAACTTAGTTTTTTTTTATAAAATTAATTGAGGGTAGTGGATACATTATTAATTAGTGTTAATATTCGAGTTAATGCGAATGAAATATAATAATCCAACTTCGAAAGTAGCTAAAATATAGAACCAAGTACAGAGTCAAGTATTTATTATTATTATTATTGTTAGTAGTAGGAGAGACATATAGTAATAGTTACGAGGCGACTTTTGTAAAGCGTTACTTACCTAGTTATTAGTACTTAACTACTAGGGCCCGCCATTAATAATACTTTCCTTGTTGTCCCCGCAGGATGGAATTACCCGCTAAAACTACTCGGAGCACGATGGGCAGTAAGAAGATGGAAGTCACAGAGGAAATCAAAGTACCAATACGACGAGACGCCCCGCGCCCTCAACGCGACTGAGGGTTTGGACAGCATCAGCATAAAGGCTTCAGCTACTGAAGGACCAACGATACTTATAGGAGTACGCAAACTGTTTGGAAGAAAACCCTTAGCGGAAATAACTCTACACGTGAAGCTATTGGATGGAAGCAGTTACAAATTACTACGTACGTTGGCCTTGATTTTATAGAGTAGATAAAGCTAATTTGATGCGCAGTCCTCGTGACCTGACCTTGGTGACCTAGTAAATAGCATAGCATTAGGTTGCATGACATTTAATATGACATTTTTAAGATTTTACCTCGCTTAGCGTGAAGTCTTATGTGTAGAAAAACCATAGAAAAACAATGCACTTTAGATGCACGACGCTATACCTACCTAATTCGGGGAATCCTGCTCGTTGTAATGAGATACATTATCAACGATCAACAATCCCCGATTTTTAGGATTCCGTACCTCAAAAGGAAGAAATTGAACCCTTATAGGATCACTTTGTTGTCCGTCTATCTGTTTGTCGGTCAAGACCCTTTTTCTCTAGAACGCGTGGAGGTAGCATGCTGAAATTAATATCAACTACTCAAGCCTGCGGTCCCTTGAAGCTGTGAAAAAATTAACCTTCTATGACAACGCAATGAAAAGATACAGTCATTAAAAAGGCTGTTTCTATACAAATTGCCTTACCCCGAAAACCTAAAGGGTACTTCCAGTTGGCCTAGAAACTTGAAACTTGGTATGAAGGTAGCTCTTATAGCATAACCACACAGAAAATTCTCAAAATCTTATTTTTTTATGTCTGTCTGTAGATTTTACATACCAATATAAGATGATCCCACACTGCGTACATTTTCCTTAGGAGCAGGGCTCTGCTAACACTGACTTCTGAAAACACTGGGGAAAAGCGTTCAAATCTTTCTACGGAACCCTCGTGCGCGAGTCCGCACTCGCACTTGTCCGGTTTTTTTTCACATCTATTAATAAACACTCGCAGATTCTCTGTACATATATGACTTGAACTACCCTTAGACAGTATTAGTTTTTTGCTCCACATTATTCAGAAATTAGTTGCGAATAGCAAAAATTTTAAATTTTTACTTCTGTCTTCCTTCATAGAGCATCCAGACACAGCAATAGGCGTCTCGAACAGCGCTGAAGGTACATGGAGCGCAGGCGGCTTGAAGATCCAAGTCCTGGAGCCGCGGAAACGGCTGAGGATCATCTTCAATGGTGTCGTCACCAAACTTGGGGAGAACACCACCCACCATGCTAAGTTTAATGGCATGTAAGTAAATAAAGGGAGGTACGAGTATTATTATATACTAGCATTTACTTATCGAGTAGGTTGATTTCTTATTTTCAGGATCAGAATCCTTTTCTGAATTACTGGACGGCTGTTGTTTGTTTTCAACTTTTAAATCTTAGTGAACTGAATTCTGAAGGGATTGTATTAATTCATAGTTACAAGCAAAACAAGCTATCAAAATATTTCTGCTTACGAATAGGTAATGTTACAATAGGTAGGTACTATCGAGGAAATTAATTCCTGAACCATGGCAGAACATTTTCGTAGTGAATGTCATAACGATTTTCCTTGTCAAGCAATGCGATGTCTCTATGACATTTACTGTGAAAAGGTTCCATGGTGGGTCAGGGGTTAACTTCCTCGAATACCTACATAGGGACGTGTCATTGTATAAACCTAAAATTAATTGAACAGCAGCAGCAGCATATACGACTACCTACGAGCACTACTCTATGCTCCTGGTTGTAGGTATGACTTTAATTCCGAAGTGGAGCAAATTGCGACATCAATTCGTTGAACTCTTTTCATTTGATAGTCATTGAAAGAAAGCGACCCCATTAAAGAGGAGTATTTTCCATTTCATTTCACATAACAAGCTTCGCATCTTGTAGACATAAACTTGAATCTTTTTAGTGCAATCAATTGTAAATTTCTATCGGACTCGAAACTATTCCGCGAAGATAAGTACGTAGGTATAATAAGGCCCTTAAGTTGTCATAATATTCACAGGTGCAATGATAACGGAACAGAGATTATAATTACATCGTGAAACATTACGATATATATAAAATATACATCCGTGTCTAACTGTTATTCATGTATTTGTAGATTAGGATAGTTTCGTTGGTATTATTTATGCACTATAATATACAGCTTCGAAGTTTTGTTTTGGTGATGAGCAGAGTAGCGTAATCAAACCAAATGGGCACTGCACGCAGATAATGACATACACAAACAGTACCTAGCTTAATACTTCAAGCACACATTCACACTCATACGTGTGACAGGTATATCGTTTTCATCACACTTGCTCGTAAAGCGTTGTATTGCTTTATACTCTAATATGCCCGTCATTGGCCTTTCCGGATAATCTATTTACCTGGTAGTACATCGCACTCGCAGTATTACAATGTTTCTAGAATGTTCTTTTTAGGTACTGTTGGTAACAAAACATTCCCGTGACAGTTGGGCGTCTGCGTCGAGCGAGGTGCGTTACCCCGAGGATTGGAGCAACGAGCTGGCGGCTGAGGCGCTGGCACTCGAGCCCTGGCGCGACGGCGACTGGCCAAACATGCTGTGAGTTGAGTACTCTACGCCAATCCACAGGTACAAACTTGGAGATCAAGAAGAAGAAATAAAATAGCTCCAATTCGCACCACAGCATAAATGATGTTGGATCACTTGGATCTGACGCATCAGAAAGTAGGTAGCTTTCACTCAATTGTATACCATACGCAAATACTGATAAATAAATGAATACGGCTACAGAAAGATTAGTTTTAAGTATCTACTCGAACTCAATAAGTCCACTTATGATTTGCCTATATGTTGAAGTAGGTATGCACCAATACTGTGAGAGGCAGTCGCCAGCCAATCCATGCGCTGAACCTCTTCTGAAGTCCACTCCAAATGTACTTACCTCTTTTAGAGACAAATGGGAAGACGGCAGCTGGCTGCAATGGGGCGTGGTCCAGGGTCGGTTCGAAGTGTTCACCGCTGGGGTGGTCGACGCCAGTGAGTTCCTGCGCGTCCGCGGGGTGAAAGAGCGGAGTTGGTCGCCCCGCGGGTACCAGGGCATCAGACGGTCCGTGGGGATAGTCGCCGCCGCGCGGGACGGCACTGCGGTTCAGTTGAGAGCTGTTGCCTACAAAAATGTACTAACGCAGTAAGTGTAACACCGTCTTACAACACGGGAACCCTAAATTAAACTCGATGTGAGTGGAGCTAGTGGTACCTAAGGACTATGGTTGCTGCTGCTATAGTTCACGCAATAGAAACTTACAAAACTGCAAGATTTTATATTGGAGTTATTATGCCGCTACTTCTTTTGTAGAAGTGATGAATGATAAACATTGACATAATAACACATACATACCTATAATAGCAACACAGCTAATATAATATTAATATGTCAATGATGTTAAATCTTTGTTCTTTAGACAATAGTAACGTTGCATCGTCGCTCCTCAGGTCAAAAGTCATTGGGATTGTTATGAAATCGAATTTGTTTCCCAATTACTTACGGACAAAGAGACAGAAACGATTCACTTTTCCACGTTCCGGTTTAAAATAATTATTTATTTTTGTTTAGTTCTTTACTAAACATTTACACGCCATGACAGCATGACAGTAACAAAACCGCTGGAAAGTTCAAACTATTAACTTTATAATTATAAAGCTCTGTGGTGTACACATATTGGCGACCTTGACTGTACCAGGCCAATACACCTACACCACCTACACCTATGTAAGTATTGTTGGCCTGATACAGTCAAGGTCACCAATATGTGTACACCACAGAGTCCCAAAATATGTATACAGGCCTTATTACTGCGACGGTAAGGTTGATGTAACATATTTTTGCAACTTTGTGCGGATCCATGTCTTTGACTGTACCTATATGCTGGTTACAATGCATAAGTCTGAGAGAAGACTGCCTAAGCAACGTTTCTGCTACAGAAAAGCTAAAAAAAAAATCAACTGTCCTTACAGATGCCATTCCGGATGCGTCAGGTTCCCAGACTTCACTTTGAAAAGCATCACGTCTTCCGATCTAGTTATGCTGGACTTTTGCGAGATCTCTGAAGGCGTGCCCAGGAGTTACACGATAAATGTTGGGAGTAAGTCTCAGTCAAATGAGGAAATCACTTTATTGTTATTGAATTTTAAGCCGGCTCAATTTATAATCTACTGACATTTCGGAACTTAATGACGACATAAAATGTTTTTAAAATTAGGTGGATGTTTCAACGGCACTTCTGCCGCCGTGATCACGAGTACACTGAAGTGGCTGGTGTCATTGTTTAGCCGCGCGAGATTTTCGAACTACCCGCATTGATCTTGTCAATTTGTACCGGCACCCCATCACAACGACACACACTGAGATACATCTCGACGCCTGCACTTGCAAATTATATAATTTTCCAATGTACTTGCTATCGAACAAATTGATTCCTGACCCACTCTGGAACCTTTTCACAGTAAACCTCATAGTGAGTGACATTCATTATTTGTTAAGGATTAGAAAAGTTGAAAAACCCCCGACATTGTCATTTCAAAGTTCAATATTTCAAAAACGAGTGAACCGATTTTAATGACTCTTAGCTAAAAACCATCTCGATTAAACTAGCTTTCGATTAAAAATAACCACATCAAAATCGGTCCATCTGTTTGGGAGTTGATGCCACAGACAGATACACAGATAGGTACACCCCTCTTTTTTGTTGGAGGTCAGAGGTATCAACTTGTCAGATACTACATACGCTAGCACTTTGTGATAGTTGCTAAGCGTAGAGGTAAAGCGAACTCAATGTCTATTTTTACCACCTTAAAAACTTTTTTAACCCCCGACGAAATAGAGGGGTGTTATAAGTTTTACCTGTGTATCAGCATCAGCAAGATCATCATCTTGTGGCATTATAGCTCCCAAACGGACAGACCAATGTCGATGCAGTTTTATGAACCGATTTTAATTCAATTCATCCGTTTTTGAAATATTGAACTTTAAAATTACAAAGTCGGGGGTTTTTCAACTTTTCTTAGTTGGTTATTTACAATTATCTAGCATTATTTTAATGTTTCAGCGAGCAACCGGGACTTGAAAATAGTGGTCCGGATCAACTCGGACGGAGGGAAGTTGTTCAGTGGGGTTCCGTACCAGCACGAGATAGTGTACAGAACCGTCGTGGTGGAGATCAACGGGGAGCCGGGGACAGGGGTGCTCGAGCTGGGGTACGAGCCTTCAGGTAAGCAGGTGGCTGTGGCGATAAGGCCCGCCCATTGCTACTTTGTATTTTCTTTGTGCCTTTTTTAGGGTTCCGTACCCAAAGGGTAAAAAACAGGACCCTATTGCTAAGACTCCGCTGTCCGTCTGTCTGTCTGTCCGTCTGTCACCAGGCTGTACCTCATGAACCGTGATAGTTAGACAGCTGAAATTTTCAAAGATGATGTAACGTATTTCTGTTGCGGCTATAACAATAAATACTAAAAACAGTTGGTTTAAAAAATACCCTTTAACTTTTCCAGTTATAAGGGAACCCCTATACCGCCTCACCCCGTTGCCTCTGCTTCGATGGTACACCATCAACGAGGTAGGGCCGGTCTCGTACTGCGCTGCGTTCGAGGACCGCGCGGCCGCGTGCGCCGACCTCGTGGGCGGCAAAGGAGCGTCATTGGCGCTGCTGGCTTCAATGCAGACAGAAGAGGTAATTGCTAGCTGATAGTGTAATTATAAGGAAGCCCTCAGTGTGTCTAACACAGCGATGCACAAACCGCGGCCCGCTGTCGGTATGTCTGCGGCCCGCAAATGAATTAAAATAATGTGAACCTCAAATAATAAAAAAAAACTTTATGTGTTAATTTTATTTGTAGAGGCCCGTCCTTGGCTCATAAGCTTCCCGAGTGGCCCTGTTCACTATAAGCTATAAGTCTGTGCATCCTTGGTCTAACCTCTCTAATGCGATCTAGGTACTTAGTTTGAGTTCATCCCTTACTTGTCACGCTGGGTACTTTGAGTGACAGAAAACTTTTTAAAATTGTAACTGACATTGGCACACGAAAAACTGACGTTGAATATTAAACTTTCAAGTTTTCAACGTGTGGTCTTCATCGTGACCATGAGATTGATGTAATATTTTTCTGTA
Source organism: Clepsis dumicolana (assembly GCA_963691665.1). Taxonomy (NCBI): domain Eukaryota; kingdom Metazoa; phylum Arthropoda; class Insecta; order Lepidoptera; family Tortricidae; genus Clepsis; species Clepsis dumicolana. Next base: position 13,731,648 of record OY829508.1, read on the forward strand.
AAAAATTGCTACCTGCTTTTTTGTTGACTGTACTTGTATTGTCGTTCAACTTACATATCCATACAAAATTTTAAGTCTATGCCATTAACCGTTGACGAGTTCCCGCCCGCGGAGACGATTGTGACCGGACCGTCAGAATTTCACTACCAGATTATTGTATTTTCACCAGACCTATAAGTACATAAGTATGCCAAATTTCAGCTCCATCGGATAGCAACAAGTCGTTAAAGTTGCGTACTTACAGTAACACAAACACAACGCACAGTACAAGTTAAATTAAAGCTTAAATTAAACTTTTTTTTTTCAGGGTTATAAAGTTCCTCCCGGTTTTTGTTTGACCACGAAGGCGCTGGAGAAGCACCTCGAAATGAATCCACAACTTAAAGAAGCTATTCTGAAAATCGAGGCAGCAGGTGGTGAAAATTACGAAGAGGCACACTTCAAAGAAACTTGCACAAGGTAAAGCAATAATTAATTGGCTAAACTGATCACGAATAATACTTGTTACCTACTTGGTATGTGTCTAATTATGTTTTTTTACAGGACAGCAGAATTAATCAGTGCTACAGAAATATTAGGAGATGTAAAGGAAGAAATTCTTCAGCAGCTCGATAAGTTGAAGGCTAAAGCTTTGGGTCAAGGGTTAGGGCCTGAACTACGCTTTGCTGTTAGGTCTTCAGGTATGTATGAACCCGGCACTTGTAAGAAAAACCCCAATTGCCATGCCTTATTTTACAAGAAAAACCTGCTTGAATTTTTGTCTATCCAAAACTTTATTTTTTGATATTTAACGTGTTGAAGTGATTTACGGTAATATTCTTCCCGGACACTTCCCCAACGAAAGGTGATCTTAAGATGATCTTATGATCCTTCACCTTAACTACTTAAGTCGCCGGACCATCTTACAAGGAACCGAACTACACTGGTAGATCCCACTTTTTTAACCGACTTCAAGAAAGGAGGAGGTTCTACGTTCCACTGTATGTATGTTTTTTTTATTATTACTTGTATAGCTGTGGGTGAGGACAGCGAAACGCTTTCAGCAGCGGGACAGAACGAGACTGTGCTGGGCTGCGCGGCGGAAGACGTGGTACGCGGAGTGCAGAAATGCTGGGGCTCTATGTTTGCCTTCACCAGTGCTTACTACCGCAGGTAAGTTGTTACAGGCCTACAGGGTACTTTTTCTCTGCAGCTGACTTTATATACGAACATTTTAGCTGGGTTATGGGTACATTTTTTATTTCGGTTAGTGTATTTGGATTTGGTAAGCACGTAGACGTCAGAGATTGTCGAGGGCTCGATTCCCAGTCCCAGTATTTTTTTTTAATTTCTACATGCTCGCATTTTTTAACAAATTTTTAAAAGTACCTGTTTGATTTATATTAAGCCTAACCCAATAATTCCTTAACATTTTTTTTATACAACAAGGAAGACAAACGAGCAAGTGGGTCACCTGATGGTAAGTGATCACCACTGCCCATAGACACCCGCAACCTCGGGGGGTATGCAGATGCGTTCCCAACCTAGTGAGAAATGCCTCTTGTGCCCGTAACTGCACCATTTTCAGTAAAGTACTAAAGCGAACCTTTGCATCTAACTTAAATGCGTCTGAGGAGAAGTTAATCACTTGTAAAGTAGAGGAGAGGAAGCGAGACGCACAAAGATTGACGGGAATGTGGGAGCGAGAGTTCGACAATTCCTCCCACGGCCTGAACAATTCCAAGGCTCATTGAAGTTTGAATTTCGTGTCGTAGACAAAACGGGCAGGCTTGCGTGTGCGGCGGCGGCGTGGCGGTGCAGGCGCTGGTGCGCGCGCGCGCCGCCGGCGTCATGTTCACGCGGCACCCCGCGGCCGGCGACCCGCGCCGGCTGCTCGTCACCGCCAACTACGGCTTGGGCGAGGTCAGACCCACAATCTTAACTATCCTAACTTCCTAACTAATATCATAAATACGAAAGTTACTCTGTCTCTCTGTCTGTCTGTTTGTTACCTCTTCGCTGCCCCAATCTAGATGAAATTTGGTAAGAAGATAGTTTGAATATTGAGGAATAACATAGGCTACTTTTTATAGCGATAACCGAAATATACGCGGACGAAGTCGCGGGCAACAGCTAGTAAACAGTAACTTAACCATTCATCATCATCAGTAGACAACAGCAGTCCCCTGCCGGAATACGCCTCTTCCAGGCGCGGCGCTCCGCCTTCGAATTTTCGCATCCATGCACTTCCGTCTGTCCGACGCAAGCCCGACAATTTCGTCCAGTGTGCAATCTTATCCAATTTCCCAACTCGCCCACTTTCACAATTCGCCCAATTTCCCAACTCGCCCACTTTTCCAACTCGCCCACTTCCACAACGTCCACTGTCTAATCTCGTTTCATGTTTTTTTATAATCCGGTTCGAAGAACCATTTTTTGACAGATCCGTAAAGGCCCACGTGTAAGAAAACCCGATCCCACTTAGCTTTGAAACAGTATAATTTCGTCTTAAACTATGTTTAACTTTTCAGAGCGTGGTGTCTGGAGCAGTGGAGCCTGATACGATAATTGTGTCCCGTAACGCTGACGACCTCACCATATCAAGCATCGAGCTGGGCTCCAAGACGCAGCGCGTGTCCGCCGTAGGAGATGGTATACAATTAAAATCGGTCGAAATAGAGGATCTTGAAATCCAGAACATAGAAGCAGTATATTAAACGACCGAATAGCCTAGTGGTTAGAGACCCTGACTATGAAGCTTGAGGTCCCGGGTTCGAATCCCGGTCGGGGCAGATGTTTGTATGATGAATACGAATTTTTGTTCTCGGGTCTTGGATGTTTAATATGAATTTATGTATATAAGTATGTTTATCCGTTGTCTAGTACCCATAGTACAGGCTTTGCCTCGTTTGGGACTAGGTCAATTGGTGTCAATTTGTCCCATGATAATATTATATTGTTAAGACTTCCGTTTTTTCGCTGTTTAGACGTCTAAATTCAAAAGAATGTTTTTAGCCTACCAAAGGTTTCTGAAAGTCCATCATTGCAAAAAACGTGCCGAAAGAAACTGGTCAGGAAGTCATGATATGAGTCAGTCCATAATGACATCGCTTTATTATAATGTAATGTTAAAAATAATTTCCTTCTTCTTTCCTCAAATTTATAAAAAAAACCGGACAAGTGCGAGTCGGACTCGCGCACGAGGGTTCCGTATAAAAAATTTAACGCTTTTCCCCAGTGTTTTAAGAAGCCCAGTGTTAGCAGAGCCCTGCTCCTAAGCAAAATGTACTCAGTGTGGGGTAATTTTATATTGGTCTCTGAAATCTACAGACACACAATAAAATTTAAGATTTTGAGAATTTTCTGAGTGGTTGTGCTATAAAAGCTACTTTCATACCAAATTTCAATTTTCTAGGACAACTGGAAGTACCCTTTAGGTTTTCAGGGAAGGGCAATTTGTATGAAAACAACCTTTTTAATGACTGTATCTTTTGATTGCGTTGACTTAGAAGTTTGAATTTTTCACAGAGAGCTACAAGGGATTGCAGGCTTGAATATTTGATATTAATTTTAGCCTGCTACCTCCACGCGTTCCAGAGAAAAGGGGTCTTGACAAACAGACAGACAGACAACAAAGTGATCCTGTAAGGGTTCCGTTTTTTCCTTTTGAGGTACGGAACCCTAAAAATGATGGAAGACTCCCTGAAAGTTTACCGTTGTGATTAAAATAGCATTGATTAGTGGTTAACAGTTGTGGTCTATTAACGCGAGGTTTTATCAGGTATCACTATGGAGGAGGTTCCTGAGACAGAGCGTGGGGTCCCGTGTATGTCTGAGAGCGAGGCGCTGCGGTTGGCCAGACTAGGAGTCCAGCAAGAGGAGCTGTGGGGCGCGGGGAGGGATATCGAGTGGGCTATCTGCAAGGTAAGATAAGGACTATCTTCACTCTGTAGCATACATACATACACACACATACTTACAGTGAATCAAGTTTCCGAAAATACTCGTAAAAAATCAATGCCTTACTTAACTCTTAACAAAAAAACCGGCCAAGTGAGAGTGGGACTCGCGCACCGAGGGTTCCGTACAAATTTATAGGTACCTATGCTCATAGTTCGTCTATCACGAGAATAGATTCTCGAAGATTTTTCCCGTTTTTTCCTGCGCGTTTTAAATTGTTCAGTGTAAGCAGAGCAAACTGTACGCAGTGTGGGGTCATTTTATAACGGTTACTGACATAGACAAACAAAAATAAGTTTGTACTCGCCTAGTAAATAAATCGAGCTCAGCAGTGGAGTGCTTAGTTTCACTAGATCTACAAAAACCTGAAGTGTTTTGATTTGAGTAGATTTCTTGAGCAGAGCGCCTAGTGTAATCGCCGACTAGGCCAAGGCTTATACTATTTGACACTTTAACGCAAACGCGATCGAGACGTATTTTGTGCTTTTTGATTACACTAAGTTCACTGATCCAGGTCCTTGTAACTATTTGCTCTTGCAACCTCGTCTTGGCTTGCTGATGCTTCTACCATGTGTTCCATGGCTATGGCAATACAACAGCAATTTCCAGGACGCCATCTACCTGTTGCAAGCGCGGCCCATCACCTCCCTGGAGCGCTGGACCGAGCTCGAGCTACTGCATGAACTGGACTTCCCCATCATGTCGGACGACGAACTGATCACGTTCGCTAATACTGGCGAGGTAAGTGCGTGTTACCTGTTTAATATTTAAAAAACCGGACAAGTGCGAGTCCGACTCGCGCACGAGGGTTCCGTACAAAGATTTTAACGCTTTCCCCCAGTGTTTTAATAACTCCAGTGTTAGCAGAGCCCTGCTCCTAAGCAAAATGTACGCTGTGTGGGGTCATCTTATATTGGTCTGTGAAATTTACAGATAGACATAAAAATTTAAGATTTTGAGATTTTTTTTGAGTGGTTGTGCTATAACAGCTACCTTCATACCAAATTTCAAGTTTCTAGGACAACTGGAAGTACCCTTTAGGTTTTCGGGGTACGACAATTTGTATGGAAACAACCTTTTTAATAACTGTATCTTTTGATTGCGTTGACTTAGAAGGTTGATTTTTTCACAGCTTCAACCGCAGGCTTGAGTATTTGATATTTCAGCATGCTACCTTCACGCTTTCCAAAGAAAAAGGGTCTTGACAGACAGACAGACTGACAGACGGATAAGAAAGTGATCCTATAAGGGTTCCATTTTTTCGAGGTACGGAACCCTAAAGAGATCACATCATCACTGCCTCGTTAAAAGTGGGGCAAGACGAGGGCACAGCACAAGACATCTTTTCTTAGTTTTATATGGTTCTATGAATACTTTGTTTTCTTCAGCTCGTCTAAACATCGGATCAAATACATTGATTGAAGGAAATTAGGGCTATCGCGAGTCAAAAATCCGTTAGGATCACTAATGTCGAGCGAGGTCATCTGTCAATTTCCACCAATCATAGGCCAGTAGCTTGTCGCTCATTGGTGGAGAATGACAGATGTACCTCTCTCGATACTACGAGGGCTGCCTTTTAAGTTCTGTCGTTTGCAAACTTCCCGTGATTATTAAAAAAAACTGGTATCATCATAAAATATTTAAAATATATAGTATGTCACCCTGGTGAATTAGTATAAGCAGAAGGTGTCGGATAGCTCAGTATGTTTTGGGTGACAAAGTTTGTAAATGAAACAAACAACAGAAATGTTCATAATCAAAATCCTTTATTTAAAGGTGAGCATTAAATAAGGTATACAACTTGCAAAATTTGGTAGAGGTCGTCTAGGGTTCTACTATGGCCTGGATTCAGTCACAAAGCATATTTTGAAAAGGAACTTGAATTATGAGAAAATCATACCACAATGATTTCTACCTGAACTTAATGTGAGAAGTAGCTCGATAGTCTTACTTAAAGGGACATCACACTTATCTAGATTGGATCTGACCTGATGTGTAGCTCCTGAACAAGTTTCCAACTACCGGGGTGCTCCCTCAGTATTTCAACTCTATTTATATAAAAATGAAAATCCCATTCAGCTGTAGTGCTGACCCATTCCCGCCGCTATTTAAGGATGGTCCGCTGGCTGTAGACTAACTTCTTTTTGTGAAACATGGTTAAGTTAAGCTGGCCTTGCTGGTGCCAAATTTATTTTATCTACTCCGGGCTCACGCCATCTCGGGGTCTCCCTTTACCTCTTCAACTCAAAGTTATCGGTTTTTGTTTCAAAACTCCACCAGAATCAAAATTCATCCACCACGCTGCAGAGACCCGAAAATTGCCAAATCATCTCTCCACGACAAAATCTGACAGCTCTCCTGTCATAGACTAAACAACTCTACGACCTTAAATTGAAGTTTGTTTTTCCAAAATATAAAAACTTATTTGCATTTTTAAACCGTTACGCTACTTTGTCTTGTCCTGCTTTAATTAATGTAGTTGTAAGGTTTTTATTTAACCAATTATATAAACATAACGTGCGGATGGCACTACGTAGCGCTAGATGGAGTTACATGCAATCTTTGAACCAAAACTATTTCCCCAGATAGTGTTTTCTATGAGCATCACTAGATGTCGCTACTCTGCACTTCTCAGACTATAACTTATTCAATAATGAAATGACCACGTTACAATACCCCCTCCCCAAAAAAAAAGTCGCTGCCCCCAGTGACCTCTCTGACCAACCTGCAGACAGTGTAACCAGACCTTTATAGATAGAGAAAAAAAATCTCAATATTAATTAATACAGAAACCCTTCTCTCACTACCACTCTCTATCCAAGTTTTGTGCCATTTTCCGGAAAAAAAAACCTTGTCCAGAATCCTATTTATCACAACTAATCCCTTTAGCTCTAGCTAAAGGTTAGCTATATTATTATCAGAAATTTATTGTATTTCTAAATCATGCAATTCCAAATTATTTTTAAACTTGTTTAACAAGATATTTACTTAAGTTAATAAGTACTTGAAAACCCTTAGAAAGATCTAGTAGAAGTTCTTTTCATAAGTTTCACAACCCTGAAAAAAAAAATCTTTCGTTAGGACTAATGTTCTTCATTCATAATACTTTTTTTTCCGAACCATATTAAAATTAATCAACTTCCTACCACTAGACTATGATAATGTAGCATTATTCTACCTATCGTTGATAATTATTTAACAATGCAAGCACAATAAAAAAATGTTAAGCACTCTTGGCATCATTACTATCAATCCTAAGGACCTGACAGCAAACATGTTTTACCATGACCTACGAGAAACCAACCAAATTTTTAGCTTACGAATCGTAAGAACTTAAACACCAGTACAATGTCTCAGTAAATGAGCGTTATATTCACTAAAACACAAATGTGTCCAAAGCCCTTACTCTCAAAGCCTTACCTCCTTACTGTGACCCTTCTTCCCACAACAAACCGAACAGTCGGGACCAGTGTAGCACACCATGAAATATCTCCTGCTTGTCCAGACTTTATCTTAAGCTACTAACCTATACTTGTTAGTTAAACCTTACTATTAAGTTATTTTATCCTAACAAAAAAACTTTTATGTGGCGAAGCACCTAACATGCGGACTGTACAAACATGTTTAAACGAGATTCGTAAGAACTTTGTTAAGATCACACGGTTTACTCTTGGCATCGTTGCCACCTATCATCGCGAGTGATAGGTTGCAACACAAGCTCTTGCTAGACCTACGAGTAACTATGGCTACTTAAAGTGACTTAATAGATATTTGCTACTTGAATTTGCTCAACCGAGCTACTCACTTGAGTATCGTAATCTCTTTGTCCTAAGCCTAGTTATCAGAATAACGAACTTATATTCCTATTTATGAAATGATTGGACATCGACGTCACTTTACCAAAATATAGATCAAGTGCCTACACCCTTAAGGATTTGAACATAACCAAATCTTACCAAATACACGAATGTATTGGCTCTAGCGGAACCAATTTTTAGTTCTGCATTTCAGCTCGAAACATGAACAACATGGATCTGTTTAAATGTTAACACGCCACATTTTTAACCAGACAGCAAGCATTATTTTTCCTTCCTTACCCTTTCATACTTCAAACTTATTCATCATTCATGTTATCCTTCTTCTGTGTGTTTGCGGTTGTAACTATGTTTAAGTTTCCTGAATTTTATTTTTCTCGAACATCGATATATATCTCTTAAATTTTGGATTTATTATAACTACCTACCTCGTTAGTTACCCCGCACACACACATGTGATCCTTGCTAGTCCATCTATTAAATTTATATTTCTGTCAATCTAACCTTTTTCACACACTTGTAGTAATTGCCTTTTAGTCAATTATCACACCCTTGCATTCAGTCCAGTGTCGATACTAATTATCTTCACGCGAACTACTTGGCTTGCTGAATATGTATAGTGTTTAACATTTTAGATCTTTTACATGCCACGCCCCAATTGGATGACCGTCAAGCCTCTCCAATTCATAAACAAGTGGAGAAAGAACCCTTTTCACCCGACATTTCTCATACTTAGGCGCTAATTTAGCCATTTTGTATTTCGAAGCATCACTCTGTGTGTATGTAGACTTCCAAACAATATCTCCCTCGGAATATTTCGCTGGTCTGCGCCTAAGGTTATAGTACGTGGCGTTCTTGGCATGAGCCTGCAACAGATTCTCACGTACTTTCACAAAAATGTCCTTTAGGCAACCGAACTGTCCCGCATATTCGTCGCGCGGCATACCAGGCTCATACTCCTTGTCGGTGTCCTTGTAAAAGGTACCGTTGATGACAGGCTCTCTTGCATGGACCATAAAAAATGGGGAGAAACCGGTGGACTCGTTTACAGCGCTGTTTATTGCAAACTGTATTTTACGTAGCTGCTCATCCCAGGTCCGATGGTTCTCCTCAACGTACGAGGCTACAGCTGTCATCACCGTTTTATTGTATCTCTCCACAAGATTGACTTGCGGGGTATATCTTGGTGTGTAGTGTAATTTTGGAACGTTGTATTTTTTCAGCATCTGGCGGAACTCCGATCCCGTAAACTGTACTCCATTATCTACTAGTACGGTTTCAGGAGCGCCATGTACCAATATCACAAAATTCTCGAAATTTTTAGCCACCAGAGCACTTGTCGCACGACGTAACGGACACAAAATGGTAAATTTTGAAAAACAACACGTGACTACTAATAGGTTAGTGTAGCCAGACCGCGATTTGGGCATTGGACCAACTATGTCTGCTGAGACAACCTGCCATGGTCTCGAACAAACTTTTGGTTTACCCATCTCACCTGGTGTTGTCTTAGTGGAATGTTTATACGCAGAGCAAACTCTACAACTCTTTACGAAGTCAACCACATCTTTGTACAGACCCGGCCAGTAATACCTAAGACTTATACGCCTGTGCGTCTTGAATACACCGAAATGACTGGCCGTAGGCTCATTGTGATTTTCCTTTATAATGTCCTGTCTGTCTTTCTTTGCTACCACTTCTTTCCACTCGAATTCACTAATCAGGCTATACTTGCTTTTACTAAAACGGAACAGCTTGTTATCCCTCACACAGTAATTTGGGTAGTTCTTGGGAAAGTCTACACAACCCCTGTACAACTTCTCATACCATTCGTCTCCGACTCCGTCTCGGACATTAATGGTGTTAATATGTATTAGTCTCGACAAGCAATCCGGAACCACATTGTCTGTACCTTTACGATGTACTATTTCCAAATTATATTGAGACAATCTGACTCCCCACCTTGCCAGTCGACCCGTCGGATTTTCTAAATTGAGGAACCATTTGAGTGACGAATGGTCTGTGACCACCTTAAACGGCCTAGAGCCCAAATAAGATTGGAATTTTTCAACAGCGAAAATGACGGCCAGAGCTTCCCTCTCCGTTGCACTGTAGTTTCTTTCACACTTATTTAAAGATCTACTAACATAAGCTATCGGATGGTCATGGCCGTCAATCTCCTGCGTGATCATGCCTCCCAAACCGTACGCGGAAGCGTCACAATGTACCATGAAAGGTTTATCGAAATCAGGTGTTGCTAGTACAGGAGCTGTGACTAAGGCGTTTTTCAATTGTTTAAACGCGGTTTCAGCGTCGTCGTTCCACTCAAACTTCTGAACTTTCTTGCTGGTCAGTTTGTTAAGCGGTGCCGCAATAGTCGAAAAATTTCTAATAAATCTCCTGTACCAGGAACATGTGCCCAGAAAAACTTTCACCTCTTTTGCCGATGTTGGCGTCGGAAAATTCAAAATAGCCGAAACTTTCTCCGGATCAGTTCTCAGTCCATGCTCGTCAACCACATATCCCAAATATTTAAGTGACTTCATGAATAGGTTGCATTTTTCAAAATTTACCGTCAGATTTGCTGACCTTAATTTATCGAAAACACGGTCTAGTAATTTTATATGAGTTTCAAAATCCGATGAACATATGACTATGTCATCAATATAACAGAATACTAAACCGTTTTCTATGTCACAACAAAAATTCTGATTGAAGAGCATGTCCATAAGTCTTTGTTGTCGTGCCGGAGCACCACACAGTCCGAACGGCATAACTTTAAATTTAAACAACCCGCGACCCGGAACGGTAAAGCTAGTTTTCTCCTGCGAATCGCTTGCTAAGGGCACCTGCCAAAAACTGGAACTTAAGTCAATCGAGGACAAATACTTTGCTTCTTTAAGACTGTCCAAAATTTGAGGGATAATCGGTATAGCATAAGAATCACCCTTAGTAACGGAATTTAATTTTCTACAATCGAGACAGAAACGCCACTCGCCGTTTTGTTTAGGCACCAATAACACCGGCACATTCCATGGACTTTCACTTGGTGTTACTACGTCTAAATCGAGCATTTTATCCAACTCGGCACTTAAGGCTTTTTTCTTCTCAGGAGAGAGTGGATACTGCCTAGTTTTTATTGGTGCGGCGTCACCTGTGTCTATGACGTGCTGAATGAGTGATGTCCTACCCAACCCTACCTTTTCCGTACTAATATTCCTGAACTTGTTTATAACCACATTTGCTGCTTGCTGTTGTGGTGCATTGAGTGTGTCAAAAGCCTGAATAGTGTGTACTTGTCCTGAATTTACTGAACTACAAAATGTGTCGGGAGCTTGTCTATAATCTACGGAATCGAAAATTTCTGGTGCCAATCCAAAGGCCTTCCAGAAGTCACAACCGAAAATCACGTCTGATATCACAGACGGAATAACATAAAACTTAATTACATTCGTCATCTTTTTGAATGTTAACGGAATATACATATACCCGATGCTATTTAGCACTATGCCGTTAGCGACACTACATGTATTATTGGCAGATTTTTGTAATGTAAAACCATAGTCTTGTAACCGTAAATGTGCATCGTTACCCAGAATAGAAATACCAGCACCCGAATCTAACAACCCAATAACGTATAAGTCATTTATTGCAACTTTTAAGTATGGCCTAATATCATTTTTATTTGTTGAAAATAGAACCGATGCCACTGATCCGAAACGATAGGATTTTTCCTTAGCACTTTTATTAATAAAGCAACGGTTCCTATAATTTAGTTTTTTGAATGGCTGGCTTTATTGTTGTTAGCATGCTTCGTGAACGCATCGCTCCGCGGTTGACGTTTGTTTGACATTGACACGTCTTTGCACTTTTGACAAGTTTAAACTGTATAACCTAAATTACCGCACCCGAAACATCGTACTTGAGATGGCTTTACTTTACAGGTCTTAAAATTGTGGTCTCCTTTACCGCATTTATAACACCGTAATATGTTTGTACCAGAATGATTTTCCCTATGGACGTTAGATGTGCTAGACTGATTCACAACCGCCACCGAATGTTGTTTGGGTCTTGGTTTGTATTGGAAATCCGGACCCACAATAACAGTACTGGATTTCCCGGGTTCCGTAAACAACGCAGCCCGCTGCTGAGCTGCTTCAATCTTCCTACAAGTGTCCTTCAATTGTTGAATTGAATCAATTTGGACTAAACTTAACTGTTGGCCAAAACTGGGCCTTACATTGTGAAACAAAATTTCCGACTTCTCTGACTCAGACATTTGTTCTTTTAAACGTGAAAACAAACACTGCATGACCGCAAAATATATTGAAATCGGTTCATCGATGCCTTGAGTACGAGCACGAATCTCGCCTTTTAGTCTGTAATCATAATCAACAACCTCGAATTCGTCTAACAACAAACTTCGCAATTGCTGCCAGCTTGACACGTCCGACTTAATGCCTTTGTACCATATTAATGCCTTTCCTGTGAACAATAGAACTGCAGACTTGTACAACCTGTCAAAAGAAACCCCAGTGGAACATCTATAGTCGTCGAGCCGCTCAAGAAACAATCTTGGGTCTGAATTTCCATCAAATTTCACATTCCACTTTGACAAATTTCTATCACTTGAGCACTCCACTACTGTCACCTGACGATCCACTGCATCTTGGTACTCCTCAGCGCTCGATGACCAACTATCAATTTTATCTAAAAGCTGAATTAATGATGTAATTAACTGTGTCTTGTTTTGCAGCAATGATTTGTCATTAGTTGATACTCGACCTATCCTGTGATACAAATGATTTGCTAAAGCCTTGGACCTAACCAGTGCATGCTTGTCACCTGTCTTGTCAGCCTTATCAACCAAAGCAACCAATAAACTTAGCTTTGCAGCAACAATTTTCAGCTCCGGCTCCGGCTCATAATCTGTGTCCTGTATTATTTCTGAGGGGCATTCTTCTAGCAATTCTTTTAATTGTTTTTTCATAGAAACTACATTTGCAGCAGGGGTTTCTGATCTAATTAATATCTCATAAGCAATTTCATCCTTTAAGAGGGCATGTACTTGGATCTCCCTGTTACTCATGTTTTCAATTAATGAAATTTCCTTTTGCCAGAACCAAACTTTTAAGTGTAAATAAATCTGTTTTTAGTTTTCTGATAAAAAAAATTACTTTACTATGACTGTGGTATGGTTTCCTTTACAAGGTAATAACAAAACTTCCAAAACAAGCATAGGTAGGTAGGTATGTCAATGAATAAATTGTACACCAATATTATTCTTTGTCAGAATTTCAGCCTGTTATTTATCTCACAATGCAGCATTAACACCTTTTGACCACCATAAACAGCCGCTTAGTCTAGATAATTAGGTTAAAAGTATATTTCCCAACCAGGTATATAAATGTTGTATGTTCCTATTGTTTCTATAATATAAAATGTTCTGTGTAGGCACTTAGCGGAACCAATTTGTTGTTAAAATAGAAAAATGTTTTATTTAACTTGCTCACTGTGAAACAAATGTTGCTATATTAAGTTATTTTAAAATAAATGTCTTGTTTTTTTTCTATTTACCTGGGCCAGCCTAAAATTACTGTGAAATATTACAAAACATGTAGTTTCCAGGTACTGCAAATAGTTAGTTACACAAAAGAGGCTATGTTTTGTAAGCTATTTTTACTTAGTATGCAAAAGCATTTTGGATTGTTCTTGATAATAAATAATTAAGTATTTTATGCAGTTGAGTCAGAGGTTTGAAAACCAGCAAACAAAGGGCAATTTATTTGCCGTGCAGCAAGCTTCATCTAACACACCTTAGATACATATATTTGACATACAGTGTAGGACTTTACATAAAACAAAAACACCACACATAAATTTGTACACCAGCAAGTACACAACAAAATTATCTCAACAAATTGTCTTGTTCACTTCAGCAACAGCAACCATTTAACAAAATGTACATGCAGATAACCACCGTGGTAAGTATGCCTGTCAACCTACAAAAAGGAAAGAATCCAAGCCATAAACAGGAAAGTGGGCGCCATTTGTCACCCTGGTGAATTAGTATAAGCAGAAGGTGTCGGATAGCTCAGTATGTTTTGGGTGACAAAGTTTGTAAATGAAACAAACAACAGAAATGTTCATAATCAAAATCCTTTATTTAAAGGTGAGCATTAAATAAGGTATACAACTTGCAAAATTTGGTAGAGGTCGTCTAGGGTTCTACTATGGCCTGGATTCAGTCACAAAGCATATTTTGAAAAGGAACTTGAATTATGAGAAAATCATACCACAATGATTTCTACCTGAACTTAATGTGAGAAGTAGCTCGATAGTCTTACTTAAAGGGACATCACACTTATCTAGATTGGATCTGACCTGATGTGTAGCTCCTGAACAAGTTTCCAACTACCGGGGTGCTCCCTCAGTATTTCAACTCTATTTATATAAAAATGAAAATCCCATTCAGCTGTAGTGCTGACCCATTCCCGCCGCTATTTAAGGATGGTCCGCTGGCTGTAGACTAACTTCTTTTTGTGAAACATGGTTAAGTTAAGCTGGCCTTGCTGGTGCCAAATTTATTTTATCTACTCCGGGCTCACGCCATCTCGGGGTCTCCCTTTACCTCTTCAACTCAAAGTTATCGGTTTTTGTTTCAAAACTCCACCAGAATCAAAATTCATCCACCACGCTGCAGAGACCCGAAAATTGCCAAATCATCTCTCCACGACAAAATCTGACAGCTCTCCTGTCATAGACTAAACAACTCTACGACCTTAAATTGAAGTTTGTTTTTCCAAAATATAAAAACTTATTTGCATTTTTAAACCGTTACGCTACTTGGTCTTGTCCTGCTTTAATTAATGTAGTTGTAAGGTTTTTATTTAACCAATTATATAAACATAACGTGCGGATGGCACTACGTAGCGCTAGATGGAGTTACATGCAATCTTTGAACCAAAACTATTTCCCCAGATAGTGTTTTCTATGAGCATCACTAGATGTCGCTACTCTGCACTTCTCAGACTATAACTTATTCAATAATGAAATGACCACGTTACAAGTAATAATATAAAATAATGACTCGGATCGGCCGAACCGTTTCAGTACAGCGTCGGTTCAAAGTTGACGAGTCAGTTGTGAAAATGGAAATGTCGAAAGAAAATTTACTTGCGATAATTTTTTACAACTTCAAAAGGGGTTTAACGCGTCTTCAGTGCTTTGAAGAGCTGACTACGGTTTTTAATAATAAAGCACCATGCATCCGGACTGTGGAACGCTGGTATTTAGAATTTCTACGTGGTTGCTCTAGTCTTAGTGATAGGCACCGTCAAGGCCGACCAAAAACAGCCGTGACCCAGGAGAACATTGATGCTGTACGGCAACTGATCGTCGATGATCGCCATGCGACATACCGTGAGATAGAAGCTTCATTAAGCATTTCAGGGACCAATGTTCAAAATATTTTGCACGATCACTTAGGCGTAAAAATGTTGATCTCGCGCTAGATACCACATTTACTTAGTGTAGACCAAAAAATGGCTCGCGTTAGATGGTGTCGCAAAACTCTGCGGCAATTGAACCGAGGAGACTCTAAACACGTTTATGACATTATCAGTGGTGACGAATCTTGGATAAATGCCTACGATCCAGATTCTAAACAGCAGTCGACTGTTTGGGTGTTCCAAGATAAGCCAAAACCGACCAAAGTAATACGCTCACGGAGCACTTAGAAAAAAATGGTCGCCACGTTTGTAGCGAAAAATGGCCACGTTGCCACCATCGTGCTCGAAGACCGTAAAACAGTTAATGCTGACTGGTATACCACTGTTTGTTTACCTGCGGTTATCGACGAGTTCCGAAAAATAACCCAAGACGTCGTATAGTACTACACCACGATAATGCGAGCTCGCACACCGCCCGGCAAACAATTGCGTTTTTAAATGAGCAAAACGTCGAAAATCTGGAACACCCGCCATACAGCTCAGACTTGAGCCCTAATGGTTTCTTCACTTTTCCAAAAATCAAGCAACGACTTCGTGGTCAACGGTACCGGACCCCTGAAGAAGCGGTTGAGGCATACAAAACTGCCGTTTTGGAGACCCCGACTTCGGACTGGAATAAATGTTTCGAAAACTGGTTCGATCGAATGAAAAGGTGTATTACATATCATGGTGATTACTTTGAAAAACAATAAATACCATTTAACTCTTAAATTGTCTTTAGTTTTTCCAAACGACACACCTTAAAAGGCAGCCTTCGTATAGCGATCCTAGCCCTCATTGAAGCGATTGATTTCTGTCTTCCAGTGGTGATATAAAAATTGTAAAGTTCCAAACCTAAAACATCAAGCGCTTAAGAACCTTCATGAGATCAGTTCTGTGCCCATCCGCCAATCTTTGGTTCTCTTTTATCGGTACTTCTCTTGGTTGTCCTGTCCGACTCCAAGTTTCTTGTTAACTTGACCGTTGGCGCCAGGTTCTGCCGAAGCCGCTGTCCCCGCTGAGCTACGACGTGGTGCAGCGGCCGCTGCAGAAGTCCATCGACGCCATGATCGGCAGCAACAACGACGGCTACGATGAGTCCATCGTCATGACGCACGCGCGCTGTGCTATGGCGTTGTACAATGTGAGTCAACACTTACAACTCCATTCGCTCGCCACGACTCGCTGAACATCCGCGGTACAGCCGTTTTGCGCCGAGCTTCTATATGCGTGGGACTTAGGTATAGATCCTTGAGGTCTGACGCAACTCTACCCTAACCTACATGCGTGTACTTTGAGCCAATTTGGTGCTTTCGAACCACGAGTATGGTGGTATCTGCTGATCCCACTAGTGAGACTGACGGTCTATGCGATAATAGAGATAGACCTTCACTCATCCAGACATTTCGAAAGATTTTATTCGTATTCTTTGAAAAGCGCAATAAAACGCAAGAAAAACTAATCATTTAAGTAGATGTTTCTCCCTTTTGCAGTCGGTATATCGCCGTGTTTCGAAAGAGATCGATGTGGGTATCCGAATGATAGAGATGGCAGTTCACGGGCACAAGGTAGCTGATGACCACATCTTCAGCGTGGCGCTGCACCGCCGCCAGCCGCGGTGGGCAGACAAGATTGAGATGATCGGTAGCATGGTCAAGGTAGGTTTACTTAACATACTGCCTTTATTTTAGTCCGACCACTGAATGCCTAAAGGTGAACGCTAGCCACAACAAAAAACATACAATGTAGGGCATAACAGTTTTAAATGATTCGCGATTAATTACATTTGACATATTCAGAACGGGATATTGACCGCGATTACCTTGCTATCGTTGATCTACTACATGATCATGATGCATGTATGTAACTGCGTCGAAATATCGGGAGCTCAGTAAACCTAGTAAGGTAATCGCGGTCGCGGTCGGTATCCCGTTCTAATGTAGGGCATGTTTTAACCGTTTTGTAACTTTTTTGGAAGTCTCTTTCTAATACAAGGAGTTGAAACAAGGCTTCCGCTTGTGTCATGCACTAGTTACAAGCCGTTACTTAACAGGCCCTTAGTGTCTAGCCTTACATTAACTAAAGTGCCAATTTCAGACCATCTTCTCATGACTATCAGCCTTATACCTTATACGGTTTAACTTAAACGCTTGAACTAAGAACTTCATACAACAGATCAATAATTTCAACAGATAAATCAGATCGTAATGTTAATAAGACGCGCTTGTAAGAGTGACACAGAATATCGCTTGAGTCGTGGAGCAATTTTGCTTGTTTACGCCTGTTAAAACTTGTCCAGGCCAGACAATAGAACAAGACGAATCTTTAAGACGTGTACTGTTGTAGGTATACATTTTAAGGAAACGTATAAAAACGCGATGGCGAGCGGCGAGCCATGTGCGTGTTGTCGTGGTGGACTGGCGGGCCATAGTAATTTATTGTATTTTTTTTTGGTAAATAAATAAAGTACTTGGTAGCTAAATAAATAGTAAGTACGTACTAAAATGTAAAAATATATCAACAAATTTTTACATTTTAGTACGTACTTACTATTTATTTAGCTTGACTATGATTGCATAGTGAAATAAAACGGATCACTCACGTATATAATAGAGTTTAGCCCGACATGTTTCGGATTAATTCCCACGAATTCCTTCATGTGACAATAATAAACATCACGATGAAAACGAGGGTAGTTGTGTGCTGCTGTCAGCTGTCTCTAACTAGTACCTAGTGCGCATCTCGCTGCCGCTGGGTCGTGCGCTCCCAGAGGAAGGACTACGAAATAGTCGGAAACATGTAGGGCTAAACTCGACTTATCATGGGACAATTGACACCAATTGACCTAGTCCCAAACTAGGCAAAGCCTGTACTATGAGTACAAGACAACGGATAAACATACTTATACATATAGATGAATACTTAAATACTTATATGTATTCATATTAAATATCCAAGGCCCGAATAAAAATATTCGTATTCATCATACAAACATCTACCCCGACCGGGGGATCGAATCCGGGACCTCAAGCTTCATAGTCAGGGTTTCTAAGCAAGCTGGCTATCCGGTTGTCAAATATACGCGAGTGATCCGTTTTATTTCACTGTAACTGTTTTAACCAATTTTTTCCAGGGTCTCTTCTATACCAAATGGAACATGACGGATACGATAGAGCAAGTCGACCGGATGACCATCGACTCGTTCGAGGCGGACGACGCGGCGGCGTACATCAAGGAGTTAGTGGCGCTTGACACACACGTGCAGCGGTTGTCCTTAAACCATATGAGCACGAGTGCTGCCAGCTCGGCTAGCCAGTTTATCGCCATGACCGTTTTGTTGGAAGGGGCCCAAGGTGAGCTGAATCTCTATTGAAGTTTATTTTTAACCTCCGCCGAAAAGAGGGGTGTTATAAGTTTGACCTGTGTGTCTGTGTATGGATGTGTAGGTATCTGTCTGTGGCATTGTAGCTCCTATAAACGGATTTGGACGCGGCTTTGTTTAATCGAGATGGTTCTTAGCGAAGTTTGAAATTAAAATGTCTAAAACGTCGGGGGTTTTGCGACAGGCAGTCTTCCTTTAAAAAATAATATTCCGAATTTTGAGATTAGCGAGTGGAATAGAAAAGTTTACAACTTTTTTTTTAATTATGTAGAAACGATCGCAAAACCCTAAGGGGACTACTACGAAATTCGAAAATCGAAGTTCGTATCGTATCGTCCTGCTCACACTCGTATTAAATAATATTAGTGTGAGCGGGACGGCACGATACGAAGTTCGAATTTTGCACTTCGTAGGTAGGTTTGTTACTTAAATAAATACCATCATTTTACTTGCTTCTCTACTAATCCAAGTTCTAGTAATTCCAATGATCGAATCAATTGTTTGGTATTACACATAAGTTGGTAAGCACATTTTTTTCTAGACTTTTCCACCGAACAATGTAACGAAATCAGCGTGATACTGAGCTCCGGAGACGTGCTGTCAGCCGAAGTGCCGCACTACTTGGACAGCTTCGCCCGCAAGATCGCGGGCTCGGGGAAAGCCGACCAGTTCCGAGCACAGACGCCGAAGGATGCTTACAATTGGCTGAGGACAAACCTGCCTGGAATACACCAGGACATCGCAGAGTTCTTGGTCAAGCACGGGCATCGGTGCGTCATGGAGGTCAGAGAACAATATAAAAAAATACTACCGTAAAACACCCTAACTTCGCCTGCTTTTTGACATATTTTTGAAATTTTCTCTTAAACTACATACGTTTATTGTGGCAACACTAATGTTTAAACGGCGTGCATTATGATTTTCCCTATATTTAATTTAAAAACAATCGAATCGTATTGATATTAAGGCCTCAAATACGAGCTTGAAGTCAGTAGGTGAAGTTTTGTCTTTTTGCCTAACTTCGGCTACCCCACCTAACTTGGGTGAATATAGGCACACGCCATTGAAATTAAGTTCTACCTCCTGTACGATACAGGTAAAGTATTTTGAATCGAACTCCTATGTTCTCAAGGCCCCATTTAGCACATTTTTTCGTCATAGGCGAAGATTGGCGGACATCTAGCGTGTTTTCGTACAATTGACTACGATTATTTAGGGTGGTCAAAAATATAGTTTTTTACCCGACTGTTACAAATAAAGAGGGTTTCTGGTTTTCATGTGTAAAAAATACTTAAAATATATAGAAAAGAAAACAGAATCAGATAATAAACTAATAATGTATCAAAAAGTGCATGTGCAAAAAATACAGTGATGTTAGCAAGTTTTTTTTTTTTCGTTAAGTCAACTGCAATTTGCATCATTTCCGGGTCATGCTTTGCGGTGTATTTACTTTTGGTTTTAGCTGGAGGTTGAGGTTTACTTAATTACAATATATTTTTAGAATAATTATGTATTTTTTAGGGGTAGGCGAAGTTCGGATGGAAGATGACATTTTCACCTTCGCCGACGAAATTTTTAGTTATAACTGTTTAATTACGCGTGATAGCAGAAAATAAATAATTTTACGTGAAAGAGGATTAAATTTGGGGTATACATTGGAGACTATGTAGAGTCACCTGTTAACCATGTGCCGTTACAGACAAAAGTATTCACGGGTAAAGAAAACGTCGTCATACCTAACACACTTCAAAACGCTTTAAAAGTAAACATGCTGAAGTTAGTCACGAAAATGTCTCAAAAGTGTTGCCACAGATAAATTTCCTAACAGATATGGTAGTTTAAAATGCTACGTGTGATACAAATTTTGGTAGAAATTTGAACAATTTCATTTTAGGCGAAGTTAGGCCTGACAGGCGAAGATAGGGTGTTTTACGGTAGTAAAAAATATTCATACTATAAAAAAAAATACTGCTTTTGGACTACTAATTTTGGAGATTGCAAAATATATATAAAAAGATAGCCTTAAATTTGGCACGGATCCATAATTTAAACTTATGAAAGGTTAACACCGGTCCTTTACTCCCCAAACTACCCTATTGTGACGTCATTCCCACAAGAATTCGGGGTCTAATCATCAAGTACACATTATGAGAAAACTTTCAAAACTCGAAGAAAAAAAAATCTTGCGTTTAGAAATAGAAAAATATTTATTCAACGTACACGTACGTTTCTTGGGTGTATTTAAGGGGGGTAGATATTTCTTATTATTAAAGTCCAGATAATAAATTCGTTGTTTCGTGGTTTGCAGTTTGACCTAGCCGAGAAGCCCTGGGTGATCAAACCCGACGACCTTATGCAAGTGTTGCAGAACATGCGACCTTCTACGCAACAACTCCGGCACGTCAGGACGGACAAGGAAATCATAGATTCGCTCAGAACACCACAAAAGTCGTTTACAAGGTAATATCGACATCTTCCGGCGTGACTAACCTAGCACTGAGTGTCAAACTCTTTGGCCACTAACAGCCGTTCCCAATATTCAACATACGAGGGCTGTTTGATAAGTACCCGTTTTCTAAATATATTAATATCACTGACCGCAAATAAGTATACCACCTTTTTAAGCCATTTTTCAGAGGCGGGAAAATTAAAAAAAAATGGCATTCTTTTGTTTTTTTCTCATTTGACAACGATTCAGTGAAGGCGTGAACTTAAAATTGTTAAAATGGAGAAATAACAGTATCGGTCTGTAATTAGATTCTTATTTTTGGAAGGAAAAACATGTGATGAAATAAAAGTAAGAATGCAAGCGGTTTACCATGAATGTGCTCCTTCTATGACAACCGTCAGATATTGGTATAACGAGTTTAAGCGGTGGAGAACAACCGTCTTTGATGAGGATCGCCCAGGCCGGCCAGTTGAGGTGACTACAGACGATATGGTTAAGAAAATTGAAAATTTCGTTTTAGCCGACCGCCGAATTAAACTTCGAGAAATCGTTGATGCTGTAAACGTTTCAATCGAGAGGGTACAACACATATTAGAAGAAAAAATGGGTATGAAGAAAGTATCGGCGAGGTGGGTGCCGCGTTTACTCACGGAGGAGCAAAAACGGAACCGACTGACTACTTCGGAGCAGTGTTTGGCCGTGTTCAAACGTAACCCGAAGGAGTTTCTGCGTCGTTTCGTGACCGTGGACGAAACGTGGGTCCACCACTACAACCCGGAAATGAAAGAACAGTCGAAGCAGTAAATTTTACCGGGTGAACCTGCTCCAAAGAAAGCAAAAACCGTCCCATCGGCTAGAAAGGTCATGGCGACCGTTTTTTGGGATTCGCAGGGTATTATACATATTGACTATTTAGAAAAGGGAAAAACAATAACAGGGCAGTACTATTCCAATTTATTGGATGAATTTGACGCCGTGTTGAAGGACAAACGACCCCATTTAAAAAAGAAAAAAGTACTGCTTCATCACGACAACGCCCCGGCTCATTCGTACAGAGTTGTGACGGCTAAATTAGCACAGTTACGCTACGAACTATTGTCTCACCCCCCGTATTCTCCAGATTTGGCCCCATGCGATTTCTTTTTGTTTCCCAACCTAAAAAAATGGCTCGGTGGCAAACGATTTGGATCAAATGACGAAGTCATTGCCGCCACAGAGGCCTATTTTAATGACTTTCCAAAATCATACTTTTTGGATGGTTTATTGAAGCTTGAGTATAGATGAAACAAATGTATAGAGTTAAAAGGTGACTACGTAGAAAAATAAATACATATATACAAAAAAAAAATTTTTTTTTTTCATAAACGGGTACTTAGCAAACGGCCCTCGTATCTCTTGCTTTGATCTAGATAAAAACATCTACCTATCTGCAATGTGGGCTATCGCGTGTCAAAAGTCCGCTAGGATGACTAGTGTCGAGTGAGATCTATCTGTCAATTTCCACCAATCAAAGTTTTAAGCAAAGGGGGGTGTGGAACCACCTCCTGTTATGTACGCCCATGAGCATAGCTAAATGCGTATTTGTCATTAAGTACCTAAGTTTCGAGTATGTTGTGTGGTGCCTGCCCAGATACAAAATTGTATGAAGGATTCTATCAAAGAAATATCATGAACTTTACTTTCCTGGAGACCAGCACCCTAACTGGGCCACTTCACTTCGTGTTTATTAACAGGTACTTATAAAAAAGTTCAAGCACTTTCTCTCCATAAATAATTGTAAATGATGACTATATCAGTGCATGAACCGCATTCCAGGATGGTCCTGGGCTGGCTCCTGCCGCTCTGCCGGCGCACCGTCCGCCACCGAGAGAGCACGAAGGCTCACCTGATCCTGGGCATCCACAAGATGCGGCTGGCCGTGCGCGGGATGGCTCGGGTCCTGGTCAAACAGTGGTACCTGCCGAATCCAGACCTGGTCTATTACTTCAGGGTACATGAGCTCCTGGAGTACATTAGGACCAGGAACCCGGAGTTGTTGAGAAAGTAAGCCATCCTTCTGATTCGCTTAAAATGGTGTCAATTAGTTATAATAACCTAACCAACTTAGAAAAGTTGAAAAACCCCCGACATTGTCATTTCAAAGTTTAATATTACAAAAACGGGAAAACCAATTTTAATGAAACTTAGCTAAAAACCATCTTGAAATCGGTCCGTCCGTTTGGGAGCTAAGATGCCACAGACAGATACACAGGTCAAACTTATAACACACTTCTTTTTCGTCGGGGATTAAAAAGTATGAGACTAAATATTGATAGATTTAAAATGACTACTTTTCCAATTCCAAGTTATTTCCTCCACTTCACTCCTTAACGTCTTCCTCAGGTCTTCCTCCTTTATCAACCCACCTACCTACTACGCTTATAGTCTGCAAGGCTAGCCTGATCACTGATTGACCAGTAAACTCTCGAATAAATGCATGCATGGAATGCTCTTCGTTAGTTTTTTAAATTAACGCCTAATTCAATCTCTCTCTCTTTTTCTGGTTCTAGAGCCACACAGCGCTACCAGTTCTACCCGCAGTGGGCTAAGTTCAAGTTCTCGGAGCTTAACACTGGCTGGTTCGGGCCGCTGCAGGCCGCGGGGCCCGCGGTGGCGGCCGGCGACGCGCGCATAGAGGCCACGTCCGTGTGCGGCGGGGAAACCGTCGCGCGGGCCTGCGTCGTCAAAGACCTTTCCGAGGTAAGCTGCTCAAATTAGTATAGAGTGATCCCTCTAGACTGGGATTTTATGATTATAAAAAACTAGCTGCTGCCCGCGACTGCATTTGCATATAATTCGTTTATCGGTATCCTGCGGGACCCATGCGATTTTTTCCGGAATAAAAACTAGTTGCTCAGGTATAAGCTACGTCGACATCCGTTCAGTAGTTTTTGCGTGAAACAACCATCCATCCTCAGAAACTTTCGCGTTTATATCTACTTAGTAGGAAGATACAGATTCGAATGTGCGGCGCGAAATTACTCCGAAACATTCTAGGTAGGTACGCTATAATGTATATTCCAGTCCAAAAGAGACTTTAGGGCCAATGCTAAAGAGGCGCGAGCGCGAAGCTGGTGTCCGTCGCGCGCCTTGTTTGAAATGCCATCGCACCGCACGCGCCACTTCGCCAATTTTGTGCCGCCGAGTTTATTTGCAATTGGGCGACACCCGCTCCGTGCGTCCGCGCATCTATAGCGTAGGCCCTAATAAGAATTAATCAAGTTAAAAATAATGCTTTCTGTTCCAAGGTTGGTCAACTGCAGCAAGGAGACGTTTTGATAACTCATTCCACTGACATCGGCTGGTCGCCATACTTCCCTCTCGTGACGGGCATCGTCACAGAACTTGGAGGACTCATTTCCCACGGTAAATATTTTATTTTGATTTAGGTTTTTCACGAAAGCCACACAGTTACGCATTTTTAAAGGAAACGATCCTAATTTATAATTTTACTAATGATAAACGACTATTCACACCTAGTTTTCGATCAATAATAACAAATACCCCTGGGCCATGCAGAGCGTATAAAACTGTACAGCTAATAACGCATCACTTGCTGAACTTCTTATCTTATAATCTTATAATTTCACGTTATCACTTTATCACCAATATATTACATCAAAATCATTAATAGTAAACTGATACTACAACGGTGCTATATTTTTACTTTGTTTTTGTTCGTGACCCGTTATCAGGTAATTATTGATCGAAGGTTTCTATATCTAGATATAGGAAAACCTAATGGGCATATCGCATTGCTATAAATCAGTTTTCATTTGTTTTCAGGGGCTGTAATAGCGCGAGAATACGGTTTGCCCTGCATAGTGGGCGCTACTAACGCGACGGACATATTCAAAACAGGAGACATGGTCCGCTTATCCGGGACAAAAGGGGTCCTGGAGAGAGTCAAATTAACTCCCCAAGAAAATGGTGATACGTAACATAAATAATGTGATAGATTTAATTTTTACATAAATTTATAGTATTTTTGTTTTACTACGTAATTTTAAATGTAAATTTTATGATAAATGATAGTAATTTATTTAATTGCACAAAGGGATTTTTCTATTTGAAATAAAACAACAATTTTATAGAAAACGTATATTCTTCTCAAATTGAACAAAAACTCAAATACAAAACATTCACGCAACGCTCACTGCAGATAATAATTCAGCAATCGTCAAAATTCACTGCACGAGTCGAATAGTACTGATATATTTCTCTGCACAGCAATTAAAAAAGGTCATAAGATGCCCAAGTAATAGCGGACCCTTAGTCAAAAAATCAAAAGCAAATCGCATCTGCATAATCAAAAACTTCTGCTAAAGCGAAAGCATAAACATTAACTTGCTAAACGTGCGTTACACAAAATTTTATAACCACAGCCAAATAGAATATAATTGCATTACTAAAGGTCAACTTTTGTCAACTATCACCGCAGCCTCTCCAGAGGGTGGACTATTTGGCGAGGACTTGATATCAACTACTACTATTGCTCATAGCGGTTTTAAGCGATTGGTCATCCGAAGATGACGACGTAGTTCAGAAGCGTAATTACATCAAATTTAAACATCGCTTTTACCACAGCCTCCCAAAGCCCACCAAAGCGTGGGTTATTCGGTGAGCACCAGTAGTTCATAGCAGTTGAAAGCAAAGGGTCGTCCGAAGATGACGACGTGGCAGCGGTTGGCGGGCGCGTGCACGGCGCCCAGCAGGTGCGCACCGCGGTACAGCACGCGGCCCACGTGCACGCCGCCCGCCACGCGCACCGCGCGCGCGCCCACCTCGCCCGCGCGCCACGCCACCCACGCCACGCTCGCGTTGCACAGCACCTGGGGAACCCGCTTCGCTTACTGATACTGCGCATGCCGAGAGTTCTTGTCAAGATTGACGCGAGCCTGGCTGACCTCTCAAAAGACCGCGGTTTATTCGTGATCCAGTGACGAGCGAACCGGCAAACTCATACATGGACATTTTTAGAAAACTGTGTCAAACTATTTTTTTGACAATTTATTTGACAGTTTTGTGACGGTCCATATATAATGTATGTAAAAATGTGTCACAAAATTGACAAAAAAT
Source organism: Clepsis dumicolana (assembly GCA_963691665.1). Lineage (NCBI taxonomy): Eukaryota > Metazoa > Arthropoda > Insecta > Lepidoptera > Tortricidae > Clepsis > Clepsis dumicolana. The sequence continues at coordinate 13,757,841 of OY829508.1, forward strand.
GCGGGACACTTTTTTTATAATTTAAATAGATAGCCCTCGTGATTCTGAGCAGAAATAATCAAAAATTTGTTATGTTATTAAAAAAAAGTAAAGGGTACACAGTTTTCTGAAAATGCCCAAAAACGCGGTGAAGCTCGCCCGTCGATCACAGCCTTAAAGATAAACCACGGGGCAGCATCTCGAACGCCTGAGCGTGGCGGGCAGTACTCTGCAGCGGTATATCGCCCATGCCACACCCAGCGCCTTACCGTCCGCACGCGCTCACCTGATACTTGGTGTAGTGATGCACCGCGCCGTCCGCGTACAGCACGCAGCTGTGCCTCGAAGGCCGCAAGGCGGCGGGCAGCACTCGGCAGCGGTGGGTGGTCCGCGCGACCCACAGCGCCTCGCCGTCCGCCGCGCCCGCCGCCACCGCGCCGCTCGGCACCGCGCCGCACGCGCTCACAACCCACACCGGACCGTCTTTGCTCCATGTAGGCAACCAATCTATTGGAATCCACCAAGAAAATCATAATGAAAGAAAGTAAGAAATAAACTATTTATTACAGTTTTCATTCTCACGGTTAAACAATGCAAAATAATAAACCATGGCAAAACTTTTAAAGGAATTGCTTGGTGTATTTTGGAATTATGTACTTACCTTTAATGAGTGACATGTATTGGTATTCCCAGCAGACTTTTAGATGCATATTGTACTTTAGCCAATCTTCTGCGTACTCCTCCACCTTGTTCTTGAAATAATTCCAACGTCTAAGCGTTAAAAAGAGAAAGAAATATCAGCAAAAAATATATTTTTTTAATGAACATTTAAAACATTTCATGGGATAATCCCCTCGGGATCAAATGTTGCACGTACGCATCGTTTGATGGCTTGTTTATACTGGTTGAAGATTCTATTGAATCGGTTTCTTTAACCTGTAAAAAATACCCGCATTAACATTCATGCCACAAGTAAGAACCTCGAATAACAAAAAAAATTAGGTAACCAGGATTCCACTACTTACGACAACGGATAGCCAATGTGTCCATCTGTTAAACATGTTAATAATTTCCAACATCTCCTTCTGACATTCCATGTAAATCTCAGTCTTTACAGTGGCTCGCGTGGGAGAAACAATCTGCACAAATTTCATAAATAAATTGCAAAGTAATATTAGTTCATAAACTTACTTAAGCGTTCATAACTTACCCTCTTGTCTTTATAACGTAAAGCGAGACGCAAAGTGAGTTGACGACTGAAAAGATTGTACTGTCGCCATTGAAGTGCCTCTGTAGCTATCCTTCTCCGGAAATTGCTCCAGCTTTCGTCTGCTAAAGTGACGCATTTCGATTGTACATCAATGAATGTTTCTGCTGCGTGTAAGAATATTAAATAAACTAGGTAGATTTTGGTATTTCAGTTTACCTGGAGAATTATAACTTGTGGTGTGGTGATGTTCCAGTGCGCGATCTATGGTCTCTTGTATCCAGTTGCGCCACGCCTGCACGTTCCATGTCAGGCTGACCATCATGGAGTGCCAGTCGGACATCTGGTCAGTACTTACGATTGGTGCTCCTGGATAAAATTAATTTAGCTAATCAAAGGCTGCAACATGTATTATCTATATAAAATAAAAATATAGGAATATCGCTTACGACAGCTGTACGCCTCTTTCACGGGTGTAGAAGCATTCGGTACGTCACTCCCCGACTCCAATCCTGAGCGAGTGCGGGAATCATTCCAGTTAATGCGAGCATACATCATCGTGGGGGTCTGCCAGAACAAGTTCGAAAGTCTAGTCTCATGCGAATCCTCCGAATGGTTCGTGCTGCCTAGCGGCGTGTAGAAAGACATGGGCGACGACTCGCGGGACACCTGCTGCGCGACGGCGGTGCTCGGCCCGGGCTGGGGAAACTCCGTCGACCAGTCGGTTTCGGATCGTTGGGCCGAAAGAGTGGACAGGAACGAATGGGAAAGAGGGAAACGGCCGCGCTGGTTATCTACAGACTCGTCGCTGGAACGGTTGCGGGGCAGCCGCGTGGGGCTGACGACGTACTGGCGCTCGCGGTCGTACGCCGTGGAGTACAGCATGTAGGAGGCGGTGGGGTCGCAGCCGCTGGTGGGCCTGCGCGCGGGGCAGGGCGCGGCGGGCGCCAGGCGCGAGCGCGTGGGGCAGGGCCGCAGCGCGATGTCGGTGCCGGGCGCGGCGGCGCGCGCGGCGCCGGCCGCCACCACGCGCGTGCCGGGTGCCAGGTCGGCCAGCGCCGGCGCCGACACGTGGCGCGAGCACGTGCAGCACGGCCGCGCCACGCGCCGCAGGATCTCGTCGCACCACAGCTCGCACTGCACGAACACGCTCTTCATGCATTTGCACACTTTCTTTACATCTGGAATGGCAAGAGCCAGAGTTATGCAATATTATGAATACGTAGCTAATCGAGGATAGACTTTCAAATTTGAGCCCTCGATATCTTAACACCAAAACGGAATTATTAAAAGTACTTACGTGGCTGTACGAGATGTACGGCCAGATACATAGTGGTTTCCGCGATAACATCTGAAATTAATAAACAAAGCTTGAACCTCATCTGGTTCATGGAATCTTGCTAACCTCGATGGTGTAGAATGTTTAATTATAAATATTATACTGACCGTCCATAACGTCCTTGTATTTCGCAGGAACATGTCCCTCCATGAGGTGGTCTAATTTAATTTGAACCTTACGCGCCACCACTGGGTCGGCGCTAGTCACGATCAGCTGGTCAGTGTTTTTGCCACGCAACCTGAAATATTAAATTGAAACAATATTTTAAACAACCCCTACTCACGATGCCATTTCATGGATCTACAATTTCTAGATGTAGGATTAGCAGCCCGTAATGCAGGATTTGGTATGTTGAGTAATTGATGCATCAGCAGAAGCAACAGGACCGAAAAAAAAAACAAAGGACAGCGGCTGCACTGTTAATGCACAAGCATCCCTATAGTTGTGACAGTAAAGGGTCATGTAGCTATTAAGTAACGAGCGGTAAACTGTGTAAACGTGCAGGTCAGCGCCGTCCGCGTTGGCCTTGCGCGCAGCGCCGTGCCGCAGCAGCAGCCCGTCGCCCGCGCGCTCCAGCTGCTGCACCACCACCTGCAGCGCCTCCGTTTTCACGCCTGCCCGTTAACAACGACAACGCGTATAAGAAGATCCCACAAATCTTTGAATTAAGACATTGATAGAGAACTGAGGCAACATCTACAAATATATCAAATTCGCGTAGGTAGTCTTTAATAAGTTCTGACCGTTGTATACATAACGAATGCTCCTCTACATTGTCTATTCAATCCTACGAAACCATTTGTTATGAAGTAAGTATTTAGAATATCACATGTATTTCACCTTGCAGCATAATGTAGGACACTAACAACCGTGTTGCATCGCTTATGACACCTGTGGACAATCATTTACATGCTTAGTATCAATGATCTAACCAGGGACTAAGTAAAAAGGTTTATTTTTTAACTTTCAAATCTTATCACTTATCCTTTATTTTGTAATAAGTACTTAGATCAGGAATTAGTCAACTTCAAGAGCTGCCACAAATTGGTGACCATTATCGCTTTACACCAATTTGCCTAATTTGTTCATGCGATAAAGTACAGAAGCTCAGGTTCTACTTACAGATGAGTAGTCTAGTTTTTTTATGTTAGTTCCTTTATTTTGCCATATTTAGACCAGTAAAGAGTTACCAGAAGTCAACTTCAAAAGAAGCCACAAATTGGTGACCATTGTCGCTTTACACCAATTTGCCCAATTTATTCAAGCGATAAAGTACAGAAGATCATACAGGTTATATTTACAGACGAGCAGCGTTTTGTTTTATATTAGCTCCTCTACTTTCCCACATTTAAAGCCACATTTAACCAGAAGTTCTCTTCAAAAGATGCCACAAATTGGTGACCATTATCACTTTACACATTGCCTGATCTGTTCCTGCGATAAAGTACAGAAGCGCATATAGGTTTTATGTACATTGTACAGATGAGTAGGTATTGTGTAGTTTTATTTTAATATTTAAACTTACTGGACAAAACGGATTGAGAGTATCGAATGTCATGCACTTTCGACATTATACCCTGCAGTTTGCTCACGGTCGTAGACTGCAGTGAGCTATTCGATAGCCTGATCAAATCTTCACACGAAGTTAATGACCGGAGACTGAAATTTAAAAACAAGAAAAATCACGCCCGACTTGCTTGCATTATTAGATGTAAGGGACAAAAAAAAAGCATTAAGTACTAACTATTTAGCACAATCTTTATAAGACTTCGGAATGTCGCCTTGAATCAGTAAATCATCGCCTTGCGCTTCCATCTCGTTTATCAATGCCTCGTAAGCTTGAATATGTTCATCTGTTCAAAATAACAACGTGATTTAAATACCAGGAAAAGAAAATGCATTCTATTCAATTAGAACACGTTGTAAATCGGCACAAAATAGTCTGTTTCCTTAGATGAATTATTGATTTATTAAATATGGAGAGTAATAAAGACCCAAAAAACCATAATTGAGCGGTTAAAGATCAAAAACAGGATTCGATAAAATTAATTAGATATAACTTTACATTAACCTGGTTCGGTCACAACTGTTGACAAATAGTTCGCCGCATCTTTGATGTGATCTGCACAGAACAAAATCATATTCAGATGACGTGTCTATAGTGATTTGATCATAAGCCATGGTCCACCAACACCATGGTTGCACCACACAAATGTTTACCCTTCATTGAAGCCGTCAATTTCCGAGCCATAGAACGACATCGAATGATCTCCTCCATCTTCCTGACCAAAGTCGGGACTATTGCGACATTAGGCTCCTGTACCTCCAGCGACTTCGCTTTCTTCAATCTGCAAACAACCAACGAGATTTAACAGAGTTCTAAAAGGTGCTACTTAAATGACATATGTATTTACCCCTGCGATAAACTTATTTAGGAAGCAAGCCAATTAACCTGTCTGGCGTTTACATTTTAGACCTACCCATTTTAGATCTATCCACTGCCATATTTGCTGTACTGCAGTATACCTGAAGAATTCGTTTTGCCTTCCCCTCTCCTAATCCGACTAAAAGGTTAATGTTAACATTATCACGATGGTATAACTATGCACCTCTGAGCGCCGAAGAAGGAAGTCTCAGTCTTGCCATTCTTTTCGATTAGTATTTCCTTGCCACGCTTTTGCATTTCTGCTATAAGACCCTCCGTCACAAGCGCCTTATAATCTGTAGGTATTAGAAAAATAGATAATAAATAAATCAATCCCATTAGTTATTGTTATTTAAATAGCTTCCTTTACAAACAATACTTACTTTTGGAGACAAAGTATTCCGACAGAATTCGTGAAGATTCAATGACAACATCTGTAAAAAAAGTCAAGAATAATCTTTCAATAGTTTTAATTCAGTTTTCTATAGCGTTCACTTGTTAGGCGTCCGAGAATGCCTATTATAGTCATAACACTATCATAGTCTCTCAGTTATCTACCAGAGCTCAAAGTAAGTTTACGCTACAGATCAGGGTTAGTATTACCTTGCATAATGTCTTTCATTGGTGTTGGCGTGCTCTTGGCCACGAGCCCGTTCAGTTTCTTTTCGAACTTTTGGTGTAAACGCGCAGTATCGCCGGATTCTTTGACCGACTTGACCACATTCATCGGGGGTTTCATCGACAACCTGAAGAATATCAGGAACATGAGGATGAAAGTTAAGGTACCCCTGAGGCTATATGCTGAAGTCGCCACGCAGATGATGATCTCTAAGGGAGACTTGCACCGACCTGGGTTAGACTCGGGGTTAACGTAATGTCAGACTATACTAATAGGTCAAATCAACCACGAGTTAGTTGCAAACCCAGGTGATTGCAAGACGCCTAAAAAATCCCCTCCGTCAAGAATCGGATTCAGATTCTCGTAGCTTATACAAGCGAATTTGAGCGCTTAAGGTTTTCCGAGCGTATTGGTATTTTACTTAAAATGTGGTAATACCATTCGGAAGCCAGCTTATGGGACAGGTCCGTTTTCGGTTGCTTGTAGAACGTCTCGTTGCCTTTCGACCGCAGCTTGCTGTGTAGGATGCCGAGCGCTTGCTCGCGCTCCGTGTCGTACGACTCTGCACGAGACGGTATAATTAATGAAACAAAACAATGTTTACTTGGTGTTTTGGTATACACCGCTTCAAGTCGTTTTGATCTGCCAAGTTAAAACTTACCAGTTGCAACGGAGCGCTTGCCTCCCGTTCGTCTCATTTCTTCTTCTGCCGCCAACCGTCTCCTTCTTTCCTCATCAGTCTCACTTCCACTTCTCCCCCTTCCAAAGGACAACAAAACGGATTAAAATTAAAACCAATAGTAGGCATTGGATTGAAGAAATTGACACCCCGATTTTGTCGGATTGTCAACCTATTTGCTTTTATATTATGAGTGCGAAGCATTGAGGTGGAGGGGACGGGGTGGCAACATTACGGTTGCTGTTACTTGTCACTAACCTGCCGCCCCCGCTGGCGCCTGACCCAGCGCTACCGACCCCTGAACCTCTGCTGCCGGCCCCTGAGCCCTTGCCAGAGAACCCTGTCCCGCTGTCTGCGCGCGACCCGCCGCCCGCACGCGCGCCGCCGCCCGCGCCCGCCCAGGCTGCTAGTCCTTTGGCATCCAAACCAGCTAAAGCATGCAAGTTGAATATTTAAGTAATCACGCAGGACCTATAGTACTAATATACTAGACATAATAGTATTTAGTAGACCTATGAACGAGAAACTGACATTTTATATACTACTGGCCTAGAGAGAATTTGCTTATGCTGATTGACTCAAATGGCTTTTGAATCATAACATATCGCGTAAAGAGGTTCGGCGTCTAAATATGCTAGGCGTTCAAAAAAGGATAAACGGCGAAAGGTATGTATAAATGCGAACGTAGAAGTAAATAATTAATGAGCCGTTTAATTTGAACGAGTCAAGATAGACTACAGTAGTTATGTGTGTTCAGAATCCGTATTTAAGCCTAACCCGGACTTGGGAGTTTATTTTCGGGCGTCCTACCTACCCTACTAGTGGTTCGGAATGGATATGTTATGTCCATAATTACTGATTTAGAGAAATGTTACCTATATTTTCTGTCACTTCAAAGGACAAAGATATAAAAGGATTATTTATCAAGAGGTATATCATAATAACGTGTAACGTAGGTACTCACACTCTTTAGTTGCCTTATCCGCAATATAACCCGATGAAAGTGCCATGGCACCTGTAAAAAATATTTCAATACGTTAATACGAGGTAGAAATAACAGTCATCATCATCAGCCTATTTACGTCCCACTGCTGGGCACAGGCCTCCTCTCAGAATGAGAGGGCCTTGGGCTATAGCTCCCACGCGGGCCCAGTGCGGATTGGGAACTTCACACACACCATTGAATTGCTTCGCAGGAGTGTTCAGGTTTCCTCACGATGTTTTCCTTCACCGAAAAGCTCATGATAAATTACAAATGTAATTTCGCACATAAATTCCGAAAAACCCAGAGGTGCGAGCCGGGGTTTGAACCCTCGACCCTCTGCTTCAGAGGCGATAGGTCAAACCACTAGGCTATCAGAAATAACAGTAATTTAATATTATTAAGAAGAATATGGGTAATATTACTCACTGTCCATATACTGCATGGCTACCGGGGACGCCGACGTTTTGTCAACATCACTGATGCGTCTAGAGACCTCGTTTAAAACATGCTCATTAGGATTTTCTCCTCCGAAACTTGTAGCACTGCCCAACCTGCACGAGGTAACATGAAATAATTAAAGTAAAACAATTTACAAGTTATGATATAATTAGTGAAATAAACGGATCCTTCACGTATGTCAGTCGAGTATAGCCCGACATTACGGAGGGATTAGTTCGAAACTTGTATGATTGAATCTCACGGTAGTTTCATGTTAAAGTTACGGTAGGTATCTAACGCGGTTTTCGCAGTTTGGTCACACCAAAAACTGATATATTCGCTAAAGATCTTTCTACCTACCGCGTATAGCTTCTATGTAGCACAGACCTTTTTGCACGTGAGCTACTTACTGGAGTTACAAGGTCAGGTCTGATGTTCCATTCAAAGAAACAAATAATTGTTTTACAAATTTCACGAAAGCAAGCACAGGAGGACAAAGTGTTTGGGATAAACATTAATTACATACATATCTGCTGCTCCCTTGTGCGTCTTGTTAAATTTACCAACGTTTATGAATTCTTTATCTCCTTCTTTTTCAAGACCACGCTGAATGACCCCCATGGCTTCACCTTTAAACAGTAGGTAGCTATATAAGTTAAAAATCAATCGGTATTAAATACAATAATGAAACGTAACCTATTTGTGAAATTGATTGTAAAGCCTAAAAATAGTTTTGGTACTTGCCTCTTCCATAAACAACGTCTGTTAAATGAGCTGCACCCTCAGAAGCAGTATCTGCAAAACACTTATGTTTGATTAACTGAGCAAGCGAATACATTATACACCTATAAAGATTAGGCGCCCAGAACCCAGAATTTGGGAGGCGTCACTGGCCGCGGGACACCCCCTGACGCGACGTGACGCGAAGCGGGAAAGCGATGTGAGTAAAATTTGAGAGTCATAATAAGATCCATCACCATAATGCTTTCAATGTTCCTTGTTCACCCGACTTATAGGTAGGATTAACTTACCTTTGAGCACATCCTGCAGTTTACTATCCGGTATAACAGACGTTACTTTTCCTTCCATTTCTTTTTTCTTTGCTGGGTTATGGGAATCGTGCACTCCCACTGGTGCTTTCATTATTCTGCGAAATCATCAGAAATGTACCAGCTCTACCCACTAACAGTCTTATCACACTAGCGATTTGCGAGAGTGTGCTTCATACTAATATCGCTCCGTGATCGCCTCAATACAAAACTCGCTCGCAAACCCTAGTGTGATAAGGCTATTAGATGCAATGCAATGGGAACAATAGATAAGTCCAAACGAGCGCTTTCCTGAAATACAAATATATTGACCGTCACAATTAATTGCTCAGCCTAATTTTCCCTGATTTGAAACAGTCAAAATGGGGTGGGTGGTAATTTTGCCTAGGTATACGTTTAAATCGGTACAAATGATTATGTCAAAACGTAGGTCTGTATGGCAATTTCTCAAGAGATCTGAGAAAAAAAGCCTGAAAGATTTTCGTTGAATTTTTAATACGCTCACGTGGCAGAACAGTGTCTAAACATACTCTTTCCCGCCCTCGGTGTAGTCGATCTTGTAGACGCCTTCTTTGGCCAACTCGGCCGAGCCTTTCCTTGCCATCAGGTCCGCGAGAACACGACGCTTCTCAGCAGTAGCTATATTGATTAAAAAGTATTTATTTCATTTAGTGAGTGCTGACGAAATACGGGAGGCATTTTCAGTTCTTTAGGGTTGCATGTAAACGGAATACTTACTCTCGGGGAAAGGCGATGCCAAAAACTTGGAAGCTTCGTCGATAATAGCTAGTGAAAAACAGTAACAATTAATTAATAGCTTATTAGTTATACAAATAATTGATAGAATCAGGCGTTACTTTTTGTCAACCAAAAATTTACTCAATCGCGACCACGCATCACTTCCACCTCACTACCACAATCATCGACACATAATATGCCAGTCACATAGACAACTTAGTATCAACACCCCAAAACCACCAAAGCACCAAAGCCACCATTCAAATGTACTTAATATACCAGTTATTCTACTTACCAGCAAACCAGTAAATTTAGTTACCTAGTTATTAAAACTAAAGTATCCAGATTAGTTATCTCAAACAAACCACCCTGCAATATTTATAAATACCAAACTACCCCTTTTTATTCATATTAGAAACTACCTCCATAGCGTGTTCGTGCAAATATTAATACCTGGCATAATTTTAGCGTGTTCGGGCTTAGGTTTCTTGTCGCTCATTTCCGTGAGTTTGCTCCTGACGCCCTCATAAGCACCTTTGTCTACCGTATCGTTGGCAAGACTATCGGCGATCTCAATCCTGTAAAGCTCATTCCAAGGCACAATAGTAAGTAAGTAATTGAAATGAAGCTTATTCAATACGCTTATATTAATAGACACCTGTGAATAAAAAAGGTTTCATTCCAACTGCATTGAATGTCTAAAAGCTAAATACCTACCAAATCTTGAGAGTGAAATTAAAAGTAGTAGAAAACATTAGACTGTCAGACCCTTTTTGTCATCAAATGACCTATCTAATGACAAGATAAATCATCACAGGCCTTCTCGGTACAGGTTGTCATTGCTCTCATGTCATGTAGACTCTATAGATTTTACATATTTTTGCACCTATGCATGCCAGCTCGTTGCCACCGAACCGGCAGGTTCCAAAACGAAAATATTATTATGATTACCTAAAGTAGGTAGGTAGCTAAGTGTATGAGACAAACCTTCGGGCGCCGTCCTTGTACGTCTGCTCGTACCCTTGCAGGTTGGCTAGCGGTGTGTCACCTTCCTCCTTCATCAGCTGTACCAAATGTTCCACTGCCTCACCTTTCTCTTGTCCAACCTTTGCCAGGTGCTTGGCGCTGTCTTCGATAGTATCTAAATAGTGGACGAATAGTTGTTCGTTGATGAACACATTTATGTTACAAATAAGTCTACAATTTAATTGTTCAGCTACTATGGAACGCGAACGCTATCATAATTAATTTTGCCAAACAATCCCATTTTAATTGGATGTTGTTATCCTTAATACATTAAAAATAAAATGCCTTATATATGCGGTACTTGTTACAAGTTATAAGCTCAATCGACAGTTAATACTAGCAAATAAGCGCTTTCGACCATGCACTTTAATGACACATGCTAATGATTAATCTCGCAGACACTCAGCCGAGCTCGCGAAGTGTTAAATAAAGCCTATTGTTTATAGAGAACTTAAATTATTTGTAAAATGTATTAAATTGTCATCTACCTGCCATACTATGAACAATTGTTGGAGCAGTTCTGGTAGGTACGCCCTGGTTTAATTCTGTTTGAATATTTACTTGTAGGTTTTCTGCTTTCGGATCACTTTCCAAGGGGCCAGCGTACTTCAACCTGCGTCATTAAAATTCAATGCAAAAACAGTTGGCGTTGGCGGCATGAACGCATTTAGAGATGAAGTGATGGACGAGATACTCACACATCTGAACCATCCGAATAGGTCTGGCCGTAGGATTTGTGTTTGAATAGCACTTTATTTCCCAATGACTTCATCATTTTCCCTAAGAAATCCAGCCCATATCGTTCGCCTGCCGCTCCACCTTTGTAAAACAGTCTACGGTCAGTACAGTATCCTAATCAGAAATGGACCCCGAAAGCTTTCAAAATATTGGACGTTGGAACCTACTTCTTAGAGCAATAGGCTGCGATAAATGCTTAGAAACGTCCGTGACAGCACCTGCGAATATTATCATAGGTAAAATTATATTAGATTCCAGTATTTTATACAAACTGCAAACGTGGGTTAGCTGCCGTTCATAAAGAGAAAGACTTACTCTTCACGGCAATTTTTAAATCAGGAGGAGTAGTGCTTTGAACATCTTTAGTTAATTTCTCTTTGTTTTCGTCGGCAATATCTTTGACAGGTAGAAATGGGACCAGCATTGGCGCGGTTTCGACTCTGTAAAAATGGTGTAGAACAGAAAAAATAGGACCATTTTAAATAAGTATTACAGTTTAAGATGCTCACTCTGTTGCTCCCGTACTATAGTTCATAGCATAATTATTTCTTTTCGCCAACTCTTTGGTCCCATTGCTTTGCATCGCTTTAATTACAACCTGAAGAGCTCTATCTGCAAAAGCAGTTACAATGACGTATTATAGTAAGATGCTATTTATTAAATATTTTTATTCATTAATTTTGTAGGTATGCAACGACAGCGACACTTACCTCTGTCTCGAACGAAAGCTGACAAATAATTAGAACAGCGATTAATGAGCCCTGAAAAAAAAAACAATAGTACGCATCAAAAGATAAAAAGGTAGTCATAAAAGAAGTCATAGGTATTTCATGTTTAAAAAGAACAAGAGTTAGCAGTAGAAACTTAGAACGAACCATTCATGTCTCCCTGAAGATTTGGCGGAGTGACGTCATCAGCGGTTTTATGCAGGGCTTGTTTAAAAATAGCAACCGTGGAAGGGTCCGGAGTTACGCTGGAGAAACCTGGGGCTGCCTTCAACCTGACAGACACACCAAAAAGTGATAAGTAAGGACCTCTTTCTGCTTATTTATTAAAAGCAGATTTTACACGGTTATTAATAATTAAGCATCACGAGATCTGCGGTCTATATTGAGCTTTTATTTTAGCAGTACTCACGGTGCACACATTAAAAATAGTTAACGTGCAATATCGTTTGATTCATATAGGACAAGTCAAGTCCGAAGTGTAAAAGTGATGTGATGATGATGACAGTGCCTACTTTTGAATATTAAGTAAAAAAAAAATATCACGGGACAATTTGACACCAATTGACCTAGTCCCAAACTAGGCAAAGCCTGTACTATGAAGTATGAAAATACTGACGTGTAGGCTGTCGCATATTTATTGCTCAGCTCTTTGAACTGGGGCGTAAAATCTTGTCCCCCTTCTGCTTCCAGTTTCTTTATCAGAATGTCGAAAGCTGGCCCACGTTCATCTTAAAAAAAATGGTATACAAACCTCAGAAACCGTTAAATATAAATCACTGTTTATGTAATAATAATAAGTCTTACTTTAATATTTGGAAGCCTACGACACATACAAAGGTTATGGGCCCATACGCCAAGTCGTCATGTTAACTCGAGCTTGAACCTTAAGAATGGCAATCTATGGGTTGCGGGCTAGATTGCAAAATTAACAGACATTCAAAAATAAAACTAAGTATTTGTACTAGCATCGCTAAATGAACTTACTCTCATTGACAGCATTTTGGGATAGATACTTAGAACAAGTATCAACAGTTTCTGTAAGAAAAAAAAACTTTGACATTCAAGCAAAATATCAAGACTTGATTGACAAGCTATGAATTAACAAGCAATAATTAAGATCTTTTTTACATGACCAGATATATTTTTAGAAAACATACACGTAGGTATTCGCTGTTGTTAAATTGCAAGACGATTTAAGTGCATACTTTAATATTAATGAAGAACGAAATAATATAAAAGAAAACTATACCGGACATTTCTTCTTTTAGATCAGCAGGAGTGACACCTTCCATCATCTTAGACAGCTTGGAGTGAATCTCTTGAGATAGGTTGGGGTCGTCGTAATCGCTTTCCAATCCCTTAGCTTTCTCAAGCCTGAACGAAAATAATAATAATACTATGTGAACGTATTCAAACAGGATTTTATGAATAGTTTTATTTCAAACATGTTTTACACACTCCGTCGCTGCTTGTCCATAAGTTCTCTGAGCCTTGTCTTTTTGATAAAGTTGTTCTTTAGATTTGGTCTTCATTTGTTTCACTAGCGCCTTGAAAGCAGGTCCTTTGTCCTCTGACAGATACAAATATAATGAGGTCGTTCAGCGCAAGAAATAAATGCAAGTAGAACAGATGTTGTAAATTTTAACTTACTGTTGTATTCGGCCACCTGCGCCAGGTAATTGGAGCAGATGTCAACCATGTCTGAAAAGCAAGCGAAAATATGTAGGTATAATTTTTATTTTTACCGAAATATAAAAAAAAGATAAGGCTAATGATATGACGTACTTTTCATATACGGAGCTATATTAGATGGAGTGTTTGGTTTGACCAACTCAGTGAGGTCATTATTCAACTGTTTGGCTAATGTAGTGTTGAATTCCGTAGCCTCAAAGTCCGGTGCCTGTTTTAATCTGAAAATAATAATAAATGGAAAAAAAAACTATTAAAAGGGACATTCTTGGTAGGTAATTTTCATTTCCGTGGCGCCACTTATCTCAACGAATTTAGATATACTTATTTACAATCAACTCGTTTGTGCATTTGGGACACTCGACTTTTTATTGCCACTCGTTGCCATGGAGATGTCCCCTGGGTAACTCGTCTAAAATATTTTTTTCTAAGGCACCACTCCCCGAAAGTCATGCTTAGGAGATAAAAGCATGAAGGAATTGACATTAGAACTGTTGTAAATCCTAACATTTGATGGAGTGGTGCCTTAGAAAATCTTATGTTAGACGAGTTACTCGGGGGACATCTCCATGGCAACAAGCAATAAAAAGTTGATTCACCCGCTTACACATGATTTTAGATTAGGAGATATTACTCAGTACTCACTCATCGGCGCCTTCAGCATATGTCTGCTGAAATTTCCCGTGGGAAAGTAGCTGGTCCTTCCCCTTCTTATACATGGAGTCCGTTAAGATCATGAATGCTTCTAGCATTTCCCCTATTCAGAAGTTACAAGATATAAATTAGCAGTTGAAAGCTTAGAATTTAGAAACAACATGTACCTAAATTGTAATTAATTATAGAGATCGATAAGTACCTGTAAATTTTAGGTAAGCTGGCGTCGCTGGAAAGAAGAATAAACATGAAGTATGTCATAGCATAGGCTTCATAATATCATAGCTCACGTTTTGAAAACAAATAACCAAAAACACAAGGGAAATAAAAATACAAATATTTTGCCACTTACGTCCCGTTAGGAGTCCGCCCTAAAAATAAAATCAATATTAGGCGTCATATTAGGCAATAGCGTACTCTATCATATTATATTGCGGCTCTACCACTATTGTATAATTCACAGATTTCAATCCTCAGAGCAAATACAAAGTGTATATTGTATTTGCTCTGTGTTTCAATCATTCTTCATTCTTTATTTTTGTACAAATGAACACGAATAAAGCTAACATCTAAAAACTAGAATAAGCAAAAGTATCAAATATAAAATGAAGAATGATTGGATAACTAATAAACAGGATGCAACGTTACCTTGAAACGTGTTCACTTGTACGTTATACGAGTAAGTACCTAACGTCAGAAACGTCCATGTGAAATTAAACGCATATAGGTATGTATTTCATTATATTTTACTATATTTTTGTTTTTAATTCTAATATCGTATTGAATTCTTCACATTGCTCGGGGCCCGTAATAGTAAGATTACGACTTCATGAAGTTTTTCCTAGTTTTATTTCATTTTTAGTTGTAGTTTCAAGTAGGAGCTGTTGGTTGTGGTCTATCTTTGAAGTGTATTCTTAGGACTGTTTCTAAGCTAAATTCTTTGAATCGATAGTTCGTGTTCTTCTTGGTCGACTCGAGCGGTAAAAAATCCTAATGAATTACATGTTTTGTTAAATATTATTAGATAAGTACATTAAGTTAAAAACGAGCTAATTTTCCATACAATTCATTACTTACACCACCCATCATGTTGAGAAAGTCGTCTGCAAATCCGTCAGCAGCCCTAGCAGTTCCTAGCAAATCTGCAACAATATAAGTGATTCGTGATATAACCCACACAATACGACCTCACGGGGGGGAGTATGTCAGTCTATTTGCCTCAGCTTACCTTATGTTTATCATGAAATTAAACCAGTTATTTTTAACAGTTTTAAATCCGTTAGGTAATCGCGGTCAATATCCCGTTTTCACTGTCTAATGGAGTTATTTTTATTTTTAAATCGAGTAGGCACGCGTCAGGATTTAATTCAGTGAAATACCTTATTATTTCAATTCCGTCCTGGAAGCACTAGCAGTGGAGCCGGGCGAGCCCGACGGGGCCGCGGTCGAGCCCGGGGTGGCGCTGGGGGTCGCGCCGGGGGTCGCACTGGGGGTCGCGCCGGGGGTCGCGCCGGGGGTGGCGCCGGGGGTCGTGCCGGGGGTGGCGCCGGGGGTCGTGCCGGGGGTTGTCTCCTTGCACACACCCGAATGAGGAATCGACTGTACCGACGGCTGTGCCGATGGCGGCCTGTTTGCATCCGCGACGCTCTTTTCCACTTCTTCAGTAGCAAGAATAAAAAGTTCCGTTGTACACACCTCATGCCGGGTCCTTTGCGGCTCGAGAAAAAGTCGATTGAATTTGTTGACAATTGTTCGAATAAATCGCCCCTTTTCTCGGGCTGCAATTTTACAGGGCTTCCAAGTTTCACGCTTTATAAGAACAGTTGTCACAATTTCAACGTAAACCTTACCTTCCGCCGTACGCAGCGATGCAAAAAAATAAGTTTCTTACTTGAAAATGATGACAATTGTTCCCATAAAGACACCTAAGCGATACATTAAATAAGCACTGAAATAAATAGATAAATATTAATGCAAGCTGACCCTCATCCTCGTCAAAGTCCATCATCAACATTCGATCGTCCGATTCCGAAAGGATTTCGTCGATCCAAACTGCAACCTGTGTAATATTAATATTAATTAATGGGAAATCAGTCTAATTAACTTCTTAAAATTAACTAAGTAAGTAAATAACTATAAAACAACATGTCTCTTCTTCTTACCTTGTCAGACATTTCCATCATGAATTTCGCCTTAGGATGTGTGCACCGCCGAGACGGAGTCTTCATCTTCATGTAGCCACAAATTTCATCCATTATGATATTGGACAGACGTAACATCCTGGAATAATGAACGAGAATAAGGACATAATTATTTACTATATATCAAATGCCGAGATTCTTAATTTCGTTCAACCGGTGATGCTGGTGACAGTAAACCAGTGTTTAAATGGTTCCAAGTGGTTCCTCGCCTTTTACCAATGGAAATTCCAAGAATTTTGCCAACAACCCCGTTAAAGCAAGAACTGTGTTACTCCTTCGTACTGTCGGTTCCCATTTTTGATGGCATATTGTTCATTGCACCTCAAGAAACACAGTTACAGAAACCCTGATTAAGTATTTTTTTTATTAACTCTAAAAATACTTTAGGCTGTCTAAATTGTCTTACCCATCAGCGAGTGCGTATCTGCCGGGGCGCGTGAGTCGCTGCTGAATGCCGCGCGCGAAGAGCACGGTGGCGTTGCGCGCCCACACGAAACGCTTGTCCGCGCAGATCGCCTGCACATCCTTTTTTATCTGGTTCACCGCTGACCTGTCGGCAAACGTACGTGGTGAGTAGCTACTCATATCATATCCTAGGATAATGATATTCTGGTATAGAAGTCGAAGGATTGAGGTCACAGAACTAATAAATAGAAGTGGCACACGGTCTTGTGATGTGTAAGAAACAAAAGTGCGTTAATTTTGTCTCAGTATTGCTAGTGATAATTGTTTACGTGATTGCGTAATGCTATTTCGTGAGCGCATTAATAGCAAGTGGAGGGCAAAAAGTGGCGACATTGGTTCTGGAAGGAAATACGAACGATAGCATTTCTATCCTCATTTTATTAGTTTAATTATGTATAATGGGTCAATAAACTTTTAGGAGGTAAATACCAATTCTGGTGTAAGGGTAGGCGCGCGACCCGGAGTGTCGAGGTTCCGGGTTCGATTCCCGGGGTTGGTATTTTTCTGTTTTTTTTTTTCTATGTATTCATGTTTCGGTGATTTTATTAAAAATATATTTTTTTAAATACCAGGGAGATGTCCGCTGTACAACTCATCAAAAATATGATTTTCAAAGACACCACTCCCCCGAAAGTCAGGATTTGCATGCTTATGGGATAAGCATGAAGGAATTGGCATATAACTGTCGAAACTCCTAACGTTTGATGGAGTGATGACTTAGAAAATCTTATATTAGATGAGATACCCAGGGGACATCTCCATGGCAATGAGTAGCAATTAAACGTTGATTGATCGATTTATGTATGTATTTATGGCCCATAACCACAACATATGCTTTGCTTAATTCGGGACTGGTTCAATATCGCCGCGGCTTCGCTCCTATGGCAGAACTCCCAATCCTATGGGTATTCCTAAAGGGGCTTTCAAACGGGCAACGTTTTTCTGCAATAATGTGGCCGGCAACTATTGATGTCTTACTCTTATTATGAAAGCTAGACAAAGACTCCTATAGTCTCCGGAAACATATTTCAGCAAAAATAGAAGCAGATAATAGTTTTATGATAATTATGATCGTAATCGTAAGAAAAAAAAACTTTTTGAACACCTAGTCCATAAAAGTAACATAATGAGTTTAGGATGTTTCGGAGAGTAAACAATTTCGTCGATAAAAGAAAATTGCAAAACGATAAATATCTATTATTTAATGAACATTTATTTCGCATGGTGCAGCTTATAGCATTCCGAGTAAATAAAATCCCACCAAAAGCATAAATGTGAAAAAGGGAGCCAAGTTCAATACTGAACAAAGGAGGTGAAATCTATGCTGAAATTGCTGGAGCTGTGAAAAATCTATGCTGAAATTGCTGGAGCTGTGAAAAATCTATGCTGAAATTGCTGAAGCTGTGAAAATCCAACTTCTAAGTCAACGCAATCAAAAGATACAATGATTGAAAAGGTTGTTTCCATACAAATTGCCGTGTCTACTGTGAAAACCTAAAGGGTACTTTCAGCCGTCCTAGAAACTTGAAATTTGGTATGAAGGTAGCTCTTATAGCACAACCACTCAGAAAAGTCTCAAAATCTTAAATTTTTATGTCTGTCTGTATATGTCATAGACCAATATAAAATGACCCCATACTGCGTACAATTTGGTTACGAGCAGGGCACTGCTAACACTGGACAACTTAAAAAAACTGGGGAAAAGCAGGGAAATCTTTGTACGGAACCCTCGTGCGCGATTCCGACTCGCACTTGTCTGGTTTTTTGAACTTGGCTTCCAGATTACGTTCTGGACGGGTTCACTTAAAAAACGTAGTTTCTATGATCGCATTTAATTTCACATCGATTATGTTTACAAGCTGTTTTCCATTGAACTAAGTATTTCAAAAGTCCGTTCAATTATTTTATCATCAGAAAACGATAATCATTATTTCACATTGGACTGCATTGTATAAAGCATAATGGTTCAAAAACGTTCCCTAGTATTACCTTTACTTATTTATTTCTATTTTTTCGTCTGTAACGCCTTCAAAACGGGATCGAAACAGGTAATTTTTTTTTTCACTCTATCCCAGACACAAAGGAGTAGAAGTGAATTGAGGGCGCCACCGTCGTTCACATGGCAACACAAATACTACAATAAGAACTGTCTTGATCTTTTGCTATTTAATTAGAAGATATTTTTATTTATTAAATCAGACGACACAAACGTATACGATAACGTAAGCAGGGCCGTGTTTTATAAAGCTACAGGTTACTATTTTACAGGCGTTTGTTGGCAACATACTTGTCCTGTTTTTTACAATTTGCGTTTTATAAAACCGCCTTCAAAATAAACCTTAGAAAAAAACATAAAATAATCCTCTAAGCCATGAGTTTTATGGCCTAGCACTAGCAGAAATATGAAGTCTGCGGTGCGACCGGAATATTTTTTGAATGAAGCACCGACTTCAAATTTCTGCTAGTGCTAGACCTTAATACTCATAGCTTTAGAGGATTATTTCATGTTTTTTTTTCTAAGGTTTTTTAGGGTTCCGTACCTCAAAAAGAAAAAACGGAACCCTAATAGGATCGCTTTGTTGTCCGTCTGTCTGTCTGTCTGTCTGTCTGTCAATACCCTTTTTCTTTGGAACGCATGGAGGTAGCATGCTGAAATTAAAATCAGGTGTGAAAAAATCAACCTTCTAAGTCAACGCAATCAAAAGATACAGTCATTGAAAAGGCTATTTACATACAAATTGCCGAAATCCGAAAACCTAAAGGGTACTTCCAGTTGTCCTAAAAACTTGAAATTTGGTATGAAGGTAGCTCTCATTATTAAATTCTCAAAATCTTAAATTTTTATGTCTGTCTGTAGATTTCGCAGACCAACATAAGTTGACCCCACACTGCGTACATCTTGCTTAGAAGCAGGGCTCTGTTAACACTGGACTTCTTAAAACACTTAAAGCGTTAAAATCTTTCTACGGAACCCTCGTGCGCGAGTCCGACTCGCACTTGGCCGGTTTTTTTTATAAACATAATTTTTGTACACGAACTGGTAAAAAAAATCTTGTGAAGTGTAACTTGTGAACTTGTAGACTTGTAAGTTTGATAAACAGGGCACAGTGTAACAATGGCTACAGGTGCACAATTATTTATATTAGGTATCTTGATCACCTAGCCCCAAAATAGTAAATTTGTAGATAGCCAAATCAAACGTTCTATCTATCTACCTCTTCTTCAAGTAATTAAAATCAAGGTCATCGAGGAATGATTCGTTTATTGAGGAACTCGTCTGACTCGGACTCGGAAGAAGAGCGTCCACGGCAGCACAGACCTAGGGAGTTCTGACCAAGAATAAATACAAATTTTGACACACCTTTCCAATATTTATAATGAAAGGTCCAGAATGAGTTAGCTCTATACGCAAATAGACTAGGCTAGATTTTTTTTATCAACCCTCGGCGAACAGACTTTAAGTATAAATTATCGTATTCTGGAAGAGAAACTCACACATTTATCCTTAAATTTTAGGAAAAGTATGAAGTGATCCTAAACGACGCGTACAGCTGCCCAGAAGCACATCCCCCTTATAAAAAGAATCGTAGAGTAATCCCAAATTATACAGTAAACGATCAGAACGGCAAGCGATACTTGACTGGATATACTACCATTACTTCTCCTACTCCTTTCACAAATGTAAGTTTGTTATAAATTAAGTCATAAATTCTTATTTAATTGCTGTAAGTACTTATTTTACGTTCAGTACTTACCTAGCCATATGTCTACTTCTTTTTGTTCCAGTTCAGTATACGTACGTTCTTCGTAAATAACAGTAAAAGCGAGATGAAAATGCAGATTCCCAGCGTATCGTGCAAAAACGTATTAGCCAGAGCCGCCCTTGTATTTGCAAACATGTCTGTGACGCAGAAGAATTGTATGCTGAAGCCAGTGTGTATTGTATAGTATTATGTAAATTATTCTTCTTCTTCTCAGTAGGTTGCTCATAACAGAGCAGTCATGGTCACAAGGGATGCGCTGCCGAACGTCTAAAGCCTGTCTTGCGCAGTCGTTGTGGGATTTATTGTCAGTCAACGACTTGATCAGTGCCCTTAGTGTAGGTACCTAATCAAAAAGCACAAAATACGTTTCGATCGCGTTTGCGTAAAAGTGTATTTCTTGGCCTGGTCGGCAATTACACTAGGCGCTCGGAGCCTCTAGTGTAATCGACGGCCAAAAAATACTTCTCGAACGCGTTTGCGTTGGCGCTGTTAATTTGCCCATAATCATTCAGATGCAAACGCGAACGCGATCGAGACGTTTTTTTTGGTCGTTGATTACACTAAACGCTCTGGTCTGTTCCGTTCATCACAAATGTATTATTGGGCAAGACGCCATAGCATAGTGGCACTTACAAAATCGACGGTTAAGTATGTTATACCTAAGTATATGTATGTTATCTTTGAGTTTCGTCAGTTTCAATCAGCAGCTTCAAATAACTAGTTCTCGCAATTAGGCTTGATCTTTGATTAGATGTATAACCAAGTAAACACAATTTTTCTCTCATATCAACTAAGCACTATAGTTAGATACTAACTATAATTACTTAGGCCTTTTTTTTATACGACAAGGAAGGCAAACGAGCAATTGGGTCACCTGATCGTAAGTGATCAGTGATCACCACTACCCATAGACACCCGTAACCTCGGGAGGTTTGCAGATGCGTTGCCAACCTAGAGATCTAAGATGAAATGCCTCTTGTGCCCGTAATTACACCGGCAGTCTTACTCTCCACACCGGAACACAACAGTGCAAGCACTGCTGCTTAGCGGCAGGAGTAGCGAGTAAGATGGTGGTAGCGATCCGGACGGACTTTGTACAAGGTCCTACCACCCGCAGGGCTTCTTCATATGCCCTTTTATTTATTCAAAACGAATGGTTCCAGGGCAAATATCACTACAACTTGGACCTTAACAAGGTGTCACATGCGGTTCCGAACTGGCACGGCCCGGGCCTCGTGGTGCACCAGGTGCAGCTCGTGTCCGATGGCGCCACCGAGTTATGTGATGAGGTCTCCGTCACGATCAAGCGTGGCTAATGACAGCAAGAAAAAGTCTCTCACTTATTTAATTTGGCTGCTCAATAGGATTTGGTTTCATAAAGATAAATTGTACAAAAAATATAACATTCGTATAACCAGCTAATTGTAATTACCCTGTTTTCTAACCTATGCACCAGATTTTTTTAACCCCCGACGAAAAAGAGGGGCGTTATAAGTTTGACCTGTGTATCTGTGTATTTGTGTATCTGTCTGTGGCATCGTAGCTCCCAAACGGATGGACCGATTTCGATGCGGTTTTTTTTAATCGAAAGCTAATTTAATGGAGATGGTTCTTAGCTTAGGTTCATTAAAATCGGTTCACCCATTTTCGAAATATTGAACTTTGAAATGACGATGTCGGGGGTTTTTAACTTTTCTAAGTTGGTCATGTTATTGACCTAGATGCTTATGGTTACGCCAAATATAAATCAGGTTAGCAGGTTAGTTGCTGAAGACAATTCCATTGAGTCTCTCATATCATGCCGCCGAAGTATCGCCGATACTTTTAAAATTGATTGGAAACATTGCAACTTACCTCCTATTGGCACCCTTTCTGGTCTTGCGCACGTTGATGAAGTACTCGTAAGCTTGGTCGGGCTTGAACGGCTCGTCCGCGTCGAGCATTGTGCGCAGGCGCGCGATCTGTAGGTGGAGTGGAAAACGTACAGGTAAGATGGGTCTACACTGTAACAGTATGGCACGATCAGATTCACTAACTACATAAGTCAGTGCTAAGGGTCAAGTGAAAACGATATTACGTGGAAGTGTTTGTGAATTTCTGTCAGCTTTACGCCACGCGGATTAAACGACTTCTGGCGGTAACTGTAACTAATTGGATATAATGTGGTCAGCAGGACTTAACGGGGAGTGAGTGACAGCGCAAGCAAGGTACTGTGTCTCTGCCTCACGCTCGTGCCCCATGCACGCTACTATACTGACCGTCTCAGGAGGCAGCGTGTCAGCATGTTCCCGCCATAAGTAGATGATACTGCGACGCGGCGGCTTCGCGATGCGTTCGAGTCGGTCGGTTAGCACCGCGCCGTGGCGGCGCAGGCAACGCGCGTGCTGCCGTGTTGCGCGCCGGTTCAGCTTCACATCAGTCGCCTTCGGACCTCTGGTACAAACCAAACCAAATGAGCTTGCAAAATAGACACAGGTTTAGACGCAGGCATTAATCACGTTCGAAACGAGCCTTTTCAAGATTGCACTACGTAATGACGTCAGTACTTAAAACAATTTCTGTTTCAGGATCCTACGTCATTATACCAGGGCTCGAATAATTCATGCGGATGATGTAAAAATTACGTAATTTTGCACACAGGATGATGTTTGTATTTAAACTAGGTACCGTGTGACATGTCGCAAGAAGTAACAAAATAATCGAGAGTAAATCCATGAAATTTATACTGGATGACAGGATCATGTCGTGAATAAAACAAATGTTAAGAAACTTGTTACCGTAAGTCAATTTATTGTTCATCTAAATGACAATGTCAGTCAAAGACGTTATATACTCGGCTCATTTCAAGTGACGATGTCGTTTAATTATGAGGTTGATAAATGATAAGTGTTAATTGTTTATGCAAATACTATTTGAAATCATCCTATTGTCGCGCAAGGCGCGAGTCGTCGCAAACCAATCGGTAAGTGTGTCCTCATACTTTTAAATGTCTATCTATTTGTGCACTAGCAATACTGCTTTTAGCTTACCTATGCTTAGACTAATCTGGTTATGTTGGCACACTTGACTCTAGAGCGCGACGCGAAAGGTAGCTCGACGGTGGGTCTGAGCTGAACGCTAGGAGGGATACGAGAGTCCAGATACCATTCTGGTAAGTGTTCTTACCTAGTATTTTGAGTAATCGACAAATGCAATAGGTTGTGGAACGATGAGTAGACTAATCATGACCATTAATAATTTGCACTAACATGGAGTCCAATCTTGCAGTACAAGGTACATTGGTAGTCAAGGACATTAGACGGGGAGCCCGGGTGCTCATCAGAGTGTGTATTGGAAGCACACAGGCAAGTCATTGTAACTACAGTCGATTAAGAGTTGGAGCAACGAGGCCAGGACTATGGGGAAGGTGGAGGTCCTCGCGGGGGCAAAGCCCCCGCGTCCGGCTGGTGTCATGCTTAGGGCATCTGCGTACGGCAACCCTAAATAACAATTAATAAAGCCCGGACCGGTTACATGCTAAACGTAAGACACCAAGCACATTGGAGACTGTGCTTAGACCGGAGGCGTAGTCGACCGTAGGAGAGTAACTCTGGAAAGACCAGGCCCTCACACAATGATATGTCATCAAGGACATTTTATAGATATTAACTACGATCGATAGGTCAACCCATAGTTTTGACACCTGATCTTTATACTGTTAAAGTTGTTAAACATTTCAAGTGAACTTTATGTCGTTTGTCTTAACTCTGTACAAAGAACTTAGGCATTAAATTCATGTTTATTAGCGGTAGTACAGAGTGCACGATACCTAGAGTGGTTTGACGTCATCCGCATGAATTGTTCGAGCCCTGGTCATTATTGATACTGGAAACAGTAGGTAGGTAAGGTAAGGTAGGTCTCGTCTTTCAACAACAGATACCTACGCTTTTGTCGATTCCAATGATAGAGTTAATAGCTACTGGCTATGCTTACTTAGGTTTAGCGGGCCTCGGCAGCGGGCGCACGGGCTGGCGCGGCTGGCTCTTGTGCTGCACGCGCAGGTCGCGGCCAGCGATGATGGTCTCGGCCACGGAAGGCGGCGCCGGCTTCGACACGTACGGCGGGTACGGCGGGAACGTGCCCAGCCCAGGCTTCGCTGGCGACGCTGCACGATGACAAACGATTAGCTATACCGGCGCCTTTAGCCTTACACTTTCTTAACCCTTTGAACGCCAACGACGAGTACAAAAGTTGTCATCCACACGCCAAGTTGGCATAACGTCAACGCGGACTTAAACCTTAAGCATACGTTCGTAGGTCACATTTGCACTGTGCAGCCGGACGCCTATAAGCGTTGGCGGCGTCGTGGCACGTGGTTAAGGGACTGATCCATTGGCGAGTAAAACATCCGGTACGCCAAAGGTAAACGCCGCTAGTGGAGCACCTTTAAAATCGTTTGGTGGACTCTTGAAAAGCCAACAGTTTATTTACACTTAAGTACTTAAGTACCGTAAAATCGCCAACATTAATTAAAACTCATTAAGTAGTACCTATCATCCGAAAGTATCTGAGACTTCTAAGAAGGCAGTCAGTCACTTCGACCTAGGAAATCTGAAGTTATAAGTAGCTACCTATACCTGACTAGATAGTTAGTTTATTCCTGATAGGTATAGCATATGCCCAAAGCTTCCAAAGTGAGATGGCAGCTGTATGTAAGGAAGATTAGGTAGGTATTATATGGTTTTAGGCGTAAGTACCAAATAGCTAATTAAATTAGATACAAATCTGGCTTGCCATTGACTTGACTAATTTAACAGACTAAAAATTAGGCCATATCGAATAACCATGCACACATACTTAGGTTACCATATACCTGTACCTAGGTAGGTATAAATTAATTTTGCGCTCCGCAGGCTGACTGAGCCTGTCAACTTCATTAGGCAAAAGTTTGCTGTATGATTTTTTCATTAGGTACTGCGTGTTGTGCAGGCTGTGCGTGTGTGGCTGATATGATAAAAACAGCAGGTTAACGCACTCCAACATAAGTAACCAACCAAAGTGAGCACAAATGCTACCATATTCTTGAGTTTCGACCACCTTTCGGCTTCAACCCTTTAGCCTCAAACCGGTATCCATTGCGGAAGCCGACTACCAATTCCTGACCGATGCGTATTCATCTTTAATCTAAATGGGGAAGCAATTAGGGACTCATACTCATACTCATTTATTCGTAATAAGGTATTATCACATGTCATTTAACTTAGTGCGTTAATTCACTGCACAGCAATACAAAATAAATTATTACGTCCATAGAAACTACTACTACTAGGTAGTAGGTAGGTACTATAAAGAAATAAGCATAAAGAACCAACCTTCTCCAGCCATGGATTGTGTGCCGAGAGTCGCCTCCGAAGGTTCTGAAGCCATTCTTCTTATTTGCCTTTGATATCACCTTTAGAAACAGTCCCGTTACGATTAGAACGTAACTTAATAAATTCTTATGTTTGTACGGCTATTCAGCAGGGCTTGCATTTTTAAGAATGACAGCAAGAACTGGAATGCTGAAACTTCTACCCCATAAAGTTTTTACCGGCCAGTGTTTAGAAAGTAGGTAAGTACTTAACCTTTTTGGTTTAATTTCTGAATTTCGGAAGTATATACGTAATACATACCAAATCAACACCGTCTCATTGATCATGATCAATATGATCATTCATTTTCGTTCTGTATAAATACTTATGGAGCCCTTTACGGAAGGCAGCTAGGTATATCCAATATTTCATTCATATTAGGCACCAAACTTAGCTTTTATTGTTGACAAATAGACTGGGCGAAACTGTAACAGCTCCGTGTCAGAGGAATTTTGTTTACGGAGTCCTAAAAATCGTGATCTTTTGTAGTGTAGGTAAGTTATCAAACTACTTACCTATATTGACGTAATGATTGAAGGTAACGGATGAGTTTGAAAGAAACTCTACCGTATTTTTAGTAGGTACGGTCGAAGAAATTAATTTCTGGCCCACCATGAAACCCTTTCACAGTAAACGTCATAGTGACATCGCATAGCTTGACAAGGAAAATCGTTATAATGTTTACTATGAAAATGTTCTATGGTGGGTCAGGACAGGAATTATTTTCCTCGACTCTACCTATAATATAACTAAGTAGTGTAGGTAGGTAGATGATATTCCATACAAATAAAACAACAAAAAACAACATAAACACATTTGTATTTATTTATTTATGTAATTGCGCAATACAAATAAACTTATATGTACCTAGCTATCTATACCAAATAATTATTTTGTGTATCACTATCCCGCGGGAAATCTGTCGTTTTTCACATAAAATTTAATGGCCCTAATGTAGCGATGTTACGAGTCGACTCTTTTCTAACTCGGATAAGTCGAATTGATTCGGAACGTTGATTCGAATCAGAATACGAGTTGACTCGACTCGGATCAACCGGATGGCGTTCGCCCAGTCCGCGAGTCGGCGAGTCGAGTCGAGTCGAGTTGGCATGGCTCGCCGACCCGAGCCGAGCATGTGCCGACGGAAGACGAACGAAACCGAACGCGAACACCGGTTATAGGTAACCACTAATTTTATCTCTATCCGTCCCGCCTGATTCCAATCAACTCGCATAGTGTCTAATTCGAGCGATTCGAATCAGACAACTCGACACGCCCATTGCTAGTGACCCATTTAATTTCTGAATATACAAGAGTATATATATATATAAGGTAATTAACTAGCTACTTTGAAATCAGTATGGATCTGTGCCCTAAGCACGACTTGTCGAATCCTGCGTCACGTAAAATCGAATAGTAAACTATGACGAGTTTGTATGACGTTTGGAACAGCGCCCGCCCGTGAGCGTATTTGGAACTAAAATTTAGTATGAGGTTTCTCGATCTCGATACGATAACCGTAACGTAACGCAGGATTCGACAAGTCGTGCTTAGGGCACTGTCCTGTAAGGGGGTTGGTAAACTTACGTTACGATCGCTCTGTAGCGATAAGACCGCCCAATGCTACCTTGTATTTTCTTTGTGCCTTATTTCTTGTTTTGCCTGTCATGTGGTGTTCAATAAAGAGTTATTGTAAGTATTGTATTGTATTGCTACTGGCATCATCGGCAAATGTACCTCGGTAATCAAGCTCAGGAACTACAAGTACTTCAAATGAGTAGACTTCAATTTCTTTACCATAGTAGGGAAGGTAGCATGTCTTGTACAAAACATGTATTTTTCCAATAATTAAGCAACCATCATGCTCTGCTCGTCCAATATACAGTGGTTCTTGCCTTACTTCTGATTTGCCTCCAATGAAAGCGTTTTGAGGAATCCTGTCGCCTTTGGTTTTTACCCAAGTTGCGTTGTAGCCACAGAGAATCTGTTTCATCAAAAGAAATTTAAATTTGACATTTCCAAAAAAACCTGACAAGTGCAAGTCTGACTCGCGCACGAGGGTTCCGTAGAAAAATTTTAACGCTTTTCCCCAGTGTTTTAACTTGTCCAGTGTTAGCAGAGACCTGCTCCCATGCAAAATGTACGCAGTGTGGGGTCATCTTATATTGGTCTGTGAAATCTACAGGCAGACATAAAAATTTAAGATTTTTAGAATTTTCTGAGTCGTTGTGTTCTAAGAGCTATCTTCATACCAAATTTCAAGTGTCTAGGACAACTGGAAGTACCCTTTAGGTTTTCAGGGTACAGCAATTTGTATGGAAACAACCTTTTTAATGACTGTATCTTTTGATTGTGTTGACTTAGAAGTTTGATTTTTTCACAGCTTCAAGGTACTACAGGCTTGAGTATTTGATATTAATTTCAGCATGCTACCTCCACGCGAACCAGAGAAAAAGAGTCGTGACAGACAGACAGAGAGACGGACAACAAAGTGTTCTTATAAGCCTTATAGTATAAGGGTTCCGTTTTTCCTTTTGAGGTACAGAACCCTAAAAAAAACCAGCAAAACGCTAAGATTGCAAAATAATTCCTACCTCAATATCCGTCTTTTGATGTTCTCTGCCTCCCCACGGCACAAATGCTCTACCGTTTGTAACCACATATTTTCCTGGGCATAAGCTTCCATTATGTTGTGCCCGGGCAATGTATAAAGGCTCTTTTTCAAATCCTCCAATCAGAGCATCGGCAGGCACTTTGTGATCTATCTTAGTATTCAGAGAAACCCATCTTAATTCTCCACTATTAATCTTCTTAAAGTTGGTTGGACTGAAATCTATTGGCGATTCTGAAAACATTCATTAAATATTGTAAGGCACAAACCACATTTGATCATGACTAACAGTTGAAAATAATAGAAAATGCAAAAGTTAAATAAAGGCTAATCAGTTCAGTAGCCTTGTCACCAGGATCGAAGTTTTCATAGCATGATAAGGAAGAAGTGAGCTGTATAGTCAAGATTATTATAAAAATTCAAATCTTACTCAATACTTATTTATTAAAAATTTCCAAAATGTTATTATACATAATATACATCATTATAAATCAAAGTAATACTCAACTGTCACCAACAGGTTCCCTAAAATTATTTGTGCATTAAATAATTAAGTAACATAGCTTGCGATAATATTTTCATTAAAATTTTAATCTTTCATTAATTAGAAGCTGAGTAAATCCATGAGTAATTATTTTGGGGTTAAGTATATGTTTTATGTTAACGCAGTTCACTGCTAGCTTTTGTCTTATCATGTTATGAAAAGTCTGATTCCTGCTTATAACACAACCTCATTTTATGGATGTAAGGCATGTATCTCTTTCTAACATTTGCCTTCATACCTTCATATATCCAGTCTGTTAAGTGGACAGACCTTGATTGAGGTGTAATATTTTTTTTGATAAATTTTATATACCCAATCATTTCATTTTGATCTCTGACATAACTGTGCCTCATGAAGGGGTAGTTTTGGTCACTAAAGCCCACATAGATTTCTGACCCAAACCATGTCATCCAAAATTCTTGGTGCTGCATTGTAAAGTTAATAAATGCAGTGCTGATTGGTTCAGATATTTCATTGGTTTTATGAAGCTTTTGAATTGTGGAGTGTCTTCCCAAAAATATCTAAAACCAGATATAAAATAAATTAAATAATAGTAGTAGTGACTTGAACAGATTACTGAATGGATTAACATGTTTCGGACTGATATATATATATATATAAACAATATCAACCTGAACTTACATGTGAGTTATGTATGTGAGCTATAGAGAGGATTATTTAATGTTTTTTTTCTAAGGTTTTTTTTAAGGTGGTTTTACTTTTTGTTAAAAGATTTTTTATTTCACAATGTTATGTTACATTAACATTAAAAAATATATCTTCCAACTCCTAACCGTTAAGGAGTTGTACCTTCCATCACCTCATCAACACGAGATAGTGTCTACCAGATGCAAATACTTGAATAGCTTTCGAAAACATATAAAACACATGATACATGCCTATAAAATTTTAGGGTTGCCCTCGTTTTACACGTTGAAGAGTGTATAACATCATATAATTTATAGTCATAACACAAGTTAAGTTAAAAAGTCAGTTTACCCTGTAAAGCTCTTTATGAGGATGATGGATACTACATAATGTCAGGTCAGCAAATCCTGTCATAGATTTCACTTGAAACCTAATAGCTCCACTATTTGCTTGACATAAGTCTCCTTCCCCTGAAATTAAAAGATATTAAGCTTAATTAATTGTTTAGATATACTATCTAATTAAATAACATGAAAATTACAGTGAAATAAAAACGAAGCACTCACATATATAAGTCAATCTTAGCACGCTGCGTCATGCGCTCCCAGATGAATGACTACAAATTAGTCCAAAACATGTTGGGCTGAACTCGACTTACATATGAGAGTTTTAAGTTAACATAAAAATTGTTGGGGGCGGAACACACCCGAAGATGTGGCATAAGCATACTGCAGTAAAGGAGGCAAATTTAACAGAGGGGGTGTAATAATTTTAAAGAAAACTAAATTTACGAACACTCGTTGATCTATTCAATATTAAAGAAACTGTGATTCAGATTGATTGTGCCTATGCGCCAGAAAGTTAAGTATAATGTTGTGCAATAGTTTTTATATTTATTTAAACCTATTTATACTACAATTTTATTTAAACGGTAACTTTCCGCCAACTTCTCAACATTATTTTGTTTAATAAAATGAGCGACCAGCCCAACATTCCCGAATCTTATATGCAAGAGGATGCTCTACCAAGATAAAAGAACATGCTTTCCTTACCCATCGACATGATTTTGGATTTTGGCACAAAGAATCAAAACAAGTAAAATTAATGAACTGTTGACTGTTGTCATTAACGCAATAGGCAAATGCTCTGGAACATGTACTTTAGAACTTGATTTATGACAAGCACAGTAAAGTATTGATGTAATTTATTAACAACAACAACAATGTTCAATGTTTACGTTTTTCTTTTCCTGGAATGGAAGTCAACTTGGGTGTAGTTAATGTACGACCAGTTATTGTACGACCTAATAATACACGACCTGAGAATCCGTGTACATGGTACACGGAATACGGGTCGTGCATTATCACCCTGTACCGAACAAGTACGAGTAAATATTGCTCGACCTACTACCTGATAATCGGAATCCACTTTTGACTACTGAACCATGAGACGAAGTCAACGGAGCTCTGCTTCGCAGAGCCCCTATTCCGGTTAGTATTGCGACAAGGCACGAAACGCCTTAGCTTCGTGCCTTGTCGCAATACTAACCTAACGTAATCGAAAAAAATAAATAAACCTAACCATTTGGATTCCGATTATCAGGTCGTACAATATTAGGTCGTACATTATCAGGTCGTACATTATCTTGTACGACCTAATAATGCGCGACCGTGATATTGTACGACCTGATAATCGGATGCCAAAGTGGACTCCAATTATCAGGTCGTACATTATTGGCCGTACATTCCGGGTCGTACATTATTGGCTCCCGTCAACTTCAACTTTTTTGTTTATGGCAACCGGTCGCTTTAGGATAGCGACCATTACTGCCAAATGACTCCTGACAACAGCATAATGTATGGCGTGTTTGACCAGGGCCGTGTTTTATAAAGCTACAAGTTACAATTTACAAGCGGAAGTCTCGTTCTATCACTTTTTATTAGAAAGAGACTTCCGCTTGTAAATTGTAACTTGTACGTTTATAAAACACGGCCCAGTTTTTAATTTGT
Organism: Clepsis dumicolana; assembly: GCA_963691665.1. Lineage (NCBI taxonomy): Eukaryota > Metazoa > Arthropoda > Insecta > Lepidoptera > Tortricidae > Clepsis > Clepsis dumicolana. The sequence goes on from OY829508.1 coordinate 13,789,766, forward strand.
CAGTTCCAAAATGAGGGCAGTTACTTGTGTTTGTTGTGCACCTGGAATGGACATACACAATACATATAGATAGCACGAAACATTTACACGATTACAAAGGACAGTTTACAATAGGAAAGACAAAAGCGGAAAAAGCGCCTAAAGTTTGATTTTTTCTTTCGTAATGAATTTGATTAGTGAGTTCAGGACTTTTTTATTAGTGGATGCGAGTAGTAAAAGGGTTTTAAGGTTGGTAGGTTTGGGAACACAAGGGGGCAGTATGTTGTAGAGGGAAGCTGATCTAATAGGGCAGTCGAAAATAATGTGTTCTGCAGTGCCCTCCTCCAGGCCACATGAACAGAGGGGGGATTGAACAATTCCCCACCTGTGCAGGCGGGAGGGGGTACAGGTATGACCAATACGCAGTCTGCAAATAACCGATGTAGTCTGTTTGTTAACTTGGCAGAACCGGAAAAACCAAGGCTTAGAAGGGATGGTCGGTTGGATGTCTCCGTAATGTTGACCTTTGACCAACAACGAACGCTCGTACTGTCGTACCCAGTTAGCATCGAGTTCTGACTTGGCAGAGGTAAAGAGGTCATAAAAGTAACAATGAGAATGCTCTAGGTTGCCAATTTCTGTAGCCTCTTTAGCGAAGGTGTCGACAATCTCATTGCCCTTAATTGACAACATTTCATATTTTTCACACCTGGAAATTAATATAGGTATCGAAAGGGCTTTGCCTCCTGAGCTCAATACTATATTTATAAAAATGTTATATTACTTATTTTTTTAAATACAAGAGAATAAAATAAAATTACCAATTCTACCAAAACGGCGCAAGAATGGGTGTAATACTTTTGCCTTTTTCACGAAAAAAAAAGTATCAATCACACGTAGGTTTGACAATGTCAGATAAATTTAACATCTTGGTTTTGTTTTTTTGATCGTGACAAGACAAAGGCAATTGATCCATCCTAGCGCCGTTTCGGAGTTACGTCCTTTTGGAATAAGTACCTTTTAATAAATTAATTACAAGTCCTAATGAAAATTCAAAACCGTAGGTTTGCTCCTCTTTCAAAGTAGAATACAGACAATTAATCAAATTATAGTCTCAAAAATATGAAATATTGTCAATTCCAGAATGGCTGGGAATCCAGGCCACAGATACCTCCATGTTGCGGAGGTGACATTCGTACAAAGCTTGCCTGATTAAAAAGACTATGGGGTAAAAGAGTTTGGCAAGAAAGGGATTAGCCTTGATGTACTGCAAGCCACTAAGGGAATCTGAAAAGATTATTGACCTGCATATACCATGTGCATTTACATATTTTATGGCTGCCAAGATCGCTACTAATTCACCTGTAAAAACTGATGTAAGGGGAGGGCATTTGTAGCTTAAGATGTTAGAGTCTTTCGGAATCCAGACTGCTGCGCCCACTGGCCCGTAGGTCAAGAGGCGAGAAGAACCTGTATAAATCTTCGTCCAGCCGCGGTAGAGTGAGTAGATTTTATGGCCGAAGGAAACGTTAGCACCGGGATTATTTTTTGCTATACCAAAGTCAAGAATTATGAACGGATGGAAAATAAGAGCTTCGTAAAAAACAGAGGCAACAGTGAGCAAGAAAAGAAAGGGTCTGGAAGGTCTGTGAATTTGCGGAAGCTATTAATCAAACAAGGGGGGTTTTTGTTAAACCAGAATCCGCTATCAGAGACAAGAGACGAGAGTTCCTGGAGTTTTGGTATGAGGGGATGATCAACCAGAAGGGAAAGTCTAAGAAAATATCGATCAGCCAGATATTGCCTCCGAAGAGAAAGGGGTGGGTCTACAGCTTCCACTTGTAAGGTGTTGGTTGGTGAAGATTTCATCGCTCCCAGAATAACTCTTAAGGATTGAAACTGGATTTTGTCTAGCTTGCCCAAAGCTACCTTACTGCAAGGTTCCAGGGCAAACGAGCCATAATCTAGGACGCTGAAGACTATAGCATTATAAAGTAATTTTTGGGAATAGGGGTGGGCACCCCACCACACACCCGAAAGACATCGTAAAATGTTTATATTGGACTGGCACTTTTGGGCTGTGAAGGTAATATGAGGAGTCCAGGAAAGACGAGAGTCGAGAATAACACCCTGAAACTTAACTTTATTACTAACGGGGATCAGTTGGTTGTTAAAAGCTACTTCTATGGGGCAAAGGATCTCTTTCTAGTAAAAGGAACTACGCAACATTTGGAGAATGATAGAGAGAGACCATGAGCCGAGAGCCAGTCTCCCAGGTAAAAAAGAGCTTGATTGAGGTCACTCGTGGCTAGCTCGACCGAGTGGGCGGAGGAATACAGAGCTATATCGTCTGCATATTGCAGGATGTTGCAGAAAGGGACCACAGCCTCTTCTAGGCCGTGTGTATACAGACTGTAAAGCAATGGACTAAGGACAGATCCTTGTGGTAGGCCTTTCCAAACAGACCTTGGAGGGGAGAGCATCACGGTGTCTTACTTCGATTGATCTGTCAATAAGAAAGTTGCAGATGAAATGGATTAGCTTCTGCGTCAAACTCAGCTTAGATAATTTATCTCTGAGTAGGGAGAGAATCACATTGTCATAAGCAGATTAGATATCCAGGAACGCCCCAACAAGGAACTCGTTCTTCGAAAGGGTGATCCTGATGTCTGTGGTTAAAATAGCGAGACTATCCATGGTGCCCATTCCCCGCCGAAAACCAAATTGACTCTTGGCCAGAATTTTGTTAGACTCCACAAACCACTCAAGACGTTTTTTTAACATATGTTCAGTTATTTTAAGTAGACAGGACGATAGTGCGATGGGACGGTGGGATGTAGGCAGAAGGGGATCTTTTCCTGGCTTAGGGATAGGGATAATTACTTGTTTCTTCCAAGCGTCTGGAATGAACCGTTGTCAAAAAAGGAGTTAATAAGGTCCAGAAAGTATATTTTTGTTATTTGGCCAGATTTGCATAGAAAAGAGTAGGGTATTATATATTGTCAGGGCCAGGAGACGAATTTTTAAGATGATCCAAGGAGGACAGGAGTTCCTGCCAGGAAAATGGTTGATCAAAATTGTTAGAGGGGCAGTTAGACGGGTCCCTACCCGTCTAACTGCCCGGAGGGGAGTGAATTTAAGTCGGGGACTAAGGAGGGAGATAACGAATCGATGAATGGTATAAGCCACACAGAGGGATCATTACTGGAAAGGTCGCGGGTTATGTAAGATCCACGGTAACGTTTTATAGCTTTCCATAGCAGTGACGCCGGGGTGCGAGGAGATATGCTATGACAGAAATTTATCCACCCATGTCTTTTTTTCTTTTGAAACATAATAATAGCCTAAGATTGCAATAAATATACAATATAATAATAATATCATGGGACAAATTGACACCAATTGACCTAGACCCAAACTAGGCAAAGCCTGTACTATGGGTACTAGACAACGGATAAACATACTTATATAGATAAATACATACTTATATACATATTAAACATCCAAGACCCGAGAGCAAACATTCGTATTCATCATACAAACATCTGCCCCGACCGGGATTCGAACCCGGGACCTCAAGCTTCATAGTCAGGGTCGCAGATAACTGGGTTGAGAAATTAAAATGGGTAGGTGATCACTGCCGTGAGAGTCGGTAAGAACCGACCAAGAGAGAAGGGAGCTAAGACTGGGGGAACACATTGAGAGGTCGACAGCGCTAGGATTCTGACCAGGCGCTGTTCTGCGAGTCGGGGAGCCGTCGTTTAGTAAGCAGATGTTGATATCCTCCATGAGGTCTACGAGCTCGCAGCCTAGGGGGTCGTAGTCTGCGCTTCCCCACATGAGATGATGGCAGTTAAAATCACCTAAAATGAGAAAAGGACCCGGTAGGGCGGAGAATAAGGTATCTAGGTCAAAAAGGCGTATAGATTGGGGGTCAGAAATGTAGATGGAAAGGACAGTAAAGTGCATGATTTTGGCGGCGACAGCATTAATGCCAGATGGGATAGGGGGAAGGGCTATACGAGAATATAGAACAGAAGATTTGATAAGAAGGGCGGCTCCTTCATAGCCGTCATCTCTGTCATCACGGAGACAGGCATACCCAGGTACCCGAAACCGGGATCCTGGGACCAACCAGGTCTCCGCGATGGCAAAGACAACCGGGTCGTATGAGGAAGCGATTTGTAGAATTTCATGTTGTTTGGGGCGAAGACTGTGGCTATTCCACTGAACGAGATGGAATGTTTATGATTTGGAGAAATTGGGAAAGTTTATTGGCAACGTTGGGCGGTAGGGGGAAATCGTCCATTTTGCTGAACATATTGATCAGCAAGGACAACAACATATCCAGCAGATTGTCGCCAGATGAGGCTGGGGGTCCTTGGGAGTGTGAGGGGTTGGGGTTAGGGAACTGTAGAGCCGCACCATTCCTCGGTGGAGGAGGGTCCCGCTCTCCAATTATAGCCTTATGGGCTGCTTGGTCATAACCTGGGGTTAAAGGGCGACGGGGGGATCTTTGGATATAGACCGTCTGTCTGTATGAAGTTCTTTCAGGATGGGGGGAGCCATTGGAGGGAGGTGGTTGTGAGGGAAAAGGATCATCTTGAGATAGGGGCTGAGAAAGGGCAGCATCTGCGTAAGTCCTTTTCACGGGGGAAACCGTTCACTAGCCTGATAGTAGGAGATATTTTCTTGAGACATAATGTCCTTGATGGTTTTTTGCCGTGTAAACTCTGGGCAGGTCTTACTCGTGGCATAGTATCTGCCCGAGCAGAAAAGGCACGAAGCAAGGTCCTCCAGCGTGTTGCAGGTTTTTCCAGTGTGGTCCTGTGCACATTTATAGCACTTAGGCTTTGATCGACATTGGTCTGCTACATGACCAAATTTGCAGCAACTATGGCACTGTATAGTGGGGAGCTGGTAGGTCTCGACAACCATGGAGGCGTAACAGTAATAAATTCTGCTTGGCTGAATTTGACCGTTGAAAGTTAGTACAACAGTCCCAGTTTCAGTTTCAGTTTCAGTTTCAGTTTCTTTATTTCCATAACAATTTTACATTGTGTCGGATATTAGTGAACGCTTAATTCTAGCACCGTAGTCTAGCACACTAAATTTGAGAGAATGAAACAATAAATATAAAGTGGGAACCCATTCCACTCCGTCCGCTTTGCGAACTTTCCGATTAAGCCTCCTAGCTCTAAGAATTTCTCCGCAACCGACAGGTAACTCAACATTATTCGCGAATTCGTCGAGGGGATCGTCTGTGGGGACTCCACACACTATGCCCATGCGTGTAATGTTGAAGGTTGGTATGGATGCCTCAAATTTGTTCGCAGATAGCAAAGGGTCGGTAAGGAACTTGTTTGCCGATTCCGCAGACAAGAACTCGACGCTAACACGGTTTCGACCAATCTTTTTGACTTGAAGGAGTGCATTAATCATGACCTGACCAAATATTATGGGGTTCAGTGATGCACCAGAAGAAGGGCTGGACTCTATTTTGGATACGTGAACGAAGAAAGGACCCACATCCTTGGAGATGTATTTTCGACCCTCTTTGAGGTTAGGGTGTTCGTATAAGTGGACTATCGAGTCGGACTGCGCCCTATTCGCCAACTTAGTCGGAGGATGGGGACCATCCGAATCGAAAACCCTCTTAGCTGCCCTCCGTGGGGTAGCCGTAGTTTCCCACGGCCCCTCCGAGTCCGAGTCTAGCGACGCGGCAATCGGGCGGTCGCCGGAAGCCGACACCTCCATGGAGGTTATGTCCGATGGTTTTGGAGGGATGTTATTCGACATTGCGGGGTTAACAGCGTACGAGAATTGGTTAAAACACTTACTGATACCCGATGCAGTGGGATAACACAACAAAACACCGAGAAATTAGCACTAGGCCACTAAATTTCGCAGGTCTGACACTAACACGTGCTGTCACCAGTACATTCAAATGGCCCCTCGGAATGGAAGTCTAACCTAACGTAACGTAAACGTAACGTCAGGCCAGGGCCGCGCTTTATAAAGCTACAAGTTACAATTTACTTGTAATTTAATTGTAACTTGTAGCTTTATAAAACACGGCTCAGGCAGGGCATAGACCATAGACCAAAGACATCATCAGCATCACAGAGGGACTACTACGAAATTTTTAAATCGAAGTTCGTATCGTATCGTCCCGCTCACTCTCGTGTTAAATAATATTAGCTTGAGCGGGACGGCACGATACGAAGTTCCAATTTTGCACTTCGTAGTAGGGGGGCAGCTGTCAAGTGTACCCAAAGTGTACCCGATTTTTACCAAAGATCAATGAGTCACTAGATAGAACATAAACTTATTGCCGTATAGTTATACCCTTCGCTCATGTAACTAATGCCCTTTATTAAAAAGAGACTACTGCATGCTCCGATTTCAAGAGTCGTACCGTTTTTTAAACAAAAAAAGGTTTTTTTTAAGTATGTACATCGATTACTCCGTCAATTGTAGACCGATTTTCAAAATTATTTTTTTATTCGAAAGGGTATACTCCTGAGGTGGTCCCGTTGTCACCAAGTCATGATCTGATGATGGGATCCCAGGATAATCGAGGGCAACCCTCAAATTTTATAGGCACGTATTATATATTTTTCATATATTTTCTAAAGCTATTCAAGTATTTGAGTCTGGTAGTCATCATTGTACGATACAAGCATCGCACATTCCACGCGTCAGCTCTATTCATAATTCATTATTTTCTTTATCGCTGTGTTAGCATTAATTGTAATTATATTCAGTTTACGTTTATACGTGCTCCTAGCTAGTACCTTTTATACCTTGGTTATCAATAAAGTCAAACACCATTATAGTGTTTCTATCATACATCAATAATCAGATCAATGCTGTTGTACGTATCCCGTACATCAAATGGTCCTTCGAACCGGATTGTTTAGTGACTGCGTGTGACAGTAACTCGGTCCAAACGGCCTCCCACAAGCGGGTCTCACCGTAAGGATCAAGAAGGCACAATACCACATACAGAGTGTTAAACATTCCACATCAAGTGAACATCATCAGTTTTAAATCATCATAAGAGACGTCAAACTACTATCAATTTAAACCTTAGATATCTTAGCAAGGTCTAAGTTCTAAGCATCAGAAGCTGCAGCAATTAATCAATCAATAAACCAAGGACACAACCATAAATCAAGCATCAAACAATCAACATCAGTGGCCACAAAAACATCAGACAACAATCATCAGACGAGTTTATTTTAATCACCTATCAAGGCAACTACTTATCTTTACAAGATGAGTGGCATCAGAGAAATGGAATCCCTATCAAATGAACAAACTCAACTTATGGCGAATATGAATCGAATGTTAGAAAATTACAAGAAGGATGGGCCAAGCCGTCGAACGGTGTCTAACATCACGAGTAAGTTATACGCTATCGACGGATTCTGGCAAGAATTCTTGAACAATCATAAAAGGCTAATGGAATCCAAAATCAAGGACTTCCCTTACTTCACCGAAAACAGTTATGAAAAAACAAAGGCTTTCTACGAATCAACTAAAGCCATTCTGACAGATCATTTAGCGGTGGCACAACAGAGACCGCTATTACCAAGAGCACCTGAACCGCAAGTCAAACCTACGCCGTCACAACCATCAACAAGTTGGGCGACTGAAACCGAAGAAAAAACATCAGATCCCGCCCCGGAGCATCATCAACCCGAGGATAACAACTCCACCGAAAACATGAACCAATCAGACACCGAGCAGAAATCCACGAGCAATCCTCAGAACACTCAAGAATCATCTTATCAAACTCCGATCAGTCCAGTGTTCGCCATTCCGCCAATTTTTCATAACCTTGACAAATCATCTCTAGATTCAAGCAAGGTCGCGGAAAAAATGAGAAAGCAACAAAGCAACTTCAAGGCTTTTGCACGCACTATTTTTTATATCGACCTTTCAATAGTCAATGAGAAATGGGAGTTGGAAGACTTGCTTAAGACCGTTCAATCTCGCTGGGCAACCATTGATTCCCTTCACTGGGACATCGACAGTGAGCTTCTCGAAGATGATGAATTATACAATCAAGCTTTCTGCAAATATGAAAGGAAATTCCAAGATATCAAGAAACTTATCAATACAAAAATTTGGTCTATGAATCATCGTGAGAAGTCAACGCCGATGATGGATATACCACCTTTCAGTGGAAATTATCAACAATGGGTATCATTCAAGAACCTATTTAACGAAGCAATACACTACAATCGCTCCATGTCCAATGCTCAAAAGATGCAATTTTTAAAGAATAAAGTGCGCGGTGAAGCTGAGAAACTCATACAGCATCTTAACATCAGCACAGAAAACTATCAAACCTGTTGGGAGATTTTAAACCACAGATACAACAACACAAAGCTCATCTTTACAGCTCACCTTAGCACTCTATTATCAGTGCCAACAATGCAGCATCAAGCATATCCACAAATCAAGCGTTTACATGACACCACAAATGAATGTTTGAACGCAATCAGAAACCTCGGTGTAGATATCAAGTCATGGGACCCACTTATTGTCCATATTTTGTCACAAAAACTGGATACGGAAACTCATACAGAATACATCGAAGCACTTAAAAACCCACGGGATTTGCCGAAACTAAAGGAGTTCCTCGATTTTCTAGAAATGAAATTTACATCATTCGAAGCAAGTCGACGCAAGTTAGATACTCCAAAATTATCGCAACCTGAAACATCAAGAAAACCCCACTATAAATCATTTGGAAACATCAAGGACCCATCATTAACCCCAATGAAATCAATGAACTTCAAATCAAGTTATCAACAACGCAAGAACTGTCCAGTATGTAACAAGAACCATGGAATATTTCATTGCGAAACATTTCAAAGCGCAAAAGCCGACTCCAAACGTAACATTATTTCAAAGTTACATTTATGCAAGAATTGCCTTTATAATCATTATGGCAAAGATTGTATTTCATCAAGTCGATGCCGCACGTGTAATGAAATGCATAACACGTTAGTACACGATGCCTACACACTGCAATCAGAAACTAACGAATCGTCGAATAAGTGGAAAAATGTGGGCAATGTCACTCAAGAACACAATAATATGATTGAAATATTATTAGCGACCGCACTAATTAAAATAAAAGCCGCAGATGGAAATCACTATACTATGCGAGCCCTAATAGATCCAGGTTCTCAAATGTCCTTAATCTCAGAGAATGGAGCCCAACTTCTGCAACTGCCACGACAGCGATGCAAGGGCATAGTCTATGGCATTGGTGCTAAGGAAAACACCTGCAAAGGCGTTATCAGCGTTACAGCTTCATCACTGCATTCGAACTTTCAAATTGGGGCAGACTTGTATATCATGAAGACGCTCATGAATCACTTACCAAACCGATCATTCTTTAAGCCATCGTGGTCGTACTTGAAAGATATTCAACTGGCAGACCCTGAGTTCAACATCAGCCGCCCTATCGATCTTTTGCTGGGAGCGGACGTTTACGCCGCTATCATACAAGGTGGCATTAAACAAGAGAGCGAAGCTCTTCCAGTCGCACAGCAAACGCGACTTGGATGGATCTTATGTGGCAAGGTGCCATTGCCACCATATCAATGCAATAATGTCATAAAAAGTATGGACGACATTATGCGCTTCTGGACGATTGAAGACATCACAGAACCTTCAAGTTTGTCCTCAGAAGACCAGCACTGTTTACAACATTATCAAGGCACCACATACCGTCAAGAAGATGGAAGATATGTAGTACGTCTGCCACTGAAATCCGAAAGAGAACACATGTTGGGAAACTCAAAGAATGTGGCCATAGCACAATTTAAACAACTCGAGAGAAAGTTTCATAAAAATCCGATAGTTGAAAAAGATTACAAACTTTTCATTCATGAATACATTAAATTAGGTCACATGCGCCAAAGTGTGACAAGCAATCAATGCAACTCGACACCAGTCTGCTATTTACCTCACCACTGTGTGCAACGCGCTGACTCTACAACTACAACACTGCGCGTGGTATTTAATGCGTCGGCAAAAACATCGAATGGACTAAGTCTAAATGATATCATGTACAGTGGGCCGAATTTACAACACGATTTACTGTCTCTTATCATTAAGTGGAGACAGTATAAAATAGCCTTTACCGCAGACATAGAAAAAATGTTTAGACAGATTGTTGTCGATCATCAAGACCAAAAATATCAGAAGATCATCTGGCGAGATGAACCACATCAGATGTTACGTGAATACACACTGTCGACTGTAACTTATGGCACAAAGGCAGCACCATTCCTTGCCATGATGACGCTACGCCGGTTGGCAAATGATGAACGCAATAATTACCCAGAAGCAGCTAGCGTCGTGGAAGAAAGTTTTTACATGGACGATCTTTTACACGGCTGCCACACTATTAATTCAGCGAAGATATTGCAATCAGATTTAATCGCATTAATGAAATCCGGTGGGTTCAACCTCCGGAAATGGGCATCAAACGAGCCAAAGCTGTTGGAAGAAGTGAGCAAGGCGCAAGAGCTACAAGAAGCCTTTGAATTCAAAGATCAAGCAACGACAAAGACACTCGGCCTGCGCTGGCATCCACAAGAGGATCAATTTACCTTCCAGATGAAACTAGAAACGACACCAAATAACACATCAGAGGCGATGACAAAGAGAACACTGCTGTCGAATATAGCAAAAGTATTCGATCCCGCTGGGTGGCTCACCCCGGTAACAACAAAATTAAAATTACTGTTTCAAAATGTTGCATCAAATGACATTGAATGGAACGACCAAATATCAGATGACATCAAGAAAGAATGGGATAATATCTCGCAAGATCTTCAAAACATCAAAGACATCAAGCTACCACGATGGCTTAACTGCAACAATAATCAAAACGTGGAACTTCATGGGTTTTGCGATGCATCAACCAAAGCCTATGCTTGCGTTATCTACTGCCGTGTTATCAACCACGACGACACAAAACCCGCGCCGCCGACTGTACTAGTAGCGGCTAAATCAAGACTCGTGCCGACGAAAAAGAATATCACTCTGCCGCGATTAGAGCTATGTGCAGCGCTGCTTCTATCAACTTTAATGAGCAAAGTGAAGCAATCATTATCAAACTTAAAAATTACGACGTTTGGTTGGTCCGACTCTACAGCAGTCTTAGGCTGGTTACACGGAGAACCCAGCAAGTGGAAACCCTTCATATCCAACCGAGTCACAAAAATAACGGAAGTCATGCCGCCAGCCTGCTGGAACTACGTCAAGTCACGAGAGAATCCTGCAGACTGTGCTAGCCGAGGAATCATGGCTCAGCAATTATTGGAACATCCGTTGTGGTGGAACGGTCCAAATTGGCTAGAATCACTTAGTGAAAATCAAGAAAAATCGACTTTCACCACCGATCAGGAAGTCAGAACGTTCAAACAATGCCACGCGTCAACATGTAAACAAACAACGGACGTCATCAGTGACCTCATCAACAAGTGTAGCAGCATGACGCGTGCTACGAGAATTCTCGCATGGGTGCTACGCGCTACGTCGCGGTCGCCCGATCAGCAAAAACCAACTTATTTAACTACGGATGAGTTACGTCGTGCGAGAAACAAAATCATCAAACACACTCAAGAAGTAGAGTTCGCGAACGAAATGAGCAAGCTAAATCTGCATCAAACCGTTGATTTAAAGAGCAATATCTCACAATTAACGCCATTCCTAGATCAAAGTGGAATGTTGCGGGTCCGCGGACGTCTTGAAAATGCTCATATTAGTTGGGATAAGAAACACCCACTAATCATTCCACACAGCGGTCGCCTTACAGATCTGCTCATCGATCAAGCACATGAAGCTGTATTACACGGAGGCGCCCGCCTTACTCTATCCCGACTAAGAGAATCTTATTGGATTGTGGGAGGGAATAGAGCTACAAAGAAACGCCTACGGCGATGCGTCACGTGCTTGAAGCAAAAACCAGAAAAATTATCACAAATAATGGGTGATTTACCCGAATCAAGGTCAAATCAGACAAGACCTTTCTTGAATACTGGAGTCGACTATACCGGCTTTGTGAACGTCAAGGCCAACAAAGGGCGTGGCATCAAAACTACAAAGGGGTATATAGCTGTCTTTGTTTGCATGGCAACAAAGGCAGTTCACTTAGAGCTGGTGTCGGATTTGACCTCCGAATCATTTTTGGCTGCCTTGAGAAGGATGGCAGCCCGGCGAGGAGCACCACACCATATCTATAGTGATAACGGTACCAATTTCGTCGGCGCCAGCAAGAAAATCAAAGAAGAGTACCAACAGATCAAAGCTACAATAGATGAAAATTTTCTCAACGCTATCAGTGAAATGAATATCAACTGGCATTTTAATGCACCTTCCTGGCCGAGTGCTGGAGGCCTGTGGGAATCAGCGGTGGCCAGTCTGAAGCATCATCTCCGGAGAGTACTCGGAGAACAACATCTGACGTTTGAAGAGTTTTCGACGCTGTTAGCCCAGATAGAAGCCTGTTTGAACGCACGTCCACTGTGCGCGTTGAGCGAAGACCCTGACGATTTGGATTACATCACGCCATCTCACTTTTTAACAAGCGGCCCAACCTTGAATATCATCGAGACAGAAAGAGACGAACGAACTCGCTGGCGACTAACACAGAAAATAATCCACGACATTTGGAAAAGATGGCAGGCCGAGTACTTATGTCAACTGCAATCACGTTGCAAATGGACTCAACCTAGATCAAATATCAAGGTCGGCGACGTTGTGATCGTTCATGACGCAAACTTACCTACCGGCAAGTGGGCCCTGGGCCGCGTGCTAGACGTTCATCCGGGGAAAGACGGCTACGTCCGAGTCGTGTCAGTCAAAACAAAGAACGGAGTCATCAAAAGACCTATCATTAAATTATCAGTACTGCCTGTATCAGAAGAGAAACCATCCAACGATCAACAAAAAAATGATTTAAACGTCACACGGCCAAGAAACACAAGACGTAGATCAACAACATCAAGTAATAAAGTAATCAATTTCATATCAATGGCCTTAATGCTATTCATGTTGATAATATCACCAGCGCAATGCAATTACACCGTATCAAGTTTCAAAGACGGTCAGGCGATTTATTTCGACAAGATAACAAACATGAAATTGGCCCGAGATGAGTGGAAGCTAGTTGTTTACTACAACATCAACCCTTACTGGGAAGGATCCATATTGTTTTCAAAATATATAAATCATCTAGAAAACAGTTGTCATATAATCGAAACTCATTCACAATGCAAGATCGTGTTACTACAATTACGTCACGCCTTCTCGGAGTTAAAATACTACGACGGCTTGTTACTCGGTCAACGCGTCGAACTATCAAGACAGAGAAGAGGACTTATCAACGGAATCGGCAACATAGCTCACAGTCTATTCGGCGTGCTCGACGAACAGTTCGCCGAACAATATCAAAAGGACATCGAGTTGACCAGAACCAATGAAAATCATTTAGCAAACTTATGGAAGAATCAAACTTCGGTTATTGAAGCAGAATATAATTTGCTGAAAAGGGTCGAAGATACCGTACAGAAACAACAAAAAACCTTTAATCAACATCTGATAAACTTGGAATCAGCCTACAACAAATTGGGCAATCAAATTCAAGATACAGCCCTGATCAATGAGTTTACCGTATCATCCATTATCGCCAACAGCATCCTCGTTAATCTGAAGAATATTCAGGATACTCTATTAGACACAATCACTAATGTCATATATGGAAAATTCAATATTCATCTCTTAGCGCCTCAACAATTAAAAGAAGAGCTAAATATTATCGCTGGACAAGTACCGAAGGACTTGGCACTTCCATGTGAAAACATTAACACAGACTTGCCCAAACTCTATCAACTAATGAAGGTGCGAACGAGAATGACCAGCCTGTTCCTTATTTTTGAAATCAAAATACCGTTGGTTTTTCGGGACGCATACGAACTCTTCAGATTAATACCAATTTCACATCAAAATGAAAGAAATATGATCAAGATAATACCAATAGCAAATCAAGTGGCTATTAACATACAAAAGGAATCATTTATACCGATGCTGGACGAAGTTGTACAAAAATGCGATCACTACGACGCTAACACACTTATCTGCACGCTACAAGGTCCAATTTATCAATTGAAGTCTGACCAACGACTATGCGTCACGGATCAAGTTACAAAACAGTGCAAAACGGAAACCGACACCTGCCAAAGCACATGGACGGAACTAAGCGCTATCAATACGTACCTATTCTTTTGTTGTGGTGGATGCACCGCGAGAATCATATGCGGACAAGAAGTAAAAGCAGAACATTTGAACAAAGCTGGCATCATCGCGTTACGAAAGGACTGCGTTCTCAACGGAGATACTTTCACAATATTTTCACAAAAGAGGCCCTCCAGTGAAATTGGCGCAAGAACTGATGTTGTTCAATTTGATGTACCTTCTATAAATCATGTCATCAATTTAACTATACCTGCCATACCTCTAGAATCAACCGATCATGAAACCAATAAGAAGTATTTCAAAGTCGTCAGAGAACAGATTGAACACATGAAAACAGAAGGAGTCCTAGCCGATCAAATCAACTATCACGACGTTCATCATTATGCAACCATCTACGTAATGATGGCCATAGTGCTCGTAATAGCAGCTCTGGGCGTACGCCGCTGCCTCCGGCGACGTCGGCTTGTGGCTCGCCTCACCCCGCCATCATTCGCCGCGGTTCCTGTAAGGCGCGGACGCGGACCTCCCTCAGTGTTATCCGCATCGCAAAGCTCCCTCCGATCAGCAGCAGAGCAGAACGGCGCTGGGCAACGCGCGGAGAGACAAGACCTACCCGTCGGTGCAGCAGCAGCACCCGTATTTAGAGGATTTACGTCAACACAATAATCTAATCATGAATTTGATTTAATTATTATGTATAACGAATCGTAATCATTTCATTGTAAAAAACTATTTGTTTGTATAACATCAATCACAGCATCCTTATCTCTCTGGCCGGGAATATGTACGATACAAGCATCGCACATTCCACGCGTCAGCTCTATTCATAATTCATTATTTTCTTTATCGCTGTGTTAGCATTAATTGTAATTATATTCAGTTTACGTTTATACGTGCTCCTAGCTAGTACCTTTTATACCTTGGTTATCAATAAAGTCAAACACCATTATAGTGTTTCTATCATACATCAATAATCAGATCAATGCTGTTGTACGTATCCCGTACAATCATCTCATGTTGATGAGCTGATGATGGAAGGTACAACCCCTTAACGGTTAGGAGTTGGAGGATAATTCTGAAAATGTTAAATCAACGTAAAATTGTGAAATAAAAATCTTTTAACAAAAAACTAAAACCGCCTTCAAAAAAAAACCTTAGAAAAAAAACGTAAAATAATCCTCTAAAATAATAACAAATAAATAAATTAAAATGCGTTTATTTCGGACAACAAAAACTAAACCCTAAACTAGTTCATCGATTTTGTCGATAAATTTATCTTTATTTATAAAAATAATAGTCTTTGTTATTGTAGTTAATGATTAAACATTAACGTTAAAACATAAAAAATGTATATCAGTTGCATAAACTACTAAGTATTTCCTCTTTTGAGTTTTATTACTCAACGCCAATAAAACACATATTAATTTAAAAATAATTTAATAAAAATATCATTTCGACATGCTGAAGCACGATCATAACAACTACAATATAATGCAGTGCAATTTAATAATAGGCACAGCGTGGTTAGAACTTACAACTGCCTACGTAAAATCATTGACTTGAAGCTTGAATAGGCACCTCGCGTTAGGCATACATTTGGTGGTTCGGTTCCTTAACTCTTAACTTAGGGCATGAGGACTTCGTAGTCGGGGAAACCGAGCTCTTGTCCGGCGAAGGGAATGTAGCAGACCCCGTGGGACTGTTGGACCTGAGGGGTAGAGAGTAGGATGGTAAAAGTGTTGGTTCTGCTGCAAATAAAGACAATGTGACATAGGTATATAACGGTAACGGATCAAGTATGACATGGTTCATTTGTTACGCTGCAGATTCATCCTCTCGTTACATAGTTACTTATAGACCTCATTGATTTTTTATTAGATTTGACCTCATCAGTTTGAGTAGGTAGGTAAGTACTTATATCTGTACACCATGCAACGAACGAAGTGACAGTTTTAGCATTTATTCAAACCCAACTCGTACACAATACTAAGAAACAGATTTTCGTTCTTGAATACACAAGAACCACTTCTAGAAACGGGTTAAATTAAAAAATGAACTATAAATATCAGGGTGAGCCTGGTCCTTGGGCGCCAGACCAGAATGTAGGCGCCCATGGTGGGCTCCTAGGGCCTCGGTGTCCGCTTGTACCTTGCCGACGGTGACGCTGCCCTCGTGGCTGACACGGCCTACGAACAGCGGCTCGCCGTCCTCTGATTGGCCGCCCTGGACGGCGCCCGGCGGCACGTTGGCGCCGCTCGTCGGCACCCAACGGTTGGAGCTACCGACCAGCACCTGAACAGAGGCGTTAGAGGTTCATTTATAAGGTACTCGAATTTTCGTCATTATGTTTTTAATCCCCGACGAAAAGTTTGACCTGTGTGCCTGTGTATCTGATAGCTCCCAAACGGATTTACCAGTTTCGATGCGGTTTTTATTAAATCGAAAGCTAGTTTAATCGAGATGGTTCTTGGCTAAGTTTTATTAAAATCGATTCACCCGTTATTGAAATATTGAACTTTGAAATGACAACGTCCGGGGGTTTTCAACTTTTCTAAGTTGGTTAAGTTAGATTATTACCCAAAGCACTTCAATGATGTGTGTGAAGTTCCCAAACCGCACTGGGCCTGCGTGGGAACTATAGCAAAAACTGGCTGAGAGAGAGGAGACCTGTGCCCAGTGGGACGTAAAAAAAGCTGCTGCTGATATTTTTACTCTGCTAGTACTTAATTAATAGTTCCTGATTCTAGTGTAGTGTGCTACACACTCACATACACCTTACATATTCATATACCTATTGTACCGTTGCATACTTGAGACAGAATAAAGACGACTCTCATACAAGCCAGTTGTTTCCCTAAACACCCAACATCACATGGCGATCCTGCCAGTGCGGCCTTCGCGCTGCACTGGCGGCGCGCCGCGCCGGCCAGAAAAGAGTCAGAGAAGCAACACAAAATTTGGGTGTAACAGTGAAAAAAAAAAAAACTTAAGTGCGAAGAAGCAAAATACGGTTAATACAAGAACAATTAATAAAAATAAGTTAGTGGACTGAAGAAGAATAAAAATTGAAAAGTTATTGTGATACGTGAACAATTAAATAAAAATAGTGGACACAAATTAATAAAAATAAAGTAAACTAAGTAAAATAACTATTTTTAAAGAACAGTGTTACGTTTGCAATTGAAAGACAAATGTAAAATCCAGAAATCAACACAAAATACGCAACATAATAGTTATTGATAAAATGTGTAAGAAAAAAACTGAAAGTGCCTATAAGACTTCGAAGACAAGGTACTTCATAAACTTTTATGTGAAAAAAAAAATTACCTAAAAAAAAACTGAATAAGTTACTACAAGACGACGTAAAAAAAAAAAGAAACTTGATTGCTGCTGAGGGATGGTTGGTACTACGAGCTGGTTGCTGCAGGGAGTTTGTTGGTGTCGTTGGAGACGGTGTTGTTGGTGCCATTGGAGAGGAAAGAGACAGGAAAATTTCATCGACGATAAGGATATCTGCGCAATGCAAGGATCGAGAAAATAGATAGGTCATGAGGAACCATTTATGCTTATAGAAGTATAAGTGAGGTACTGTTTTGTAGAATTAAATTTCATATCGTGATTTAATAATATGAATGAGTTTCGAAATTTTTTTTTAGTAATTAAAATTAAGTAAAATTAGTTTATACTTAATGGTAAAAGTAAAAACCTAACAGGTTTATTTTTATAGTGCTAACTTTACATATTAAAGTAATGTAAATGTTACAATTCCTTAATTATTTTTTTCGAACCAATAAATTGCCGAGTTAAAATTGATGTGACCAAAAATGTAATCCTTTTCATTATTATCATCATTTCATTATTAAGCTTATAGCTCATACACAAGTAGGTGAGTGTTCTAATGCAGTTCATCCAAAAAAGGTTTGGCATCCAGAGTCTGTGATTACGGCTCGCGTTACAGCGGCTGATTCTGGGCGGTCTGTGTCATATTAGAGCACAGTTTTACGTATCGTAAGTTTTATCGTATTTACATTAGTTACATAATTACATTATTTTTTATAAATTAAGATTGATTTCGTTTTATATTAGGCTCAATACTTGATATGAAGTTAGAGAATAAGGAACTTAAATATGACTAGACTTTTAAAAAGGACATGAGAGTTATAGATATACATATATTTATATGTGTACGTAATAAAGAGTGATAATCTATAGCTATGAATACATTGACTGAAATTGAGCCATCGAAGCCAAGCAGAAGAGATAGAAATAATTATGGAGCAGGATTTTAAAGGGTGTTTTGTTATATTCTATAATTAAGTTATGTGAAACAAATGGAGCACTGGTTTCGGAGTTGATATGATAGTATGTAGAGATGGAAAATGAGGACAATTTTAATTTAAAAACAGTTGGAAATAGTAAAGTTATGAAGTTGTGCATTAGGCAAAGTATTAGGGGAAGCTGGGGCATATAAGTATTCCAAACAGCGATTAGACTGATCACCTAAAAGCTGTGGAAATTCTTTTAAGCCCAAGTTTTCAATGTGGTTGAGTGTTCTGATTGAGATTTGGAATGATAGACGAGTTGAAGTGATGGGTATGGATGTTTTAATAGGAATAGGAAAACCATTCCTTAACAACAGTCGCCCCAGATGCGCTGTTGAGAGATGAGGTATTTAGCGAGGTACACCCAGGGTACAAGGCAGGCAGGAAATCCTTGTCCTCTGATCATGATTCGATCGAGCATCAATCGTGAAGAGACTTGGACACAAGGTAGGTAAATGAAGTAAGGAAGTGTTAAAAGAACTGCCTGAATGGATAATAAAAACTTTGTACCCTGTAGAATAAATAAATGAGTTATTATAAGGTTGGCCAACCACTAGTAAAATGTGTGTGTATCTTGCCTTGCACAAAGCGATGCCTGAGATGCTAGCTTTAAAGTTGTCACAGTTACAACGTAATAATATTACAAGTAAAGAAAGAATAAGAAATATGAAGAAATGAGAAAGATAAGAAAGTATAGTAATTAATAAAAAGAAAGACGTCAATTATAGAAATTTGTATACACAAATAAAGTATGTACATTACGATGAAAAGACAAGTACTTGCAAGACATGACCTTCACGTGACTAAGACTAACGACGAATTTTACTAGGTACCTAGACTAAGAGACAAAACGTTTTAGTGACTAAGTAGAATAGCGAAAATGTATTTTTTTTACATTCCAGATTTTTTTTAGACAGCATGATTTTATTGGTAATTTTGTATTTTCATTGTAAGAGGTATTTTAGAGACGTTCTATTATTATGCTGGTAGGTTATATAAACTTATAATATTATAATAAGAATATAAACTTTTTGTATTATAAACCTATATCTTTTTACTTAGTGTCTTATGTTACTCGCATTTAGATTAAAAAAAAAAGGTTGTCTTTGCTGCCGGAAAGCGCGATCAAATAAAAACCTATCATTATTTCTTAACTTTAAATGAAAATTTGCATTTGCACACAACTGCATTTTTTTTAAAGCATTGCTTAATCTACTGAAATTGCTTAAGTTTTATTACATTCCGTTTTGCTGTCGTTACCAATGTGATTTATTAAATACCTATTGTCACAAATTTGTTCCAAATGTTTTCTAAAAGTCATATTTTCTTTATTATTTCTGTAAAAATAAAAGTAAAAATATTTTATTTATTTTTTTTCTAATAGAGGGGAGGTGTAGTGTGCTACACACTCACATACACCTTACATATTCATATACCTATTGTACCGTTGCATACTTGAGACAGAATAAAGACGACTCTCATACAAGCCAGTTGTTTCCCTAAACACCCAACATCACACTAGGGACATGCCCAATTAACGTAGGTTAATCTTGTAAGGGATGCGGGTTCAAATAATATTTATAGGCGTGATAATCTTGCCAAACTGACCTGGTACTCGGGCTTGCCGTTCTCAGCCCCGCCCCACGGCACATACGCACAGCCGTGCGAGGGCACCAGCTTCCCCGGGAGCGTGGCGCCCTCGTGCTGCGCGCGCACCACGAACATGGACTCCCCGGACACGTCCTGGCCCGCGGAGACGGCACCCGGCGGCACCTGGCCCGCGGTCGCGTCCACCCACTGCGCCCCGCCGGCCGGGCTCACGGCGACCCCGCCCGGGTAGCCGGGAGGCGCTGCGTACAGGGCCTGCGCATGTGGCGCCGATGGTGGCACTATGGGAAATTCGGTAGGTTAGAATTGGTGGTACATTTGCTGGCTCGTTTTGAAGGGAAACGCACAAGTTATTATACGTCTGTCAGCAACGTTTATTAAAGTTATGCTGCGGCTAGCAAGGTATGTAACTCTAAATGCCGGACCTGTAGTTTTTTTATTAGATTAATATATTTCAAGCTGCCCAGTGATGGTAAGTAGGTAACACAAAATTTTTGCTTGTTCTTTTTGCGTAGGTACTGCTATTTTTGGCATCTCTCTAAGTTATTATAATTTGCTTTTGCCTGGACGTAGCTTGTAGCTTTATGCGTTACCCTTCACGTCGCGAAGAAGACCCGCCGCTTCTCTTCGTCAGTGGCCAAGTGCCCGAGTTAGTTGCACCTTGCTTGGCTATGATGTTAGTGTGTGAATGTGGTGCCGTTTGATTCTGGTGATGCATATACATGGGAATGAATGCCTACATTCATTGGGCAGTTCAAATCTATACTTGAAAATTGTATTTTTTCTTGTAGATAATTAATACATGAATTTTAATGCAGTTAATATAATAACTGTGACATGCGGTTGATTTTTAATATAAATAAATGCAAGCACAAAACTAAGTATTTGCTAGAAATCATGCACGTACATACAATGGCAGTCTATCTGCTGATGATTTGCTTCAAGCGTCAATAAAATTTTCCGGAATTTTATTTTATTTTTCAATCAATAGTAGGTATGTTGGGATGTGATAGCCTTTCTCAAACGAGATATTAGTGACAGCAAAAAACATACAAGTTATAAATACAACGAGTGTAGCAAGATTATAAGAAAACGCTGTTAACATAAGATCAAAAGCGAAGAATAAGAAACGGAAAGACGATATTTACTGTCAAAATGTACCCAACGTACCACACAAACCAATCATCACTTCAATGCAGACCACCGCCGTTGCAACGAAACAAACGCAATTCCCTCTAGGACGTAAGTATAATTAGTTAGTTTATAGTGATAAAGTTACGATTACAGATATACTTGGTCAGCCAATCAACTAGACAACAATCGAGTATTATTAAATTTTGTGTCGTGCAGCAATTGAACATCAAAGCGTTGTTTTTGGCGAGCGAGACTCAACGTTGGCCGGCGGCGGGGAAGTGCTTGATGCGCCACAGGCCGCGCGCGCCCCAGCCCGTGCGCACGCCGAAGTGCGTCACCGGGAACGGCGAGGGGTCCTGCCACTCCAGCAGCACGGCGCCCGACGCCCCGTCCCGCACCGCCAGCCGCCCGCACCGCCATTCGACCAAGAACCTCTTAAACTCGTTCGGATTCATCAACCCGGGCGTCGGGACGGTCACCTACGGATTGTCAGTTGACACCGGTTATTTAACTTGCCAAACCGACAGATACAACAACGACGGACGACGCATTCTACTACCTTCTCTGGCTTCTGTCTGCAGTGCCTAATGACCGACTGTGTGTTCTCCCAACCTCCGAGGATAAATTCGTACATGGGGTCGACCTCTGCGGGGGCGGCGGTCAGACAAACGTGGCAGTTGTGGGGCCCGCGGTATTCGAACTCCAGGATGCCTGACGCAGCTGGCCCGAATTTATATTCTAACTGGTCCGGAGTATCGAATTCGGGCGATTCTGCGCGGATAACAAAAGGGTAAATTTTGAATCGTTGGGTACATTTCGCCCTACGTTGTGGGGCGGCATACCTTCGATCTTCCAGGTGCCGGTGGCGCCCCAGCCGGTGCAGACGCCGACGAAGGCCACGGGGAAGGGCTCGGGGTCGGCCCACGATAGGAAGGGGATGGCCTCGCCCTCGCGCCCGGCCGAGATGATGCCGCTGTCCCAGCGCACCCAGAATCCGCGGAACTCTCCTCCGTTTAGGATTTGAGGCGTGTCAATCTCAACTTTTTCGGGCTTTGTTCTGTTTCTTCTGATCACGCTCTTTGTGTTGCCCCAGCCTCCTATGAAGACCTGGAAAAAGTTCAAATCATTACAAAATACTGTTTTGTTACACGCTGCAGCAGTGTTTTGTTACACGCTGCAGCAGTGTTTTATTACACGCCGCAGCAGTGTTTTGTTACACGCTGCAGCAGTGTTTTGTACACGCTGCAGCAGTGTTTTGTTACACGCTGCAGCAGTCCTTTGTTACACGCTGCAGCTGTGTTTTGTTACATGCTGCAGCAGTGTTTTATTACACGCCGCAGCAGTGTTTTGTTACACGCTGCAGCAGTGTTTTGTTACACGCTGCAGCAGTGTTTTATTACACGAAGCAGCAGTGTTTTGTTACACGCTGCAGAAGTCTTTTGTTACACGCTGCAGCTGTGTTTTGTTACATGCTGCAGCAGTGTTTTATTACACGCCGCAGCAGTGTTTTGTTACACGCTGCAGCAGTGTTTTATTACACGCCGCAGCAGTGTTTTGTTACACGCTTCAGAAGTGTTTTTTACACGCTGCAGCTGTGTTTTGTTACACGCTGCAGCAGTGTTTTATTACACGCCGCAGCTGTTTTTTGTTACACGCTGCAGCAGTGTTTTGTACACGCTGCAGCAGTGTTTTGTGACACGCTGCAGCAGTGTTTTGCTACACGCCGCAGCATTGTTTTGTTACACGCTGCAGCAGTGTTTTGTTACACACTGCAGGCAGTGCCAGGCAAACTTACCTCATACATAGGGTCAGACTCCTGAGGGCCCATGGTGAGTGCGATGTGGGCATCGTGCGCCGCTCGCACTTTGAACTGCACCGAGCCACTCGACACGGGGAAGAATTGGTACTGGAGGTTATCCTCCGTCGCCACATCTGAAAAACATTTATTTAATTAGTATTTACCTCTAGCTACTAAACTTTAGACATATTAAATACGGGATAGTGACCTGATTACCTTGCTAAACTTGTATCGAATTTCACACGTACCTACTAAGTAGGTATGTTGATAAGTCTGCCTTTGCGATGCTAAATGACTATATGCCATAATTAGATACCTAGATATAATGTAGTTTCTTCAAGGATACTCGAACCTTATTGCAATTAAAATAAACGCTAAACGATGCAATACATTCCTTTTAGTGCTAATGATATTCTAGAGGCGTAGGCGGACTTTTCCTGGCTCACTTATTTGGTTATTCACTGCCATTCTGAGTTGTATCGGTGTCGGCAACAGCATTCTAAATTTAGTTAGTGGGCACGTCGTATAGCTATGGCATGCGGGCGACGTGCCCCGTCTATACACATCTACTCTACTTGCTTTTCTTACGGCAAATACTTAGGAATAGTTCGTTGCTGCTTTAGTACTATTTAATGTAAATTTAATATCTGGATAAACAGCATTGTATGGTGAGAATAACAAGGTCTCGCTCGTTTGCGTGAGAGGTCAGACGATGATGTCATCCAATAAAATCAGAGCGGCGGCGAGCTGCAGCACCTGCGAGGCGCTTGGACGAAATTTAGAGCAATCGATAAGCGTAACCTATGATTAGTTCGTAAGACTTTTAGAGAAGAAGGAATGTGGCTAGGCAGTGTTAGAAGGTGGCACCACCCACCGTGTGAAATATAACTACTTAATTGTCACCGTGTTTTAACAAGCCTCTTAAAAACGCCCCTAAGTCAAAACTAGTAAATGGCACGAGCTTTCATTTACTTGTTAAGGATACATGCACAATAATGTATTAAGATATCGCAGATTTATTAGCACTCGTTTTCATTTGAAATCGTATAGAACTACATAGCTAGGTAGGTATACCTACACAATACAATACAATAACTCTTTATTGAACACCACATAACAGTCAAAACAAGAAATAAAGCACAAAGAAATGGGCGGCCTTATCGCTACAGAGCGATCTCTACCAGGCAACCATAATGGAATAAAGGTAAGAACATATTAAAGCAGGTAAGTAGGAGCATATTACCTATATACCTAAAACATCCGTATCGGCAATTTTTAAAAGCAATAAATATCCATTAAATATAATATATAATTATTGTTTTGTAGGAGTTGAACACCCGGGGTGTAGTATTTAAGGTCGTATATAATTATGTACCTACATATATGTAAGTACCTAATAAGAACATATATGTGTAAACATTACAAGGTGTCGTTAAGTAGGTATCAACTTAGGTGTGTTTATTTCTTATAAAACTTGGCTTCTTAGATCAGTGTATTTTGATAGATTATTTGAACGAGTAGCTACAGTAGGTACAGGGTGTAACAAAAAGGGTTTACCTACTTACGATCCGAAACCTAGTGATAGTAGGTAGGTACCTACTTGTGAAACTGAACAACTTTTCCCATGGAACATGGTCGAAATATGAAAATAAAATGGTCTCTGCATACCTCTATGGAAGTCCTATTTCGACCCATGTTCCTTGGGAAAAGTTGTTCAGTTTCATGAGTACTACCTCTGGGTGTCGGATCGTACCTACATCCTGTATAAGCTTGAACACAGGCAGGAATTATATCGACTGACCTAATAGAAAAAAAATTGTGGGCGTAGTCCCACAGTACTTAGTTTGGTGCTTCTGACTGACTGGACACCATTCGGGTTTTACGTCATTAAATACAAGTAGGTAGGTAGGTAGACCTAGAACTATTGTGAGTTGAGCCAGGCATGGCACGACCCGATGTCACAGTATAGCATCCTACAATCAATAAAATGCGAGTAGGCCGTCTGATGATCTCATGCTTCGTAATATTGTAGGTAGGTTAGGCACCACAATGTCACGTAGCGTGGATAAAAACCGGCTAATTGGGTATTATTGTCAATCATAAAGCGAGTTTCTCGCTAGATGCTTCGCGGGTCGCAATATTTGCGTACGTTCAAGGTGAAATACTTTCTTATCTCGAAGTACCTGTGCACACCAGATTATTTTAAGCATCTGGAAGAGTTATTAATTTATATCTCTCGGTGAAAAATGTGTGCGCATTGATTCTATTTTCCCACGAATTTCGTATGCCGCATCGCTGCGTCCGCCGCTGGCCTTGTGCCAAAATAAAGCCGGTTGTTATTTGCGGTGCCGGCGTCTCTATCAGAATTAGTAAAACGAAAAACACTCATATAAACATTAAATCACTCAATCAGACGCAAATGGCTATAGTTATTGTCTTGCACATGTAAACAAAAAAGTTTACCTATATTGAAAGTTAGTCGTTTGATTTTTGGTCGAATTTGCCACTTTATTTAAAAAGAGCTAGTAAATTATTCATGCTTAAAAAACTAATAAACTTACCCATCATGTTCGACATGTTGTAGTAAGTTTAACTTGTTCACTTATCACAGCAGCGTTGGTCCGAGCCGAGTGCTACTCCGAAACTGAACGGAGCGGGGCCGCGGCCTCATCCACCCGAGACGCGACGTAACTTCAGATGATGTCATACTTAACATTTACCAAGACTCAGTTTACTGACTCATGCCTTGAGTTCACTTCTTAACGCTCGGCATTGCGATACTTATTACCTTTGGATAGTGCTTTTCGGTGGAAAAAAAAAACACACGAGCGTTGACAGCGGTTGGAATACCGCACCCAAGTAAACTAATGGGTAGGCTAGAGTTCGTCTAGAATTATAAAAAAAATCGACCGAATTATTTTTAGGATGGCAGGAACGCGTAAACTAATAGCGAGCCGCGTAATACAAGGTACCCATCAGGTTAGGGATCGCGGTAATCTAAAACAATGTTTGCCTAACGACGACAAACAAAACAAACGATTCCGACCTTCAGCGACTAGAAGGCCAAGGTATCTGTTGTGTGTGCAATTAACAGTAGGAAGATAGATCCATAAGTCAGTGTTATCATAATGTGTTTGTGTTGCTAGATCAGTTGCACATGGAGTCTTCAAATTCGCTTTTATTACTCGCGTGGCGCATTGAATTATAAACACTTTCTAGGTACTTTGTATATACGTAGGTAACTAGCTGTTGCCCGCGACTTCGTCCGCGTAGATTTCGGTTATCGCTATCCCGCGGGAACTAAGTACCTATACAATTTTCCCGAATATGAAGTATAGGTACTTAGTATGTTATTCCTCAATATTCAAACTACCTATCTTCTTACCAAATTTAATCTAGATTGGTGTAGCGGTTTTTCCGTGAAGAGGTAACAAACAGACAGACAGAGATAGACTAGAGTTACTTTCGCATTTATAATATTATTAGTTAGGAAAGGATTAGTATTCTAATATTAGGATTTCTTACATCGATTGAGAAGGTTCCCGTACAATTACGCTACTGTCTGTGTAATAGTATCAAACTAGGTAACCTTGATACTGATACATATTTGGCAAAGAACACCTCTAATAATAATATGCTTTAGGACGTTAGCCGGCCGCCATCGCCATAAAGTTAGTCATCGAAGAGCATCATTAATTTTTATAAATAAGTAAATGATGTCAAAATTTCATCTACTTAATTGAGCCATCCGACGAGAGCTAAATCTTACACCGCATTTCTATCAATATAAGTTACTTTGTTCACTAAAAACATGGACATGACCTAAAAACAACTAATTTGCTTACCTGCGACCACTTCTTTTCTCTTTCTCTTTGTGGTCCGCGGGTGAGCAATTATTTGTTTTTAGTTTATGAATTAATTAGGTCATCATGTCAGCCGAAAGACGTCCACTGCTGGACGTAGGCCTCCCCCAAGGCTCTCCACCAAGAACATCCGTCCGTTCCGTAGTCCGTTAAGTAGTTTATAGTTCAAATACTCGAAAGGGTACATTATCATTGGAAAAAGTCAACCCATTTGGTCCTAGTACTTACTCCTCTTGTTATTGATTTCATGTCGGACGGCCGAATAGCCTAGTGGTTAGAGACCCTGACTATGAAGCTTGATGTTTGTATGATGAATATGAATGTTTGTTCTAGGGTCTTGGATGTTTAATATGTATATAAGTATCTATTTTTATCTATATAAGTATGTTCATCCGTTCTCTAGTACCCATAGTACAGGCTTTAGTTTGGGGACTAAGTCAATTGGTGTCAAATTGTCCCATGATTTATTTATTTTTTAATGTGAAGACTCGCAACGAATAAGTGTCAGGCACTCACAGGTTTCATAGATTGAGACGGAAGAGACGACCTGTCGACCTCAGTTCGTCCGATTAAATTAGTAAACAGATGAATAATTACGTATTCGTACCTACGAACACAATTCCGATCACATGACTCATTGCGGCCGCCCCAAGTTTGAAAATATACGTTAAAGTACTAATATTATTTGATGTGAAAGGGAATCTTGGTCTTGTTTATACCATGCAGATTATTTTTTAACCCCAAAGGCAATTACATGAACTCTGAAAACAATACACTCTTTTTCTTTGAGTAGTCGTGTAAAAATAGGGGTGTTTTGACCTGTGCATGGCAGTACTTACCTAATTCTCCAAATTTTTACTTATTTTTTTTTTAATTTTTTATTTTTTTTTATTTTTCCATTCGGAGTTCCAGGCTGATTGTATTAACATAAGTAGGTACCTAAGTACATATTATTAGATAAAGTATTGAAATATTTTAAAGTTCTCGCCTAAGTAAGACTACGAGTAAAAATTAATAAGGTAAAAAGTAAAACCGCCTCCAAAAAACCTTGGAAATAAAACGTTAAATATTCCTCAAAGCATAAAGTTTTATGGCCTAGCACTAGCAGAAATATGAAGTCGGTGCGTGCGAGCGGAATATTCTTTGAATGAAGCACCGACTTCATATTTCTTCTAGTGCTAGGCCATAAAGGCTTTATAAAGGGTTTACTTTAAGTTTTTATTCTAAGGTTTTTTGAGGCGGTTTTACTTTTTTGTTAAAAGATTTTTATTTCACAATTTTACGTTGATTTAACATTTTCAGAATTATCCTCCAACTCCTAACCGTTAAGGAGTTGTACCTTCCATCATCAGCTCATCAACATGAGATGATGACTACCAGACTAAATACTTGAATAGCCTTAGAAAATATATGAAACACATAATAAGTGCCTATAAAATTTAAGGGTTGCCCTCATTTCCCTGGGATCCCATCATCAGATCACGACTTGGTGACGATGGGACCACCCCAAAAGTATACCCTTTCGAATAATGATTTAACATTTTAAGAATTATCCTCCAACTCCTAACCGTTAAGGAGTTGTTCCTTCCATTATCAGCTCATCAACAAGAGATGATGACTACCGGACGCAAATACTTGAATAGCCTTAGAAAATATATGAAACACATAATACGTGCCTATAAAAATTGAGGATTGCCCTCGATTTCCCTTGGATCCCATCATCAGATCATGACTTGGTGACAATGGGACCACTTCAGGAGTAAGTATACCCTTTCGAATAATGATTTAACAGAATATCAGAATTATCCTCCAACTCCTAACCGTTAAGGAGTTGTACCTTCCATCATTAGCTCATCAACATGGGATGATGACTACCGGACGCAAATACTTAATAGCCTTAGAAAATATACGAAACACATAATACGTGCCTATAAAATTTGAGGGTTGCCCTCGATTTGATTTCCTTGGAATCCCATCATCAAATCATAACTTGGTGACAATGGGACCACCTCAGGAGTATATCCTTTCAAATACAAAAATAATTTTCAAAACCGGTCTACGGAGTAATCGATGTACATACATAAAAAAAACATACAGTGGAACGTAGTTAGAACCTCCTCCTTTTTTGAAGTCGGTTAAAAACAACCTACGTACTTACTTATGATTGCAAGTTTATTGCAGAGTGATGACAAATAATTATGACATGTACCAACGTGTACCGTATGAACACGAGGGACATGAGGTCAGAGTTTGTCATAATCATAATAGATTCAGATTCAGCTGTTATTTCGAGAGGTGATGTAGATGTGGCTGACGTCACTTTTGGCCCTTCACTTCGTTACTTTTTGATGACGATATATTTATAATCTTCCTAGGTTAGGTAGGTACTTACTTACGTGTTAAGATTTGTAGATGACGATGATAATGATGATTCATTGGCATAGCCTCAGAAATGAATGACTCCCTGCCTGACGCAATGAAAAAATACTTGCACCAAAGAGTTTGAAATCATTTTGAACAGTGTTAAATTAAAATTTAAAGTACTTTTCATCATCATCATCATATCAGCCGAAAGACGTCCACTGCTGGACATAGGCCTCCCCCAAGGCTTTCCACTCAGACCGGTCGGTCTTGTGCTTTCCGCATCCACCGCGTACTTACTTTTGCTAGTAGATATTTACGTACCTACTTAATCTTAAAAATCTTGAAATGAAAACGACTTACTGACTTTTAATATTACCACTTTTACCATAAAAATCCTGATTTTTATCAATAGTTTACACGGTAACGCCATCTACCCTTTCTAGTTAGTACAAAAATAAAAACTGATTACAGCTCCATCTATTAAAATTGTTCCAAACCAACTACTGCACTGGCTTGTCGTGGAACATTAATATTATACTGCATCTAGATAAGTATGTAACGTTTGAAAACTTCGTTAGATGGCGGTTGTTATCATGAATATATCAGTTTCATGTCAGGAAATCTCCGCCGAAAACATCCAAGTGAAGTGCCTGTTTTGAGAATTTTGGATGACCCTTATTCAAAATGTTTTTTTCGTTTATAAGTTCGTTCCTTTTTGTGTACGGTGGCGCTGTTGATTTTCGGACGCATGTAGAGTCAAACTGATCAAGTTTGAGGCGATGAAAGCACAAAAATTCTCTGACGCGCAGAATCTTTCAAGAGTAGGTAGTGCTGCGTATATGCTACGCCGTAGACGGACAGCGCTATCACATCACTGACTGCTACGACGCTAAGTTGTGTTATGTTATTTTGTTTGTGTTTGTTTTATGTACTTTTAATTGTTAAAAAAACTATTTTTATTAGTGTACTATTTTGATATTTATTATTTATTAGTAGGTACCAAATTAACAATATTTGGTGGAAGATGAATGATGATACCGGGTTTCTCTTGCAGATATAAATTGAAATACTGAAAACGAATGTTCCCATTCACCTTATTGTCATCCTAATAATCCTACTAGGTTTATTAATATAATATAATAAATTAAAAACATGCCATGTTTAGATGTTTGGACGATTTGTTACTCAATCGCATCAAAGTAGCGAAATCATAAATAATAGGTACCTACCTACACGTAATCAATATGATCATAGGTTACAGCTAGCAAATAATAAATAATACACTGAATGGTCATTTTACTTTATATCTTTTTAAATTTCAACTCCATACAATTTCTTTTAATTTTTTGGTTAGAGCTGACGAGTTAGATTCTGGTTAGATGGGTAGTAAAGTATTCCGACGAATTGATAACCTCCTCCTTTTTTGATGTCGGTTAAAAAGTATACCAATATGGCTCCTGTTGACCGTGTAGCTTAGTCGTCCATTGTCGTGCCTGACAAAGAAAGATACACGTGTACGAGTAGAGGGGAAAGTTAATACAATTAATAAGTGTAATTAAAATGTTTGGCATTTAATTAAACACTCCATGCAAGGGGGTGGAAACGTATTGTACTCAATCATTCAAATAAAATCTCTTTATATAATGATATTTTTCTAGGAATGTTTTCCTTTCATACAGCTAGCTATACGACAGACAGATATCTTGTAATATTGGGAGTTTGCTTATACTGCTCTGCCGCTTATGAAATCAATCCTGACATTCCTGACCCAGCTAGGAAGTTTCTGATTATTGAAAATGTTAACCAAGGAGAAAACCGGGCAAGAGCGTGTCGGACACGCCCAGGATAGGGTTCCTAAGCCATTACGAAAAAGCCCTGGCATAGATACCTAATTTAAAGGTATTTTTCATCACACCTATTCGAAACCAGTGTTAGCAGAGCCCTACTCCAAAGCAAACTGTACGCACTGTGGGGTTAATTTATATCGGTTACTGACATAGACACACATAATTAACTATTACTCCCAAACCTGTAAAGCCTGCTTACCTCTGATAGTTTTCCTTTTAAATTCACTATATGCACTACTGCTTTGATTTTTTTTCACATTTCCAAATACATATAACAGTTTCTCTGGTAGAGGGGGCGGGAGACACTGGACTCTCAACAAAAATGAGCACTTCAAACGCATACGAATAACTCTATCGAAAAAATGATCTTAGAGCACCCCCAATATTTTTGGAAGCCCTATCCAAGGATACCCCACACTATGGGGTGGGCGAGAAATAAAAAAAAACATTCCCACTTTACCTGTAGGGGAGGTACTTAGCCAAAAAAAAAAATGTTTCAAGATTTTATCCCAGCACTTTTTCTGCCTAATTAATATGTATATCTATGCAAAATTACAGTCGGACATGACGAAACTATAAGGGTTTCTTTTTGCCATTTTGGCTTCGGAACCCTAAAAATGCTAGATTTGCTTGTTGCGTGTGGCAAACAAGCAAGTCTAACATTTTTCTCCTATATCAGAAACTTCATAGCAATGCAATGGGTTAGGATTGACTTCATTGCGGCGAGGCACTACACTACTACTCGTATAGATCGTATAGTAGAGAAACGATAGGGCGCGAATTGCGTAAATTTAATACTGACTTTATTAATGTGTTCAGTTCATAAATACTTAGTTATATCAGTTATATGGATGGCGGGAGTGTGTGTGTGGCGTTGCCCACACTAAAATCTTTACTGTCACAATAAATAATAATAAATTGACTATTCTTTATGACCTAAAGCAAGGCGAAACATAATAATAATACCAAACCCATCAGCATCTCACTTTTTACCGCCACCCCATTCCAAAAAATCGATCGTCACCAACTCGCCGGTCAAACGTAACTATAGGAAATCTGCCATATGCATAGGGTGGCTTGGCTATGGTGGGGTGCGTACAGCTGCCGGCGCACGCGCCGACGGAGCCCGCGAGCGTTGAACCCGGCCTCGGTATCACTACCAGGTATAGCACAGGGTCCTTTCAACCGACTTCAAAAAAGGAGCACCTCAATTTGTATGTATGTTTTTAGAAGGTACTTACTCAATAGAATGTTTTTTGTTGTGTGCACGTTCGTCGTTGGCTTCGCCGACTGCGATTTCAGTTTCTGTTTTCTCGGTTATATTTATATATATATATATGTATGTATTTAATATAGTTAAGAGGGGGCAAAAGCCGGGCGATGAGGGGTTATATTTCCTAAAACGGGTTGGGCCCGTATCAAAATCGCTTCAACTTTAACAATTTTAGGGGCTCATTAGAAGTTTCAGTTCAGAAATTTATAACTCGCACACATTAGTGCGATACATTAGTATCACACTATAATTTATATGACAGCGGATTAGAAACGAAATTGTTGTCTCACTCGTACGCATTCTTTATTGCGCGGAAGAGCGAGATATGAATCTCGCTTGTGCGTGTATGTTAATACTCGGATAGAGTAGACTATAGGATTCTGTTAAGGTTCCGTGAAGCCCAAACCGAGTCTTCGTTTTGATCAGTTTTTAAACTTGATAACGGGTTCGCAAATAATTTGTTCCTATGGATTTATTTTATTAATCTGCGGCTGCAGGTGATTTTGACATTTTCGATTAAATTAACCAGGACACGCTTGACTAATTCTACATAATATACTTAGGTATTTTATCGCTCATCCGGTGGAACCACGAACCCCATTTGTTTAAAATTTCGTGTATGATTAGAAAACCTGTTACACACAATATTGGGTAAAACATTCAGTTGATTAGTTTTGTCACAAGATCTGATCAATTATCGACATTTGGAGATGAAAAATATTTGTAGAGTCGCTTTTGAAACTAAATTGTATGCTACGTACGATTGTCTAATTAAAACATGTATAGATGATACCCCACCTCATAAATGTTTATCAATCAATCTACATTATCGGAGCTGGAGGTGTCAAAAAATATATCCGCAATCGTAACTCAAACCGAAATAAAACGCGTGTTCAGCTGACGGAACTCTACTCACAAGCGCAACAACCAACACTATGGTTTTTTGGCAACTCACACGCAGCTGCCCGCATTGTAAAAGACGGGAACAGCTGATCCCAAGTATTTGGAGAGCGAGGATTGACTAAAAGATTTGTTTGAACTTCTTTGGGAACTGGTGCAACAGCTGATGGTATTGTGTTTCGATGTTTATTGATTCCGATGGGTCAACCTTAGACGACATACCTTTCGTATAAATTTTATATTTAGTAGATAAAGTCGTCATGTGACATTTTTAATGAATATAACCATTTATTTTTGTCAAGACCTAAAGATGTTTTGAATAGTTTCAGCATTATTAAGTATGTCAGAGGGTACATAAATAAAATAAAGTAACATGTTTAGAAAGATGTGTTATTGATGAAATAATGATTTCTGAACTCGTTTTCATTTGGGTAAGTACCTATATAGTCGCGACCCGGACGGAGCCACCTTCTTCACCCTCTATTTTGGCTGGAACTGCAAATGCAATGATGCAATTGATCTTTATCAATTCTTACTTTGAAACGTTTAACTCAACAGGTATCATTTTCCGAAACGCTGGTAGGATGTCATTTCTTATTTCTCAACAAAATTTTGATTCTTGATCGAGCGATTCGCCTCACGATATACCTACCGAAATCGACCAGAAAGTACCCAACTAAATTACCTACCTGCTGAAATATTCACGCCACAAAATTACTTCTTCTTTATCTATTGCGCCGTAGCCGAAAGACAGGACGCCATTAAATAAATGACTTCTATTGATTAAGTTGACCCAGCGGCGTCAATAGGGCTATGTAGTTAGTTTCAGCACAGCGGAAGCGCATTGGCTGTCTGCGGCCGCGATTGTCAACAGCGCACGAGTGGAGGAAGCGGCACAATGCGTTTCTCACTGCGCCGGCGCTTCCGCCGACATGCGAGACGCGCTCGAGACTAGCCTGGGAACCAGCGGCGATGCTAGACCAACTGTGTAGGCGCCTTCATGTTTGCTAGGCCTTTTATTTTTTCTCCGCCACAAAAAACCTGAATGAGCTGGTTTTTAGGGTTCCCTAGTCAACAAGGAACCTTTATAGTTTCGCCATGTCCGTATTGTCCGTCTAGCCATCTGTCCGCGGCATAGCTCAGAGACTCTTGATACTAGGAAAGCAATAATTTGGCGTCCATTTAAGTAGGTATGTATACAATTACGCCGACAAAGTGGTAGAGTAAAATCTTTAAAAAACTTACGATAAAGGGGTGTTTGTAGGATTCCGTACCACAAAAGCAAAAACGGAATCCTCGATCACAGTCGATCACTTTGTTGTCCGTCTGTCTAGCGATCAAGAACCATTGTCTCTAGAACGCCTACGCGTTCTAGAGACAATGGTTCTTGAGAGGTACCAGCTGAAATTAATATGAAATACTCAAGCTTGCAATCCCTTGAAGCTGTGAAAAAATCAAACTTATTAGTCGACGCAATGAAAAGATACAGTCACACAAATTGCCGTACTCTGAAAACCTACACTTTCAGTTGTCCTAGAAACGTGAAATTTGGTATGAAGGTAGCACAAGAGCTAAGAACCACTCAGAAAATTGTCAAAATATAAATTTTTATGTCCGTCTGTATATGTCACAGATCAATATAAAGGGCTACCGATTGAGTTACAAAGTTCATAAGAACCTTAGAAATGATTAAATCCTTGGTTTTTAGATTGTGTTACTTGGTACCTATTAGGTAGACGCTAAGTGGCTACTGGACTCAGAATTAGATATCCCAAGTCTATCAAAGATTACTTAGCGCAAAAGTTTGTTATTGTCGTACCTACATCATAATTGGTATATCAAGTAAACAGTATCACTGGCTATTTTTGTATAGGTAACTGCATAAGACAATAATTTTGATGGTGATGATAGGTAAGTATTTATTTGTCTATCTTGTGACACGAATATCCTAAATCATAAAGATAAATTGATAAACTCAGTAAACACTGTGGCTGCACAGACCGAGATCGATCATTCATTGTTTTATTCGTAGTCCACAACTGGGCTCAGTAACCCCAAAACTAATTGCGTTTAAGTCGAATAGGTACGTAAGTAATACCTAGAATGTTGTTAGTTATAGATAGGTATCAAGAGATTTTCTGATTTTAGTAGGTACCTAGGTGGGTACCTTAGGTTTTGATTATTTGTGTTGCTATAGGTGAGTGATTCATTGTGCTTTTACATAACATTTAAGACCTATCATGAGCAGTATGATTCCTACCTAATGTTGTGATTGATTAAAAACAAAATTCGAACTAAATCTTAGTGCCATTGGCATGTAGATTAGCAAGCCTCGGGCGAGAATTTTTTCAGCTTTTCTAACGTCCACAAAAATATTTATTACTTAGTGCAAAATCCAAAATACCTAAATGATAACGAGGCATATCATTAGCGTGACGTGGAGGGTAGCAGGCAGTAGGGCACGCCACGCATGTGGCGCGGAGCGGAGCCGGCGCATCTGGTGCGGGAGGGGAGCGGCGGGGGCTAAAATTAGTAGCGAGCGCCACGTGCGTTTACATGAGCAGTCCGCGCCCGACCTCCAGCAAGACCGCCCGCTCCGAGTGCGACCTCCGGACCGTGTTTACAAACCAACCAAGCTTAGGAGTCTTGGACCGAGCGCTCAGCGCAAGTGTTAGTGTACAGGAGTGACCGTGGCCGTCGCGACGGAGACAGTTCAAGGCATGCTGATGGCGGGCGCGCTGCCAGGCGAGCCCGAGGGGCTGCTGGCGCTGGGCGCCCTGCCCGGACAGAAGGACACCACCTGGACGAAGCTCTTCGTCGGCGGCCTGCCCTACCACACCACCGACAAGAGCCTACGGGAACACTTTGCCGTCTACGGCGACATAGAGGAGGCTGTCGTCATCACAGACCGGCAGACCAGCAAGAGTAGGGGATATGGTTTCGTGAGTTTGCTTTTCTATTATTTATTTATTTGTTTTATTGGAGAACAAACAGTTATAGATACGTACAATAGTTCGTAGTATTGTGATCGAATGAATCCTAATGTTGTTTCAGGACATGAGCATAAATTAAAGGTTTCGGCCATTACCTGATTAGGCCTAGTCTGTTTGATAAAACATAATTCTAAATCTGACGTTTTAATAGGAAAGCGCTGTCAAGTTTGAAATTAGAAATGGCTTTGCTGAGTATGATTGTGTATTGAAACGGCTCGCATATCGCACGGTTAAGCGCGTTATCGCACCTCATTGCTACTACAACCTACCTACCTAAGCCGGCAACAAGTAGGTATGTGTGTATAATGTATTCCTATACCTACGAGCTGTATCGCAAAATTACATCAAACACGGAAGTCGTGCCCTCTCCGCGCAGGTGGCATGTGTCGACCCGGTCCGACACAAAAACAATGCTGAATTTGACACTGAGCTGAGCTTTTTCGTTGCCGATGAAATTTGTGGAATTATATTTCGAAATGGCGACGTCATGCCATGCTCGCTTGAAAGGAAAGAAAACATATTTAATTACCTACCCATGTGTATACTACACTAATCCGTCTTTGTTTCCGTGGGTGACGAAAACTAAAGTTTTCAGGAATCTACCTCATGTTAGTATCACGACAGACGGTCACTAAGTACCTACCTATTTCAGTCACGTTTCATAATTTCACGACTATTGTATTATACCTGCTTACTTACTAGCTGTTGCCTGCGAGTTCGTCCGCGTATATTTCGGTTATCGCTATCCCCCGGGAACTAGGTAGGTATTTTCCCGAATAAAAAGTATTCAAACTTTCTTCTTACCAAATTTCATCTAGATTGGTGCAGCGGTTTTCCCGTGAAGAGGTAACAAATAGACAGACAGAGAGACAGAGTTACTTTCGCATTTAGGTAGGTATAATATTAGTTAGGAAGTTAGGATTAGGATAGGATATTAGTTAGGATTAGAATTAATTGCTGTTATACTAGACACACATCTTAATGCGTCATGTTCTGCATTAAAAACTTGATGTAGGTGAATATCTAGTAGTTCCATTTGTTTAAAAGCGCGCGTAAGACGCAAATATAATTTCGGGGGTTTTGCGAGTGGCGGGCATGGGAAATGAATCACAACCCCATTTTCAATTCTCGGGTAGGTTACCCTAGGGTAGGGTAGCGAGGGAAGTGCCCCTGGCCCCTGCTCGCTGCAATAATCGCGGTGCAACGGGCGACGTTCGTGACACATCGGGGCCGACAAGGGCTGGGAAACTTTTGACGATAAATTTCACTTGGGATTTGGGATCATGGTCTAATTTTATTTGTGAAATAACATAAATAATACTTGCAATAAGAAATGATCTAATACCTACCTAAACTTATTATAATTTGCATTGTGCAAATGTCATAAAATCTGCAGTTTTTAGGATTTCGTACCTCAAAAGGAAAAAACGGAACCCTTATAGGGTCACTTTGTTGTCCGTCTGTCTGTCAAGACCCTTTTTCTCTGACACGCGTGTAGGTAGCATGCTGAAATTAATATCAAATAGGTACTCAAGTCTGCGATCCCTTGAAGCTGTGAAAAAATCAACCTTAGCCAACGCAATCAAAAGATACAGTCATTATTAAAAAGGCTATTTCCATACAAATTGCCGTAATCCGAAACCTAAAGGGTACTACAGTCGTCTTAGAAACTTGAAATTTGGTATGAAGGTAGCTCTTATAGCACAACCACTCAGAAAAGTCTAAAAATCTGAAATTTTTATGTCTGTTTGTAGATTTCGCAGACCAATATAAGTTGACCCCGCACTGCGTACATTTTGCTTAGGAGCAGGGCTCTGCTAACACTGGACTTCTTAAAACACTGGGGAAAAGCGTTAAAATCTTTCTACGAACCCTCGTGCGCGAGTCTGACTCGCACTTGGCCGGTTTTTACATTACTAATTCGACTAATGGAAGTCGGAAGAAAAAATATTTTGGTTAGGTAAGTACTGGCGGTAAGTAGATTCCCTGCATTTTTGCATTTCACCGAACTGCCCTTGACTCGATTTTCCGGAATTTTCATTGCTCCAAAGTTATTTTGCACTGAGGCCGTTAACTTCTCACGATATGATAAATTAAACATAGCTGTTAATGTTAGTTTCGATTGGCGACTATCCCGAGAATTTAATGGTTTTGGCTGAAGACTAGATCTGAATTACCTAGATGTTTACAAAATAAGAATTCAGGCTAATGAACAATTTGTAAGAACATTAGAATGAGGGTAATTTCGCCCTCTCGCCTTTGTGTTACTCTCGCAAGCTTCTTCCGACCAATGCATAAATTCATTTAGTTTGTTTCTAGAACTATTTTCATCAAGCTTTCCGCGCAATACTTACAACTATTGACTCAACTTCAAATTAAGAGAGTACAGCCGGTGTAATTACAGGCGCATTTCATCTTAGCTGTCTGGATTGGCAACGCATCTGCAAACCCTCCGGGGTTGCGGGTGTCTATGGGCAGTGGTGATCACTTACCATCAGGTGACCCACTTGCTCGTTTGCCTTCCTCGTCGTATAAAAAAAATACCTTTTCAAACAAAAAAAGATTTTTTGAAATCGGTCCAGCCGTCTTTGAGTAAAAAAAAAAACCGGCCAAGTGCGAGTCGGACTCGCGCACGAGGGTTCTGTAGAAAGATTTTAACGCTTTTCCCCGGTGTTTTAAGAACTCCAGTGTTAGCAGAGCCCTGCTCTTAAGCAAAATGTACGCAGTGTGGGGTCAACTTATATTGGTCTGCGAAATCTACAGACAGACATAAAAAATTAAGATTTTGATACTTTTCGGTGTGGTTGTGCTATAAGAGCTATCTTCATACCAAATTTCAAGTTTCTAGGACATCTGGAAATACCCTTTAGGTTTTTGGAAATCGGCAATTTGTATGGAAATAGCCTTTTTAATTACTGTATCTTTTGATTGCGTTGACTTAGAAGGTTGATCACAGCTTCCAAGGGACCGCAGGCTTGAGTATTTGATATTAATTTCAGCATGCTACCTCCACGCATTCCAGAAAAAAAGGGTCTTGACAGACAGACAGACAGACGGACAACAAAGTGATCCTATAAGGCTTCCGTTTTTTCCTTTTGAGGTACGGAACCCTAAAAACAAATATTCCGACGACTTGAGAGCCTCCAGCCTCCTCCTTTTATTGAAGTCGGTTACAAATCACACACCACAGTAAATACCCCATAAATCGCCTTCGCCATTCCATCTACAAGGCGAACACACGCCGCCGGGACGTGATGAAGTAGTGCCAGGAAACAAAAGACATCCGATACACTGCGGGTGGCAGCAGGCAGCGGGGCATCTAAAATGAACTGATCCCGCTAATATTTCGCATGCTTCGAACGACCGCCGGATGACCTAGTGGTTAGCGACCCTGACTATGAAGCTTGAGGTCCCGGGTTCGAATCCCGGTCGGGGCAGATATTTGTATGATGAATACGAATGTTTGTTCTCGGGTCTTGGATGTTTAATATGTATATGTATTTATCTATAATAAGTATGTTTATCCGTTGTCTAGTACCCAAAGTACAGGCTTTGCCTAGTTTAGGACTAGGTCAATTGGTGTCAATTTGTCCCGTGATATTTATTTATTTATATTTATAAAACGAACAGTAATTTTTTTAGGTAGGTATTAGGAACGTAGATTTGTTTGTCAACAAGGTTGTAGGTCCATTTATGAATCATGGACATGTATTACTAGCTGTTGCCCGCTACTTCGTTTGCGTAGAATTCGGTTATCGCTATCCCGCGGGAACTATACAATTTTCCGGGATGAAAGATAGCCTATGTTTTAATTTGGGGTATAAGCTATCACCGTACCAAATTTCATCCAAATCCGTCCAGCCGTTTCATCGTGAAGAAGTGACAAACATACTCACTCACTCACTCACTCACAAACTTTCGCATTTATAGGAAGGATAGGATTAAATTAAATTAAACTAATTAATAGTAGGATAAGACCGACTTTCTCATATAAAGTACTTAGATACAGCCAATTATCTGAAACGCGCAAGCAAGATTCCCGGTAATTAATTGTGACGTTTTTGAATATCACTGATTTTGACGACCGGATAGCCTAGTGTTTAGAAAACCGACTACGAAGCTTGAGGTCCCGGGTTCGATCTCTGGTCGTGGCAGATGTCTATAATATGATGAATACGGTCATGTTTGTTCTCAAGTCTTGGATGTTTGTTATTTATGTATGTAAGTATTTATCCGTTGCCGAGTATCATAACAATATAACACAAGGTCTGCTTATTTCGGGACTAGATTGTCCCACGATATTTATTTATTTGTTCTATAGACTCTCGTTACTCATACTGACACCTACTGAACTGACCACAGCACCAAAATGACAAAAATCATGAAGGCACAATGGAAACATGACATCCACATGTCTAGTGGTAAGTAATAGAGTTTATCTACACACATATCATAAGTCCTCTATAATGCGTTCATAAACCGTAGAAAATGACCGGCATTGCAGTACATCGTCGCCTCCGCCGCCAGCCACCACGACCAGCAGGTCCAGCAGTAAAGTAAAAGTAGTCGTAATGACTTTTCGATATCGAATTCGATTTTTCGAATTTGACAACCAACGTTATTTACAATCATAGTGAAATAAAACGGATCACTCACGTATATAAGTCGAGTTCAGTTCGACATGTATAATTAATAATGAGATTATTTTTTTTACAAAAAAAAAAAAACAGTTTACGAAACGTAAGCTCGGTATGTTTGTCTATGATTTAAAAAAAAAACAATCAAATTCGTGACAGGCATGGGTATGATATGTGCCTTCGGCTTCTGAACCCATCTTAGAGTACTTATAATATGTGTGTAGATAAAGTAATGTATGCAACTCCACATAATTAGGCCTTCAAACACTCATTATGTAGCAGTTGCATAAACTACTATTATGTCTATAATAAATATATGAATGAACTGAAACAACT
This sequence comes from Clepsis dumicolana, assembly GCA_963691665.1. Taxonomy (NCBI): domain Eukaryota; kingdom Metazoa; phylum Arthropoda; class Insecta; order Lepidoptera; family Tortricidae; genus Clepsis; species Clepsis dumicolana. The sequence continues at coordinate 13,831,109 of OY829508.1, forward strand.
TTTTAAACTTCTTGACCATCATGTGCCGTTTATTGGATTAAGTCGACTGTTGTTCTTTTAGTGAAACAGACCTTCATTCAAATATCACAAATGTGAAGTTTCAATATTGAATTTTCCGAAGAAAATTCAGATGGATCTGGGTCATTTCACTCTGTCTCATAAAATCAAAACGACATGAACAAGGTGACTAACTTATGAGGATAATATGCAAATGCGGCACAGATATAGAGTTGTAATTTATTCATATACCTACGATATGAAATAGTTGAAAATTTAATCGACAAATGAAATTATTATCCTGGTGACTAATTGTGCTGTTATTCGTACTTTTACCTACCTATTGACAAAAATTGAAACGTGCAGCTTTTACCATACTTCATATTTTTTTATCTGACATGGATCTAGATTATTATTATTATTATTACTTTGCTGTGTTCAATCTGAATTACTGTACGAAAATTTTATAGGAAAAGCTTATTTATAAATCGGGTGCGCATTACGATATTTTTTTAAGTTAAGTTATAGAAAACCTCTACTAATAGTATCCGCAGATCCCTCATTATTGGCTTACACTCGTAGTAGCAGCCCTATCGCGATGGTTCGCTTCAGCCTCCGACACGTTTCAGGGGCAGCCCTTAACTTCAAGAGGTTCATTGATCCTGACTATCACGGTCCAAAATCTGACCCAATCCCTTTATAGAATTTCTTACTTGGCCTTCGTTTGCCAAGAAATTCTTAGAAAATTTTATTTTTAAGTGCGGTTTTTAATGACTGCTAATTAGTTTCTAATGAGAGATGTCAAGAGGAATTCTTTCAGCATGTAGTTATCCTCTTAACGTATGTAGTAGGTGAATGACGGCTTAACTTTTTTAATTAAAAAACTTAGGTTTTCTAAAATTTTAATTCTTAATAAATTGCTGGTCGTCAAATAGGTAAGCCTTCTCTTTAATTATAATTACGATTCATGTGTTTAAATTTTAAAATTAATTTTAACCGTCTCTGTAAGGTGTATGCGATATTAAAAAACTCTCAAACTTTTGCATGTGGAATCGTCACTAAAATACTATACCTATACTACTTAAATTGTTATTTGACGAGTAAGGCAGTTAGTTGAAGAGAACTTAGACTCCGAGCTCTGTTTAGGACTTACAGTAGTATGGGTTCCCGATTAGGAATGACTAACGTATGTATCATTGGTTACACCTACACTGTATTGTTCACCTACTTCAGGTTGCATCTATTGCCTTAAGCCGGGGTTTCTGGTTAGGGTATGGAGTTTCGACAATAATTCTTATTTAGGAACCATATACTTAACTACTACAAGTAAACTACCTACTATTGCGGGTGGTAGAACCTTGTGCGAGGTCCGTCCGGATCGCTACCACCATCTTACTCGTTAATCCTGCCGCTAAGCAGCAGTGCTTGCACTGTTGTGTTCCGATGTGGAGAGTAAGACAGCCGGTGTAATTACTGGCACAAGAGGCATTTCATCTTAGCCCTCTAGGTTGGCAACGCATCTGCAAACCCTCCGGAGTTGCGGGTGTCTATGGGCAGTGGTGATCACTTACCATCAGGTGACCCACTTGCTCGCTTGCCTTCCTCGTTGTATAAAAAAAAAAAAAATGATTTAAATCTTTGCAATATCTGGGGGTCGAATTTTGAATCATCACTTGGTGACTAAATTCTCACCCATGAGATGGCATTGATATCACTATTTGCCAAAAGCCTTATTTTTGAATGTCATACCTGTCTACTAACACGCAGCTAATTTGCGTTTCTGTCATAGACAAGCATGTCAACATAGTAGATTGAGGTTAGCTGTCACTGCCAGTGGTCAAGAAGTCACTCGGTGATCTCGTTTACGAGTGGGTGGGGGCATTCGTATTTGATATCATTGGCATGAGAATTTTAGTCACCGGGCGAGATTAAAAAAATGGGCTCCTGCCTCATTCAACAATATTTCAAGCTTAATTCTTAATTGTGTTTGTGTCCATCTCCCCACACACGGCTCCAGCAACCAGCCACCTATGCTAACTTCAACGTCTGTCCAGCTTAATTTGTCATTAGTTGTTAGTTTCACTAACTTAGTGGTCGAGGGCGAGTAAATTAATTGGTTTAGTTCATTTAATTAGTTGTGAACAAACTTCTAACCTGAAATGTGACTCTATAATCTCATAATCTCATCTCATCCTTAAAGAAAACAATTTGTGTAAGCAAATTTAATAGATTATTATAGTTTTACTGGTATTTTGCTGCTCATGTTAAGGTTTAATGACATACCTACTGTTCAAAATTTAATGTTTTCTTCAGCATCTTGGCAACTGACGATTCGTAAAATTGCTTGATTACATTAGCATTATTGTTATTTTATCGTGTTATTTGGCATTATACACATTTCTTTATCAAAAACAAATTAATTCATTAAATTACTTAGCTAATAAAAGTATTAATCGTGTGGATGCGGAAAGCACAAGTCCGGTCTGAATCGGCTGACATGATGATGAAGTATTAATTGAAGTGAGTTTTTCTTTAATACTATTTTAAAAGATTTAAGATTCTGTCGAAAATTTGTATAATAAGTAAGTGTAATTTAACCGTCAATTAGGAACAATATGAACTTTCATTTCATTCATAGAAATTGAGGCAGTAACTTAAATGCCTACACGCTACCTTTGCTATTTGAAAAACGTAGCAAGGGAATAATTTTATTACAAATAATAATGATAGCTTTGCAAAGTGACGACTCCATTGAACTAAACCTGATCGAAATTAGGAACCAAATATGCGCCTATTGTAATACTCTCCTAGAACTTCCAGTCGTTGATCCTATGCCAAACCAAAAGACAATAGTAAAAGCCTGACTCAAAATACCTAAAGCAGTATGAATCAGTGAGGCGTGGCGAGAGCAACATAGTAATGTTCTCGTCCGAGCGATTGGGCGAAACGGTTTTGGGCACGCCTCTCGAGCCTACGGGCGTACAATCGTACACCCCAATGCTACGAATTCTTACTTGATGTTCTTCACTTTCCTTTCTACTTCTCCATTGGTCTGAGGACTGGTTGGTGACCAAGAGGATAACCCTGTGAAATTTTATATTGTGCTGGTCTCTAACTACTTATAGTTTTTTGCGGACATACAAACTATGAATAGTACGAGAATCATAATACTACTACTTCACGAAATAGTATTAAATGGCAGTAAAGTTTAATACAATCTTTCATCGGATATGATATCACAGCGCTTCTAAGATACTCGAGGAAAACTCAAGTTTTGGAGTTTCTGAAAATCTTCTCGGCACCGTCTATCCCATTACTGACTTTTATTGTTAAGTCCACTTCCTATAATTAAGTATCTTCGATCACTTAGCCAAATCGTTTAGTGAAGATTTTTCGCTGACAGGCTAATTAAATTGAGATGTCTAGTAATGGCGACAATAATGAGATATCTATCAACATGACCTTGAGTTTCATTTTTGGCACCACTGGACTGTCAGTGCACCAGCCTTTAGTTTGCTGTGCATCGATTATTTACTTACTACCATACTATACCTATATACGTGCACGTTATATTTATTGCCAGATTATCTGAAGTCAATGCTAAATTAGCTAAATGATTTGGCGAAATATTGGTCTCGCCCGACAGTCTTTCCGGATCTCTAGGAAATTTGAAATATAGTGTTCAAGAAAATATCCACGTAAAACTTACCACCACCATCCACCTATTTTTTGAAAGAATAAATGGTACTTATAGCCGTAAAATTCGCAATGTAGGTCATCTAAACAACGCAAGCAACTTATCGGTACTACACATTATCTATGCTTTCTGTGAAATTATGCTAATTTTCTAGTCAAGTTGATAATGGTTTACAGTAGCTAGTCGATTATGTTACTGCAATTTGACAAGTTTGTTTGTATTCAACCCCTATATTCACCTGTTAGTTATGTACTATAGTTAATGACATAGCTCATTCGATTTTCAGCCACTTCAGGGGGGCTAGCTCGGGCGTTATTTTGTCGCTTATCAATCAGTGTGTTTTAAATTCATTATAAATTATGCATTAATTAGGTATATGGTAACAAAAAGCTGTGATTTGGCATATACAATATCAATTACATCGACTAACTGGCCGATTAAAAATGTAAAAAAATATTTTTAGGGTACTTCCCTATCACGTAAAGTAGGGGATTTTTTTTTTCTTATTTATCCCATGGTCCATCGTTGGATAGGTATTTCAAAAATGTTAGGGTGTATTTCGCAAAACGTTCAAATATTTAATAAACTACTGTTTACGTTGTCTTGTCCGTCCGGGCTAGGGTAGCATTTCAACCCCTCTTCGACAATAAGTAAGACAGGGACCGCACGCTCGATTACCTACCCTCGTTCCTGAAAACCTAACACGTGTGGCCTTATTTCTGAATATTACCAACTTGGTAATACCAAGTTTTTCCATCTCGCAGTTTACAATCGCACAGACTTCACGTTATCGCGCGTGGCTAACTTTATTTAGCACGGTTTGACAAACACATTTCATTACAGCCCGATACCGAGGCGTAATATAAATGCTGTAAGTTGGAAAACAACTGCGTGAATTTTACTGTTTAATTATTGTTTAAGTGTATAGTCGCACTGTTTGAATCATGACTATCATGAGCATCATGTTTCATGTCATTTTGGCACCCTTTTATTCTTTTTAAAATTACTATTTTATTGATATTTACCAATGATGCCTGCTGAAAAGTCAGTATGACCATAGTCGTGAAAACTGAACTTAAACCTACTTATGATATGCAAAAAAGTAACATAAGTTTTTGGAATTTAATAAAAATTCACGAATATTTCTTGTCATTCAAGTTAACCCTACATAAAATTAACATTTCAATATTTATTTATACACACTTTAAAAGAATAACATATTAAGTATTTATGAAGTAAAGCATACTTTAAAAACATTCCTACATACCACATTACAGGCACCTACTTCATGTAAATTGATATGTTAGTAAGTACTTACCTAATCATAAAATTACAATTTTAAATTATCTAAAAATACATTTTACAAATATCCGTATGGGTAAACACCGTCAAAATGCGACGTGTTTTTTACTTGCACTTTTTGTGATACATTACAAAAACACTGGACTAATTTAAATTTTCAATCGCGTGACGTCACTGCTTCGATATCCGGAGGTCATCAGACATTTTACTTTAGTTCTGTCGATTTGATCAACCCATCCGATATTATGTATTCCGACTACGTTAACGTGAGCTTCGCCGTTTTGAAACGGCCCGCTTTATTGCATGCAAGTGCGTATTGCGCGAGGGGGGCGGCAGGTCAACACACACTGGTTGTCGATGGATACACCGAGACCTACAGCTCATGTTTTCATTACAATAGGTAATGCCGCGTCGCCGGCGTCCTCCAGCGGGGTACTATTTTGTATGTAAATCAATTGAACAAGTCGTAGCATTAAAACATTAAAAATATTTTGAAACATATTCACAGTTCACTTTGTTTACTTTTCCATAACAAGGCAAGCTATTTTAAGACGATTAGGAAGGCAGTTTATCTCAGGATTACTTAATTTGATCCAACTGTTCCAAAATTTTATTATCATCTACTGCTGAATAACATCCATTTCACTGCTTTCAGAATAGAGCTTCTGCCCTCGAACCTTTTCATGTTGTACGTACGTACGTAACATAGGTATAATTAGTCCAGACATACATTACCATATTAGACGACCGGATGGCCTAGTGGTTAGTGACCCTGACTATGAAGCTTGAGGTCCCGGGTTCGATCCCCGGTCGGGGCAGATGTTTGTATGATGAATACAAATGTTTGTTCTCGGGTCTTGGATGTTTAATATGTATGTAAGTATGTGTTTATCTATATAAGTATGTTTATCCGTTGTCTAGTACCCATAGTACAGGCTTTGCCTAGTTTGGGACTAGGTCAATTGGTGTCAATTTGTCCCATGATATTTATTTATTTATTTATTTATTTATTAGTTACTACTCCTATTAGCTAATTAACGCCAAGTAGCAAAATGCTCCTTAATTGTTTCACGCATGGGCTATGCGTAGAACGCCGTTGCTCTTTGTTTCGGCATAAACCCTCAATCCTAACTTTTAGGATTCAATACAAAACAGGCTAAGTAAGCCTGTTTTGTATTGACCCTCTGAAGTGATCCGTTCTTTTCAGTGCGTTTGAGTCTGACAATAACATCATATTTAAGCCAGGAGAGTAAGATATACTGTTACGTTACTTACGTAACAGTATATCTTACTCTCCTCGAGCACGACTTTACGAATGCTGCGTAACGTTACGGTTATCGTATGGAGATCGAGAAACCTCATACTAAATTTTAGTCCCAAATACGCTCACGGGCGGGCGCTGTTCCAAACGTCATACAAACTCTACAACGTTTACTATTGGATTTTACGTGATGCAGCTATCGAAAAGTCGTGCTCGACCCTCAATTAAAAAAAACTTTCATCGGAGGTATGGCCCTTGCTCTAAGATTGCTTGCAAAGACGACCGGCTGAGCATATGTTTGATTCTTTTCATTGTCCGTAAGCATGCGAGCCTACAAAGTACGATTAAGATTTAATTTTGTTTGCAGGTAATAATGGGAGATCGATCAGCGGCAGAAAGAGCGTGCAAGGACCCTAATCCCATCATAGACGGGAGGAAAGCCAACGTGAATCTCGCCATACTAGGAGCCAAACCCAGAGGGAACCTAGCGCCAGGTTAGTACTAGTTATTGTGTTATTATAAGGATGTCTGCGCCCCATGTTGGGCGCCAATGTTGCAATGTTCATTACCAATGACTCAGGCTAGGGTTTATTGCGAGCATGCAATGTTTATTCTTATTGTATTTTTATGTGCAGTAAAGAGTTTACATACACACATAAGTACATATTATTTTCCGTACTTTAACTGAGTCAAAAGGGATAATACCAAATGTTCTGCGTCTGCGACTAAACTACTACATAACTCGGTTAGGTTTTATAATGAGTCAGGAACTCTTACAATATTACAGTGTTGTAACGGGAAACAATGGTTTAGAATTACTTGAACCTACCTGTAGTTTAGCACTCTCAATAAATGTACTGAAAAAAAACCGAAAGCTTGTAGAAGTACTTACAGCGGCAAATGTAACTTGAATAATCAGACTGCGGCGAGGCGAGTCCAGGAACCATGAGCGTTTTGATTTATTTAACCTTAGTTTGGTAGGTACTACTTATAACACCATGTTTGCATTTATAATTTACCTAGCTTAAGATATTGTGACAGGTAGGTAGTTAAAAACATACATACAGTGGAACGTAGAATCTCCTCCTCTTTTGAAGTACGGTTAAAAAATAAACATAAATGATGATTTCTTAAAAATAAATACCACTTACGAAATAAATTGATCAAAATTATATAAACATTTTGCTTAAGCGAATGCTTTATGTTATCTTATATACGAGAATCATATTATTATAGTCGAGTCGAGTAGTTGGCGATACGCTTTTACTCATACACACACAGGTGCTTACTGATAAAAACAAGTCGGCTAAAACGTCCCCTATCACATTACCTATTGAATAATTTTATGGACATACCTGTTAAGCTGTTAACTACAGTATAGTTAGTATCGCTAAATTCCCCAACTAAATTGATAGAAAATAGAAATAACATAAGTAGCCTCGCTACTTTAATCTTCTTGGGACGTTTTCTCGTCGAGCCAAAAGTAGATTCCGTCCAAGTCAAAAATATTTTTGTTAATATTTAATGACAAACAGTCGTCTCACTGTGTCATCGAATGGTTATGCGTGAACTTTTTCGTTATTAATACTTGGTCACCCACCATTCGTTCACAATTCTAACCTTTACAATTAAAACCGACCACTAATTAGAATAAAGCCACTCAGTGTTTCTTTAACGAGGAAAGATAACCCGCGTTGATTTTGTCAAAGGCTCGTAACCTTATCGCTCAGCTGTTTGTAAAAGGAGCATTTTTCGAGCACATGATCCTTTTTTTATCTCCCCGCCGACAAAAAATACACCGTGTGTGAGACAATGGGGACTCCGCGGGGGTCACAGCACACTACATGTGTTGCTAGCTTAACTTCGTATGTGTAGATATCTTTGTAGCTTAAAACTTGGTAGGTAATGTTTAATTTAGATTATTAATTCGTCGCTCTGTAAAATTTATTATGAAAGACGCATCCATCCTGTAAAATCTTTTCATTGAAATTTATAAAATATTCGCCAAACCAATAAAGTTACCCGTTATATTTGCAGTTGAGAATACTTAAAATAATTGATTGTGCACTAATTAACTGAAATTTGTATAACTTTTCAACAATTACATGTCATAAAATCGAAGCTAAAACTAATTAAACTAAAACTTAAAACTAAATGGAAAACAAAAAAGTCATCCGCCACAGGCTTCATCAAAACAATGTTAATATTTATACAAACAACAAAAGTTACCTAAGTACTAAAGTTCAGTTTGCTGCTAAATATCGGCAAAATGAGAAAATATAACGTTATCAGTGAATTTCATTATCTTCCAGCGCAATGTACGCTTATTTAATTATAAATCAAGTGCTATCAAATTGATATTGCAGTCGATAAAATTAGGATGGATTAATTCTTATCTAACCACAAATGGGCTGTGACAGTGCCGATTTTTATAGACCGCTGAGCATATACAAGGACAAGTAACGCATCACTCTGCACTTAAACTAGTGATATATGTGAAGTAGTGATAAATCAGCCACAGGCTTTGTCAAATATAATACAAATGTTATCCGCTACAGGCTTCATCAAAATCAGGTTATGTTTAATGCGTGAAGTAGTTGTGTTTTCGGAAAACTTTGAAATTGTCTTTTTGCAAGCTATTTAATGGGATGTGTTAAGTTTTTAACCCACACTGGTCCCGGGAACCACGGCCTCAGCCCTAACATCGTTTGAGAGGGCTATTTATCACTATGTAAAAATAATATCCACCTAGCCTTCCACCTTCAAACTCTTTCTTCTGAACAAATCAAAAACCTAATTTATTTGAAAACTAACTTTCTTGCGGGCTAATTTTTAGTCTGTGAATTTTCCGATATTTTAAAAGTTATTCTGCTATTCGGGATGAATATCGGTTAAACCGTTCTTGAGTTACAAGTGTTCTAACTATCACGACTTTACCGATGAAAATATTAGAAAAGTTGAAAAACCCCCGACATTTTCATAAAGTTCAACCGATTTCAATGAAACTTAGCTAAGAACCATCTCGATTAAACCAGCCTTCGATTTAAAAAAACCGCATCGAAATCAGTAAACCCGTTTTGGAGCTATGATGCCACAGACAGATACACGGATACACAGCTCAAACGTATAACACCCCTCTTTTTCGTCGGGGATTAAAGACAAACAAAACGTGACAAGGTGACGTCGCCAAATAAATCGTCACCCGCGCCAACACCTTCATACACCGTCGTACCTGGAGCATCGTTTCACACCGTGATTGCCTTAAACCGCGGGGCATGCTCGCCGGAAGTCCCTAAACGCTCGGAAGCGGAAGTGCTCGGTGTAGGACGCCCGCTAATTGATTGCGGGCGACAACCCTCGTGCTACCTGCAATCACCCTTTAAGGCTACATATTGCATGTTTGTAATTGTAAACCCGATACCAATAGCGATGTTTCCTCTTGGTCAAATCCACGTCAAATTAGCTACTTTTTGTGAAATGTCAAAACGATCCGATAGTATGAAGTTTGTATTGAATTAAGAACTATGACGTTATGATTTTCAGTGATCGAACTTACTCCTTTTATTAGTTTCTGTTAAATTTAAAAGTCGCATCGGTTTTTTATGACTATTTTCGGATGATAAGTGAAAATGTAAAATGAATTTGTGTATTTTGACATCAGTCAACTACCCTATTGTATTGGTCAAAGCAAAAGGACTCAAAGACCCTTACAAAATTTACCCGTTGGACACCAGTAAGGTAAACGTTCCAATTCCACTGCTCCAATAGGCGGCACCTTCAATCTTAATTCATTGTAATAAAGATAACAAGCAGCGTGTTAATCATTGAAAAAACAAGTTGTAAAAATCCAAAGGAAGTCGTGACGTCTTTATGAAACTTCATTGGTGCTCGAATTTCAAGAGCACTACTTACCCTACTACGGATTATAAAACAAACAACAAAAGATCCAGTAAAGGAATGTAATTTTGTAATCTTTACCACATTAATTCCATCTATACCTATACGAGTATTCGTGATAAACAAGATAAATCTTCATTCATTTTCCCGTCCTGTGTGTCGTCGACAACCAAGTATGTTAATGACATGGAATGGGTGCTTTTTCTGTCACATTGCCCAGAATTTTCACGAAGCCTGCTTTCATTAACGTTAAATTAGATTAATCTAATTCGATGTACTCAATTTGTAGCTTTTGCATTTAACGTTGGCTGGGAGTCAACAAAATCGCTTTGACCATCAGAGCATTACAGGGCCACAGAGTATGTACACGTGGTACGTGTGAGGTAAGAATGACATGCCATAACAAACTTCCGTGCGTACGGTATTGAATTAAAATGATGGCTGACAATGCTGAGATAACTGCACCTGGTGGCTGTTTAATGTAGTGTTGCGGTGTAGAATTACTGTACGCTGTAGTCATGTCGTGATACGCGGATTTGATCATAATTTATCAGTGAGGGCCGAATTTAACTACCTTGTGTTTTCTTGTATGCAAGACAAAAGCCAAAAAAATTAAGTTAAATTGTTATAGGTACCTAGTAATAACCGGATTGTCATAAATCTTGCTCAGTTTAACTGCGAATTCAAAAAATCTGCCAGTCAATTTAATTGAACTTCGATGATATTTAATTGGTCTGCACATACGAAATTTCAGATCAGATTCGATTTGTATACATTCGTCCGTTTAAAATCGATCTGTTTCCTGTTTGATCACTCGGCTGGCCGGAAACATAATCAGATCATAACCTGTTCTTTAACTTCAGCGTCCCTAATTAAGTACTGAGGATTCCTCTGAAAGTAAACAATCAGCTGGCAGTATACAATTTCGTGTGTTAACGCCGTCTGAGAACGAATGAATGGGCTCGCATCCTCGTTACGGCGTGTTTGTGGAGGTCGCGGCATTGTTCCCCGGCTACTGTGGTACTGCACACATTGTGAACAGTACAACAGTGTGGGGGGACAGTATATACAAAAGGCGCAGGCGCGCGTGACGCCGGGCCACCTGGCTGTGCTGTACCGGCCCCGCCATATGCCTCTCGCCGCATGCGCATTGCCCGGGTCAACCCTAACGAAATCGGGTAGCATCGTAACGGCACCATCGCATTGTTAGTTTGGCCATTTAGAAACCTACCTCACTATCAGAGATTTTTATAGTAACTGTGTGGAGCTTTATGTTTTTTTGATATTTTCCGTTTCTACGTAGTACGCTACTGATAAAGAAACTAGCTAGAATTAGGACGCGTCTTATGGTCAATTTTGTTTGACGTGTACTTAATGTTGTAGAGATAGATAATACGTAAGTAACCCGAAAAGAGAGTAATAATTAGACAAGTACAACCACTTTCAATTGCAATTCCAATTTGCCAAGAGTCTTTCAAATGTCAGTTTGTAAAACTCACTTGAAATTTGAAGATTTGTGACGTCGATTTAATCACAATACTGATCAGAGGCGTCCGTAACGTATACAACGGCGTATAAGTATAATACATATGCCAGCCGTCTTCAAAGTGTTCTAAGTTAAACAGTTTCGAGAACAATACCGACATAATGTCAGAACTGGATAAACGCATTAAATCTGCCACCAAAATACCCTGTTTAGTCTACGGTAACTGCATAGCGGAGTCTTACGCACTGTTTGTTTACAGGACCCTTCCGAAATGTAGGGCTGAGGAAAATAACTTGCGTGTGATCGCTTATGCAGTCTCGCACAGTAGGTACACATCAGGTTGTAAGTAACTATATTTTTTTGAAGCAAGCATATACAGCAATTCTCACTCTTAAGAGTAAGGAGTAAGAACTTGTTACAATTTCCTGTGTGCTATTCGGTTGGCGCCGTTGGCTGGCGTCCTCTGAGAACTTTCGTCTTTGGACACGGGGCCCACTGTTTCAAATTCAGGTCTTCCAAACTCGAATCTCGCACCTAGATTTTGTATAGTTCAATGTGTAATTTAGTTTTCAATGGGAACGGAATCCGTTAACTAGTCCGGTTTGAAGCGACCGTTTCATTCGATAATGCAGCCTCGGGGTGGTTATGGTTGCCGTTATTTTGAGGGGTTTGCTATGAATGAGCGCATGCGCACCCGGCTCCCCTTCCAACGTTTGTACCTGCGATTTTTTTGTCCACCATCGAAAATAAGAGGACGTTTTTTAATGCAAATTAGGTGCATACAAAGTAAGAGCACGCATGGCAGGAGCATTTGTTATTTTTTGATGGACAAAAGATAAGATCATCTAGTTTTTTGAACTGAGCTTTTGAGAAACTTGATTTAAATATGCAATTGCTTCGACAAAAAAGTTGATAAATAACATTGTGATTTAAAGTGAATTATGGATACTGTTTTTGTAAGCATTTCAAAGTAGATACCGGATAGTTTCTAATTTTTATGGAAATCCATTCACGAGCATTAATGGAGGCGTAAAGTCTTGTCTGTCTTCGGCGCGTGCGCATAGCGTTCACGCCAAAATAAATAAGCGTTAATCTGGTTAAGCGGGGCATCGTATCGCGGCCAGTTCTATCGAAACAGGCAAATGCAGTTGTTAGCCGTAATCTATTTGCGTGACTGCGATTGATATAATGAACATTTGTTTGCAAGGAAACCGTTAAACTAAACCTAAGCGTTAACCAGCAAAGATTAATAAACAGTTACGTATGTTCTGTCAATCGCTCGAAGGTTAACTGACAGAAATCCCTTTAAGGGAACGTACTTGTTTTTTGCAAGTGTTTTATATGCAATAAAGAGTGGTATTGATGACAGTAAGAGAGCCTAGTGGTCAAAAAAATATACTTTGAAGCTTGAGGTCCCGGGTTCGATCTCCAGTCCGTGCAGATATTTTTATGATGAATACGAATGTTTGTTCTTGTGTCTTGGATGCTTCATGTTTATATAAGTATACGTATTTCTTTATCTATTGTCTAGAGTACCCATACCCACCCATACCCGGCTTTGCCTAGTTTGGGACTAGGTAAATTGGTGTCAATTATGCCATGATATTTATTTATATCTACTTCTATACATACGTATACTTTTTTCATTTGGATATTTATTGCCACTATTGCGACGATAAAGTAGTTACCTACTTAGTTATGTGCTAAGGTGGATAGAACAAAGGTGACCTCTTCAGTCGACTGTTGAATAAAATAAAAAAAAATACATACAGTGGAACGTAGAACCTCCTCCTTTTTTGAAGTCGGTTAAAAATAAACCACGTTTTTAAACGCCATCACTTGGACGGTAAACAGTTTATTAAGTTTTGAAGCAGACAATGTGAATATTGAACAATGAACAATTTTCACTGTGTGGCTGCCAGCAGATTGAGATATCTCAAGACAAAACATTGTAATGTGTAGGCTAACCCCAAATTATCTATCAATGTACTAAAACAGCCTAAATATTTGAAAAGGCCTGGGAACGACGAACAAAGAACTATCAACACACAGCACTCGTGACGTGACGCTGCCATGAAACGTTTTGTAGCTCAAGCGACATTGGATTCGATTGTCGACCGACGTCGCGTCGTCGGCTCGCTGCTGTTTGAATAGCTGCTCCATATTTACTTGCCTACATGAATATTGAAGAAAATAAAACGTGATAAAACTACACGTTACAGCACTATGTTTACCTTCTTTTTATCTTATAAACAATTTTTACTGTATTACCAACCAACATTCAGTCGTTCCTAAATACGTTCGCGGTTGCTTGCGCCCGTATGGGCGGCGATTTCAGGAGGCGTCGATTATGAAAACATTGTTAAAGTTTTATTGTGTGTTGTTGATGAAGGCCGGCGGGGCACTTGTCCAAACAGACGACGATGGCATGAATTATATAGTGGAACGAGCGCCGCGGTAATCGATTCACACCTGCCCGAAACTTACTCGTTATCCAAATTGTTGTCATTTGGGGCAGCGCACTGTAATTTGAAGAAGTTCAGAGTGAATTTTATAGCTAACACGTCCAAATTCAATCGATAAAAGAATGAAACATACGTAACTAACATATACGGAATGTGTTCCTTTTTACGAGTTTTGCGAATACCGCATTGTTCACTGAAAGTAGCGTTGTAGCAAGCGTTCTTTGGCGATGTCTCTCGCGAGCCACCGGGGCGCGAATATTCGAGAGGTACCCAGTCATCATTGACTAATGAAGAGTTTAAGCCCTTTGTGCTGTTGGCAGGGGTTAGTCCCTGTTCGGCGCTCGCGTGCTTGCCCTTCGCCGGTGCATTACTTATGCATGTCCCCGCCCCCCGGCCTCGGACCACTGTCGTCCAGAACTATTCCCGTACTATTTTTAGGGTTCCGCGATAGTGACCTAGTAACGATATGTACATATATGCATGCATGTACTTATATCTTCGCTCTTTTAACGCCTGAAAATACTCTACTTTGCATTCCTTGTGTAGACTGAAAATCAAAACTATATATGTACAATGAGATCACATCAGTTCTACCACAGTGCTATTGAAATATAAGAAAAAGTTATCATCGCCAACTAGGCTGAAAGCGAACTGCGGCGTTTATTGTCACCCTAAAAACCGGTCAAGAGCGAGTCGGACTCTGCACCGAGGGTTCACTGCCATCATGAGTGTAAAGGTTTGTTCATGATCTTTTCCTTCACTGAAAAGCTCACGATAAATTACAAATGTAATTTCGCTTCGCATGTAAATTCCGAAAAACAGAGGTGTGAGCCAGTGCCCTAACCCACAATTCTCTGTTTAAGAGACTATAGATTAAACCACTATATTTTTGATTATTTTCTATTTGCAAAATACTTTGGTAAGCATCATCTGAAACTGTTCAAAATTAGTAGTCGATAGATAGCATTAGTAGTTCCTGTATAGCTGTGGGACAAGCACGACTTGTCGAATCCTGCGTAACGTTACGGTTATCGTATCGAGATCGAGAAACATCATGCTAAATTTTAGTTCCAAATACGCTCACGGGCGGGCGCTGTTCCAAACGTCATACAAACTTGACAACGTTTACTATTCGATTTTACGTGACGCAGGATTCGAAAAGTCGTGCTCGACAGACTGAGTTACATCATTAAGGGTTATTTTTTACCATCTTGGTTCTGGATCCAGGCAAAGCTGTGCATGGACCTTAGAAGGGTATTTATTGGGTACCGTGCTTGTTTATCTGGTACCATGAAATGCAATACGGAGCCCTTAGTTTTCCTCTACCATTTTTATAAGCATTTATTCATTTGCAATGTATGTATGTAGGTATGTAATGTTCAGGTCAAATCTTTCAATTTAAATTTGACCCACTTCCAGTAGTCGGATTGACCTGGAATTTGGCATGGACATGCAAGTTGGATGACAATGCAAGTATGGTCAACAAAAAGTAATGTCGGCAAAAAAGCTGTATTAATAATGTTTTTTTTTATCAGAAAACTCATTTCCCGTAAAGTCAGCGGAACCCATTCCCCAACTCGGAATATTTTCGGGTGTGGGATTTAGGCGCTGCACCGATGGGTCGGCAGTCGGCACCGCACGCGCCGCGATCGATATATAAACGGTTTGCGTTCACTGCGCATTGGGGAACGGGAGACTCATGGTTTTATCGACCATTCGTATTTTGAAAAAGTGTTAGTACTCATAGGTTAGCTTAAACTTTGACAGATGTGATGGTCTGATGGTGTAAGGATTTTATTGGCCATTTATTTCTGATCAACAAATGTTATTGAATAAAGAACTCGCAAGCCTGCAAGAACCTTTTCCATTTTACGTGAGAGAAGTGTGTGGTTAGGTTTCTTTAGTTTTACTAATGCCTTATAGAAAAGTATACTATTTTCTGTTACCATTAAATCTACAGCTTGTGAGCATTTAGAATAGCATTCGTGTTTTAGAAATACTTCAATTCAATACCTCACAAAGAAAGAGATATACGAATTCACTCGAACCACAGAATACATAATAGTACAAGTCTCGAAGCCGATTCCTGTTCTAAATGCTCGCGGACTGTACAGTCAACGTCATAATCATAAATAAAATATGTACGTCACTAAAGTTGTCAAAATATGTATATTATGTCACAGAATAATAGTATGTACCTGTATGCCATTAATAATAGAGGTAAGGTCGATGTTTAGATATATACAACGTAACGTGTTACAAAACAACCCTTAAAGAATATAGGGTTAGGGATTGCATATTAAATGAAAATACATAATATTTTTCTATTTCATACAGTCATTCAAATATTGTAAATGGACTCTTTATACCATTGGACCATTTAACCCCCTTTCGGCTTTACGTGTATTTTTTATAACATCCTGTATATTTTACGCGATGGCTGTAAATGTAGAGATATTTGTGACCTCGACTGTACATACTTCTGGTGTAAACTGAATAGGTCAAAGTTCAATATTTTAAAAATGGTGGAACCGATTTTTATCAACCTTAGCTAAGAACCACCTCGATTAAACTAGCTTTCGATTAAATACAAACCGCGTTCAAAACCGTTTATCCGTTTAGGAGCTACGATGCCAGAAACAGATACATACATGGACAGACATACAAATAAACAGATACACCCATGCACAGGTCAAACCTATAACACCTCGTTTTGTGTGAGGGGTTACGTTTTTAAAAACGGAAGACTTCAGAGTACCTACTTCGTTACGAGTCTTTGATGACGGTTGCGCAATTTTTTTTACTCCTGAATTGTGTTACGGGGCTTGTTTTCAAACTCGTTTAATTTCGAATTTTGTACGACTGCCTTGTATTGTCAGCAGTACCCCCCCCCCCCCTCCCGTAACGGCGGTAGCGACATCAAGGGGGGGGGAGGCACCCCCCTTTTCTCTACAGCTGACCGTACTACCTACTAAATGTTATGTAATAATTTTTATGTCCCGTAGTTAGGAACCGTTTTAGTTTAATCATGTCTGTCTGTAGGAATGCGGTATGCGCAGAAACTCTTGGTAGGTACTAGAAAGCTGTAATTTGGCATACAAATAAATACATATTAATTACGCCGAAAAAGATTAAATGCAGGATAAAAATTGGGTCATACACCGCACCGCATGTAAAGTCGATGGGCGGTCTTTCAAAAATGTTGAGGCTGTTTGAAGACAATTTTTCGATTTAGGGATCCGATTGCGAAATATGTAGCTTTAAAGTGCAAAAAGGCTAGTAGTGCATTGTGAATTTAAAAGGAAAACTATCACAGCTAAGTAGGCTTAGTTGACCATTTGACCAAGTTATAAAAAATACCTAAGTATTTAAAAAACAATCGCCGATTTATTAAAATTACACTCTTGCCCGGTTTTAAAAATTCTTTAGTTGATGTTGTTTGGCTTCAGTCGATTCAGAGCTACCGAATTAATCCGCGATCAGGTCGTTTAAGTACAGGTGCTAGTCGATACTGCGCAAACGTATAATTGCATGAGGCGAAGCCATAATTGTCAGTTTGCAGTGGTTCCATTGGCCACGTGATTCAGACCAGACTAGCTCCGTCATGCGCTCTTAAATACTTACATAAATGTGGTTGAAAATCTGCCTTGTTGTGAAATTTGATGGGCAATAAGACAAAACGAAGACTGCAAACTCTTATTTACTTAAACGTTCAAATCAATTGTGTTGTCAAGTCTTTAAGTAATGCTCAAATATTTATCTCTCTACCTACCAACTACTATCCAATATTGGCTGGACCTTTTGAAATGTTTTCAGGTGTAGGTCTACACAATTCACAGTGCGAATTCTATGTCGCGCGATCTCTCTTTGCAATATTAATTGTGTAGATCGGACATATTTGGTTTCACTTTTTATTCTCAGTGCGCTGATAGTGCGATATTAGCTATGTACGTATAGTTAAATTACATTGTAAGTACGTTTATATTTTAATTTTTAGGGTACCGTACCTCAAAAGGAAAAAACGGAACCCTTATAGGATCACTTTGTTGTCCGTCGGTCTGTCTGTCTGTCTGTCAATACGCTTTTTCTCTGGAACGCGTGGGGGTAGCATGCTGAAATTAATATCAAATACTCAAGTCTGCGATCCCTTGAAGCTGTGAAAAAATCAAACTTCTGAGTCAACGCAATCAAAAGATACAGGCATTGAAAAGGTTGTTTCCATACAAATGGCCGTACCCTGAAAACCTAAAGGGTACTTCCAGTTGCCCTAGAAACTTGAAATTTGGTATGAAGGTAGCTCTTATAGCACAGCCACTCAGGAAATTATCAAAATCTTAAATTTTTATGTCTGTCTGTACATTTTACAGACCAATATAAGATGACCCCACACTGTGTACATTTTGCTTAGGAGCAGGGTTCTGCTAACACTGGACAACTTAAAACACTGGGGAAAAGCGTCAAAATCTATGTACGGAACCCTCGTGCGCGAGTCCCACTCGCACTTGTCCGGTTTTGTTTGTAGAACTGCATTAGGTTACTAGTATTGCAGCTATACAATAGTCACGGTATCTTTATTTTACTGCACAGCGGAAACTTGTAATTATTCCAACACTGCCGTGTCCAGCAAACTGTGATCCCAACCATAAAATAATTTCCACTACATCGTGACCGCCATAACTCTTATCAAACGTAAAATAGATTATTTAGGTTACGGCAAGCTAAAGCTGAAGGCATGAATCATAGTATTTGTTCTCGAACAAAAAGTGTGTGTTATACGTCGTCGTACGTGTTCTCTCTACCTCTTAGAATACTCTATTTAAATTGTGTCCCCAACCATTGCCAAGAGGAAGTGAGATAGTTTAGATTAGCCATGCCTTCTCCACTCCACTTAAATTTCTGGAACGTGAATCTATTCGTTTTAATATTAACATATTCTTGAAATTCTAATTAAATGTTCATTCAACATGAAATTTTCATTCAACGTTAAAATTTGTGACGGTGAGTCGGCATTGCGGGCAATAAATTAATGTACCTGAATATCTTCCGCGTCCACTGACATATGGCTGCGTCCCAAACATGTGATACTGCAGATTGTTAACACAGTGCGTATTTCAATTTCATATTACGATGTATATGTGTAATACCTAAATATTATAGATCTACTACATTTCGGAATGTATGATTGAAGTTTTTTTGTGCGTCAGCATCAGCATGTACCCATCTATATACATATTTGGATTTCGGGTCATAAACTTGTGTAAGTAGCAACTGTTTAGACGAAATTTTTAAACAAACCAAGATTTTATAAGTTTACTTTGCCTTTGCTAGGTAAATACATATACTTAGATGACACAGGTTTTCAAGTCTTCATAAGTAAAGTTAAATCTTTAAGTACCTAAGTTAAATTGCTGAACCGTTTTAAATGCCTTCCAGAAATAATGTTTAACTGAAGTTTGTAACTACAAGATCTTATGTTTCACCCAGGAACAGCTTACCACACGGACTAATATGAGTGATTTTACTGATAATAATAATAATAATACTCCTGGACACGGCTCGGATAGTCAGGAGGTTCCTCTCTCTGTCGCCCTGACCACCGGTAGCTTACGCCCCGCCTCGCTGCCGGCGGCACCCTAGGTTAGGTTTTATAATGTTTTTATATTTTGTATTAATATTGTTTTATTACTTTTTATATGAATATTGTGAAAACCTAGCCTAAGATTGCAATAAATATACGATAATAATAATAATAATAATAAAACACAAAGAAAGTCCTTCTTAGACCTAATACTGCTAAAAATGTTCTACTAGTTTAATTCTAAGTGTTAAATTTATTTATTTAGGATTTGTCTAGCTGCCTAGGCGAACGGTTCCAAAGTAGTTAATTTGATCCTAGAAACTAATAAACATAGTGCCACGGCGACAGGAACCGCGTTCAGGTTCCGCTCCCTTTGCCACCGTAACGCGATCCGCCGCCGCGACTTCCGCGAAGCCCTGCGCCCTGCGATAATCCGGCTGCGTAGATTACACGCTAAGCTAGCGTTACCTAGCACTACCCCCGGCTCGCTGGCTTCTAGCTTTAAACTAGAGAGCTATGTATGCGTTACTAACGTTTGTGACGAATCAAAGTTCAATGTATATTTCAGGGGACTACAAAAACTCTCACGTGATATTGAAAATGTCAGCTTGAATTTAACTACGTGAAAGAAAGTGTTTCTGATACGCTAAGATCTTCTGAAGCTGAAAACGACAAGCTTTCTTCGTGGCTTAATTATTATTTATGTACAACAGCTGGCGAGCAGAGGTTGGTCGAGCGAGGCTGGCGTCCGGCGAACGACGCGGTTATTTATAAAACAGAGTTGCGTCTCGTTTTGTCTTCGGCTCGCTCTTTATTTTGTCTAAATATACGCAGTTTTGGGAACGTCGCTCGTCGCGGCCGCCTCTGCAGCGACACCAGCGCTGGCAAGCCGCCAGGCTCGGGCTTCGATTACTAGCTACCTTTTGTCAAGCCTACAAAGACATGCTTGTTCGGTCACTTCAAAGCGCGTGCTATCTCACATGACCTGAAATTGCATGATATTTAAGTAGCAGTTTTATCCGTTCTCTTTTCTCCTCTCCTCTGGCACATTGCGTATAAAACTGCATGAACTCAATACCTGTTGGAGCTTTTCTAAAAACTAAATATTCAAAAAAAGGAGAACCCGATCAGTCGTTCTTTAAACGAATGCTGGCCATAATAATTCTGAGGGGGATTGATGGCCTGTAACGCCAGAGACGACAGCGGTCAGCACATCAAAGGCGCTCAGAAGGCCAGCGGACATGACAAGCCTCGCCACGGTCACAGCAGGCCGAGCGGTTTGGTCAAATGGATCTGGGCCACGGCTCGTCTAGTTCTATTCTTGTGCCGGTAAACTCGCGCGACATATCGCAATTACAATGTATTCGAAAGCAAGCTTGTATTGTATTATTTTAACAATTATTTTCCACGTCTTTACCCCAGCTTTATTGCGACTTTGGCTTAACGTATATTTCCTTCGAGTCGTAAACTGTATTAATGGCTGTATTGTACTATTCGCATTGGTTCATTGCTTACAAATTTGTGTTCACGCTGACGGATTGACGGTTTTGAATTAAGGTACCGTTGCCAAGAAATATGAACTATTATGAGTTGGTATCGGCGAGATAAAATAGATGGCTAATGAATGATATTCGTATCGCAGCCCCGCTCCTCGGCCCGTGCGTCTAAAATTGTATTTCCGTAGAATCCTTACAAGCGACTTAAAGCTCTTAGTGTCGGGCTTTGCAGTTCGTCGACCCGAGTGCCGAAGACGTAGACGTCCTGAAACAGCGCGAAACATTTAAAAATAAACTCTTGTTTGCAACACCTACGGGATTGACGAAGCGCATATCCCTTATTATGTACCTACGTATCAGATTTTTTTTATGGTTAATATAAGTACCTACTTAGTTTGGTTTGGTCAAATAAAAGTATTCCCCCTCGAAAATAAAACCAATATTAAGTTTTTGATAAGGAACTCGTATTTGAAACATTTCTATTGGCTTTTAATATTTGCCTTTCATATCCAAAGGTTATTCTATCCGTCATTCGATTTCGATGAAAACCAATCTGGGTCACATGCCGCTAACAAAGGACTAACAACGCACTGCATGCCGACGGAACGACAATGGTAATAAAGGGAAAAATAATGAATCAAGATAAGCTTTATGGTGGACAGTGGTTCGACCTCGGCCGTCAAATAGCGTGCCATCGATCGAATGGCTGCGGCCCATCACGAGCACGATGGCGGTACATGTGTAAGTACCCTTTGCCGACGTGTAGCACGCGACCAGCCCTTTGCTTTCAAGGGGTCTTTGTGGTTTTCCTGTTAATTTCGTTCCATCTACCCATCCATCCATAATGCCCTGTTAAATAGTGGAAAGAAGTTTTAATTTAACCACGTACTCGTACTAAGTAGTTTTATACGTCCTCCAATGTTTAAACAGCGATGATATTGGCAGATATACGCCTCACAGAAGGTTACAGCGACATTATCGCAGCAGCCGAACCGCGACTCCATCCGGGCCAGTCCGGATGTGATCCGCCAGTAATCACCGATGAAAATTTCACCATATACAATAGCTACCATATTTAGCCCGGCTGAGGTCACGCTCTTTTGGTCATTAGCCATTAATCAACGATTTACCAACGCTGTCATAATGATTGCGCACATCCGAAATGCGACATGTTATTTGCTTCCCGCATCTCTTGCCAAACTAGTGATCAGCATAGCATCGAAAAACCCACTTTTAGCACGCCTTTGATTGGGCAAGAGCAGCGACACAAAAGCATGCAAGCTATGTACCTATCAGACTATCAGTCTCTTCCTTTGGGCGGATCATACTGTCACTTAACCTAAGAAACGTCTTCACAAGCATTCCCTTGATTGGTTGGCAGTGCCAACGACTGAGAGCCATTTATAGAAAGTATTTGTCGTCTTCTCGTAAGAGGCATGTCTCTGGATGCCGATGCCGGCGTGGTGCCCGGGCGGGCGGCGAGCGACCGAAATAGATGCCGCCTCGGGCGACTTAACAATGCAATAAAAAGAAATTAACATTTTAAACGTTGCTTGCGCTAAGTTCACTCTTGTGTCATTTGGATGTGGTCCAAAATCTTTGTGATATATTTCAGTTTCGAATCTTCACTAGCCACTTCCGCTAAGTGAGAATGTAAATAACAAGTTTCAAAACACGTATATGATGAAAGATTAATGTTTTTTTGCCGGATTTCAGTGTCCTCTTTTTTTGTCACCGGAGTTATATAGTTTTAGATTTAGATTTTATATATAGGTTCATTTGTTGCAGGATTCGGACTGGCGGCGGCGGCGGCGGGCGTCCGCGCCGGCTACCAAACAGTGCTTCCCTCCCCGTATGGGTAAGTGGCGTCGTGCTTCTGCCTTCATCGCATCTCTGTATCGATGTTCAATGGTTCAACACTTTGACATTTGGCAGCACTAGCGGCGCCGCATGCCGCTCTAAACATCTCACGAGACAAAAATCAGATATCGATGTTCCGAAGGATTATTAAGGACAAAGCCACGACCAGTGATTTTATTACTACTTAATAAATGACTGAATGATATAACAAGTAGATTCAGGTATACAAATTTAAGTATTAGGATAAACGCACGGATCTCGGTACCTAAGCGTATTTATTCATCAGAAAACTTCGTCTATCGATTTTCCAATTACAAAATAATATATGCTCAATTAATAAAAATAATGTCTACTTATTTCAGGAAGTTAAAAGTACGATGCTTATATATTTTATCGATGAAGGAAGGAGAGTTTAGGGCTAGTCTAAATATCTAAAAAGGGCAAATTCGAATGGGATTTTGTGGTACTTAGGCATTTCTTGAAGCGTAGATTGCTCAGCTGACTTTTGTCTCGGTAGATGAGGCGAGCGGTGTCTCCGGACGGCTAGCGGCGCGGCGGCCGAAGGACCACACCTAGACTAAAAATTATCAAACATTTCACATAGGTATCTATGGCAAGCGTGAGCGTGAGAGTGGATTTTTCGTTTTGGGTGTGACTTAGTCGATTGGGTTTTTTAATGTTTACGTTTTACAATGCTATATCGGAGCATGGGCGGCGCCGGCGCCGGCTGCAGCCCGCCGCGGGCGCCGCTCACCGCAGTGACACCTATACGCATCGTTCTCGACACTTCAATGTTTTCTTTAATTTTTATGTTTATGCCGTGTTCGTGTACGATTTTGTTGATTGGAATTGAGTTTTGTTGGTGGTGGATTTCGTTTAATACACTTACTAAGAATATTTAGGTCGTATGCGTGGGCACCGGGCACGCGGGTCGAGGGTGCGTCGTGTGTGCGTAGGGTGCACGCTCGCTCGACCCGCGCTGCGCCAGCACCGAGGCGCCGGCGCCGGCGCCGCCTCGCTCCGCCGCCGTGTTGTCTGCTCCTTACGAGACCACCCACCCCACGTCCACCGCGTAGGGCCGCAAACCTTCCTCGCCCTGCTCTATATATCCTTGCCGATCGATGCGCGTTTAAAGTCATCCACCAGGCACGCTCACCGGATCACCACAAAATATATTATTCAAAGCAACTATACTCCTAATGGAAAAACAATCAAGTGAAAGCGTCATTCGATTAATAGCTTTTTATTTTGTTACCCTTAGCACTTCCACAAACATTAAAGTAGTTTTCATATACATAAGTAAACCTAATTACTTATACATATTAAATGCAAAGTAGAAAAATATCCACGTTATGCTTTTCTACCAATGGAAATACATAATGTGTAGTAATTGTAGTTAAAGTGTGGTTATCCCGCATAAATAATGAACATTGGGAGTTTATTACGTCCGGCGTTTCACAAAAGATATTTGGTACATTAAGTTGGTTTAGATAGCTGACACGATTATATGGTACATCTACATTATATTTTACAGGCCACATTCCACTCTGGTTGAACCTACAAACATAACGTAACCTGCTGTGCTGCTAGGTTGTCCTGTGTTTGAACTTTATTTTGTGGTTTAGATACATTGGGCTTGTGTGATGTTTCGCCAGTGTAAAACGCTGTGTTGTGAGTGTTTACTGTATTTTTTATTTAGTATTGAAACTTATACACACTCTTTACCCCTTTCTTGCCAACCTGTAACAGTATCGTGTATGTTTAATTTTCTTGTAGAATGGTTTCCATATTTCATGAACATAGCACAATTAACCTAAACTGGATTTTATAAAGGTCCACCGGAAAACGATCAAATAAGTACATAATGTACACGTAAATCAAATACATAATTATTTATAAACGAGTAAGCTCCTGACAGACCTTTATCGAACTCAGTTGTATATGTGGTCTGATACGAAAATGAAGTTAGTTAGCATTGCGTTATGATTGCGGTCCACAAATTTTAGTGCACTTTGAATATACCTATATGAAACTTAAACGGCAGCACGAACAGGTTTTTTACGAGTCACCCAACTCTAAAGAAGTCCGTCTAATTGTTCCTTGCAATAAATTGTACTAGGTAGGTAATTTAATTGATGATCTAATGTGCTACAAATACAACCTATGCAATTAAGTAGGCATTACATTAGCAAATAGCTCCAGTAGATCACAGGTGGGCGTATTGGGCGGGCGGAGCGTGTGGGCGGGCGTGGACCACGCATGCGCCTGTTCGCCTTCTCGTCCACCAGACTAATCCAAACCACTGAGCCCCGAATGACAATTAGTCGCTCTCTCTATCAACTACTATAGTGATAGAATAAGAAGCAAAATCGTGTCCGTAAACCGTCGACTGTTAGTAGCGCGCATTACGAGAGCCCTTGGAAAACGCTGACGCGCCAAAGCCGTTCAGCCGAACCACTACAACGCACACTTGACCGCCTTCGCAACGGGAATCAAGCGATCTTTACGTTACTTTTACACTCTTCATACCTAACACGACTGAATTTTAGAATTTCAATTAGTGACTAAGAGAACGATGTATCTGCTGTTCTTTGTAGATTTAGGTGACCAACCTATATTTCACTCTGTTTTACCGTATATTTTATGTTATTTATATTCTGGAACTTTTCCAACATGTTACCTTCGCTATAGGTAGCCTAGATTAGATATTAGAGGTAGATTATCTGCACTAATGAACCCAAAATCTCTTCGTGTTTCGTAATTGACACGTGCCTCTTAATCTTAATTTCTGTGAGAGTCCACCGAAGCGTCGCGAGTCGCGTCGCGACGCCGCGCGCGATAAGACAAGGCAGGCGAAGACGAATGATGCGGATATTTCGGGCGAGGCGGAGTGGACGCTGCCGCTTGCTCTATATTTTAAATAGTTTTTTTAAATATTTTTTTCTGGCAATGACGCACGGCGGCGGTTCCTCCACGGCGACATACCACTGGCTCCGATCTGTTGCATACTTACAGTTTTAATATTATAGTCGTTGATCGATGTCTACTAACATAACAAAACTAGATTGCTCGTGCCGTGTCGAGGCTGCAAACAGGGCTAGGTACTTATAGAATGTGATGACAGTTCTGTTTTTGAGAAGTATTTAATGAACAACAGATGACCTTTCACTTCCATAGCTCTATATATAAGTACTATACACCGCTTTACGTGAACGGTCATCTTGGGGTGTCGGCAGCACGCGTTCGGGAATTAGTTTTTGATTCCTTAGCGCGAGTTGTCTGGCGTTGATGTGGGAGCGTGGAGTTTGATTTGTGTGTTTGGGTTGGCAGGTTGTCGCCGGGCTACGTGTACGGCACGCCGGGGTACACGATGGGCGCGATGGGCGGGGTGGGCGCGGGCGTGACGTCGGGCGCCGGCGGGCTGGTGCAGCTGCCGCAGCTGCAGCACGCCGCCGCCATGGCCGCCGCCAACCACCTGTACGAGTACCAGGCCGCGGCCGCGCAGGGCGCCGCCGCTTACCAGCAGCAGTACGCCGCGGCAGGATTCGACCCCTACGCTACCGCCGCTGGTACGTATCAATTATGTAAGAACAAAGTTTTATCACTATTTTTTGGTTATTATTGCTATTTAAATTCTTCAGGGCCTGCTGATTTTAATATCCATCTCGCTGAAATCAAAAGTTTTTAACAGACTTGTGTCCATCGTCGTCGAAATTAGAACTAAGAAACCATTTGAAAATTCTTTGGATCGTATCGGAACGTACAAACTTGAGCGACTTGCTAACACAGCCTCCCTTGCCTTGCCCCAGCAGCCGCGGCGGCGGCGGCGAGCGGCGCCGGCTACATGTCCCCGTACTACGCGCTGCCTAGCGGCGGCGTGCAGGCGCCTCTGCTGCCCCAGCTCTCCTACCCGCCGCAGCTCCAAGAAGCCCGTATGCAGTAACAACCAACGACCGGTGGCTATACTATCACAGATTACGCCAGAAGATTTTAAGATCTGACCCAAAATTAGTCCTTGGATATCTTATTAAGGCTAGTGGATATATATATTTGACTGCGACGCATGCGTAGCCACGTGGAGGGAGTAGGATTTTTAAATGTGATGAAGATAGGTAAATGTGGCCGAGCAACACTCGGTTTTTCCTTTGGATGGACGAATAGGAAATCGTAGCGCCTATAGTGTACTTGGTAAAATGTGAAATATGGAAAAATAAATGAGGTCGAACGGTCCGTTTGTTACCACAGGGAAGCCAAATAGTTAGATTAAACATTAATCAATTTCTACTACTACTTAATAGACATGGTGTCAACCAAAAAAATTATTACACGACCAAAGCTCTGAGCTTTTAGTAGGATTAAGATACCTGATGGTGGTACTTCCGACATCGCAGACCGGACGCGGGGCCGCGTGCCGTCCGCGGGCGCCCTGGAGTACGTGTAGATATATTAGATGTATTATACGTAGCTATGTTAAACAAAGCTCTTGCCTGATTCATTCATACTTCCTGACATCACATTATGTAAATCATATTTCCTATTTTTTATACTTGATAGATTAAGATACTTTTCTAGGTACATTTTCCTTCATATTTTAATACAATTATAAAATCTTCTATTACACACTTGATTTTTATGCATGTACCTATATCAGATGTTAAATGACAATAAGATGTAACATTTATGATCATCTACGATTGAATTCTGCAGCTTGTAGGACGGAGTCTTACCAGAATATTGCGATGTATATTTTATTGTAAGGCAGCTAACGTCTGAGAAACATATTTGGGTCGAGTTTCTTCCTAATTTCAATATAGTTCTATTTTATGTAGATACCTACACTATAAAAACACTATGATACACAGAAAAATATAAATATCGTGTTTTGTTAAAGCTTAAGTTAAAGCCCAACAAATCCAAGGCTCCCAGTGCACTTCAGTTTAATTTCAGCTTTCGTTATAAATGTACATTATCCACAGGGATAGAATAGATATCACATTATTAGATAATCTGAGGCTATTTGATAAAGGAAATTAATGTTTGGAAGTTTTCTCGATTATGTAGTAAGATACCCTACATGTATGGGTGGTGGTAAAATAAAGTATCATACAAGTTTCTCTAAATAACTAAAAATTCGTCACTATCGGAAATGAAATATTTTTTTGAGTCACGTAGGTAATTGAAAACGGATACTAGAAGACATGAAATAGAAAACTGAAAAAAAAAACCAATCTAACCAGGCACTAGTTAGGCCTAGCTTATTCTGTTCTCTAGGTCTGTACTGTCATGTCCACGTTGCTCAATATGCCCCAAATAGGGCTTGGTTTAGTTTTAAGGAGAGCAATAAAACGGCTAATTAAAGTTATTAATTGAATAAGGTAAGTAATCGTAGTTGCGTTCTTGCAAACGTCATATTTTCTTGTACTTGCCTCTGCGTAATTTAGGGGTCGTTCTCCAAAGCGGTAGAGAGTACTTACTAGTTAGAATAATTCAATGACTAGTCCATATAACGTTATTTTAATGAAATCAATGTCTGCCGGCCTACTTGAATTACCTATATAATATGTATACCTACTTATCTTTTTACAATATTATGTACCTTACATGCACCATAAAGTATCAACCTACATTTTAATAGGAAACCACAAAGTTTGTCGTCTTTATTCTTCAACTCTCAGACAGGTAAAAGACGGCATTCTATGTACACTATATATTCACGCAATATATTTTGTATTTTTCTTGTAACTGAAAACAGTAAAACATGGATATCTTAGTCCTGTTTACCTTTGGCCGGTGACTTAGTACAAGTTAGGAGCACTAGACAGATTAGATATAGATCACTGAATCGTAGTAGATAAGATAATCTTAATTATTGTATAATGCTGTTATTCGTAATTTATTTTGTTGATATTTGTAAATCTACACGTTGATAACTATTTATTATGTGGAAGAGTAATAAAAATTGTTAAATATTTACCGGCCGAATCAAGTCTCCCGTCGTTCTTACAGACAGCTAAGTAGCACATAGCTCGTTCTTCTAAAAAAATGTTTGAGAAAACTTCTCTAATGGATGAGTTACGTGTCACTTAACGTCTCTGAGTACAGTGGTTAAAGCACATGCGCCGACTGAGCTCCCATCATGGTTCGGCCTTTAATTATATCGAAATGTACACAATATACATTATTATTTAAGTAGATTTTAAATATTAAATGCATACCAAATTAATATTGACACGTGTTAGCCATAGTTGTGGCCATCTTGCCTTATTTATATATATAGACTACATACTTACATAATGCATAGTTTATGAAAAATAACTTTATAAACGTATCCATGCAAATAGGAATAAAAATACACCTTCAAAGTAAGTATATTTTTTCCAAAGTCTGTAGGCTCGTCACGCCAAAAAGTCCACTATAGTGCATTTCATTCGCGATATTTTAAAGCACAATACCTATATACTTATATCTTATAATATTATGTATTACTACAAATGTGAAATCATAATAAAACTAAATAATTGTTATCATCATTAATTTAAATTTATACTATAATGTACTTAATATAGGATAAACATAAAACGAGAAATTAAATCTTAAGGGAAAAAGTTGTTTTTTTTTCCCTAGATTCAACCCAAACCAGGCAGATTTTTTTAAAATATTTAATTCATCCCATCAGGGATAGGCAAAGGAACTGAGTCCATACAGCCACGTCTGATGTGTTTTGTAAATTTCTGTATATTAAAGTCCTGTCATCGTCAGAGTTGTGTCAGTCTGTCCTAGTCACGTCCTGTCAACTTCTCATGCCTTCCGTAAAGCGATAGTGTACTTTACGGCGAGCAGTGCCCTAAGCACGACTTGTCGAATCCTGCGTCACGTAAATTCGAATAGTAAACTATAACGAGTTTGTATGACGTTTGGAACAGCGCCCGCCCGTGAGCGTATTTGGAACTAAAATTTAGTATGAGATTTCTCGATCTCGATACGATAACCGTAACGTAACGCAGGATTCGACAAGTCGTGCTTTAGGGCACAGCAGCCGGCGGATATTTGGGGGTCACAAACAGAGGGAATACGCGTTTTCACTTGAAATCAAACCAGGCAGAGGCACAATGAGGCTGACAATTGCTCTATGCATAGGCCTGATAGCTCAAAAAATCCAAAAAATAACTACTTACTTAAGTACTATTCAGAGATTCTTGCTAAAACATTAACTAGGTAGGCACCTATTGCTTACAAAGTACAGTTGTACCTTAAATATAAGTTACGACTATGTAGGTACCTAACATTCGGCTTAGTTTGGTATTCGGGTTAGTCTCGCCTGCGCGGACGAAAATAGCCGATGCAACTTATATTTGTGGTTCAGGTTCACCTGTATTTACCTAGTAGAAAAAGAAATAGTAGCGAATGATAAGAATCACATTACCATTTTAATTTTAGTCTACTTTTTCATTATGGACAAAATTGTCATACGCTAACTGTTACCCACGTAGGTAAACCTATGCCTATAATAACATAAGATACTAGCTGTTGCCCGCGACTTCGTCCGCGTAGATTTCGGTTATCGCTATCCCGCGGGAACTATATAATTTTCCCGAATAAAAAGTAGCTATGTTATTCCTCAATATTCAAACTATCTTCTTGCCAAATTTCATCTAGATTGGTGCAGCGGTTTTCCCGTAAAGAGGTAACAAACGGACAGACAACGAGACAGATTTACTTTCGCATTTATAATATTAGTTAGGATACAGGTGTTACAAAAAAGTACCCGTAAAGCCGAAAGGGGGTTTTTTAAATGGTCCATTATAAAGAGTCCATTTACAAAAATTTTATCACTGGAATATTTTTTCTACTCCTTTATTGTAATCTTTCAATTAAATGGTAAAAAGTATACAATAATAACCGTAGACAGAGAAAGAGATAGACCGCTGGATACTTCTTACTCACTCGCACACAAAAAGGACGGCTTAATACACAATTGTTCATGGCGAAAAGAGACAAAGATATCTATTTTCTGTCCCTCATCGTATGGCCGGGTTTTTCAAGGTTGCGCTTCGCAATGCTCAAACAAACTTTGACGTTTGTCGGAAGGAGCGGAAGCAGTTAATTGATTTTCAGGTTTAAAAGTTGAAATTGTAAAATATTTCGTGATTTACTTGCGCTAAAAAGTGGCCGGTGATAGCTTTTTAGCTTTTACATCTGTGATAATGGCGCGGTGTAGTGTTATTGGCTGTAAAAGCGATAATAGAAGGAAGGTTCCTGGGTTGTCTTTTCATTCGTAAGTAGACAATTTATTCTCGTATATTTTGTTAGTTCAATGACTAATGTAGTTATATTTTTATGGTTGTTAACTATGTGCGTTACATTTTTGTTAAATTTGTTACATTTCGGCTATATTTCTGATAATTTTGCTTTATAACCTCAAAGATTAGTGTTGCTAGTTTCTAGAATAAAAAATTACCCCACAATAGGGTAATTCGTAATATATCAAATAATTCATTTCCTTTTTTATGAAAATTTCAGATTTCCCGCTGACCCAGACCTTCTTAGAAAATGGGTAGAAGCTACGGGAAAAATCAATTATGTGTCAAATCCTTCATCAAAAATATGTAGTGACACAACATTGCTTTGGAAGAAAGGGAAGACAACAGTACTTCACTTATTAACTTTTGTAGAGTTTCTTACTGTTAATTATACATTTTCACCTAATATATATGTTTCACTGAATTATTTTTAGTGATTGACTTGAGTACCTACTTAATAAATAATATACTTGTGGGGTAATTTTTTCATTACTTGGCAACCGTAAATATTGTATGTACTATATCTGTTGTCCCTTTCGGCGGCACGCTTGCTAGCATTCTTTTGTATCTTTATTCTATGATAATTAAGGAGTATTTTTAAGCAAAATTCCGTAACTGAGAACACGCTAAATATCCTAGCATTGTGGTCTATGGCACAGTGACGGAAAATACGCTGCCGGAAAACTTCATAAAATAGTGAATTAAAAAAAATGTGTTACCTCTACGTGTTTTCCGGAAAGCATGTACTTTTTTAAAACCGCCTTAAAAAACCTTAGAAAAAAAAACGTAAAATAATCCTGTAAACTAATGGCCTAGCACTAGCAGTGCCCTAAGCACGACTTGTCGAATCCTGCGTTACGTTACGGTTATCGTATCGAGATCGAGAAATCTCATACTAAATTTTAGTTCCAAATACGCTCACGGGCGGGCGCTGTTCTAAACGTCATACAAACTCGTTATAGTTTACTATTCGATTTTACGTGACGCAGGATTCGACAAGTCGTGCTTAGGGCACAGAAATATGAAGTCGGTGCGGTGCGAGCGGATGTTCTTTGAATGAAGCACC
Source organism: Clepsis dumicolana (assembly GCA_963691665.1). Taxonomy (NCBI): domain Eukaryota; kingdom Metazoa; phylum Arthropoda; class Insecta; order Lepidoptera; family Tortricidae; genus Clepsis; species Clepsis dumicolana. Next base: position 13,863,514 of record OY829508.1, read on the forward strand.
GGAAGGCATGAATAGCTGACAGGACTTGACTAGGACAGACCACAGACCTAATAGCAAGTGGACCGGTGATACCTACAGAATTAGCGTGCATACCTACTAAAATTTGGCACGTAACATGGCTGCTTTTCATAGGGTTGGGACTGTTAAACGTATGCAGATATCGATATCGATAAAATCTACGCTATAGTAGTTTATGCAACTGTTACATTACGAGTGTTTTAAGGCCTAATTATCTAGAGTAGCATACATTACTTTTATCTACACACATATTATAAGTACTCTAAGACACGTTCAGAAGCAGAAGGCATTATCATATCCATACCTGTCACGAATTTGACTGTTGTTTTTATCATAGATAAGTAAACATACCGAGCTGACGTTTCGTATCGACTGTTTTTTTATTGTAAATTATGTTGGTTTTTGCAGATATTTCACATTTTCTACGGTTTTTGAACGCATTATAGAGGAGTTATGACATGTGTGTATATGGGTTTGCAGATGCGTTGCCAACCTAGAGAGCTAAGATGGAATTCCTCTTTTGCCCGTAATTACACCAGGGCCGCGTTTTATAAAGCTACAAGTTACAATTTACAAGCGGAAGTCTCTTTCTAACAAAAGGTGATAGAAAGAGGCTTCCGCTTGTAAATTGTAACTTGTAGCTTTATAAAACACGGCTCAGCTGTCTTACTCTCCACACCGGGACACAACAGTGCAAGCACTGCTACTTAGCGGCAGGATTAGCGAGTAAGATGGTGGTAGTGATCGGGACGGACCTCGCACAAGGTCCTACTAACCACAAAAGTGAAAATAAAAAACATTTGCCTTAGGCATCTCCAAAGTTTTTATTAATTTCTAATAGTTTCTGAAAGATACTTTGTCACAACACTCACAACTTCTTTTTCTGTGATAGCGAAACCTCTAATCTATAATCATTTTGATTACAGACATTACCTTACCCTCACACTTGATGTACAAAGCAACACAGGTGACAGGCACGAGTAGACTGAAAAAGAAGAATATTAAGTATCTATAAGTTTATCTCTAGCCTGCTCAAGGGACATTTTTTCCAAATCTCAAATCTGGTTCAGCCTGTGCGTTGTGTGTCAGTCAGTAAGTCACGGTTTTATTTTATATGTTTAGATCTAATAATTACCTGAATTGCTCCGTCACGTCATCAATCTCGTCACATTAAGAGTTCTGTTGAAGCATGACATGTCGAAGTGCATCGAGCAGACAAACCATGTCTTATGTCATGGGTTTATATTTTCAATTCCAATCCTTTTATTTTTGGCAGTTTCATTCACAGGAAATCTGACGAAAAAAAAATTCAAACAATGTTTAGAATTTCATCGATACCTATGTCGATACTTAGCACCGCATAAGCTAATATGCCAAAATCAAGCAAATTATTTCTGTTGAAATAAATAAAATCATTGGAAAATAAAACAAATCGTAGTTAAACAGACGTTCGTACTCATTTTATAAGATCATTATGTTACGATACATGCCAAAATACAATAAAACATTCGAATTATTCAAGGTAACTGGTTACTAACCTTTGAAGGGTCAATTCAGGTTGATTAATGTTTTTTTAACACTACACTGTCTGACGCAGCACTAGGGCATGATTAGGACAATCAAAGACAGAGCCCTGCACACCATGATAACTCGTTTCTTAGAGTAATCCTCACAAAAACAGCAAATATATTCGGAGCCGGCTACCGTTTGACAGCACATCTACCACGAAACTTGGCACGGAACATGGTGGCACCTGCCACGCTGTCGTAAACTCGTGACGTCACTTAGAGAGTGCTTCCAAATTTAGTAACCAACAAATACTGTTTGTCTCTCCTATTCTTATGCAGCTGTCAGTAACTTAAAAAGAGATAAAATGCCGTTTGACATGTATGTGTCGATATGGCAGATATTTGTATAAATCACGCTTCATATAGAAGAATATAACGCCTCCACTTTCCTATCTCAATGGGACAGACTGACGACTCTGAAGATGACAAGACTTTAACTTTAATATACAGAAATTTATAAAACACATCGGATGTGACTGTGTGGACTCAGTTTCCTTTGCCTATCCCTTATGGGAAGAATAAAAAAAAATTGGCATCTGGCCCTAAACTATGAAGTGCAAAATTCGAACTTCGTGTCGTGCCGTCCCGCTCACGCTAATATGATTTAATACGAGAGCGAGCCGGACGATACGATACGAACTTCGATTTTCGAATTTCGTAGTCGTCCCCCTGCCCCCCGACCACGAAGTGCAAAATTCGAACTTCGTATCGTGCCGTCCCGCTCACTCTCGCATTAAATAATATTAGCTTGAGCGGGACGATACGACACGAACTTCGATTTTCGAATTTCGTAGTCGTCCCCCTGGCTGTATCAGACCACAGACCTAATAGCAAGTGGACCGGCGATACCTACAGAATTAGCGTGCATACCTACTAAAATTTGGCACTTAACATGGCTGCTTTTCATAGGGTTGGGACTGTTAAACGTATGCAGATATCGATATCGATAAAATCTACGCTATAGTAGTTTATGCAACTGTTACATTACGAGTATTTTAAGGCCTAATTATATAGAGTAGCATACATTACTTTTATCCACACACATATTATAAGTACTCTAAGACACGTTCAGAAGCAGAAGGCATTATCATATCCATAACTGTCACGAATTTGACTGTTGTTTTTGTCATAGTTAAGTAAACATACCGAACTGACGTTTCGTATCGACTGTTTTTTTATTGTAAATTATGTTGGTTTTTGCAGATATTTCACAAATTTTACGGTTTTTGAACGCATTATAGAGGAGTTATGACATGTGTCTATATGGGTTTGCAGATGCGTTGCCAACCTAGAGAGCTAAGATGGAATTCCTCTTGTGCCCGTAATTACACCGGCTGTCTTACTCTCCACACCGGGACACAACAGTGCAAGCACTGCTACTTAGCGGCAGGATTAGCGAGTAAGATGGTGGTAGTGATCGGGACGGACCTCGCACAAGGTCATACTAACCACAAAAGTGAAAATAAAAAACATTTGCCTTTGGCATCTCCAAAGTTTTTATTCATTTCTAATAGTTTCTGAAAGATCCTTTGTCACAACACTCACAACTTCTTTTTCCGTGATAGCGAAACCTCAAATCTATAATCATTTTGATTACAGACATTACCTTACCCTCACACTTGATGTACAAGGCAACACAGGTGACAGGCACGAGTAGACTGAAAAAGAAGAATATTAAGTATCTATAAGTTTATCTCTAGGACATTCTTTTCCAAATCTCAAATCTGGTTCAGGCTGTGCGTTGTGTCAGTCAGAAAGTCACGGTTTTATTTTATATGTTTAGATCTAATAATTACCTGAATTGCTCCGTCACGTCATCAATCTCGTCACATTAAGAGTTCTGTTGAAGCATTATGACATGTCGAAGTGCATTGAGCAGACAAACCATGTCTTATGTCGTGGGGTTATATTTTCAATTCCAATCCTTTTATTTTTGGCAGTTTCATTCACAGGAAATCTGACGAAAAAAAAAATTCAAACAATGTTTAGAATTCCATCGATACCTATGTCGATACTTAGCACCGCATAAGCTAATATGCCAAAATCAAGCAAATTATTTCTGTTGAAATAAATAAAATCATTGGAAAATAAAACAAATCGTACTTAAACAGACGTTCGTACTCATTTTATAAGATCATTATGTTACGATACATGCCAAAATACAATAAAACATTCGAATTATTCAAGGTAACTGGTTACTAACCTTTGAAGGGTCAATTTAGGTTGATTAATGTTTTTTTTACCACTACTCTGTCTGACGCAGCACTAGGGCATGATTAGGACAATCAAAGACAGAGCCCTGCACACCATGATAACTCGTTTCTTAGAGTAATCCTCACAAAAACAGCAAATATATTCGGAGCCGGCTACCGTTTGACAGCACATCTACCACGAAACTTGGCACGGAACATGGTGGCACCTGCCACGCTGTCGTGACGTCACTTAGAGAGTGCTGCCAAATTTAGTAACCAACAAATACTGTTTGTCTCTCCTATTCTTATGCAGCTGTCAGTAAGTTAAAAAGAGATAAAATGCCGTTTGACATGTATGTGTCGATATGGCAGATATTTGTATAAGTCACGCTTCATATAGAAGAATATAGCGCCTCCACTTTCCTATCTCAATGGTGTCAGACTGTCAGATGTCAGTGTCACAGTGTCAGTCACAGAGTACCTTTTTATAACTGGTGTCAGTGTCAGTTCGATCGAGTTCGGGAGTGGGAGGTCGGATAGCGTCTGTCTCGTCTTTCTTGGTCGTTTGAGCATTTTGCCATTTGATTATTTGTTTTAAATTTTGTTAAACGTGAAGAATTAATCACTGTCATTAACCCTTGAAGAGCTAGATTACCTTTATAATGGCTGGCCAGGGACACCAGTTTCCCGGTAACTTTCCGGGTAATGCCGGCTCGATGCGGTCGGGCTTTGGGGGCGCTCCCATGGGTGGGCAAATGCAACCCATGCCTAACCAGATGGCAGGTATATATCTATAGCATTAATGCTAAAATATTTGGAAACTAATTCCATTAATTGGATAAACTCTAGCTACATAGATACAATGTGTAAAAATGTAGTTTTTTTGCTTTTACACTCTGTATGTTTCTTACTCAATTAAGTTTTCATAAAATTTATGTACTCGTAGGTATGTGCTTAGAATCTTATTAACCTAAGACAAAAACTTCAGATGAATGGAATGAAATGTCTAAAGAATTTGAGAACTTCTTATTGTAATACTCAAACAAGTTACTAAATTAGATATTAGAAATGATTTTCAATCAACACGCATCTTTCAAATGCTTGTTTAATTATCCATCGTATTTTATTCCGAAGTTGTATTCTCTCAAACTTTCAGAGAGCAGTCTTCATAACAATTTTTGTAATATTTTCAGGAGTGATGGGGGGACCTATGACCAATCCCAGTGGCATGGTCGGCATGGGGAACCAAATGGTCCCTCCATATGGAGCAGCCATGCAAAACCAGATGGGAGCCATGGGAATGGGGCCCCAGGTATGTACATGCAGCTGTTGAAAATAGTAACTTAAAATTTAATGTATAAACCGTAAAGTAAATGCAAACATGTTTAAAGTTTACACACCTCTTTGTATTCAGTGTGTCAGTCTCTGGGTGATGGAGAGTTTTATGTATTTGCATGTGGTTTCCCACGAGAGTGACATAGTCACATTCAATCTACATAATTATTTTAGGGAATTTAACATGGTTTCAGGGCATGGGAGTGGGGGTTGGTGGCACCCCCAATCCAGGACTAGCTCAACAAGTACAACAGCAAGGTTTGTAGTATTTGTAACTTGAAGAGCAATGAAACTTTAACAAATATTGTGCCGCAACTTCTTCTCCATAGAATTTGGTTATTACTAACTATCCCACAGAAACTATGCAATTTAATCTAGGATATAAGCTATCTCCGTTCCAAAATTCGATCCCAATCCGTCCAACCATTTCTGTGTGATTGAGTAACGAACACCCAGACATCTACACACAAAAAAAATTGGTTGTCTGTAAAGTTGGTTTACTGACGATAGTTGAACGTGACAACGTCGTAAGAAAATACTGATGGAATGGTTGCATTTTTCAAAAGAAAATTTTAATTTTATTTGTTTGATAGATATTTTGTACTAGCTTTTACCCGCGGCTTCGCTCGCGTGAACCATAAGCATTTCAAAGATGCAAGCAATCAAGCAAGCAAGCAAGTGTGCAAGCGAACCTGCAAGCTTGCAAGCAATATTGCAAGCAAGCATGCAAGCAATATTGCAAGCAAGCATGCAGGCAAGCATGCAAGCTGGCACGCAAGCAAGTAAGCACGCAAGCAAGCATGCATGTAAGCAAGCATGCAAGCAAACATGCACGTAAGTATTCAAGCAAGCATGCAAGCAAGCAGTCAAGCAAGCATGCAAGCAAGCAAGCAAGCATGCAACCACACATACAATTAATCCATCATGTAAGTGGGCCTTAAGAATGCAAGCAAGCATGCAAGCATAAAACAGCACCAGCGAGGAAGCATGGAAGCAAACAAGCATTCAAGCAAACATGCAAGCCTGCGATCAAGTATGCAAGCAAGCATGCAAGCAAGTATGTAAGCAAGCATGCAGGCAAGCATGCAGGCAAGCAAGTATGCAACCAAGTATGTAAGCAAGCATGCAAGCAAGCATGCAGGCAAGCATGTACGCAAGCATGCAAGCACGCATGCAGGCAAGCTTGCAGGCAAACTTGCAAGCAAGCAAGCATGCAACCATGCAAGTAAGCATGCAAGCAAGCATGCAAGCAAGCATGCAAGCAAGCATGTTAGCAAGCATGCAAGCAAGCATGCAAGCAAGCATGCATGTAAGCAAGCAAGCATGCAAGCAAGCAAGCATGCAATCAAGCATGCGTGCAAGCATGTAGGCAAACATGCAAGGAAGCATGCAACCATGCAAGCAAGCATGCAAGCAAGCATGTTAGCAAGCATGCAAGCATGCAAGCATGCAAGCAAGCACGCAAGCAAGCAAGAATGCAAGCATGCAAGCAAGCAAGCAAGCAAGCAAGCAAGCAAGCAAGCAAGCGAGCATGCAAGCAAGCATGCAAGCATGCAAGCAAGCACGCAAGCAAGCAAGAATGCAAGCATGCAAGCAAGCACGCAAGCAAGCAAGAATGCAAGCATGCAAGCAAGCAAGCAAGCATGCAACAAGCATGCAAGCCGATTGTGCCTCTCTATCGCTCGTTCCACGCTCTCGCTTGCACTTCAAGCCTTAAATGGAACGCCTCAGACCGAGGTAACGCCGCATGAGTCATGTTTTTTCGTGCGTGCAGCCGGCTCCATCGAATTATAAGACGTCACGTCAAAAAAAAAAAAAATAGGATAGACTGTTGTGTTGACTTGTAAATGTATTTTCGAAGTTCAACTGCTTGTCTACTTTGCCAATCCTGGATGATATCAAACAATCAATCATTTAGCCCCCTTTACCCGGAGACTCCTTTCTTGTATTAAGTAGTTCCTTTTTTTGTAACCTCATCTATAGTATGTCTATAGCTGATACTTTTAGTTAAGAATCTAGTAAAATCATGCCTGTGAAATGGATCAAATGAAATATTAAAAAAACGATCCAACAGCCTCCTAAGGGGTTACCCGTAGATGAAGTATATTTCACAGAGGAGGGGATTAAGGGGTGAATTGTTACCTATTTGATGGACATGTTAGATGTAATTTGGTACCTTAAAAAATCAAATTAAAAGTAGACTTTCTGCTGACCCAACTGTAAAGTAGTTTACCGAATGGCAAATAACCTTACCCTCCCTCACTTTCATTTTCATAGAAAGGATTCTAAGATGTTAAAGTTTTTCATAATAATTAAGCTGGAAATGTTCAACTCCTATACTTATACATAATATGTCTCCTGTATTTACTGTATACCTAGTTCCCGCAGGATAGCACTAACCGAATTTTATGAATACTGTGTCTAGTAGTTGTCTAGTATACAATATTTGTGTTTGATATTTATTCACGCCGAAACGGCTGGACGGATTTGGCTGAAATTTTGAATGGAAATAACTTACTATCGTATTCTACGCAGACGAAGCAACAGCTTGTTTGATATAAGTTGAGGTTATTGGTAAAGACCAGTTCAGGTTGGTTGTAAGGTTTTCCTCACAGGTGGCATAGTAAGGATGTGTGGGGCCGTCTGGCTGGATCAGGTGGGCTATCGATGGTGTCGAGCGTTCATTCAGCCCAGTTCCCCATGGTTGAAACAGACGTTTACTGCTCCAGCGGCGCCCCACGTAGCATCGTTCTCTGCTGACAAAGGGACATCCTTAAGGCTGACATCCCTTAAGATCATCCTCTCCTAGCTTATCACTCCCGCTGCCACATACAATGACACCCTCAACTAGGATGTCTTTACTCATCTCCTCATTCCCTCAGTGTGGGCAGGAGGGGTCACTTATAATACCTATAACACGCAGGTGGCATGCAGCAGGCAGTGGCGGTGCCGACGGCGGCGCCGCCCGCGCCCGCGCCCTCCGCGCCCGCGCCCTCCGCTCCCGTCCAACCTCAACAAAACAAAGACTTCAACACCGCTTCCCTGTGCAAGTATGTCAAATTTTAGCATAATGATGTAGCCAAATTCGGTCTTTGTATGTATATTCTTTGATCTTTTCTTTTTTTTCGTTGTCTAGTACCCATAGTACAGGCTTTGCCTAGTTTGGGACTAGGTCAATTGGTGTCAATTTGTCCCATGATATATATTTATTTATTTTATTTAAGTATACTGGGTTCGTTTGAATGAATTGTCAATATTTCAACCCGGGGAATGAGATAGTCTAAATTAACACCCCTATAAAGTTTTTACTTTGAAAAAAAAAAAGCAATCTCTCGTACATTCTTTGCCTCTGCTGGTTGACAATTTATATGGGAGAGAGATTTTTTAAATTTTTATTTAAAAAAAAGCTCACAGGGCTGCTATCTTAGACTTACTCAACCCCTGGCTGAAGTCTTGACCGTTCATTAAAAGAAACTGTTTACTTCTTTCAATCGAATGTTCACATTTTATACATATTTGAACAGGTTTGGCCAGGAAACAGTGCAGGACATTGTCAGTAGAACACAGGATGTTTTCCAGACATTGAAAGCAATTCAAGTAAGTGATGCACCAGTCTTACTATTTAATTGGTTTAGGACTCCAACTTCAACTTACGGCTACTGTGACAAGCGGTCTCAAATATAAGTTTTATAATGTCTCTACAACATTGGTAAGAAATCATTAACCCCCGACGCAAAAAGAGAGGTGTTATGAGTTTGACCTGTGTATCTGTGTGACATCGTAGTTCCTAAACGGATAAACGGATTGCTTTAGTACTTTTTTTATAACTGACTGTATGTATGATTGAAATATTATTATTCCCACCATAATGATAACGAGTGTCCATAGAAATAATTAGAATGCTTTTTTAAATTTTATGAATATAAAATATTTGCAATTTTATTATAGTTCGGCAAAAACCTATCAACCTTATTTTATTTGATTAGATTACATTACTTATATTATTTGTTTCTATACAAAGTTAATTCATAAATTTTACAATGTCTCTTATTACTACAATTATTAAGTTGGATCTTCACTGGGGACTGGGGACAAGGTCATAATTACGAAAATGAATCCATAAGTACATGTTATAATATAACATTATGAATTTCTAATTTACTTATGTCATGTCAAAGTTGGAAATTGAAAATAATGGCAGATACTTGATTAAAAAAATACAACCGAAAATAATTGATTACAATCAACAGTCATAACATGAAACTACCGTGAGACTCAATCATAGTGAAATAAAAACGGATCACTCACGTATATAAGTCGAGTTTAGCCCGACATGTTTCGGACTAATTCGTAGTCCTACCTCTGGGAGCGCACGACCCAGCGGCGGCGAGACGCACACTGCGCGCCGCGGCTCTGCTCGCTCGACTACTAGACGCAGCTGTAAGCGGCACACAACTACCCTCGTTTTCATCGTCATTTTTATTATTGTCAAATGCAGGGTAGCACACTACACTGACCACATCACTCTGTAAAGGCTCGTCCACATTCACCGTTGACGCAGTATTTAGCAGTCTTCCAAGTTGGGGGCACCGACCATCCACTATCACGATTAAAATTGGGATGACGACTAATTTCAATGGCTTCACGTACGTGTGGTTTCGGGCTCAACTCGACTTATATACGTGAGTGATCCGTTTTTATTTCACTACAACAGTCATAATTTAAAAATTAATTAAATGTTTAAAGGAAAGATGTATCTAGTAAGCAATACTAATGTTTCAGCCTCCAAACGGCACCCAAATAGGCGAGAATGCCAGCAACGATAAAAAGACAAAGATGCAAGAGCAGCTGCGCACGATCCGGCTCCTGTTCAAGCGGCTCCGGCTCGTCTACGACAAGTGCAACGAGACCTGCCAGGTAACGGACTAAGAAATGCCGGGTGGGGTGATCATCCAGGTGGGTCAGTATGGGAAAGTCTGGAACTAATAACTCTAGGGACATTTGTTCTTAGGACACAATTTGGACCCATACTGTTGATTTTAGAATATACAAAAAAAAAACATTTATTTTCTTTATATTTTTAACGTAAAAGAGGGGTGTTATAAGTTTGACCTGTGTATCTGTGTGTCTGTGTGTCTATGTATCTGTGTTTCTGTCTGTGGCATCGTAGCTCGCAAGTGGATGGACCGATTTCGATGCGGTTTTTTTATTTGAAAGCTAGTTTAATCGAGATAGTTCTTAGCTAAGTTTCATTAAAATTGATTCACCCGTTTTTGAAATATTGAACTTTGAAATGACAATGTCATGGGTTTTTCAACTTTTCTAAGTTGGTTAGGTTATTAGGGAATCCACGACTCGGTAAACTTTCGTATTTTATCATCATCATTCATCAAATCTCGCCCTTGAATACCAATTGAGAATAGCGAATATCTTCCTATAAACTAGGTCGAAAAAAATTTGTACGTCACTACTTCATCAATTACGACTGTAAAAATACAAAAATATTCTTCTATTGCTAATTGGTTTATTTTAAACTATTTTTTTGTATTTTTATTTTTACGGTCATCCTGTTCGAAATTATTTATAAAATTTCAAACTGAAATTTCGACGTAAGATATCAGGTACGCATGGCTGGTGTCAAAAAGTTTCACACGTGACACGGAATGCTATCTTTTCTTATTTTGTTTCAGTAATTGTTTATAAACTTTATAGTTGCACTTGTTGTTTAGTAGTTCAAACCAATCCACATTTTTTCACCATTTTAGATTTTTATTTCCACTAGCGCAATAGTGCATGTTCCCAAAAAAATTATTCCCTGAGCCACGTTCAACATTTAGGTACTATCCCAGTAGACTAAAGTCTATTAGTTCTCAGTACAGTCGAGTTCTCCAATATCTACACAGTCAACAGTTAAAAAATATCTATACACAGACCTTATTGCCAGCTACATAATAGAGTTGTGCCTACTCGGTCTTTAAAGGGAGCGCTCCGATCTCGTTCAATCGGTAAAAGGAACTAGTTCGGACTTTAGTTCCTTTAGTTCAGTAGTTCAGTGAACGAGTTGGAACTGTTTTGAGATGTGAAGGACACGAAACGGAATGATAGTTGTTCATTTCGCTCCCACTTGCTCTAGAGACACTTTGAACGATCGCTATTTATCTCGCTCCTCGGTTTCGGTCACTCTCACTCGCTCCGTTCCGCTCAAGCGATTCATCCACTCCACTCCTCTACCTACTGAACTAAAGGAGCGAAGACCGATTCAAATCGTGCGAAAGGATTTAGTTCCTTTCGGTCCGCGACGGGAATTCATTCCTAACAGTTCTTAGTTCCTGACCGACTCAAGCCTACTACATAAGATCCGTGTTTAGATGTTGATGAACCGTTGGCTGTACAGATATTGGAGAACTCGACTGTACAATGTGTGGTGTCTTGTCAATTTTCAGGGCATGGAGTACACCCACATGGAGAGTCTGATCCCGCTGAAGGACGAAGCCGATAACAAGACGCTGGACGAGAGGAGAAACACCGAGTCCTACAGGCGGGACTTGGAGGAGAACAGGGAGCTGACTGAACAGGTCTGTTGCACAGGTTACAGAGCCCCGAGCACGAATATTCGAATCTTGCGTAGCGTAATCGTTATCGTAGCGCACGGACCAACCACCCTCTGGGCACCAAATGTCAGGGCGAACGTTTCCGAAACGCATATGCTCATTTGCACCTATAAATCTTATTAGCCACCAATCGCGGCTCACTTTCGACCAGATGACAAGCTATGAACCAATCACGACACACTCCCCCGGCCCGCTCATCGCGGCTTTTTTCGTAATGACTTTTCAAGTAAATTATAGAAGTTGCGGTGTCCAGAGGGTGGTTGGTCTGTGTCGTAGCGCGATCGAGAAATTTCATGTTAAATTTTATTAGGAAATGCGCTCACGGAGAGGCGCAGAGGGTCGAGCACGACTTTACGAATGCTGTGTAACGTAAAATCGAATAGTAAACGTTGTCGAGTTTGTATGACGTTTGGAACAGCGCCCGCCCGTGAGCGTATTTGGAACTAAAATTTTGTATGAGATTTCTCGATCTCGAGACGATAACCGTAACGTTACGCAGCATTTGTAAAGTCGTGCTCGACCCTATGTTCCAAGCGTCATACTAATTTTCTCCACTGGATTACGTTACGAAGCATTCGAATACTCGTGCTCGGGGCACTGCTGGTTTCTGGTTACAGTAATAACTAATAACTATATGGTACTGTCACATAACATCTTTTATGTTCATTTCTGCCACTGTAATTAACCTCTTCATCTTGGTTTCTGGATTTGTTTGTCTCTCCTTGTTTGTGGTGTTCAATAATAGTACATTACTGCAAAGGCCGTGAAGTAAGGGATTGCTGGACGAGCTTTGGGGTAGACGGGGGAGACCGGATAAAACGAGCCCAGCAATCCCTGTTCTGGCCGAGGCTTGTATAGTGCTTTTCTTTTCGAAAATCGAAGTTCATATCGTATCGTCCCGCTCACTCTCGTATTAAATAATATTAGCTTGAGCGGCACGATACGAAGTTCGAATTTTGCACTTCGTAGTACGGGGGCTGTAATCTGTACCACGCTCCACCAATGAGGGCCATCGCGAGACAAAATCCACTAGCATCGCTAGTGTCGGTCGAGTGAGGTCTAACTGTCAATTTCCTCCAATCATAGGCCAGTAGCTTGTCTCTCATTGGTGGAGCATGACAGATAGACCCCAAGCGGTTCTAGGGGATTTTTTTCTCGCGACGCCATACTTAACTGGTAGAACCTAATGAATTTTGCAATGCATTGTGTCATATTTTTATTTGGAAGACTTACCCTCAACGCCATCTATGAGCAACTCAATCAAGCGGCTCACCCACTAAGGAACTTCTACAGTTACGTATTAGTGACGAGAGATGGAGCTACTATCTGAATCAATTACTGTACTATGAATGTTTTATAATATAAGAGTAAAAACAAAAATAAACATAAAATTATTTTAATTTCTTTTTATTTGCCTTCATTGTCTTTGTTTTTTTAATTTCCCTTTGAAAATTATCGTTGTTTCAGGTGGTATTGAAGAATAAGCAACTGAAAGAGGTGATCACAAATTTACGGACTATTATTTGGGAGATCAACGTTATGCTGACTATGAGGAGATCTTAGATATGTTTTAATGTTTGCTGTCGCCTTTGAGAGGACACCTACATTGAACGTATTTTGTTAATTCTGTGATAGTTGCTCTAGGAGAAATATTTGTCAATCTAATGTTAGGATAGGATAAGGATAATCAATCATAATGTTTCAATATATTTTTATAAGATTTTTTACAGTTTTATTCCATCAAAACAATAATAACGTGGTTGAAATAAATAATTTATTTCACTACAATTACTTACATGATATACGTCACAAAATAAGTCTCGAAGTTACACATAAAATTGGCAAGTCTGTTCGTTTTGAAGAACTTTCACTTCACATTTCAGCTTACGTTTAAGTACGGTTTCCAAATTCATAAATATTTCCAAGAACCCATCTAGTAATCTCATATGTACTAAACCTACCTCACTGACGCCGTATTTGAAAACATAAATTACGTTTTACAGCCAAAAAAATTTTTTTTGTTACAAAAATCATTTTACATACCTACAAGCTTTTTTGCTGACTGTAGGCACTTGCACTGTCATCCAATTTACATGTCCATACCAAATTTCAAGTCAATCCGACCACTGTAAGTGGAAGTGAGTCAAATTTAACTTGTAAGATTTGATTACAGACAAACATTGGGACAGCTGACACTAAATTCAAGAACTCTTTGAAAGTTGTCATCGCAACCTGGTCTGTATTTCTAAATCTTTACAATTGTCAGTTTTACATGACAATTCGGACTACATTTCTTTGACAATATGAAGCGCGCTAAAACAAAAGCTCTTCAAGTCAGCAGTTGACACCGAATTGTCATTGAAAACTGACAATTGTAAAGTTGGTGAAATAGGGTCGACGTCACAACGAAACTTTGCTTGAGCTTTACTGGACGTAGTTTTTGGGTCCATAGCGTGTTAAACACTTTTGCCCTTATTCATTAACGTCACTCAAGCCTCCATTAGTTAAGATAGGTTTTGTCTTCTTACTAACGGAAATGTCAATGTAACAAAAAGGGACAAACGAACATTAACGGCATTTTAGTTAAAATAGGTTTATGAATAATAGGGTTTGACTTTCAAATATTTTAGCCCTTGACGTTCAAATGTCTCCAAGCACGGCGATTCTTAATTAACGCTTAACACAACGCACATTTACACCTTATCTACGTTCGACGGGCTTGGTGATCTCAAAGCTGACCTTTTTCGACTTCTTCTTTTCGTAGGGGCGATGGTCGATGGGGGAGTTATCAATTTCAGGGACCTCTAGGCCCTCTATGGTGGGTTCGGGGGCGGCTGCCGGGGGCTGGTCGGCCTGCGCCGGGTCCTCGGGGGCTGCGTCCAGCTCCTTGCCGGCGCTCCTGCCGGCTGGCAAGGCGTGGAAGGCTTCGGCGAGCTCCGGGTTGATCTCCTCGAGAGGGGTGTCTCCTGACCGGATGTAGACTGGCACGTAGCCTGGCACTGGGGGCAGGAACTGCCACTTGGGACGGGCCTCTGGAATGAAGAGAAATGTGAATGCAAGGTAGGTAAAACATTTGACTTAAGTAAAGGGTTTTGACGAGATTAATAAGAACCGTTAGCCTCTAGGTAGTCTAGGTTCACCAGATTTGCCTGAAGTTAAAGTAACGATATACTGTAATTATTTCTATCCTAAAGCAAAGCTGAAATGTGTTAATTATGTCGTACGAAACACGTTATTTTTACGCCCTTGAATGTGAATAGAATTCCCATGAAAATGAATGAATAGGCAAATGCGAAAATCGAAATTGTCTCACAAAATTGCGACGATATCTTTATTACGCACTTAGCGTGGAAACAAAACAGGTTCGCACTTTACTCTTCCATCTCTCTTGAGTGCCTACAATCCAACTGACGTTTATTATCTAAAGCCATGTTTTCCTGTCGGCCGGCGCAAAACGCACGCGCAGTCTACATGCATCGTTTCGCTAATAGATAATGGATAGGCCAGCGGCTTGTTCAAGCTTGACTTCCCTTGTCAGTCGGGTCGTTCACCTCTGCCTGGCCGGGTCGGTTGATGTCTGACCTATACGGCTATGATCCTGTTTGGGATTACAACAAGCCTGTCTAGAGCTGCTAGCATTAAAAATAAGGAAACAATCTTGACGTCTTTTTATTGAAAAAAGCTTTTTAAAAAATAAGCAGGTAACCGTTACGTATAAAACCATACCAGTAGTTATAAATAATTGAATCTCATTGTCATTTAATTGTTACTTGCTGGACCGTGTTTTATAAAGCTACAACACAGCTAGAAGTTACAATTTACAAGCGGAAGTTCCACTCTAAAACCTTTTGTTAGATATTTTTAAATGGCGTTTTTAAATAAAAACACATTGTTGTAATGGATAAGGTGTAGGTTCGCTTGAAGGACTTAGCAAGGAAACGAAGTGGTGTGCACTGTTTGATGGTTTATTTTAAACTGACTCCTACCTCGAAATTACGTGCAGTCATGCATGCACTCACACATGCATATACTAGGACGTACACACATGTCAAGATTGTTTCCTTTTTTTTGTAAATGCTAAAATGAACGAAGTAGGTAGGTACATGTAGAGTTAGGAAGTACTCAGACTTCCATTTTTCACAGTCATTTTTGGCGAGGATTCCTGGATATTTGTATTCAGTTAGGTAACTAAAATCACTGAAATATTAAACGGCTCAGCATAGCTGGCAGTGTTAAAGAGAGAGGAAGAGAGAGATATTCTAAAAGTTAGCGGTAGGTTGTATTGAACGGTTAAATCAATTCGATCGCAAATGCATAATACGTAGATAATTGCTTTCTTTCCGAGTTTATACCTGATCAATTACGATATGTGCTTTTAATGGTTCATTACATAAGATATTTATTTTATAGTTTCATGCTGAAGCACTTAAAGTAGAAAGTGAAGCTATTTACGAGAGCACTTTTTCCTAATTTAGCGATCTAATCTTATTTATGATACCTATAAACTTATATAGTTTTTATGACAACTCGGTAGGTAGAAACCAGATCTAGGTATATTAGCCTAATAAATGCTTATCACTCCCCTAAACAAGACGCGTTACAAACGAAACTAAAGACGAGTGAATGTAGTGCAATCGCTACCGATACTGCAGTGCATTGTAAGTGTTGAAGCTGACGAGAGTACTTACTTAGTGCAGTAGGTACATGGTTCTTGACAGAACATCATAACTAATTAGGTTGAAAGCTTGGCAATGTAATTCTATGTATAATGAGTAGGTTCACGCCGATGTTTATACTCGCTCAATGTCATCGACAGTCTAGTTGTCTTTAGATTTTTAACCGACTTCAAAAAAAGGAGGTGGCTCGTGTACCTATTTTAAGACTGCGATAGAGGTTAGAAATATATTTATAACTAGCTGATGCCCGCGACTTCGTCCGCGTAGATTTCGGTTATCGCTATCCCGCGGGAACTATAAAATTTTCCCGAATAAAAAGTAGCCTACGTTATTCCTCATTATTCAAACTATCTTCTTACCAAATTTCATCTAGATTGGTGCAACGGTTTTCCCGTGAAGAGGTACCTAACAAACAGACAGACAGACAGAGAGACGGAGTTACTTTCGCATTTATAATATTAGTTAGGATTGTACCTATTAGGTACCTATTCTAAGAGGAGACGGTCACCAGAAGATCGTAAATTAGTCCCAAATTATACTGCTAACCATCATAGCGCACATTGTATTCTGTAGACAATTTTCACGTTACCTAAAGATCCATTTACTGGTACTTACGTACGTACTTAGAGTTAACTGACTAAAAGTACCAGCTTTTGTTTTGTACCGTAAGAATATTAAATTGTACTCTACCGTACCTACTCACGACTAAGTACGTCGGTACAAATAATGTACAGTTGTTTGATTACGATATGATAGTCAAAAGCAGAATAGTGGGTCAATTTCACTTATACAAGTACACAAGCGCAATTTAGTCGTATGAAATAAGTAATTGAAATAAATAATTATATTAATACAAATATATAGGAGGACACCGTAGTCGCATTTAATTGGTAGAGTCGAATTTATTAAAACTAGTGTCGCCTAGTCGCCTAGTGGTTGAATTTCGACCACGTTAAGTTGATTAAATTATTCCGCCCGGTATAAAAAATGTTTGATTATTAAAGCATAAAAAATATTTAATTTAAAGACGTGTTTTTCTAGCATTCATAATGTCAACGAAACATGAATTATCATAAAGCTGTTAAATCGCTGCATAACAGTTTGCCTCGTTACCACGAATGCACGGCAATGACCGCTATGCTCATAACATTTCGATTGTCCATCTTTGTATAGCAGCCTCTCTTTTATGTTTAGCTTAGTTTGTATGTGTACGTAAAGTTCAAGTGCAGTGGGTGTATGTGTGCTTTTGAATAACGGTCCGGTGAGGTGTTCTCCGTAATAAGGCTTTACTTAATGGCGCTCATCAAATGTTTTATTACAGCTTATTGCTGTGTCAATCATATTTTATAGAAGTTTTATCGCGGCATCAGTATTTCATCATCACCAGCCTTTTTTACGTCCCACTGCTGGGCACAGGCCTCCTCTCAGAATGAGAGGGCTTGGGCTATAAGTTCCCACGCGGGCCCAGTGCGTATTGAGAACTTCACACAGTTCATTGAATTGCTTCGCAGGTATGTGCAGGTTTCCTCACGATGTTTTAATTCACCGAAAAGCTCATGATAAATTACAAATGTAATTCCGCACATAAATTCCGAAAAACTCAGAGGTGCGAGCCGGAATTTGAACCCACGACACAAGCAGGCCTCTACTGACGCTGGACAACTTAAAACACTGGGGAAAAGCGGGAAATCGTCTATGAGTTAATCATCGCATCATTCTAGTCTTTATTCATGTATTAAACTTAAATACTTTGAAATTTTCTATTAAAACACAGCAACTTCGCGACCTTCTTGAAATTCGTAGCGTTATCATCAGAACTGTAGTAAACTTGCAGTAATACCTACGCCACTAAAATAAACATAGACAACCTACAGATATCTTGTCAACTCTAACCTCCGGAACGCGGTCAATTAATTATCTTAATGCGTATTTATAGTGCAGTTTTTAGACTTAAATTGAGCATAAAGAAATATCACGATTTATACTAGCCTATCCCAAACTTTTTTTCAGCTGGAGCCTGGTGGGACCCGCCTGCCATGGTTGCCACCGACCCCCTTAAGAAAAATCCTCTACACTTTTTTTCTATAACTCTTGGGAAGTTGGAGTAACACTGATTTATACATCCAAGTAAAGTAAGTAATATCTCCCGTCACATTGTCAAGTAAGGGCCTCGCAACGCTTGCACTTCGTGTAACGTCTGTTACGAGTCAAATTTATCTCGCCACCGTCGTCTGTCTTCCGGGTCGCCGCGAAAGCATCTTCCCAAAATTTATGTTTTGTAATTTTTTTTCAAATTGTACGTAATTGTACATTTAATTCAAAGTCTAATTTTCTATAAATTTACAATTCTTTCTTCAAACTTTTGTAATGGAACTCTCATAAAAATTATATGTTAATTTTACTAACTTCGACATTTCGGTGTATTGCAACGGCGCTATCAGAATCTGGGGTAAGTTGCGTCTATCCTTAACAAAGTATTTCCATTAATAAAAAAAAAAAAACTTCCCATTGACTTAATTGATATTTACATAGAGAAATAGAAACTACGCCTGCTCCTAGTTATAAATAGATAGGCAGGCATTCACAGGAGAAACGCACAGACTAGCATGTCTTGATCATATATATGGAACTGGGTTAGTAGAGCTGCCCAAATAAGTCCACCGTCTAGGTACAGCGGTAAGTGTAACGCAAACATTTCACTACTTTAATGACTACTCTTATGGATAATTCTCACTTTAATGACTACTCTTATGGATAATTCTCTTATATGTATATTTTCTTTGGGAACAGTAAGCTTTACTTATTTATGACTTGCGAAAGAACGCATCTCAAGACAAAAATACGTATCGTCGGTGGATAGCATATTGCTTTTTTCATTACGCTCACTTACCTACCTATCGGAAGGTTAAGGGCACCTGGGAGTTAAGTAGTTAACTATTTTAATACCCTATACCGACTATAAAGCACTACGTAATGGCTATGAAATGAAGTCATCGTCCGCTGTCCGGTGGCGAGGGGTACACTCCACCAGCACACCGGGAACGAGTTCCGTTTTTGCATTATTATAAAATTCCAATCCTCAGGAACAACTTCGCTATACCTCTTCCTTGGCTGGGTTCGTTCATTCAATGACAATTTCTGTTCCAACTTTTGCAGCAATGGATAGAGCGTGATTTTTAAGTTCGCGAAAACTAAATCGTTGAAACCATTCCGACTTTTTTGTTTCGATAAAATGACGTGTTACAGGTATCGAATTGTGCGATGAGTTCACAGCTAAGGTCTTTCTCGGAATTAGTCAGTTGAATTGGCATGTCTCTGATACTGGACTGTAGGGTGGTACAGGATGTTACCTAGAAATTTAGTGAATTTAATTTGTCTATAAAAGCGATGTTAGCGGTTTTCGAGGTGGGTTCTTTTGGATTTTTATTTTTGGCTGTATAAAGTAACGGCTAGCAAGATTGGGTGCGGTGCGATCAGTTCCGCCACTCCGATTTAACTTCAGAGCACATTGACCTAAGTGAGACTAGGTTAGTGTCAATTACTTTTATCACGTCGTAACAAGTTTTTTCGCTTCAAAGCTGTGTTCATCTGCTTTATACATCAAAGTATATAAATATATCTGGATACGACTGGAGTTGAGTATAATAAAACATAGAAAAAACATTGATCGGTAGTGTTTTTGTTCTAACAACGTTTACTTGTTAACCGCCAACGTTTTTTGTTCGTAATCATGTTTATTCAACAAAATGAAACAGAAATAATTGGGCAGGTAGCCTCAATATTCAATAAACAATATATTTTTTTTGTCCCTAACATTAACGTTTGATTGAAAATTTTATTTGTAAAAAAAGATGATCCGGGGGCACGATCGCGGAAGAATCCTGATCATGATCCATGCTCCGTGATTCACGAGAATAAATTATAAGTCATCGGCAATAAATTGCCATGTCAACTAGTTTTTGTTTCAGCACTCGCTTTAATTGGTCTGCGGGGTTAGACACAGCTTTTTTTGGCTGTTATAATTTTAGGAGCGTTACGGAGCTAATGGCTTTGATGGGCTATTGATCACGATTGTTTAAAAGCGTGTACGAAACGTGCTTGTATCAATCAACCATGTTGTGACGCTAATGTTGACGCATCAGTTAAATTAAATTCATTGTTATGCGTAGAAAACACAATAAACTTTAAGTACGTTACTGGTTTCTTTCGACAAGTTAAAACAATAGTCTTAATTACAAAAGTACAATTGGAAAATTAGATCAAGGACACTCACCTATAACAACACAGAACACAACACACAGCAGAACGACCGTTTTAAACATTGTCAAGTTTTATACAACTTTATGTTAATTAGAAATTATTCAGCTTTAATTAGTTGTGAGAGTGACTTGCGCAGACGCCGGCGAGCGAGCGAATGGTCCGCGGTCGCGTGGCGCCGGGTTAAAAGCAGTAGAACCTGTGGGCGCCGCCCTCGCCGGCTCCGCCCCCCAAGCCTTCTCTTCAGTCCGATGGGACACATTTTTTTTTACGTTGGAATTAACTATTTTTCTGGACTATTATCGCGTTCATACCAATGAATCATGAAAACATTAAAAAATATTGTACGGGCGACCGAAGTGAACGAAGAGCCTCCGTTTCATCTTTGAAAAAAAATCGTATGTCTGTCGCGCTGTTATCCTCTACGGGTCGCATTTTTCAACTGATTCTCGTGAAATTTTGTGAGCGTTTTCGCTAATTATATAGATTTTTTGTCCATTCGTTTTTTTGAACTTTTTAGGGATCCGCACCTCAAAAGGATAAAAACGGAACCCTTATAGGATCACTTTGTTGTTCGTGTGCCTGCCTGCCTGTCTGTCTGTCAAGACCCTTTTTCTCTGGAACGCGTGGAGGTAGCATGCTGAAATTAATACCAAATACTCAAGCCTGCGGTCCCTTGAAGCTGTGAAAAAATCAACCTTCTAAGTCAACGCAATCAAAAGATACAGTCATTATAAAGGCTATTTCCATACAAATTGCCGATTTCCAAAAACCTAAAGGGTACTTCCAGTTGTCCTAGAAACTTGAAATTTGGTATGAAAGTAGCTCTTATAGCACAACCACTACGAAAAGTCTCAAAATCTTAAATTTTTATGTTTGTCTGTAGATTTCGCAGACGAATATAAGTTGACCCCACACTGCGTACATTTTGCTTAAGAGCAGGGCTCTGCTAACACTAGACCTTTTAAAACACGAAAGTCTTAACGCTTTTCCACAGCGTTGTAAGTTGTCCACTTTTAGCAGAGCCCTGCTCCTAAGCAAGATGTAAGCAGTGTGGGGTCATCTTATATAGGTCCGTGAAATCTACAGACAGACATAAAAATTTAAGATTATGAGAAATTTCTGAGTGGTTGTGCTATAAGATCTACTTACCTTCATACCAAATATCAAGTTTCTAGGACAACTGGAAGTATATACCCTTTAGGTTCTCGGGGTACGGCAATTTGTATGGAAACAACCTTTTTAATTAATGACTGTATCTTTTGATTGTGTTGACTTAGAAGTTTGATTTTTTCACAGCTTCAAGGGACTGCAGGCTTGAGTATTAGATATCAATTTCAGCATGCTACCTCCACGCGTTCCAGAGAAAAAGGGTCTTGACAGACAGACAGACAGACAGACACAGACGGACAACAAAAAGATCCTATAAGGGTTCTGTTTTTCCTTTTGAGGTACGGAACCCTAAAAAACGAAAAATGTTCAAATGAAATTTTGTGATCAGGTTCGATTTTTGTCCATTCGTTTTTTATATAACAAAAAAAACCGGGCAAGAGCGTGTCGGGCACGCCCAGGATAGGGTTCCTAAGCCATTACGAAAAAGCCCTGTCATAGATACCTAATTTAAAGGTATTTTCATCACACCTATTCGAAACCAGTGTTAGCCAGAGCCGAGCCCTACTTACTCCCAAGGAGGATAGTATACGGAGTGTCAAAGCTTATACTTGGAATCGTTCCCCGCAGTTATATTAAAATTCAGGCAAATTCTAGATGGCGCCAAGGTCGTAGCCAGCGGGTCAAATAATAATAAAACAGCGGTTCTATTGTGTCACTCAAGCAAGGTAGATGGCGCTGAATGTAAATAAGAACGATTCAAAGTATGGGCTTTGTCAATCCGTTTACTTTCCATGATCCTTGCTTACTCCAAAGCAAACTGTACGGAGTGTGGGGTCAATTTACATCGGTTACTGACATAATTAACTATTACTCCCAAACCTGTAAAGCCTGCTTATCTCTGATAGTTTTCCTATTAAATTCATATGTACTACTGCTCTGATTTTTTTCACATTTCCAAATACAAAAGTTTCTCTGGGAGGGACACTTGACTTCAACAAAAATGAGCACTTCAAAGGTAAATATTTCGCAAACGATTAACTCTATAGGAAAATGATCTTCGAACACCCCCAATATTTTTGAAAGACCTATCCAACGATACCCCACACTATGGGGTGGGCGAGAAATAAAAAACTATATGAAAATAATCGATTTATTGATTATTTTTGTTTTTATTTTTATGAAACATTCATAGTATGAAATTCAACATACAATGACAATGCAAAGACAAATCCGTTAAGCAGCTGGACTTGAATCAGCAACCTCGGTAATCCGTACCACGCTCCACCAATTAAGCTATACTTAACGTTGGTGTACCTAACGAATTTTTCAATCCTTTGTGTCATTTTTTTATTTGGAAGATCTCCTCAGCGCCATCTATGAGTAGCTTAATCAAGCGGTTCACCCACTACGGAACTTCTACAGTTACGCTTTAGTGGCAAAAGATGGAACTATTTTCTGAATCAATGAAAATAATCGATTTATTGATTATTTTTGTTTTTATTTTTATGAAACATTCATAGTATGATATTCAACATACAATGACAATGCAAAGAAAAGTTCAAGTCCAGCTGCTTAACGGATTTTTCTTTGCATGACAGACGGACAACAAAGTGATCCTATAAGGGTTCTGTTTTTCCTTTTGAGGTGCAGCACCCTAGAAAAACAAAATAATCCTCTAAGGGCATCAGTTTTAAGGCAAAGCACAAATATGAAGTCGGTACGGTGCTAGCGGAATATTCTTTGTATTAAGCATCGACTTCATATTTTTGTGCTAAACCATAAAACTGAATGGCTTTAGTAGAGGATTATTTTTTATTTATAAGACGGTTTTAACATTTAGTAGACATTTATTGTTGGTTTAGTACCTAACTACGCAATTCGGTAGATGCGAGGTTGAAAAGGTAAGGGGCCGATTGACTTGCCAATCACCCAATTGACTAGATAGGGTGCAGCTGATCAAGTGATTGTGGTCACGTGTGCTTAATGGGATCCTTCGCCTGACGCATCCGAAACCGGTTAGATCTAGATTTCGTATCAATTCAGTAGCCTAGGTCAACCTGACCTTGTCTTAGAATAAAATAATTATGATTTGGAAAATGATGAGCTTTTTTAGGATTCCATAGTCAATAAAGTGGGGATTTTTTTTCTTACGTTACGTTTCTTATTTTGATGAAGCCTATGGCGGATGACATTTGTGTTATATTTGACGAAGCCTGTTGCTGATTTATCTCTATAAACTTGTAAACACGGTAACTTTCTTTTGATTCGGACCATTAATTATTAGATAGGCATGATGGTGACTTTTGGTACCTTCGATTATCTATACTTACTTGAGTATATGTAAAAAATTACAATATTATACATTTAGGTAGGTAAGTATATCTTTGTTGTTGTTCGTCGCAATGTCTTAAAAACATCAACCACTTCCAAGTTATTACGATAATTTCAAATAGTACCGAGAACTTGATAATTGAACTCGGTTAAGATTTATTGTATTTGAAATTCTAAACAAGACGGCGGTGAAAACATTTGAATATTTCATCTCCTTCTGGTAAGAGGGAAAGCCATTTGTCTCGTTAATGTGATATATCTACAGTCGGTTTATCTTTCTAATCGTGCCAATATTATAATGGGAAATTTACTAAGATGCGGCCAATTCGCTAGCTGTCATTCACATAATTATGGTTTCTTAAAGGTTAGAATTTGTATGCAAACTAGTGACAGATGCCAAATTAGGCACAGAAAATCTCCCATTTTCGGGGTACTTACCTACTTAGTTAGTTCTTGTGTGTGGTGGTAGCGTTTCGTAGTGGTAGTTGTAGTTAACTTTTTAGGGTTCCGTACCTCAAAAGGAAATAACGGAACCCTTATAGGATAACTTTGTTGTCTGTCTGTCTGTCTGTCAAAATTTTTTTTCTCTGGAACGCGTGGAGGTAGCAGGCTGAAATTAATATCAAATATTCAGGTCTGCAGTCCCTTGAAGCTGTGAAAAAAATCAAACTTTTAAGTCAACCCAATCAAAAGATACAGTCATTAATTAAAAAGGTTGTTTTCATACAAAATGCCGTACCTACTGTGAGAACCTAAAGGGTACTTCCAGTTGTCCTAGAAATTTGAGATTTGGTATGAAGGTAGCAGCACAACAGCTCAGAAAATTCTCAAAATCTTAAATTGTCTGTGTAGTAGGTAGACTTACAAATACCCATAATGTGGGTATACTGAACAATAGTTAAAGTTCAATAAACCGGTCGTATGCCATCAGCTGTTTGATTTGGACCCGTTACTATTACATGGTGTCAGGTGTGGGGTGAAAAAGCCTAAAATACGGAAACTTTGTGTTTGTTTTTTTACTGGATTAATCAAGTGTACGACTGTACGTGTAGTGAGTGAATCAAGTGTACGACTGTACGTGTAGTGAGTGAATCAAGTGTACGACTGTACGTGTAGTGAGTGAATCAAGTGTACGACTGTACGTGTAGTGAGTGAATCAAGTGTACGACTGTACGTGTAGTGAGTGAATCAAGTGTACGACTGTACGTGTAGTGAGTGAATCAAGTGTACGACTGTACGTGTAGTGAGTGAATCAAGTGTACGACTGTACGTGTAGTGAGTGAATCAAGTGTACGACTGTACGTGTAGTGAGTGAATCAAGTGTACGACTGTACGTGTAGTGAGTGAATAAAAATGAAGGACAAGAACATCACAGACGTCGGCGGCGGCGGAGTGTACGCCGCGATACAGCAGCCGGCACCGTTGCAACGGGAAGGCAATATGGCGACTAATTGGCGAGAATGGAAAATGTCATTTGACTATTTCTTAGTCGCCTCGGCCAAAGATCAGATAACCACCAAAGAAAAATGCGCCCTTTTCATGCACATTATTGGAAAATACGGAAGAGAAATTTATGAGGAATTAGATATATCGCAAGCCGAACAATCTGATTTTACTCGGCTGTGCAAAAAATTTAATGATTACTGTGATCCACAAAGGAATATTAACTATGAAAGGCACACGTTTTTTGAAACCTACCAGAATGAACAGACGTTCGATAAATTCTTAGGTAACTTAAAAATAAACAGTAAAAGTTGTGAGTTCGGCGAGCTAAAGAAAAGTCTTATATTAACTCAGCTTATTCGCGGGTTAAAGGATATTCAAATGAGAGAACGACTATTGGCAAAATCGTCGTTAAGTCTCGATGACGCGGTATCGTGGTGCCGAGCGTCGGAGCGTGCGGGGCAGCAAGCGGCCGGGTGCAGCGCGCAGCCCGGCGCGAGCGGTGGCGGCGCGGTCGAGCGGCTGTGGCGCGACGGCGGCGCGCGGGCGGCGGCCCGCGGCCGGACAAGGGCCCGCGGCGGACTGGCGCGGCGCGCGCCATTGCAGTCCACGCCGCGACAATATTATGCAAATAACGCGTGTAGTAAATGTGATTTAAGACATAATGTGAGTGATCGTTGCCCGGCTTCCGGAGTGACGTGTTATCGGTGCGATAGGGTCGGTCATTTTGCGAAATGTTGCCGTGCACGGTTCGCGCAGATGCAAGAAGTGTTTGGTAATGACGGTGATCTCAGCAACGGTGAGATGGACTGCGACGAGTTCGGTTAGCTGATTTTATACAATATTGATATCGAAGCATCCGAGGGCACGGAGTCATGGACTGAAAATATTAATGTTGATGGGGTAAATGTTAAATTTAAACTGGACAGCGGGGCAGACGCTACAATAATGTCATTGTGTTCTTTTACAAAATTGGGTTTCGAGAGGAAAAGACTCTTGAAATGTCACATGGTGTTGAGAGAAATTAGTAGAAAGCAGTTGCCTGTTGTAGGTTATTTTAATGCATTAATGGATTTTAATAAGGTTAAGACTGTTCAAAAAATTTATGTTTTAGATGTAAATTGCAGTAATTTGCTCGGTTTAAAGGCATGTGTTGATTTGAAGCTCCTAGCTCGAACAACTAAAAAAATACATTCAGAAATTAACAATGTAATAATTAATGAATCCGTTTTTAATGGCATCGGTTGTTTACCAACTGTTTGTAAAATAGAGGTAGATAAGTCAGTGCCGCCGGTGGTGAACAGTTCGCGAAAAATACCTATCAAACTGCGCCCTCGTCTAAAAGAGGAATTGGATAACATGGTGAAGCTGGGGGGGATAACGAGGGAGGACGGCCCCACTGACTGGGTTTCTGACATTGTGGTGGTGGAGAAAACGGACAAAAAATTACGCATTTGTTTGGATCCTAGGCATTTAAATAAGGCGGTGAAGCGTAGTCACTTTTTATTGCCAACCCTGGATGAGATTGCGAGCAATTTGTCGGGAGCTAAATTCTTTTCAAAATGTGATGACAAAAACGGATTTTGGATGCTACGTTTGGATGACGAAAGTTCAAAATTATGTACTTTTTCTACACCTGAGGGTCGATTTAGATTTTTACGTATGCCGTTCGGAATTAATTGCGCGCCTGAGATGTTTCACAATGAGATGCATAAGATTTTTAAAACAGAAGGAGTAGAGGTGTACTGCGATGACCTGTTGATTTGGGGAAAAACTAAAACTGAACATGATGACAGATTGAAAGAGGTTATGAAAAAAGCGTTGTCGTATGGAATTAAGTTTAATAAAAATAAATGCGTGTTTGGAGCATCGGAATTAACATTTCTGGGTCACAGATTTAACGCAAGTGGTATGAAACCCGAGCAAAGCAGAGTAAAAGCTATTGTAGACCTGCCACAACCGGCGGATAAAAAAGAACTCGAGCGTTTTCTGGGGGTGACTAATTACCTGTCAAGATTCATACCCAATTATTCAGAATTATCAGCTCCGTTGCGAAAATTATTGGGAAAAAATACACAATTCGAATGGTTAAACGTACATAATAACGCATTCAACAGATTAAAATTAAAAATTAGTAGTGCTCCTGTATTAAAATATTATTCGGCGCACGAGCCAGTGTGCGTGTCGGTGGACGCCTCGGGGCGGGGCCTCGGCGCGTGCCTCCTGCAGGGCGGGCGGCCCGTGGCGTACGCGGCGCGCACGCTCACGTCTGCGGAGACTCGCTGGGCACAAATAGAAAAAGAGCTTCTAGCGGTGGTGTTCGGCTGTACTCGCTTCCACCAGTACATATATGGTCATGGTAAGATCACGGTGGAAAGTGACCATAAGCCGCTGGAAGCAATAATGAAGAAACCACTAAATGAGACGCCAGCTCGTCTACAGCGCATGCTGTTAAAGTTACAGCACTACAATATAGATTTGCATTATAAACCGGGAAAGGAGATGTACATCGCAGACACGCTGTCGCGAGCGCCCAACGAGGTGGGCGCGGATGGCGAGGTATGTAAGGACGTTGTGGTGCACGTTAACATGCTGTACGAAAATATCGAGGCATCGCCGGAAATGCTCAGTAAGGTTAAAGATGAGACTTCGACAGACCCGGTGTTGAGGGCGGTTTGTGAATATTACCGTAGTGGATGGCCCAACAATAAAAATGAAGTCAACAGCATTGCAAAACCATACTGGGACGTCCACGAAGAACTTCATGAAGTGAACGGGGTTCTGCTTCGAAACGAACGTGTAGTGATACCGTCAGCGCTACGCAAGGAGATGGTGCGACGCGTTCACGAGGGTCACTTGGGGGTGGACAAGTGCCAGCGGCGTGCTCGCGGCGTGATGTGGTGGCCGGGCATGGCGGCCGACGTCGCGCGCGCCGTGCTGGCGTGCGACGTGTGCCAGCACCACCGCGATGCCGGCCCGCGCGAGCCGCTGCAGCCGCACGCGGTGCCGCAGCTGCCGTGGGAAGTCGTCGCAGCTGATATATTCGAATTCAACAGTAAACAGTACCTGCTAGTCGTTGACTACTATTCCAAATTCGTAGAAGTCGCTAAACTGATAAATTTACAAAGTAATACAGTAATAAGAGTGTTTAAGGATATATTTAGTCGTTTTGGAATACCAAAGAAAATAGTTACCGATAATGCAACTCAATTTACGTCTGGGGAGTTTAAAACATTCTGTAGATTATGGGAAATTTATCACGTGACCAGCTCGCCTCTATACCCGCGATCTAACGGCCTCGCAGAACGTAATGTACGCACAATAAAAAATCTAATGATTAAAGCGCATGAAAATGGAGAAGATTGGCTTCTAGCGTTACTAAATTTTCGGAATTCGCCAGTGACAGGAGAAACCCACTCGCCGGCCCAGTTACTGATGAGTCGAAGCCTCAGAACACGACTACCAGCGGCTGATAAAACGTTAGAACCTCGGCCCATTGATAGTCTATAGCCTATTGTTGATTGTTGATTGGTAGTGGTATTGATGGTCGTTACTATTACAGTCTGTATATGTCATAGACCAATATAAAATGATCTCGTACTGCGTACATTTTGCTTAGGAGCAGGGCTCTGCTAACACTGGACAATTTAAAACACTGGGGAAAATCTTTGTACGGTACCCTCGTGCGCGAGTCCGACTCGCAGTTGGCCGGTTTTTTTTTGTTTTAGATTGGTTGTGGCTGGTATTTTACCGAACAGGACAACTCTAGGACAACTATACCGAACAAGACCCAAAGGTCGTTTGGCAGTGTCTTATCTAACCTCGACTTTGGCGGAATCATCTTCAATGGGGCCGTTTTATTATCCCAAAAATGTAATTGCGGTCATTCTACGACTTTCAATTTTTTCACATTTCCGGGGCTTAAAATATTCCAGTATTAACCAATGCAGGAAAAAAAATCTAATAAATGGCTTATGATCTCTTCTATGTATTGCCATAAACAATTTAATGATTTTGTTTATATCATATTATTAAAAAAATCTTAATAATTTTTTATTAATTTCATTACCGGACCATGTTCCAATGTGTTAATTTAGATATTAATTGACGTGTACAAAAATTGCGTCTGTAGAACGCCAATAAGAATACATTCCACATTAGCTACATTCATAAGCAATCGATTACGGTTAAATATGAAAACTAAATAATCCTATAATGCATAGAAAAAACACACGTAAAGTTTGTCACCATAAAAAAATCATTTCCGTGCTCGAAACTAAACGCTTTGAGAATAGTATCAAAATTCTTTGATCTGGCCACCAAACGCTGGCAGACGCACCCAGGATACTGAAGTCGTTAATGCGATGCCAAGACGAACAGACATGCGCCCCGTTTTCCGTGAAAGTTATCCCGAAGTCGCTACACGGGAGATTGTCACAATTTTGAAATCATCGCCGGGTAGCCCTTTTCTTGGTATGTATTGTCTAATGTACTTTATTTACATATTGATGCATTTTGAGAGATTAAATACTATGCAAATCTGTTAATTGTAAATAAAAACTCAAAATGGTTGGCTATTCGGATTCATGTACGAAATATTCATTATCAGAACTCTCATTACCGTAGTTTACCGTAGCTGTTTACATGTCACGGCAATGATGTTAAAATCACGGTAATGAATTTTTTTTAAATGTATTATGGCTTTTCCATATATTTCATAGAAGCGACTTCAAAAAAAAATTGTGTTTATGTGTTCCCAGGGTTGAATAATTTATAATTTATAATAACTATTTCAGTTAAACATGGGGCATCCTAAAATACCATGCTACGTTTCTATTTGATCTCCGGTCGGGGCAGATGTTTGTATGACGAATATGAATGTTTGTTCTCGGGTCTTGGATGCTTGATATGTCTTGTATATAAGTATGTACTTATCCTCAGAATTAGGTATATTTATCCGTTGTCTAGTACCCATAGTACAGGCTTTGCCTAGTTTGGGACTAGGTCAATTGGTTTCAATTGTCCCATGATATTTATTTATTTATATTATTAAAGAAAATTAAGAATTGTATGCAATATAGTATAGAACAGGAACTCCAAGATACTTGCGAAAAAAGAAGAACATAAAATTGTAGGAATCAATCAATGACAGATAATTACCAAAACTCGACGATAATTAGTGAGCACAGCAAATATTGTGTTAAAATTTTAGTTTTTTATTGCGAGTTTAAATCAAAAAAACACCAATGGAGGAAGAAAACCAAGTAGAGCATTACTCTGATATGACAAAAAAAAGAAGTAAACAATAATAAGACAGCATAAGATAAAGGTAGGAAGAAAGAATAAAATAATTAGGATTTGGTAGAAAGGTCAAACAAAATTTATTGCAAGAGGAAGTACTGTAGATTAATCAAGATGAGTACGTACATTTTGTAATAATCGTTTGTTAATCCCTACTTCTGTTTTTGTATTTGTGACTGATGAAGAGAATTTTTTGTTTGTTTAAAGATTGTTAGAAAAATTGTAACCCACTTGGAAGTTCTATGTTTTACTGTATAAATTTTTGTAATGTGTTTTCCCTGATTACTCGAAGAGGGCTGGACCGATTTGAAAAATATTTTTTTCTTTGAAAGGGTATACTTCATAAGTGGTCCCATTGTCACCAAGTCAGGATCTGATGATGGGATGGGATCCCAGGGAAATCGAGAACCACCCTCAAATTTTACAGGCACGCATTATAATGTTCCATATATTTTCTAAAGCAATTCAATTATTTGTGTTTGGTAGTCATCATCTCATGTTAATGAGGTGATGATGGAAGGTGCAACTCCTTATAACGGTTGCAAGTTGGAGGATAATTCTTTAAATATCAAATAAACATAAAATTATGAAACAATTATAATAATAAGCGCTTCATGAAAAAAACATTTAACAAAAATAAAAACCGCATTAAAAAAAACAAATACTCCTCTAAAGCCATCACTTTTATGGCCTAGCACAAGTATGAAGTTGGTATTCAATGAATATTCCGCTAGCATCGCACCTATTTGTGTTAGGCTACAAAAATAATCACTTTAGAAGATTAGTTTATGTTTTTTTAAGATGGTTTTACTTTTTAAGACTTTTAATACATATGTCGTTAGTAATAAAGTCTTTTAATCGCTATATGGTAGCATTATTTTACTTTTATGCTTGTCTGTGAAAAAAAGTATGAAAAAGTTATCATCGCCGTGGCCTTATTAAGCCTTATATTTCATTACCGTGAAGTGCTTTCATTACCGTAACCTTCCATGTTTTTTGGGACTTGAAAACTTTAACATAAAAGACAAACAGTGCGTGCCTTCGCTTGTTTCTTGGGTAACTATTTGGCCGT
This sequence comes from Clepsis dumicolana, assembly GCA_963691665.1. Taxonomy (NCBI): domain Eukaryota; kingdom Metazoa; phylum Arthropoda; class Insecta; order Lepidoptera; family Tortricidae; genus Clepsis; species Clepsis dumicolana. The sequence continues at coordinate 13,895,431 of OY829508.1, forward strand.
AATAGATTTTCGTTCTCATTTTGGCAAAAAGACGAGATTTCAAAAAAAGTGAAAAATAAATTCAAATATTGCAAAGTCGTAGAATGACCGTGAATTGAACTGATGCACAGTGGGGTTATTATCAGTTCGATAAACGTGAGTACGTGAGTGAGTCTGATACATGAGTGATCCGTTTATTTCACTACAGGTAGCTTTGCAAAGTTGCAAGTTTGAGGTAAGTAGGTACGTAAGGAAAGCGACATAAATAATAATGTTTAAAAACTTTTAGTATTTTACTACTTTAGTCTTAAACTGATTCGTTCGACAAACGAATTTATACCTACTCTTATTTTAAATAATACTTTTAACGCTTAAAGAAATAAAACTTTTAGGTGACTCATAAACCTATTGTTCAAATTACTTTTTTTTATTTCGGGTTTTTTCACCAGTTTGAAGCAGAGTCTTACCGGGAATAGTATCGGTGTTTTTCGTATTTAAACCGGTATTTTGCAGAATACCTAAAGTTATTTGGTAACGATACCCTATCAACACAAGGTGACATTGCCAGCTCGCTCCACTAATAGCTACACCCTTCTCTCTCGATGGACTCGATGTAAGAAAGAGACAGACATGATGTAATGTCGATTGCAGTCGATTAGTGTGGTAGCTTTGGCTGATCGACGGTTGATCGATGGTGTTGATCGATGGTATCGATCGACATTTCAACATCGATCGATTAGTGTGGTCGTCTAGTAGAAACTATCGATCGACGTCGACTGTTACATTCTACTATCGATCGATCCTTATGAGATGGACATGATGAAACTAAAAAGGTTCAGTTTTTGCCATTTAGTCTACGGAACCTTAAAAATAGCTTTTAAAGTTGACGACAAATTTAAATGTAGCCTCTCTGATAACTTGTATGTAGTTACTCTGTTGCGGATAATGCAATGAAAGTGCCAAAGTCAGAGAAATGTGCAGTAAAAAGTACACTTTACTAGCTTTAATTCCTTCAATGTTCGATGCAAAGCAATTCGTGCCGAGAATCTTAATCTCAACTATACCTACATAGTAATTGCGAGTGGATTCATGCTGTGGAACTTCGCACGATATAATCTTCGCATGCAAAAGCGTGATTACAATATGATTGTTAATATTATCACGTAAATTTAATTAAATGTGAATAATGCTTATGTTTGTTCCGTGCCTCCCTTCCGTTACTTGTCAGGGCTTGAAAAACATTTAAAGTTCTTGTGTTTAAGATTTTAAAATACAAAAAATGTGTTTGTTATGCTCACAATGAGCCCTTTCATTTGTTATGTAACACGATGTACACGACGTACATTATGTATACAAGTCACTCACTCAAAAAATCACTTCAAATCAAATCAATCAAATCACTTGTCAATTGTGTACGTTGAATAAATATTTTTCTATTTCTATTTCAATTTTGAACTCAATCGGTCCAGTAGTTTCGGAGTAAATTGGCTGTGACAGTGACAGACGGACAGACAGACACGCAAGTCATCCTATAAGGGTTCCGTTTTTTCCTTTTGAGGTACGGAACCCTAAAAATTGCGATGTCTAAATATCAGAGAAACCATCCACTAGGACGGGTCGTAGTTGTACGACAGAAACGTTGAAGCAAATATGGTTTTAAGCAATGATTTATAAGTAAAGATACGTCATATGCTCACAAGACAATCGAAAAAAATGCGCAAGTTTGAACCTTATTTAATTGATTGGATTGGAACAATTTGTAGCATTTTTCGCGCGTCATTTTCGGCGTGCTGATGACATATCTACCTCTTTCTATAAGTAATATAATGATATTACGATTATTATGATTTTACGCATATTTTTCGATATTCGTGATTAGTCATTAATAATCACGAATCACGTAAAATATTTCATCAATATCAAATCATTAATTCTTAGTGACATTCAGCCCAAAGAAGACACTAAGAAGTCTCTGTGGCAAGAATTCTTCATTCACCAAATTATTTCATAAGCTTATCTATCTTTTCTGTTCCCAGGACTTGATTAGGAGCATTAAACTGAAACAACAATGTTGGCAAAACTACTACTTACTTATTTTATGGCTCAAAGCCCACTCGCTTATACTTAGTTTTTATTAAGCTTCACTGCTTATCAAGGAAAACAAGTGATGTGCGAGATTAGCATGTAACTTTGTTTTGATTTTCCTGCTGACAAAAATATTTGGACCGAAGTGCGGTATAAGTATGTAAGTACGTAACAAAAAGATCAGTTTCAAAATAAAAATTTATCATCGTACGCACATGAACTCGAGCTCGAAATTTACGCTTGTTAGATAAGAGGTTCTCGTAAGATTGGACCTCCCTATAGGTAGGTACGTACTTACTTCTTTTACTTTAAGATTAAGTACAATTTAAAGGTCAAATTAGCACAACACGTTTTTCTTAAAATAACAAGTTTGATCCTAAGAACGCGCCAGCCCAATAATAACAATACAAATTATAGACTCTACACAAAAAGTAACAATTATTTAAATAGACACTTGGTATAGAATTTTGGCACGAACCGTAGTGCTGATTGTAGGTATAAAATGAAAGCTTACATAAATACGTCTCACTTCCCAGTTATAAACTACAAGTTACTTACACTGAAAGTTCTGAGAAAGCTGTGAACTCGGTGCATTGAATTCAATGGATCTTATAATGTTATGGGCTGTGGTATCCAGCTTTCTACGACTCTATACATTTTATTCTAAGCACCGCTTGGCTACTGAATTGAAGACATTCTTGGTGAGTTATGAATGATAGTGCTTCATTAACGTTCATGTTTCATCAAGCCTTTCGCAGTTCACTTCAAAGGTTTATTTTATTACTCAGCGTACTTAATAACGTTGAGAATAGTCTTGTTTACTTGTTGCTAATGAATATATAGCTATATGAGTACTGTTGTTTCGAATGGGTACCTACTTAGGCCTAATGCAGACGGAGGCGTAGCTGCTGGATAGCTGCGTACGAGACGTTTTACGCTTCGTGTACTTACGCTTGCATGCAGCCTCCCTACAAAACCACGCGACTGTGCAGCGACGCTGCATGCAAGCATTATGCCGCTAGGCGTAATACTGTATGTTATTGTATCAGGCTACAACGCACACTAAGCGTAAAATGGCACGTTCGCATCTATGCAGCTACGGTGCAAGCAACGCCTCCGTTTGAATTAGACCTTAGTAGAAACGCAATAACAAGTAAGTTCATGTATTTTATTTCATACTTTTCGTGACATAGGGAATTGAGTTAGTAAGGTAAGAAGCCGAGGGCATATTGTATAACGCGCAAAAAGGTAAATATCATTGTTGGCACGTTCAGTCTTTTTTTGAAGGCGGTTTTTCTTTTTGTTAAAATATTTTTTATTTCACAATTTTAAGTTACGTTAATATTTAAAATATTACCCTCCAACTTCTAACCGTTAAGGAGTTGTACCTTCCAACATCACCTCATCAACACGAGATGGTGACTACCAGACGCAAGTACTTGAATAGCTTTAGAAAATATATGAAACACATAATACGTGCATATAAAATTTGAGGGTTGCCCTCGATTTACCTGGGATCCCATCATCAGATCCTGAGTTTGTGACAATGGGACCAACTAGATAGTATAGTAGTATACCTAGTAGTATAACATACATAAAAAAAAAATATAAATATATTCCGAAGAATTGAGAACGTCTTCCTTTTTTTGAAGTCTGTTAAAAATTGACAAGCAGGGTGTCAATTTTAACATGAAACTACTGTGAGACCCAATCATAGTGAAATAAAAACGGAACACTCACGTATGTAAGTCGAGACATGAGTGAGTTCGGACTACGAATTAGTCCGAAACATGTCAGGCTAAACTCGACTTATATACGTGAATGTTCCGTTTTTATTTCACTAGGGTGTCAATTATTGAAATTAACACCATCTCCGATTCGTTTGACAAAAATTAATCATTGAAAGCGAGTACCCGCGTCTTCTTATCCTATTATGTCACAGTCCAGTGGTGTTTAAAAATGTGTCCGCAGGTGAACATGAACAAGGCCAGCCGCAAGGCCGGCGAGGGGCGTCGACCCGAGCGTTGACCGTCGCATCTTCTGCTAGACGAGATAAAATGAAGCTGACTGCAGCCAGTGAATCTAGAGTACACGCAGATGTATCGGAATAGTAGTTCATGCAACTGTGGGCTAAGTAAACAAAACGGTTCTTAGTCCACTTAACTATTTATATATGTTTACAAGAAAACTAAATGCACATTTAAACAATTTAAATAACATAAAACGCAACCGTACTATAAAACAGAACTAAACAAGAACTACTGACAGTACACCATACTGACGCAAGTCACAATATAACCTGCCAGTATTCTAGGGCGCACTAAAGAGTCCTGCTTCAACCGTCGCGGCAAGTCGCCACACAACTGTTACATAATGAGGGTCCTTAAAACACGAGTAAACATTGAAGAAATTTCGACACTTCCTCATAGGAAGGCTTTTTCGTCTAATAACGGATCAACGATCAGTTTCTTTCATGTTCAACGCACGACACCGGAGTAAAATTAAGAACGAGAAAATCCAGCGTTGGCGTTTAGAATTGGCCCCGTACAAATACGAAATTATATACAGACCAGGGAATGAAAATCACGCTGCTGATGCCCTGTCTCGTGTCTGCGCCAGCACTGATCGAACAACAAAACTGCTGTCGTTGCACGAATCCCTTTGCCATTCAGATGTGACGAGAATGGTCCATTGGATTCGATCTAAAAACTTACCCTATTCGATTGAAAACGTCAGAAGCATGACAAATGCTTGTCGTACTTGCACAGAAATAAAACCTAGATTTTTCAAACCCATCTCACAAAATAAGCTTATAAAGGTAACAATTCCATTTGAACGACTCAGTATCGATTTTAAAGGGCCTGTCCCCTCGAAGACAAATAACAAATATATCCTGACGGTAATCGACGAGTATTCACGATTTCCATTTGCTTTCCCATGCTCTGACTTGAGTGCGAAGACTGTTGTTAAACATTTAAACAATATCTTTACTATCTTTGGAATGCCAGCTTTTATACACTCTGATCGTGGAACCGCATTTATGTCAGCAGAAGTACAAGAGTTTCTCCATACTAGAGGCGTGGCTACGAGCCACACGACGCCTTATAACCCACAGGGCAATGGACAGGTGGAGAAACTAAACTCTACGCTTTGGCGAACGGTACAGTTAGCTCTGAAAACGAAGAATCTACCGATAGAACACTGGGAGGATGTCTTACTTCAGTCATTGCATTCGATACGTTCGCTTTTGTGTACTAGTACAAACTGTACACCTCATGAACGGATGTTCGCATATTCCAAGAGATCGGCCAATGGAGACTCCATTCCTACATGGTTAACGAGTTTTGGTAAAGTCCTCATGCGACGTTTCGTTCGGAACTATAAATATCACCCAATGGTGGATGAGGTTGAAGTACTGCACACGAATCCCACGTACTCGTACGTTCGCCTTCCAGACGGACGAGAAACCACTGTCTCTAACCGGCACTTAGCACCATTAGGCCAGAATGGTGAAGACATCGGGGAGCAGAGTGATTCTACCGACAACGAACAATCGGAACCACTATCGTCACCACCTCCATCAATGCCATCATCACCATTATCCCAGCAGGTATCACAGCCGATGCCGCCTTCAAACGAGCAGGTTGGTAGAAGAAGCCAACCCACGGTCACCGCAGCGCAGAGCGGTCAACTCGCCTGCGGCCGCCGAGCCTGAGGCACCAGCCCCGGATGACCCCGCGGCCCCAGAGCCACCCCGTAGATCCAGCAGGGTGCGCTCTGCTCCAAAGCACCTGCTGGATTACCTCTGGAGGGGGTGAATGTGATAACCTTATTACATTTCATAGCAAGAAAATTGTCTATGTTCTCATTGTCATAATTTGTCACATTTTTAGCATATTAAAACCTAATAATAGGTTTTGTCTTTCATTCCAATAGTAATTATGTAAGAATTGCATACATTACTTTATCTACACACATAATATCATAAATCCTACTAATATTATAAATTCAAAAGTTTTTGAGTGAGTAAGTGAGTATGTTTGTTACTCTTTCCAGTAAAACCGCCTTCAATAAAAAACCTCAGAAAAATAACATAAGATAATCCTCTAAAGCCATGAGTTTTATGGCCTAGCAGAAATATGAAGTCGGTGCAGTGCTAGCGGAATATTCTTTGAATGAAGCATCGACTTCATATTTCTGCTAGGCCATAAAACTCATGGCTTTAGAGGATTATTTTATGTTTTTTCGGAGTTTTTTTTTGTTAAAAGTTTTTTATTTCACAATTTTATGTTACATTAATATTTAAAATATTATCATCCAACTCCTAACCGTTATGGAGTTGTACCTTCCATCATCACCTCATCAACACGAGATGATGATTACCAGACGCAAGTACTTGAATAGCTTTCGAAAATATATGAACCACATGATACGTGCCTAGAAAATTTGAGGGTTGCCCTCGATTTCTCTGGGATCCCATCATCAGATCCTGACTTGGTGACAATGGGACCAATTGGCAGCGTTTCCTCGCTGAATAGCGATTCTGATTCTTTGAGAGAGAAAACCACCAGCCCTTTAGTCACAAGTTGCATCGACCGATGTAACGGTCCAAGGCTTCATTTAAGCATATTTGGCCCTGGACACGAATATATTTCATACTTGGTACAAGTAATTAATTAAATAAACAAAATAGTTAAGAATACGGATTTGTATGGGGTAAAATTACTAGTAACACCATCTAACGGAAGTATCCGGCAACAGGTTGTTAATTAAGTTTCGGTTTATCGAGCTAGCTTAAGTGGGGCTCTTACGCTGTTCAAGTTTATGATAATAGATGGCGCTAAATTAAGTCTGAGTTATTTATCATCAGTACAAAAGAAATACTCAAAATGCAAGGAAAACAATTATTGGATAATAATCTCTGCATTATAATCTTCAATACTAGCAAATTTCATACAACTCGATTCAGTATTTTAGGCCTACGCGGCATGGGAATAACATTATGAATAATACAAAGAGATTATGGAAAATGCAAGGAAAACGGGAGTTAATTATTAAAGACTAGTGTCTTACGCTCATTTTAACATATGTTTCGTCAAGTTCTGTTCAGTAGTTTAAGAGCAAAGAGCATCAAAACATGAAATGGAATACGAGCATGGCGATGTACTTAGCATGGCGTCATTTTATAGAAAGAAAATCTGTAATAAGGTCTAATTAATTAATAGGGAAAAGTCATGTAATATCATTTATCATAATATACTCTAATATAAATCCGAAATTATCATAAAGATCATCTACAATTATAAATCAGTTAAAAGTCGCTAAATAATACAAGTTTTGGAGCGGACGAAGTAAAGGTTAAAAAATAGCTAAATTACTAAAAATGCAAGCAATACATGAATGGAAACTTATGTCTTGGTCTATTAGCTATCTTTAAATTAAGATCTTAAGTAAAATAGGATAATTGGGAAGACGTAGGAACATACTTTGTATAAATAGCTGTCATTAGAACCTTGTCGTATAAGTCGTATCATCATAAAGTAAGGAAACTGTATGCGAGGACTTGACGTTTTAATGTGACAAGGAACAATTAGTTGAACGGGAACGAATTGGGAGAAATGTTGCCAATATATCGATTGCAGGCAAATTAGCACATTTCACCCGACTGCGAAACGCGAAGAACGGTGATGTGTTTATCAGATCATGTATGTATGTGTGTACGTATGATAGTTCCTTTGTGGAACATTAAGTTATTATAATAGATAGTTAAGTAAAATAGCTATTACATAAAAAGGGATTTCACATAAAAGCATCAAATTTATCAGTAGAAGAAAAACAACACTAAGAATGATTTCTGTACTAGGAGAACTAAGATTAATAGAGCGATTTAATTTATAGGCTATGTACATAAAAGGTGGAAAAATATAATAATAGTATGAATTAGGATTAGAGTATTTTTCTAATTGGAAGGAAAGCTAAAGTATAGAGAAGGAAATTTATATTTAGAATGTTTATGTATGCTTGGAATATATTGGAATTTTAAAGTTCACGAAGAATTCAAGGTCAGGGAAATAATAGTATGTCGGCAAAAATTAGGGATGGTATCACTTCTGTGTCGATTGGGACGGTGATTTCGCCGAAGTCGCAGGACGCTTACGAAAGCTATAAAAAGGATGAGCGCATTGAGGGGGGAAGGAGAATATCATCGATTTTCATAGGGTTAACGTTACTTGTTGGTCAAGGAGAATATCATCGATTTTCATAGGGTTAACGTTACTTGTTGGCCGAGGGAGAATATCATCGATTTTCATAGCGTTAACGTTACTTGTTGGTCCGGGGAATTAAGTTTTATTTCGGGGAGATTTTCATTTAAATTATTTTAATTATTGTAGTCATTCTTTTAGCATTTTAATTGGGGGTTTTATTCATAATATTTTAAAGTAAAATCAGGTCACAGCGGTTGTAAGTTACATCGAGTCTGCTGAGTGTTAACTAGAGTTTGGTCATTGGTTTTAATTTATTAATGAAATATTTAATGCTAGCTTTCATTCGGAAGGTTTTCGTGAAGGACTATTTGCAGCCCTGTGGCGGTAAATGTTCTTTGCTTCTGTGAGACTTTGGTCGCCGTTCCATAGCGGTTTGAATTAGAGTCTTACGCATTGTTATCGTATTTTGTTACTAATATTTTTCGTGTCTTTCCCCTTAACGTTATTTCTCGAAACCTACCGGTGTCAACGTCAGGAAATAATAGTTAAATCTTCACCGGATTGTGAGAGCGATCTGGAGGCTGTCTGGTTCACGCTGGGCAGTCTAAATACTCTCTTGCAGTGCTATTGAATTGGCGATATCAGACTTGACGGTTGATCTGGTTGTCGTGTTACGACACAAGAACGGGTATTGCCAAGACCTAGTATTTGCAATCCCCATATTTATATATTTATACAAACACTACGCTAGGTATTCTGCTGATCCGTGGGGTCTTCGTCCTAGAGGAGCTTGCTCCAAGACCTCACAACAATTAGGGACTGGTTAGGAAAGTTAGCACACAATCTCTTTTATAGGAGCATAGTAGAGTTTCATTGCACCCCGAAACTCTTTACACTACACTAAATGTAAATGTGGGAACGTACCCTAGTTTTGCCAATTATACACAGTTTAGGGGCCTTATTGGCATAGCTTTAAAGTACAAGTTAGGATGATAGGAAAGTAGGGAACTAGGCAGGGACTTTGGTTTTAGGGAATAGCTAGAATGGCGAAGCCTAGTGACGGACTAGATAGCCAATTTCGCGGACACACAAAATAACATAAAAGTGAGATCTTGAACTCACATTGGATTTCATCACAGAGCTAGGGGAAAGCTTAAAATCATACACACCAATAATCATAAGTAAAATTGCCTAATTAAATGACTCACTAACTCTATTATATGATCATTAAGAGCTATATTGATGCACACCTCTATACAGTAAAGTTACTTGCTAAAATATAAGCAGTGTCAAAAGAGTAAAGTTGCAAAGACAAAGCTATTCTCCAAACGACTCTATCATTCATATATTAAATGAACGTTGTGTTTTGTTCAAGGATACGTCCCGAGCAAGTTTGACACCGTATGGGCAAATGAGCTTAACAGTGAACTAACATAGTCTTCATTTATCTTTCAATACAGACATAATTGAAAGAATTCTAAGGCAAAACATTACCTGAAATGAAAACGTAGTTATGTCTGGGCAAACAAGCTTAAATGACTGATAAATAAATATATATAAAAGCAAACCTAAATAAACATAGATCCTTAGTGTTCATTGGTAGAAGTTGAAACATGAAAAGTACATACACATACAGTATACTTTATGAGCAGTTTTCTAAGTCAAAACTAGGACTTTTAACAATCCACAAATATATAATTGACATTCACACAATGAATGAATATGTGTTAGTTTTGAGGTCAAGGCCTATAGTATTTCTTGACACCAGCATGGGCAAGGAAGCTATACAAAATTAGCATGCTTTCATTTAACTTTCAATGTAAACAATAATTGAAAGGGATTAGGCATAAACATTACCTATCCATAATATGATAAAACAAAATCATAACCCTAATAAACCAAGTTCTGGCTTAGCAAACAAAGCTTAATTGAGTAAAAGACAATGTACTTAGACATGTATGTGAATAACATAAAAGTAGATAATAGTATCTATAAAGCTGTACTTACTGCTAAAACATCAGCTGCAATAAGCCACGGTAGTTCTGTGAAATTATACTAAATAAAAGTATGCCTAAATTAGACCATTCAAAGCAATAGAAATATGTTTGCATGAAAATTCATAGCTGATTTAAGAGCTATGTAACTGAAAGTTATAACATTACCTATAATGACGTTATCTATACTTCTAAATAAAATAGGCAAATAATGAATGCCAAACTAGGTATACATCTAAATATATTGTTATACCTAATACTCAGTTTATATATTAATTGAGTGATTGAAATTTACAATCTTGGAAAACTAAATATATATGGTTACTCATGTTGCTATGATATGTACTCTATACTCTATATGAATCTATGAAATATTGATCTTTGGCAGACATAAATATGCTGTAATCAGGTACTATAAATACCTATGGGAAAAGAAAATTAGCCAATACAATGGTTGATACATTTGCGGGGTTCCTCTCTATCTCTAGTAGTAAAAATACTGACATTACTGCTATACTGACTATAGACTCTTGATAAATAAATAATTCAATACTCCCTGGGGCGGTGGAGAGATGTCCAGTCAGGAGTCGAGTCTCACAGTTATGGTATCAACCAAAGACGATAGTCTTGGGCGGAAGGATGGGGCCCTAATCTTAGCCGCAAAGCATAATGCTTATTTGACAAGCATTAATGCTACCCCAGTTACTTTGTTTTACTTCAGTTAGTAAAATTACTTTGTCAGATCATTAATTTAATACCTTTGATACTATTAAACTTCATTTCATTTAAGATAACATAACTTTAGTTAATTTGCTAACCAATTCCAATACTTCATGGACATACTATTCTTATATGACGCAGTTAATCAATTGTTTTATTCCTAACAAGTATGTATTATTCCTTAACCACTTAGGAGTGTTTTCTTAGTTAAGTAGGGATCCATTCTTACTTTGACTTAAAGTACTTTGGGTTTACTACAGCGTTCACAATGTAGGTTCCACAATCGCTAGACGAATCACAAGGCCAATATTTAATTGAAATTTCTAGGTAGGCTGTTCAGAGTAAGCTAGAGTACTTCAGGATAGTGTCGCGGTTACCAAGGATTTATGTTTCTTAGTATGATTAGGCTAGGTACTCTTTACAGTTAGGTCTACCCGTGACCAGGATCAGTTCTAGGTTAAATTTAATAATATAGACTCCAGCTAGAGGGAGCTAGATTATTTACAATCTGGTGGTGCCTAGATTAGGATAGGATGATAGGTACACCAAGCTGCATGCTTAAGAAGACCTTGATAAGATAAAAAAACACTTAAATAGGCAAGAGCCTGTGTAAGAGCTTGAATAGGCAAGTTTTCTGTATTTTCATGGGTAAATCACATGTAAAGTGGTTTGAAACGGGCTATATTTTTGCTGCAGTATTGTCTTGCTTTCATAATAAGAATTAGCTTATGCCCGCTTTGCCCCTGTGAAAAATGACAAAATGGGCTAGTTCCCTGTCCCGTGGGAATTTCGTAAAATCCATTCTTAGTGCACGTCTACAATACTCGAGGTACATGTTTGCCAAATTTCAAGTCTCTCGGTCATTCTACGACTTTGCAATATTTGAATTTATTTTTAACTTTCTATTTTTAAATCTCGTCTTTTTGCCAAAATGAGAACGAAAATCTATTACGGCCAAATAGTTACCAAAGAAACAGGCAAAGGCACGCACTGTTTGCCTTTTATGTTAAAGTTTTCAAGTCCCAAAAAACATGGAAGGTTACGGTAATGAAAGCACTTCACGGTAATGAAATATAAGGCTTAATAAGGCCACGGCGATGATAACTTTTTCATACTTTTTTTCACAGACAAGCATAAAAGTAAAATAATGCTACAATATAGCGATTAAATGACTTTATTATTGACGACATATGTATTAGAAGTCTTAAAAAGTAAAACCGTCTTTAAAAAAAACATAAATTAATCTTCTAAAGTGATTATTTTTGTAGCCTAGTACAAATAGGTGCGATGCTAGCGGAATATTCATTGAATATCAACTTCATACTTGTGCTAGGACATAAAAGTGATGGCTTTAGAGGATTATTTGTTTTTTTTAATGCGGTTTTTATTTTTGCTAAATGTTTTTTTCATGAAGCGCTTATTATTATTATTGTTTCATAATTTTATGTTTATTTGATATTTAAAGAATTATCCTTCAACTCGCAACCGTTATAAGGAGTTGCACCTTCCATCATCACCTCATTAACATGAGATGATGACTACCAGACACAAATAATTGAATTGCTTTAAAAAATATATGGAACATTATAATGCGTGCCTGTAAAACTTGAGGTTGGTTCTCGATTTCCCTGGGATCCCATCCCATCATCAGATCCTGACTTGGTGACAATGGGACCACTTATGAAGTATACCATTTCAAAGAAAAAAATATTTTTCAAACCGGTCCAGCCGTCATCGAGTAATCAGGGAACATACATTACAAAAATTTATACAGTAAAACATAGAACTTCCATGTTGGTTACAATTTTTCTAACAATCTTTAAACAAACAAAAAAATCTCGTCATCAGTCACAAATACAAGAACAGAAGTAAGGATTAACAAACGATTATTACAAAATGTACGTACTCATCTTGATTAATCTACAGTACTTCCTCTTGCAATCAATTTTGTTTGACCTTTCTACCAAATTCTAATTATTTTATTATTTCTTCCTACCTTGACCTTATGCTGTCTTATTATTGTTTACTTCTTCTTTTTGTAATATCAGAGTAATGCTCTACTTGGTTTTCTTCCTCTATTGGTGTTTTTTTGATTTAAACTCGCAATAAAAAGCTAAAATTTTATTACAATATTTGCTGTGCTCACTAATTAACGTCGAGTTTTGGTAATTATCTGTCATTGATTGATTCCTACAATTTCATTTTCTTCTTTCTTCGCAAATATTTTGGAGTTCCTGTTCTATGCTATATTGCATATAATCCTTAATTTTCTTTAATAATGTATTCACTAATAATATAAATAAAAAAATATCATGGGACAATTGAAACCAATTGACCTAGTCCCAAACTAGGCAAAGCCTGTACTATGGGTAAGTACTAGACAACGGATAAATATACCTACTTATATGGATAAGTACATACTTATATACAAGACATATCATGCATCCAAGACCCGAGAACAAACATTCATATTCGTCATACAAACATTTGCCCCGACCGGAGATCAAATAGAAACGTAGCATGGACTTTTAGGATGCCCCATGTTTAACTGAAATAGTTATTATAAATTATGCAACCCTGGGAACACATAAACACAATTTTTTTTTGAAGTCACTTCTATGAAATATATGGAAAAGTCATAATACATTTAAAAAATTTCATTACCGTGATTTTAACATCATTGCCGTGACCTGTAAAGAGCTACGGTAAACTACGGTAATGAGGGTTCTGGTAATGAATATTTCGTACATGATGCCGAATAGCCAACCATTTTGAGTGCATTTTTATTTACAATTAACAGATGTGCATAGTATTTAATCTCTCAAAATGCATCAATATGTAAATAAAGTACATTAGACAATACATACCAAGAAAAGGGCTACCCGGCGATGATTTCAAAATTGTGGCAATCTCCCGTTTAGCGACTTCGGGATAAGTTTCACAGAAAACGGGGCGCATGTCTGTTCGTCTTGGCATCGCATTAAAGACTTCAGTATCCTGGGTGCGCGTCTGCCAGCGTTTGGTGGCCAGATCAAAGAATTTTGATGCTATTCTCAAAGCGTTTAGTTTCGAGCACGGAAATGATTTTTTTACGGTGACAAACTTTACGTGTGTTTTTTCTGTGCATTATAGGATTATTTAGTTTTCATATTTAACCGTAATCGATTGCTTATGAATGTAGCTAATGTGGAATGTATTCTTATTGGCGTTCTACAGACGCAATTTTTGTACACGTCAATTAATATCTAAATTAACACATTGGAACATGGTCCGGTAATGAAATTAATAAAAAAATATTAAGATTTTTTTAATAATATGATATAAACAAAATCATTAAATTGTTTATGGCAATACATAGAAGAGATCATAAGCCATTTATTAGATTTTTTTTCCTGCATTGGTTAATACTGGAATATTTTAAGCCCCGGAAATGTGAAAAAATTGAAAGTCGCAGAATGACCGCTCTAGGTCCTGTGGTTTAGGCTGTGCGTTGGCTCTCAGTCAGTCAGTCACGGTACTGTTTTATAGGTATAGATAAGAGTTATCAATGCTGTGGGGGGCGTAATGAGGGGGTGGTAAGAATCAAGGGGTGACAACGACAATCACACAACTCACTACCTACATCCAAATAATGCGCACAAAATCTCCCTTTATCTAGTACTTAGGTGTTTTATTTTAAGTAGGGGTGCTCAATACAAAACCGCCCGGGGTGCCAAAATCTACCCGACGCCGCCACTGTATCAATGTCGTTTTCTACGTCACGGGGGCCAGAATAACAACTTGAAACAGAAGAGACTTGAAAACACTGCGTAACAGATTCATGGTTTGTGTGTGTGTGTGTGTGTGTGTGTGTGGTGTTCACAATGCGATGAGCCGGTGGTAGGACCCACGGAAGTGGAAACTACACTACTGTCCGGACCCTGTCATTGTGAGAGGACTAGCCTATGGCCAGCAGTGGGCTTGGCACGCTGATGGGTTATGCTGCGGAAATATAAAGCATTTATTTAAGTCACAAATAAATGCCTTGTCTCCGATAAATACCAGTGGTGCAACAACTTTTCTATAGGACGAATAAGCTGCATGATTCTTGTCCGATCCGATATAATGTTTGCTGGAATCATGACCCTTCATTTGATTACAATCTGTTTGCATGCTCACGTACGCAAACAAATGCAAGAACTACGGAAAACCTAGCAGAAACAAACCGCAGATGAAGCCAATTTTGTTGATAAAAATATGTAAACATGCGCGTCGTTACACCTTTCAACTTTCAAGAGCTTACTTGCTCACACTTGTCTAAAGCAAACATTAAATTCTAAATTCTAAATTCTAAAGATTATTTTGGGTTATTTTAATATTGGATTGGACGGTGCGATTTATCGTTAAGGTTCGACGCTTGAAACTGATTGGAACGATGAATCGAGAGTGTAATGGGCCCGTGTTCATATAGGTAAATAACCATCAGTTTGTCGCTCTGAAACGACGGACCGCATAAATTGAACTATAACGGCCCTTTTGGTGTCGTGTCTTCTTTATATGCGCTATTATAAAAATTTAGTCATGGATAGGCGTAATTTTTTCTTTGAATCTGTTTTTCTGAAGTTAATTGTTCATAATTATAGATTTATCTTAGTGTATTGCATATAGGTAAGAGCCAGACGGCACATCTGTAACATACATCAAAAATAATGAATGATGTATTTACCGTGTCCGCCACCATTGTTGTAATTTTTTTTGTCTTTATGAAAATTACGTTCCGTTGCTTTAAGGAAACTTCTGCGCTAAATAAATGCTGCGATAAAGCTTCTGCGCTTTTATCACCAAAACACACATTACTGATAAAGTCTGCTGCAAAATATGTTTTTGAGCCTGCGGCGCATGGCCTGCCGCCTATCAATGTTTGTAACAATGGTTCAACAATAACACTTAATTACCTACGCTCTTTACAGTGAGTCACCTCGTTGATATTACTCAGCCTGAACTCGATTTTTTTTTGTAATATAGGTAGAGTCGGCTATCGAAACTTGACCCTAGGAGATATTTAGATGGCAACATTACGTCAAATGCTGAAAAAACGATCTGCCCCTAAACTACGAAACTCGAAAATCGAAGTTCGTATCGCGTCGTCCCGCTCACTCTCGTGTTAAATAATATTAGCTTGAGAGGGATGGCACGATACTTAGTTCGAATTTTGCACTTCGTAGTCGGGGGGCTGGGTCTGAACCGGCATGAAATCTGGTTAGGTGATTCCTGGTTCTTAGTAAACCAGTGGTCTACGCTTTTGGCCTCATCTTCACTTACTATCAGGTCAGGTGAGATAGGGATCAGTCGCTGGTCAGTTTTTAATAATAATAAAAATGTGTTTTTATCGCGGGACCGCCGTGGATGCGGATAGCACAAGAAGATGTCTGCTTGAATTTCGGAAGAGGAATTTTGGAGGAGTAGTTGCAAGTTTACTGTATTAAAAATGAAACTTCTAGTTAAATGAAAGTGAAAATGTAAAATTATCAAAACTATAAAGCCTTTGTAGCTAAGTATACAAAGTGTTGCCCACTCAAGATTTTTCTAATTGAAGCCTTTTTGCAAGGTCAACTTTCAGTAGCCAGACACTGTATTAACGCTCTTTCAGGTTCCTTTATCAAAACGTTTTTATGATCTAGAAGGGGTCTGTACGAGGGCTGTTTGATAAGTACCCGTTTATGGAAAAAAAAACATTGTTTTTTTGTATATATGTATTTATTTTTCTACGTAGTGACCTTTAAACGCGTTCGAGACGATTTTTTGGACGTCGATGACACTAGAGGCTCTGACGTAAACACGAACGCGATCGAATCGTTTTTTTGGTCGTTGATTTGATTACACAAAAAAAAAACTGTTTATTTCGAAAGAAACAAAAAATCATACGTTACGAAATATACCTAATAATCGTTAAGTTATTCGTTATTGCAGAAAAATAGCCTCTAGTGTCATTTCTAACACAACAAAACGTCTGGATCGCGTTCGCGTTAACTTTTTAATTACTATAATTAGGATATTGGCAGCGACTCTAGCTAGAGGCACGTATCGACAAACAAACTGTTCTCTGCCCTTAGTGTGATCAAAAAGCACAATATAAGTCTCGATCGCGTTTTGAGAATTGTTAAAAACGCGAACGCGATCGAAACGTATTTCTTGGCCACTGCCCTTACACTAATAGGCGCTCTCATAGTATTTGACACTTTAACGCAAACGCGTTCGATACGTTTTTATAACCATGTAAGTACTCACAGTCAGTCTCGCTAATCCTGCACCACTGAAAACCTGGTTCGGATTTATTCATTTAATCGTATGACATTGTATGTACAAGTACAGTATAGGAAATCATGCTAAATTACATCGTAACTGGTTCGGATTATTAAACTGTGTTAATGTATGTGGGTATGTAGAGATTAGTACTTATACCTACCGAAGAATCGAACTAAAAGATGATATAGATGTAGATAATAGAAGATAAACTTTGAGGTGATCACAACTAAAATACAATCCAGTAAGTAAGTACCTACCTTTACTTCGGTAAGTCGGTTTTTTGCTAAGCTTCGGGTCACGACCGCCAATTAAATTAATTGTGTTGTGTTCGGTCAAACATGATTGACGCGAGGATGGGTGTCAGAATCATTATTACCTACTTACAAAAAGTACTCGTGTCAAAAACAACTTGGAACAAGAGTCCATGTTTAGGTGTAGGTCAGGTAATTAATTATGACTTTTTATCGAAACTTTCAGTTTTCATTTAAAATCTTTTTAATGGTGATGGTATCGATGAGGACCTACTGCATTGTCATCAGCTATGTACCTACACTTTTCAAAATGCAAGGCTTGTAAAAATCTGGCAGGGGTGACATAAAGCATCACGGAACAGATTTATGAGATGTTTTTGTCGACTTGAACAATTAACTTTAGTCAACTAAAGTAGTGTTTTTAGCCAGTTTTATCTACCTTTGAGATGTCAGAATTAACGAGATGTGGCCTCCGCTAGGTTCAATAAGGCTGTTCTAATACGACCGTGATAAATACTTAGCTAGTTAGTTCATTTAATTTAGCGAGGTAGGTAAAGTACAGTCCACATGCTAGCTCCAAAGAATAAAGATTGATCGTTGTAGTAAGTAGGTACAGGTGGACCCAGCATCAATTCCTCTTACTATCTATTTAGGTAGGTATAGGTAGTGCCACCAGGGTTGAGGTCACGCACACAACAACATGTGTCATATAATGATAGTGGGATTTTAAAATTACTGTTCTTTTTTTTACCGATAGTACGTTAGTAGGTATATTATATTCTTTGCCGATAGCAAGTTCAACGATGAATTTCAAGATAGGCCAAAAAGTTTCTTTAAACTGTTTTGTAGTGGTTTATTCACAAAATACATCGAATTGAAACAAAACAGAAAGTAAAATATTTTGATCTATTTTTTTTTATATTTATAGATACCTGATTCAAATAGTTTTATTTAAATAAATGGGTTATAATTGTTGAATAAATAAAGGTCAGATATGCGTAAAAACCAAAGACAGTACTTAATACATTTTCTTGTTTTTATTTACGTAGCTGGAACTGACTATAGTTTATAAAAGCATTTTTTTTTATTTTTGACTGTTTTTTTACACCTATTAAAAAAAAAAATTCAGTGTATTTATTTGAGTACATTTGCTCATTCATTTATTCCCTTTTTTGCAATCAGTAACTCATGTAGCTGTGTGTGTAATGGGCACTACCTATACTTATGGTTAGGATAAGAAGGGCAGGCCCCGGGGGTATTATTCCCTAAGGTTATTTACGGCGTGTTTAGCGTCGAAGAGTCAAAGCTGTTATATCGAAAATTTGAAAATGTGACACTTCGACGCCTGGAACAGCCGTGAAAGCAACGCTGTCGCCTTAGAGAACAGCACAAACTCCTGACAACGTATTTAACTTAGCTTAAACTATTCTATGATTGTAGAAATAGTAGGCGCTTACAAAATTTTTGTAGAAAATAGCAAAATATAAAAAAAAAACATTGCGACGGATTGAGAACCTCCTTTTTTTTGAAGTCGGTTAGTAATCACTTTGTTCCTGAATATATAAGTCGTAAGTCATTTATTTGCAGAAAATAGTGTATAATAAGATGGTGAACTGGAACAATAATGACACAACTATTCTACTACACAGTAGCATGCAAATTATTTTTACACGATCACTTAATAAATTCACTTCTAATTAGTTTTTTACGCCCTCCTTTATGGGAATAAACGATATAAGTATGTTTTAAGACTTGATGATTCTTAGTTCCTGTTAATTTCAAATAGCAATTTTTGAGTTCTCACTCTTATGTTTCAAATAGTCGATCTTGTATTTCCTTTGTAACTTTTTTCTGCCCTGTTTTTAATTTGGTGTTCAATAAAGAGTTCTTGTATTGTTTTGTATAGCATTGTATAATAGATAAATAACTATTTAAAATACCTGTATGTGAAACATTTTGTACAGTCAGCAGCAAAGGTAGTTAAGCAACCGAAGCGTTCACAATTACCTAAACACGGCTCTATTGTTATGGACATAAGAGCTTGTGCAGATCATTGTGACCGCTTCGGTTGCTTAGCTACTTCTGCTGCTGACTATACATCCATTATGACTATAGACCATTCAAAGCAATAGAAATATGTTTGCATGAAAATTCATAGCTGATTTAAGAGCTATGTAACTGAAAGTTATAACATTACCTATAATGACGTTATCTATACTTCTAAATAAAATAGGCAAATAATGAATGCCAAACTAGGTATACATCTAAATATATTGTTATACCTAATACTCAGTTTATATATTAATTGAGTGATTGAAATTTACAATCTTGGAAAACTAAATATATATGGTTACTCATGTTGCTATGATATGTACTCTATACTCTATATGAATCTATGAAATATTGATCTTTGGCAGACATAAATATGCTGTAATCAGGTACTATAAATACCTATGGGAAAAGAAAATTAGCCAATACAATGGTTGATACATTTGCGGGGTTCCTCTCTATCTCTAGTAGTAAAAATACTGACATTACTGCTATACTGACTATAGACTCTTGATAAATAAATAATTCAATACTCCCTGGGGCGGTGGAGAGATGTCCAGTCAGGAGTCGAGTCTCACAGTTATGGTATCAACCAAAGACGATAGTCTTGGGCGGAAGGATGGGGCCCTAATCTTAGCCGCAAAGCATAATGCTTATTTGACAAGCATTAATGCTACCCCAGTTACTTTGTTTTACTTCAGTTAGTAAAATTACTTTGTCAGATCATTAATTTAATACCTTTGATACTATTAAACTTCATTTCATTTAAGATAACATAACTTTAGTTAATTTGCTAACCAATTCCAATACTTCATGGACATACTATTCTTATATGACGCAGTTAATCAATTGTTTTATTCCTAACAAGTATGTATTATTCCTTAACCACTTAGGAGTGTTTTCTTAGTTAAGTAGGGATCCATTCTTACTTTGACTTAAAGTACTTTGGGTTTACTACAGCGTTCACAATGTAGGTTCCACAATCGCTAGACGAATCACAAGGCCAATATTTAATTGAAATTTCTAGGTAGGCTGTTCAGAGTAAGCTAGAGTACTTCAGGATAGTGTCGCGGTTACCAAGGATTTATGTTTCTTAGTATGATTAGGCTAGGTACTCTTTACAGTTAGGTCTACCCGTGACCAGGATCAGTTCTAGGTTAAATTTAATAATATAGACTCCAGCTAGAGGGAGCTAGATTATTTACAATCTGGTGGTGCCTAGATTAGGATAGGATGATAGGTACACCAAGCTGCATGCTTAAGAAGACCTTGATAAGATAAAAAAACACTTAAATAGGCAAGAGCCTGTGTAAGAGCTTGAATAGGCAAGTTTTCTGTATTTTCATGGGTAAATCACATGTAAAGTGGTTTGAAACGGGCTATATTTTTGCTGCAGTATTGTCTTGCTTTCATAATAAGAATTAGCTTATGCCCGCTTTGCCCCTGTGAAAAATGACAAAATGGGCTAGTTCCCTGTCCCGTGGGAATTTCGTAAAATCCATTCTTAGTGCACGTCTACAATACTCGAGGTACATGTTTGCCAAATTTCAAGTCTCTCGGTCATTCTACGACTTTGCAATATTTGAATTTATTTTTAACTTTCTATTTTTAAATCTCGTCTTTTTGCCAAAATGAGAACGAAAATCTATTACGGCCAAATAGTTACCAAAGAAACAGGCAAAGGCACGCACTGTTTGCCTTTTATGTTAAAGTTTTCAAGTCCCAAAAAACATGGAAGGTTACGGTAATGAAAGCACTTCACGGTAATGAAATATAAGGCTTAATAAGGCCACGGCGATGATAACTTTTTCATACTTTTTTTCACAGACAAGCATAAAAGTAAAATAATGCTACAATATAGCGATTAAATGACTTTATTATTGACGACATATGTATTAGAAGTCTTAAAAAGTAAAACCGTCTTTAAAAAAAACATAAATTAATCTTCTAAAGTGATTATTTTTGTAGCCTAGTACAAATAGGTGCGATGCTAGCGGAATATTCATTGAATATCAACTTCATACTTGTGCTAGGACATAAAAGTGATGGCTTTAGAGGATTATTTGTTTTTTTTTAATGCGGTTTTTATTTTTGCTAAATGTTTTTTTCATGAAGCGCTTATTATTATTATTGTTTCATAATTTTATGTTTATTTGATATTTAAAGAATTATCCTTCAACTCGCAACCGTTATAAGGAGTTGCACCTTCCATCATCACCTCATTAACATGAGATGATGACTACCAGACACAAATAATTGAATTGCTTTAAAAAATATATGGAACATTATAATGCGTGCCTGTAAAACTTGAGGTTGGTTCTCGATTTCCCTGGGATCCCATCCCATCATCAGATCCTGACTTGGTGACAATGGGACCACTTATGAAGTATACCATTTCAAAGAAAAAAATATTTTTCAAACCGGTCCAGCCGTCATCGAGTAATCAGGGAACATACATTACAAAAATTTATACAGTAAAACATAGAACTTCCATGTTGGTTACAATTTTTCTAACAATCTTTAAACAAACAAAAAAATCTCGTCATCAGTCACAAATACAAGAACAGAAGTAAGGATTAACAAACGATTATTACAAAATGTACGTACTCATCTTGATTAATCTACAGTACTTCCTCTTGCAATCAATTTTGTTTGACCTTTCTACCAAATTCTAATTATTTTATTATTTCTTCCTACCTTGACCTTATGCTGTCTTATTATTGTTTACTTCTTCTTTTTGTAATATCAGAGTAATGCTCTACTTGGTTTTCTTCCTCTATTGGTGTTTTTTTGATTTAAACTCGCAATAAAAAGCTAAAATTTTATTACAATATTTGCTGTGCTCACTAATTAACGTCGAGTTTTGGTAATTATCTGTCATTGATTGATTCCTACAATTTCATTTTCTTCTTTCTTCGCAAATATTTTGGAGTTCCTGTTCTATGCTATATTGCATATAATCCTTAATTTTCTTTAATAATGTATTCACTAATAATATAAATAAAAAAATATCATGGGACAATTGAAACCAATTGACCTAGTCCCAAACTAGGCAAAGCCTGTACTATGGGTAAGTACTAGACAACGGATAAATATACCTACTTATATGGATAAGTACATACTTATATACAAGACATATCATGCATCCAAGACCCGAGAACAAACATTCATATTCGTCATACAAACATTTGCCCCGACCGGAGATCAAATAGAAACGTAGCATGGACTTTTAGGATGCCCCATGTTTAACTGAAATAGTTATTATAAATTATGCAACCCTGGGAACACATAAACACAATTTTTTTTTGAAGTCACTTCTATGAAATATATGGAAAAGTCATAATACATTTAAAAAATTTCATTACCGTGATTTTAACATCATTGCCGTGACCTGTAAAGAGCTACGGTAAACTACGGTAATGAGGGTTCTGGTAATGAATATTTCGTACATGATGCCGAATAGCCAACCATTTTGAGTGCATTTTTATTTACAATTAACAGATGTGCATAGTATTTAATCTCTCAAAATGCATCAATATGTAAATAAAGTACATTAGACAATACATACCAAGAAAAGGGCTACCCGGCGATGATTTCAAAATTGTGGCAATCTCCCGTTTAGCGACTTCGGGATAAGTTTCACAGAAAACGGGGCGCATGTCTGTTCGTCTTGGCATCGCATTAAAGACTTCAGTATCCTGGGTGCGCGTCTGCCAGCGTTTGGTGGCCAGATCAAAGAATTTTGATGCTATTCTCAAAGCGTTTAGTTTCGAGCACGGAAATGATTTTTTTACGGTGACAAACTTTACGTGTGTTTTTTCTGTGCATTATAGGATTATTTAGTTTTCATATTTAACCGTAATCGATTGCTTATGAATGTAGCTAATGTGGAATGTATTCTTATTGGCGTTCTACAGACGCAATTTTTGTACACGTCAATTAATATCTAAATTAACACATTGGAACATGGTCCGGTAATGAAATTAATAAAAAAATATTAAGATTTTTTTAATAATATGATATAAACAAAATCATTAAATTGTTTATGGCAATACATAGAAGAGATCATAAGCCATTTATTAGATTTTTTTTCCTGCATTGGTTAATACTGGAATATTTTAAGCCCCGGAAATGTGAAAAAATTGAAAGTCGCAGAATGACCGCTCTAGGTCCTGTGGTTTAGGCTGTGCGTTGGCTCTCAGTCAGTCAGTCACGGTACTGTTTTATAGGTATAGATAAGAGTTATCAATGCTGTGGGGGGCGTAATGAGGGGGTGGTAAGAATCAAGGGGTGACAACGACAATCACACAACTCACTACCTACATCCAAATAATGCGCACAAAATCTCCCTTTATCTAGTACTTAGGTGTTTTATTTTAAGTAGGGGTGCTCAATACAAAACCGCCCGGGGTGCCAAAATCTACCCGACGCCGCCACTGTATCAATGTCGTTTTCTACGTCACGGGGGCCAGAATAACAACTTGAAACAGAAGAGACTTGAAAACACTGCGTAACAGATTCATGGTTTGTGTGTGTGTGTGTGTGTGTGTGTGGTGTTCACAATGCGATGAGCCGGTGGTAGGACCCACGGAAGTGGAAACTACACTACTGTCCGGACCCTGTCATTGTGAGAGGACTAGCCTATGGCCAGCAGTGGGCTTGGCACGCTGATGGGTTATGCTGCGGAAATATAAAGCATTTATTTAAGTCACAAATAAATGCCTTGTCTCCGATAAATACCAGTGGTGCAACAACTTTTCTATAGGACGAATAAGCTGCATGATTCTTGTCCGATCCGATATAATGTTTGCTGGAATCATGACCCTTCATTTGATTACAATCTGTTTGCATGCTCACGTACGCAAACAAATGCAAGAACTACGGAAAACCTAGCAGAAACAAACCGCAGATGAAGCCAATTTTGTTGATAAAAATATGTAAACATGCGCGTCGTTACACCTTTCAACTTTCAAGAGCTTACTTGCTCACACTTGTCTAAAGCAAACATTAAATTCTAAATTCTAAATTCTAAAGATTATTTTGGGTTATTTTAATATTGGATTGGACGGTGCGATTTATCGTTAAGGTTCGACGCTTGAAACTGATTGGAACGATGAATCGAGAGTGTAATGGGCCCGTGTTCATATAGGTAAATAACCATCAGTTTGTCGCTCTGAAACGACGGACCGCATAAATTGAACTATAACGGCCCTTTTGGTGTCGTGTCTTCTTTATATGCGCTATTATAAAAATTTAGTCATGGATAGGCGTAATTTTTTCTTTGAATCTGTTTTTCTGAAGTTAATTGTTCATAATTATAGATTTATCTTAGTGTATTGCATATAGGTAAGAGCCAGACGGCACATCTGTAACATACATCAAAAATAATGAATGATGTATTTACCGTGTCCGCCACCATTGTTGTAATTTTTTTTGTCTTTATGAAAATTACGTTCCGTTGCTTTAAGGAAACTTCTGCGCTAAATAAATGCTGCGATAAAGCTTCTGCGCTTTTATCACCAAAACACACATTACTGATAAAGTCTGCTGCAAAATATGTTTTTGAGCCTGCGGCGCATGGCCTGCCGCCTATCAATGTTTGTAACAATGGTTCAACAATAACACTTAATTACCTACGCTCTTTACAGTGAGTCACCTCGTTGATATTACTCAGCCTGAACTCGATTTTTTTTTGTAATATAGGTAGAGTCGGCTATCGAAACTTGACCCTAGGAGATATTTAGATGGCAACATTACGTCAAATGCTGAAAAAACGATCTGCCCCTAAACTACGAAACTCGAAAATCGAAGTTCGTATCGCGTCGTCCCGCTCACTCTCGTGTTAAATAATATTAGCTTGAGAGGGATGGCACGATACTTAGTTCGAATTTTGCACTTCGTAGTCGGGGGGCTGGGTCTGAACCGGCATGAAATCTGGTTAGGTGATTCCTGGTTCTTAGTAAACCAGTGGTCTACGCTTTTGGCCTCATCTTCACTTACTATCAGGTCAGGTGAGATAGGGATCAGTCGCTGGTCAGTTTTTAATAATAATAAAAATGTGTTTTTATCGCGGGACCGCCGTGGATGCGGATAGCACAAGAAGATGTCTGCTTGAATTTCGGAAGAGGAATTTTGGAGGAGTAGTTGCAAGTTTACTGTATTAAAAATGAAACTTCTAGTTAAATGAAAGTGAAAATGTAAAATTATCAAAACTATAAAGCCTTTGTAGCTAAGTATACAAAGTGTTGCCCACTCAAGATTTTTCTAATTGAAGCCTTTTTGCAAGGTCAACTTTCAGTAGCCAGACACTGTATTAACGCTCTTTCAGGTTCCTTTATCAAAACGTTTTTATGATCTAGAAGGGGTCTGTACGAGGGCTGTTTGATAAGTACCCGTTTATGGAAAAAAAAACATTGTTTTTTTGTATATATGTATTTATTTTTCTACGTAGTGACCTTTAAACGCGTTCGAGACGATTTTTTGGACGTCGATGACACTAGAGGCTCTGACGTAAACACGAACGCGATCGAATCGTTTTTTTGGTCGTTGATTTGATTACACAAAAAAAAAACTGTTTATTTCGAAAGAAACAAAAAATCATACGTTACGAAATATACCTAATAATCGTTAAGTTATTCGTTATTGCAGAAAAATAGCCTCTAGTGTCATTTCTAACACAACAAAACGTCTGGATCGCGTTCGCGTTAACTTTTTAATTACTATAATTAGGATATTGGCAGCGACTCTAGCTAGAGGCACGTATCGACAAACAAACTGTTCTCTGCCCTTAGTGTGATCAAAAAGCACAATATAAGTCTCGATCGCGTTTTGAGAATTGTTAAAAACGCGAACGCGATCGAAACGTATTTCTTGGCCACTGCCCTTACACTAATAGGCGCTCTCATAGTATTTGACACTTTAACGCAAACGCGTTCGATACGTTTTTATAACCATGTAAGTACTCACAGTCAGTCTCGCTAATCCTGCACCACTGAAAACCTGGTTCGGATTTATTCATTTAATCGTATGACATTGTATGTACAAGTACAGTATAGGAAATCATGCTAAATTACATCGTAACTGGTTCGGATTATTAAACTGTGTTAATGTATGTGGGTATGTAGAGATTAGTACTTATACCTACCGAAGAATCGAACTAAAAGATGATATAGATGTAGATAATAGAAGATAAACTTTGAGGTGATCACAACTAAAATACAATCCAGTAAGTAAGTACCTACCTTTACTTCGGTAAGTCGGTTTTTTGCTAAGCTTCGGGTCACGACCGCCAATTAAATTAATTGTGTTGTGTTCGGTCAAACATGATTGACGCGAGGATGGGTGTCAGAATCATTATTACCTACTTACAAAAAGTACTCGTGTCAAAAACAACTTGGAACAAGAGTCCATGTTTAGGTGTAGGTCAGGTAATTAATTATGACTTTTTATCGAAACTTTCAGTTTTCATTTAAAATCTTTTTAATGGTGATGGTATCGATGAGGACCTACTGCATTGTCATCAGCTATGTACCTACACTTTTCAAAATGCAAGGCTTGTAAAAATCTGGCAGGGGTGACATAAAGCATCACGGAACAGATTTATGAGATGTTTTTGTCGACTTGAACAATTAACTTTAGTCAACTAAAGTAGTGTTTTTAGCCAGTTTTATCTACCTTTGAGATGTCAGAATTAACGAGATGTGGCCTCCGCTAGGTTCAATAAGGCTGTTCTAATACGACCGTGATAAATACTTAGCTAGTTAGTTCATTTAATTTAGCGAGGTAGGTAAAGTACAGTCCACATGCTAGCTCCAAAGAATAAAGATTGATCGTTGTAGTAAGTAGGTACAGGTGGACCCAGCATCAATTCCTCTTACTATCTATTTAGGTAGGTATAGGTAGTGCCACCAGGGTTGAGGTCACGCACACAACAACATGTGTCATATAATGATAGTGGGATTTTAAAATTACTGTTCTTTTTTTTACCGATAGTACGTTAGTAGGTATATTATATTCTTTGCCGATAGCAAGTTCAACGATGAATTTCAAGATAGGCCAAAAAGTTTCTTTAAACTGTTTTGTAGTGGTTTATTCACAAAATACATCGAATTGAAACAAAACAGAAAGTAAAATATTTTGATCTATTTTTTTTTATATTTATAGATACCTGATTCAAATAGTTTTATTTAAATAAATGGGTTATAATTGTTGAATAAATAAAGGTCAGATATGCGTAAAAACCAAAGACAGTACTTAATACATTTTCTTGTTTTTATTTACGTAGCTGGAACTGACTATAGTTTATAAAAGCATTTTTTTTTATTTTTGACTGTTTTTTTACACCTATTAAAAAAAAAAATTCAGTGTATTTATTTGAGTACATTTGCTCATTCATTTATTCCCTTTTTTGCAATCAGTAACTCATGTAGCTGTGTGTGTAATGGGCACTACCTATACTTATGGTTAGGATAAGAAGGGCAGGCCCCGGGGGTATTATTCCCTAAGGTTATTTACGGCGTGTTTAGCGTCGAAGAGTCAAAGCTGTTATATCGAAAATTTGAAAATGTGACACTTCGACGCCTGGAACAGCCGTGAAAGCAACGCTGTCGCCTTAGAGAACAGCACAAACTCCTGACAACGTATTTAACTTAGCTTAAACTATTCTATGATTGTAGAAATAGTAGGCGCTTACAAAATTTTTGTAGAAAATAGCAAAATATAAAAAAAAAACATTGCGACGGATTGAGAACCTCCTTTTTTTTGAAGTCGGTTAGTAATCACTTTGTTCCTGAATATATAAGTCGTAAGTCATTTATTTGCAGAAAATAGTGTATAATAAGATGGTGAACTGGAACAATAATGACACAACTATTCTACTACACAGTAGCATGCAAATTATTTTTACACGATCACTTAATAAATTCACTTCTAATTAGTTTTTTACGCCCTCCTTTATGGGAATAAACGATATAAGTATGTTTTAAGACTTGATGATTCTTAGTTCCTGTTAATTTCAAATAGCAATTTTTGAGTTCTCACTCTTATGTTTCAAATAGTCGATCTTGTATTTCCTTTGTAACTTTTTTCTGCCCTGTTTTTAATTTGGTGTTCAATAAAGAGTTCTTGTATTGTTTTGTATAGCATTGTATAATAGATAAATAACTATTTAAAATACCTGTATGTGAAACATTTTGTACAGTCAGCAGCAAAGGTAGTTAAGCAACCGAAGCGTTCACAATTACCTAAACACGGCTCTATTGTTATGGACATAAGAGCTTGTGCAGATCATTGTGACCGCTTCGGTTGCTTAGCTACTTCTGCTGCTGACTATACATCCTACATATAAAATGGTAATTCTAACGGAGCTATTTGTCCTTGGGAAAACTCCAGACGTTTGTGGTTTTGATAGGTATTTATTAACCTTTTGTTTATTGCTGGCCTAGAATTACAGCGAATCCACCAGTACAGCTCTTGAGAGCATCAATATACCTACTTACATCACAAAGTCTCAAAAATATGTATAGGTACTGCGGCTATAATTTTGATGTATATGTATTATTGCAACTTACTTGGTAGGTACCAATTTAGAGTACTGCATGTGAACTCACACCTTCACCATATTATTATGTGAGCTGTGCCCTAAGCACGACTTGTCGAATCCTGCGTAACGTTACGGTTATCGTATCAAGATCGAGAAATCTCATACTAAATTTTAGTTCCAAATACGCTCACGGGCGGGCGCTGTTCCAAACGTCATACAAACTCGTTATAGTTTACTATTCGATTTTACGTGACGCAGGATTCGACAAGTCGTGCTTAGGGCACTGGTGCCTATTTAGTTAGACACGGCCGGTGGGTGGCTAAAGCTCTAGTGGTTCAAGCTGCGAGAGGCATAAGAAGAGGGAACAACACTTGTGTTTTAAATGATTTTTATTGTCTTTTTTCAGTATCAACGAATACACGACTTTTCAGATAAAAGCCTATTGTCAGAGTCTCGCTCTTGTTTTGTGGATTTTTAGACACCGTGCATTCGTATTTTTAAATAACTAACTCAATCATCAAACAATGAGCGACCTCTTTACAGTACCTACGACAATGGAGAGAACTCTTCGCAACTGTCGTATTTTGTTAACAATTCTGTGCCCTAAGCACGACTTGTCGAATCCTGCGTCACGTAAAATCGAATAGTAAACTATAACTAGTTTGTATGACGTTTGGAACAGCGCCCGCCCGTGAGCGTATTTGGAACTAAAATTTAGTATGAGATTTCTCGATCTCGATACGATAACCGTAACGTAACGCAGGATTCGACAAGTCGTGCTTAGGGCACTGTACCCATGTTTGTAGTCAAAAGTAGTTTAGGTACTATTAGAGCTTGTTGCTCTTTTGCTTTGTCGGAATAACAGATTTGTCAATAGTGTTCAATGTATGGCGTTTTGTGTCTGGCTGTAAAGCGACAAGGTACCTACAGTCAAGATTAGAATTATACTCCGCACAAAGTTGTAAAAATTATATGTTAGGTAGGTATCTAAGACCGCCTGTTGTCTACCATACCTGTTTTCTGTAATCTCTTTGTACTATTTTGTGGTTTTCAATAAAGAATATTTGTATTGTATTGTATTGTATTGTATCTACATCAAACTTTGCGCCGCGTTATTAGAGTCCGTACCGTAGTAGGTACATAAGTGCCAAACTGTTCTTGATGCTGACTGTACACCTACTCTTCAGTGTCCTAATTATTTGTACAAGTTCGTGTAACATTCTATAACTTTAAGGAAATTACATATTTTTGTCAATATATTTAACTAGAGAGCGCCCGCGGCTCTGCCCGCGTGGAATATTATATTATGCAGGTACGGTATAATATATTTACGTAAGGAATCTCTATAGCAATAGGAATGTGTCCTCTGGGTAAAAAAGTAATATTTCTAATTAGTCCGTCAGACAGATTATCGGAAAAAAATATTGAACACGTATTTTTTGCTTTATAATAAAAAAAATATACGGAAATATATAAAAATAATAAAAATTTACATAGACAAAATTAAAAAAATCCGTAGACTGCAATGCAGGATTATGAATGGCTTTATTTATCCCTGAAGGGCAACACTGGCATATATCACTCGCTTTTGGCTCGAAATTTGAACTTGCGATTTTATTTTGCTTAATATACAAAACTTACACACCCAATATCATATTCTCTCAAGTTTTTCGCGATTCCCAAGATCAAAGAATCGAATTGCTTTAAAAATCCGGAGAAATAATGCGTTGTTTGGGAGAAACGTGTCAAAATGGTGTTGTAGAGCGCCATCTCGCTCTGTCTCGTTTCTTTTATCCCGTTCTGGTTTTTCGACTTAATGTATTAGAAAGAAAAACATAAAATTGGTACTTAGTCTTTAATCATAGTACAAACATTTTAAAAGTCATTAATTTTATGTATTCATCTTATTCTAGTTAAATTGTAAAAGGCTTCATTTCCATCGGGAACACTGTTCACACTTTGTCTTAGCGTCCTTTCTTTCACTCTTACGATCACAGATTGCTTGACCGATTGTGATAAAACGAATTTATCACAGGAGTCCAAAGTTAGCGTTTCTTACCGTACCTGAAAATAAATGATAAGAAAAATTAAAAAAAGTTGAAAGATTACAAAATTGAAAGATTGCAATGACCAAATATGACAAAATCTTCATTATATTAGTGAGTCTCTAGTCTATCATCTATCATGATCCTGTAAATCATGTATTCTTCAGACAAATAGGATGAAGAATACCTAACCAACTTAAAGTTGAAAAACCTGACATTCTAATTTCAAAGTTCATTATCTCAAAAAGTTATTTATTTTCATGAATCGAATTTCATGAAACTGAGCGTGGTTAAGCTAGCTTTCGAATAAAAAGAAGCCGCGTCCAAATCGGTTCATCCGTTTCGTTAAGAAGCTATGATCCCAAAGAAAGACACTCTCGTTTTGGCTTGGGAGTTAAAAAAACCGGACAAGTGCGAGTCGAACTCGCACGAGGGTTCCGTATAAAGATTTCCCTTTTTTCCCCAGTGTTTTAAGTTGTCCAGTATTAGCAAAATGTACGCAGTGTGGGGTCATTTTATACTGGTCTCTGACATTTGACATATACAGACTATTTGAGATATAAATTTAAGGTTCCATTTTTTCCTTTTGAGGTACGGAACCCTAGAAACAGTGTAACTCTGAACACGTGTGTAACCAATTATTGTTACAAAAATGTGTTTTGGCTTTTCGACAGTGCAGGATTTCTACGAGTATGTAGTACTTATGTAAGAAACTTCACATGTACCTACTTCATACAAGGGCGTATTGTGGGTGGCGAAAAACTTGACTGTTCTTAAAGTGCAATGAACTTAGGTGTGCGTCCCAGGTCAAACTGATATTGAATATAATGGTAAGATATCGTGTTATGACACATGCCTAAATTGGACAATGAATGCACGAGTATTCATTTAAATAACAAGAACTTACATGCACACATAATACAATATTATATGCAGGATAAAGTTGCAGTGTGGCTCTTTTTCTTAGGTTTATGAGGCATTTTGATGTAAAAAGCTATTAATTGGCCAATTACGCTTTAGTCTATGCAAGTCGTAATATTAGATTTTTACTTAAATAAAATATGATCACGCAACTCGCGGTGCTTAGAAACCCCCACGTGAAAAACGTTCCAGAAGACTTAAACATTTTGTCAAAAAAAGAAGATCGTAACATTTGCAACAACAGAAAGTACTAACCCACAACTTACTTTGACAATAACAAATTCAAATAATATTATATAACAAATATATTTACATAATAAAAGCACAACTTAAAACGAAATTAAATCTAAATAAGGCCCCCGTGGCATAGTACCCAAAAAGCTGGCGGGGTTGCCTCGCTGAATAGCGATGCTGATTCTTTGAGAGAGAAAACTGCCAGCCCTTTGGTCACAAGTTGCATCAACTAAGCGCTTTATTCAAATAATTAAACTTCGAAATAATAAATTTGACTATTTTACTTACCCATATGAGCTAGAGTGTGCCGTGGCGGTAGCGGTGGCGGTGGCAGTGGCCGTCGCGCCACTGTTACCGTAACCACCGCCACCACATCCTCCGGTGCAGCCACCGCCGTGCGAAGGGCCTCCGTAGCCAACCTGGTTACCACCGTAGTCACCGCCACCGTGACCGCCGCCGCCTCCATAACCGCCGCCACCGCCGTAGCCGCCGCCGCCTCCGTAACCACCGCCTCCACCGTAGCCGCCGCCTCCGCCGTAACCACCTCCACCACCTCCACCACCGCCACCTCCACTGTGTCCGCCGTGGTGACCGCTGCCATGTCCTGAAAATTAAAAACATGTTGCTCAATTTATAATTTGCTCAGTTGAGCTTATTTGTCTTTTGTTAATATTATTATTAAAAGACGTTTCTGATATTAGTGTTCTTATCAATTTCAATTTACCTTGGTTTTCATGAATCACTTTCACGACGATAGTCTTGGATGGTTCTTGGTAGCCACCACCGTGTCCGCCTTCGTAGCCACCTCCGTAGCCACCTCCATAGCCACCTCCATAACCACCCCCGTAGCCACCCCCATAACTGCCTCCGAAACTTCCTCCATAACCGCCGCTGTAACCACCACCTCCTCCGCCCAAGAGGATTTTCTTCAACAAGTGTCGCTTCTGTCTGCTATGTTGACTGCTCTGCTCTTTGACCTGGTCTTCTAGTTTCTGTTTTAAAAAAAGTGTGGTTTGAGTAAACATGTTCCTCTCATCAATTAAAATATAAATTCAAAACCTTCAAATTCTTTTTACAACTGAGAATGCATTTATAAACACCCGTAGGCTGGTATATAATCATAATCATCTTAAACTTGACAAACCGGTGCGCCGTATTTATAAAAGCTACCGGCGCAGCGCATCGCGGATTGTGTCTAGACTAACCACTTGTATCAAAAGCTCGACTAGTTTCAAGGTTGTAAATTGATATTTTCTTTCACCTAATTTTGAATATTTACCTGGACGTAAATAGGTTGAGGTGGTCCGCTCAAAGACTTGGCGGAAGGTTCGGAGCGAGTTATCGGCGGGTTCTGTGGAGCCAGCAGGACTAAGATAGGGAACTGCCTCGCACGGTCAGTGGCGTGCGTCCGGGAATCCCTCGGAGGCGCCAGGACCGGAGCCACCAGCACTACTCGATCCCCACCGTCCAGGGTGTTGTCCCCGATAGTGGCGCTGACCGCCGCCACCACCGCCAAAACGACCGCTACCACACCACTGCGTCCCATTGTGATCACTGGCGCAGGACCCACGACGCCAACCTATTTATATGACGAGTTTTTTCTGCAGACTCCGCGCTACGTCACACCTGAGTCGCAACTCGATTCGTATGAAGCGATCAACGCGTGCGAATCCCACAGTGACGCTATCAATCCACGCAAGCGAATCGATCTCTGTTCTAGCTTATGCTAATAAGGGTTTAATTATTAAAATGATGCTATCATTATATTTAGTAGTAAAGAGAAGACATATGAATTTGCTGTAAACAAAACAAAAGATGATTCTGTGTTACTGTGCGGCCGAGCAAAACGTGATATTACACGCCTGGCAATTTGCAGAGTCCACGCACGTATACCTACATCTGGTTATTCCCTTAAACCGGATGCTCGGCTTGGAATGTTTCGATATAATATGTTACGCCTTATATATACAGTGAGAGCTTTTATCACTTTTTTCTGAGAGATTAAGATAGTTTATTTACATATAGGTACTAAGCTATGTAGATTTTGGTGGAGGTTCTGCTTGTTTCAAAACCAGTTTGTTGCTTAGCGATTGTTATTCTTTTTTTGTGGTGCGGACACGTCAGGTTTATTAAAACTTTGAAGTTCTGAGATCGTCTGTGTGATTACTGATTTGATTAGGTAACACGCAGTAACTAGAAGGTCAATTAAGTTTTAGTGCCTTATTTGTTTATTGTTGTACCTATACGTATACGCTATTTAGTGCTACATTCGACCCTTGTAAGTATATGTGTCTTCTACAATGTGACTTATTTGTTTTTAGTTAGTAATTTATGAATGATACTCGAGGACAAATAGGAGTAGGTAGGTATACGTTTCTACGGGCACCCTCTTAATTTTAAAAGGATAGTGATTTTTATTTTACTTTAAATAGGTAACTTATGTTTGCTAACAGCTCGATTTAAAGTTAGACACAATAAGATTGTAGGGTCAGATTAATCTACTAAGTACAATAGTTCAAGAACAGCATCGTGTCACAGGGCTGCGTCATCTTCGTACGTCGCATGCGTTACTGTAATTACAGCATACCCATGCCATTAATATCCAGTTAATGGAGGTTTGTTCCGAGTAATGTGGAAAAGGTTCTTTACAGCTAATATCGAATTAATAAAACCCGAGCGAAAAAAAATTGACGCTGGGAATTTTTTGCAAAAAATAATGGTAGGTTTGTTATGGGCCGATGCAAATTGAAGTATACACAAGGTACTCATTACTATATCTAGTTACTAGGTGTTTTCCTGCTAGCATTATCATCCAGTTAACAATGCATCTTATATATACGCTTTCAACTACTCAAATATCCTTAAGCGAATGTAAGGATAAAAAATAATAAATACAAGCCGTATTTGATTTCATACGACACTCATTATAATTTACATTTTGTTTTACGGCATTTATAAATTCCTTGATATGCAGTTTAGATAAAATGACAAAATTTACTTCCTTCTAGAATATTTTTTACAGTAAATGAGTTATCGTCCCAAAATGTATCCTTAAAGTTAAATTAAGCGCATTAACTTAATCTTCGTTGCTTTTAATGTTGGTAAAGGTTAAAGGCCTGCCTGGTAATGAAACAAAATTGTTTTAAGTTTGTAGGTACTTAATTTATTTCGATTTTACCCTTACATTTTCGTTCGTTATATCATCACTGGGTTGACTGGTAATATCTCGACGCTTCTAGGTACACTACTATATCCTGTAACATGAAAATTATAAGGATCTCAATTGAGAAACATCGCTTTAAGTAAAGGAATACTACTACTAACGTTTAGGTGGGTGCCAGCAAAATTGCCTATTTTGACACGCCATCGAATTGAAATGTCGTTTTTGTATAATGTGATTTTATACGAATGTGACAGCTAGCTGAGGCCCGGGTACGATTATTCGAAACCTGCGTCACGTAACATCGAATAGTAAACGTTATCAAGTTTGTATGACGTTTGGAACAGCGCCCGCCCGTGAGCCTATTTGGAACTAAAATTTAGTATGAGGTTTCTCGATCTCGATATGATAACCGTAACGTTACGAAGGATTCGAAAACTCGTGCTCTACCCTCTGTTTTATACCAATTGTCAGCCCATACAAAATGAACACGATGGCGATTGAGATTGAGACCGCGTCAGACATTAAGCACGCCGTTTTTGTATCCTGAATTGTGCTAGTCTGTTTATTGCTACAAAACTACAGCTTGAATTAATTTTCCGGAGAGATACAATCTAGGTCTCTTCAAGGCTAGAGTGGATACGCTTTTACTGAACCAAATTGGCCTTATCTGCATTTTCCGTCAGGTGGGATAGGGGTCCACTGAAAGTCAGATTTTTGTAAATAAAAATTAACCACCACACTCTTGGTGCCGGTTCACGGAGGACATCTCTGCCCTCGAAATTTCATTCATAATTTCCGAGTAAAATAGCGATGACATACGGAAAGACAGACAGACACATTATAATGTTTATGTCATTATTAGTTAAAGCCTGTAAAGTCATAGGAATTACCTGGCCCTTGACTGACGACCACCGAAGTACCTCTGTTTGAACCATAAGGCGAATACGGTAGTACGTTCCTGTACGCGTTTGTACCTAAAATTATACGACTGGCTGTAGTGTTGTTTGGTCAAATATAAAAAAAAGTTGAGTTTGGGTACTTCCTAGTCATAGAAAACTTAAAAATAAATAAATAAAGTGGTAGAACCACAACATTCGCAAACACGTAATTTCGATAGGTAAGTAAAAAAAAAAAAAATAGAAGTAGGTAGATTTCATTGAAACTTACCGCTATTAGGAACAACTATCACTGTTCGGTCTCTTGGTACAACTCCAACTGGCTGAGCGACTCCTCCTTCTGCTACGAAAATAATAACATTGTCATTATAAGTCAATGTTATTATGAATTTTGAGCTAGGACCTATAAAATTGAGCTTGAGTATTAGATGAATATTTATAATGATTTCTTACCTACTCCTATAAATTCTCTCTTATTACGCTTTTGAACCAAATGATCGTACTTCTTCTGAAATAAATTTATTGGTGTCAGTAACAAGAATATGCATCCTATTAATTTAGGAGTTTGCATTATCATCATCCGCGATATTTCATACCAATGTTTGTTTTTACACCGCGTAGATCCTGTACATATTAGGTATATTTGAATCATCATGTAAATCTGACCTCAACTCCGGCAATATCGATTGGTTCCATGAGCTCATCTCTTACATAGAAACACTTGACGATCGTAAACAACAAGACGACAAATAGTATAACAATTCTCTTATTCTGCAACATTCTGCAAATATTTATGCACTTGTACGAAGGAAAATCAAGGTACAGGTAAACTTGTCTGGTTTTCAGAAAGTCTGAATGAAATCTAGGCATCGTATGTCCATTCTCGACTTTTATATTCTTCAGACTAGGCCATAAATTGTTATCTCTTAACAATTAAGTTCTGTATTTTTCTAATTGCGTTGCTTAATCACTGTTGCGTCTTTCGTTATGTCACATAATAATATTTTTTACGCTAAGACATGAGAAAATCATTTCATGCCATATAATTGAGTTTTAATTAAATAAAAAATAACTTTATGTATTTATTTGATTTCCTTTTAATTAATGTTGAAATGCTTTAGAGTAACTTCGGTGCATTGGGCGGGAGTGATCTTCAAGTTTCTGAAATAAAACAAATTAATATACGTATGGAGCGCAATAACATTATTAGATGCTGCAGCCAAGTCAAAGGGCACTTACTTTAACATAAATAAGTTCATGATCCCCTTCGTTGCTGGAGACTTCAGGTACTATATCATTGCTGTCACGAGCCAATATCATCAACAGGGGGAAATCTTTGGCTGTTTCTGCTGCCTTAGCACCAAAATGCGATGTCGGTGCTAACACTGGCTTTACAAGCACTACGTCTTCTTTCACACTATCAATAGTCGTTAAATTTAAAATTAGAAGGTAAACTGTTATTATTTTAGATGTTTTTTTCATCGTGGCCGATGTAGAATGTATTGGGAACTATCGGTTCCGCATTTATAAGGTGTTCTCAATGACACCACGGTTCACATCGTGACGGGCTAAGCACGAACGTTTGAATGCTGTCAGCTGCATCATGTCAGATACAGGTGTATAATGTCAGTAAATTCATCATCCTGCTGTTTCATTAATGATAAACACTAATTGGACTAATAAGACACTATCTGGACAGGTGAAGGATGAAAATTGAATTTTAATTGAATCATCTAGTTAGCTTTAATCGCTTTATAATTATTTATTTACTGTAAGTATAAAGTTTAAAGGCTCGTTCTTCAAGGAAGAAGCATGAGTAGTTCGTATTCTTTTCTTGAAACTTTTCCTTAGATACTTACTTTTAGTATACACATTGTTATTAAATCGTCACTTTTTATTTTCTTGTTATCATTTAGTTATTGTGGCCTCTGCAAGACTTCAACAAGTGAATTATATTAAAACTTAAAGTTAGTATGAACTTGGCTTGATACGCTGCCGTGTGTCTAGACTCAAGATACTTGCCTCAAATATTTAATAGAACATGTTTTAAAAAACATTTTGTCATGATTAAGTACCGATTAGTGTAAACTCAAACATTTTAGCTACCTATTCATATTTCTGGTTAGACATCGGTTACACGCTCATTCAGAAGGTCGAGCAGGACTTTTCGAAACCTGCGTCACGTAAAATCGAATAGTAAACGTTGTTGAGTTTGTATGACGTTTGGAACCGCGCCCGCCCGTGAGCGTATTTGAAACGAAAATTTAGTATGAGGTTTCCCGATCTCGATACGATAACCGTAACGTTACGCAGCATTGGTAAAGTCGTGTTCGACCCTCTGGTGTCAGTTCAGTCTATCATTCCGATCAGAATGACGAGGGAATGAAGAGAGACTGATGAGAAATAATATTTTACATTCGTCAGAATGATGGACTGAACTGGACCAGAATGAGCGTGTAACCAATGTCAATAGACTTGTAATCAAAATATGTGATTCTGAGACAAATTGTGACGTCTCTACCTGAGACTGTTGTTGTTATTTTACTAGAAATGTTGGCAGATTTTTGTAATTTATTTTTTCTGTCGCACATTTACTATACTAACAGGTTTATCAAACCTATAACCAAGCATGTTGTATTTAGTTACTGGTTATACGCATCATGCTTTATAAAGTCGACCGTGTTCTTGCATTTACTTAAAATAATTTTAAAAACTACTTTACTATTTATGTCCCACTGCTAGGCACAGGCCTGTTCTCAGAATGAGAGGGCATGGTCTATAGTTCCCACGTGGGCCCAGTGCGGATTGGGAACTTCACACACGTCATTAAATTGCTTCGCAGGAGTGTGCAAGTTTCTTCACGATCTTTTCCTTCACCGAGAAGCCCACGATAAATTACAAATGTAATTTCAAGGTTTGAAACCACGACCCTCTGCTTGAGAGGCAATGGGTTAAACCACTAGGCTATCACGGAGATTCGTGCTTTATTGAATTATAAATTAAGGAATGTTCAACTTGTCTTAAATTTTCCTTCCTTTCGGCGATATGAGTACTTTTATATTTTTTGTTATTAAAATAATTGTGTTTCAAGAAAAAAGTTTTTGAATCTATCGTAACTTAAAATTTTGTTAATGATTATAATCAAACTGATTGTAACTTGAAGCTCGAGTCCAGTGTTTTGTTTTTATTTAATGCAGATTGAGGGCATTGCACCGACTGGCGAATCTCAACATTATTTAGCATGCAGAGAATAAGTTCAAGAGTACCTTTAAATTGTATGGCGATTTTAGTGGTTTTCAAAGGATTAGATAAAATGCGATGAGATAAGAATGAAACATATAGTTTAAATCAAAGACGATTAAATTAAGAGGACCGTCAATATATACATATACATCGAACTTAAAGCACAAGTCTAAAGTACTATACGAAATTAATGGTACAGAGACTTTCCTATAATGTAACTAGCTGCAACAGGCTTTTTATATTGCAATAACGAGACATTGAATCTAGATTTAATCATGCTTGCTTTAAATCTAGATGGATTACGAAAGTTATGGGAGCAATTAGAATTTTTACAATTTGGATGCCGTGACCAGGATGATGGTAGGACAGATTAAAAGAAAATTTTGTTAGAGTTAACGTTAAGTATATGTTAATTGGTGGAGCGTGGTACGGATTACCGAGGTTGCTGGTTCAAGTCCAGCTGCTTAACGAATTTTTCTTTGCATTGTCATTGTATGTTAGAGTTAAAATCACTTAATCTTTTCCCAGTGTTGAACAAGTTCACAGTAAATGTACCTGTTATCATAAGTACTTTCTTCATTATGAAAAGGATCTAACCGTTGAAACCGAAATCTTTTCAGGGATCTTTATTAAAATTAATTTAACATAATTCAGTGCAAGCTATAAAGCTAGGTTAAAAGAAATTTTCAAAAAATAACTTCCGCAAAAAGTGCCTGATGGATAAAACTGTGTAAAATTCGGTGAACTTTGGCGCTCCCGATCAAAAAAACTGATTCGCGTACCAACTATCCATAGAACACTTTCGCTGCAAATTTTACATTAACGTAATACCTATACCATACATTACATCTACCAAAGAAACCATTGTTTAATTGATTAGGAAAAGGTTCTACAGACGTACGCTATTCAGTTTCCTGGACTGCAATTAGTTCGATGTTTCTTATCTTTTCTAAGTTTCCGTAGCTCAATATCTCAATAATGTACCTATACAAGAAGTTCATTATTTCGCATTGTCTGGCGTGACAAGAAGGGAAGGAGTGGCTCGGCCGGTACTCGACGCTGGTTTTCACAGCATGTGCCATCCACGTATATACGTGTTAGTAATTTAGCATGTCTGCCCAGGGAAGATTATCGTTAAGATCATACTGCCATAACTAGAATCAGCAACAGTTATTTAACGTTGCTGGCGTTATCGGTAATTATTGTTTACACTCAGGTACATCTCATCTGTAAGTACTTTTCGTCTCTATCTGGATACCTATAGTGGAGCTATTACTGTTGAAAGCTATACTTAGTAAGTAGGTAGCTAATATAGTTAATATTCCAATCCTTCACTAGGCCACGGAAAATCAAGATATATGCCCAGTTAAGGGTTTACCTGACGCTGACAATTCACTGGGCCGTTGGTTTTTTGCCAAATGTTTGTCACTTTATCTCTGTCCTTTACAAACGAAAGACACAAGAGAAGAGAAGACATGAATTTACCTATCAAATATGGCCAGTGAAGTGCCAGCTTGAGTATTGTACCAAGCCAAAAACGTGCGTGGAAATTTTATATGAACGTAGTACAATGCATAACTTATTGTAAATGTTATTTCTATTAATAAACTGGAACTCGCCAAATACCTACATAAGACCGCGTGATCTCTGACCTTAAAACGAATGATTTGAGTCTTTGTTACATTTATATAAGGTTTAGGATGATTCAATATTGATTTTGAATTAAGAACTCTTGTTATTTTTTTCCAGTTTTCATTGGCATTAGCAGTTGGTGCTGTAGGTATGTTTGTAAAGTCCTCCCAAATTAAGATTTGATTTTCTGTTGCAATCATACGCTAACTATAACTAACTAATCTACACTCAATAGCAAAAAAAAACGGGTCACTTTGTATGGAATTGTTCATACAAAGTGACCCGTTTTTATTGCTCTTGAGTATATACGTTTTACCTCCGTATGTACGTATGGACCTCCGCAAAGTAACGCCTGATTCAATAAATTATACGTTTTACGTTGATATCAAACCGGAATAACTACCTAGGGCGTCTTTCCATAAAAACTAACCTCTTAAGACTAAGAACGCGCGACCCATATACACTTTTATTCGCTAAACCCAGATAGACGACAGTGACCACAAAAACTTGTTTTTAAAATTTATGATTCCATCCGAATTGTGGGAATTAATTCATGGCAGGCAAAAACAACTTTGCTCCAATATTTTCGAGAACAAAACAACTAGTTAAAGAAGGGGAAAGAAAAACCAAAATAAAGTTTTAGTTTATTCAAAATGCATACTTGAGTTTCTAGATTTTCTTCCTTCCAGTGAAATTCTTCTAGTAGCTTCAGATTTTATAATTAGCGCAACTGAAACAATTTAATCACAGTTGCAATTAATTAATCGTAGTATGGTTTGTAATTTGATGGCCTAATCAAGTTTGCTTATTTACCTTCGGCGGTAGTAAATCCCTTGCTGGAGCCTCTATTTCCGGTTTGATTGGTTTTAATATATCAGGTTTTGTCTCTGGTACGGAGCTCTGAAAAAAAAAGAAGGTGATTACAATTTGCGACAGAAAATGTGTTATGAACTAAAAAACAATTACTTTGCTCACCCGCGACCACTAATGACAAATAGTTATATCTGTGCGGCAAATGTATGTTTCCATGCAACACCTCCACCTCCACTGCTACACGAATCAACACATGCCACACAGCATGCGTGTTTTGACCAGGTAAAGGAAATATCGTGTACCCACTAACACAATACACCGAAATGCACATCACAACCACTGTTAAAAGCTTCATTTTAAACGTTAAACTTGCTTAAGGTTGGTTACGAATGAATATTTTGTGAACTGATGAAGTTGAATGGTGGGTTTCCACTTTATACGTAGCCTGCCACATGACATTATTAAGAATTCGATTTCCAAATGGAGTATGTAGTTTACCCTGAACTGAGAATTCGCTAATAAACCTTTTGGATGACACCGACTTCGGCAGGTGAGTTCGATATGAAAACAGGAAGCTATTTCAATTTAACCTAGACCTTATGAGATGCTATTATCTTAATAGTAAGAATAACGTCAATTAATGCGCCGTTTGCATGTTTAATTTTTTTTTTAAGTTTTGCTTAAGTCCTAAAATAAAAAGTTTCGTAAATTAATTTAGTTCCTTGCGTGCTTAAAGCATTTCACATCATGCTTCGTGGTACTTATAAAAACAAATCTTTAGGTTAATGAAACAAGCGTATTTTTAAAATTATTTTTGTTACTGATTCAACAACGTTTTGAGGTTTTAGCCTCACCGTTATTACCTGACCTCACCATTATTCATGTGTAAAATCCAATCATAATCTTGAAACTAAACTAAAAATATTTAATGATATTAATAATACTGTTCTTATTTAATACCTACCATAATTCGTTTATTCTTATAGTTAAAGCAAACAAACATTATTCTTATTCTTTTAAAATGAGCTAATTTATGTTTAGGAGGACAAAACA
The DNA here is from genome assembly GCA_963691665.1 of Clepsis dumicolana. Taxonomy (NCBI): domain Eukaryota; kingdom Metazoa; phylum Arthropoda; class Insecta; order Lepidoptera; family Tortricidae; genus Clepsis; species Clepsis dumicolana. The sequence goes on from OY829508.1 coordinate 13,938,541, forward strand.
AATGTTTCTGTTTTTTTAAAGTAGGTACAAATCGACATAATAGAATTCCTATATCTTTTAAGGAAGTCATTACCTACGTCATTTTATTAAAAGGTTTGTAGGTGTTTAAAATTTAGATTTCGTGCCTTAATATGAAATCTGAGCTGCTATTATCATGAATAATTGGGAATTCCTTCTTGACGGCAAATCATTGCATTGTGTTTTTATTTGATTACGCAATGCGATTGCGTGGACGCAGCTCGGCTCGTACAAGGATGTAATTGACAGGACGATAAATTAAACACGTTGGTGTGCAAATGAGAAATTGTCATGTATATTCTTGTAACAATGGTAGGGAAGAAGGTCATGTCTGACCAGAACGAATAGAACGCATGCTTTCATTGTAAATGCAACTTTTTTGTACAACTTATTTTTTTAAATTTCTCCACTTTTGATAGAGATACTCGCAGAAAGTAGAGCACAAAATGCAATCCCCGTCTATATCTATAAGTATGCAAGCAAACGCCGCATCAGTTTCACTTAGCAATGTGCAAGTTGTCGAACATTTGCCAAAGCATGGGACCCATTGGGACTGTCCTCAAGATTTTTTAAGACGTTTGTTGAGAACTTTACGTAAGTTACCCAAAAATAGCGAATGGAATTTTTAAACGATAAGGCAGGCAAACGCGAAAGTGTGTCGCCCTGATGGTAAATGATCACCACTTCCCATGGACACCCGAAACCTCCGGGGGTTTAAAGATGCGTTGCCAACCTAGAGGGCTAAGACGAAATGCCTCTGTTTCTTTTATTCGTCACCCAGGTACGTCAATTAAGTTTCATAATTATAGTCCTATAATAGTTTCATAATTAGTACTATAGTTTCATAATTATAGTACTTACTGTCCATTCTGATTCCATTGTGTTCGTGGCTATTAGTGCTATATTACCTAAAAGCAGCAGCAGAGTTAATGCCTACCTACCGTATGCCGAGCGGAGCGATTCAATGGCAGAACGACTTGCTAATGAGAAACAATCAGGCACTATTTTGGTGACCTATGCTAATGCGCCGTAGGAAACTTTGCAGTTAGTTATCAACAAAAAACTATTATTGTTCTACATTCTGGATAGCTTTTAACTGACCTCAAAAAGGATTATTTTTTTAATATTTAATTAATTTAATATGATATTTGTTATTGTTTTTAGGTTTTCTGAAAGCATGGGAAATAAAGGAAAAATTTAAATCCCGGAAAACACTGGAATGCCAAATAGACGCTATATGTATACTTGGCAAAAAAAGTCACCCAGCCACCCTGCAGGGCCGTAAAGAAATTGTAGCTAAATCATATTAAAAAAACCGGCCAAGTGCGAGTAGAACTCGCGCACGAGGGTTCCGTAGACAGATTTTAACGCTTTTCTCCAGTGTTTTAAGAAATCCAGTGTTAGCAGAGCCCTGCTCCTAAGCAAAATGTACGCAGCGTGGGGTTAACTTAATGTTGATCTGCGAAATCTACAGACAGACATAAAAATTTAAGATTTTGAGAATTTTTTGAGTGGTTGTGCTATAAGAGCTTCATATCAAATTTCAACTACCAGAAACTTAGGTTAGGTTAGGTAAGAACTGCGACCATAACAAAAACAAGCTGGTACCACAAAGGTAGGTTAGGTCAGGTAAGTAGTGTGACCCTGTCAAAACTAACTGCTATCAGAAACGTAGGTTAGGTTAGAACTGCGACTATAACAAAAACTAACCGTTGCCATAGAAGTAGATTAGGTCAGGTTAGAACCGCGATCATAACAAAAACAGCTACCACAATATTAGGTTAGGTTAGGCAAGAACTGCGACCCTGTCTGAAACTAACTGCTACTAGAAACGTAGGTTAGGTTAAGTTAGAACTGCGACCATAACAAAAACTAACTGCTCCCATAAAAGTAGGTTAGGTTAGGTTATAACCGCGATCATGACAAAAACAAACTACTACCACAAAATTAGGTTAGGTTAGATAAGAACTGCAACCCTGTCAGAAACTAACTGCTATCAGAAACGTAGGTAAGGTTAGAATTGCGACCATAAGGAAACTGACCTCTGCCGTAAAAATACGTTAAGTTAGAACCGCGATCATAACAAAAACAAGCTGGTACCACAAAAATAAGTTAGGTTAGGTAAAACTGCGACCCTGTCTGAAACTAACTGCTACCAGAAACGTAGGTTAGGTTAGAACTGCGACCATATAAAACTAACCGCTGCCGTAAAAGTAGGTTAGGTTAGAACTGCGATCATAGCAAAAACAGGCTGGTACCACATAAATAAGTTAGGTTAGGTAAGAACTGCGACCCTGTCTTAAACTAACTGCTACCAGAAACGTAGGTTAGGTTAGGTTAGAACTGCGACCATAAAAAAACTAACTGCTCAAATAAAAGTAGGTTAGGTTAGAACCGCGATCATAACAAATACTAACCGCTGCAATAAAATTAGATTAGGTTAGGTTAGAACCGCGATCATGACAAAAACAAGCTGCTACCACAAAGGTAGGTTAGGTAAAGAAAGTAGTGCGACCCTGTCAAAAACTGACTGTTCCCACAAACGTAGGTTAGGTTAGAGCTGCGAACATGACAAAAACTAAATGCTCCCATAATCATAATAATAAGCGGCCACTATAAGAGTAGGTTGGGTTAGGTAAGAACTGCGACCCTGTCAGAAACTTACTGCTACTAGAATGGTAGGTTAGGTTAGGTTAGAACTGCGACCATAGCAAAAACTAACCGCTGCCATAAAAATAGGTTGGGTTAGGTAAGAACTGCGACCCTGTCAGAAACTTACTGCTACTAGAAACGTAGGTTAGATTAGGTTAGAACTGCGGCCATAACAAAAACTAAACGCTGCCATAAAAATAGGTTAGGTTAGGTTAGAACCGCAATCATAACAAAAACAAGCTGTTTTGTACCAGTTTGTTTTTGTTATAATCGCGGTTCTAACCTAACCTAACCTACATTTATGGCAGCAGTTAGTTTTATATGGTCGCAGTTCTAACTTAACCTAACCTAACTTGTTTTTGTGACAGCAGCTTGTTTTTGTTATGCTCGCGGTTCTAACCTAACCTTACCTTTTTTTTTTGACGAAGTGGAAACTCGTTACGGATACCGCCGGGCCCAGTAGGCCCGACCGGTTATGTGGGGCTCTTTCCCCCAACCTCTTCCCGAATGGAATGGGCGGGGGAACGTACCCACTAAAACCACTCCAGCGTTACTGTCTTGTCGGGTTAGGGTAGGCGCCGTGAGATCCTGAGGATTCAAGCCGAAGACGCCCCCCGATCGCGGTTCTAACCTAACCTAACTTACTTTTATTTATGGCAGTGGTTAGTTTCAGACAGGGTCGCAGTTCTTACCTAACCTAACTGATTTATGTGGTACCAGATTGTTTTTGCTATGATCGCAGTTCTAACCTAACCTATTTTTATGGCATCGGTTACTTTTATATGGTCGCAGTTCTAACCTAACCTAACTTATTTTTGTGGCAGCAGCTTGTTTTTGTTATGATCGCGGTTCTAACTTAACCTAACATACTTTTATGGCAGCGGTTTGTTTTTGTTATATTCGCAGTACTAACCTAACCTAAGTTTTTGGTAGCAGTTAATTTGCGACAGGGTCGCAGATCTTACCAAACCTAACTTATTTTTATGGTACCAGCTTGTTTTTGTTATGATCGCGGTCTAACCTAACTTATCCTACTTTTAAGGCAGGGGTCAGTTTTTGTTATAGTCGCAGTTCTAACCTTATCTAACCCACGTTTCTGGTAGTAATTAGTTTTAGACAAGGTCGCAGTTCTTACCTAACCTAACTTATTTTTGTGGTAGCAGCTTGTTTTTGTTATGATAATGGTTCTAATCTAACCTAACCTACCTTTATGGCAGCGGTTAGTTTTTGTTATAGTCGCATATCTTACCTAACCTAAGTTTCTGGTAGCAGTTAGTTTTAGACAGGGTCGCAGTTCTTATCTAACCTAACCTAATTTTGTAGTAGCAGTTTGTTTTTGTCATGATCGCGGTACTAAAGTAACCTTATGTACTTTTATGGTAGCAGTTTGTTTTTGTTATGGTCGCAGTTCTTACTTTACCTAACCTTTACCCTACTTTTCTTGTAGCAATTCGTTTTGGTTATGGTCGCATTTCTAACCTAACCTTACCTACTTTTCTGGGAGCAGTTCGTTTTTATTATAGTCGCAGTTCTAACCTAACCTTCGTTTCTGGTAGCTGTTAGTTTCTGACAGGGTCGAAGTTCTTATCTAAATTAACCTACTTTTTTGGTAGCAGCTTGTTTTTGTTATGATCGCGGTTCTAACCTAACCTACTTTTGTGGCAGCGGTTAGTTTTTGTTATGGTCGCAGTTCTAACCTAACCTATGTTTCTGGTAGCAGTTTGTGTTTGTTATAATCGCAGTTCTTACCTAACCTACTTTTTATCCGACTTCAAAAAAGGAGGAGGTTCTTTTTCTGGTAGCAGTTTATTGTGGTTATTTGGTATTTAATGTCCTTTACGATGTATATAAGAGAAATTTCTTGCTTGCCGTCGAACACATTGAAAATAAATGATAACTGGAAGTACTCTGGAAATCTTAAAAAATTACACTTGCTCGTGTTTCTCGCTTTCCAATCTATCTAGTTAGGTATCACTTTATTGTATGGTTTTTGAGACGTTTCAGTTAATGCGTTTTACTATGTATAAAGCAGAAATCCTTTGCCTGGCGTCTGGCATACTGAAATTCAATAAAACCTGCAAGTTCGCAGAGAAATTTCGTTTTTTTTAAGTACTTTAATAGCAGCTGAAGTATTTGACAAAATTATTTTTATACTTATTCTGCCTTGAAATAATTAGATTTCAGCAGAAATAACCAAAAGCGGATCTGGCTGTAGAAGTTAGCGGCCATACAATAGTATTGTAAAAAGTGAATTTGATCTTATTCAGAAAAAAAAAAAAAAAACTTCTTAATTTGGTCGAGTAATAACTCGATGGCTGCCAACTTCACACCGGTTCCACTGTATGTAGTGTTTTTTTAAATGTATGTTCATCAATGACTTCGTCAATTGTAAACCGATTTTCAACATTCTTTTTATTTCGAAAGGGTATAATCCTGAGGTGGTCCCATTGTCACTAAGTCATGACCTGATGATGGGATCCCAGGGAAATTGAGGGCAACCCTCAAAATTTTATAGGCACTTATTATGTGTTTCATATTTATTTTCTAAGGCTATTCAAGTATTTGCGTCTGGTAGTCATCATCTCATGTTGATGAGCTGATGATGGAAGGTACAACTCTTTAACGGTTAGGAGTTTCAGTCCCAATCGATCACGACGAAATTTTATTTATTAGAGAAGATTATAATAAAAAAAATAAGCAACAAGAAAACATCGTGTTAAATAATACCTGTAACTTATATCTAGGTAATAAGTAGGTAGTTACGCATCTAACAAATGATTTGAAATAAGAAAAATATACAAACTTTTCAAATTTATTTACAAACTAAGTACTTATGTTTTTAGCCACATTAGTTCCCAATCCGCACTGAGCCCGCGTGGGAACTGTAGCCCAGGCCCTCTTATTCTGAGAGGAGGCCTGTGCTCAGCAGTGGGACGTAAAAAAGGCTGGTGATATATTCAATTAGCATTCCAGACAACAGCGCTGGACTGCCACTAGAATATTGTGAACCGGCATTGGAATGTTGGATGCAATCCTATGCATTCCAGTGCTGGTTGAAGTAGGACGTCTTTTAACAAAACTATTTAATGAATATTTTTTGTTCTTAGAATACCAATACACATACATTTTATCTCTTTGTGTGATTCTTAATTACAAATTTCAACACTTTAAAGCTGCTATGTTACCTCGTAAAACTCGTGGAACAACTAAGCACTTATTATTAAACACAACTACTGTTCTTTTAGCAAAACAATGTTTTGGTGATAGAATAATATTGCTACACTATTGCCTAACACGCATTGTAGGCAGATTTACTATGAACTTTGACATTACAGCAAAATATTATATTGTCTCTGTGTTGTTCGAAAAAAAAATTGCTTCAAGTAGAATAACGACTTTACAAGATTTTATTTACATTAACCTGTCTGTCTATCTTGCCAGTTTAATTTGAACCCCTTCCTGTGGTTAGATAGACTTGGAATTCGGTATTGATATGTAAGTAGTATGAAATGGTTGAATAACAACGCAAGTACAGTCAGCCAAAAAAGGTTGTGTTTTTTTTGACAAAAACTTTTAATTTGTGAAACAGGAAAAACAAACAGTAAACGACTTATTTTTACGCAATTTTTTTAAGTAAGTTTTATTTTAAAATGGACCAATACAATATCACAAATCTTTGGAACTGTAATTGATTTGAGCACAGTAACGTTTTAATTATAAGGTTTTTGTGTCTTATGTCCTTTACCAAAAAAATAAACCCAGTTTTAGTGTAAAGTCCAGTTTAGTCGTTACAAAATGTACAGAACTGTCAGGCTTAAACCTGGTTTTAAGACCTAGATTTAAAATTCTACTACAAGTGGCCCTTAGTGCTGGACACTATCCCAATAGTTGGCATTTTCCACCTTAACTCAGAAATAAAGCACTGTGCCTGTACCTATCATTTATCGGAATTAAGGTGTTAAACGATGGGACGTTGACTTTACATATCTTCAAGTCGATGCTTCGTAAGCGGACCAAGTAAATTATTCAAAGCATTGTGATGAACACTATTTTCCAGTAGGTATATTTACTTGAATAAGTATTTATACTATTTTCTTGAAATGCAATTATTGTTGTGGTCGATAGCACACAGCAACAACTGCGCAAATAGATTCTATTACTAACTTAAAAGGTGACCCGAAGCTATTGTAATACTATGGTATTAGTTATACCACGATATTGGTGTGACAAATGCATTTGTCGCCTATCCATAGTTTATTGTGCAAAGAGACTATGATTTATTTAAGTTGAGTTTAGTTTCTCTTTGAGAATAATATGTAACTTTACACAAAAAACTATCGCGATCGAGTGCATTAATTACAACAATGTCGTACCTTTGTCACAAAATATCCTGAACAAAAAAGCATTTTTATTCTTTTGTTTATAGTATTTTAAATCTACTAACACGAATACGTTTGGCTTTACATTTTCTACTCCTTCATCGTACCCCATCATACAGGGAATTCCAAGGGTTCCTTTCACCTGTAGGGCTCGTTAGGCAGCTAACTTACGCTGCTCAAAAAATTCCAGAGATCAAACACATATTAGAAATCAGAACTCTTACTTAATGGACCTCTAGACATTTTTCAGGCGAAGAAAGAAGAAACTTTGAAAGATTTTTGCAGTTTAGCTGTTGGAGACCAGAACAGCTAAAAAGTCGTCACTGTCTGTAGTAAAGGGTCTTGACTTTCCGCTCCTGAAGGTAGCAGCTCCGACGCCCTTACTTCTCCCAACGAGGTCTTGGAAAGAAGGAAAGTTAGGGATTCCTCTGTGACGCACGTCAAGTAAACCTTCGCCGAAGGATGCCTGAAAAAAAGAGAGAAATAGAAATAAGTACAAGCAACAACACTACATACACTACACAGCAGGAAAAACATAAAACGACAAAATGTCTAAAACTTACTAAAAAGTGCACGGTGCATAGTATTGATATGATATTCACGTAAGTAAATAACGTAAAAAAAAAATTAAATAGCAAAATATTTGATGCGTTCCCACGCTGCACGCGATTCTGACTCATATTTAACCGGTTTTGCTATATATTTACTTGTCTAGTGTATGTTAACTGGACATTTAGCCTAGATCTCTGGTAGTTTGACGCTCTACAACTTGAGACCAGTTACTGTAGTTGAACGTATGCATCCAGAACCTGACTACCGCTAGGCTAACCGTCTATACAAACATCCACAATTCTAGGGCGTTATTATTGCTGTATGCGATAAACAGTGAGTTAAACGCGATGCGTTTGACGCACGTCATTTTTAAACGGCTTCAAAAAAAGGAGGAGGTTCTCAATTCGTCGGATTTTTTCACTTGTTTTAATTTACTTTGTAGTTTTAGTCTCTTATACATTTCTTTCTAGTTGGTCCCATTGTCACCAAGTCAGGATCTGATGATGGGATCCCAGGGAAATCGAGGGCAACCCTCAAATTTTATAGAGTCGTATCGTGTGTTCCATATTATATTTTCGAAAGCTATTCAAGTACTTGCGTCTGGTAGTCATCATCTCGTGTTGATGAGGTGATAATGGAAGGTACAACTCCTTAACGGTTAGGAGTTGGAGGATATTCTTTTAAATATTTAACTTTACTTAAAATTGTGAAATAAATAATCTTTTGACTCCAAAAACACCTAAAATACCTAGTCCTCTAAAGCCATTAGTTTTATGGCCTACCACTAATATGAAGTCAGTGCGGTGCGAGAGGAATTTTGAATGAAGCAACCTAATATTCCAATCCGCCTTGTTTTACATCAGGTAACCTTATTACCGAACATTGTTTTACGCGATGAACGCAGCATTGAACAGGCAAGGCAAAAGTTGATCGCGTGCGTCTAACGCTGCGATTTCCGCACAAAACAATCGCGCGTTTAATGGGAGTCAATGTTAACAAGTATATACCTATAACTACCTAGTTGCTTCGTAGATCTAAGAACATTAGCTCCGATTTTATTTACGTTTTTTGCATTGTTTCATACGGTTTCTTAAAATTTAAACGTGTCTTAACCACCTTGATAATTTATTTTATTTATTATTATTAATAAAATAAATTATCAAGGTGGTTAAGACACGTTTAAATTCATTTTAATAAAGATGTTACATTTTTGTAAGTCAGTCCATGACGCTCTGTGAGGGCACACAATAATACTCAATTAAAGCTAAATCTAGAGTAATATGATGTCAAAATATGGTAATATAAAAGCGATTAATTACAATAAGTTTTTAGTCATGCATGATATAATTAAATTAAATTAATTTTAGTATCTAAAGAACTTCGTTATCATAATAAGCACGAACAAAATTTTAATGACAAAATACATCGTTTTTAGAAGGTTTACAAGAATATTCAAATCTTGACCTTTGCTGTACGGCCTAAATGTGTAAAACATTCAACTCACAATCCCAAAAACATTACGTATAGGTATGATTGTTTTGTGACTGATTATTATGAAATCTATTTGTTTTAAATAGACCAAATGAATAACTTATCTCCGTATCAGGGAAATAAAAGGTAGGCTTCGAAAACCATAAAAATATCGTATCAGTTTATCATATCATGCAGCAGTAGGTCATTTAAAGTAGCCTGGTTAATGTAAGTAGTACTTTTAGGCTAGCTTAGTTAACGTGGTGTGTTGGAATGAAATTAACGTGATCGCGAAAACGTTGAAACATTTTAATGTAGACGGGCTTTTATACTTATGCTCAGACCATTTTTCGTATATTTTATATTTAAATAATGGTTATGAAGAATTATCAGCTGGCAAATCGGTAGTTTAGAAGGTTTCTTATAAATGACTCAAGAAGATTTACTATTAGCGGCTGGCGACCTCTCACTAAACTCTGCAATCAAAGAGGAAAACCTTATATTTCTTGAACCCACGGAAAACATACAGCCTTAACATCGGTAGGAGTACACAATTCGCTTAAAACTAGTGCAGTTTTGCCACTAGATTTTTTATAAATGCATTGATTCACTACGAATATATACATCATCAAATAAATAAAAACCGGACAAGTCCGAGTCGAACTCGCGCACGAGGGCTCCTTACAAAGATTTCCCTGCTTTTCCCCAGTGTTTTAAGCTGTCCAGTATTAGCAGAGCCCTATTCCTAAGCAAAATGTACGTAGTGTGGGGTCATTTTATATTGGTCTGTGACACGGACCAACCCTGGCCACCAAATGTCAGGGCGAACGTTTCCGAAACGCATATGCTCATTTGCACCTATAAATCTCATTAGCCTCCAATCGCGGCTCACTTTCGACCAGCACATGTAGCACGGCGCGCCGTTTTATCGCTTGTCGCGCAGTGCGTCCCTTTCATAGTGACGGAATCAGTGAAGGACGCACTGAGCGACAAGCGACAAAATGGCACGCGTGCTAGCCCCCCAGGTGACAAGCGAGGTGACAAGCTATGAACCAATCACGATGCATTCCCCCGGCCCGCTCACCGCAGCTTTTTTCGCAATGACTTTGTAAGTAAATTATAGAAGATGGTGGTTGGTCCGTGGTCTGTGACGTATACAGACAGACATAAAAACGTAAGATTTTGAGAATTTCCTGAGTGGTTGTGCTATAAGAGCTACCTTCATACCAAGTTTCAAGTTTCTAGGACAACTGGAAGTACCCTTTAGGTTTTCGTAGTACGGCAATTTGTATGGAAACAACCTTTTTAATGACTGTATCTCTTGATTGCGTTGACTTAGAAGTTTGATTTTTTCACAGCTTCAAGGAACTGCAGGTTTGAATATTTGATGTTAATTTCAGCCTGCTACCACAGTATGTATATAAGCTAAAGCAGTACAGAAACTAGGCCTTTTTGTTAAGATGATGACGTAAGCGCCAATTGAGCGTTAGGGTTGTCCTCTTTTTTTTTTGTAAAATTGAAAAAGTTTTTGTGTAGTTAGCTCTATATCTCACCTATTTAAGCCTTTTTTGCTAGCTAGTTTTCATTAGAGCAATAGGGTTGTCACTCTTAATTATTATAAAACTAATGGGTTTTTACTTGTTATTTACTAAAACGTTTATTTGGGTTTTATAATGATCAAATAATCGAATGAATTGACTAGTTTACATACAAAATTGTGTAACTAAATAATCATCAACATTTTAAGAAAACTTAGTTTTCGTTAGTTATTAAAAATGCCAAACTGTCATCCGCCATCTTGGATCAAAAAAAATATGTCAAATTCGAACTCACCGCTGCCAAATTACGTGAAATCGATACCCATAGCCATTTTTAGTGACAAAAATGCCAAACTGTCATCCGCCATCTTGGATCCAAAAAATAATGTCAAATTCGAGCTCACCGCTGCCAAATTACACGAAGTCGCCACCCTTAATGATCATTTTACTAACAAAAATTACAAACCCAATCCCAATCCGTAATCTTAGATTGAATTTTTTTTAATCCACTGATTACAATTCGAATTAAAATAATAAAAAGTAAATAAGTTGTAAATAAAACAACGTGTACACTACAACAACGCCCTCAGGATGCTGTTGGGGCTACCGCGCCACTGCAGCGCGTCTGGGATGTTTGATGCGGCGCGCATAGACGGCTTCCACGCTATTATGAGAAAGAAAGCCGCCTCTCTTCTCCATCGTGTGCGCGGTAGCAGCAACGGCATCTTGAGGACGCTCGGGCAACGATACGACAGTCCTCTGTTGAGGCATATCGTGTGTTAAGTTATTGGTGTTATTAAATAAATAAATTAAATAGTTGTGTATACATACTAATATAGGAGTTAAGCACTAAATGTACCTACTAACCAATATGGATGATGCAAATTATCTGAAATAAATTTTATATTATTATATTATTATTAAAACGGACTGGAGACAACTGCATCGACAAGAGTAGCACTCTTAAATAAGATGATGATGAAATAAGTTGTGTCACTATGCTATTACCATTATTCATCATTAAATTATACCACCTATCTAACAACTATTATTAACCGACTTCAAAAAAAGGAGGAGGTTCTACGTTCCACTGTACGTTTTTTTTTTTATGTATGTACATCGATTACTCCGTCAATTGTAGACCGATTTTCAATTTTTTTTTTAAACACAAAGAGTCGCCACTCGACTCGACGCGGCACCCGCGACTGACAGCACTGCTATTCCCTCTTATTAGCCTTGTAAAGGCTGCTTTAGCTTATATCGCTTATATAATATATTGTGCTGCTACTTCCACGCGTTCCAGAGAAAAAGTGTCTTGACAGACAGACAGACAGACGGACAACAAAGTGATACTGTAAGGGTTCCATTTTTCCTTTTGAGGTATGGAACCCTAAAAACATTTGAATAAAACTCAGTCAAGTTTTTTGTAAGAAGATTCAATAGGGATTTCTTGCTGTTAAATTTTGGGCACGTTTATGATAAATATATCTACCTACTATTATTAAGTTTATGCAATTGTCTGTAGCAAATTTATTAACACAGGACATTTTCCTCAAGATCCATCTAATCGGATGTTAGAATTTAAGATCCACGTGCGCAGTGACACTGGTGTTAATGATCATTAATATTCTGATAGGACCCGCTTGATAGACATTACAATATTTAAATCATTAGTCGATGGCTCATCGCGACTGGTTCCGTCAACGTCAGAATTTTAATGATCGCCATTTCGCCATCACCATTTTGCAATAAGCACAACAAAAGCTTTACAATGCTCGTCATGTGGTCGGAGTTGTTTTGAGCTTTTGAATGTCGGACGAATTTTATTACCTCTACTAGCTTATGCCCCGCGGCTTTGCCCCCGTAAAATATCTCAAAATGGGCTACCCTATTCATATGTTTTCTAATGTTATTCAAGTATTTGCGTCTGGTAGTCATCATCTCATGATGATGAGCTGATGATGGAAGGTACTACTCCTAAGCGGTTAGGAGTTGGAGGATAATTCTGAAAATGTTAAATCATTATTCGAAAGGGTATACTCCTGAGGTGGTCCCACTGTCACCAAATGCTTCATTCAAAGAATATTCCGCTCGCACCGCACCGACTTCATATTTCTGCTGCTTAGTGCTAGGCCATAAAACTTTAGGCTTTAGTTTCTGTTGTCCGAAATAAACGCATTTTATTTGATTTTATTTATTTATCATTATTTTAGAGGATTATTTTACGTTTTTCTTCTAAGGTTTTTTTTTTGAAGGCGGTTTTATCGTCCTTGGTACTAATTCAGACGTAAAGCGAGCCGTTTTCTCTGACCGTTGATTAGGTACACTAGCTAGACCCTCATCTGCACTCTCATGTATCAACGCATATCTAGAGTTTCTTTCGCTTCACTAGAAATTTAACATTTCACTAGAAATAGCTCACCTCGTGCGGCTGGAAGCCTCCTAGGGAGTTCAACCCGAAGGCCTGGGAGGCGCTCTGGCTCCCGGAGCCCCCGAGCCCGCCGAAGGCAGAGGCTTGGGACGCCGCGCCGGACAAAGAGCCTCCCGATCCGCCGAACGACGCCGCCTGGCTGCTGGCCTGGCTGCCACCGAAGCCACTGAAATGTACAAAATGTGTTTTGAATTAAAATGTTTTTTATAATAAACGCCCTTTTATTAATGGTGACGTTCACTGCGTTCTAACGACGGAGATACTGATATTCCTAAGTCGGTGTTTGTAGTCATACATGAATATGACAATTATATACTTGGCGTCAAGGACGATAAAACCAAGGTTGGTTTTATGGTCCTTGCTTACTGTATTACATATGACACTGACAGAACTATATAAGTAATTAAGTAATTAGAGTCAAAAACACGACACCGACATCTGCCCAAGTAAATGTACCTATTATAACATTAAAATTAAAATAACGGTATTTCCGGCTACGGTTAACCAAAAAGTCGTTGCACCGGGCAAAACGATAACTCCTGTTCGCATTATAATGTAAAAATGCCATAGACCACAATATTTAAAAAAAAAACCGGCCAAGTGCGAGTCGGACTCGCGCACGAGGGTTAAGTAGAAAGATTTTAACGCTTTTCCCCAGTGTTTTAACAAGTCCAGTGTTAGCAGAGCCCTGCTCCTAAGCAAAATATACGCAGTGTGGGGCCAACTTGTATTGGTCTGTGAAATCTACAGACAAACATAATAATTTAAGATTTTGAGACTTTTTTGAGTGGTGCTATAATAAGAGCTACCTTTATACCAAATTTCAAGTTTCTAGGACAACTGGAAGTACCTTTTAGGTTTTCGGATTTCGAAAATTTGTACGGAAATAGCCTTTTTAATGACTGTATCTGTGTATAATGTTGACTTAGAAGGTTGATTTTTTCACAGCTTCAAGGGACCGCAGGCTTGAGTATTTGATATTAATTTCAGCACGCTACCTCCTCGCGTTTCAGAGAAAAAGGGTCTTGACAGACAAGACAGACAGACAACAAAGTGATCCTATAAGGGTTCCGTTTTTTCCTTTTGAGATACGGAACCCTAAAAACAATAGATTTATTCACGTGACGTAACTTTTAAGCCTATAATGAATTATTAGAAGGCACAACTTTAATGTAAGTACCTAATAAATAAAATGAAACTGCAACCCGTTTGTCAGGCTTTGCAAATCTGTGAAGCCCCAAAATTTCTCAACGCGAAACATAAATTCGCATAACGATATGTAACATTACATAGTTAGCTTAACGGTGTCAGGCCAATGAGGACCGGTCGAACATTCCTTATCGGTGGGAGCTGGTGTAGAAACATGAAGCTCGCTAGTGAGGCTCTCACCTGCCAAATCCATTGAAAGATGACGCTTGGCTGGCGGAGTGCGAGGCACTAAAACCTTCGTTGAACCCGAAGGAGAAGGACTGCGAAGCCGAGTGGCTTGCACCGCCGCCACTACCACTGCTGCTTACGCTAGCGGTCAACCCTCCATTCCCTGTAGGCGCCACATTAAAACCACCACCAAATCCAAATCGAGGCTTCACTGAACCAGGGCCTGCGTGCCGTCCCCTCGTTTCATTCGGAAGCAGCGTGCTGGGGTCACGCTCCAAATGCTCTATATACGGTAGAACAGGAGGTGTGATAACTGGTTCTAGTTTCTTTTGTCGTCGTCGCTCGTCCGGGAACACGAACCCGTCAGCCGGCGCCGGCGCCGGGCGCGCGTAGTCCAGCGCCAGCACGAGACACACACACGCGCAGATGAACTTCATGGTTGGGATTATTGTAAACACTATGTCCGATAGGCGGTGTATCTTGTTTTAATAGGGTCGCACGAGGTCAGCCGCGGTGTTGGCATGCGGCACGCGCCGTAGCCTTCAGAAAACCCACTGCGCTGTACCTGCGCCGACGTCCTGCCCAGTATCACATCCCCCCTACGATCTGGTGACATCCATAAAACTCGTAGACCTTTTCCTTTTAGATTTAACGATGTTTTGTTTAGCAAATGTAGCAAGAGCATCTTGTGAAGACAGGTGGAGCGAGGCGTAAGCACGATGTTATTGATTGGGAAACCCGCCGTCCTACATACTTGGCAGTCTATTTGGAATCGAAACACGTCGGAACAATGCATCGATTTACATTTATGACTAAGATTTTACTGCAGTTATTTATAGTATGTAGGAAGTTTTGACCCAAATATGGGAAATAGTCATCGCTCTTTGTGTCCCGCGATTCATTGTCTGTTTTTAGATCCATTTTGTGATAAGAAAAATCATCTATATAGATTGTTACATCAAAGATGAAGGATTCACAATAAAAAGGGGAACAAAGATAAGACTTTCTTATGTGTCCCATTGTAATAGAAAGTCGCAGTGATAGGTGAATTGAAAGTATAATGTAGACGTCTTAATTAATAGCAACTGGTCAAGTGGGTATCGAAGACAACTCGACGAACTTGGAAGGGCAATTATCTACCTAGCAATACTATCCTGATGATTAGGGTTGCCTTTACCTTTAATTATTATCTTTAAAAAAAAGCTTGTTTTTATTTCTGTGTTTTGCGGAGGCA
Organism: Clepsis dumicolana; assembly: GCA_963691665.1. Classification (NCBI taxonomy): domain Eukaryota; kingdom Metazoa; phylum Arthropoda; class Insecta; order Lepidoptera; family Tortricidae; genus Clepsis; species Clepsis dumicolana. The sequence goes on from OY829508.1 coordinate 13,954,192, forward strand.
TAGAAAAGATGGGTGACACGTCTAAAAGTCTGATACTCATGCTTATGACAATCATATTACCTTATACCATATTATATATTAATCATACCCAGCAATCGTGCATTTTGAGGTATCGAAAGATAAGTCATATTTTAGATTAAAATACATTAACATTAAAATTGAAAACAGGAGTCTTTTTTGTAACAGTGACAGGGTCTAATAATAAAATAAAACAGTTCGATTTTACGTCCGTCTAAAGAACATTGGGCTGTTAATGGAACGTATTAATCAGTTATCTTTAGGCAAGTCCCATTTTGACGTGACGTCAACTTGCGTTATATCTATTTTATGCTATCCGACAATTTTCTTTAGCAGCCCTAACCTAAGTATACCTAGTAATCAGAGGCAGGGTCGCACGTTGCTAGTCACGGCCGCCATACACTGGACACTGCGCGAGAGTAAGCACTTACCGATATTTTTTAATATTTTAATTTAATTGTCCCATAGGCAGACCTAATTAGCCGCCATCGCTTTTTTTACTAAGTCATATTAATTTAATTATTTCGTCAATAGGTACCTACTAGAAGTGAAGTTTTATCTTTATTTTCATAAACTTGTCGACAAGCTCTTTTGATGCATTGAGTAATCTTGATGTAGCTCATTTACTAATTATTGGAAATGAGCTATTGCTATAAATAAAATTTGAAACAGTAGCTGACCTAAGTGTCGGATTTTCGAAAGTTGTTAACAAGTGTGGCATGATTGCATAAAGCTGACTATAAACATTAAACAGACTGCCTTTCTCTGACCGCAAATCAAATGCAGGGTTTGACCTATATACAGTCAGCAGCAGAAGTAGCTAAACAATCGAAGTCATCACAATGATCTACACAAGCTATATATGTCTATAACAATTAGAGCAGTTGTGAACGCATCGGTTGCTTAGCTACCTTTGCTGCTGACTATACGAGTGACTAAGTACGATCAATCAGCAACGTGAATCCCTTAAAAACAACAATGACTAACAATGTGATACTAGCTTCTTTACATTTCCCGGGGGCGCCAGGTATAGTTTGGCCCCTATTTCATCAACTTCACAATTGTCAGTTTTCAATGACAATTCGTTATCAACTGCTGACTTAAAGAGATTTTGTTTTAGCGCGCTTCATACGTAAAGTATACGTAAAGTTGGTAAAATAGGGGCCTGGCAGATGACAATCATGATATAAGTATAACTAATTCTGTTCAAATTGCAAAAAGAGTGACTGGCATCACCGGGGACCTAAGGGCTGGCAGCTTCCTCGCGCAGCGTATCAGCATCGCGATACAGCGAGGAAATGCTGCCAGCATCTCCGGGACCATGCCGCGGGGGAGCAGTTTTCTAAATTTATTTTAATTTTATTTACTTACTAGTTATATTTTTTTAATAGGTAGATTTTTAATAATAGTTTTTATTTAGATTAAGGTTTTTATTTATTGTCATGTACCTACTTATTTTATGTTGTGTAAATAAATATATTCTGTTCATTATTTAGGTGATAAAGACGAAGATTGTTGTGGATCTGAAACTTGTTTTACTGGCGAAGCCTGTTGCGGATCTTCACCTGTGGAAATGACGAAGTTTGTCGCTGATATCTATAATACACATTACGAAGCCTGGGCTGTGGATCTGGGTTGCAATGCCTCCTTTTTTAACCCCCGACGAAAAAGAGGGGTGTTATAAGTTTGGGTGTATTTGTGTATCTTGTGTGTCTGTGTATCTGTGTATCCGTCTGTGGCATCATAACTCCCAAACGGATGCACCGATTTCGATGCGATTTTTTTCAATCTAAAGCTAGTTTAATCGAGATGGTTCTTAGCTAAGTTTCATTAAAATAGGTCTACCCGTTTTTTAAATACCTATTGAACTTTGAAATTAAAATGTTCTGAAACTTTCCTAAGTTGGTTAGGTTATTCTTAAAATAAATTCATTTATGATCTTATTTTATTATATTTATGGGCTCTGTGTAGGTAATGTCAACAGTGTATGGTACATGAATGAATGTTAGTTAATGTGTGTGCTATATCTGTGTCTATTAAAACTATTGGTTAACGCTCATGGACTAGTTTAAGTAGCATCTATCCTTAGGTACAAATAGGTTACATACTTACTTACTTAGTTATATCGTCAGAAGCGCCCATCATGTATCTATATAGGCATCGCCTTCTATGTAGGTATAATACATACAGAATTCAGGGTAAGTAAGTAAAACACCTGAAGTAAGTACAAGTACATTCAAGACATTCATTTAAATTTATCCGATCCAAATTGAGTTGAGATCACTGTCAAACTAAGTTTATTATCAGACAAGTCAAGTGTCGAATATCATCACTACATAATTAAATCAATATGGAATCGACGTCGCAGTTACACAACGCACGCACCGAGTAGCAATGACATTGAAAGGATTGCTTCATTTGTAACACGGAATGCATAGCCGATTAAAAGCTGGGAACCAAAACATACGAATACATTTTACAGTAGCGGTTTGTGATAGCAGTAGACTATCGAACAAATTGATTCCCACAATACCTAGTACGTTATCACAGTAAACGTCATAAACTGTTTTTTTCTTAATAAACAATGCGACGTCACTATGACGTTTACTGTGAAAAGGTTCCACGGTGGGACATGATTCAATTTATTTGATAGTAGTGTACCTACCTGGAGTCTGTGTAAGTATTTCATTTTACTTAAGTACCTACAACTTTTTTTTGGCTTGCATTGACATTTTGATAAACCAAAATAAGGGGTCACCTTGTACAATAAGGGGTTTTATATACATAAAGATTGTTCTAAGAATTTCTTCTGCATACGTCCAAGTAAGAAGTAAGGTCTAAGTCGAAAATTCGGGCGGCTGTTTGATTTACTCTTAAACCGAAATGGGGACATTGCACATGCACATCCTTAGCAACCTACTTCGAAATATAGATCCAAATTAAAATTGTTGTCCTGATGATACGTAATCAACCGTGAGAATTGTGAGAAAGTAACAATACCTATCCACCCACGCCGATATTCTCATTTCAGATTTTAGCTCATCTTCGCGAGAGCTGACCATAATGATGTCATCCTGACAATACCGTATGTTGAAAGCCTTTTGAAATTTGCTTTATGACGAAATGTGACTAAGTCTGTATCCGGCACTAATAATAACACCTTCAATTCGCAGTGCGTTTTATCCTCTTTGTAAATTGTACCATTTTCCAACTAAAGACTGCTGAACAAAGAGGCCTTATGTTTACAATTGATAACTTAGGTATAGAACAGAGACATGGTCCCTCGTAAAAAGCGTACGCCATGAAACAGATCAGTGCTCTTAGTGTAATCAAAAACATACATACAGTGGAACGTATCGTACGATCGAGACGTATTTCTTGGCCTAGTGTAATCCTAGTGTAATCGCCTAGTGTAATCGCCGACCAGGCCAAGAAATACGTTTCGATCGCGTTCGCGTTTAACAATTCTCATACTATTTGACACTTTAACGCAAACGCGATCGAGACGTATTTTGTGCTTTTTGATTACACTAAGGGCACAGAGCTATGCTAAGTCAATCGCGGTTCAAAGGGTTAACGCGGCGAGCGTAATGCTGGGCCTTGCGCCTGGAATGACGCGGGACGGGTTATTTGACTAATTTTGACTTTCTTGTTGTTGTGGGACATTATTTATTTTGGAATGACATGTAATTGTATTATGAATAAACTGTTTGTAATTAGATATGATAAGAATTGTCTTAATGAAAGAATTGCTTGGCTGTATAAAAGTTAGTCTTGAAGCCTTGAAGCTGTAAACGAGGCACGCGTCGTAAGTCAGTCCCCTAAGCTATAACTACAATTTCGATAGTCGAATAAGTTAAGGTCGCCGGACACAGCAGTGGATAGGCAGAATGCGTCCCAATCCCAATGTTCCTTATTGTGGAAGTCTTGAGGAAAATTCAATAATTTGCTGAGGTTGGTGTTAAATGATCCCCTGACCCAGACAGAGGGGTGTTATAAGTTTGACATGTCTGTGTATCTGTGTGTGACTGGGTATTTGTGTGTTTGTTTGTGGCATAGTGGCTTCTAAATGGGCAAACCGATTTGGACGCGTTTTTTTTTAATCGGAAGCTAGTTTAATCGAGATGGTTTTTAGCTAAGTTTCATCAAAATGCATGCTAGCCCAGCCGTTTTTCAGATATTGAACTGTGAAATGAAAATATCGAGGCTCTTCTACTTTTCTATTGTAAGTACGTTTCAATAACGTGGAGATAAGCTAAATGGAGGTTCACCGTGTAGCTTGTATTCATCACCAGCCTTTTTTTACGTCCCACTGCTGGGCACAGGCCTCCTCTCAGAATGAGAGGGCTTGGGCTATAAGTTCCCACGCGGGCCCAGTGCGAATTGGGAACTTCACACACATCATTGAATTGCTTCGCAGATGTGTGAAGGTTTCCTCACGATGTTTTCCTTCACCGAAAAAAGCTCATGATAAATTACAAATGTAATTCCGCACATAAATTCCGAAAATCTCAGAGGTGCGAGCCGGGATTTGAACCCATGACACTCTGCTTGAGAGGCCATAGGTCAAACCACTAGGCTATCACGGCTTAGTTAGCGTAGCTTGTATTGCGTGCGTATAATTTAGTAGTTTTGTTTTTATTTAGTAGATATTACGTCTTCGATTGACCTAAGAAAAGTCCTATCCCTTACATAGCTTAACTTAGATTGTTTTTAGTTCCAAGTTATAGGTACAATCTCCATACAAAAGTTACAAAACATCGTCCGCCAGAAAAAGCTCAATATGCGGGCCCGCTCCGGTTGGCGCCACTAAATGAGCGGGCTATAGGTTGTTAAAATGCATCCGATAGATATAATTGCAGTAGCTAGATGCGGAGCAAAAGAACGTAACATAATAATTTGTAGCGATGACGATAGATGGCGCTAGAACCAGAATAAGAATACTTTTTACCGGTAAAAAAGGTAACGCTATCAGCTGTTAACATTAATTCAAAAGTATCGTTAAATCATTCTAACGTTAATGGCATGTTATTTATTATATTAATCGAGCGAGTATTCATGCACGAACGTCTAATACTCTACTAGTAGCAGAGCATGCACAGAGTGTAACCTGAAGTGTCAAATCCAAAGTCCAAAGATGGTCCTAAGTCCAAAGTTGGTCCTACAGGGCCGCGTTTTATAAAGCTACAAGTTACAATTTACAAGCGGAAGTCTCATTCTATCACCTTGTATTAGAAAGAGACTTCCGCTTGTAAATTGTAACTTGTTGCTTTATAAAACACGGCCTAGGTTGTATTGGTTTTTTTTTTTTTTTTTTTTTCATTCATCCCATAAGGGATAGGCAAAGGAACTGAGTTCATACAGCCACGTCTGATGTGTTTTGTAAATTTCTGTATATTAAAGTCCTGTCACCGTCAGAGTTGTCAGTCTGTCCTAGTCACGTCCTGTCAGCTGCTCATGCCTTCCGTAAAGCGATAGTGTACTTTACGGCGAGCTACGGCGAGCAGCAGCCCGCGGATACTTGGGGGTCACAAACAGAGGGAATACGCGTTTTCACTTGAATTCTTCATTTGCTGGGCACTTTCACGTTATATTGTCGTATAAAACACTATCTTTATTATCCACCAAACAACATTAAGCACAGAAACTAAAATTCAATTAACGACACGATCCACTCTCATCGATTTCCCGCCAAAAATCCCTAAACATTCGGTTGTATTGGTATTGGTCCAATCCAAAGTATGAGGTACAAACGTCATTGTCAGTCAAGTCAAATCAAATGTCACAAATGTGTTAATTTATTGCAAGATTTGCAAGTGTTTTTGTTTTGTATCGTTTAGCGTCGGTAAACAAACAATAAGTAAGCTTAAATTTAATAATGAGACGGCCTTAACAATGAAAGCGATGTTTATTATTTTTACGACACAGATAAAATTATGTACTTACAGCTGTTAATTCTGTTATGCAATGTAAACAGGAAGAAAAAAGATGAGGGACCTATCATCTGTTAGTTTTTCCTCTAGATATCATTTGTTTTTATCGCCATTAGAGATTTAATTAAGTCCACTAATATGGAAAAACATATTTTAGCTAAGTACTAATTATGGTTTGGCTGGTAACTTTTTTCGTCTGTTATGTGTAGCCACTAGGTAGGTGGTATTAAAAAAAAGAGTTTTTACATAAATAGAATGCAAGTAAACAAACACATTAGCGTAAGAACGAACTGTATCTTGTATGTTATGTCATACAAATAAATATTATCATGTCTGTTATCTATGTTGATAAATAAAATAGAGACAGAGAAATACTTAATGTGTGTTATTAATCTGTGAAAACTTGCTGAAGACAGTTGCGTATAAGTATGGCAAGCCGTAAAAGAGTTTTTGACCTGTTAAGGACCATTGATGTGGCTTCGTGAGTATAATTTATTGCTATAATTTCTCACCTACTTAACTAGTTCACTAGCTGTTATCGCCTTTTATTGGCCCAGTGACCCAGACATTTTGTTTTTGTTATTCATTTGTCATTACTTTGTAAGTTTAAAAATTATCTTAAATACTTACCTACTTAAGTATGTTTATCTAGATGCATAGGTAATCATAAGTCCTCTATAATGTATTCAGTAACCGTAGAAAATGACCAGCATTTCAACAGCCAGCATCAAAGTCATTACAAACTCATAGTTTCAAATTTGAGTCATCTTCAAAAACTAACATAATTTACAATAAAAAAAAAACATATGGTATGAAGCGTGCTCGGTGTGTTTGTCTTTAATAAAAAAAAAACAGTCAAATTCGTGATAGGTATAGTATAATATACCTTTGGCTTCTGAACCCATCATAGAGTACTTACTTATAAATATGTGTGTAGATAAAGTAATGTGAGGGTCCTTAAAACCACACTTGTGTTTAAGGACCCTCAATTATTATGTACTTAACAGTTGCATAAACTACTATTGTTTTAATGGAATTATGTGAGTATCTACTCACTTAATATATACAAACTTTTATAATATGTACATCACTTATTTAATTACTTATTAACATTTTATGTTTCAGTTGTAAATGCCCAGCTCATAGCCACAGGGGTAACATACAAGTGTCAAATACAACTCCGCTTAAAGACTATGCTTTTGAGGTTTGTTCAAATTTGATCAGTAAGTTTTATTAGGGTTCCGCACCTCAAAAGGAAAAATGGAACCCATAAAGGATCACTTTGTTGTCTGTCTGTCTGTCTGTCAAGACCCTTTTTTCTCTGGAACGCGTGGAAATAGCATGCTGAAATTAATATCAAATACTCAAACCCTGCAGTCCCTAATGATACAGTCATTAAAAAGGTTGTTTCCATACAAATTGCCGTTCCCTGAAAACCTAAAGGGTACTTCCAGTAGTTGTCCTAGAAACTTGAAATTTGGTATGAAGGTCGCTCTTATTTAGTGGTTAGCACAACCGTTCAGAAAATTCTCAAAATCTTAAATATTTTATGTCTGTCTGTAGATTTCACAGACCATATATAAGTTGACCCCACACTGCATACATTTTGCTTAGGAGCAGGGCTCTGCTAACACTGGACTTCTTAAAACACTGGAAAAGCGTTAAAATCTTTTTACGGAACTCTCGTGCGCAAGGCCGACTCGCACTTGTCCGGTTTTTAGGGTTCCGAAGCCAAAAAGGCAAAAAGGAACCCTTATACTTTCGTCATGTTCGTCTGTCTGTCTGTCTGTCTGTCTGTCTGTCTGTCCGCGGCATAGCTCAGAGACTATTGGTACTAGAAACCTGTAATTTTGCATAGGTATACATAATAAATTAGGCCAAAAAAGTGCTGGGACAAAATCTAGAAACAAAAAAAATTTTTTTGGGGTACCTCCCCTACACGTAAATTTGGGATGATTTTTTCATTTCTCGCCCACCCCATAGTGCGGGGTATAGTTAAATAGGTCTTTCGTTAAATATTGGGGGTGCTCGCAGATCATTTTTCGATAAAGTTATTAGTTAGCGAAACATTTAGCTTTTTTGTTGGAGTCCAGTGTCCCCCCCCCCCCCCCCTCCCCTCTACCAGAGAAACTGTTATAGATACTTAATGTATTTATATATTTTGTATAGTTTAAATAATGTACAGAATGGCTCTAAAAAGCAGCCATTTCAGCGTCTTACTCAGGGAAGCCCTTTAGGCAAATATCCCATAGAGTACAATTTCAATGAACTACATATCACATGAAATCATTTTTGATATTTCTTTCTTGTTCAGATAAAATGCTCAACAGTCCGTTATGGCCTAGGAGTGACACGGGAGGTGGGTCTTGACATGGTAAATTTTGAATCAAAGAATGTGTGTGTCATGACAGATCCAAATGTTGCAAATTTAAGTCCAATGAAGGCCGTTGTTGACTCTCTTACCAAGACTGGAATCAACTATAAGGTATATGATAAGGTGGCAGTGGAACCAACAGATAAAAGGTGAATAATTCAATTTAGTTTCAGCCAGGCGTAAGCTACTGTCTATTGGTAGCTGTAAAAGAAAAGTACTTGCAATACAAAAATAATATTTAGACTCCCTAATTGTACAGTATATTCCTATTTGGCTTCATCTTATCGTTTGGCTGTCCAGCACTCTGCCCCGTAGAGTAGAACGGGTCTTACACCAGTTTTATATAAGTACTTTCCCTTTGGTTTTAATGGGCATCTTACGATTGCAAAGTACGCCAGACAGCGATCTCCATTTTAGCCAGCCAGAGTATACTCTCTGTGTAATGTCAGTTTCAAATGGAGATAGTATACCTACCCTAAATTAAAAGATAGGGAGATAGGCTATCTTTTGTTTATATAATTATATAAGTACTTACCTAGTTCCCGTGGGATAACGATAACCGAATACTACGCAGACGAAGTCGTGGGCAACAGCTAGTAAGAAATAATTATTACACCTTGCTTAACGTTATCTTTTGAGATTACACCTGTTATCATGTATTATAAACTACTAGCTTATGCCCCGCGGCTTTGCCCCCGAGAAATATTTCAAAATGGGCTAGTTCCCTATCCCGTGGGAATTTCGAAAATTCCCTTCTTAGTGCATCTGATACTCAAGGTATAATGTTTGCCGAATTTCAAGTCTCTAGGTCCAGTAGTTTAGGCTATGCGGTGTCTCTCAGTCAATCACGGTACTGTTTTATATGTATAGATAGATAAACCCTTGAAACTATGTTTAAAATATTTTTCAGTTTCAAAGATGCGATAAAATTTGCACAGGAGAACGACTTCGACAGTTTCTTAGCTGTTGGTGGGGGGTCTACTATGGATACCTGTAAGGTGGCCAATTTGTTTGCGTGCCATCCAGAAAACGAATTACTTGACTTTGTGAACCCCCCTGTTGGAAAGGGCTTGCCTATCAAGAAAGCCTTGAAGCCTATGATTGCCAGTTAGTATTCGAGTATTCATGATATAACTTTAGTTTGTACAAGATTATGCCCCGCGGCTTTGCCCCCGTGAAATATTTCAAAATGGGCTAGTTCCCTATCCCGTGGGAATTTCGAAAAATTCCTTCCTAGTGCACCTCTAGGATACTCCAGGTATGTTTGTCAAATTTCAAGTCTCTAGGTGGTTTAGGCTGTGCGTTGTCTGTCAGTCAGTCAGTCAAGTCAGCCACGGTATTGTTTTATATACTTATTAGTTTGTACAAGCTTATGCCCCGCGGCTTTGCCCCCGTGAAATATTTCAAAATGGGTAGTTCCCTAGCTATCCCGTGAGAATTTCGAAAAATTCCTTCTTAGTGCACCTCTAGGATACTCAAGGTATATGTTTGCCAAATTTCAAGTCTCTAGGTCCAGTGATTTAGGCTGTGCGTTGTCTGTCAGTCAGTCAGCTAGTCAGTCAGTCAGTCACGGTACTGTTTTATAGGTAAGTATAGATAATCCATTAAGTAGAACGTCACGCCCTCAAAATACGTGGTAGGTATCTTATTCGATGGACTATGATTATCAATTTACCTTTAGACTATGTACCTACAATAAAGTTTAAAAAAAATTGAAATAAAGTATGCAATAGCTAGGTACATCTAGAGTTATAGTCTTATAGTCGTGCTCATGATTAAATATTTTACATTAAATATACTTATTCAATTAAATAAACCCTAAAAATGAAATAAAATATTGAACCGTAACTAACTATGTACTTACCGTCTATTATTAAGGTTTGAATTATCGCATTGAAGCTGCAGGTGAAATATTTAATACAATACTTAAATTTCCAGTACCAACAACCAGTGGAACGGGAAGCGAAACAACTGGCGTAAGCGTGTTCGATTACGAAGATATCCACGCAAAGACCGGCATCTCTGGCTCCGCTCTCCGGCCTATCCTCGCTATCATAGACCCTCTCCATACCCTCTCTGTACCAGAGAAAGTGGCTAACTACGCTGGGTTTGACATCTTCTGTCATGCACTGGAGAGTTTTACTGCGATTCCGTATACGGAGCGCGGGGCGGCGCCTGCAAACCCGTCGCTGCGGCCGGCATATCAAGGCAGCAACCCTATTTCTGATGTGTGGGCGAGATTTTGCTTGCAGGTACCTGTGCTAGTCTAGTATTATGTTTGTCTATGTCGGTAACCGATATAAATTAACTTCACACTGATTACGGTTTACTTAGGATTAGGGCTCTGCTAACACTGGTTTTGAATTGGCGTGATGAAAATACCTTTAAATTAGGTATCTATGCCAGGGCTTTTTCGTAATGGCGTAGGAACCCTATCCTGGGCGTGTCCGACACGCTCTTGCCCGGTGTTAAATTGTCAAACTGTCATCCGCCATCTTGGATCCGATAAATAATGTCAAATTCGAGCTCACCGCAGCATAACAAAAAACCGGCCAAGTGCGAGTCGGACTCGCGCACGAGGGTTCCGTAGAAAGATTTTAACGCTTTTCCCCAGTGTTTTAAGAAGTCCAATGTTAGCAGAGCCCTGCTCCTAAGCAAAACGTACGCAGTGTGGGGTCAACTTATATATGGTCTGTGAAATCTACAGACAGACATAAAATATTTAAGATTTTGAGACTTTTCCGAGTGGTTGTGCTATAAGAGCTACCTTCATACCAAATTTCTAGTTTCTAGGACATCTGGAAGTACCCTTTAGGTTTTTTAAAATTGGCAATTTGTATGGAAATGGATTTTTTAATGACTATCTTTTGATTGCGTTGACTTAGAAGGTTGATTTTTTCACGGCTTTAAGGGACCGCAGGCTTGAGTATTTGATATTAATTTCAGCATGCCACCTCCACGCGTTTTAGAGAAAAAGGGACTTGACAGACAGACAGACAGACAGACGGACGGACGGACGGTCGGACGGTCGGACGGACGGACGGTCGGACGGACGGACGGTCGGACGGACGGACGGTCGGACGGACGGACGGTCGGACGGACGGACGGTCGGACGGACGGACGGACAGACAGACAGATAGACAGACGGGCAACAAAGTGATCCTATAAGGGTTCCGTTTTTTCCTTTTGAGGTACGGAACCCTAAAAAGTAAAACCACCTTAAAAAAAAAACCTTAGAAAAAAAACATAAAATAATTCTCTAAAGCCATCAGTTTTAACTCGGTGCTTCAAAGAATATTCCGCTCGCAGCGCACCGACTTCATATTTCTACTAGAGCTAGGCCATAAATATAAAACTGATGGCTAGGATTTTATGGTTTTTTTTTCCAAGTTTTTTTTGAAAGCGGTGTTACTTTTTTGTTAATTTATTGTGAAAATGTTTCAATGTGTTTCACATAGTCACGATTCAAATGCTTTGACTGTGCTACGCTAGTACTTATTTCCGAACCTGAACTCGCCAGACGATCCAAAAGTACTTCGCCCGCTCTGTCTACAACGCTGATGACTTGGACGCTCGCTCCAGCATGCACCTGGCAGCCACTATGGCAGGCGTTGGTATCGGGAACGCAGGAGTTCATCTTTGCCACGGCCTGGCTTACCCCATAGCAGGCAATTGCAAGAGTTTCGTGCCCAAAGACTATGGGTAAGTGTGCCACACATAGTATAGACACAGTCTATACAGTCGTCCGACGAAGGCCTCTAGACAGGTCAAACGTACGGGGGGTGCGGGGTGCGAGGCGGGCAGGGCGAGCCCCCTTGCATACGCCGCCACTGCCCGATTAGTTAGGAACTTTCGCCCTCCTTGGTGCTTAGGCCATGCGGTTGCGGTGTCGGCATTTACGCAAACATCAAAGGCGTCGGACCACTGGTAGGTATAAGCTCTTTACACTGTGGTATAGACTCCTTTGTACCCGGCAACGAACGGCGATGTAGATAGGTGAATCAGGATAGTAACTTAATCAACCAGTTCGGGTCACTTTAGTATTAAGGTCTAAAGTCAACAATTCTGCCTTCAAGATTATGGTCATGCATGACATCGGCCGTTATGTAACATGTTTTTCTTGGCTTACTAAAGTAAAGTAAAACAAATTCATGTTTTCTCGATGTCGCCACTAGATGTCGTGGGTTCTTAAATAATTAACTACCCTTTTTGTATAACAAGTATTTAGAAACTTACTTTATAACTGAATACCTTTTTCCCAACAGTAAAAACCCAATGATTCCTCACGGCCTCTCAGTCGTGGTGACCGCACCAGCTGTGTTCCGGTTCACCGCAGCGAGCGATCCTGACAAACACTTAGAAGCTGCAAGTCTGCTCGGTGCAGACATAACTGGAGTCAAACAAGCTGATGCAGGCAGAGTGCTGGCTGACACGATACTCAAATACATGGACATCATGAAGATCGAAAACGGATTGAGCGGCCTGGGCTATTCTAGCGAGGATATACCGGATTTAGTCAAAGGGGCTTTGCCGCAGGTGAGATACAGTATCTTTTAGATTAGATTTCTTTATAAGATTTCCTTTAAGAAACTACTGTAATAATGGAAAACCCGGACAGCTAATTTGAGTGTATCCTGTCATGCCTAAATAGCGGTTGCATGTGTACAATATTGCTGTTCCTGTTGAAGGTATAAATCCAATTGATAATATTTCAATGTTCTGACACCTGAAAATTAATATAGGTAGGCGTCCAAGGAGATTCGCCACTTGAACACAGTCATGAATATATTTATTATAACTTTGATTTACTTATTATATGAAATACAACACAATGAAATAAAAAGACCAATATTACCATGTGTTCCGGTGTGGGGAGTAAGACAGCCGGTGTAATTACGGGCACAAGAGGCATTTCATCTTAGCTTTCTAGGTTGGCAACGCATCTGCAAACCCTCCGGGGTTGTGGGTGTCTATGGGCAGTGGTGATCACTTACCATCAGGTGACCCACTTGTTCGTTTGCCTTCCTCGTCGTGTAAAAAAAAAAGCAATATCTACGAACGAATGGATTAAATACCTTTACCAAAAAAAAATTTCTCAAAAATTTCGAGTTTGACAATGTCACATTATCGTCATTACTCTTACTAAGATAAAGGCAACGGATCCATCCTAATGTATAACTGGAGTTACGTCCTTTTAAAATAAGTACCTTTTAATAAATTAATAATAAATAAATTATTAATCCTAGTGAAAACTTAAAACTATTGTTGTGTTCCTCTTTCCAAGCAGAATACAGAAAACTAAACAAATTATAGTAGGTATTAAAAATGTGAAATGATGTCAATTACTGCCCACGGGGTCTGCGAGATACAATAGCTAAACGTATCTTAAGGTAACAGTAGTAGTAGCAAGTAGAAGCAGGACTTGAACTCGTACTTGTTCTTTGGGTGACTATACACACTGATATTTATTCTTAATTTGTATCCAGGAACGCCTACTGAAGATAGCTCCTTTACCACAGTCGGAGGAAGATCTATCGAAGATATTGGAGGACTCGTTGACCAACTATTAATGGAAATTATGTGCAATGTATTCATTAAGTTTGTAATAAATACTATATAGTTTAAATACTTTATTTACATAATAAAAGCAATTTACATTGACATTAAATCTAAGCTTAAAATTAATAAACTACAACTTAAAACTAAATTAAATCTAAATAAGGCCCCCGTGGCATAGTCCTATATAGTTAAGTACAATTTATTCTTTTATTGAAGTAGTAAGTGTCAGGATTGATTGCGATAAGACAACTACAATGTTTTAGTACCTAGTTTATCCTAACTTCCTAACTCCTAACTAATATTATAAATGCGAAAGTAACTCTGTCTCTCTGTCTGTCTGTCTGTTACCTCTTCACGGGAAAACCGCTGCACCGATCTAGATGAAATTTGGTAAGAAGACAGTTTGAATATTGAGGAATAACTTAGGCTACTTTTTATTCGGGAAAATTATGTAGTTCCCGCGGTATAGCGATAACCGAAATCTACGCGAGCGAAGTCGCGGGCAACAGGTAGTTTTTAATAATTTTATTTAAGTACATAAAATAAATCTATGAACTCATTTGTAAGTATTATATATAATATGTATACCTTAAATAATTTTTTTGTAAAAATTTGAGTCATCCTTTGATACTTTCTTCTTTAATTAAAACAATTGAAGCGCTAGACTGAATGGCCCCGTGACCTGGTCGAGAATGATTGCGTGTAGTTTTGTTTTCGTTTTATTAGTAATGTATTCGTCTATGACTAGCGCTTACAACCACATCACTTACTGCTTATGTAAAAGCTACAGCAGCTATAAAACTTGCATGTTCTTATTATACTACTAGACATAAAGAAAACGGGATATTGACCGCGATTAAGTACCTACCTTATAGGTTTGATGAGCTCCCGATATTTCGAGTCACTGACGAAACGAGGGTAGATACCTACTACGCACTGCCACTACTATCGGTCGCGTTCACACTTATTACTCGCCAAAGAATTATACTTACATACATACATACATACATATGACCTTTACATGATACCTTTAGACTCAAAGGGTGTAAACGCTATTTTGGCTAAAATGACTTTTTTATGCAGTTTTGTTCAGTTTTTTTTTCTCTATCGATCTGTGTAGTTGTATATTTTTATGTGAGTCGGAGTCGGTGAAAATTTTTTTGTTGACAATGTTGACATTTCTGACGATGCGTTTTGAAATTGTATCGACTCAACGTGTGCGTTCAGAATTACAACATCATTATAAAAAACCGGCCAAGTGCGAATCGGACTTGCGCACGAGGGTTCCGTAGAAAGATTTTAACTTTAAGATTTTACCTACAACAAAATTATTTGAGATCAGTACATTTAATTAAGCATTATAATAACGAATTTTGATTTTAACGCTTTTCCCCAGTATTTTAAGAAGTCCAGTGTTAGCAGAGCCCTGCTCTTAAGCAAAATGTACGCAGTGTGGGGTCAACTTATACTAGTCTGCGAAATCTACTGACATAAAAATTTAAGATTTTGAGACTTTTCTGAGTGGTTGTGCTATACTAAATTTCAAGTTTCTAGAACAACTGGAAGTAGCCTTTAGGTTTTCGGATTTCGGCAATTTGTATGGAAATAGCCTTTTTAATGACTGTATCTTTTGATGCGTTGACTTAGAAAGATGATTTTTTCACAGCTTCAAGGGACCGCAGGCTTGAGTATTTGATATTAATTTCAGCATGCTACCTCCACGCGTTCTAGAGAAAAAGGGTCTTGACAGACAGACAGACAGAGAGACAGACGGACAACAAAGTGATCCTATAAGGGTTCCGTTTTTTCATTTGTCATAGGGATTCCTTTTATAATGTACATCCGGGACAAGGCGGAATTTTTTGAAATTCCACCCTTAAGGGGGTGAAAAGGGGGGTGAAACTTTGTATGGGAAAACGTTATTATTTTAAGGTTACGGTCATGAAACTTGGTGAATATGTGTTAGAAATAAAGTAAATTAACAGGTGTTTTACCGTTTTTGAAAATATCTACCCTAAGAGGGTGAAAAGGGGGGTGGAAGTTTGTGTGGATTTTTGTTATTTTTTTAAGTTACGTGTGTAAAACTAAGTGAATTTATTTTTCAAATAAAATAAATAAACACGTTTTCACCGTTTCTAAAAATTTCAACTTTAAAGGGGTGAAAAGGGGGGTGGAAGTTTGTACGGAAAATGCAATTTTTTTAAATTACAATTAAGAAACTTAGTGAACATATTTTACAAACGAAATAAATTAACTCCTATTTCACCGGTTTTCAAAATTTCAACCCTAAGGGCACAGTTTATACAGTCGTCCGACGAAGGCCCCTAGACAGGTCAATCATGCGGGGAGGTGCGGGGTGAGGGGCGGGCAGGGCGAGCCCCCTTGCATACGCCGCCACTGCCCGATTAGTTAGGTACTTTAGCTCTCTGCTTTTAGGGCTGTCATTTTCTATGTTTTCAGGGGTGCTGATGACGAAAATGACACCCATTTTCAAATCCAAGATGGCGGACACGTTTTTTTGTTAAAAATCGATATGGGTGTCATTTTCTATGTTTTCAGGGGTGCTGATGTGCTGGGCGCGGGGGATAATTATTTAATTATATTTAATTATTATTGGGATGGTGCAATGAAACACGTCTTTCAAGTTCAGTTGTAGATCAGTCATAGACAATTTTATTTGTTTCTTAAATCAGGATGGGAGTCGAACCATAGACAATACTACATGCCCTTTCTTAAAAAAGTAAATTTGACATTGACAATACATTGACATTTAATTGGCATTTGACATTGACGTTTCATTGTTTATCATCTGACAAACATGAATCTACAAATTTGCAATACATTCGATTATATAAATTAAAACAATTGAAATTAATTATTACTCGAAGTCATATTACAATACATTATACAAAATTATGTCAGTGAATTAAAACTACGTATTCAGTGTTTACATCGTCATTTACATATTATCTAGATATAAGCGAAGTTTGTTAATTTACAATAAATTATTTTATAAGTCTAATTTGTTTGTTTTCTTTAACAATCTTCCTCTAGAGCTGTACCTTATTTCAGGAGTATTGCTGCTAATCGCAATATCCATAATTTCAGGTAAGTTTTGTACATTGTTACTTGAGCCTGACTGACTATCTGACTGAGACATGACTAATTGATTTTCTGACAAAAATTCAATATCTTGATTATCATCATTGACTTCAATGAACAATGGAGATTGCAATGTATCTGACTCATCATAAAGGCTTGACATAGGACTTACAATATTTGTATTATTTGACACATCATTTTGATCATTCGACGGACTTAATACATTTTGATTATTTGACGGACTTGATACATTTTGGTTATTAGACTGACTTAATACACTTTGATTATTCAACGGACTAATTACATTTGACTGACTTGACTCAATAGACATAAATGTTTCATTCATAGAATTCGTCTTAGAACAGTTTTGACTTTCATTATCAGATCTTGACATTTGACTTTTAGCTTTTTTAATATAATCAGGAATGTGATAACATCTCACTGTATCTTCCCTCCTAACATGTTTTTCACACTTACTTGGACTTTGACCCTTTGACTTTACAGTAATATTTGACCTATATTTACTGTTTGTAAATGTTTGACTTGACTGAGTGGACTGTGACAATTTATGACTGTTATTGTTTGTGTTACTAATATGACTATGACTATTTGACTGTGGCAGACATGACTTAAACAATTTAATATGTTGTGTATTTCTTCTATATACTGTGCCATTTTCACTTTTCACTAGGTAAGATCTAGGAAATTGAGCCTTAGACAAGATATAACCTTTCGACCAAATTAGATCTTTAGGGTTTTTCTTATAATAGACTTGATCATTTAGCTGAAATTCTTGGGGCTTATCAGCATTTTTGTTATAGTATAACTTTCTTTTATTTATCACTTCAGACTTATTTTTGAAATGATCTGCGAATTTGACAATTTTAGGCTTTAAATTGCTAGTTTGAGTAGGTAATTTAGTTCTTAATGTTCTTGACATTAATAGTTCTGATGGTGATTTTAAATTTCCTCTGGGAGTAGTTCTGTACTGTAATAGACCTATATAAATGTCTGTACCTGAACTCTCACATTTTCTTAATATGTTTTTTATAATTTTGACAGAAATTTCTGCGAGCCCGTTCGACCTGGACAAATGAGGACTAGATGTTATGTGTTCTATATCCCAGTCCTTCATGAAGTTTTGGAACTTTTGAGAATTGTATGGAGGACCACCGTCACTCACAAGTTGTAGAGGAATACCATGTCGAGCAAAAATAGATTTTAAATGTGTTATTATAGTTTGGCTTCGATGATCTGTATTTAAATGAGCTATTTCAATGTAATTTGAATAGTAATCAACCACTAAGAGATATTTTTTGTTATTATAGTCAAATAAATCTGTAGCTACTTTTTGCCATGGTAATGTTGGCTGTTCATGACTTAATAAAGTTTCCTTTGTTTTATTTGAGCTGTATGTCATACAAGTCTCACATTGCCTTGTTTTTTCTTCAATGTCATGGTAAATGTTTGGCCAAAATACAATGCCACGGGCTAAATTTTTGGTTTTTTCCATGCCCATGTGACCTTCATGTAATTTTTGTAATATTTCTGACCGCATTGACTTCGGAATGACTACAGACTGATTTTTGAATACAATTTCATCTATTACATGGATTTCGTCGCGAATATTCCAATATGGTAAGGTTAATGGGTCACATTGTTGTTTACAGTTAGGCCAACCTGTTTTATGATATTCTATTAACTTTTGTAAAGTTAAATCTGACTTTGTATGAGACACAATTTGTTGCAGCTTATTTGGAGTTATTGCTAAGTTAGAAGTTAATAATTTTACCTGACAGACAATGTTGTTTTCCAGTTCATCTAAATCGAATTTATCTATTTCAGTATTTAAATTCATGACAGGAGTTCTTGACAAAGTATCTGAAGCATACATTTCAGTACCTTTTGTGTATGAAACTACTAGGTCGTATGATTGTAAAGTTATCATCATTCTTTGGAGCCTTGCTGGGACATCTGAAAGTGGCTTTTTAAACAATGTCACCAGAGGTTGATGGTCTGTTTCTACATGTATAGTTTTGCCATAAATATACTGATGGAATTTTTTGCATCCAAAAACAATAGCATATAATTCTTTCTCTATTTGAGCATAGTTTTCTTGTGTTTTTGTTAAAGATTTGGATGAGTAAGCAATAGGGTTTTTCCCATGAAAAATTACTGCACCAACAGCTTTTTGACTTGCATCAACAGACATTCTGACTGGTTTGTTTAATGCATAATCATAATGCACTAAGACAGGTGATTGACAAATTAGTTCTTTTAAATTTATGAATTGCTTATCATGACTGTGTGTCCATTGCCCAATGTTTTGTTTTTTAAGAAGATCTCTAAGTAAACTTGTCTCATGAGCTAAATTAGGAATATATGAACCTAAATAATTCACCATACCTAAAAAACGTTGGAGATCCTTGACATTCTCCGGCTTAGGCATTTTCATGATAGCTTCGATCTTAGAAGTATCTGCAGAAATACCATTTTTATTAAATATATGCCCTACATATGCTACTTCAGCCTTGTTAAATTTACATTTTGACTTGTTAGACTTTAAATTGACTTCTCTAGCTTTCCTAAGAACATTTTCCAACCTCGCATCATGTTCTGCTTGGTTTGAGCCATAAACAAGTATATCATCGACGAATATTAAAACACCAGGTAAATCACCGAACAGATCTGTCATTACTCTATGGAAAATTTCACCACTTGAATTTATGCCATATGGTAAGCGAAGGAATTTATACCTACCGAATTGTGTGTTAAATGTGCAGAGGTCACTACTTTCTGCATCTAGTTTGATCATCCAATATCCGGAGTTTGCATCTAATTTTGAAAAAATAGCAGCACCAGCTACTTTTGAGCGTAAATCGTCCAAAGTAGGATAAGGAAAAAGAGGTCTTTTAATAGCTTTGTTTAAGTTTCTAGGGTCTAGACATATGCGTAATTCACCATTTTGTTTTACTACAGGGACTATCGCGTTAACCCAGTTTGTTGGCTTGGTTACTTTCTCAATGACTTGTAATTGTTGCATTCTATCTAACTCTGACTTTAGTTTAGGGTGTAATGCATATGGAATTCTGCGAACCGGACATATTTTTGGTGTGATATTTGTATCTACATCTAAATGAGCCTCAGATGGTAAACAACCTAACCCCTCGAAAGTATCGGCATAATTCTCGATAATTGTTTGTACTGACCTTTGGTATTGGTTAATGTTTTGTGTGTTTGTTAGTTCAAATAGTCTTTTCACAATGCCACATTCTTCACATGTTTTCCAACCCAATATTGTCGCACATTTACATTTCACTACAATAAATTTAATGTTGACATGATGACCATTATCAAATTTGCACGCCTGTGTGACACTACCTAAATTATCAATTAATTGTCCTGAAAATGTGAAAATCTTATCATTCGAGCTTTGAATAGGGATCTGAATATTGCACATATTTTCTAAATGTCGTATAGTTTCTAACGAGATTACATTAATGTCTGCTCCAGTGTCAATTTGACAGTTAAATTTTTGATCATAAAAATTAACATTTATTTTCCAATTATGCGAATTATTACAATTACGGTTATTATTTACTGCATTTATTATAAAATCATTTGAATAATTATAATTATGTTGATTATTGATGTCATATTCATTTAAATTTTCAAAATTAACGGACACAACGGAACTTACATTTTTCTTGTTTTTATTCTGGTCGTTGAAATAACAGCATATCGCGAAGTGATTCAGTTTCTTGCAAATAGAACAAGTTCTACCCTTTGCGGGACATTTGACTCGATGTTGTTGACCACATCTTTTACAAATTGCATTTGATTTGCTGTTTGACCTGAAATTAGCTGAAAAATAATGATTAGGTGTTCATTCTCGGCTGTGACTATTATTTCTGTTATTTCGCTGGAGGTCGACTTTTGATCTTGATCTTGATGAATGTCTCATTGGTGAACCTTTACTTGTCTGGTTGTTTCTTGATATTGCCTGAACTTGCATGTCGGTTTCTTCATTTCCCAATTTTCTTGATCTTTGGCATGATAATTCCATGGTCTTGGCTACTTCGACTGCTTCGTTGATGTCTTTGAATTCCTTTTGTAGAAGTTTTTCTTTTATTTGTCCATTTCTAATTCCAATTATGAACATGTCTTTGACTAACGATTCTTTTAGTGCTTCGAATTTGCAACTTGACGATAAATTATTTAAATATGTTACATATTCGTCTAAATTCTCGTTTTGTTTCTGATAACGGGTGAAGAAATTAAATCTTTCGACCGTTACATTTTTGAATTCGTTAAATTTCGAATCAAATTTTTCTAAAATGGATGTTAACGTTTCTTCTTTTGAATTTACATGGAATGAATTATAGATATGAAGTCCTTTATCGCCAATAGAATTCAAAAATATTGCGATTTGTTTCGAATTTGGAACTTTTTCTAAGTCGTTTGCTTCAAAATATATGAGGAATTTCTGTTTCCACAGTTTCCACTTCTCGGAATTTGCACACTCTTTGCCGCCATTCTCTTTTGTAAGATTCAAAGGTTTAAGACCGTTGGCTAGTATGATATTATGTACCTTTTCGTTTCCGTCGTTGCCATCCATTTTTGTTTGTTGTTGCACCTTTTCTTGACTTCGCCTTCGACTTCGACTTCTGACACCATGTGCTGGGCGCGGGGGATAATTATTTAATTATATTTCAATTCAATTCAATTCAATTTTTAGGGAAATGTGGCCCCATCAAGCTTTTGATGATTCTGCCAATGTCGAGGTTGGATAAGACACGGCCAGTAGACTCTTGTCTCGTTGTACGGTGTTACTGCCAGTCTTCGGTAGGGTAACAGCCAGAGTCCAACTACAACAAACACAACCAAAATACCTTCACCACAACCAACTAGGTATATACAGAGTAAAACTATGATACGATCTATGGCTATCAATTATATTTAATTATTATTGGGATGGTGCAATGAAACACGTCTTTCAAGTTCAGTTGTAGATCAGTCATAGACAATTTTATTTGTTTCTTAAATCAGGATGGGAGTCGAACCATAGACAATACTACAGCTGATTATGAAAATGATACCCATTTTCAAATCCAAGATAGTGGACACATTTTTTTGTTAGAAATCGAAATGGTTGTAAATCGTAGTGACTATAATACTAAACGTGCGAAAAATCCAAGTCCAACTCATTCGGAAGTTCAATATTTTAGTAAGTAAGTTTAGATTTTTTGTCTTCCGGTTTATTATTTCTCTTGTTTATAATTTTTTTGGACCGTATCGTTTTAGAAGATACGGGGAGGATAACATAAACACAATTTATGCAACTTTCGGTGCGATTATTTCCGCAAATAATAGCTTAATCAAAAAAAATTCCTTAGAAACCTCAAAATGTTTTCGAAAGAGCTGTTGAAATATTGCACACGTTGATGTTTGCAGTATTTTATTTTCCAACTTTTGTTACATGTATGGAGTGTCCCCTTAGAAATATTTAAACTAAATGTTTAATCAGAATCTCTTCAATAAAGTTACCTCATAAAGTTTTTGAGGAAAATGTCTGTAACATACGGACAGACGAACGGACGAACATGTCGAATCTATAGATTTAGATTTATTTATAAGGGTTCGGTTTTAACTAGCCTATTTGCCCACCCTTTATTATCATATATCAATACATAACAGTAGTAGTAATGGTCTAAGGTAACTTTTAATATGAAACTACCGTGAGACTCAATCATAGTGAAATAAAACGGATCGCTCACGTGTATAAGTCAAGTTTAGCTCGACGTGTTTCGGACTAATTCGTAGTCCTTCCTCTGGGAGCACATGACCCAGCGGCAGCGAGACGCAAACTGCGCGCCGCGGCTCTGCTCGCGTGACTACTAGGCGCAGCTGACAGCGGTACACAACTACCCTCGTTTTCATCGCCATTTTTATTATTCGACTTATATACGCGAGTAATCCAAAATTGATTCACTATGGTCCAAGATAAGTCTGCAGAACTCAAAAATGGAAAAATGGGTTCATTGGTACTGCATTTATTTGTAACAACGCTTACGGAACCTTACACTAGGCATGGCCCGACACGGGGGAGGGTTTTGGAGGTTTAACCCCATTCGAAAGTTCAGATCATCATCACAGTCTATTTTTTACGTCCCACTGCTGGGCACAGGCCTCCTAGAATGAGAGGGTTTGGGCTATAGCTCCCACGCGGGCCCAGTGCGGATTGGGAACTTCACACACATCATGGAATTGCTTCGCAGGAGTGTTCAGGTTTCCTCACGATGTTTTCCTTCACCGAAAAGCTCATGAAAAGTTCATATATTAACATAGAATTAAAATAAGAAGATCTCATTGATTACTAATTATTACATATATTATTATTTTCGTGAACGCTCTCCTCCTCCTCTCCCCCCCCCCCCCTCCCGGTACTAAAACCTGGCTACGCCCGTGGCCCTACATGCTCATGCCCTGTTTTTTAATTAGCACCCCCGGAAACCTAGAAAATGACAAACATGTCGATTTTTAAGAAAAATATGTGTCCGCCATCTTGGATTTGATAACAGATGTCATTTTCGTAATCAGCACCCCTGAAAACATAGACAACAACACCCATATCGATTTTGAACAAAAAAGTGTGTCCGCCATCTTGAATTTGAAAATGGATGTAATTTTTGTAATCAGCACCCCTGAAAACATAGAAAATGACACCCATGTAGATTTTGAACAAAAACATGTGTCCGTCATTTTGGATTTGAAAATGGAAATATTTTTTGTCTACACAGTAACAAAACAATTACTGTAAGCTTAAATTTAAAATCAGAGATATGTGGCAACTCTTAGTGCTTTGGCCATGCGGTTGCGGTGTCCGGTGCGTAAATGCTTACGCAAACATCGAAGGCGTCGGACCACTGGTAAGCTCTTTACACTGTGCTAAGGGGGTGAAATGGGGGGTGGTTTTTTTTTCTTGTATTTAATTGAGGCTTTGGCCTAACTGTTAAGGAGTTGTACCTTCCATCATCACCTCATCAACACGAGATGATGACTACCAGACGCAAGTACTTAAATAACTTTCGAAAATATATGAGACGCATATATGATATGTGCCTGAAAATTTGAGGATTGCTCTCGATTTCTCTGGCATCCCATCATCAGATCCTGACTTGGTGACAATGGAACAAACTAGAAAATATACCCTTTTAAACAAAAAAAGAATTATTGCAATGGGTCAAGCCGTTTTCGAGTAATCGGGGAACATACATTTAAAAAAACCGACGAATTGAGAACCTCCCCTTTTTTTGTCGGTTAGTTAAAAGGTATATGATAACAAATAGTAGGTACCGAATAAACACATCGTTAATCAATAAATTTGGTTCTATAAGTTGTAATAACCGGAGAATACCGGTGTTTCTCCGGCGTTTTTCACCGATTACTTTCACCGGTAGAGTACCGGAGAATCTCCGGAGCTCTACGCTCCGGTGCAAACCACTACCTTGACGTTTGCAAATGTCATTCAACCTACCGGTGTTAAAGCAATATCAGTAAATAACATTGATTTGTTATTCCTTTTAAATAGGCAGCGTTTGTTTCAGAACGTAAAAGCAGCACGCAGGCGAATTAATTTTATACTTCAGTTATCAAGAATGAAACAGAAGCTCACCCACTTCATTTCGATTCCCATGAACAGTCCAGAAATTATGAGAAGCTTTACAAATTTTCAGGTAGGTATGCTGACAAAAACTTGCTTTGTTATACTCAAGTCTTTCTTCTTTGCTTTGTACACCACATCTAGCCTGTTTGCTGGTTTCTCGCTTCACACAAAGAAAAAAAGCGGCCAAATGCGACTGAATACTGCGCACTGAGTAAATATCACGGGACAATTTGACACCAATTGACCTAGTCCCAAACTAGGCAAAGCCTGTACTATGGTACGTACTAGACAACGGATACTTATATAGATACTTATATACATATTAAACATCCAAGACCCGAGAACAAACATTCATATTCATCATACAAACATCTGTCCCGATCGGGATTTGAACCCGGGACCTCAAGCTTCATAGTCAGGGTCTCTAACAACTAGGCTATTCGGTCGTCTAAAGGGTAAAACTGAGGGTTCCGTACAATGATTTTCCCGCTTTTCCCCAGTGTTTTAAGTTGTCTAGTGTTAGCAGAGCCCTGCTCCTAAAACAAAATGTATGCAATGTTGGGTCA
Organism: Clepsis dumicolana; assembly: GCA_963691665.1. Classification (NCBI taxonomy): domain Eukaryota; kingdom Metazoa; phylum Arthropoda; class Insecta; order Lepidoptera; family Tortricidae; genus Clepsis; species Clepsis dumicolana. The sequence goes on from OY829508.1 coordinate 13,979,410, forward strand.
TTTTATTTTGGTCTGTGACATATACAGACAGACATAAAAATTAAGTATAAATAAACTTCAAGGGACTGCAGGATTGAGTATTTGTGATGTGCAGAATGTTGGCGCAGGGCTCTACGCTGGAGTGCAACGAAGGATGACGTCAGAAATAAAAACTTATTCGTGCTCAACAGATTAGTTTTAATTTACCATAAATTACTTTACAATTTGTCTGTGTCAAATTCCCGATCAATACTGATTAAAAGTTACGTTCAATAATATAAAACTTAAGACTATTTGGGAGCGACGTATGCGGAGCCATCTTGGTCGATAGAGAGTAAAAGAAAGACAAAACGGATGCGGTCATAGAGTTGAAGCATAGAGTAAGTATAAGGATAGGCGACATTGATAATATCAAATGTAAAGAGTATACAACACAATTTCTAACACTCCTCCTTACACTTTACATGCCAAAAAAAAAACTCTACAAGTATGGCTCTACATAAAGCATACATAAGATTAATCACATGCTACATGCTCAGTCTAGTGAAAAACACATAGACATGATAAAGCATGCATCTATAATTATACACGACAGGGACGAATATCACATTAAACAAAAAAAAACAAGTAGAGAAATAGAGCTGCTAACATTTCAAAAGTTTAACATTAAGTCCCTGCATAAATTTACGATGTTTTTCAGCACATAAAGGTTTCGTTAAAACATCTGCTACCATTTTATCAGTCCGCAAGTACTCTACATTTAAGTGTCCTTTTTGAATCAGATCTTTAATAAAGCGATACCTTAGATCTATATGTTTTGTTCTTTTGTGGGAGTGCTCTTTAACTAACAGTAATTTTTGAGCACTTTGGCTATCATTATAAATGACAGTATCAAAAGTTTTATCGATAATTTCTGTCAAGAAATTTCGTACAAAACACATGTCCTTACAACAATCTCCAAGAGCTACGTATTCTGATTCGCAACTTGAAAGAGAAGTACATTGTTGCTTTCTTGCCGCCCAGTTAATTACATTAGATGCTAACTTAATCATAAAGCCAGTGTAGGACTTGCGGTCCGAAAGGTCATTGGCCCAATCTGCGTCAGCGTATGCGGTAAGATTAAAAGTATTGCTCTTTGTAAAGCAAAGGCCATAATTCATGGTACCTTTTAGGTAACGGAGCACACGCTTCGCCATGCGCCAATGAGTTTCATCAAAACATGTGTTAAACATTTAGTATGTTTAGTATGTGGCTACATGCAAAAGATATGTCCGGTCTAGTACAGACTGATAAATACATTAGACTTCCTAATAACTGTCTGTACTGATAGACTTCATCATCTAGACATGTCTTATTTGATCTCTGTAATTTACAATTGACTGGTAAAGATGTTGAAACAGATTTACACTCTGACATATTATATTTGAATAATAAACGCTTTATGTACTCAGTTTGATCTAAAGTTGTGATGCCATTTTCTCTACAAACATTCATTCCTAGACAATTATTTAATTTGCCCAAATAACGGACTTCAAAATTATCTTGTAAAAGTTGTAAAATATTATTAATACGATTATTGTGAAATATATAAAAGTCATCGACATACAATGCTATAATAATATATTCAGTCTTTGTTTTCTTTGTATAAATACATGGCTCACATTTGCTCTGAGTAAAATTATTTTGTGCCGAGAAATCATGTATTTTGATATTCCACATTCGGCTTGCTTGCTTAAGGCCGTATAAGCTCTTTTTAAGCAAACAAACCTTATCACAGTTTTTAAAGCCTGAAGGCTGCTCCATATAAATCTCTTCATTTAATTCGCCATTTAAAAAGGCGGTAGTTACATCGATATGGTCTATATCTACATTTAATTCTGTAGCAATAGAAAACAAAATTCTCAGTGTGCTATGCCTCACTACAGGTGCAAAGGTGTCCGTATAGTCAATGCCCTCTACTTGACTAAAACCACGGGCTACCAACCTAGCTTTAAATTTGGCAGGCTTACCTGAGGTGTCGTGCTTTTTCTTGTAAACCCAGTTACACTTTATGACGTTTCCATCTGCAGGTCCATCTATCAAGATCCATACCTTGTTTTTAATTAAAGAATCATACTCACATTGCATTGCCCTCTGCCATTCATTGTTTTCAGAAGATTGCATGGCTTCGCGGTATGATGTAGGCTCATCTGGCGAATAGCCTTCTGCTATCATAGATAAATCGTAGTCTCTGAGATGGTGTGGCACATTACCTCGAGTTTTACGTACGGGACGTGAACGAGACGTGTCGGAAACAGCCGGCAGCATCGACTCACTTGGCGCAGACTCCGGCAGAGAAGACACGGGAGCCCTCGGAGCACCCACTTCATCACCGTCGTCATGATTATCAAATGATGACTCCGGCAGAGAAGACAAGGCGCCCTTTGGGACGCAATCTTCATCACCAGGACTGTCACTTGCACCTTCATCGCCCGTACAGTAGTGTTCAGAGAGCGGAGACCACGCCGGTGGCGTCGGTGTATCTGCATCTGAATTTTTTTTAAAGAGGATGAGCACTCAGCTGATTTATCTCTTTCATTATTTTGAATGACATCATTAACATTAAAATTATTCAATGCATTAGAGGAATTATTTTCATTATTAGGCATTGCAATATTATAATTTTTATTAAAATTGTCATCATTAAAATTATTCAATGCAATAGAAAAATTATTTTCATTATTAGGCATTAGAATATTAAAATTGTCCTTATCGACATAATAATTATAAAAGTTGGCTCCACAAGTCTTTTTACAACAACTGTCATGTTTACCTATAAATTTATCCTCATTAAAAATAACAGATCTGGACTGTATAACTTTGTGAGGCTTAGTGGGATCAATCAAACGGTATCCTTTAAAGGTTTCACCATAACCAACGAAAATTAACGCTTTTGCTCTTGCATCAAGTTTTTGACGCTTTTGACTAGGAACATGTGCATAAGCATTACACCCGAAGACACGTAAATGACTGATGTCTATAGGAGACGCAGTCCATAAGCTCTCGGGAATTCCACGGGAATTCTTCAGGTAAATGGCAGTCATAACTGCCTCTCCCCAGTAACGGTTACTCAGGCCGGATTCCTGCAGCATAGCCCTAGTTTTATCAAAAATCGTTTTAAAAGCCCGTTCAGCTGTTCCATTTTGAGCAGAATTATAGGGGACTGTGGTTTGGTGTATAATACCATGGTCTTTAAGATAATTGGCCAGTTTATTATTAGTAAACTCAAGGCCATTGTCACTGCGCAAAATTTTTATTAATAAACCAGATTGTTTCTCTATCATAGTTTTAAAATTAATAAAATGTGAACTCACCTCAGATTTGTGCTTCATAAGGTAGCCCCACGTCTTCTATGGTCGTCCGTGAAGGTCAAAAGGTAACGAGCTCCACCCCAAGTTTCGACTTGCATAGACCCAGCCACATCTGAATGGATGAGTTCCAGAGGTTGGGTAGTGCGCTTCGCGCTGACAGCAGGATACGGTGCTCGCACCATCTTGCCTGTCAGGCACGGCTCGCAACTACCATTGATGGTGTCTTCTTTCTGAAAGAGTAGGTTCATGCATTTCTTCCCATCACCAAGAATTCTCATACCTTGTTCAGACAGATGAGCTAGACGTCTATGGACTAAGTCCATTGGCACAGTTGAAACAGCATGAGCCTTCGCTGTCGCTTGCCTAGTCCGCAAGAGCTTGGAAGACTCCTCCTCAGGGATGTGTCGCATTTGAGCTTTATATTTATACAGACCATTTTCCTTAGAAGCAACTAAGAGTTGATTGTCAGTGACTTTAATACTATCAAAGACTTTACAATGATCCCTATTAAAAATGACAGTATAACCCTTGTAAGTAATTTGACTAACGGACAGCAAATTGCTGGAGAGGTCAGGCACATGGAGAACATTTACAAGGCTAATATTGGAGCACAAAGGGACCCTACCAATACAATTACTATGTAACTTATTACCATTAGCTATATAAATGGTAGAATTTTTACCTCTAGGTTCTTCTAGTAGCTCCTTATTAGCAATTATGTGCTGGGAGGCGCCGGAGTCAACCACAAAGTCATGGCTGCTGCTGCCGCTGCAAACCATGGCTGATGCAAGCATAGTGTGGTTCTCTTCATTGTTCTTCAGCTCCCTCTTGCGTTTAAAGCAACGCTTGATAGTGTGTCCGCTCTTCTTGCAGAACTGGCAAAACATAGGTGATGACTTCTTCTTTTTGCTTCCTAGGTAGGCCTTCACTCCGTCCTGATCACTCGCATTTCTCCGATGTTCCTCTTGCAGGAATCTGGCACGCACAAGTTCCACCGTTAGCTTGCTTGTAAGACAGGCGGTTTCCAGACCTGACACCAGGTTGTCGAACTCCTGTGACAAACCACTCAGCAGGATTTCCGCAACCTCGTCATCATCTATCTTCTTGCCTATATCGGCGAGCTGTTGAACGAGCCGCATGACTGCCTCGATATATTCCGACATACCATTATATTGACTGTACTAAATTTTATGTAATTGTCGTAACAATAGCACCTTCCTGTATAGATCTTTGGACTCGAAGGTCTCGGCAAGTTTGTTCCAGGCATCCTTTGCTGACGTGGCATCTCGCACGTACTGATACAAGGCGGGCTTAATCGATAGGCATATCTTCGCTAAGGCGCGACTGTCGCGGGCCGCATCGGCTTCCTCACCTTCCACTGTGGGGTTTGTGTTCTCCACACAGCTCCATAGACCATTCAGCGCGAGTAGCATTTTCATGGCAAATTTCCAATTAGAATAGTTTGTCAAACCTTTCAGCTTCTCGACGGGAATGTGACCGTTATGTTCATTATGTGACGGCATTCTTGACGTTATTGTAATGTTGGTTGAGCAAACGAAGAATAGGTTATATCACGAGGGCAGTGATTAGAACCTCAAAATAATGTGAATATTTCTGACGTACCTTTCTGCGGTTTTCGAATATATCCTCGCAGCACTCACGTCTGGGTCTCATAACCTGATGTGCAGAATGTTGGCGCAGGGCTCTACGCTGGAGTGCAACGAAGGATGACGTCAGAAATAAAAACTTATTCGTGCTCAACAAATTGTAGTTTTAATTTACCATAAATTACTTTACAATTTGTCTGTGTCAAATTCCCGATCAATACTGATTAAAAGTTACGTTCAATAATATAAAACTTAAGACTATTTGGGAACGACGTATGCGGAGCCATCTTGGTCGATAGAGAGTAAAAGAAAGACAAAACGGATGCGGTTATAGAGTTGAAGCATAGAGTAAGTATAAGGATAGGCGACATTGATAATATCAAATGTAAAGAGTATACAACACAATTTCTAACAATTTGATATGAATTTCAGCATGCTACCTCCACGCGTTCCAGAGAAAAAAGGTCTTGACAGACAGACAGACAGACTGACAACAAAGGGATCGTATAAGAGATCCGTTTTTCCTTTGAGGTGCGGAACCCTAAATTGATGCACTTAGCTAGTAGGTACAGCACCGGGACCTCCAGAGTATGTTGAAAAAATCACATCACTACCTAACCTATTTTATTTTTGCAATGGTTTTAGGAAAAAGTCCTTCGTGAATGCTCCAGCCGTGGTATAGAAGAATCGATTTTTATAAATGCTTGCAAACTTCACCTCACTGTCGGAGTCATGAGCTTGATGGACGATGAAAAGAAGTTGTTAGCTACTAGGCTTCTTACTGATATCAAAGAGAAAGTTGTTATGTTAGTGCAACCTTTAATTATAGAGTTTTTGGTCAATTACTTCTTGCGCTGTTATGACATAGTTATGATGTCCGTTGTCTGAAACATTCCTCTATAATGTTTGATTGTGCTTCGTGTAATGTTCTATTAATTAAGTATCTATTTTTTTAGGCCTAAACTGGAAGGTCATTTGCCTTTAAAGATCAGAATGAAAGGCTTGGCCTACATGAACAATGATCCGAAAAATATTATGGTTTTATACGCGAAAGTCGAAGAATGTGGTTCCAAAATGGGAATCCTACAAGAATTAGCTGACGGAATTGTCGATCACTTTCACAAAGAAGGTTGAAAGTCTTAGAGCCTGTTTCACCACCTGCTGATAAATATCCTGATAGTCTCTGCTATGTGATGTGTGTGTGTTCTGTCATGTGATTTCTTTGGTGAAACAGAAAAAATATCAGGACAATTTTTCTGGCACATATTTTATCTCAAGAGCTTTAACAGCAAGTGGTGAAACAAACCTACAGTTTTTTTATGTGTTTGCAATTACAGTTTTTTTTATTCATGGATAATTGGCATGATTTGCAGGCTTAATGAAAAATAATGAATTTGGTCGAAAGAATGTCAACCTGCATGTGACGCTACTGAACTCGAGATACAGGACTGCAGCGTCGAGTCGAGACGTGAGAGTTTCAAGGGGGAAAAGACAATCTTTCGACGGGACTGATATCCTTGATAAATTTGGTGATCTCGAATTTGGTGTGATGGAATTTGGCGACATTCATTTGTCCCAATTAGGTGTCGTTGGCCCCGACGGATACTATCGACCTTCGCTTGTAGTATCGTGTACTCAGTAATTGAAGAGTTTAATTAAAAATGCTCATTGAAAAATTCATGTGTATTCATTATTGATAGACCAAAAATAGTTCTGTTAAGTATACCTCACCTAATTAAATCAATTTCCAAAGTATAGGGAAGTGTCCTAAATTTTTGTTTTCATGGTTTTCTTCTACCACTAAACAAAAAGTACCTACCTATCGCGCCCCAGTTGAAGATTTATAAAAGACCAAACTATCCATTCTTTCTGACACTTCACTTCAAACAACTCGACGAAAGTGACGCGAAGACCGACCACCGACTAACTATGCAACCGCGACTAATTTCAAATGCAATTTACTACTTAGGAACGTAACATATCTTTACCCTGTAATGAGCATCATTGTCTATCACATTGTCGTGTCGGCGTGATTAATATGTACCTAAATGCTTACCCAATTTCAGCTTTCTAGCACCCCAAAAATCTCTCGGCTATAGATGCTGATGACAGATGAACAGACATACGAACATGGCTACAGAACCCTAATAAGCAGGCGTGAGATATATCGAAATGTAGGACACTATTCTGTGCGTCGTAAAATCATAATAGGTACTTACTTAAAACAATGAGTGAGCAATTTCAGATAATTTTTCAGAGCTTCAGTCACGTTTCAAGCAATGATTGTCGCCTTCTATTATTCAGACAGTTATTGATTTGAATATTCAATACAGATGAGTCAATATCGTATCACGTGTATTTTTATTCCTTTTTTACATGCGTCATTACATGAAAGCACTCATGAAAGTAAAAAAGATAATACGTTTTTTAGAAGTCGGTATGGTTTACACGATATGCACGACAGATTTAATGCCTTGGAGAGCGCCCAGACCGTGATAACAGTAGGACACTAATGTAATTTAATTATTGTATGTATCATTTTCATTATACGTTCAAAATAAAGCTTTGAGAGACAAACGCAAGATTCATATTATTAAAACATCTCTACATGGATCCTTCAGTATAGCTACTTCAATTCGTAATGCTTGACATGTTTTGTGTTCATTTAAAAATGTTGTGCCACGTGAACAAAGTCTGTTTTTATTTTATTGTTTTCAAAATCGTTTTCAGCTCGCCGTGAAACTGGCATTCGACGCACTGTTGATTCAGCAGGTGCTGGGGCTTTATTAATATTTAAGTCAAAGTCTGTGCAGGGGCCACCAGTGTGGTCTAGCCCGTTCCCGAGTATTCAAAGTAGTTCGCACTCCGAGTTAGGTTTGCGCCGAAAATGGCGTTCACGAAACTTCTGATATTAACTGTTTTGGCTGTCAGCGCACACGGTGAGTCGAAGTTGCATGTTTATATACTTAACTAGTAATTTGTTTATAATTAGTAAATTATTAGTAGACTGATTTGGGCATTTTACTGATGTTCGATTTTAAATGTAATTTAAATAGTGTTTTCGAAGATATAATAAGAGGCTTTTCAATAGCAATTTTAAGAGTTGCAGTGCATGATTTAGATAAATTTAGAGAATTCGTAGCATTAGGTACCTATCATTAGACGAAAATATCGATGTTTTGCCCATTCTAAACGAATCACGCGTTGCAGATAATATATACCTATTGTTTGTTATATTATAATAATAATAAATAATAATAATTATTATTATTTGCTTAAAAACACAAGTACTTATACATTAAAATGAGATGTCTGGCGGACCCCAAACTAGGCTGAGCCTGTATCTTGATACTTGATACTGTATCTTGTTATATGTACTTATACTTACATTATTGGCAGTAATAAACTAAAGTGTTTTCTTCTTTAATGCCTACCTCAAATATTTAAATAACTTTTTAAAAACCCACTTTTTAAAAATATTACATGAAAGCATTTTTTTTAACAAAGAGATAAGTAGTTAAGGTGCATCGGGGTAATTCCGAAAACGGATATATTCAAAAACTTCAAAAAATCTAAGTAACGGTAGCGATATATTTCTATTTTCATCATTACTCTAGAGACCAGCTTTATTGTGTCATTACGAGCCGCTATTGTTGACCTGACGTGCATAGCGTCGATTTATCCCAAACAAGTGCTTTTCACGCCAATTTCGGTGATTCGTAATAACCCCAACAACTTTTTCTCGGAATTTTGTCGGGTTATTTGAACAGTTGTTTCTTTTTTCGATAAATTGTCATTTTTTATGAATAGCTAAGAGGAACAAAACGTCCTAGCTGTGATAATAAAAAAATCGGAATAACCCCTCCGGGGTTATTCTGATATATACTCAATTCGCAATAACCCCACTTGGCTTATTCATAGTAATTAGCAGCGGTTCTCAATCTGTAAAAAAATTAACAATACAATTTAGATGTGAATATAAGAATCTTTAATTACAATAAAATTAAAGATAGACTAGTGTAGTTGCGCATGGAATGGTAAAGTTAGTAGCGCATTGTATTTCATTACATACCTACCTGAACAATTTTTGAGTTCCATAATATATCATATCATCATGTCATAATTATTCCTCAAACCAGCTTCGTTATATGCAGTTCTTCTCTCGGTTTTAATAAACTTTACAAAGAAAATAATTTAGGCATCATACATTATGATAATGAAAGTTTGAGAACCGCTGATCCTTCCTGGGCTAATTCCGAACTAACAAAGCTGTATGTAATGAAATTAGCCGTTCCAGTGAATAAAGTAAACATATGTTGCATGAGGGGTAAAGAAAGACAAAAAGTAACTGCGAAACTTCAGTCAAAGTATAATAAAATCCATTTTTAAATAATTTCGGAATTACCCCAAGGTAGTTCGTAATTTCTCCAATGCCAAAAAAATACAACTCAATACTTTAAGAGCTTAATTTTAAAAACCCTACTATATGTTCTGGATTCTATTACATATTTATGATAGGTCTGTTCATTAAGTAAACAGAGGTAAAACAAAAACGGCAGTAGATACAAAACTTCTTTGAATAAAAAATCAAAATATAGACCTCTAGTCAACTCGCATAAATTTCTGTCGGAATTGCCCCGATGCACCTAAGAATATTTGTATTGTATTATATTACCTGAAATTTTAACTTCATCAATAATTCAAGAAAAGATTAGAAGTGCGATCATTTGCAGCCTCCAGATCGTAACTGATTATAGGTATTCAAAAATACATAAACAAGCTCTAGTGCTCTTTTCATTAAAACAATTGTATTAATACATATAATTTTGAACCCCTTGCTGTACTTCCTAATAAAACGTTTATTTTTTCGATCGTATGACTCACAAACATCCAACTACGCAGTTATCTCAATAATTTCGAAAGTTTTATCTCAACAAAACCATAAATTACAAATAAATGATTAACGGTCTGACGTTGTAACTTGCTCACTTGCTCATTGGAAAAAAACATTGCTCACCCACAGCAACTGAATAAACAAGGAATCGAACAAAAGGCAGACTTCTCGCAAATGTTAAAACAAATTTACTTTCATGAATGTATTGAGTTGCAGACGTTTGAAGTAAGGTGTGTGTTGAAACGGATGTACTTAGTTGCAATGTGAAAATAGTTGGCTATGAATTGATGATACTATATCTTCCTATAGGTGGCTTCAACTTTCAACATTCTATGGGTAGTTGATGGAGACTGGAGGTGCAGATCTAAAGACTAAAGCGCGGAGTCAGTGATACAGAACAACAATAGGATCAAGCCTATCCAGATCCCTAACTCAATTGTTTTCTTTTGTTGTCAATTGAGTAAATGCTCAGATAGGCATCTATTTATGTTTATTTATATTACTTATAACTTTTTATTTTATTTAAGAGGTTACCTAATTTTTTCTTTTTTTACCAACAGCCAAGTTTGTATGGCAAGACGACGACTGGCCTAAGTGAGTATAATTTATGTATGAACTAAAAAACAATTACTTTGCTCAATTACTTTTGCGGGTGAGCAAAGTAATTGTTTTTTAGTTCATAAATATGGACCTCCGCAAAGTAACGCCTGATTCAATAAATTATAATTTATGTATTTTGATAAAATTAAAAAAATGCCTGACTGATGAAGAGTGGTAAGGTACATATGGTAAGTATCAAATTCTAAATTAACGCGTCTGTCACTAGACAAAAGACCAAAATTATATGGAAGTGACAGCTGCCATGCCACATGGCTTTCTAATGTTGTAGGTATGTCGAATGAACATGTGACGCGAATTGTCGCGAATCAATTCCCAACTTTAACGTTATTATTTTCATTGCAGATTCCAACCAATCAAGGTAAGTTTGCCGTACTTAATACAACAAAGTCTCCGAACACAGTCAATCAACAACGAAACACGAGTTCGTCTTTGTCTACACTCTACTAATACCAACTTTACAGATGCCTGTGACTCCCACGCCTCCGTTCCGTCCTTTTGCTCCCTTCGCTCCCTTCCCCCCCTTCGGCCCAGGGTTTGGCCAGTTCCCTAATTTCCCAAGCTTACCGCAAATCCCACTTCCCGTAGTTCCCACTCCAGACCAGATTAAGAACATAGTCCCAGGGCAGGGACAAGTGTTCCATGGAGTGGCGGTGCAATCTAGCAGCAGTATGGTACAGGACAAAGATGGCAAATGGGTCAGAACCGGAGGCACTTCCGTCCTGACCAACGACAATGGAAATGTCCAGGAATTCAAACGTAAGTTCATATTTTATGCGGTGGCCCGTGTGAATAAAGAAGAGTAATATGTACTTCATATTTGATAATCATGATTGACCAAACACGTGTCAGACCAAAACATGCTACAAATATTACTTACAAGTAAAACTTTACTGTGTTTATACGGGTCATCGTGTTACGAGCACTTCTTGAATTAGGACGAAGTTCATCAACATCATCAAAATGTAAATAAAATAATGGAACATTAACATTTAGTAACTACCTATTTTTCAAATTAAGGCGCTATTTGAGAAGAGAGTGACAGTTGAAATTAACGTTAGTGCGAACACTAATAAACATTCTAATTTCACAAATGCCTACATGCCAGTAACATTTTGTAGTTATATACATGTGCATACTTGCAATTATAATAAAATTTGTTTTAATTAAAATATAATTACTTTGAATTAAATTAGAATTAGTTTGAATTAAATTAGAATTAGTTTGGGTCAGATTAGAAATACTCTTATATTAACAATGCGGAACTTTATTACAGAGGGAAACGCACCACCTGATCTTAGCGTGCCTGTGAGGTAAGCTACGCATTGTTTTTTAACCGACAAAAAACAAAAGGAAGGTTCCCAATACAGTTTTGTTTTTATTCTTAACTAGCTGTTGCCCGCGACTTCGTCCGCGTAGATTTCGGTTATCGCTGTCCCGCGGAAACTATATAATTTTCCCGAATAAAAAGTTGCCTATGTTATTCCTCAATATTCAAATTATCTTCTTACTAAATTTCATCTAGATTGGTGCAGCGGTTTTCCCGTGAAGAGGTAACAAACAGACAGACAGACAGACAGAGACAGAGAGACAGAGTTGCTTTCGCATTTATAATATTAGTTAGGATTACAAACCATCGTATAAATATAACTTTGTTGGCAAGCATCGAATGTGTGTTGAGTACTAACTAATATTATAGTTTGACAACCATATTTCCAAAACGAAACATCTTAATTTTTCTTGGCTCATGTCTGGGTGAAGTATTTAATGAATCAAAATAAATAGTTATATGAGGTACATTATAAAACTTAAAACTAAAAATTTAAATACTAACTAAAACTAAACTAAAGGTAAAAAATCTCTCCCAGATCGCCGCCAATGGGAAGGGTGCCCAGAATGCTGGCAGCATTGCCACGTTGTATGGCAAAATGCTGATTCGCTGAGCAAAGTATTAGTTTTAAGTTTTATAATGTACATCTTATTTTACATATTATGAGGCTATCTAATGTGAAATTGATCTAAGCCATTAAAAAAGTATTTACTCGTAGATTCTATCCACATCTTTTTTTATTTCCCAGGGCTCCGACGGTAAGCCGGCCATGGTGAAGCACCCGCTGCTCTACACACAGCACCACACTTCATACACAACACCTCGACCAATTATCAATAAACTAAATGTGTAACTAACTTTTTATCTTTCACTAAAACAATGCAAAGACGAACTTTTTCACTTTTATATACTATTCTAACTTGATTAACGTGTACGAAATTATGTAAATTGAATAAAATTTTCTAATTCTGCTTTTGCATTTTTAATTGTTGCAGATGCCTAAGATGTCTGAGCACAAGGTAATTTTTTTTACAATTAATTTAGTCGATGTAAGTACCCGCAATTGGTACAACATTTATTCGAAACACCTCCTCCTGCCTCTATCTATACCCACACACACACATACACACACAAGTATTAATTGTTTATAGACAGATGTGTTCACAATAGCTGGCATGCATGGATTCAATGAGTTTACTAAAAGTATATGTGTGTTGCATATTTGAATACACTTCACACATATGAAAATAAGCTAACCAATTAAAAAAAAATTAAAAAAATTCGACTGCAATTCCGGGAAACAATTTACCCTATGTCACACCTATAATTCAGACGAATCTAATGACACCTCATTATGTTAAAATCCGGCAAATGGTCCGCAGGGCGTGCCAAAGAATTAGAGACATACATACTTACCTACATACCCTCGAAAAATTACATAATTACAGGATTACTTAGACTTAGAACATTTGATAGTTATGTGTGAATAAATGAAAAATGAAAATGAAATGAAAATTCCGTAAATTGTCCATGTCTCATTAGTATCGTTCAACCCATTCCTACCAGCTCTAGTGAATTCATCTCTAATGCACTAACGACTAACTAATAATATGACAATTATTATGTGACATGCTCTACTTCTAGAGCTATCCATTTTTAGGGTTCCGTACCTCAAAAGGAAAAAACGGAACCCTTATAGGATCACTTTGGTGTTCGTCTGTCTGTCTGTCTGTCAAGACCCTTTTTCTCTGGAGGTAGCATGCTGAAATTAATATCAAATACTCAAGCCTGCGGTCCCTTGAAGCTGTGAAAAAATCAACGCAATCAAAAGATACAGTCATTGAAAAGGCTATTTCCATACAAATTGCCGAAATCCGAAAACCTAAAGGGTACATCCAGAAACTTGATATTTGGTATGAAGGTAGCTCTTATAACATAACCATTCAGAAAATTCTCAAAACCTTAAATTTTTGTGACTGTCTGTAGATTTCGTAGACCAATATTAGCTGACCCCACACTGCTTACATTTTGCTTAGGAGCAGGGCTCTGCTAACACTGGACTCTTAAAAGATTGGGGAAAAGCCTTAAAATCTTTCTACGGAACCCTCGTGCGCGAGTCCGACTCGCACTAGGCCGGGTTTTCTATACAGATCTTCTTGTTCAAGTGCCTCTCCATTACTGAAGGTCGGCAGTCAGTTTTTTGAATTTTTCTTTGTCCAGGGCTAGCCTGAACAGCTGTTCCACGGTTTTGATGCCGGTCCACTCTCTTATGTTGCGAAGCCAGGACATTTTCCTTCTTCCAACCTTCCGCTTCCCGGCCACTTTTCCCATCATTACAGTCTGCAATAGATGGTATCTATCATGTCGCAGTACATGACCTAAATAGACAACCTTTCTCTGCTTGACAGTGCGCACCAGTTCCGCCTTCTTCGCCATACGATTCAGGACCTCAATGCTTGTGACCTTGTCCGTCCAACATACAGATACACACGGTTAAATAAAATACCTACTCTTAATTAAGTTATTTTTAAAAATCATAATCATTTTGGTCATAATACCGCCAAAGGCTATGGAGTAGCTAATACGAGTAGGTATATTAAGCAAGAAGGACCTTGGAAACTTTCCAGCCTTCCTAGTCACGACTAAGAATTGGGTGTAATTTCGTAATTTCGCTTGTAATCAGTCCTCTTGAATTGATTATGAACTCCTCGATAGATTTCGGCCACGGCCACTGCGTCATCTTCGCTTTCTTAGCTTAACTAGTGCGACACAGGCAGAGTTGTTGCAACAGACTCGCCAAACTTTTTGCTAAAATATTGTGGTAGGGTTTTGTGGCATCGGTTGTAGGGAAAATGTATTAGGGTCTTCCAAGACGTTATTTGTATTTACAGCTGTGTGGTGTTTTGAATTCACTAAATGATACCAATTTGTTTTCTAGTTTCCACATTTCCCTAAGATGAAGCCAATTGAGGTAGATATTCAACAAAATAAGGTTTTTTGCGTCACTAAAAAGTTCGTGTGTATTTTAATTTTGATTTTCGTTGCTTGTATTGTTTATATAAATACTAACCGATTACAATGTATTAACGTAGTTTCCCAAAACGAAACAAGCAAAGGAAGCAATCTTGAAAAGCAATAACCAGCCTAGTATAACAACAGGTACTGCCGTTAAGATGTGTTTTTGACGTTCCCTTTAACCTTATCATTAGTGTTCAGAAATGGTCAAACATCTTTAACTTTTACCTGTAAATTTACAGCCCATCAAGTTTGAGCCCATCACGTTTAAACCCATCGTGTTTGAGCCCATCAAGCCCATCGACGTTGATAAGCTGAAAACATACAAGCCCAAGGAAGGTAGGCCAAGTACTAAAGCTACCACATCCTGCTATAGATTTTATCATTCAATCATTTGTCGTCCGTTCATTCTTATTATACCTTGACTTAAAGATTCTAAGTAACTTTTGGCAGGAGTCGTCCCTGAAAAATGAAAGCATTTTTTTTTTTTACCTTATTCAGCCATTTTAGTGTAGGCCCCCTTCAACACTTTCCACACGTTGCGGCCAATCTTTGGATCCAATTCGAGCCGTCGACCCATTAAAAGAAAGTATTAGGGAGTAATGATTACACCATGCAAATGTTAGACGAAGCTCAGACGTGCTAAAATGCGTATTTACGGTTGACTCGGAATTAACATGCATTTCGAATTCCCAGGTGAAACCTTCTTCGGCAGCGCTACTTCGTCCTTCAGCAAAAGTAAGACTGTGAACGGGAAGACGGTCAGCGAAGGCGGAGGCAGTGTCATCATCAATGACAACGGGAAGGCTGACGAGCAACATGTTATCTTCCACAAAGGTGACAAGGATATCGTCGGAGAATGATCACGAAATTGTAGCATTGGAATTATCTTCTGACGCCACTTATCTCACCAATTTTCGACCTATGCATTTGCAATGATTTTTTTTAAATGTAAAAGCATTATCGAATCGAATGGGTATCCCTTTCGGACAATTTGATTTTAATTAGATTGAAATTTATTGAGATAAGTGGCGGAGAATTCTCAAGAATTACCCTTCCACACTCGAATATTTGACACTTAAATAAAACAATCAAATATTATCTCGTCTGATATATTTTTTGGATAGTTGTAATACTTACGCGATTTTTCTAATCTGGGTTAAGATTTTAAATCTTTCTCTTTTTTTGAACGCCTAATTAATGTTAAATTAGCAAATTAAAAAGGCATTGTGTGTTAGTTTTGTTTATATTTTCTTTTGAGATTTGTTAATTAACTAAATATGTTTTTGTATAATTAAAAAAAAGAAACTTGTCTTATTTGGCATTTTATTCTTATTCACTACCTCTATTTTTCAAGTTCCCACTGTTCCCATTGAACTTTGATCAAATTGGTAAAATAAATTGCTTTTACTTTTTTAGACTTGAGAGCAATGTTCTGTTAATTGGCATTTATTAAACTGTAAATCACGAAAAGGTGTTTTTTTCCAACTCTCAGTTTTAATAGTTCATTTCAGTGGGGTTTGGATTTCAATTAGATAAACACAGTATAGGTGGATTAATTAGAACTGGCATTGAAAGGAATCAATGAATATATAGGATTTTTTAAAGGGTACTTTCTTAAGTAGGTAAGTATGTCAATGTATATGAAGCGTATTCAAGTAAGTAACGCACATAACAATATAATACTTTTATTCACTTATTCAACCTATTTATGTTAGCTCTAGTGCATTTATATAAAAACTGATAATGCGAATGTGTGTGATGATGATGAGAACAGAGGATGAGTTCCATAGTGGCTCCTTCATTTTTTATAACTAAAATGCAGAGTTAAGTAGGTAGTTGTTCGTTTACATATTAGCAAGTGCCTAAAAAGGGCCAAGGTAGAAAAATGCACACGGTATATGGAACGATTTTTGAAAACTGATCAAGCTAAATAATCCAGTCTCGCTAAGGACTGTTGGATAGAAGCTCTCATAATGCTCTCATTATTCGTGTGACATCCTCGTGATATTTAACAATACAAGTCTAATTCTTGAACTATAAAAGATAAATTCACAAAACTTAATAACCTATACCTATAAAACAGTGCCGTGACTGACTGACTGAGGGACTGGACCTAGAGACTTTAAATTTGGCAAACATATACTTTGAGTATCCTAGAAGTGCACTAAGAAGGGATTTTTCGATATTCCCAAGGGATATAGAACTAACCCATTTTGAAATACATATTTCACGGGAGCAAAGCCGCGGGGCATAAGCTAGTTACAATATACGGAAGTATATTTTTTTTACTTCTGCGGCAGACTGTCATTGTTCCAAGGACAAAGCTACTGTGGAACGTAAAACATCAGCATATTAACATACATTTGTTCAATCATTATTTTGGCTTTGTCGTTAGTCGAGTAAAAACCAGAGCAATCGCTCTTGAGGATTGGAATATTCTCTTAGGTACTATGAAATGAAATGAATGAAATGAAAAATGAAATGAAATTAATTTATTCCAGAATAAATTGCATATGTTAACACTATGCGTCATAATTGTTTGCTAGTTTTCTTGCATCCAAGACTCAAATTATGAACCTGCTCCCAGGTGACAGAGAATTAACCACGCTTATTCAACTTTGAGAGAGATAATAGCAATGACACAGTAGCGTGAGTGTGAGGGACTCGGTTATTATTATTATTATCCGTTATTATTATTATCCAGTCTTCTGCGCGAATTCGTGCAATTATCGCTTCGTGTTGTGTTTTATTTTATATGCTACTTTTATATCCATCAATAAAAAAACATTGTTTCACGTACTAACTTTAAGCCATTCGTGGACATAGTATCCTTTGGTCTCGTGGTCTATTCACTTGTTAGTTCCATTAATTTGTAGGTTTCTTTAATATTTTCAGACGTCCAACTTGATGGCAATTGTCTTTATTTTTAATGGACCGCAATATGTAAATTCTCACCTGAACATTAAGATGTTATTAATTATTGACGGTTTTTTTTTTCAGAAACGTCTACTTTCAACGGTGAATCAATAAGTGATTTGGATAATATATTGTAATTCACAGTGCAGGAATATTTTAGGTTGTCTTGTGTGATTGAAAACCCAAAAGTACTTTACCAACTGAGGTCTTTCAGTTCAAAAATGGCGCGCATGAAGTTACTGTTAATTATTGTATCTTTAGCTTTCAGCGTTCACGGTGAGTTAAACTTAAATGACGCAAAAAATCCTCTTCTTTTAATAAACAGGTACACTTTGATTTATAAAGCGCTTTTCAATAATAAGAAGCTTTTTGAAATGAAAAGTTCCCCTGGGACGCAGATGAAGTTGCGGCAAAAGCTAGTAGTAAAGCATTCTGAATGAGTATAGAATCTAAAATTACATTAAAATTAAAAACGGCTCTTAGAAAGGTAAAGTAAGTCAAATTTGATTTTAATTGATTGTTTTAATAACATTATTTTTGTTTTTCATATCAACAGCCCAGTTTGACAACAGACCCAGGTTAGTAGCAGTACAAATTAGTAATTTTCACCGAATGAGAATGTTCTCAATAAAATTAACTAGTGCTTTTTTATTTAATTTCAGATACCAGTTCACGGTAAGTTATCTGTACGGTGAAAAACTACTTACTCCAAACATTTTTCTTCCAAAAAGCTTCCTGCTGGAATAAGGGCTAAAGCGAGTCAAAAATCCTCATTCTCCACCAAAGAGAGGCAAAGCTATTAAGTAGTCGAATTGAGATATGTTTTTCATGTCAAAGTGTATGACCTGGGCCCTATTTCACCAACTTTACAATTGTCAGTTTACAATGACAATTCGAACTACATTTCTTTGCCAATATGAAGCGCGCTAAAACAAACGCTCTTCAAGTCAGCAATTGACACCGAATTGTCATTCAAATCTGACATTTGTAAAGTTAGTTAAATAGGGACTGAGCATAAGATTGATTTTTGTTTGACATATGGAAAAACTTCTCACCAGACCTATACTGGCCTATGATTGGCGGAAATTGACAGATAGACCGCACTCGACACTTGACGATCGGCTTTTTGACTCGAAATAGCCTTCAGTGCATCAATCAATCATTTGCAGGTTCCGCTGCCTCCTCCCCCGCCTATCCCTGTTTTCGGTCCTATCCCCCCGAACGGACGTCTGCCTATCGTAATACCATCCTTAAATACGATAAAGAATACCATCCCGGGCCCAGGGCAAGTGTACAATGGAGTATTTGCTCAATCTACCAGCAGTTTAGTACGAGATAAAGACGGGAAGTTGGTCCCAAGCGGCGAGACTTACGTTCTCACCAACAACAATGGCAAGGTTGACGAATATAGGCGTAAGTGTAATTTAATCATAAACGACCTAGACATCTATATCTATATCTGTACTATCTATACTACCTATACTTCTATACGATACCGTTCCTATTTCGAAATGTTCCCGATTTTTAATATTAATGATTATAAACTAAATAATTATTATGTGCGTGTAGCGGCCCGCCTCGTAAAGAACTAAAATATTAGTGAAATAAACAGATCACTCACGTATGTCACTCAAGTGTTAGTTAGCATGTTTCGGACTAAGCTGTAGTCCATTCCCTGGGAGCACACGGTTCGGCATGACTGACATACGTGAGTGAGCCCTTTATTTCACTATGATTGAATCTCACGGTAGTTTCATGTTAAAACCGAAAATGTTGTTATCGATGGTCTTAACTAAAGCCAAAAAACGTCTATTCGACCGACAAGTGCTATTCAAATGCTACGATATTAATTTACCTATGTCTATTGATTAGTTAATGGCATGTGTTGTACTTTTCAGAGTTCCGAGGATAGAGTGCCGATTTAAGTCCATCCCTAAGAGTCCAAACCTGACACGTTCGCCACTGCATCACACCGAATACCAGACGACGCTCATTTATAATTTTAAAAAACGTAACCGGCCTTTTGCTAAAGTTTAGAAAGTAATTGTAATAACAAACTTAACGCATCACTTTATTACATACAAAAACTATGTACCTAACTACCTAGTTATACTAATACTTATTTGTGATGCTAGGTTGCTAAGGAAGGTTTTAACAAATGAGCTAACGAGTTTCATCGTCACTAGTTTGTAAAACCTTCCCAACAATGTAGCATACAATGTTTTTCAATACATTTGTAAGAAAACAGCTAATTAAATAACACTGCATTGAAAAATAAACACAAGTTAACTAACACAAATGTCACGTCTATAACTACACATGCGTACCTCCCTAAGTTTTGTTTTTGATTAAAAAGTACTTAAAATAAAATTATCAGGAAAAGGTGGGTAAGTACTCGAACGTTCAGCAACTTCGAATTTTTTGAATAAGTAAATAAAAGCTGAAAAACTAAAATCTGAGGTAAATAAATACAATTTATATTACAATCAAATTTGCAAATCGACTGCTTAGTTTTCTATATATATTTTTACGCATTAATTTTAGCTGTTCAAAACTCCTTGCTTAGAAACTTTTAAACTAGATTTCTAATAATTTATATTTATAAACAAACTGTAAACAAATCGCACCTAGTGCTGTAAAATGTACTTACGATGTTATACATTCTTTGAAAGTGGATTTTTCGAACAAATGTATTGAAAACAAATGTAACTACAAATAGCACTAACGCAGATACTCAGCGCTTCTAAAGCTCCGAGTTTCCCTTTGTTGCAACCAGCGGCTAATCTTTTTTTTTACTACAAATAGCACTAACGCAGATACTCAGCGCTTCTAAAGCTCCGAGTTTCCCTTTGTTGCAACCAGCGGCTAATCTTTTTTTTAACTACAAATAGCACTAACGCAGATACTCAGCGCTTCTAAAGCTCCGAGTTTCCCTTTGTTGCAACCAGCGGCTAATCTTTTTTTTTAACTACAAATAGCACTAACGCAGATACTCAGCGCTTCTAAAGCTCCGAGTTTCCCTTTGTTGCAACCAGCGGCTAATCTTTTTTTTCAAAAAACTGACTAGTGATTTACCTCTATCCTACCTGCTGGAAAATGCCAAGGGTGTAGCTCACTGCTTTTTAAGGAAGTCCGAATTCATCCAGGTCTGCGGGGTTACTCGGTTATTTCTTCAATAACTTCAAGGCTATTAAATAAATAAATGTCTAAAAAATATTCTTTTATTTCAATCGATGGAGATTCCTGTACAGTGACTAACATTTTCAATGCAGGTGCTTGAATTAACTTAAAAGCAAATCCCGAAAAAATGGATAGGGTTCCGCAAAAATCGTAAACGAATTCTACGTTTACAGAATTGGGCAATAGTACTTGTAAATAAGTTGTACTTACGATATTTTTAACTATCGGTGTCTTTAGCTTTTACCCAAAGGCATTTCTGACAAAACAACAAAAGAGGGTCATTTGCCATCTACGGCAAGTTACAGCCGTTTTTCATTGGGCTATAGAAATAATAAATCAACTCATACACATAGTTTCCAATTCTAACGAAACGAACTAATTTATATACTTTCGGCACTTGGGCAAAATAGGACATGTTATATTTTTTCATTCAAACAGATCAGACTAAAGTTTTAAATGATGTGCATCACAATGTCATAAAGCAATGCCTAACATTATCGTAGGACAATCGATAAGTACTTATGTGAGACTATATGTATAGACCCAGCTGACGTTGTTTAAATTTTTACATAAGTAATTTAGAAAAACATACACTGAATTAAGTGTTCAGGTTGACCCTTTGTGCTGAATGCTTTAACAAATAGGGTGATGAAGAATGACCTAAGGTTAACGTAAGTTTTAAGTTTATACTTGCTAGATAGATTTAAGTGACTGATCAAGCTGAGCGATGAAAATAGCACAAAATACCGCAATATGAAAAATTTGCGATATTCGAAAATTAAATATAATACCTATTCTGAGCCAGGAAATTTGGTGACTGTGTGTACCTTATAAACTGAATTGTACCTTTTCCCAGTTGTACCTACCTACTACTAACATGAAAGTAAATAAACGTTTCAAATAATGATTTAATGTAATGTTTACGCTTTACGTACCTACGCTAATTGCTAACATACCTACGGCATTGGAGCGGCAGTGTGAACACAAGAGTTTATGAGAAGAAAGAAAGAAATAAAATATTCAACTTCACATTTATAAGAGTTATCAAATCAGCCAGGCAAATTCGTCCTTTGAACGAACATGTTATTGATTTATGCTCTAAAATTCCCAATTAGTAGATAACTGAGCCCTCTGACTGACACTTTAAAATCCAAATTAACTGCAACTCTTGCTCGTAACACAAGTTTACAATAAAGCCATGAAACGAAAATAAATACCTAGATATCTTACAATGGTTACTTAACACTGAGAGACAAAAATGTTAACTTCTGCGTGATTCGTGAGAAAAATACCAGATAAGTAGGTTTTTTTTTATTCAGAGAAATAGGAGCGCATTTAGCCCCAACCTCCTCTGTAAGTATATCACGTGTCAATGACAATGACAAAAGATGGTTGCTCGGTATATATTCCCAGGTGGTCGAGACCCATTCTCACAGACTCGCGTGGTTCAGATTAGCAGTTGCGACTTGTAAAAATAACCAGAAATTAAATATGACGAAATTACTCGTTGCTTTTTTGGTGGTGTCGCTGGTTGCTTTTGTTTCTGGTAAATATAAACGTGTTTATTATTTTGTCTTATATCTTTATATCGGAGAGGTAAAGTCCTTCTTAGAGAACGAAAATATTTGAGGTTTTGTTAGTTAGGTAGGGTGTATTTTAATTGGTATTCATTTTCAGGGCTCCGCACCTCAAAAAAAAACGGAACCCTTTTTCTGCCTGTCTGTATGTCCGTCCGTCTGTCAAGACCGTTTTCTCTGGAACGCGTGGAGGTCTGGAGGTAGCATGCTGAAATTAATATCAAATACTAAAGCCTGCAGTCCCTTGAAGATGTGAAAAAATCAAACTTCTAAGTCCACGCAATCAAAAGATACAAATTGCCTTGGTATGAGTATTAAAACCTAAGGGTTCTTTCAGTTGTCCAAGAAACTTTAAAATTGGTATAAAGGTAGCTCTTATAGCACAACCAATGGAATAAGTCTGAAATCGAAAGAAAACCGGCCAAGTGCGAGTCCGACTCGCGCACGAGAGTTCCGTAGAAAGATTTTAACGCTCTTCTCCAGTGTTTTAAGAAGTTCAGTGTTAGATGAGTCCTGCTCCTAAGCAAAATGTACGCAGTGTGGGGTCAACTTATATTGGTCTGCGAAATCTACAGACAAACATAAAAAAATAAGATTTTGAGACGTTTCTGAGCGGTTGTGCTATAAGAGCTGTCTTCATACCAAATTTCAAGTTTTTAGGACAACTGGAAGTACCCTTTAGGTTTTCGGATTTAGGCAATTTGTATGGAAATAGCCTTTTTAATGATTGTATCTTTTGATTGCGTTGACTTAGAAGGTTGATTTTTTCACAGCTTCAAGGAACCGCAGGCTTGAGTATTTGATATTAATTTCAGCATGCTACCTCCACTACAACAAAGTGATCCTATAAGGGGTCCGTTTTTCCTTTTGAGTTACGGAACCCTGAAAACAAATGTTTCTAATAGAATTTTAAGGTTAATTGCTTAAAGTCATTAAATAAAGCTAAATTTGGTATATTTTATTAAATTCTCAAACCATTTATCATTTATTTATTGATAGTTAATATCGAACGAACCATTATTATGAGCGTTTTACGTTTTGTTATCTGTCAAAAGCTACTTAAACACGCTCCACTCCAAGGTCAAATTACTTTCCCCACTAGTGGATAAAATGCGTTTTTACCCGCTTGTTTCAAAGGATAAAAAACGGCTTTCCGAGGTAGTGAGGGGAAAAAACATTGTATGTTTCACTGTAGAAAACCCTCGTCAGTCTTCGACTTCGGGCTTGTTACTCGAGCCTCGTTCTTAACTGCTTACTTACCGCCCTTAATATACAATGTACTATTATTTTCAGCTTCCGATGATGATGATGATGATTCCGGGTTTTCCGGTTTATTCACTGGCGACAAGGACATGTAAGTATTGTACATTTGTTTAGAAAACTTAGCCGGTTTTTTTATGTAGGTGTACATGTTAAATACCGTAAATCAAGTGAATTTACCTAATTAATCGAATTTTATTTTTTCAGATTTCCAGATTTCTTCAAACCTGTAAGTATTTGCATTCCAAATTCAGGTACTTGACTAAAACTCGTTGTTGCCTGCGAATCAGTTATCGTTATCAATACACGATACGGGAATTATGCAATTTTCCAGGAAAAAATAAAATCCTTCTCTAAGGTTATTGTACTGAAATTCGTCAAAATTGGTTCAGCTATTTGGGTGTGAAAGCGTATCAAACAAACAATCACATGTCTATGTGACAAATGTATGTTTTCATGCACCACCTCCACTTCTACTACATCATGCCTTACGAATCAACACATGTCACACAGACGCAACTATCACCACCACCACTCCACTATACGCTGAAGCGTTTCTAGCTCTCTACGAGCCCATTCTGAAAGCTCCAAAATCACCGTTCAATGTAATACCGGATTAGAACAGCAAGAAAAATCGTGCAAGTTGCAATACATCGCGGCGTTCGATCGCTCACTCCAAACTCGTTTGCTGTACGGCCTCGCATTGTATTGCAACTTGCATGATTTTTCTTGCAGGTCTTAACTCGGCTTAAAGCATGAAACGTGGAATCATATTGAACATGTGTGCCCTCCCGTTGTGAAAGGAGGCCTGTGCCCAGCAGTGGGACGTAAAAAAGGCTGGTGATGACGATGATGTGATGTGTGCAAAACTCAAACTTGCGCTACTTCTAAAGCTTGACAAAATTCTTCTTTTGCAGAAAGATCTCTTTAATTTCGCCAAAAACTACAAACCAGGAGAAGGCGAAGAGGGAGAAGTACATGTCAAGTCTACGTCACACGAAGAAGCATCAGTGAACGGGAAAAAAATTCTGGATAAGACTTCAGGGGACCAGACTGACAACGTCGACGGAAGCGTGACACAGCAGCATACTGGAGATCCCGATAACTAAGGCCCATGCAGTAACAGACAACCCAATGAAGTACTTACACCGCAACGCCCTACTAAAATACTTTCTTGTATCTATTTGAAACTGCACAATTCCATTGGATGTCAAACTGTTAGTAATAATTACGCAATAAAGTTAATCGCGCGAGTATTTGCTTTTTTATTGGATAACCCTCAGAATACAGAATGTAACAGAGTGAAAGGATAAAATATATTGTATTTCATTAAATAACTAAATTTCTCCTTGTAATGATTCACCTGGAAATATCCCGTACGCTTAAAATCTATATAAAAATAAAACTGAAAATAACCAACACGAGAAAAATCTTGACTATCCGCCTAAAGAAACCCATTGATTCGCGAATATTGTGCTCTAAGAGCTACTTTCATACCAAATTTCAAGTTTCTAGTAGTACCCTGGAAGTACCCTTTAGGTTTTCAGGGTACGGCAATTTATATGGAAACAACCTTTTTAGGGTTCCGAATCCAAAATGTCAATAAGGAAACCTTATTGTTTCGTCATGTCCGTCTGTCTGTCTGTCTGTCCGCGGCATAGCTCAGGGACTATTGGTGCTAAAAAGTTGTAATTTTGCATAGATATACATATTAGTTAGGCCGAAAAAGCGTTGAGATAAAATCTTGAAAAAAAAAATTTTTTTGTACCTCCCCTACACGTAAAGTGGGGATGATATTTTTATTTCTAGCTCACCCCTTATTGTGGGGTATCGTTGAATAGGTCTTTCAAAAATATTGGGGGTGCTCAAAAGTATTTTTTCAATAAAGTTATTCGTGTGCTATATTTAGCTTTGAAGTGCTCATTTTTGTTAGAGTCAAGTGTCCCCCCCCCCCCCTCTCTACCAGAGAAACTGTTGTATTTGGAAATGTGAAAAAAATCAGAGCAGTAGTAGTGCATATAGTGAATTTAAAAGGAAAACTATCAGAGATAATATAAGTAGGCTTAACAGGTTTGGGAGTAATAGTTGATTAACTAATTATGTTTGTCTGTGTCGGTAACCGATATAAATTGATCCCACACTGCGTACAGTTTGCTTAGGAGTTGGGCTCTGCTAACACTGGTTACGAATAGGTGTGATGAAAATACCTTTAAATTAGGTATCTATGCCAGGGCTTTTTCGTAATGGCTTAGGAACCCTATCCTGGGCGTGCCCGATACGCTTTTGCCCGGTTATTTTAATGACTTGTGTCTTTTGATTGCGTTGACTTAGAAGTTTGATTTTTCACAGCTTCAAGGGACTGCAGCCTTGAGTATTTGATGGTAATTTCAGTATGCTAACTCCACGCGTTCCAGAGAAAAAAGGTCTTGACAGACAGACAGACACATGGACAGCAAAGCGATCCTATAAGGGTTCCGTTTTTCCTTTTGAGGTACGGAACCCTAAAAACAAATGTTTCTTATGGCATTTTAAGGTTTATGACCAGTGATCGGAATAGGTAGTGCCATTTCGGGTGAATGACCTTAAGCATTGTACATAACACGGATAAGATTTGGTATTCCGGTACTCGCATTTTTTTTCACAGAATTTTTTTCTTCAAAACGCAAAAGTAAACATTTTGGCCGTTGTAAATACTTACGGCATTCATTTAAATAGTTTCAATTTTTAACAATAATTATTAACTAATATTATAAATGCGAAAGTAACTCTGTCTCTCTGTCTGTCTATTTGTTACCTGTTCACGGGAAGAAGAAGAAGGGATCTAGATGAAATTTGGTAAGAAGATAGTTTGAATATTGAGGAATAATATAGGCTACTTTTTATTTGGGAAAATTATATAGTTCCCGTGGGATAGCGATAACCGAAATCTACGCGGACGAAGTCGCGGGCAACAGCTAGTACAATCATAAAATAAAACACGAAATATCAACATCACTATATTAAATGGACATTATTAAATTATTAGTTTTTTATTTAACATATTTTATTCCTTACCTTCTTTGAAATTATAGTAGAAAAATAAAATAAATAAATATCCTGGGACAATTAACACCAATTGACCTAATCCCAAACTAGCCAAAGCCTGTACTATGGATACTTAAATAGATAAATACAGTATACCTTATAATTATACATATTATTAAACATCCAAGACCCGAGAACAAACATTCGTAATCATCATACAAACATCTGCCCCGACCGGGGATCGAACCCGGGACCTCAAGCTTCATAGTCAGGGTCTCTAACCACTAGTCTATCCGGTCGTCAAATTATATACATAATATGATTTCATAATTTTTCTTCTTTTTATTTGATTTTATTACGTATTTCAAATCAATATTTATTTTTCAGAATGCAAGACATGGCCAACGTTCCCGTAGTGAGTATATTTTAAATTTTAGTTTATTCGTATATGTCAAATACACTGTACATAGAGACTTGAAATTTGGTAAACTAGATATTTCTTGAGTATACTAGAGGTGCACTAAGAAGGGATTTTTCGAAATTCCCACACGGGATAGGGAACTAGCCCATTTTGAAATATTTCACGGGGGCAAAGCCGCGGGGCAAAGCTAGTAATATAAAAATAAACTAAATGAAAAGCTTGACAAAATCCGTTAGTTAAGTAGAGGAAAATCCGGATATATCCGAATAGTTGTTATTAACCGTCTCTACTACTAGCAGCTTATTGGTAAAGAACTCTTAATTAAGTATTCAATTTTATGACTGGATGGCCTAAGTGGTCAGAGGATCGACTTACGAAACTAGAGGTCCCGGGTTCGATCCCCAGTCGGCGCATATTATCTCTACGATGAATACGAATGTTTTCTCTCGAGTCTGGGATGTTTAGTTTAATATTAAAATAATAATAAATATCATGGAACAATTGACACCAATTGACCTAGTCCCAAACTAGGCAAAGCCTGTACTATGGGTACTAGACAACGGATAAACATACTTATATGGATATATACATACTTAAATACATATTAAACATCCAAGACCCGAGTACAAACATTCGTATTCAACATACAGACATCTCCCCCGGCCGGGAATCGAACCCGGGACCTCAAGCTTCATAGTCAGGGTCTCTAACCACTAGGCTATCCGATCGTCCATACTCGTACGTCTCGTCGTATATATTATAAACATACTTTAATATCTGTACATAAAAGCATGTTTATAAATCCGTTGTCTAGTACCCATAACACAAACTCTGCTTAATTCTGGACCAGGTATATGGACGATATATTTATATTTGTTTTATTAATTTAACGATTAATCTTTTTTAGAATATTACCGAACAAATCATTAAGGGTATGAGTATGGCCGGACACGGTGACGCTGGTATGCAAAAGCAGAGGCTAAAAACTAAACTCTGACTTTGAAAGCACATGTTCACAGCGTTAATGAAGAAGTCACAACAGGAAATCATCATTAATATTTAAGAGTTAAACGCTTGTCGGTGGAGTATCTACCTATCATCTCTCCTTTAAGCCTAGTCCTGACCTCCTGATACAACACGACACCAGTTTTTTGTCCAAGAATAACATAACGGAAGAACAATAGACAGTTTTAAGTGATTCGCGGTTAATCGCATTATACATAATGAAAACGGGATATTGACCGCGATTACCTTATATGTTTGGTTTGATGTGCTTCCGATATTTCGATGCATTTACATGCACCATGATCATGATGATGGGGGAGTTTGCCCGTGATCATGATGCCTGTATCTGTATCGAAATATCGGGAGCTCATCAAACCAAACATAATAAAGTAATTGCGGCCAATATCCCGTTTTCATTATATCTAATGCCTGATAAAAACTTAATACACGTACATATTATTTAAGATAGATTTGTACTTCTCTGTGATATCATTCGTTTTCGTTGGAACACTGAAACTGAAACGACATTGTTACCTACTATTTGGATTTGTTAGTGTTAAGTATGAAATAAAACTATTAGCGCGATTACTTCTTCTTTTATTTACACACGTTTTCTTTTATTACAATGACCTAACCAACTTTGAAAAGTTGAAAAATCCCCGACATTGTCATTTCAAAGTCCAGTATTTCAAAAACGGGTGAACAGATTTTAATTTAACTTAGCTAAGAACCATCTCGAGTTAACTAGCTTTCGATAAAAAACCGTATCGAAATCGGTTCATCCGTTTGAGAGCTATGATGCCATAGACAGATGCACTGATACACAGACACACAGATGCACAGGTCAAACTTATAACACCCTCTGTTTCGTCGGGGGTTAAAAAAATATTAAAAAGCGGAATCTAAGCTTAGTTTTGTTTAACCTTGGTTCAGAAAAGTTGAAAAACTACCAACATCATCTGTGCTGTGGCATCATAGCTCCCTAACGGATTGACCGTTTTCGAAGCGTTTTTTTTAATCGAAAGCCAGTTTAATCGAGATGGGTCTTAGCTAAGCTTCATTAAAATCGATTCAACCCAACTGCGTAAAAGTTAACATATTTAGTTCCTAATCAGGCCAGGCCCAGATATATTTTTTTCACTTTTGTATAGATTTTTATATGTCGGGGGTTTTTTTTATTACAGTGTACTCGAATACACTACTCAGGTACGTCGAAAAAATAAATGATCACATGTAATGTTGTGAAATGGATATCTTACAGTATTGCGTTTGCGGGTGGTAGGACCTTGTGCGAGGTCCGTCCGGATCGCTACCACCATCTTACTCGTTAATCCTGCCGCTAAGCAGCAGTGCTTGCACTGTTGTGTTCCGGTGTGAAGAGTAAGACAGCCGGTGTAATTACGGGCACAAGAGGCATTTCATCTTAGCCCTCTAGGTTGGCAACGCATCTGCAAACCCTCCGGAGTTGCGGGTGTCTATGGGCAGTGGTGATCACTTACCATCAGGTGACCCACTTGCTCGCTTGCCTTCCTCGTTGTATATAAAAAAATCATTTTATGTGAATTCTGCTAGTCAGATCAAGCAGTACTTACGTCACGTCATGCAAACTGGTTTGTTTGTGCAATTGGCAATTTTACTTAAAAGAATATTCTATTTGCTTAAACAAAGTCATAAATTAAGTATTAATGCAAATAAAAACTGTTAATTAACAAGTGTTCATAATGAGTGTTAGTGCTTTGTACCTTCTAATGTGTTATATCGTACCTAAGTAGGTACTTACAAGTTCTTGACAGACTGGAACTGCCTGCGGTTTGATCAACCTCCCACAAACTGTAAATGAAACAAAACTTTTGTCGAAGAAATTGACTCTCGTGCCAGTGTAGACCCCATGTTAGAACCCTTTCACTACAAATATCACATAAGCATAACCTTACATATCTGCCAAATGATTAGGTATTGTGATATTATTAACGAACGGGTTCCACAGACGCACTCGATACGAATTCTGCGGTTGTACAGTCAACAGCAGAAGTAGCTAAGCAACCGAAGCGGTCATACTGATTTACAAAGCTCTTATGCCTATGACAATAGAGCCGTGCTTAGATCATTATGACCGCTTCGATTGCTTGACTACTTCTGCTGCTGACTGTACATTGAAAGACGCTGACAACGAATGTAAATTTCTGAGTACCTATAGTGCTTATACGCTGTCCTCGTCAGCTGGAGCCTACTTAAGTATAAATTGTATGTGGAGCATTAACCTGACTCGAATGAAACAATATAAAAAATTGACAACCTCACTCGTGCATGATCTCAGTAGGAGTATCTTTTTGTATTTTTTCTCCCAATTTTTTATTTTTATTTTTATTTTTTTTATTTTTTTTACATTTACGAAGTAATCGCATAGATGGCGCTAGTCACTGCAAAAAGTGATAAAAACAAGCTAAGATTTGAATACATGGAAAAAATTCGGCCTTTCCTCTATGTCCAATCGTGGTGTAGGGGAAAAGCACACGACCCGGAGTGTCGAGGATCCGGGTTCGATTCCCGGGGTTGGCATTTTTCTGGTTTTTTTTTCTGTGTATTCATGTTTCAGTGAGTTTATAAAAAATATAACCTCACTCGTGTGTTTAATCGGCGATTCATGCGGATCTGTAAACAGGTTACTGATCATAAGTGACTCGTCTCATTTAACGCCGTAACCGTAGAGCAGGAAAGGAATGGAGATGTTAACGCGCGAATTCCCCTCTGCCAAATCTCTAACATTAAGTCTGGTCAAAATGATCAGGGTCTGTTGATTGTGCGTGTGTTTTTTTTACACGACTGCCCAAAGAAAAATAATGTACCTATTTGGCTTTTGTGTGACAGTTTTGTTTTAGTGTGCGTTTGTAGGAACGAACGTAACAAATTTTGACAGGAGCGTAGACGTGTGTTCCTTGTCCCCCTCAAAAAGTGGCAGAAAAATTGTAGTGCATAGATAAGCCAAAGGCGCCTCCCGTCGTCTGCTTTGTGCCCGTAATACATCGACCATCGGCATAAGTTTTATTGCCAACGTTTTTTCCTCTTCACAAAATTTGTATCTTCGCTGTAGACAAGCGTATGATTTTTGCGACGCTGACGCAGTTTACGTATTGTCCCACCTTGTTTCGCTCGTGGTTTGACCACTCAATCATTAACATTAATTTTAATATTTACAATTAAACACATTGTTGTGGTAATCTCTTTAGGAATGTTCGTCACACCACGCCGTGCCGTGGTGGATGGGCGAAAAATAATCATATTTATTTTTGTTATTTTGCACTCATTATCGATTTCAATAAATTAATTGTTACCAATAACCTACATAGGTATTGTTTATTCGTTTACTTTGTTTATATACTTAATTGGACGTGAGACGATTCGCTTTTTAGGGTTTCGAAGCTAAAATGGCAAAAAAGAACCATGACGAAACTCGTCATGTCCGTCTGTCTGTCTGTCTGTCTGTCCGCGGCATAGCTCAGAGACTATTGGTACTACAAAGCTGTAATTTTGCATAGATACACATATTAATGACGTGTAAAAGAGCATTCAACTGCCTATTTGCTGAATAAAATTTTGATTTTGATTTTGATTTTGATTTAATTAGGCCGAAGAAGTGCTGGAATAAAATCTAAAAAAAAATTTTTTTTTGGAGGTATCCCTAACACGTAAAGTGGGGATTATTATTTTATTTCTCGCCCACCCCATAGTGCTGGGTATCGTTGGATAGGTCTTTCAAAAATATCGGGGTGCTCTAAGATCATTTTTCGATTGAGGTATTCGTTCAAATTCAAATGTTTTTCAAATTCAAATGTATTTATTTGTTAGAATACAGTATAATACAATGGTCTTAAGGTAATATTATTGATGTCCTGGTATTTAGCATGCAAGCAATCGTACAAATATTTCATTATTATAAACTAAAGGTAGGTAATTATTTAAATAATATTATTTTAGATATAATTACATTCACAATAAAACGTTTACGAAATATTTAGCTTTGAATAGCTCATTTTTGTTGAAGTAAAGTGTCCCCTCCCCCCCTCTACCAGAGAAACTGTAGTATTTGGAAATGTGAAAAAAAAAAACAGAGCAATAGTGCATATAGTGAACATATAAAAGGAAAACTATCAGAGATACGTAGACTTCACAGGTTTGCGAGTTAATTATGTTTTTCTATGTCAGTAACCGATATAAATTGACCCCACACTGCGTACAATTTGCTTAGGATTAGGGCTCTGCTACGAATAGGTGTGATGAAAATACCTTTAAAATTAGGTATCTATGCCAGGGCTTTTTCGTAATGGCTTAGGAACCCTATCCTGGGCGTGTCCGACACGCTCTTGCCCGGTTTTTATATTTAATTCATGATCGATGCAAAATGTTGTTGTGAATGTCTTGTTGTTTATTGTTAAGTAATATAAACAAATTAAAATAATGCTAAAACTGATACTATACAAAAAACTAAAACCGTATTGTATAAATAAAAAAGCTGTCCCAAATCACTGAAGGCTGGCAGCATTGCCACGCTGAATGGCAATACTTAACCTGTGCTAAGTAAAAGCCAGGCCTTTGATCACCCGAAGCCTCTATTAATTTGGTCGACAGTGAGTGGTAAATTAACCCTTACCTGTACCCTGTTATTGTCTTATGAGAAAACAATTCCATACTACAAATTAAACATAACAGTACACAGATTTGACTATTGATGCCCGTCTCAGCAGCGTGTGTTGGGCTCGAGAGCTCAGAGGGTCGAGCACGACTTTTCGAATCCTGCATAACGTTACGGTTATCGTATCGAGATCGAGAAACCTAATACTAAATTTTAGTTCCAAATACGCTCACGGGCGGGCGCTGTTCCAAACGTCACACAAACTCGACAACGTTAACTATTCGATTTTACGTGACGCAGGTTTCGGATATTCGTGCTCGGGCCTCTGCGCAGTATTTCGCTGATTTTCAGATTGGTGCCTTAAATTGGCGTGATTGATGATTGATCGCAACCCCCGCTTGAACGCAGTAAAGTTAAAAACGATTAATGACAAAATAAGGTTTTTTTTAAATACATTTACAATGCATGCCTTCAAACAACGCAAAAAAGGTAGGTGTAGTTGCCTAATGTGAAGATTGAATTGAATTTATTAAAGCTTTCTGGCTGGAGAATACCCAACTGAGAAATGTTAGGCAATTTACTACTACTGGCAGACAAACATAGAAGATATGTATTTGCATTACTTTGTCATATCATTCCTAAGTGTCACAATGTTGAATATCTAGGATTTCGAGCAGCTAAAACTACATCTTAAATAACGTTGGAGCTGTCATTCTGACAATGACGTAGAGCTGTCACTTTACTCCATAAGAGGAAGCCGTGTGCTCTGTCTCTTCCCCTTTCTGCTTTGCTACTATGTGCC
Organism: Clepsis dumicolana; assembly: GCA_963691665.1. Classification (NCBI taxonomy): domain Eukaryota; kingdom Metazoa; phylum Arthropoda; class Insecta; order Lepidoptera; family Tortricidae; genus Clepsis; species Clepsis dumicolana. The sequence goes on from OY829508.1 coordinate 14,013,021, forward strand.
TTGTGCATGTATTTTTCTAGTGCTGTATATCTATTTAATCTTAAGTTCAAATGTCACAAACTGTATTATGGAAATACAAGGAAGATAAATGATTAATGGTGTGTTGCTTATTTCATTCCTACAAGAATCCTGTGGCTCTGAGATTTCCATCCAGATCACCCCTCTATCACACAATCACACAACACTGACTTCAATTCTAGAAGCCTACGACTACTACTGATTAAATACGTTGTTAACATTGGTACATACCAGGTACATACCTTACCTACATAAAATAACAGATAAAAACTACACACAAACAAAAGCAGTGATTGATGGGCAGGTGTATACGACGCTTAATGTCAACAAATCATCAAATTTTAAAACAAAACAAAAGTACAAATGCTTTGTTGTCAACTTCGCGAGTGACATGAATGGCAGAATTGTCACCTGTGGCAGAGATCGCGCCATATAAGCGGAGATGCGGACAACGGGTGGACATTGCGATTCGACCATCTGACAGTTACGCAACTCTAATATATACACAACGTCTGTTTGTTTATTAGCAGTTATCAAAATGTCTAAATTCACCTTCTTGTTAGTCGTTGTGGCACTGGCCGTCAGCGCCCAAGGTAAGTCCCGGGTGTTAGATCAAAGTGTTAAGTCGATTTTGCTTGTGTCATTTTGTTTTCAAGTTATATCCTCATCACTGACAAAGCATTGTTTTTACGTTTTCTTTCGTAACTTAAAATTTAAATATCATTTGTTTTTAAAGATTTATTTTGTCTGAGCCATGCAGCATGCATGCCGGTTATTTCCTAAATTCAGCAGGTTTTATGTACCTATTTTCTTTCCATCAATAGCCAATCGGAAGTTTCTTGTTTTTTTTAGGGTTCCGTACCTCAAAAGGAAAAACGGAACCCTTATACTTCACTTTGTTGTCCGTCTGTCTGTATTTCAGTCTGTTTGTCCGTCTGTCAAGACCCTTTTTCTCTGGAACCCGTGAAGGTAGGATGCTGAAATTTATCAAATACTCAAACCTGCGGTCCCTTGAAGCTGTGAAAAAATCAACCTTCTAAGTCAACGCAATCAAAAGATATAGTGATTAAAAAAGTCATTTCCATACAAATTGTCGTACTTTGAAAACCTAAAGGGTACTTCCAGTTGTCCTAGAAACTTGAAATTTGGTATGAAGGTAGCTCTTATAGGATAACCACTCAGAAAAGTCTCAAAATCTAAAAAAAATATGTCTGTCTGTAGATTTCGGAGACCAATATAAGTTGACCCCACACTGCGTACATTTTGCTTAGGAGCAGGGCTCTGCTAACACTGGACTTCTTAAAACACTGGGGAAAAGCTTTAAAATCTTTCTACGGAACCCTCGTGCGCGAGTCCGACTCGCACTTGGCCGGTTTTTTTCGTTTATTTTTGCATTTGATGCTTAACAGTGGTTGCTAGTTTCAATTGAATATTAAATTCAAAAACCAACGGTCATGGAAACGCCACAATGACACCCAGAACCACCAGGTTGTCAATGTATTTTGATAGAGTCCTGTATTATGCAACTGTTCTACGTCCCACTGCCAGACACGAGGTGCGATAGCTCGGGTTTGGTCCAACATGAAAAATATCACTACCTATGAAAATTGGCTTCTATTTAATTTAGTGTGTTAAAATATCTAAATCGATATGAAACAGGTTTTAAATATTTTATGTTTATCAATACCAGGAAAAAAATAATGCTAATTTATTCGTATTCGCGTTCTAATCAGTAGCTAATGTTCTTAACCCATAAAATTATTTATGATGCAAGTTCGAAAACTGTGCTAGGTATTTTCAAAGTGTAATTTGTAGGAACGAGCCGGAAAGCGTAAGCGTTCGAAGGGTCTTTTTCGCACCCGTGTATTGTAAAGCAGCAATTCAAATAAAAAGCTTTGGTGTGAGAACTGTATTTATATGTTAAATGACTAGTTCCCTATCCCGTGGGAATTTCGAAAAATCCCTCCTTAGTGCACCTTTGGGATACTTAAGGTACTTATATGTTTGCCAAATATTCGTGTCACTAAGTCCAGTGGTTTAGAGGCTGTGCGTTGTCTGTCAGTCAGTCAAGGTACTGTTTTATAGGTATACCTATAGATTAAATGATAATAGCAAAGATTTTCATAAAAAGGTCTTCCTCGTTGTTGTATTATTAGAATGCTTAATAAATTCGACCTCGGATAAATGAGCATTATGAATATTCTCAAGTGTATTAAATGAGTTTTTCGTCAGTTTCCGCTTGTAGAAGTGATTTTTTTGCCCTCAAATGTCCAACAGAATACCTACTAACAATTAAAACAAATATAAAAGTACCTTATAATAGTAGGTAATTAAGTAGGTAGGTACCTACTAAAATATTTCGCGGAAGCTTCTATCTGTGATAATTGTACATCAAGGGTGATAAATGATTTATGATACGATTTTTTCTTTGTAATTCGCACTTCAAACAACTATACTTAGTTAGTATTATTCCGAACAGTGCTATAAATAAAAGATAAATAAACAACTTGTGACATCCGCAAAGATGGTAGGTAAGCAAAAGTTTTGGCTTGCATGGGACAAAAATATACACCTAAGTTGTTTTCCTCGCGCAGGTAACAAGGAAATACTGAGAAGTCTGAGTCTAAACCTGTATTTAATCAAACTCCGAAGAGGAAAAATAAAGGGTCACGTGAATGTAACTTTCCTTATAAAGAAACTCTTTATTTTTTGCTCGTCAACATGTGCACCAATCTGAGAAAACTGTAGATTTCTCTACGAAAGTGGAAATTTTATCAAGTTTTGTGTAGGTATTGTAATATATAAGAGAGGCACTATACAATTTTAAAAATAACGCTAAATTGTCTCCTTCGATCTTAACTCATAGCAATAACGAGTAGTCCAAACAGGCGGTTGATTATTGGAATCAAAGTGTCAAACACTGGGACTATCATTGCTCCGCCACTGAATCTCAAAATTTTAAAGCACTATTTTTTTACTAGGTCTACAAATTTGTTAATGGCTCAAAATCTCGTAAAGCATACTTGTAACGCAAGTCAAAGGCCACCTGGTTGTCACAGCATGATAAATTTAAATGAATAATGCAAATTTGTTTTTTTATTTTCGTTTATGTACTTAACAGATCCTGGTGGGGTCATATTGACATTTTCGCTGTTAAGAAGAAGACAAAACCTATTTTAGCTAATAGCAATAGAGGCTTGAGTGACGTTTATGAATAAGGGCATTAGTGTTTAGTCGTATCTCTAAACCGTCTTGCTTAGTGATAGCAGCTGAATTTCGTTTTCTACAACAGAGCTGATGAGTGCCCACTAAAATAGTATGACTGTCCATTTCAGGATTCCCGACCTTCGAAGACGACGTCTCGGCCGCGGCAGCAGCTGGCAACTGGGATAAAGTGCATGAAATGTAAGTCGTTTATGTAAACAAACAGTTGGGATCTTAGGAGGTTAACATATTCTGTATCCAGGAGGTTTTATGTGGGTACCTACTTTAGAAGTAATTGAACTCCAGCTTGGGGTGGATTTTCAAAACTCTAGTAGACCTCTGGTATAATTTGTGTGGCACTTATTTCAATACAAAAATACGGCCGCGCAAATTACACCAGGGGTCTCCAGTTTGAAAATCCACCTGATCCTTATACCTACTTATAACATTTATTTGATATCAAAATAAGATAATCGTTGAACGCCATAAAAAAGACAATTCACACCCAATCGGTAATAATGGCGAGCTGTCAAAGTAGTGATGTACCTTCTACCATTAACACCTACCTACTGAAAACGGGAGCACAAGGGAACATTTATGAGTATCATACCGAAGAAAAGTTTTCGACTGTACATAAATAAACGCACCTATAGATGCGCAGGTTCATGTTTTAATTACATTAAGTACTTAAGTAAAATATACAGAAAATTGTGTACCTGTTAGTAATTTACTACTAATTATGTATCATTTATAGGCCCAATTCGTCTCTATGAAATTTTTTTAACGACTTCAAAGAAGGAGGAGATTCTAGCGTTCGATCAAGTTACTTTTATGTTCACCGATAATTTCGTCGATATTTAAAACGTGTTATCAAAATTTGACCACTAGGTACCTATTTTTCTTTACACTTAAAGCCGGTCGACTGTTACTGTTTTAAAAAAGAAAAATGTGTATCTAACTCTATTTTTTTTCTATTCCAGCTTGAGCAAGTCTTTTGGACATAAGTTCGCTTTTATGGTAAGTAAAATCATTCCGTAAATTCATACATTTCCCGCTCTAGTAGCATTGACAACAATTTCTTCATAAACGGTTTAAAGATCGACTGTCACCATGATACCAGCACGCACTGGGAACTAATTAAGGAAACCCCTCAGAGTCAAGGCGAATACACATTATTGTGCTACAAGTGACAGTTAGGTAGGTAACAGACAGGAGTTTACCTTTCGTTCCCCTACCCTAACTAGTAATTTTTCAACAATCTTAAAATTTTTGGAATGACATAGGTAACCTAATAAAAAATACTGGTCACCTGAGCAACTTAGAAAAGTTGAAGAAGTTCAATATCTCAAAGTCGGCGTAATCGATTTTGATGAAACTTAGCTAAGAACCATCTCAATTAAACTAGCTTTCGATTACAAAGCTAATAAAAACGGTCCAGCCGTTTGGGAGCTATGATACCATGGACGGATACACCTATAAACATATACACAGGTTAAACTTTTTGCATCGGGGGTTAAAAACGCAAACGCTCCCGGTTTTCTGATTAATACTTGCGCCGTCGGTAACCCACGCACTAAAGACAGTTTCATTGCTATAACGACTATAGGCGTTTCCGCAGGCCAACGAGAGTAAAAGATAGTTATATAGTAATGCCAGATTCAATCATTTTCGTTTCCCCTCCAGCCTCTAACTGGCGTCAGCGAAGTCCGAAGCCTGAAGCCTCAAGGCGGCGGCCACGTGTACGCCGAATCCGATGTCAACTTCAAGACTTCCTCCAACAGCAACGGACACTACACCTCGCAGAGCGGCGGCCACAAAGTTGTCAACAACGACGGCGCCATCTCCGAATACGACTACAAGCCTTAATTTAACGACTACAGATTCCCCAACATCTGTTCCCCACAATACCTGGGGTTGTTTAAAGATTTCTGAACACCCCCGGCTTTACACTACGAAAAATTGTGTAAGTTGTAAGTTTATTTTGGGCGCTCGATCAACTACTTCTAAATCGTTCGCTTCAAACACAAGACAATTGTTCATACTAATGTAAATTCAGGTGTAGGTTCGGCGTCTTATAAGATCAATTTCCTAGAAAATCCACTTAGTTCGGGACATCCGTTTCTCTGAATATAGATTTCAAAGCATTTGATATTATATAAATTTGTTTGAACGAATCTAATATGTGAATGCTAAAGGGTCATTTGGGATTTGGATGTTAAGGGAATGATGGATCTTCTAGGATTCAGATGTTTTGGGGAACTGACTTTGAACATGTAAAGTTGCACCAGCTCAGTCGCGACCAATTGCAATACCTTATCGCAATAAATATTACCAGCTTTCTTGACAGACCATTGGAGTTGTTTATTTGACATTCATTGCGAAGGGGTTCTAAACAGATGGGGCTCGATTGAACGGGTGTAGCTCTGGACTCTAAAGCCCGTGATTACCAACCGTTAAACTGACGTTTACGTTTTAATCGATCGTTTAAACATCGGTTTGAAGATTGGTGAAAATGGGTCTAAGGCCGATTTGAACCGACCTAGGTTAACACTAACTCGATGTCAGACGATGCAAAAACGTCAAGTTAGTCCCAGAACGTGTCAAATCATACGTCGAACCCAGATCGGTGCAAATCGGTTAAGTAGTGTAGGTAATATTTGCCTTAACGACTTCTTTATTGAACTGAACTCTCCTAATTGTTTGATCCTATTAGAACTTGCTTGCATATTTGCCATAGTAATCGATGTTAGATTTTCCATGATTTATCCTCAAAATTTGCACTTTTGAGAAACGCAACCGCCTTATAGTCAAAATTCGCACAATACAGATTTAACACCAAAACAATGCGTTTTATTTATTTTGGGACTTATCAAAAACCTATTAAGCAGATTTTACAGTAACAAAATGGTGCCCACGACATCGTCAGCATAGAAATCGGTTAAGCATACATAGGTAGGTAGCTATCCCGCGGAAATATGTTTCTCAATGTACAGAACTATCTCCTTGCCAATTTTCATTAAGATTGGTTCAACGGTTATACGAGGGCGGGATGATAAGTAACTAGCCTTAGGTATTTAAATAGTTTTAATTAAAAAAAGAACTTTCTTGTTTTAAAAAATATGTCTCTGGCTATCTGTGTTCTAAATTTGAATTTGGTGGCTTGAATATTTTATTGATTTTTTGACATTTGAAAATACATTGTGTCGGTTGTTTTTCAAAATGGATAAAATTGAACAAAGAGCGGTGATTAAGTTTCTTTATATGAAGGATACGAAGGGGCTTGATATTTATGAAGAGTTAAAGAATGTTTTGGGTGAATGTGCTCTTTCTTACGCCACAGTAAAAAACTGAGTGGCTGAGTTTGAACGCGGCCGTACAAGTGTCCAAAATGAAGCCCGCCCCGGACGTCCAAAAATCGTCACGACTCCGGAAATGGCGTCCAAAGTACATGATATAGTTTTAGCAGATCGACGATTGAAGCTGTCTGAAATAGCTGACACTACAGGTATTTCGAAAGAACGGGTACATCACATCTTAAGTGACGAATTAAATATGAAAAAGGTATCCCCCCGTTGAGTGCCGCGTTTGCTTACGCACGATCAAAAAAGAATTCGGGTGCAAAACTCGAAGGCATGCTTGGATCGTTTTCAGAGAAATAAAGCAGATTTTATACATCGATTTATAACAACAGATGACATGGGTTCACCATTACACGCTAAAATCAAAAATTCAATCAAAACAGTGGACTGAATCTGGGTGTTCGGCTCCTAAAAAACTATGGCTGTAAAGTCGGCTGGAAAAGTGATGGCTTGTGTCTTCTGGGATGCAAATGGAATTTTCTTTATAGATTACCTTCTCAAAGGTCAAACTATTAATGGAGAATACTACGCTAACCTTTTAGATAAGCTTTATCAATGTATTCAGCAAAAACGACCAGGTTCAGCAAAAAAAAAACATCTTCCATCAAGACAAACGCAGGGGTTCACACTTGTGTTAAAGCTATGGCAAAAATCAACAAATTGAACTACGTTTTGCTGCCCCACCCACCTTATTCGCCTGATCTAGCACCATCAGACTTCTACCTTTTCCCCAAGCTATAAAAATTTTTGGGTGTACAGAAGTTTGCCACAAATGATGAAGTTATTGCCGCCGTAGAAGAGTATTTTGCCGGTCTTGAAAGAAGTCATTTTATGGAGGGCATTACAGCTTTAGAACGAAGATGGAACAAGTGCTTAGAGCTACATGGAAAGCATGTTGAAAAATAAAATCAATTTTATCACGCCAACCGAAGTATTTTTTTATTAGGCTATTTACTTATCATCCCGCCCTCGTACCATAAAGAGGTAACAAACAGTCATGGAGACAGTGAGTTACTTTTACAGTTATAATAATAGTATAATATTAAAATATATCGTATCCTGGATAAAACTCTACGGGCCCATTCTTAAAGTACCTATCAAAACCACCGTTCAAAATGCTACCTGTTATTTTAGATTCTAAAGGAAATTTTCTTTTATACGATAAGGAAGGCAAACGACCACGTGGGTCACTGGTGTTAAGTGATCACCACAATAGACATCCGCAACCGGGGGGTTTGCCGTATTTTTGATTATCAAATTCATGGATGTATTTGCTTGCAAATTGTAGTCACAAAAATACAACACCAGCGAACGCATACAACTCGTATTAGCTTTGTCAGGTTCGAGTGGCTCCGTTGCGCCAATCTAAATATCTGAGCAAAACCACCTCGCGTTTATGACTGCCTAATTTTTTTCTTAGGAGTTTAAATATTATAACATATACTGACATACATACATTCAGACGCTTCCCTGAGAGGATGACCTTGAACGCTTCGCGCCTTCCTCACCCCACCTCACTTTTACTAAACAACTTCGTTTTAGTGACGACATCTATTAAATATCGGTCTAACTTCATGTTATCACAAATAACGCGTCTTTTCGAAAAAAAAATCACCGATTACGTAAATCACTTATATATTTTTTTTTAAATATTCTAAATAAAGGCTTGGTGCCCAGCAGTGGGACGTAAATAGGCCGATGATGATGATAGTGATGATGATGATGATTATAAAAAGGTATTTTAATAATATTAAATATAGAAATCCTAGCCTATTAAATTCTCTATACATTGGTGTATGTCACAAGTCAAAGTAAATTATGCTTACGTATGATGTAGCAGAATATTAATTGCAACTTGACTTACTTGTGATGCAGATATCATAAGTATTAAATAGGAAAAAAATAATACGAAACATAGAAAAACAAGTTAAGATGTTATAGATACTTAATGTATTTACATATTTTGTTTTTATCTTTTAAATAATTTACAGAAAGGCTCTAAAAAGCAGCCATTTCAGCGTCTGGGCAAGGGAAGCGCCTTCATATTCATACTTAGGTACATGAACCCTGAAAACACTCTTTTTCTTTGGGCAGTCGTGTAAAAATGATAGTCTGAAGTCTGAATGATTGTTACAAATCCAGATAAGTGGTAGCTTAGTAGAGATCTTAGGTACATCTTATACGAAGTACTATTCAGGCTATAGTTGAATGCAGGCATGTGAATTCTTTTATTTTGACACGCTTTATCAGCTACACCTGTAACTATGTTGTAAATAAATATTGTAAGTAGATTTGCTAGCTTTTAGACGTTGGTACGGTAAAGTGTGAAAATATTATGTATCGAATTAATCCACCACAACAACCTTAATTCACCGATATAAGAGCCATGGGACATGTAGGTATATATTTTTGTGATCTCAGTAGGAGTATCTTTTTTTTTTGTATTTTTTTCTCCCAATTTTTTATTTTTACGGTTTTCCCGTGAATATCAATTATATTTTTTATAAACTCACAACCACAACACAAAAACAAAACAAGCTAAGATTTGAATACATGGAAAAAATTCGGCCTTTCCTCTATGTCCAATCGTGGTGTAGGGGAAAAGCACACGACCCGGAGTGTCGAGGATCCGGGTTCGATTCCCGGGGTTGGCATTTTTCTGGTTTTTTTCTGTGTATTCATGTTTCAGTGAGTTTATAAAAAATATAATATATATTTTTGTGTAAGTTGCATGCACCCATATTTTTGCACTTGTTTGTACGTAACGCGCGTTTTGGCAAATTTGGTACGGACTGACCCAATAGTTGAAACATTCAATCATAACGATAATTATGGTGATTATGGTGATAAACAGGTTGACAACTTTATTGTTGGCAGTCCAGTCGTCTACCACGAATATTTTTTTATACGTTAAAGGTATATTTTATTGTTTGTCATACATATATACCTATGTCGAAGATTACTTGGTTGCAGTATTACGAACTCAAACTATTTTTATTGCATAAAACTGTAATCCGATGAAAGTAACAACATCATCTGTGGTCTGTATTGTAGTAACGCCATCTATCGGCCAAAGTCTTAACTTCTAGCTTTTGAGTAAACTCAGGCGTTTCGCCTGGGTGGGATCCGTTCGCTATCTGTCGAGATGGCGCTATGTCGGTAAAGCAGCACGGCTCGCTGGGTGAAACAGTGAGAGCGGGAGAAGGAGGAATGGGGGAGTCTTTTGGGGGGGCTTTGAGCTTGGTTGGAGCGAGGTTTAGAGGTTAAGTAGAGTTTTATTTTGTTCGAAAAGCGCAAAAGACTAGATTTGTGGACCAAACCTACCGGTTTACTCAAAGCCAGTTGTTTTAGTGGTAATAAAATTAGTTGAAGTGTTATTTAGGTAGTTCTCTGAAAGTGATAATTTGAATACAGTGTTTGACTCTAACAAAACTTTCATTTGTTTTTGCCCGAGTTACCAAGAATGGCAAATGAATTAGAATCAATAGTAATTTCTGGTTTTTAGGGTTCCGTACCTCAAAAGGAAAAAACGGAACTCTTATAATAGGATCACTTTGTTGTCCGTCTGTCTGTCTGTCTATCGAGACCCTTTTTCTCTGGAACGCGTGGAGGTAGTATGCTGAAATTAATATCAAATAGTGGAGATATCAAAAAGTGGAGAGCCTAGGGGAGGCCTATGTCCAGCAGTGGACGCCAATCGGCTGACATGATGATGATGATGATGAGGCACTTTTAACCCCTGACGCTAAAAGAGGGACATTTATCTGTATGTCTGTTTGCGATGTAAACGATGCGGGTTTTTAATCGAAATTATAGCTTATACGAAATGGATTTTAGCTAAGTTTTACCAAAGCAGTCAAGCCACAATATATAAAAAAAAGACTGGAGTTTTTCAACATTTTCAAGTTGTAGTTATATTTATACTACTTTATACACTTTTCATTTATACCTATCTTCTTTATGGCATTTATGGTTTGAAATAGAGCTGCTTATAGACCTTACTGTATCCAATTTATTTAATCTCTAGAAATACAATATATCACCATTTGATACGGCGAGATTGGTATTTTTAATTATATTAACTACTGGCTGTTGACATGGATGTTACGGCCGATAACGTATTTACTTATTTGGTTTGTTTTTCAATTTCATAGACGAAGCTTGAACCTTTCACATTACTTCTACAAAAAACTTCGATGAATCATACGATCCTAACTCTGTATTATTATATCAGTAATGTGCCGTGTACCCAATATGCCTAACTTAATACGACCGCGCTTATGTAACACAAGAAGGCTGTATAGAACGAGATACGTCGCTCCCCCGGACGGACCCTTGGGGCCATTCCAGTCGTGCTGCATTCCGACTGCTTTGTAACTGCCAACGGCCGACTGCCCATACATTTCAATTACCGCTAGCGTGTTAGTTTTTCCGACTGCAATTATATACTCAGCTTTTCACGTTAATTGCGAGGAAATTAACAGCAGTGTCAAAAATGGCAAACTGTAATCCGCCATCTTGGATCCAAAAAATAATATAAAATCTGAGGTTATCGCAGCCAAATTACATGATATCGACACCCATGATCATTTTTTGAGTCAAAAATATCAAACTGTCATCCGCCATCTTGGATGCGAGTAATAATGTCAAATTCGAACTCATTGCACCCCAAAATACATGAAATTGATACCCATGACCATTTTTAGAGTCAAAAATATCAAACTGTCATCCGCCATCTTGGATCCGAGAAATAATGTCACATTCGAACTCACTGCAGTCAAAATTAATGAAATTGACACCCATGATCATTTTGTGAGTCAAAACTATCAAACTGTCATCCGCCATCTTGGATCCGAGTAATAATGTCAAATTCGAACTCACTGCAGTCAAAATTAGTGAAATTGACACCCATGACCATGTTTTGAGTCAAAAATGTCAAACCGTAATCCGCCACCTTGAATCCAAAAAATAATGTCAAATTCAAGCTCACTACCTATCTATACAGCCAAATTAAATGAAATCGAAACCCCTCTTACCACTATTTGAATTAAAAATATGAAACTTTTATTGTGGAAAATTGTATTGTATGGCTGTTGGCCCGATTGCCTTAGTCTTAAAATACCAACAAAGTACTAAATATATCATGTTTATTCTGAGGTTTCATAGCATGAGATTATAATTACAATAGTGATTGTCTGAAAAAAAATTAATTCTTATTCATTGCATCTGTGACCTTTTAGCAAATGAAATAATCTGCAGAACTATCTGTCTATCTTTATTTAAATGCCCTTAGGTACAAAATAAAAACAATGTGTAATATAAATGAAAAATTTAAGAAAGTGTACAAACCTGGGGACTTCATGCACACATGATTGTAATCAATAGCACCAATGCCTCGTGGAAACCGCGCAATTTCGTAGAAGTTACTTGCAGCCAGCTTTTGCTCCTCTTCGGTACTTGGCATACAAATGAACTCAGGGTATAACCGGGTTATTGCGTCCGTAACTTTATGAATTGTTCTACATGCGGTTGACTCATGTACCCCTACGAAGTCTCCACATGTTATAAGTTGATCGCCAGTGGCATAAAACCGTAGGGCATATAGCAATTGTACCATCGGCGATAAAGCCTCACTGAAATAAACTAGAACATACATTTTATCTATACTGAACTTACTTGTTATTGTCTTGTGCGTACCGTAATTTGTGTTCGATTTTGGTATGCAAAAAGAGAACACATTTTTTTTTCCAGACGAAAAAGTCTGTGGAAAGCTTTGTCTCTCATATGATCAAAATGATCGGCGCGTTCCGCGACTCTTCTATTGAAGTAATCGGTTTCTACGTATGCAACGATCTCCGCATTGACATCAAAACTGGCCTGCTGAAAATCCTTTATGGATACCACTAGCCCGGAGCGGCCGGTGCGTTTGTGGGAGTCCCGCCCCAGAAGGGGGCGATGTACCCACTAAAAACCCCAGGGTGTTCCGTTTCGCTGCCATGTTGCTGCCTGGGCTCGAGGATCTTTGCGGCGGGAGATGGGCATCCCCGTGCCCATCACCCGCAGTGGCCGCAGTCCTCTTTAGGGCGGTATCATCATCAGCCTATTTACGTCCCACTGCTGGGCACAGGCCTCCTCTCAGAATGAGAGGGCTTGGGCTATAGTTCCCACGCGGGCCCAGTGCGGATTGGGAACTTCACACACACCATTGAATTGCTTCGCAGGAGTGTGCAGGTTTCCTCACGTTGTTTCCTTAACCGAAATGCTCATGATAAATTACAAATGTAATTTATATATAGGGCGGTGGTTAAAATTTGACCGCCTTCGCCCGATTCGCCTGTGGAGCAGGAGATGGATCCTCCTCGCGTTCCCGCTCCGCTCCCTAATTAGCGTCATGACCTTCCCACAATAAGAGGCCACCACTACCCATGATCTTTTGCTGTCGGTCATGGTTTTAACCACGGCCAGCAGCGAAAGATCGTTTCCAATAACCGCCTTAAGGCTCCGCTGTTCGGCGAAAGCGGGACACACTTGCAGCGTGTGCTGTACCGTGTCCTCCAACTCAACTCTGTTCAACACCAGCAGTCTTATTGTCTAACTCACTCGGGATCACAATCGGCTTGACGGACGAAAATGATCGCGATTGCTAGCGCCTCGAAACATTGCTTTCGTGTAACAAGCGTGTAACGAAATGGTTCCGATCACGAGCACGATCAGCATCATCAAACACATGTCAAACTAAAATCATTCCGAACTGTCATTTTGCCTACAGTGAAACTAATCCTTCGTTCAATTTGCTTGAAAAATGCCTCGGAATCGCTTTCGATTGTCATGACCTTACGCGATACAAATTGTTTCATTTTCAAAGCGAGCTCGGCTTGGAAACGTCAAAATGAACGCGATTGTGATTCCGAGCGAGTTAGATAATAAGGCTGGATTAAAAAGGTTAATTAACCCAGGGCGGTGTAAGTGGGCCTTAGATTTTATCGTCGATTCAGTGTTTGGAAATCTTTCACAAAAAAAAAATCTAAAAATATTCCAAAATCGCTCGCAAGGTCACGTCACAGAGCCACTGGCGAATAAGAACGTGTTAAATACAGAACGACGTAATACTTACTGGATTATTTTTGTTATTGGTGGTATAACCAGGGCTATCAATGTTATCTCAGCAATGACCTCCACCTTGAACCGTGATGCTCTCGTACTCGGAATTCAAAGTCAATAAATCATGCTTTTATCAATTTGGGTCAATTATTACGCACCTGTGTAAATGAGAATATAAGCTATACTTAACCTACCAATAAACAAAAACAATTAATTTACTCACCCGCGACCACACGTGTAAGACAGCTACGTCTATGCGACAAATGTATGTTTTCATGCAACACCTTCCCCCTTCAACTGTCATACGAATGAACACAGTTCACGCACGCGTTACTACAAATATATAACTATGTAAGTTTATGCTAATCACGAGGACGAAGCCAAGTATAATTTAACAAACAAATAAGTACCTTACCTCGTCGTTACAGCATCATCAATGACCTGACATAGGAAACTAGCATTAGCAAATAAACCGAAGCGACAAAGTTATTATGAATGAGCTGAAAATAGCTCTTTCTTCCATTCCGACCTTCACGTTGGTGGCAAAAGCTTTGAAGTTATCAAACAAAACACGCCATTAAATATCATTTTCCTATATTGCTACATTTATTCGTCCTTCGCTTAAATTGATTGATAGTAAAAACCTGATTTCAATTTTATTAAATTATCTTATCATCATCAAATTATATATCATATCATATAAATTATATTATTAAAAATAAAAATTATCTTTTCATTTTCTTTTGCCGTCTGGATACACTTTGGTAGATAATAAATAAAATTAAGTCACATTATCCACCCCTCATTTGGACCAAATGATTTAGGCAGATGAGCCTATTATTTTGTAGGTAATAAGTTTATCTTAAAGCTAAGTACGCATAAGATATCTATTGACTAATTAGACTACCAGTTTATTTCATACTAACTGTTATATGTCTTACAAAGAAAACGAAGTAACAATTGTCTTAAGGTATTTCCTCAATTAGTTCGAAAAATGTTTTTAACGTTTTCGTCTAGAACTTACGCATTCGCACAAAAGGACACATCCGTCTCATGAAAAATGTTTTCAGCGAAATGGAAGGCTTTCTGCCATTATCATGGTAATCCAAAAACCATGAAGTAAGTTCCAAGAACTAGTTGACCAAATTGGCGGAGGGAATAATCGCCTTTGCGTGTGTGGGCTGAGAGTTCAAAGTGGAACTTTAGTTGGCGAGGTGATAAGCAAGTAGAAATTGTTTATATGGAGTGCAAGATTCATCGGCTGGCACTAAACGCTAAACCGTCTACGTGTGAACTCGTGTTGACCGCAGCAGGGATCAAAACAAGTTTTTCTTATCGATTATTAATCGATACTTCCATTCGAGTCGGCATCATGAACCGGCTTATTTTAATCAGTGCTGTGTGCATGCAGTTCGGTTGGATTAGCGGTAAGTTGATATTTGTAGTGTCGTTACATGAATCATTTTGTCAACGTGGTTTATGCGACGAGGTCTACTGCAGCCGATTCTGTTATGTTGACAAAAATACTCAATTGATAACTTAGTGCCTTTTGAACTAGCGTATTTTTTATCGTACAAAAAACAGCAAACATAAAATATTTGAGCTTTAAATCAGTGGTTTCAAGCATACTCTTAAATAATTGTGTAAGTATGAGTTTTAATAGCTGCTTGCTCTGCCCCTCGACTACGAAGTGCAAAATTCGAACTTCGGATCGTGCCGTACCTCTCAAGCTAATATTATTTAACACGAGAGTGAGCGGGACGATACCATACGAACTTCGATTTTCGAATTTCGTAGTATGGGGGCTGGGCTCGCAAAAAATCACTTCCGTCCGAGCAAGCGCTCCACATCCGGCGTTAAAAGCTTTACCTGTTTTTTGTCACGGCACGGTAATGATAAATGATTGAATAGGTCATAAAATAAATTAGCAACTGCTGCTTTAAGTTCAAATTATTTTTTTATCTACACACATATCATAAGTCCTCTATAATGCGTTCAGAAACCGTAGAAAATGACCAGCATTGCAGCACGACGACGCCTTCGCCGCCAGCCCCAGCACCACCACCACCACGAACAGTAACGATTCAACTGGTGTAATCTCGTAGAATCTAATAGTGATATCTGGTAATATATCACGGAACAACTTAGTTAAGGCACAGAATAAGTACATAATAGTACAAGTTAAGGTGGAAACTCGTAAGTGACTTATTTTGTTGTGATTACTCGTATCTGAGCTTAGGGATCGAACCCGGGACTCAGGCCACGTTCTATAACCACTAGGCCACTAGGCCATCCGGTCGTCTAAAATACAATAATTATAGGTATAGAGTTCCCATACAAGTCTCCCTATTAAGTTTGCTTTTGTTCTGGAAATCATGACACTGAGTTATCTATTGGAGGTATACTGCGTAGAGCCTGAATATTGACAGTTTCGAGTTAACCAGTAATATTATCTGTTTAAATTTGTTTTTTGTTCCAACTTTAATTAAGGTTCTCTTTCAGCAAAAAATTAAGCCTAGTTTTAGCCATGCGTCCACTCCAGATTATTAGGTCAAAATATAGGTCAAGGTCAAGGTATAGAACTAACAGTCTTTAACCAAGGTTTAAGAATTGGCGTAGATTTAATTTTCTATTACAAGTGGCCCTAAAATTTAAATATCTATCAAGAAATAGGTGAAATTATTTAAAAAAATGTACAGTGAAATTGAGAACCTCCTCCTTTTTATGTCGGTTAAAAATGCAACGTCACGGTCGCGTACTTCATCTGCTACCGAATACTTTGTAATTAAATAAAAAGTTCGTATTAGTTAGTAATAACCGAACGCGATGCTATAGAAACGTCATAATGACTGTTATTACCAATTACTGCTCATGAGCGTGGCACTGCGCAGGAGACGTGAAATCCCGATTTTTCACGGCCGAAACAATAACGAACATTAGTTAGGGAGATTCTTGTCACATGTCCATCTTTAAGTGATGAGAAGAATTGAATCGAAGGCTACTGTTTAAAGGCTTTCATACCTAAGATGGCTCAAATAATACCCACCTGAAATACGTACAGTTAGGTATTAATTTTCTGATTATTAGGGTTCCGTACCTCAAAAGGAAAAAAACGGAACCCTTATAGGATCGCTTTGTTGTCCGTCTGTCTGTCTGTCTGTGTGTCAAGACCCTTTTTCTCTGGAACGCGTGGAGGTAGCATGCAGAGTGGTTGTGCTATAAGAGCTACCTTCATAACAAATTTCAAGTTTCTTGGACAACTGGAAGTACCCTTTATGTTTTCGAATTTCGGCAATTTGTATGGAAATGGCCTTTTTATCCCTTAATTTGGCAGTGTACAGCATGATGGACATAGACAGTACATAGCACAAACGTCATAAATGAATTTTTCTGCTGTTCAAAATTATGTCATAATCCAAAGTCACTGAATGTCAAATATCATTAGCAATAGAAGTTTACTTAAAACATTTTCGTTTTGAACCATCATCAATATAAATAGCAGTCTTTTTGTATTTATTTTATTACATATTTTTAGTAGGTATAAAATCAGAAGAGACTAGAATTCAGGTTTTCACTTTTCAGTTCAGGGTTCAGGGTTTGACTGTATTTTTTGATTGCGTTCACTTAGAAGGTTGATTTTTTCACAGCTTCAAGGGACCACAGGCGAAATCTACAGACAGACATATTTTTTTAAGATTTTGAGACTTTTCTGAGTGGTTGTCCTATAAGAGCTACCTTCATACCAAATTTCAAGTTTCTAGGACAACTGGAAGTACCCTTTAGGTTTTCAAAGTACGACAATTTGTATGGAAACGACTTTTTTAATGACTGTATCTTTTGATTGCGTTAACTTAGAAGGTTGATTTTTTCACAACTTCAAGGGACCACAGGCTTGAGTATTTGATATTAATTTCAGCATGCTACCTCCACGCGTTCCAGACAAAAAAAGGTCTTGACAGACAGACAGACGGACAAACAGACAGACGGGAGCACAAAGTGATCCTATAAGGGTTCCGTTTTTTCCTTTTGAGGTACGGAACCCTAAAAATTCATCATCATTCGCCCGGGAATAATTATTTCGCCAATATCACAGATTTTATCCATCGTGCCTTGATAGGTACATAACAACGCAACGCAAAGTTTCGCGAACTAACAGACAGGTGAAGCAGGTATACTGAGCAGGTATATTGAGGAATGTTTTTACATGTCAAGGTGTTTATGACATTGACATAAGATTGATTTTTGCCTGACCTGTGGAAAAACCTTTCTCAAAGTAACTTATAGGAATAAGCAAAAAAATTAAGCAATAAAGTAAAAAAGTTACAAAAATACAATACAATACAATAACTCTTTATTGAACAATACATAACAGTCAAAACAAGAAATAGGGCACATAGAAAATACAAGGTAGCAATGGGCGGCCTTATCGCTACAGAGCGATCTCTACCAGATCTCTAAAAATGTCTGCTAATAATAATTACTTTGTGGTGAAAATCTATAAAAAGGCATTTACTTGTACTTACATGCCTCGGAAACCTACATTGGTCACATGCGCCCGGGCGACACTAATTTGATTTAATTATAGCTTGGTATCGCTTCGCAACGCTTCTCACCTCAACCCGATAACAAGGTCTGATTTAAACTTAGCTGAAAAACATCTCGATTAAATTTTAATACGATGCCACAACAGATAAACAGATACAAACTTATATCTGCTGAGGTTAAAAATATACATTATCATTTTGACTAACCCAAACACAAGCGATTGGTGTTTACTTATAGTTTGTCAATGAACGGTTTACCGAAATATTTGTTTTTATTTACGTAGTAGCCGATGTAAATTATGCTTAAATGCATTCGTATATAGCACGTGTATCGTACAATTACAATAATGTATAATGAGCTCGTTCTAATATAGATAATCGGAACAAAAACAATACCTTTCGAACCTTAATGCTTATGACGACAAATATTTATTGTAATTTCTGTGTGATTAGAATGTGAATTACTTAATGCAGCCATAGATACGAGTTTTGCTGGGAAAAAGAACTCTTGCCAAGTGTGAACATAACATACGGACGATGCACTTAAAATATAACATAAAAACAGATTAACTAAAGTATACTGTAGGTAAGAAAAATAAGTGTAACATAATTGTCCCCTATAAAAAAGGTACTCGAACCAAACAAGTGTGCTCACAGATGAGGAATAAGAACTCATAATAAAAATCTTAAATTATCGTCATGCTTCAACGGCAACAAACGGCGGAATCAATTGCAAGCATATTATATCAAAGAAACACGCAAATTCATCATCATCATTATCCTGTCGCAGTCCACTGCTGGACATAGCCATATACCAAGGTGCACCATTGGCCATTGTGGCCGCGGCCTCGAGGGTGAGAGTGAGACCCAGAGAAGAACCCAGCAGGGTTTGGCGGCATTTGAAAATTTACGCCACATTTTTCGTCGCCCATGGCTATATCTGAAGACAAGTCTCTTATCTCTTAGACGACCGGATAGCCTAGTGGTTAGAGACCCTGACTATGAAGCTTGAGGTCCCGGGTTCAAATCCCGGTCGGGGCAGATGTTTGTATGATGAATATGAATGTTTGTTCTCTGGTCTTGGATGTTTAATATGTATATATAAGTATGTTTATCCGTTGTCTAGTACCCATAGTACAGGCTTTGCCTAGTTTGGGACTAGGTCGATTGGTGTCAAATTGTCCCACGATATTTATTTATCCCACGATATTTATTAGTGCATTTTACCAGTTAATAGATTACTATAGGTATAGGTAACACACCCACACACACATACATAACATAACATAACATAATAAGTAGTTCCAGAAGGCCACAACTAAATAGTTAAATATTTCCACGGTCCAGTAAAACCCTCTATCACACTATTGAGTGTGAAAACTAGGTACCTACCTACTATAAAAACATTAAATAATATACAAGCTAAAGAGGCATTCAGGCAGGCAATTAATCTGTTTGCCACCTGCCACGCCGTTCATAATGGGAAATTGATGATCAATATCGTTAAGTAATTAATATTAAGTACCACTGCTTTAGCTGTGATTGGCTAAATTAACTTGTGCGTCAGCTTGTGTTAAACAGTTTTTGCCTTGTAAAGTCTTCTTTTGTAGCCCGGATTAACCCTCAATCAAATAATGATTTGTTCAATTCATTCAAACAAACTGTTCACTTTGATCGTTGAATCGATAATAACTTATTTGTACATTTTTGATAATTTAGAACAAAAGCGTTTCGAAAGTCCGAATAATTATTTTAAAAGCCGTTTAACATTTACAAACCGAACGCTTAAAATTTTTGCTACAATATTTGCATTCTTAAATTGCAAGATTTATTTACGCGTAGGCGGCCTTGCCTTTGTAGATGCCGCCTAACTTTCACACAAGGAATATGTCTGTTTATTGCCAAAATGGTGATTATTTTAATTAGCAATTCTTATACGTCTAAATAACTGTTAATTGATTTGTAACAGACATTATAAACTTTCCATGTAGACCTTAACTAATAGTGAAACCGTTCAACAGCGAAGTAGTTAAGGTACAAGTATATAACAGCATTAATGATTGTGTCACTACGTGAACTAATACATGAAATAGATTGATTGATACAATAAGCAATTGTTGATATCGTTGATATCGACGGTCTCTGAGAATTCTGAGAGGAGGCCTGCCCCCAGCTGAGGGACGTAAAGAAAGAAGAAAGAAAGAAAACCGTTTATTGCCACACAAAATAATTAATAGAAAAAAAAGCAATAAATACAATTTATTTTATGAAAAGTGGCAAAAGGATCGGACTCAGCATTCGCTGCGAGTGCAAACAACAAGTCTGCATCTTTGCACGTACAAGAAGGCTGGTGATGTGACGATGAATAGACGGTCGGAATGAGGTTATCAATACGGAATGTTATCAAGGCTAAGTATCTGTATCTTCCCTTTGTGGTCATCTCATTCGTACAAGTATCTGTGTTTTTTTATCTCTCAACTTATACCTCTCCCTGGACTATGACTATCCAACTTCCATAGCGCAGCGTGAGCAAAAATTAAAACCGGACAAGTGCGAGTCGGACTCGTGCACGAGGGTTCCGTACAAAGATTTCCCTACTTTTCCCCAGTGTTTTAAGTTGTCCAGTATTAGCAGAGCCCTGTCCCTAAGCAAAATGTACGCATTTTATATTGGTCTGTGACATATACAGACAGACATAAAAAATTTAGATTTTGAGAATTTTTTGAGTGGTTCTGCTATAAGAGCTACCTTCATACCAAATTTCAAGTTTCTAGGACTACTGGAAGTACCCTTTAAGTCTTCGCAGTACGGCAGTTTGTATGGAAGTTTGATTTTTTCACAGCTTCAAGGGACTTCAGGCTTGAATATTTAATGTTAATTTCAGATAGGCAGACAGACAGACGGACAACAAAGTGATCCTATAAGGGTTCCGTTTTTTTCTTTTGAGGTACGGAACTCTAAAAAGTAAAAAGTCTTGATATGAAATAATAATCTAACTAATTCACTTCTCTGAAGCCGTCAATGACCAGTAGCCAGACCATTACCAGTTAGCTTAAACACTAACGGGCTCCATCCGAGGCCTCGGGCGAGATGCAAATGGCATTTTTTTGCGTGCACGCATTAAGTACGCTTTTAAAATAGCTTAACGTGATTTCGGTCTTTGACATTCGCCAGTTTAAAAAACAACAATATTTCTAGAACGGCTAGGGGTACCTAGCCTCCTGCCTAGCTTCCTGGGTATTATATAATGTTACGAAAATAAAGTCGTTTAGGTATGAAATTTATAATCAAGAAAACCTTTTCAAGAAAAAAAATGTGTAAGTCGTGACACGAAATTAACAAGCCGTTCTAGAAGTATTGTTGTTTTTTAAACTGGCGAATGTCGAAGACCGAAATCACGTTAATTAAGTCAATTAGTAAATTTTTCACTAACATTTTTTTTTTCACGGGCCAGGAAAACATTTATCTTATGACGATACCATGAAGATGTTGACATGAATAGTAGAAAAACTTTTCTCACTTTAAATACTTAAATATTGCAATGTCATAAAAACAACCTACTGAACTGAATGTGTTAATAGTGACGTGCAAAAAAGATACATTGCCTCGCGTCGCGGTCGCGTTACTTAGTTGTTGTTAGACAAATCGAATGGAACAAATAGACGTAATTTAGAGATTAATTTATAAATTAGAGATGCATTTATCATATCAGATACTGTGGCAACACTATTACTGCTCCTCTGGTCTATAAGTAATGTTCACTAATGTAAAATGACGTAAGTCTCGCAAATTGTATCACGTCTGTAGTGTAAATAAAATACGTACCTACGGACGTCCAGGATAGGCATGACGAAACTGTGAGGATACCTTGATGCCTATGCAACCGTAAAAAAGCTTTGCCTAATCAAGACGTACCTATCTTCTTTTTTTACACGACTGCCCAGAAAAAGAGTATATTGTTTTCAGGGATCATGTAATTTCGGTAACTTTTTTGTTGTTGCTTTCGTCATTTTTGCGTGCCGGAATGGACGCAGTTTGGTCTCGCAGTTTTAACAGTTTCAAAGGTGGACATCAGATCGCACCTTTACAATTATCTTATCTTATTCTTTCTGAGAAATCTTAATGCGCTTTATGTGCAAATAAACAATAATTACCACATGCTTACTCATAGCCATGTGCGCACGACTTCACCATAACATAACCTGCACAAGGTTAAATTGAATTTCATTCCGGAGCACTTCGCCGGTTGTACAGGTGCGTTGTTCAGTATTTCTAATTATTGCGCAACGGTGAAAATAACTTCGAGGAACAGGGATTTAAAAATATTGTGCATTTATTCGTATTACTAAGGTTTTCAGTGTTCCCAACAACAACATTTTTTAAGAGCAAAAAAGTTTAACATCGCAGTTTAAGGGACTGTCTCTGCCTAACACCTTCTGAAGTGATAACTCTTCACTCAGGTACAATTTCCGTAGGTAATGTTTACATACCTACGATTGCTTTAATCATCCTTTTCCGTATTAACACCCGTGCGGAATATTTTTGGTCTTTAGTCATCTCAGTTTGCACAGGTTTTCCCATCATCTAAACAGTGATCTCAGAAGCTGTTTTTGCAGCAATTTTAATGGGTATCCGAGTTAAGTGTTCTCGCACGACCTCACTTTTAGATTATATGGGCTCTGACATGGGGCATCTTTTTACTTGAACGCTACGCTGTATTGCTTATGAGATATCTGAGATATCTTTGTAATTTGTATCTGTGACTGGTGTTAATTGGTTAGGTAAGCAGTTCTTATTAAAGGCGATCCGATCATAACTAAGTATATTGCTCTTAGTTCTGATTACGTAAGCCATGTTAGTTCTCATGCGGTTACTATTAAAGTCTATCAGTCTCACTGTGACTTGAGGAAACTCAAAACCTAGGCTAGTAAGTGACACATTTAAAGATTAAACTGTGTTTGTGTATGGTTCGTGTGGAATGCCTGTCAAAACTACATTGTCAATAGTTTGTTTGTACAAAGTAATAGAGCACTATGACAATGCACCTTATAGTAGTTCAAGAATATTAAGAACTCAAAATAGTAGACAAAAAGAAAGCGTTAGGAACCTACCAAGTAAACAAAAATAAAATATTTTTCCCTCTAATGAAAACTGAAATTCTATTTCTGCGTGTACAGTTTTATTATTTTATCACAGATTATCGACCTTTTTTTCTCATTTCCAGGCATACCCAATCCCAGCGGCGTCGGCGCATACGCATATCAAGACTCAAACGGAAATAGGTACGGTGGCACATACGGCTTGAAAGACGACCAGCTCAACGTAGGCAACCTGGGCAACCGAGGGAGCTTGGAACACTTTAACCCAGTGCCCTTCCAACCAGACTTTGACGATTTCTTCCCAGAATATTTTAGAAACTTCCAGAATCTGATACAAGAGTAAGAGGATATTGGTTGCTCAGCATGAGCTTCCGGTGAAGGTTCAGGCATGCTACCTCGGCGGTAAAAGGTTTTTCTGGCATGCGTAGGATATTTAACTACGTAATACTAAATTAATATTTTGTTTTAAACTCTAGCAGTTCAAGATAGACGCATTACATCCTCGGCAAAGGTAACGAGTTCAGTTAGCTGTGTGATTAGGCTATTTACTTTTTTCCTCTTCGTGTGTTGACTTATGTTTTTCATTATATGTGTACTTTTAATAACTGCCTATAGCATCCCCACTATTCACGTAAAGAAAGATTTAAGATGTGCCTTTCCGTAGGTATTAAAATTGACAATACTGACAATATTATCACTGGCATTATACCTAATTGTGTTTCCTGAAAATCCCGAAACCACATGATATCCATCAATAAAGTTCCCGTTAAAAACATGTCGGGAAAGACGTTGCACATGATTGTAAGCAAGACTGATAACAAGTATCAAGTTATCTTCTTCAATCGTTACTTTCTTATTAAACTCAAACCCTTCCATTTTACGCAGTCGCAGAGTAGCCCGGAGCCCATTCTTACCACCATTGCCTCCTCTGCCGCCGCTGATACCGTTTCGACCGTTTCCGCCTCTACCACCGCTGCGGCCACTTCGTCCGTTAGTTCCTGAACCATCAGAGTCTTCCCCTCTTATTTGTTGGAGTTAGAAGCGTTAGAACTTGTTCTCAACCAACCTCCCCTATCTGAGAGGCCCGCTCCGTTTAACTTTCCTCCTTCAATTAACTCAAACACAAGGTAAAACCAACAAAATTAAACGATGTGTACCCGAGACGTTTTTTACACGGATTGGTATTTGGTATTTACGAATTGGCATGACTTCTTTCACAATCAATCAAACTTTCTGTTTAGCTTACGACATTTTCTCTCGCTTACTGTATGTCTTTTCTTAAGCCCTGGTAGTTATAATTTTAAATGGATTTTAATTTAGAGACCGAGTAGAAATCGTCTTTGAAGATCATCAAACTTTTTCTTTACAATAGTAATTGATAACAAAATCAATTGCTTTGGTTTCTTTGTTGGCATTAATTTATTCAATTTGTACATCGCAAGAGACATCGTTGCAATTGCGTTTGTAACAGCTATTCAAAGCAGTATTCACTCGGTAATCTATTGAATTCCATTAATTTTTACTACACTTGGCTTATTGTGAGTTGGGCGTGTGTTGACGGTTTGTTTGGTTTGCAGGGCGTTTAACTCGAATACAGAGTATCAGAGAAAGGCATTAGAAACTGCCAAGAAAGCCTACGACATAACGTCGAATCAGGCTGGGTTCATGAATGTCGACTTCTCTAGGTTCGCTCCGTTCGGCGGCATGCCTGGTTTCGGTAATTTTGCTGCGTTTGGCAACAACGACAACAGTGCCTTCGCGTCGGGAGTAGCGGCGCCGGGGTACACTCATCAAGTGGCTGCTATTAGTCCAGATAACCCGGTAAGCCACAATAGCAACATAAGAAAGAATGTTTCAAAAGCAACATGATTGGAGAATTTTGACATGAAACTACAATGGGACTCAAACATAGTGAAATAAACGGATTGGATTTTGAGTAGCAGTCGCAGACGCTGAGTCGTGCGCTCCCAGAAGGACTACGAATTAGTAATATGTCGTCCTGAACTCGACTTACATACGTGAGTGATCCGTTTATTTCACTATGATTGGATTGGATTTCATTCTGAGTTGCGAGTATAATTCATGTTCTTTTCGTTCCATCTTGTGTTGTGCCAGACAGTCAATGTATTCAAACCTCTTTTGTTTGTTTTAACTACTATTATGTAGGTTTAATGGGGTGAAATCAAATTAGAAGCAACAACAAGTTTTTGGGATCAGATTGTTTGTTTTGTAAATACGGATAAAAGAAAATACCAAGATTTTACTTGATTCTTGATTCATGACTCACCGATTTGATTTATACCTAAGCCGACGCATATGCATATTATATACTTACACATTTACCTATCTGATTCTGCAAAGTTATAAAATACTCACCGTTACTAAAAATATAAAACCTAAGAAAATCCGATTTACTTATTAAATCTTATACGCATGGCGTCATGTTACATTACCATTTACCATTGCACGGTATGACGGCATTCATTCCTGACTAAAATGCAACGAGTCGCGCTCTGAGATCAGTTAACATAACATTTCCAGTGTCTAAGTAGATACTACATAAGTAAACAGTTCCTGTTAAACTTCATACCAAAATGTGGTTAAAATTCTAGAGCAGGAAAGGAATGGAGATGTTAATGCGCGATTTCCCCTCTGGCAAATCTCTAACATTAAGTCTGACCAAAATGATCAGAGTCTGTTAATTGTGTGCGTGTTTTTGGCATTTGTGTGACAGTTTTGTTTTAGTGTGCGTTTGTAGGAACGTAACAAATTTTGACAGGAGCGTAGACGTGTGCTGTACGTGTGTGTTCCTCGTCCCCCTCAAAAAGTGGCAGAAAAATTGTAGTGCATAG
This sequence comes from Clepsis dumicolana, assembly GCA_963691665.1. Lineage (NCBI taxonomy): Eukaryota > Metazoa > Arthropoda > Insecta > Lepidoptera > Tortricidae > Clepsis > Clepsis dumicolana. The sequence goes on from OY829508.1 coordinate 14,039,198, forward strand.
ATAAGCCAAAGGCGCCTCCCGACTGACTGCTTTATGGTAAAATTGGATTCCTTGTATTTAATTGTGAATGTTTCAGAACATGCCGAACGTGGATGTATCGCAGCGGTTCTCGGAGGTTCCCGGGGCAGGGAACTACATGAGCGTCTCCAGTTTCTCATCATCATCCTCTACCAACAACAACGGGGAACCGGCCAACCATCGTTTAGCCGAAACTATCGTCAACAACAACGGGAAAGTAACGCACTATAAGGTGGAGAACTAACGGCTCAACATCCAACGGCATCATCTGATTTAGTTTTATAACAGCATTATGTGCATCAGTAGTATTTAACTTAAGTTTAAATTACTAATAAGCAATAAAGTGCTGTGAATGTTTTATTAACATTGGACTAAGTGAATTACGAGCTCTTCCATCAGGAAATAAAGTGTACCTACACCGTAAGTGATAATGTCAGTTTGAAGAGTTTAGTATACACTTAATTACTGCACAATCGGTGCTACAATAATTTTTGATCTGTTGCTAATGGCATTGTTAGCTAGTTAAAAAACTGTACTATTATAAGTATCGTTAGGTGTAGCGCATTTACCTTACCACATCCTGAACATTATCTCAAGGTCCGAGATAAGATCAGTGATACAGCCTCGCTTGACGTATCGTGAGGACATACAATAAAACACAATGACAAAGACACTAGTTTAATTTGGCCAATTTTCCATCCAACTTCATCTTGGGCGTCGTCGTTTCGTAAGCCCAGGCATTCCTTCGTTGTGGAGCGCAGCCCTTGGCTGCTTGCCCGTTAAATTCTCTACACTTTCTACAGTAGAATTCCTTCATACCGTCATCTGTGATCTTTCTGTGGAATTTAACAGTACCTCGGTTATCAGGCAGGTCGCTTCTGGAGCGGTAAACTTGGTTTCCGTTGTCTTGGTTCCACCAGTTTATATTGTTATAGAAACTGGAAGGTTTCCACCGCATCGGGTTGGTTGCTTCATTAGGGTAGTGGTCATCTTGATCCCTAATATTCCTATTTACAAACACGGCGTCGGGATAGGCTTTATCTTTGAATCGGGTGTCAGGAGTTCTTATTTCTGTGGTGTCGACTGACTTAAGGCCGTATACGATTGGAACTTCACCGCTGTCCTCTTCTTTGTTTCTTGCATGACCCATGTTGTATGTGATAGTGTCAGCATCCGCTGGAATGGTAACTTTCTTAAATGTGTTCATCTATTTAAAAATATTAATCATTAAAAACCGGCCAAGGAGGACACGCCCAGGTTAGGGTTCCATAGCCGTTACCGAAAAGTCTTTGCATATTCTTATTTCAATAGGTACTTAGATTACTTTTTTACATGTACCTACTTACCTAAATAATTTTTGTAACTTGGTGAAATTTTCAACTATTCTATTGCTCATCAACCAGTAAAGCCTAACTTAGCTTTGACAGTTTTCCTTTTAAATTTACTATATGCACTACTGCCTACTGCTTTGTTTTTTTTTCATACTTCCAAAACCAAATTAATGTTCTAGTTTCGTTAGATGCCCTAAAATGTTCTTACCTACACCAAATTTTGTTCTAACTCACTTTGTGATGAATATGTATAATATGAATGCCGAATCATAGCTTTCTAGTCCCAAGAGTCTCCGAGCTATGCCGCGGACAGTCAGACAGATACATACGGAGAAACTATATAAGGCTTTTTGTTGACTACGGAACCCTAAAATCCTTAATCTGTACATACCATCGCTATTAGAATGAAGACCTCTTCTGTTATGGTTTTTGAGCTTTGTTGATACTACGATAGTGTGTTTGACTTCAACGTCGTCGTCGTTAATGGTGCTCGAATTAGACACTATGGAAGTAGATTCGGATTCGTCAAAGCCCAGTTTTGAGGAAATGCTTTGAGTTGCTGCAACTAATACTGAAAGAGAAAATGTTGCTGTTAAAGGCAAAAGCCAATACCCAGCTCCAGACGAACTAGGTTTGATATTCTGATTGAGGTCATACAAAGGTTATTTATTAATTAAGTAAGTAGGTATGTTATAAAAATACAATTTACGACAGTATTCTTCAGGTGTCATAGCATCCCTATTGTCTGATGCAGCATCTCCTAAACTATGGGTGGTTTCCTAAACACTGGTAGGTCACGATCTCGTTTTGAACGGACCCCGAGAATCAGTATAAGGCGTAAAAGTCCTAATAAGACATACCTACTCATTTATAGAACCTCTAAGTAGTAACGGCAGGTAGCCGGGCCTCGACCTTGGTAACTTTTTGTAAGTGGGGCTGCGGATCCGATAACTTTGGGAAATGGTAACCACTGACCTAATCTAACCACAAGGGAACTATGAAAAATGTGTGAAAAATTCAGCCTTACTCCAAAACGTGAAGCAGAAGAGGGCGGCCATGTTCTCGAGTCACGACACAAGTAAAGCTCGTCTCGCGCGTTCGCCGACTTTTATAAACAACGCAAATTGCTATAAACGATTCTCCCGCAGGAAGTAATTACCGGCGCATGCGCTGATGTACGAAACTGAGTCTTTGTCTCAAGGTGCTGTAATGATGACATTTATAAGTTAACTTTAACAGTGAGTTTTTGTGGACCGCGGACGTATTATAGCGTTAGAAACTGAGAATCGGTTAGGTAGATCAAAGCGTTAATTATTTTCGAAGAAAAACATCGTTCCATCCCTTCGTCACCCGTCGTTTTAGAATTTCTGGTTCTTGAGAACCAGGAACAGGGTACAGTAGGTAGGTAAATATTAGAAATGTACAGACCTAGCCTAGTGAGAAAGTTCCTAGCTTGACTGATGTTAGTAGTATTTTTTCACAGGTGCATTTTGTAAAACAAGCCTCCGGCAGAGATTTTGAAAACCATTTAGGTTTGAACCTACCAGTTTTACTAGAATCAACAGTGCTGTTCCGAGTACCGACAGAGAAATACAATACTTAAATACCTACTTATAAAATAATGACCAAGTAGTTCACAAATGTAAACACCACCACCTAAGTATTTACTTATTAGATAACCTCTTATACCTAGCTAGTAAGTACATAATAAACCGAAGTACTTACCTAAAGCATGAGGTTATTTGCACAGCACAATGCGTACCTACCTAGTATTAGGTACGTACCTACATTCATAATTAGCAGTTCCTCGGTCTTCCTGCGCTACGTCAATGTTTTGTTTACACTGGCACAAAAAACAGTGCAAGGAACTAGGTACCTAAGTACTTAGAATTAGAAGTCATTGAAGGTGTCACAAAAACGTTGTATAGGTAATACCTTTTTAATTTGGTGACTAACTTTTTGACAATATGATTCCCAATGGACAGAACAAAATCTAATGTTTGTCCATTATACCTAATAAACTAAATACCTACGTATGTAATGTATCTATTGTTCCAAAATTAACAAAAGTCACCTGCCTCTGCCATCTGCAAAATTACGTTGAACCTCGCAGCACTAATTCTAATACAGCGCCATCTATTATTTAATTGCAATAATGTACTTGTAGTACACTGCCATCTAGGAATAGTTCTTCAAACAAAATACAGCTATAAGGCAACTTATACATTATCTTCGTAGCCGTCTAAGAAGTTAGTTGCTTATGCGTTAGATGTCGCTAGATGTTAAATATAGATTAAAATTATATAAAAAAAAACAATAGAAATAATTGTAAATAACAAAACAAAAGATGCTTCATTATAAAATTATCAATAATATAAAGTAACGAACTTCTGCTCAATGCAAAACCAAAAAAGCATCGCCCAACGTGGGGCTCGAACCCACGACCCTGAGATTAAGAGTCTCATGCTCTACCGACTGAGCTAGCCGGGCAGTTACTGATGATTTTGAAATTTGTGTACACATTCTTATAAACATTTTTATAATATTTTTTCCAATGTAAAATTACCTATGACGTTCAAGAACACAGAAAGGTCGAATTATTTTTTTAGGGTTCCGAAGCCAAAATGACAAAAAGGAACCCTTATAGTTGCGTCATTTCCGACATGACCCTCTGTCTGTCCGCGGCATAGCTCAGAGACTATTGGTACTAGAAAGCTGTAATTTGGCATAGACATACATACATATTAATTAGGCCGAAAAAGTGCTGGGTTAAAATCTTGAAAAAAATTTTTTTGCTGTACCTACCTCCCCTGCACGTAAAGTGGGCATGATTTTTTTTTCTCGCCCACCTCATAGTGTGGGGTATCGTTGGATAGGCAGGTCTTTAAAAAATATTGGGGGTGCTCAAAGATCATTTTTCGATAGAATTATTGGTGTGCGAAATATTTAGCTTTGAAGTGCTTATATTTGGAAATTCTCAATTCGTCAGAATATTTTTTTTGAGTAAATTGTACGCACCCATATTTTTGCACTTGACTGTACCTGCCATAGGTACAGTCGAGTTCTCCAATATCTATACAGTCAACAGTTCAAAAATATCTATACACAGACCTTAGATTAGTTTAGATATTTATTAACCGTTGGCTGCACATATATTGGAGAACTCGACTGTACCTACCCATTCAGCAGAAAATTATCATTATCACAAGTGAATACAGTCATAGGTAAGTAAACATAGGTAATTCATACATAAATGTCATGCATTCAAACAAAATTAAATATAATGCTTCGTACCAAAAACTACGACTTAAGTACCCACGTACCTACCTTTAGTAAGTTACCTTCCTATAAAAACCTTATTATGTTTTACGCTTTGTCAAATCGTGATCTCGGAGCAGGCAGGTACTTAAATTGTCACCTTTTTAAAAGAGATTTATTATCACGCCTTTATTTTTTTCTTTAGGGTGAGGTACAAGCTTTTGTGCTTTTGTGAACAGCTTAAATTGTGACATCTCAATTGATATGCTTTTTGGGACTTTTGTTTTTCTTTCACATATTTTGACCACAATTTCTCTGATTTATATCGCGTTCCATTAAGCTGTTGCGTCGGGGAAGTTTGTCTTGCGTTTAATTCATTGTCAGGGTTTGAATCGCCATCTGTATAAAATTGCGGCGCAGCTTTGATTTAAATGTCTGCCTTTAAATCATAGGCTTGCTCTAGCAAAAGCGGTACCGTACTTACCACGGCTTACGCATTAAAAACCCATTAAACCCATAATTATAACCTTACCAACTTAGAAAAGTTTAAAAACCCACGACATTTGTCATTTCAAAGTTCAATATATTTCAAGAACGGGTGAACCGATTTTAAGGAAACTTAGCTAAGAACCATCTCGATTAAACTAGCTTTCGATTTAAAACAAACTGCATCGAAATCAGTCCATCCGTTTGGGAGCTATGATGCCACAGACAGATACACAGACACATAGATACACAAATTCTTACACAGGTAAAACTTAAAATAAAGAGGTCACATACTCGTATTTCATAAAATGAAGCACAGTTCCATTTTTCTGCCCCGCGAACTCTAATAAGAAAGATCTGCCGACAGACAAACAGGGAGATAGCTTGCCGGTACACAAGCGCGCTCAAAGTCAAAGAGGGTACCTTGGGGACCTGCGATCAAATGAGAGCCCGCCTGCTGTATGAGTCGTTACGATTTGCGATTACCAAGAGCTGCGAGATGGTTAAGTTGGTATGCATGGTAAGCGCCAGGTATTTGCACAGAAGTTCATTCCCTCAACTCTGCCCCGAGCACGAATATTCGAATCCTACGTAACGTAATCGGGTAGTAACGTTATTCAACATACAAATGACAATGCAAAGAAAAATCCGTTAAGCAGCTGGACCAATAAATCGATTATTTTCATTTAGTAACGTTATTGTGTCGTCATCGAAAAAAATCATATAAAAATTTATTATCAAATACGTTCACATGAGTAAGTAGGTACTTATTATCAAACCAAGTGAATCATGACCCACTGTGGAACCTTTTCGTAAAAAATGACATGGAAAATCATTATGACACTTACTGTGAGAACGTTCTACTAGGACATGTGCAAGATGATCACGTTGATGTATAAAATGACTTTTAAGGCATTCCTATAATTTGGATAAGCTTGTATCAAATTTAATTAAAATTTTTCGACACCACTTGGGCGTGTATCAAATTGTCGTCATTTTACATCACAACAATGATTCTTAGTCATTGTCTTCGTCGCAAGAAAGCAATCAACTTCAAGACACATCTTAAAAAAATGGTTTTTTTTTGCTTTTACAGTTTAGGCATAATCTTGAGAAAGCCCCAAGCGTTACACCTCAGGTAAATGTGACCGCAATACGGCAGATGCAAATGGAACAGCCTGCAATCAGCGAAGTGCTGGTAGCTACTCGTAGTATGCTTCTATGCGATCGTCCTCATAACCCAAGAAAGGGTATGAATTAATACCTACTCAACGCATAGACCTTTTAAGTAACTGATATCAGTCATAAAAGTGATTGGCTTAGCACTTTGATGTAGGTACCCGTGAAATATAATAAAATATTTGATACATCTACTTACGCAAATACTCCTCGATAGCTAAGCGACCTGGAGGTCGTTTTTTGAATCTCGCCCGATGATTAAATTCAGTGATTTCTAAAAAGTTCGTATTTTTGAATCTCACCGGTGACTAAAATTCTCATGCCTATGATGTGAAATACTAATGCCCCCGCCCACTCGTAAACTAGATCACTGAGTGACTTCTTGACCACTGGCGGTGACAGCTAACCTCAATCTACTATGTTGACTCGCTTGTTTACGACAGAAACGCAAGTTAGCTGCATGTTAGTAGACGGGTATGACATTCAAAAATAAGGCTTTTGACAAAATAGTCAAAAGGATATGTCCCGGGATATTTATAGTGATATCAATGTCATGGGTGATAATTTAGTCACCAAGTGAGATTCAAAAATCGATCCCCTGTGCCCTTAGTGTACCTACCTAATCAAAAAGCACAAAAAATACGTCTCGATCGCGTTTGCGTTAAAGTGTCATATAGTATGACAATTGTTAAACGCTAACGCGATCGAGACGTATTTCTTGGCCTGAATACCTATTAAATGCAATCATTTCATCAGACGCCAAGGTTCGCTTCTAGGCACCTCATAATTTTTCACAATAGGCTATCCTCCTGACAATTTTTCACAATAGGCTATTCTCCTGACAATTTTTCACAATAGGCTATCCTCCTGACAATTTTTCACAATAGGCTATCCTCCTGACAATTTTTCACAATAGGCTATCCTCCTGACAATTTTTCACAATAGGCTATCCTCCTGACAATTTTCAGCGTGCAAAAAGAGCAATTACTGCAATTGGATCAGCATTAACTCAACAGGAAGCACAGCTTCTTTAAAAATAGTACGCACTTACCTACGTACCTATAAGAAAAAAAAAATACGTATCGGGTAGACGCATAAAATTTACAACAAAATACACCTGAGTCCTCCCCTCTACATATTATATTTATCTAAATAAACAAGGAGTTTCTTTCCTGTTCTAAAGCTTGGCAGGAAAACTCCGCGTATCTAAAAGGAACGCTTAGAACCCTTAGAACCCTTGCGTACCCTAGACCGGAGTATTTATACCATAACACGTAACAAGCTTAATTTTTTGCACTTGCCACATCATTGGGTAAACAGCTACATCACACCTATCAATCAATATGAGATGGGTACATGAAGCCGCCTCGGCCCGCTTAGAACTTAGTTTATCTGCCGCAATCACGATTCAGACAAAAACCCAGACTGGCCCCGAGAATGCAAATTAAATGAGAACGATAAACAATTTAACATCAAACGAAAGCCGCATTTTAATTTTAGGGGTACCGTTTCGTAAAAAATAGGTAACGAATACATCGACTACGTATTTCAAGGAATAACACTAAGCACTGAAAAGTCTAGTTATTAATGATTTATGACCATCTAATTGGCGGGTTTAATAAAGGTGCCTACATTAACTTATTATTCTTTAATAGCGGATGTACCTAGTACTTGCAGTAAGTTTTGCTATTAGCTTATCTGATACTTAGTAGGTAGATGAAAGTAAAAAGCTTTTTTTTAATCTAAGACCTCAACGATTTCAGTTTCAGATACTTACCTTTAAACAAACGTACCTATAGAAATAAGCTAACCTAGGGTATTTACATTGAGAAAACAGTTTACGGCAACGACCAAGAAAAAACGACATGAGTAGGTATATACTTTAAAGTCTTCTCACTAAAGTATGTATAAGAAGTTGTGATAAAGAAGAATCCATACCCGATACCACATGGAAGCATGGAACAGGTAACTACTTCTTGTATGAATTACGATTACGATTGCTTTATGTATGATATATTCGCGGTAGCAATCCAATTTTCCCATCACGAAATGTCACAATACATGTTAAATGAAAACCAATGTTTTCCACACAAACATATTTCCCGAACTGTTAGTTTCGTGTTTTCAATTTTGTAATTGTAATCATAATGTCATTGTGATTTACTTTCGACAGTGACGAACCAACACGTCACGGTGTTGCCAGTATTCGAGTATGACGATATATTTGTTTTAATTATTTGATTAGGTAGACTTTCGGAGTGTACGAATCGATCTTACGAATACGACTCTCGTCACTGTCTTTTTGAATTTGAAGCCTATGAAGTGCTTTGGGTTAATTAAATTTGCATGAAAAATGAGCAAAAACGTCTTTATCAAACTAGGTTAATAATACAATAAATTGATTGATAATTGATGCCAAATTTTCAATGCTACGAGTAGCATCCCCTAATAACAATCAGAAGTGGCTCTACTACCAAGTTCTTATGACAAATGAAACGCTAAAAGTATTGCCATAGCATAACTAAATATAGTGCCTAATAGCGTGTACTTAATACACATTCCCTCAATCGGTACTAACTTTAGTTCTTTAAGTCAAAAAGTATTTTGTAAAAGTCTTTATCCTAAAAGGCGAGTACGGCGCGGGGTCAAATGTTAGTTTTTGTGGCCGTCGTAATTTGTCTGTCATGTTATGCACGTGACTGGGGCCCGTGCCACTGCCCCAACTAGCATTTATAAGAGTAAGAAAATGTTACTGTCTGCCCGTCAGATTTTAATATCGGAAAAGATAAAGAGTTTTCTTTAATAACCCTTCTGTCTGGCGGCATGTTTGGAGTATTGATACTTGGGTCATGCACGGATTTAATCTGGTTGTTTGTATTTTCTGTTCCCAAAAGTAAAGAGTATTGGTTATTCAAATGCTCACAATACGTAGACACCCAAAATCTGACTATGTCGGGGCCAATTTTCGTTAATGTAAGTCAAAACAAGAAATTGGACTCCACTCTCAGGTACAGAAAATTCTGGAAAGTTTAGAAGCTTCCAGGGATTAAAGAACAGCCCTTGAACAAATACACAATCGCGCGATTGCTTTATTCTGGCCACGCTTCTATAATCAATCCAATTATTCAAAAGTCGTCCTAAAGTGGCTGGCACAGCAACAAACATCGGCCGAAGTCAGCCGTCAATAACGCTTCGAGCCGATAATCACAATCGTGTTTAAATAAAAAATAAATAATAACAAAATAAACAAGAGCCTTAATCACCTTGTGCCAGAATTGAAAAGTGAGGTAGCCATGTAAGTTTATTATGTGGGATATTCTCTGCCGAGTTTCAGGTATCATCAGATCCATCGGTTTTCATTATACATAATTCAAGCTTTTCACCTTTTGAGCGTCTGACTTAGTACTTAGTTAGCCTAGAACCCTAAAATTCAATTGTTAGCCAGACACCGATTATGCCCATTTTATCGAGTTATCAAATTGTAGAATTGGGACTGGTAGAATTTAAATTATGGAGTACCTAGGTATAATGGTAGTTTTTTTTATGGAATTGCTATTAATTATTGCTCCTAAGTTAAAATTTAATTATTTTCGGAGAACCAACAACTACAAATTACAGAGTAGGTTATTTCTACTGTAACATTATAGTAAATTACAGGATATCACAACTAGAACTAAAATTAATGTAATTTAATGTTGAGGAAAGGTCTTAAACCTGTAAAAAAAAATTTGAGAGAATATCACTCCGTACTACATATTTTATGAGACCTGGACTTGTGCTACCCCAATGCCACCCATCTCTCGACTCTCTAAACAAAAATACAAGAATGTCCCATACAAACCAGTGATTGTGGCCACACGACGATGCCACTTGTAACTCGGGTTTCGTCAGAGCCGGGCTCGAATATTTTAAATTAATGTTCTGTTAAGTGTTTGTGTGTTGTGCTTTTCATAACTCTTTAACTTTCATTGTAATTACTAAGTCGGGGAATGATTGGTTGCGTTGTCTCGTCAAGTAGGTTGGAGCTTTTAAGAGTTTTAACGATGACTTTTCTTATAACGACCAATTTGAAGTTTTTCAAGTTCTTAACAACTGAAATGGTAATAAGATGACCATGCAAAAGTAACCCACCTTTTGTTTTGTCACCCAACTTTCAAATTATAAAAACCTCAGAAAAAAGACATAAAATAATCCTCACAGCACCGGGGACCGAAGGGCTGGCAGCTTCCTCGCGCAGCGTATCAGCATCGCGATACAGCGAGGGAATGCTGCCAGCATCTCCGGGACCATGCCGCGGGGGAGCAGTTTTCTAAATTTATTTTAACATTATTCACATATTAGTTACACTTTTTTCAATAGGTAGATTTTTAATCATAGTTTTTATTTAGATTAAGGTTTTTGCTTTTTGTCATGTACCTACTTATTTTATGTTGTGTAAATAAATGTATTCATTTAAATAATACTCTAATAAAAAAATACATACAGTGGAACGTAGAACCTCCTCCTTTTTTTTAAGTCGGTTAAAAATAAGCTCAAGTACAGTCAGCAACTAAAGTAGCCAAGCAACCGACGTGTTCATAATTATCTATGCACGGCTCTATTGTTATAGGCATTAAGACCTTGTGCAGATCATTGTGACCGCTTCGGTTGCTTAGCAACTTCTGCTGCCGACTGTACGTACGCTTGATATTTATTTAATCTGCGATTTCTTAAAGCCTGCTCTGTTTGTTTGAATCACCCCTCCCCCGTAAGCATTTTTTATAGTTAATTCCAAGCAGATATACAAGGAAACCAAAAGTACCTAATGAAGACTGCTCTGCCGAAAGTAATGAATAATTAACATCACCCCAAACAGGGTACCTCAGTCCACATAAATCTGAAATTTTAAGATAGAGGGGAACGCCATCTGTGCTGAAAAGGTGCAACATGCACTTGGACCTACTTTGCTAGTGGCAAAACAACTTGTAACCTTTACTGGCTTGGAATTCTGTAACAATCGGAATGACAACAGCGTTTTGTTGCTGCATTTATGAATTGTAAAATGCCTTGAAACCCGCTTCATAGTTTATGTGAGTTGAAGTGATAAGGGCTAATACACATTCTATTCCCGCGGATACTGCAAAATAAACACCTGGCATCAAAAGTTTCATACCAAATGTACGGGTTTAATTGCACTAAACCTTAGTGGGAGATCATTTGTAACACGTGCGGGCTATCTTTTCGATAATTCAAAATTTAGGGGGAAGAACAAGATATTGAATGTTTTGAAGATAAGGCCAATATTGTTAGCTATGTAATGTACACAGCGGTTTATTTAGCGGAACATAAAATCATACCTACTTACTTATAATGTCCATTAGAACATTATTCTATAATACCGATATTGGCTTTATTCTGACATGCTTTTACCCGCTTCTGCCGCTAATGCTGGTTTAAATATTGTGCATTAAAAAACCTGACCCATCATAGAATATTTTCAGAGTAAACTTCATATCTATTTTCCCTGTCATGCAATGCGATGTCACTATGACGATCACTGTGAAAGCGTTTTATGATGGGTCAGGAATCAATCGATTCCAATAGTACTTACATACATACATAGCGTCAATACCCGCTAAAGTAGAGTACTTACTTAAGCAAGTTGGGCAACCCTCAAATACCTAAATTTAATCTCAAAGTCTCCACCAAAGGATATACTTACTTAAGCAGTTCTGCCAGCGAACCTGCTCCTCAAAAATTAATAAAATTAAAGCAATTTCGCTTTTCGCCGTAACTCCACGAAAACCATTACTTGATAACGTTGCGCTGTTACCATAAATTCTAATCACAATTTTGGCGGGAAAGAAAAATATAACAGTAATAAGAAAATATGGCGCATAGTGTCGAGTCGCGTATCATAATGGTGGAATTTTCGGTGAAGCTTTGTTTGGTAAAAATTATCTACAATAGCAAATACGTTTTAGGCTGATTTGTGGAGATAGAATCACAATCCATAATTTCCTGGTTGCAGTGGAGAGTCAGGTCCCACAAATCTTTATGCAAGCAAGAAGTTACAGGTAATTTTACTTCCACAATCGGGGATTTAGTACTACTCCGTGATTCTGTTCACGAATTTGCGAAAAGTTTGTCTACAGCTCTTCTGTCTATCACAATAATACCTACGTGATTAGTTGATCACGAAACACAGACAGTAGTGGTATATTATATAGCATAAAGGTCCTGCGCAGAATGGAGCCCCTATTTGTTCACCATCACTCGACGTTTAAGATATTATCCGACCCTTATTGATGACCGGGTCTGCAGATTTCATTAAATTGTAGAACGATTTTTAAAGCATTTTTATGCCTGGAATACACAATTTATTTAATTCGCTACGTCATTATGATAATGATAACATCTGTGATACTGTTGCTTACTGTGTGTGGTCTCACTGAAATTGAACATTAAAGTAGGGATCTCACTCTCAAGGTGTCTTTGGTATGGGGTCTAAAATAAACTTAGGTTTAATAATTTTTTTTTTTTATGTAGTTTTAAAAAATGTTTGTATCGGTTTAAGGTTTCAATAAATTGAATTTAGTTTATTTTATCCCTTTTTTCACAGGGAACCATTAAGCCGTCTTTCCGTTTGACTGGCGAATATGTGTTACGAAAAAAACGCCTGTGGTAGCCTAGTGGTTTGACCAACGGCTTCTCAAACAGAGGATCGTGAGTTGAATAATAGCTGGTACTTTTACACGAGCTTTTCGGTGTAGGAAAACATTGTGAGTGAACCTGCACACTCCTGCGAAGCAATTCAATGGTGTGTGTGAAGTCCCATTCCGCACTGGGCCCGCATTATGAGAGGAGGCCTGTCCGCAAAAGTAAGTACGTTAATTAATGCTGGCGATGATGTGTTATTATACCGAATATCGCAACGTAAAGTATCAAATCGTTTTTCAGAATGCGTTAGTTATGATTAATGATCCATGCGAGTGCGAGTGGCACGTGCGACTCGTCACTGCAATGAATGAAAGCGTCAATTCTGTGGGGGGGGGGGGGGGGGGGGGTGCAGCGAAAAAATAACTCTTAACTACCCTATTGACCTAATAAAACTTAAAGTAAGCTGTTTATGCTTATAGTATAAATAACAAGATGCTGCAAGTTCCTGAACCTACCACAGAGACTGTGACAGAGTAAGTGTACAGATGTAATAAAAACTCTTCATGAAATTGTGACTGGCTGATTGAACTTTATTCCACGTCTAGTTTATTACAAGACTTTGTTTAGAGAATTTGTTTAATCTGAAAGTGGTAATAGGTACTTAGTTATTGTTTTGTTTAATTGTAAGTGAACGTACGTTACTTGCTGTTTATTTTCGTTTTTTTTTGTGTGAGTAAATGTGATCTGCCAAAATCGAAGTCGAAGTGTAAAATTTTCGATAAGTTGTGAATAACCAGAAAATGACACCCCTGTGCATGTAACAATTTCTCCACCACGCATAAACATCTCGCGATCACCAAACGTTAACGCGTGACTCCAAAAGTTAACCTTAATATTACGCGCCACCAATTTATGACGCAGCGTGTTTCCCCATTCAAATTGCAAAGAGCCATACAAACGAACTACACTGTCGCAGCTCAGGGCTGCCACGATAACGGACATGAACTTTTATTCTTACCCGACTGCGAAACGCAAAGAGGGTAATGTGTTTAACAGCCTACGAATGTATGTATGTATGTATGTTTCAGGGATGCGTTTGCGAAATATTTAGCATTAAAGTGCTCGTTTTTGTTAGAGTCAAGTGTCACTTTTAACATGAAACTACCGTGAGACTCAATCATAGTGAAATAAACGGATCACTCACGTATGTCAGTCGAGTATAGCTCGACATGTTTCGGACTAATCCGTAGTTCTTCCTCTGACAACACCTTCCTTCGACTCGTTACGTGTCCCCCCCCCCCCCTCTCTCGTACCGGCGAAACTGTTGTATAAATTTCAAAATGTGAAAAAAAAACCGTACAAATGCGAGTCGGATTCGAGCACGAGGGTTGCGTACAAAGATTGTAACGCTTTTCCCCAGTGTCTTAAGTTGCCCAGTGTTAGCAGAGCCCTGCTCCTAAGCTAGATGTACCTACGCAGTGTGGGGTCATCTTATATTGGTGTGCGAAATCTACAGACATACCTACATAAAAATTTAAGATTTTGAGAATTCTGAGTGGTTGTGCTATAAGAGCTACTTTCACACCAAATTTAAAGTTTCTAAGACAACTGGAAATACCCTTTAGGTTTTCAGGGTTAGTACGGCAATTTGTATGGAGACAGCCTTTTTAATTACTGTATCTTTTGACTGCTTTGACTTAGAAGTTTGATTTTTTCACAGTTTCAAGGGACTGCAGGCTCGAGTATTTAATATTAATTTCAGCATGCTGCCTCCATGCGTTCTAGAGAAAAAGGGTCTTGACAGACAGACAGACAGACAGACAGACAGACAGACAGACAGACAAACAGACGGATGACGAAGTGATCCTATAAGGGTTCAGTTTTTTCCTTGTAAGGTACGGAATCCTAAAAAGGAAGGTAAACGAGCTAATGAGCCACCTGATGTTAAGTAATCACCACTGCCCACAGCCATCCGCAACACCAGAGGGATTGCAGACGCGTGGCCAACCCAGAGGGCTGAGATTTACTGCCTGTCAGCAGTCATAGTATCGAAAACCAGCAGTGAACGCAACGCGCTGTCACTTTAGAGAACAACACCTATATGTGTATTAAGTACATCGAGTATCGACGAAAAAAGTAAAATTTGAACGTTGCAACCCTGGCCGCTCCCCGTGACTGGCATGATTCGGCGGGTTTCGACAAACTACCCCTTCGGTTTGCGCGGAGGGGGGAGATGTCGCAGACAGTGCCAGGTAGCGAGCGACACACTGCAACCGACAAAATGTGGTTCAACTGAACGCAGTTGAGAACATGTGTCATATTAACCAATATTAAACCTTGGGTCCATGAGGTCCCGGCGCTTACAAGAGTTGCAAAAGCGCTTGGTCGATGCAACTTGTGACCAAAGGGCTGGCAGTTTCCTCTCTCAAAGAATCAGCATCGCTGTTCAGCGATGTAACGCTGCCAGCCTTTTGGGTACCATGCCACAGGGGCCTTAATATTTAGATTTCATTTAGTTTCAAGTTTTATTTTAATTAGATTTAGCTTGGATTTAATGCCTTGTAAATTGCTTTTATCATGTAAATAAATATCTTTCCATATTAACCACTGTTCAAGGTGAACGATACACTATGAGAGATACGACGATACCGATTTTTATTGACTCACCTGATGGACTTGATTCCGCGATGCTACGGACTTTATTTGCCAGTTTTCCTAAAGGAAATGATGTTTCCTGATTTTCAGAGGGTTTGATGTACTGGCGAAAAGACGATTTGCTTAATGCCTGAGCCGAATTAAATTGTTTGGTCCTGCTACGAGTACATAGTGAATGATGATGATGATAGTATTTTCGCTACAGTATCTAGTTGCAGTTGCTAAAGAGCACTTTAGTTATAATAACGTAGGAAAGAAGAAGAAAGCTAATTCTGCAGAATATTGGATGGACATAATCAATCCGACGTATCACATCAGGCTCACGAGAATAATGTATGAGCTTATAATTTTTATACATATAGAGGTATCGTTCTACCTTTTCTCTAAAGGGAGTGGGTGATCCATTAGTGAGATGACGATTGACAGTATTTAATATTATACCTACTGTTGGCTTTTAAAGCAAGCACCTTGGTGCTACCGTGGTCATCAAGATGTTTCACTGACAGCCTGCCTCGCTGGCGTGCCAGCGGTTTTGCTAGCCACAATCATCCTCTTTAGTCTCAAAAACAAAAGAATAAAACCACGTATTCAGATATAAAGCGACCAACTTCCTAAGTCAAAGTTTCAAAGACGTCATCAAGCTTGTTTTTTTTTGCGTTTTCCTAAAAAAGTAACTAGTCCCGATGACAGCAGCCAACTGTGTCAACAGTAGCCCTTGCGCAAACAAGCAGACGACTTGTTTGGGCTCCGCACACACAATAAATAAACCAACCAAGTTTTATCCACTGCTTGATTTAGTTACTTACTTGACGAATTATCTTGTGAAACGTGACTAGTTTTGGGTATTTCGGAAAGCATCTTTATCTTAATTAACTTTTATTAAATTTTCAAACTTAATATTGTCAAGAAAAATGGTAAGAAGGTAAGGTTCAGTGACTGGGCCACGGTCGGGATTCACAGGAGTAGGACTAAACTTTACGAACTATATGAAATGAAAAGCTACAATAACGACCCCACATTTAGAGACTATGTTAAAAGATATTCGAAACTATTTAAAAAAGTTTGTGTGGCCGCCAAAGCGGAATATTTATTATTTATTTTATAATATATATAGCTCGATACCCACTGACTCACTCACTCACTGACATGCTGTTTTGAAGAACCCACGAGGGGTGGGGTGGAACTGTATACACCACCGTATCCAAAATGCCGCCCCGACCCCAGGAAAAATACGAAATTGACCTGAACGTGGAAAGTAACCTGACTCTGGTAGCGGCTCTCTGCAACGGCTCGACCTACCGAGTTTGCCCGAAACTAAAGTCGCTCAGAACAGCCAGCCAATGGGTGAGCCGGTCAAAATCTTTTCAAAATGGCGAAAACAAGATGGCCGCCATACAAAATTGAAACGCGATTATCTCGCAAACCAGTCGAGATGGATGACAGGTGCTCGACCAAATGTCATTCAGGGTGGGAGGGGTAATCTATCGGGATATTTTTTTTTTCAAGATGGCGGATTCAAAATGGCGGCGTTTTTTTTTTTACTCTGATCCTATTGAAATTTTGCATCCAGGGCTCTCGAGGGTAACTGAATCAAACACCGTAATTAGTTTTTCAATTTCTCAATTTTCCAAGATGGCCGCCATACAATGTTATGTCTGACTCACTGACTTACTGTTGTTTTGTAGCAGCCTTTAGAGGTTGGGTTCGACTCTATACACCATCACATCAGAAATGCCGCCACGACCAACAAAAAAATACATAATCGACCTGAACTTGGAAACTGACCCGACACATGAGGTAGCTCTCTGTAACGACTTGACCTACAGAGTTTGCCCGAAACTAAAGTCGCTCAAAACAGCCAACCAATGGGTGAGCCGGTCAAAGTTTTTTCAAAATGGCGAAAACAAGATGGCCGCCATACAAAATTGATTGTTGGTTAGTTTGGTAGTTTGATAAGTTGATAGTTGGTTAGTTTGGTAGTTTGATAGTTGGTTAGTTTGGTAGTTTGATAGTTTGATACTTGGTTGGTTAGTTAGTTTGGTAGTTTGATAGTTTTTCAGTTGGTTAGTTTGTTAGTTGGTTGGTTGTTTGGTTGATTGGTTAGTTGGTTAGTTTATTGGTTGTTTGGTTGGTTGGTTAGTTGGTTAGGTTGTTAGTTGATTGGAGTGCGTCCTGCGCGTAACCCTGGTAGTGAAACCGGGATCGCGGGCTGCTGTATTTTTCAAGACTGAAGCCACGAGGAGTGAACCTCTATAAAAACACAGGCGGCATCGGCAGGGGAGGGCAAGTACTCCCGAACCTGCTCCGGCCACGGTGCCGTCTCAGTCTCCCCGTCCCGGGGCGGCAAGTGGGCTTCTCGGTCGCAACCTTCGGGATATCCCGTGGCGTGCCACAATGGCCAATAGGGAAAGCGTGTGGTTTTTAGTGGGTATGCTCACCTTATGTGGGAGAGCCCCACAGACCTCCGTGTTGCCTCGAACACGGGACATGCATAAGGCGCATTTTCCACACTATAATAAAAAAAAAAAAAAAAAAGAGGTTGTTAGTTGGTTAGGTTTATGGTTTGATAGTTGATAGTTGATTAGTTTGTTAGTTGTTTAGTTGCTTAGTTTGATAGTTGGATTAAAAAAAAACATGGTGGCAGGGAACCCTCCCAAAATTATTTATAAATACTATTTCAATAGGCTAAATCAGCAAAAGTAAACCTTAAAATATGACATTCTTCTTTCAATCAATTCCGATATGTCTTCTATTGATATCTTTTGTAATTTGTAGCATTCTAAACTTGTATGCCTTTTGCCACTCCACAAACACTTATTTTTAAATTTTAAATTAGTTAACAAGCAGTGGGTGATAAATCCATTTATGCAGCAAAAGTTAACTTTTTTGCACTAACACGTACGCACTTAATTACAGCGACAGCGAACATCATCAACTGTATGTCGAGCAGTGCGCGGAAGTCAGCGTGGCGGCGCCGCGCCGTGGTTGATGTGTGCACGCCCATATTACATCCTACACGTGCCTCCTGGGTGATGCTAAATGAGCGGCGTCTATTGCTAAACTTTCCAATAATATGTTTTATTTTATCACACAGTTGACTTGGAGCGAAACTGGAAGAGTTGCCAAAGAAAGGAAGGTACGGCACTTTGTACCATTGACAACTGCGAACACCAACTCGACGCAATAAATGTGATTACCAACGATACAATACGACCTGGCTATATTAATTAAAAACATTTTAATTCTCGGACCTCGGGGATTTTTTCCATGTTAGGTTTTTAATTTAATTAATGTTATTATCAGTTATTTTGTTTTTATGTGTTTTGTTGTAATAAACATGATTGTTTAAATTTTATCCTTTTTTTATGGTATCATGTAAGGACCTTATTCATAAACGTCACTTCAGACTCCATTAGCTAAAACACATTTTGTCTTCTTCCTACTAATGAAAATGTCAATGTACCAAAAAAGACCAACGGTCTTTAACGGCATTTTAATTAAAAAATGTTTATGAATAACATGGTAATTGAGATCAGCTATGTAATGTCATTGATTAGATATTGCAATTTGAAAAAAATCTTATTCCTTTTATGATTTCGTTTAAAAAATAACTCACATTCAATGAAATAGATCCAGGGCATTTTAGTTATAATAGGTTAGGTTGAAACTGCGACCCATGCAAAAACGAATCGCTGCAAGGAAAGTACATTAGATTGGGTTAGAATTGCAAACCCTACAGAAACGAATCGCAACCAGGAAAGTGGGTGAGGTTAGGTTAGAACTGCGACCCTTACAGAAACATCGCAACCAAGAAAGTGGGTTAGGTTAGGTTAGAACTGCGATCCTTCAGAACCGAAACGCTACCAGGAAAGTAGGTTAGGTTAGGTTAAAACTGCGATCCTTCATAATCGAAACTACCTAGCTACCAGGAAAGAAGGTTAGGCATAAGAATAAATAATAACATAGTAGAACGGAAACTCCCGCTCCAGACGGGCTCAAGGTCACGATATTAGAGTATTTGTTAAATAGACTACTCAGTCAGGCTGTCACAGCCGGCGTCACCGCACGCGCGTTTGGTTGTTTATAATTTGGTTGTAATAGTTTTACGTGAGCCTCTATGTATTTTATTTATGTTTATAGGTAAGTAATACTTACTTAAATCACCTTAAATGGCTTCATTTGGTATGGCACATATAGTAACTTCTTATGTAGAAGTGTCTATAATTATGTAGTTACGTAATAATGATTTATAAATCTCATATTTTGTAAAACTGAAATAAAAATAAAATAATGATTTCAAATTAAAGAAAAACTTATATCTTAGTGATATTATCTTTAGTCGCAAGTACCTAATATTTAACAGCAAGCAACCCTCGCAACACGCCTGGATGACAGAGGGGTCTAACGACGTGAAGGGGGGAGTAGGTATATAAATTACGGCGTTTTGGACTAGGTCAAAATAGATTCTGTTCTACTATGTTATTATTTATTCTTATGGGTTAGGTTAGGTTAGAACTGCGACCCTTCAAAACCGAATCGCTACCAGGAAAGTAGGTTAGAACTGCGATCCTTCAGAACCGAACCGCTACCAGGAAAGTAGGTTAGGTTAGGTTGGAACTGCGATACTTCAGAACCGAATCGCTACCAGGAAAGAAGGTTAGGTTAGAACTGCGATCCTTCAGAACCGAATCGCTACCAGGAAAGTAGGTTAGGTTAGGTTAGAACTGCGATCCTTCAGAACAGAATCGCTACCAGGAAAGTAGGTTAGGTTAGGTTAGAACTGCGATCCTTCAGAACAGAATCAACGAACCTAAATACCATACCATCGTAACATAAAAATAGCTCGATACCCACTCACTCACTGACTGACATGCTGTTTTGAAGAACCCAAGAGGGGTAGGATCAAACTGTATACGTCATCGTATCCGAAATGCCGCCTCGACCCCAGAAAAAATACGAAATTGACCTGAACGTGGAAAGTGACCTGACTCAGGTAGCGGCTCTCTGCAACGGCTCGACCTACCGAGTTTGCCCGAAACTAAAGTTGCTCAGAACAGCCAGGCAATGGGTGAGCCGGTCAAAACCTTTTCAAAATGGCGAAAACAAGATGGCCGCCATACAAAATTGAAACGCGATTATCTCGCAAACCAATAGAGATTGATGACAGGTGCTCGACCAAATGTCATTCAGGGTGGGAGGGGTAATCTATCGGGATATTTTTTTTTTCAAGATGGCGGATTCAAAATGGCGGCGTTTTTTTTTTTACTCTGATCCGATTGAAATTTTGCATCCAGGGCTCTTGAGGGCCACTGAATCAAACGCTGTAATTGGTTTTTCGATTTTACGATTTTCCAAGATGGCCGCCATACGATGGAAAATCTGGCTCACTGACATGCTGTTTTGAAGAACCCATGAAGGGTGGGGTTCAAATCTCTACAACATCGCATCAGAAATGCCGCCTCGACCACTAAAAAAGTATGAAATTGACCTGAATGTGGAAATTGACCTGACACATGGGTAGTTCTCCGCGACGACTATACTTACCGAGTTTGCCCGGAACTAAAGTCGCTCAGAACAGCCAGCCAATGGGTAAGCCGGTCAAAGTTTTTCAAAATGGCGAAAACAAGATGGCCGCAATACAAAATTGAAAAGCGAATATCTCAGAGGCCAGTCTAGATAGATATAAGGTGCTTGAACTAATGTTGTTCAAAATTAAAGCAATTTTTTTTTCCAAAATGGCGGATTCAAAATGGCGGCGAAATTTTTTTTTGTTTGATTCGATTGAAATTTTGCATCCAGGGCTCTTGAAGGCCACAATATTCAATGCGATAATTATTTTTTTGATATCTCAATTTTCCAAGATGGCCGCCATACAATGTTATGTCTGACTCACTGACTTATTGTTGTTTTGTAGCAGCCTTTACAGGTTGGGTTCGACACTATATACCATCGCATCAAAAATGCCGCCACGACCAATAAAAAAATATGAAATCGACCTGAACTTGGAAACTGACCCGACACATGGGGTAGCTCTCCGCAACGACTTCACCAATCGAGTTTACACGAAACTAAAGTCTCTCAGAACAGCCGACCGAAGGAAGAGCGAATGATTTTTTTTTAAAGGCCAAAAAAAGATGACTGCCATACAAAATTGATTGAATCGCGGATTTTTTTTTTTAATCCGAGCATGCCAAAATTTCGCTTCCGGGGCTCTTCAATGCGACCGAATGCAACGGTTACGTAGTAATTTGTTTTTCAGTGCCGAAATTTTCCAAGATGGTCGTCTTACAATGTAACGTCTCACCTCACTGTTGTTTTATAGAAACCTTTAGAGATAGGGTTCGACTTTATACACCATCGTATCAGAAATTTTATAAGTACAAGTACCAAAAAATACAAAAACGACCTGAACATGAAAAATAATTCAACACAGGTAGCGGCGCTTCGTAATGTCATCACCTATCGAGTTTGTCTGGAACTAAAGTCATTCAGAACAGCCGGCCGAAGGATGAGCTGGTGAAAATTTTTTTAAATGCCAAAACAAGTTGGCTGCCGTATAAAATTGATTGAATCGCGGTTTTTTTGAATCTGATTTTTATTCAATGTAAGTTTCAGTTCCCAAAATTCTTATTACAAAGATAATCGTTTCATCGGTGTTGCTTGATAATACGTTTCAATGACAGTACATTTGATACAGTTAGATCATTTTTAGGGTTCCGTACCTCAAAAGGAAAAAAAATAACCCTTATAGGATCACTTTGTTGTCCGTCTGTCTGTCTGTCAAGACTCTTTTTCTCTGGAACGCGTAGAGGTAGCATGCTGATATTAATATCAAACACTCAACCCTGCGGGCCCTTGAGCTGTGAAAAAATCAAACCTCTAAGTCAACGCAATCAAAAGATACAGTCATTAAAAAGGCTATTTCCGTACAAATTGCCGAAATCCGAAAACCTAAAGGGTACTTCCACTTGTCCGAGAAACTTGAAATTTGGTATGAATAGCACAACTACTCAGAAAAGTCTCAAAATCTTAAATTTTTATGTCTCTCTGTAGATTTCGCAGAGCAATATAAGTTGACCCCACACAGCGTACATTTTGCTTAGGAGCAGGGCACTGCTAACACTGGAATCTTAAAACACTGGGGAAAAGCGGTAAAATCTTTCTACGGAACCCTCGTGTGCGAGTCCGACTCGCACTTGGCCAGTTTTTTAAAAATTTGGTACACGGAATTGACTCGGGGTCGGGGCACCCGGAGTAGAGTTGGTTAGGTTTAGTTTATTTATTTTTGTGACGACCCAGAGTAGGCCAGAGACGTTCCTTTGTTCGTTAGTTGGTTAAATGGTTTGTTGGTTAGTTATGAAGGGGAAAACAATATATGCAAAGAAACAAGCAGAGTAGGTTGGCCGCACTACATTTGTGTTTGCTGGCATTACCGGGAGCTCTACTGTATCTTCCTCTTCTCTCCGATAGGAGATAAGGGTCGGTAAGAGAATAAACAGTTAGATACTATAGGAAATGTCAGTAATCAAATGCGTAACACTTGCTACTGTTATTTCTAGCAACAAACAACCTGTTCTTCCCCTCCTCTCGTGAGAGAAGCTGGTTTGTAAGAAAATTCATCGTTGTTTACTTACTTACTTACTTACTTAATATCAGTAATTAGTAATAAAATTGCCATGGCGTCCTTAAACACAGTATTAACCCTACTAAATGCAAATTTTAAACTATATTCCAATGTATGAAGGGGACAACAATACGCTAAGTAGCAAGCAAAGTAGAACGGCCCCAATGCATTTGTATTTGTTAGCATTACCGGGTGTTGTACTGTATCTTTCCTTTCTCTTCGATAGGACGTAAGATTTGTAGGAAAATAAGCTGTTGGACTCTCTCGGAAATGTAGGTAAGTATTTTTTTATTACTTGCTACTATTATTTCTAACAATAAACATCCTGTTTTACTCCTCCTTCCCCGTAGTATAAGTATGGTTTACGAGAAAATTTAGCACACGTCCATCTTAGGTTCATGTCGAAAAAGGCAAAACTAGCTGTACACAGTGGAGGGCTGGTACCTACGCTTAAACATGTCATAAAATTTATGATGACATTATAGGTAGAGTTGTTTGGAAAATTATTCCGACCAGCACTTGCTAATACTGCCCCAAATAAGCGAGCCTACTATGCCAAAAAGATATTATGGAATGCCCGTCCGCGAACGTCAACCTTCATCCCAAATTTCAAGTTTCTAGAACTAAAAACAATTACTTTGCTCACCCGCGACCACTAATGACAAATAGTTATATCTGTGCGGCAAATGCATGTTTCCATGCACCACTACAACCACTGTAGTAGAAGTGGTGGCATGTTGAGCGGTTGTTGTTGTGCTTCGTCAATGGCCTTGTGGAGAGTGCCTAAACGCGTCAGCGTTTAGTTTAGTGGTGGTGGTGATAGTTGGGTCTGTGTGGCATGTGTTGATTCGTGTAGCAGTGGAGGCGGAGGTGTTGCATGGAAACATACATTTGCCGCACAGATATAACTATTTGTCATTAGTGGTCGCGGGTGAGCAAAGTAATTGTTTTTAGTTCATAAATATGGACCTCCGCGAAGTAACGCCTGATTCAATAAATTATTTCAAGTTTCTAGGACTACTGTAAGCACCCTATAGGTTTTCAATCCACGGCAATTTGTATGGAAACCTTTTCATCACTTCCAATGAACACTTCGCCAACTCGAAAATCGTAGGTTTACACGAGAAAGTCCAAATGCAAAAACGTTTATAATTTCTTTATTATTACAGCTATTTTCATAAAAAAATCTGTGCGAGTTGTTAATTTATTGTTTCGTAAAAATGCGTGCATAATAAGATTTCAAAAATGCTTTTCAGTTTGAGACGAGAAAATTGTATTCATAATTCGATTACCTCCGCCAACTCACAATTAGCTGAGAATAAAAACCTATAAAAAGAAAAGAAATGAAATTTCTGGGGTTGGTCCTTTAATTAGGAACTATGTTATCATTTGCGCAGTCGGGTGCCGTCTTTTTGTATTTGTAGGCCCTCATTAGGTACCTAAGGCAGCCGACTGCGCAAAAGTTAACACAGTTCTTCAATTTAGTACCAATTTCGTATTTAACTTTTTACAGGTTTTTTTTCGTCTGAGGTTTTTCAAATTAATTTTTTTTGACACTTTTTACATATCATTCACTTTCCAAGATATTAGATTCTGGTTACCGAATTTTGCCATACTGAAGACATCAACGGGCTCTCACGTTTTTGATTTGAACTTGAAAAAACCCCCTTGACATTTTAATTTTAAAATCTGATATCTCAAAAACAACTAAAGCGAATTTGATGAAACACATCTTAGAACCATCGCTGGAAAACCAGCTTTCAAATAAAAACACGCATTCAAATCGGTCCAACCGTTTAAGAGCTACGGTGCTACAGACAGATACACAAACACACAGACACGCACAGCGGTCAAACTTATAATACCCCTCTTTTTGCGTCAAAAAATTATTTTGAAAAGGACTGAATTATATGACTAAATGTCAAAATTAGGCTCCTACAAGTAATTGGCTTTTCTTTACGATGAAAAAAAAAACGATTTTTTGACAATCTCATTTGTGAATAAGGCGTAACGCTTTTTTCCGCCTAGCCCAACGCGCTCCAAGTTTCTTATGAATTTATTTCCAACGCCTTTAGTGACCTTAAGATAGTTCGTATAGCAGTGTAACGTCGCAAAATGTATCGCCTGACGTAGATATACTGGATATATCACTTACTTTTTTTAAAGTTAACAAAGACAATGTGGGAATGTCTGAGTGTGCTACAGTATATATAAAGGGCTATAAAATATGACGAAAAAGTAAATACTTAAGGTTAGAAATACAATATAAGCCTAAAGACCGCTAAATTTTTGCCTTTAATTAAAACTATGCTGAACGAGCACTATCTGTCAACTTGTAGGTACGTGAGTTTTGTGGCTGAATTTAAAAATCAATCTATAGTATTTAATGTATGTATCTGTTATCATCATTTATGTGTATTTCATGCTTATTACGTATTTTTTTTAGTGTACCTACCTGCTATAAATTCGTTACCTAAAAACTTTCTAAATACACTCGCGGTCAAATAATACGGGTTACTACGAAAAACTAGAATATCTCCTAAAGTAATAGAGCTAGCGGCATGGATTAAACCGTATGTTGGAGATAATTTGTTAGTTAATAAAATAACATTAAATGTAGAAAACGTTATTTGTTTGTTTATTAAAATTACATAAGAAACAAAATGCCAACAATTATTGCTTAGGAAAATCAAAAGACGTTTCCTCACATACCGCACAAAAACAAAATGAATACTTCGTATTGCTTCCACGGGCCCTTCTTACAGCTGTCAGATGATTAGGCATGCTGTTTATAAAATTCTTAAGCGATGTTGCAGTATATTGGTCTATTATTCCACTAACGCATGTTTCAGGTCTCTAAGTGTAGCTGGGGCGGGGTTCTGTTGTCTTATACACCTCCCAAGCTCGTCCCAAGCGTGCTCAATCGGATTTAAGTAAGGGCTTCTCGAGGGCCAGTCCATGCAATTGATGCCAACGTCTTGAAAATACTCATTTACGATTTGAGCTGTATGTGGCCTAGCGTTGTCATGCATGAATATGGAATATTCACCCATAATCACTAAGTATGGGCCAACATGCTCATCAAAGATCTCTTCTACATATCTTACATTATTTAGCGTACCATTTTCTCTCAGCACTAACTCCGTGCGACTCTCTGAAGAGACCGCAGCCCAAACCATAACAGATCCACCGTCGAACGATACTTTTTCCTCAAAACAAGCTGGAATAAAAAGTTCCCATGGTCGTCGGTAGACTCCTCGCCGCCCATCATTTGCATAGAGCATAAATCTGGATTCGTCACAAAACATTACTCTTACCCATTCTTCGTCTCCCCATTGTGCATGTTCGCTGGCTGCTACTCGGTGTTTCCTTTCACAATTTGGGCCATTTGCGGGTCTACGTGGGGTCGAATTGGCTTCTTGGAGCCGCCGCCTCACAGTCCGATTGCTTACGTCGTCTCTTCGGGTCTCTCGAAGTTGATTTGTTACTTCAAGTGCCGTGAGGTGCCGATTTCGTAGCATGCTCGTAACAATAAATCGATCCTCTCGAGCCTTGGTACATCTCGGTCTGCGGTTCCTGGTCTTTCTATGTTTAGCCCAGTTTCTCAGTTACGTTGGACGACTCTCTGCACCGTAGAAAGTGACACGCCTGTTACTCTCGCTGTACTTCTCTGACTTCTGCCTTCTTACAGCACAGTGACGATACGTGTACATTCATCTTGTGTTAGCGACATGATAGTAATTCAATAATGACCGTGAAAGACGGCAATGACTGCCTTTTATCATTTTGATTTAACAAATTGAAATCAAAATTCGAGAAGAAAGCAAAAGTAAAACAAACGTGATTTGAATTTATTACCAAATTCGAGCATTTTTAAATTTGTTCTTAATGTTCACGTTATATGTAATATTCAAGGTTTTATATCATACGGTATTAAGATTATCTTTAATATAAAGTTATTTTTATGCATGTACCATTATTAAATTGCAAGATACAGAGTATTTTGTCGCTGACCCGTTTTATTTGACCGCGAGTGTAGCACCACCTGCTTTAATCTGTTCTTACCTTCATTCCATTATAGTTACCGAGTAGTGATCGCTCTGTTGCGAGAAGGCCGCCTATCGTTACCTTTTACTTTCCTTGTGCTTTTTTTTCTGTCATGCTTGTTATATGATATGGTGTTCTTTAAAGAGTTATTAGTATCATAAATATTAAAAAAAAACAGGGTGGCAGTGAACCCTCCGCGGGCTCCTCAAGGAAACGAATCGCTACCATAAAAGTGGGTTAGGTTAGGTAAGAACTGCGATCCTTCAGAACCGAATCCCTACCAGGAAAGTAGGTTAGGTTAGGTTAGGTTAGAACTGCGATCCTTCAAAACCGAAACGCTACCAGGAAAGTAGGTTAGGTTAGGTTAAAACTGCGATCCTTCAGAACCGAATCGCTACCAGGAAAGTAGGTTAGGTTAGGTTAAAACTGTGACCCCTACAGTAAAGAATCGCTACCAGAAAAGTGGGTTAGGTTAGGTTAGAACTGCGAACCCTGCAGAAACGAATCGCTACCAGGAAAGTAGGTTAGGTTAGGTTAGAACTGCGATCTTTCAGAACCGAATCGCTACCAGTAACGTAGGTTAGGTTAAAACTGCGCTCCTTCAGAACCTAATCGCTACCAGGAAAGTAGATAAGGTTAGGTTAGAACTGCGATCCTACAGAACCGAATCGCTACCAGGAAAGTAGCTTAGGTTAAGTTAGAACTGCGATCCTTCAGAACCGAATCGCTACCAGGTAAGAAGGTTAGGTTAGAACTGCGATTCTTCAGAACCGAATCGCTACCAGGAAAGTAGGTTAGGTTAGGTTAGAACTGCGATCCTTCAGAACCGAATCGCTACCAGGAAAGTAGGTTAGGTTAGGTTAGAACTGCGATCCTTCAGAACCGAATCGCTACCAGGAAAGTAGGTTAGGTTAGAACTGCGATCCTTCAGAACTGAATCAACGAACCAAAGTACCATACCATCGTAACATAAAAATAAATGTTAATACAAACTAATTCTATACCGTCCTATACCATCAAGTGAGATAGGGGTCAATTTATTGGTGAGATTATAGTTAAAAAAAGACACGTCTATAAACGCATAAAGGAAAAAATAGATAAGGTTAGAAAAAAAAAGGTGGCAGGGAACCATCCGCGGGGCCCTCGGGCCCCGCGGCCCCCACGCGAATTACTAGTTATAATATATATAGCTCGATACCCACTCACTCACTGACATGCTGTTTTGAAGAACCCAGGAGGGGTGGGGTGGAACTGTATACATCATCGTATCCAAAATTCCGCCCCGACCCCAGGAAAAATACGAAATCGACCTGAATGTGGAAAGTAACCTGACACATGGGGTAGCTCTCTGTAACGACTTTACCTACCGAGTTTGCCCGAAACCAAAGTGGCTCAGAACAGCCAGCCAATGGGTGAGCCGGTCAAAGTTTTTTCAAAATGGCGAAAACAAGATGGCCGCCATACAAAATTGAAACGCGATTATCTCGCAAACCAGTCGAGATTGATGACAGGTGCTCGACCAAATGTCATTCAGGGTGGGAGGGGTAATGTATCGGGATATTTTTTTTTCCAAGATGGCGGATTCAAAATGGCGGCCATTTTCTTTTTTGCTCTGATTCGATTGAAATTTTGCATCCAGGGCTCTTGAGGGCCACTGAATCAAACGCCGTAATTGGTTTTCCGATTTTTCAATTTTCCAAGATGGCCGCCATACGATGGAAAATCTGGCTCACTGACATGCTGTTTTGAAGAACCCATGAAGGGTGGGGTACAACTCTCTACAACATCGCATCAGAAATGCCGCCTCGACCACTAAAAAAGTATGAAATTGACCTGAATGTGGAAATTGACCAGACACATGAGTAGTTCTCCGCGACGACTTGACCTACCGAGTTTGCCCGGAACTAAAGTCGCTCAGAACAGCTAGCCAATGGGTAAGCCGGTCAAAGTTTTTCAAAATGGCGAAAACAAGATGGCCGCCATACAAAATTGAAAAGCGAATATCTCAGAGGCCAGTCTAGATAGATACAAGGTGCTTGAACTAATGTTGTTCAAAATAGGAAGGGTAATCTAATGAAGCTATTTTTTTTTCCAAGATGGCGGATTCAAAATGGCGGCAAAATTTTTTTTTGTTCGATTCGATTGAAATTTTGCATCCAGGGCTCTTGAAGGCCACGGTATTCAACGCCATAATTATTTTTTCGATTTCTCAATTTTCCAAGATGGCCGCCATACAATGTTATGTGTGACTCACTGACTTACTGTTGTTTTGTAGCAACCTTTAGAGGTTGGGTTCGACTCTATACACCATCACATCAGAAATGCCGCCACGACCAACAAAAAAATATGAAATCGACCTGAACTTGGAAACTGACCCGACACATGGGGTAGCTCTCTGTAACGACTTGACCTACCGAGTTTGCCCGAAACTGAAGTCGCTCAGAACAGCCAGCCTTGGTGAGCCGGTCAAAGTTTTTTCAAAATGGCGAAAACAAGATGGCCGCCATACAAAATTGATTGTTGGTTAGTTTGGTAGTTTGATAAGTTGATAGTTGGTTAGTTTGATAGTTTGATATGTTATGTCTGACTCACTGACTTATTTTTGTTTTGTAGCAGCCTTTAGAGGTTGGGTTCGACACTATATACCATCGCATCAAAAATGCCGCCACGACCAACAAAAAAATATGAAATCGACCTGAACTTGGAAACTGACCCGACACATGGGGTAGCTCTCCGCAACGACTTCACCAATCGAGTTTACACGAAACTAAAGTCTCTCAGAACAGCCGACCGAAGTAAGAGCGGATGATTTTTTTTTAAAGGCCAAAAAAAGATGGCTGCCATACAAAATTGTTTGAATAGCGGATTTTTTTTTAATCCGAGCATGCCGAAATTTCGCTTCCGGGGCTCTTTAAGGCTACCGAATGCAACGGTAACGTCGTAATTTGTTTTTCAGTTCCGAAATTTTCCAAGATGGTCGTCTTACAATGTAACGTCTCACCTCACTGTTGTTTTATAGAAACCTTTAGAGGTAGGGTTCGACTTTGTACACCATCGTATCTGAAATTCTATAAGTACAAGTACCAAAAAATACAAAAACGACCTGAACATGAAAAATAATTCAACACAGGTAGCGGCGCTTCGTAATGTCATCACCTATCGAGTTTGTCTGGAACTAAAATCATTCAGAACAGCCGGCGGAAGGATGAGCTGGTGAAATTTTTTTTAAATGCCAAAACAAGTTGGCTGCCGTATAAAATTGATTGAATCGCGGTTTTTTTTAATCTGATTTTTATTCAATGTAAGTTTCAGTTCCCAAAATTCTTATTACAAAGAAAATCGTTTCATCGGTGTTGCTTGATAATACGTTTCAATGACAGTACATTTGATACAGTTAGATTATTTTTAGGGTTCCGTACCTCAAAAGGAAAAAAAATAACCCTTTTTCTCTGGAACGCGTAGAGGTAGCATGCTGATATTAATATCAAACACTCAACCCTGCGGGCCCTTGAGCTGTGAAAAAATCAAACCTCTAAGTCAACGCAATCAAAAGATACAGTCATTAAAAAGGCTATTTCCGTACAAATTGCCGAAATCCGAAAACGTAAAGGGTACTTCCACTTGTCCGAGAAACTTGAAATTTGGTATGAATAGCACAACTACTCAAAAAAGTCTCAAAATCTTAAATTTTTATGTCTCTCTGTAGATTTCGCAGAGCAATATAAGTTGACCCCACACAACGTACATTTTGCTTAGGAGCAGGGCACTGCTAACACTGGAATCTTAAAACACTGGGGAAAAGCGGTAAAATCTTTCTACGGAACCCTCGTGTGCGAGTCCGACTCGCACTTGGCCGGTTTTTAAAAAATTAGGTACACGGAATTGACTCGGGATCGGGGCACCCGGAGTAGAGTCGGTTAGGTTTAGTTTATTTATTTTTATGACGACCCAGAGTAGGCCAGAGACGTTCCTTTGTTCGTTAGTTGGTTAAATGGTTTGTTGGTTAGTTATGAAGGGGAAAACAATATATGCAAAGAAACAAGCAGAGTAGGTTGGCCGCACTACATTTGTGTTTGCTGGCATTACCGGGAGCTCTACTGTATCTTCCTCTTCTCTCCGATAGGAGATAAGGGTCGGTAAGAGAATAAACAGTTAGATACTATAGGAAATGTCAGTAATCAAATGCGTTACACTTGCTACTGTTATTTCTAGCAACAAACAACCTGTTCTTCCCCTCCTCTCGTGAGAGAAGCTGGTTTGTAAGAAAATTCATCGTTGTTTACTTACTTACTTACTTAATATCAGTAATTAGTAATAAAATTGCCATGGCGTCCTTAAACACAGTATTAACCCTACTAAATGCAAATTTTAAACTATATTCCAATGTATGAAGGGGACAACAATACGCTAAGTAGCAAGCAAAGTAGAACGGCCCCAATGCATTTGTATTTGTTGGCATTACCGGGTGTTGTACTGTATCTTTCCTTTCTCTTCGATAGGACATAAGATTTGTAGGAAAATAAACTGTTGGACTCTCTCGGAAATGTAGGTAAGTATTTTTTTATTACTTGCTACTATTACTTCTAACAATAAACATCCTGTTTTACTCCTCCTTCCCCGTAGTATAAGTATGGTTTACGAGAAAATTTAGCACACGTCCATCTTAGGTTCATGTCGAAAAAGGCAAAACTAGCTGTACACAGTGGAGGGCTGGTACCTACGCTTAAACATGTCATAAAATTTATGATGACATTATAGGTAGAGTTGTTTGGAAAATTATTCCGACCAGCACTTGCTAATACTGCCCCAAATAAGCGAGCCTACTATGCCAAAAAGATATTATGGAATGCCCGTCCGCGAACGTCAACCTTCATCCCAAATTTCAAGTTTCTAGAACTAAAAACAATTACTTTGCTCACCCGCGACCACTAATGACAAATAGTTATATCTGTGCGGCAAATGCATGTTTCCATGCACCACTACAACCACTGTAGTAGAAGTGGTGGCATGTTGAGCGGTTGTTGTTGTGCTTCGTCAATGGCCTCGTGGAGAGTGCCGAAACGCGTCAGCGTTTAGTTTAGTGGTGGTGGTGATAGTTGGGTCTGTGTGGCATGTGTTGATTCGTGTAGCAGTGGAGGCGGAGGTGTTGCATGGAAACATACATTTGCCGCACAGATATAACTATTTGTCATTAGTGGTCGCGGGTGAGCAAATTAATTGTTTTTAGTTCATAAATATGGACCTCCGCAAAGTAACGCCTGATTCAATAAATTATTTCAAGTTTCTAGGACTACTGTAAGCACCCTATAGGTTTTCAATCCACGGCAATTTGTATGGAAACCTTTTCATCACTTCCAATGAACACTTCGCCAACTCGAAAATCGTAGGTTTACACGAGAAAGTCCAAATGCAAATACGTTTATAATTTCTTTATTATTACAGCTATTTTCATAAAAAAATCTGTGCGAGTTGTTAATTTATTGTTTCGTAAAAATGCGTGCATAATAAGATTTCAAAAATGCTTTTCAGTTTGACACGAAAAAATTGTATTCATAATTCGATTACCTCCGCCAACTCACAATTAGCTGAGAATAAAAACCTATAAAAAGAAAAGAAATGAAATTTCTGGGGTTGGTCCTTTAATTAGGAACTATGTTATCATTTGCGCAGTCGGGTGCCGTCTTTTTGTATTTGTAGGCCCTCATTAGGTACCTAAGGCAGCCGACTGCGCAAAAGTTAACACAGTTCTTAAATTTAGTACCAATTTCGTATTTAACTTTTTACAGGTTTTTTTTCGTCTGAAGTTTTTCAAATTAATTTTTTTTTGACACTTTTTACATATCATTCACTTTCCAAGATATTAGATTCTGGTTCCCGAATTTTGCCATACTGAAGACATCAACGGGCTCTCACGTTTTTGATTTGAACTTGAAAAAACCCCCTTGACATTTTAATTTTAAAATCTGATATCTCAAAAACAAATAAAGCGAATTTGATGAAACACATCTTAGAACCATCGCTCGAAAACCAGCTTTCAAATAAAAACACGCATTCAAATCGGTCCAACCGTTTAAGAGCTACGGTGCTACAGACAGATACACAAACACACAGACACGCACAGCGGTCAAACTTATAATACCCCTCTTTTTGCGTCAAAAAAATATTTTGAAAAGGACTGAATTATATGACTAAATGTCGAAATTAGGCTCCTACAAGTAATTGGCTTTTCTTTACAATGAAAAAAAAAACGATTTTTTGACAATCTCATTTGTGAATGAGGCGTAACGCTTTTTTCCGCCTAGCCCAACGCGCTCCAAGTTTCTTATGAATTTATTTCCAACGCCTTTAGTGACCTTAAGATAGTTCGTATAGCAGTGTAACGTAGCAAAATGTATCGCCTGACGTAGATATACTGGATATATCACTTACTTTTTTTAAAGTTAACAAAGACAATGTGGGAATGTCTGACAGTGCTACAGTATATATAAAGGGCTATAAAATATGACGAAAAAGTAAATACTTAAGGTTAGAAATACAATATAAGCCTAAAGACCGCTAAATTTTTGCCTTTAATTAAAACTATGCTGAACGAGCACTATCTGTCAACTTGTAGGTACGTGAGTTTTGTGGCTGAATTTAAAAATCAATCTATAGTATTTAATAAATGTATCTGTTATCATCATTTATGTGTATTTTATGCTTATTACGTATTTTTTTTAGTGTACCTACCTGCTATAAATTCGTTACCTAAAAACTTTCTAAATACACTCGCGGTCAAATAATACGGGTTACTACGAAAAACTAGAATATCTCCTAAAGTAATAGAGCTAGCGGCATGGATTAAACCGTATGTTGGAGATAATTTGTTAGTTAATAAAATAACATTAAATGTAGAAAACGTTATTTGTTTGTTTATTAAAATTACATAAGAAACAAAATGCCAACAATTATTGCTTAGGAAAATCAAAAGACGTTTCCTCACATACCGCACAAAAACAAAATGAATACTTCGTATTGCTTCCACGGGCCCTTCTTACAGCTGTCAGATGATTAGGCATGCTGTTTATAAAATTCTTAAGCGATGTTGCAGGATATTGGTCTATTCTTCCACTAACGCATGTTTCAGGTCTCTAAGTGTAGCTGGGGCGGGGTTCTGTTGTCTTATACACCTCCCAAGCTCGTCCCAAGCGTGCTCAATCGGATTTAAGTAAGGGCTTCTCGAGGGCCAGTCCATGCAATTGATGCCAACGTCTTGAAAATACTCATTTACGATTTGAGCTGTATGTGGCCTAGCGTTGTCATGCATGAATATGGAATATTCACCCATAATCACTAAGTATGGGCCAACATGCTCATCAAAGATCTCTTCTACATATCTTACATTATTTAACGTACCATTTTCTCTCAGCACTAACTTCGTGCGACTCTCTGAAGAGACCGCAGCCCAAACCATAACAGATCCACAGTCGAACGATACTTTTTCCTCAAAACAAGCTGGAATAAAAAGTTCCCATGGTCGTCGGTAGACTCTTCGCCGCCCATCATTTGCATAGAGCATAAATCTGGATTCGTCACAAAACATTACTCTTACTCATTCTTCGTCTCCCCATTGTGCATGTTCGCTGGCTGCTACTCGGTGTTCCCTTTCACAATTTGGGCCATTTGCGGGTCTACGTGGGGTCGAATTGGCTTCTTGGAGCCGCCGCCTCACAGTCCGATTGCTTACGTCGTCTCTTCGGGTCTCTCGAAGTTGATTTGTTACTTCAAGTGCCGTGAGGTGCCGATTTCGTAGCATGATCGTAACAATAAATCGATCCTCTCGAGCCTTGGTACATCTCGGTCTGCGGTTCCTGGTCTTTTTATGTTTAGCCCAGTTTCTCAGTTACGTTGGACGACTCTCTGCACCGTAGAAAGTGACACGCCTGTTACTCTCGCTGTACTTCTCTGACTTCTGCCCTCTTACAGCACAGTGACGATACGTGTACATTCATCTTGTGTTAGCGACATGATAGTAATTCAATAATGACCGTGAAAGACGGCAATGACTGCCTTTTATCATTTTGATTTAACAAATTGAAATCAAAATTCGAGAAGAAAGCAAAAGTAAAACAAACGTGATTTGAATTTATTACCAAATTCGAGCATTTTTAAATTTGTTCTTAATGTTCACGTTATATGTAATATTCAAGGTTTTATATCATACGGTATTAAGATTATCTTTAATATAAAGTTATTTTTATGCATGTACCATTATTAAATTGCAAGATACAGAGGATTTTGTCGCTGACCCGTTTTATTTGACCGCGAGTGCAGCACCACCTGCTTTAATCTGTTCTTACCTTTATTCCATTATAGTTACCGAGTAGTGATCGCTCTGTTGCGAGAAGGCCGCCTATCGTTACCTTTTACTTTCCTTGTGCCTTTTTTTCTGTTATGCTTGTTATATGATATGGTGTTCTTTAAAGAGTTATTAGTATCGTAAATATTAAAAAAAAACAGGGTGGCAGTGAACCCTCCGCGGGCTCCTCAAGGAAACGAATCGCTACCATAAAAGTGGGTTAGGTTAGGTTGGAACTGCGATCCTTCAGAACCGAATCGCTACCAGGAAAGTAGGTTAGGCTAGGTTAGAACTGCGATCCTTCAGAACCGAATCGCTACCAGGAAAGTAGGTTAGGCTAGGTTAGAACTGCGATCCTTCAGAACCGAATCGCTACCAAGAAAGTAGGTTAGGTTAGGTTAGAACTGCGATCCTTCAGAACCGAAACGCTACCAGGAAAGTAGGTAAGGTTAGGTTAAAACTGCGATCCTTCAGAACCGAATCGCTACCAGCAAAGTAGGTTTGGTTAAGTTAAAACTGTGACCCCTACAGAAAAGAATCGCTACCAGAAAAATGGGTTAGGTTAGGTTAGAACTGCGAACCCTGCAGAACCGAATCGCTACCAGGAAAGTAGGTTAGGTTAGGTTAGAACTGCAATCCTTCAGAACCGAATCGCTACCAGGAAAGTAGGTAACGTTAAGTTAGAACTGCGATCCTTCAGAACCGAATCGCTACCAGGAAAGAAGGTTAGGTTAGGTTAGAACTGCGATCCTTCAGAGCCGAATCGCTACCAGGAAAGTAGGTTAGGTTAGGTTAGAACTGCGATCTTTCGAAACCGAATCGCTACCAGAAAAGAAGGTTAGGTAAGGTTAGAACTGCGATCCTTCAGAAGCGAATCGCTACCAGGAAAGTAGGTTAGGTTAAAACTGCGATCATTCTGAACCTAATCGCTACCAGGAAAGTAGGTTAGGTTACACTGTGACCCATACAGAAAAGAATCGCTACCAGAAAAGTGGGTTAGGTTAGAACTGCGAACCCTGCAGAATCGAATCGCTACCAGAAAAGTAGGTTGGGTTAGGTTAAAACCTCGACCCCTGCAGAAAAGAATCGCTACCAGAGAAGTAGGTTAGGTTAGGTTAGAACTGCGACCCTTGCAGACACGAATCGCTATCAGGAAAGTAGGTTGGGTTAGGTTGGAACTGCGATCCTTCAGAACCGAATCGCTACCAGGAAAGTAGGTTAGGCTAGGTTAGAACTGCGATCCTTCAGAACCGAATCGCTACCAAGAAAGTAGGTTAGGTTAGGTTAGAACTGCGATCCTTCAGAACCGAAACGCTACCAGGAAAGTAGGTAAGGTTAGGTTAAAACTGCGATCGTTCAGAACCGAATCGCTACCAGCAAAGTAGGTTTGGTTAAGTTAAAACTGTGACCCCTACAGAAAAGAATCGCTACCAGAAAAATGGGTTAGGTTAGGTTAGAACTGCGAACCCTGCAGAAACGAATCGCTACCAGGAATGTAGGTTAGGTTAGAACTGCGATCTTTCACAACCGAATCGCTACCAGTAAAGTAGGTTAGGTTAAAACTGCGATCCTTCAGAACCTAATAGCTACCAGGAAAGTAGATAAGGTTAGGTTAGAACTGCGATCCTTCAGAACCGAATCGCTACCAGGAAAGTAGGTTAGGTTAGGTTAGAACTGCGATCCTTCAGAACCGAATCGCTACCAGGAAAGTAGGTTAGGTTAGAACTGCGATCTTTCAGAACTGAATCAACGAACCAAAGTACCATACCATCGTAACATAAAAATAAATGTTAATACAAACTAATTCTATACCGTCCTATACCATCAAGTGAGATAGGGGTCAATTTATTGGTGAGATTATAGTTAAAAAAAGACACGTCTATAAACGCATGAAGGAAAAAATAGATAAGGTTAGAAAATAAAAAGGTGGCAGGGAACCATCCGCGGGGCCCTCGGGCCCCGCGGCCCCCACGCGAATTACTAGTCTTAGTAATAAAGTTAAATCCGCTGATAATAAAGTAAAAGCAATATGGAACGTAATAAATTCAGAGATAGGTAAATCAAAGCCCCATAATAGCCAATATAAGTTAAAGATAGATAAAACAATAGTAACTTCAGATTTAGAAGTGGCGAGTGCTTTTGAGGATTTTTTCTCTAATATAGCTATAGATACAACTAGTGACTTAAAGTCATCCACTGCGCTGGCTGGCTCATACTTAAATGTGGTTCAACAGGATAGTAACTTGAAATTTGATTTTAAACACACAAACTCGGAAGAGATTATAAAAACATTTAAATATTTGAAAATTAAGAACACAGAGGATCTTTGGGGTATTTCAGTTAAAGTAATGCAATCTGTCATCCATATTGTGGCACCATATCTGGCCGTCGTGTTTAACAACTGCGTCGATGGGTGTGTGTTCCCTGACTTAATGAAGTACAGTAAAGTTATTCCTTTATTCAAAGCTGGCAGCTCATCTGAGCCTGGTAACTTTCGACCGGTTTCCGTGGTTCCTGTACTAAGTAAAGTGTTTGAGAAAATTATGCTAAATCAATTGCTTCATCACTTCAATATTAATGAACTATTTCACAGTCAGCAATTTGGGTTTACGAAGGGCCGCTCGACAACGGATGCGACTGCAAATCTCATGAAACACATTTATGACGCATGGGAACAATCGCAAGATGCAATAGGAATATTTTGCGACCTCTCCAAGGCATTTGATTGCGTGGAACACGAGACGTTTATCCGCAAACTTGAACACTACGGACTCACAACTAATGCACTGAACCTTGTTATGTCCTATCTCAGTCATAAAATCCAGAAAGTAGACATACATAGAGTGCAGTCATGTGGATCACCGGTGAAGCTTGGAGTACCACAGGGCTCTATTTTGGGTCCGTTTCTCTTCTTGGTTTACATAAATGACTTGCCCCAGCTGCTAGAACACAAATGTGACATAGTACTGTTCGCTGATGATACCTCTCTCATTTTTAAAGTCAACAGGCAACAGGAAGATCAAAGTCACATCAACGAGACCCTAAGAGATGTGCTGAAATGGTTTACTGCAAACAATTGACTATTGAATGCAGCTAAAACAAAATGTATAAAATTTTCGTTGCCTAATGTAAGACAGGTTGACACTACTATCAGATTAATTGGAGAGAAGCTGAACCTCGTGGATGAGACTGTTTTTCTCGGGCATACCTTATATCGCAATTTGCAATGGAGCCCACACCTATCTGGCCTTGCTGGTAGATTGAGCTCTGCCGCTTATGCTGTACGAAGAATCCGGCAATTCACCAATGTAGAAACTGCGCGGTTAGTTTACTTCAGTTATTTTCACAGCATTATGTCTTATGGCATCCTAATTTGGGGCAAGGCGGCCGACATAGAGACAATCTTTATCCTGCAGAAGAGGGCGGTCCGGTCTATTTACAATCTTGGCTCCCGAGATTCACTTAGAGAACGCTTTAAAGAAATCGACATCCTTACAGTAGCTTCTCAGTATATATATGATGTAATATTGTATACACACAAGAACATCAAATCTTTCAAGAAAGTGTCGGATGTGCATGGTTTCAACACTCGGAATAAGCATAAACTTGCCGTCCCTAAATTTCGTCTACGAAAAGTCAGTAAATCTTTTTTGGGAAATTGCGTTAGGTTCTACAATAAAGTGCCTATAGATGCATGGGAATTGCCTCACAATTCATTTAAAAGATACATAAAGACTGCTCTCTTGAAAAAAGCATACTACAAAGTGGATGAATACTTATGTAATGGCACCACCTGGCCAAGGCTGAAAACAGAAGATAGTTAGGACATCAATGTGACTTGGCTGCGTCCCGAAGATATTCGTGTATGGTGTCCGGCTCTGTTGCCGTTGTCCGCTGCGTACTAATTGTAATACAATTGACATAAATAATGTTTTATTTATTTGACATGATGACATGAAATGTATATTTCATCAATTTTTGTTATTTG
This sequence comes from Clepsis dumicolana, assembly GCA_963691665.1. Taxonomy (NCBI): domain Eukaryota; kingdom Metazoa; phylum Arthropoda; class Insecta; order Lepidoptera; family Tortricidae; genus Clepsis; species Clepsis dumicolana. The sequence goes on from OY829508.1 coordinate 14,078,761, forward strand.
ACATTTGGAGACCATATACATCTCCAGTTTATGTATATGTATTATTATACTTATTATTTGACCGTGGAGGCGTTTTACACCTCTGCTGATTTTTAATTTAGTTTAAATTGACCGTAGAGACTATACATCTCTAAGCCATTTAGATTAAGTATTATAACATAGTATTAATTCTGGGACCCTATACATCCCTTTGTAATTAAAATTTTCACAGATATTTGACCTGGAGACCCTATACATCTCCTGCTCAATTAAAACGTGCCAGTAAAGTAGTGTTCTGGTTTTGCTGTTCTAACAATTACTTTTTACACTTGTTTCTAAAATGCGGTATTTTTTCTCTCTCTTAATCTTATAATGACAGAGTGAGGTTTCTTTGTGTAATTTGTCTGTGGTTACGTATTGTAAGAGCTAATGTAACTTGTTTTTAGAAAAAATGGCTTTGTGCCAAGTTTCTTGCGGCGCATTCTTCTTGGTAATCATGGTCTTTCCGAAAGCGCTGGTAGACTCAAAAAAAAATGACGTGTAAAAGAGCATTCAACTGCCTATTTGCTGAATAAAATTTTGAATTTTGAATTTTGAACTGACTTGGTGTACATATTATACCTATGAACTTAAATTTAATAACAATTCTAAATGCCCGAACGTCTTTGAGGCAGTCACAGTTCATAACTTTTAATTTTGACTTGCGTCTATCAAAATTTCACCAGTCAAAAAGAAGAGTACCTACCATATACTTAAGTACAGAACTTGCTGAGAAGAGACTCATATATCTCAATCAATTTACAGGCTGAAGTTCCACTTTTGACTTACACTTAGCTTAAGTACGGTATTCGTGTTCCCTGAAGGCTACTATCTGGCCACCTTCCAGGCAAGGATGAATGAGCATTTAGCAGGCATGTTTGGTTTGTCTTAGTTATGTTGCAATCACCTCTAAGCTTACTATGCCATGACGCATTGTTGTGGTCAAACTAAAGCCTGTAATGTACCTACTTACAAAAATACTGGCGACTTAGAAAAAACAAGCATTTCCAAATGCAGTACTTAATTAACAAGCCTCTCACTACTACAAATTTTAAACAGCGTCACTAGCCTAAAGGTCCGTGACCCTCATAATTATAATGATTATCCGGAGATGATGAATGCGACCGATAATTTGTTGAATGTTCAATATAATCATAATCCGGTGTTTGTTTACGTGTTACCGTCGCGGCGCCAGCGCAGCCATTGATCGATGCGTAATTGTTTACTGATAAACAAACAAAACTATAAATATTATGGTAGACATATACATAATAATACACCCTCTGTGAACTCAGGACCTTATTTTCATAACAGCAAAGTAGTAGTGTATCGCTTATTATTATATTGTTATTTATTATTATTATTTCGGTATTATTTTGTTATTTAAATGTGTCGCTTGTAACGTGTTTCTATCTATTAAAAGGGTGATCGTGTTTGTTTGTTATCTTGCTACTGGTTTTAACTGTTGCTTGGGTTAGATAAGTGTTGTTTGAAAGCATTGGAATTTACTGATTAAAACAAAATATAGTCACAGCTTTATTTCTTATTAGCTAAAGGGTGATGCTACAAAATACTTAGATTGACTGAACTACTCTCTGTCTACTTACTCTTCTATTGTTTCTGCTTACGTGTAATAAAAGTTTTAGTTTTAAGTTACATACGTCTAAAAATCTTTAATAAAGCAACTGTATTCGTGGAGATAACTTCGGTAAGAGCTAAGCAAAGCTGTCTTCTGTTGCGCATTAAGCTAGCGTCCGATTAAAATACCGACAATATTCATGTCGGTGTTATAATGGTGTCATAGATCATCGTACTGAAGATGTCACATTATAGAAAACCAGTAGCGGCGTGTTTGTCGACTGCAGTAATCTATAACGACCACAACACGGATCTAATATTGAAATGAGCTGCAATTTGCGTCGCGCGCGCCGACGCCGATCAATCTCTCGACTCGGGGGAACATAGTTGTGGAGACGATATTAAAATTGATAGTTTGGGTCTTGCTAGCTTACTGGTCTTCCTAATGTAAACATGAATTGCAAATTCAAAATTTACATGTGTGTTTCTAATCTAGAGATGTTTTACAATAATCGGCAGTGAAACAAGGTAGGAAAACAAGTTTAATGAGCTCGTATAAAGGACTTTTTCGCCGCATTCATCACGCAACCTCAAGGTAGATGTTTGCAAGTTTTAAAAATCTGTTAATACCAGGAACCTTATTAAAAAAAAGCTACTGGCGTGAGCCTCTCCACAGCCATTATCGTGGGCGAATCGTCGTTTGATGGATAGCTTCGGAGCATTTTTAATCATCCCTATGCATCGATAACCTACTCATATACACCGTAAAGAAATTAAGACGTAATATGCCTTATTATCCTGTCCATACAGCTCATATTAGCTTGTAAGGCCAAGCACAAAGTTTGTTATGATGCGAGCATTCTTCAAGCCGTGTTAGTAAGTTCCGCTGACAAATATTACTTCACCGTATAAATCTGGAACGGATACTATAATGGCCGTAATTTTAACGAAAACGGTTACAGTAGCTAATCGAAACTCGCTCCATTCCACGCTTATAGAACGTGGTTGCAAAACGTATCGGTATTGATCCAGCTCAGCAATTACAATTCAGTTTAGTCCCCACAAAATCCAGCTACCGTTGGAAGATGATAAATTACCGTGTAGCCGAGAGCTGAGACAAAGCTTTCCAGTAGCATTGTTCGCGACATACGGGGCTCGGGAGCCGCGTGCTTATAGACCCATCAGGCGGTTCATTCGCGACAAAACCCGGATCCATTACCAGAGCATTGTGCTTGCACTCAATGCATGATTAATGGTACCAGTCTTCGAAAACATATTCATTCGTGGGAATGCCCCGCTTCCGCGTCTCGATCCAATACAATGCGAATCCCTATCGATATTTTCCGCGAGAGGCGAAAAATGCGATGTTTACCCCCGCTCGATTAAGCAAGGAGGATGGGTTTTTGAAAAATCGCACGACGCCCCGGCGATGCGCGGCGCGTGCCGTAAACCCACTCCAACGACGAACAAAACTATAACCTCTGGCCTCGTACATAGAATCCAAAATAACCCCACACTCCCGTGTTTGTTACTCACACTCTGTGCTCCTTGAAGCGTTGTTTTATTGGAAACGGATAATTTATTTCATGTATTTATTTCGTTGCGGCTTGTCGAATTCGATATCGTGGGAGCGAAACAAATTTGTTCCCCTGATATGTGGCGTTATTAGCGCTGATAAAAGCAGTTTTTTACGATTCTTGGAGTTTCGTTTATTTTTGAGTTTCCTTGTACTTAATGCTACGATATCTTACGTGATTTATTGTCAATTATTATTGTTTAAAGAATAATTTACCTAATATTTCTAGCCTTAGCGTAGGCAAACTTATAACGTGAAACGACCGACCGCGTGAGACACAATCATTAGTAAAATAAACTTTTCTCTCAACAGTACCGACACCTTATCAAAACCAATGCAGTGCGTCGAATCCAAGTGTGAGTTGAGTCCGTTACCTAATTTAAGTGTTCGGTCGAGCAAATCCGAACAAAAATTTTAAGACTCGCAATCAATTAGCTTGGTAGACACACAGCCGCGTATCCCTCTTCCTGCCGGTTGGTGGTCAAAAGTTGGGGCATGGTTATTTCCCGGATGCCCAAGTTTCGTATTTACGGTCAAGAATTGGGATAAACTCCATTAGGGAGGGCGGAAATTAACTTAGACCTGTGTCGGACGCAGACCGGCCAAGTTTTTGGAACTATGGCGGGGGATTTTAGAGGATCAATTTAGCAGCCCTCTGCCGTGCCACGTGGTTACAGCAATGCAAATTGCAAGTATGTACCTATAAAACATGTAGTAGGTAATATTCTTAAAAACAGTCTACTTATGTATTTTGGCACAATTAAACCACAGTCAATCCTATCACTAGGTCTACATTATTATAGCGCCAATGGCCCTAAGGCAATTATTTATTTGAAAAACAAATTCGGCATGGTTCTAATACTAAATCATTTGACATTTGTGTTTGTAATGATTCGTCATTATTCTCGTTGCAGCTTAAGTCAAACACAAGACAACGACTGCTGAACCACCGCAGCGAACTCCGTCGTTTAATTTTATAAGAGCAAAAGGCCCCATCAAATTAGCTTACCAAATTTATAGAATGCTAACTGCGGGCAAAACTGAAAACTTGGATAACAAATTAACAAATAAAGCTGACGACCAAAAGTTTGGCGATTTGAGCGACGATCTAATCTTTGACGGAGGAATGATTGCCGTAACGAGTAGCTGTCTTATATTTTGGAAAATGTTCAGATTAAACTACAAAAGCTTTCCGAAATTACTACCAACAACCAGATCTAATCATTCCTTTTGTATCTCTATCCTAAGCTTTTAAAAGACGTCCTCTGTATTTATTACCATTTTAAAGCGTTGCAATATTTCAAAGCAGCTATTAATGCCATTTAGTATTCGATCGTAGAATGTTTACGACCCTCGCAAATATGATTTTTATGGAGAGCGCTTCGCGTATACGCTTGGATTATTTTTGAAGTACTAACTTGTAGGGGCTCCGAGCCGAGCACGGCCGAATGAAAAGCGAGACGAAATCCATTCAAATATGGGAAATAATTACACATTACCTTCGTAATATTCGGTAAATCAAACATAGCAATTTCAATCTTTCTTGATTAAATTTGAAAATATCGGATGCGATAAAGACAATGCTTTTAAAAATCAATTTGTCGCAGTCGGTGTTGTTAATTGAATTGCAGACTTGATTGATCAAGTTGCAATCCTTCTAAATGAAAAAAGGAATATGTACTAATTTAAATTAATTGACAATTTACATCCTGCAGCTTTGTAAAGAAATTACTTCCAGTTCGAAAAACAACCGGTAAATGTCGCCTGGCAACAGGCTGCATTGTATCAGCCTTTAAAGTAGATTAGAGCTTGTCATTGGTGAAAAAAAATCGTCGGCTCGCTAGAATAGTCACTAGTTGTGAACACGCGGTGACGGCCCGGCAGGGAGTTGATGGTGATCGTTACAACTTACTCCGTCAGCCGACGAGCCGATACAATTTAAACTAAGGATCAACTTGAGCCTAGCCGAGCGACGAACAGATGTGCCGTAGAGAAGCCCAGGGTGTATTAACTTACAGGTACAAGTAGTGCCGGATATCGTACGTCTGCGACAGCAAATTTACTAGTAACAATCAACTTCAGACATGTTAAGTAAGTATTCTAAAACATCAGCTACCACAAATAAATCACAGCTAAGCAATTGCCATTGCCCTTACGAATTCCAGATTCCAATTTCAATATTTGAAGTATAACTTTTCATATTCCACACGAAAACATTTTTGAGGTCTCTTTCCAATCTCTATTCCCGAACGGAATCATCGCACAGCGGCTAATCTCTAGGGTGGGTGCTTACGCAAATGTCATTCACGCGAACCCTTCACAACACTGGCCAGCCACGAAAGACCTCCCCACCCTCCCGCCGTTGTTGAAAACCAGAAGAATAAAGAGTAAAGCAACGCTACCCCTCGTGTCTTCACATGGTCAACCGCAACTGACATGGGATTCGGGGACAATCCTTTGTGATTGCCTTTCGTTCCATTTTGAAATCCACTCCGATCGTTTGTCGTCCGAACGCTGATCGCTCTGCATCCTAATTTCAGTTTCGAGTTTGGAATTGCCGTGGTTTTGATAATTAACGGTCGATGTGCTTTTGTTTTGTTTACCCTGCTCACTTCTGCTATTAACGTACGAAACCGACTGCATAATTAGAGCCACAATAATTTTCATCACAATGTCTGTATGGCTCGTATTGATTAATTTCGGAAAGCTTCAGAAACACACAGTCTTCATATTTTTCGCATCCACTCGGAGCCGCCTGACTACTTACATTTCATTGCTAATATTTTTCATGTTTCCACAAAGCCGCCTAAATTATGTGCTTTTCTGAAATTGGGTTCCGTACAAAGGTCGACACATTGTACAAATGTCAGAATAACTATCCTACTAACGACCATGTGCCAGCTTGACAATACAATTTAAGGGCACCGAGGGTGTCTTAGGGGCTATCTGCCCTTTGATTAATTCCGCCTCTGCGCCCCCAGGAATTCTTAATTTAGATTTTCGAAGTAATTCTCGTAGTAAATTAATAGTATTGGGCATCTTGATAGTATGTTGTAAATCCTTAAGAATTATTCAAGCTAACGTAATTTCCATTTTGTTCGTCGATGCGTTGGTAATCGTACGTGGAGATTGTGCATGGGTTAAACTAGAATATCATAGTTAGGTATTGTTGTCAAAACCTCTTTCTATTTATGGCACGCTATGTTGACGTCAAAGCCTGACTTGAATAATTCAGTTTACGTACATAATTTTATCCGGTTAAACGATAGGTTCTGTTTAATTTGTGCTCTTTGTTAATTTACATTATTTTCATTAACATCAGATCTTTAAAAACTTTCATGCTAGGTTGAACTTACTCTTCCCTAACTTCCAGACCAGACCAAACAAACATTAGAACCCACTATCTCTTCAAGCAAGGGTCCTCCAACACTTAATTATACTGCCCACTTACCTTGACCTGGACTATTTAACAACAATTTATTATAGGCTGCGAATTCCTACTTGTGCAAGTGGACCCACAAGGGGTCTTAATTACTACCTCTAGTATGTGGGGTTGGGGTCCAAAAAGGCACCACTATCACATAATTAAGGCCCGTGGTCATCCGACCGTGAGGGACCGGGTGCGGCTTACATCTTAGAATGTTGGGAAGGTATTATAGCTAAGTGGAGTGGTGTTGGCTTTGGGACATTGAACCAGGTCATTCATATTTATTTCTCAAAAGATTAACAATCACTTACTGAGAAACATGCATTTCTTATACATTAAACAGTATTTACGGCGAGCGTCGTGGGACATGCACCCTACCACGACAAACAAAACAGGGTAGATCTTGAACATTAAATTGTTTGCGTGAAACATGCAGTGCAGGTTACTTGTCTATACAACAAGTATTGCAGTATTATCAAATTATTAAATTGAAATAACAAAACCTAATCGAATATTAACTGTTGTATATCTACTACTAGCTTATGCCCCGCGGCTTTGCCCCCGTGAAATATTTCAAAACGGGCTAGTTCCCTATCCCGTGGGAATTTCGAAAATTCCCTTCTTAGTGCACCTCTAGGATACTCAAGGTACATGTTTGTCAAATTTCAAGTCTCTAGGTCCAGTAGTTTAGGCTGTGCGTTTACTGTCAGTCAGTCAGTCAGTCAGTCAGTCAGTCAGTCAGTCAGTCAGTCAGTCAGTCACGGTACAGTTTTATAGGTATAAAAAGATAGATATTCCAATGTTAAAAGTTAAAAGTAAGTATGTGATATAAATACAATCAAATTTTTGGTGTTTAACGGATATAAATTTATGCATTCAATTTAAATTATGCTTATGATGGATAGCATAGCAGCATGCATGGATAGCATAGCAGCATGCATGGATAGCATAAAAGTCTAAGTCTAAGGATGAAATTCTTACGAAGTTGTCGTGTGTTTTTTAAACATTGTGAGCGGCGTACTTACTTCCTATTTTTCCATTATCTATGTATGTAAATATGTATCAAACTTGCAAGTTAAAGTCCATGATCGGATTGATTGTAAGTTGGATGGCAATACAAGTAAAGTCAACAAAAAGTACAGTCAACAAAAAGCTTTTATTAAAAATGTTTTTTTAACAGAAAACTTATTTGTCGTTCATTATCTCCTCTTCTTAGTTATTATTGTTTGCATTTAATCTAACGGCTGGAGAACGGTTGTTTTTATTCTCCCGTGTGACTTTGTTTGCTTAGGTACTCAACATTTATTTGCTTTTTGTTGGTTTCTAACAATATCTCATCGTCCAGAGTAATTTCATTACAAATAATATTTACCTAAATACAGATTATGCTTTTAATTATGTCTAACGCGTAATGTATGACTGACAGTATTTTCATATTCATCATCACCAGCCTTTTTACGTCCCACTGCTGGGCACAAGTCTTCTCTCATAACCAGAGAGCTTCCCACGCGGGCCCAGTGCGGATTGGGAACTTCACACACATCATTGAATTGCTTCGAAGGAATGTGCAGGTTTCCTCACGATATTATCCCTCACCGAAAAGCTCATGATGAAATTACAAGTGTACTTACATAATTCCGCACATAAATTCCGTAAACCTCAGACTGTGCGAGCCGGAGTTAGAACCCACGACCGACCCTCTGCTTGAGAGGCCATAGGTCAAACAAGCAAACCACTAGGCTATTACGGCTTTTATATTTGTACTAGCTTATGCCCCGCCGCTTTGCCCCCATGAAATATTTCAAAATAGGCTAGTTCCCTATCCCGTGGGAATTTTGAAAAATCCCTTTTTAGTGCACCTCTAGGATACTCAACTCAAAGTATAGATGTTTGCCAAATTTCAAGTCTCTAGGTCCAGTGGTTTAGGCTGTGCATTTTCTACTGTCAGTCAGTCAGTCAGTCAGTCAGTCAGTCACGGTACTGTTTAATAGGTACAGATACAGATCATAGATTTTCATAATACTCCGCTTTTATACATTATATAGCTTTGAGGGGTTGAATGAAGACCCTACATGCCCCTTTATAAGTAGATATTCGCGTAGGAGTGTGGTTTACAGTTTTCCATGAAGCACTTGGAATGTGCGACCGTGGCAGTAAAAGTAAACCGTTATGGTTATAGCCCTGACTTAAATAACTACCTAGATTCTGAAATGGTTTTTATCCTGCCATCTGCTCAAATAGGTGATTTCATAGATAGCGCGTGCGGGATAAACCTTCAGGGTCTTTTATAAGTACTTAATTAGCCTCACGTTATACGTGAGTGATCCGTTTATTAATACTATGATTTGAATGCCATTTTTATGAACTAAAAAACAATTACCATTACAATTACAATTGCCATTTTTATTCAATTCTAAATTGACGCCATGTTTCCTAAATACAGATTTCCCTATCTCTTACAGTTTTTGAATTCTCCCAACTGACCCATTTCGATTGATCATCCTGTATAACAAAATACGTAGGTATTCATCAACTCAAAAAACAAAAGAGACAAAAAGTTACCATTCTACCTCTCTTAGTCTGAGTTAAGTAGATACAGTACGCTTCAAATTTAAATGCACCTCTGAAGTTATTCACGCCGTGGGAGGTGCTATCGCGATCCCGCTTCCACATTCCCGTTAATCTCTCTGCGTCTCGCTTTCAATACAATCACTTCAGGCGAATTTAACTTTGACGCGTAGTTGAAATGAAAGCTGCTGAACAAGGTACATGGCACAAGGTTTGACACCAGGCCCCTATTTCCCCAACTTTATAATTGTCAGTTTTCAATGACAGTTCGGTGTCAACTGCTGACTTGAAGAGCTTTTCTTTTAGCGCGCTTCATATTGTCAAAGTAATGTAGTTGGAATTGTCATATAAAACTGACAATTGTAAAGATGGTGAAAAAGGGGCCTGAATTCCAATAATTGACACCCTGCTTGTCACCTTTATTGCTATGAATTAAGATTAAGATGCCAACTATTGAGACCTTAACGTAATCAACCGCCTGGTACGTCATTACAGTTTTCTTCACTGTACATCGTACACGATTTCTCGAAGCATTCAAAATCTAGATGCAGTCGAGTCGTCGAATTGATATTCCTCGCACCCACGGGCACGATTGGACGTGGGTGCATCTGGTTATGACGTGTGATGGAGAATGAGACCAACCGGAGGCGTCGTGAGCATTGACTTCTGTGTGTAGACAAATGATGTCACATTCACTAGGGGCGAGCCATCATTCCTTGTTTCGATCACGTCGATATTACGGGCACAAGAGCCCGACATCTTAGCTCTCTAGGTTGGCAACGCATCTGCAAACCCTCCGGGGTTGCGGGTGTCTATGGGCAGTGGTGATCACTTACCATCAGGTGACCCACTTGCTCGTTTGCCTTCCTCGTCGTATAAAAAAATATGACCCTAATAATTAAGTCAAAGGTCACTTTTGATCTTCATGCACGTATACCACACTCCACGCACCAGATATATTTTGAACTAATTCGTAGTTATTCCTCTGTGAGCGCTCTGAAAAGAAAGGAAGAGGACTCCGGATTAGTCCTAACCTGTCCTTCTAAATATACTCAACTTATTTGACATGAGCGATCCATTTCACTAACATATCACACTGCTTACATTACAAATATAAGCTAGCAGTGTAATGTATGTGGCCACCGGTCATGTAGGTACTTGTCATTACTTATAGCAAAGAGGACACGTCATTGACTTCTCCGGTTGGTTAGACTCTTTAAGTTAGTCGGGTGACGCTGATACATAATGCGTCACCAATCAGCAGTTGTTTATGGTGATTGTCAGGGTGCTTAGGAGTTGATTTATTGGTTTTTGAGGAGTTAAATAATAAGAAAAGTTGATAGTGCGTAGATTTACGTCCAGAGCGTAAGCTTTAGAACGACTTTACGCTAGGTGCGTGTTCACGTGGACATTTCTTTTTCCACAATGCTTTGGCAATTGGAAACTCAATACCGGCTTACAATTTTATAGCAACTCGATGAATCTTAAAATAATCTTCTTTCCAATTTAAAAATCGATTTCGTCAATGATGAAATCCGTGATCGGATCCCTAAAAAAAGATTAACAAAATCACCCAAGATTGTACAGGCACAGGAAGTGTACCAAAGGAAAGAAAACCAGCATATACCAGCCACTTTGATGGCGGATTCCTAAAAGAGGTAAAAATAGAGTGCGAATTACTCTAATTAAATGAGAGTACATTTTGCAAGTACTATCGACGAGGCACAAGCCCGGGGAGTTTCACAGCGTCATTAGTTGCACGCAATATTGCATTGCACTCGGTGCACCAGTCATTATGTGCATGGCCAGAAGGCTACGACACGTTCTCGGATTCCAAAGAGTTGGTGTGGCTATTGCCATGGCAGATTGACCAGTCATAATGAATTCAATCTCCCACAGCCAAATTCTCCTCCAGTCTACGATGAACAGTAAATACACCGTTAGGAAATTGACCTAATTGAAGTTTTCCTTAGATTACTTACTTGCCAGACGACGACTAACTTGACTCTGCAGCCGCACTAATATTTATCCAGTTTTGTTGTGGAAGAAGCGTGCCATATATACAACAATGAAAAATATAACATTCTAAATTTTTGGAGGCGGTGCCCTGGAGAAACTTAACATACTTACCGAAATCGATACCGTATTCCTTATTATGTCTATACCAATATTTCACAATGGTTGTGTTGTCAATAAAAAACACAAACATTAACAGTAATTGATCCATTGGGACAAGAAGAGGCACTGGGCAAATCGTATCTGAGGAAAGCCAATCGACTCTTGAAAGAGAAAGATTTCGATTTCAGTATAACTATAATCAACGAAGTGGAGCACACCATAAAAATTCAAAATTCAAAATTCAAAATTCAAAATTTTATTCAGCAAATAGGCAGTTGAATGCTCTTTTACACGTCATTTTTTTGAGTCTACCAGCGCTTTCGGAAAGACCATGATCGCCAAGAAGAATGCGCCGCAAGAAACTTGGCACAAAGTCATTTTTTCTAAAAACAAGTTACATTAGCTCTTACAATACGCAACCACAGACAAACCACACAAAGAAACCTCACTCTGTCATTAAAAGATTAAGAGAGAAAAAAAAAATACCGCATTTTAGAAACAAGTGTAAAAAGTAATTATTAAAACAGCAAAACCAGAACACTTTACTTTACTGGCACGTTTTATTTGAGCAGGAGATGTATAGGGTCTCCAGGTCAAATATCTGTGAAAATTTAAATTACAAAGGGATGTATAGGGTCCCAGAATTAATACTATAATATAATACTTAATCTAAATGGCTTAGAGATGTATAGTCTCTAGGGTCAATTTAAACTAAATTAAAATCAGCAGAGGTGTAAAACGCCTCCACGGTCAAATAATAAGTATAATAATACATATACACATACAAGAAGACACAACTTATACGAATGTAACTGTGGGCCATGTTAATTTTTTGTTCTGGTGTCTAGTAAACGAAACTCCAATGATCAATGATAGTATCAATATTGACAGCTACAGGAACGAATTTAAAAACACCATAAAAAAAATCCAATTGCTTATGTTTTTTCTGATGCTCAAGAAACATATTACTTGACTTGAGCAACTAATACATTTTGTCTATCGCAGAAAAGCGAGCGGACATGACAATTACTGAAAAATTACAACTGCTAAATAATAAATAAAAAAAAATGGCAAGTCTTAAATAAAGTTAAGTATATCCATCCCTTCTTATCGCATCCCATTGAAAACATAAATGTTAAACTGGGAGACATGTTCAATACTGAACAAAAGAAGTGTGTTCTAAAACGGGTGCTAAGTTCACGTACCTACCTAATAGGTAAGTAAGTATTGTGCATTTCTCAGATTTTAAAGAAATTTAAATGAGATCAAAGCACATTTCTAATAATCTTCAATGAAAATCGAAATGACTAAAGTGAATCCAGAAAATATAAATGTAATAGGTATAGGTACCCTACAAGATGAACTGAGAAACCTCTCCTATTTCGAAGTCGCTTAATAAAGCTTTTAATATAGAACCAATACCCCCACTCCATTCAAGTCAATTCGTACGAAAACAAATTTAATGTATACAGAATTACCATACGGGAAGGACTTTACACGTTACCTATCAATACACCCCTTGCACGTCCAATCTCGCCCACGCCATGCTAGATATCAGATGTAAACGCGTACAATGGCTTATTTGACTAACAAACTGTATCGGGCGATTATCCTGCAGCATGTATACGTAAATGCATTATGCATGAGCCATTTCCTTCGGCCGGCTTGACGAGCAAGACGAGTTATGGACGTTCTAGTGTTGTGAGAAAAAATGGCGCTGGGTTTTTAAGATGGCGGCGTGGAGACATGGCCGGCATGAAAGTTGCTGGCTGTTTATAAAAAACTCTATGGTTTGAGATGCTGCAGTCACAAGTCATAATTAATGTACCTACCTACCTACCTTCATATATAGCTATCTGGAATCAGTACCCATTAAGTACACTATCAAATGCTGACAGTTTTTTCCCCTCATTGCTAAATACTTATGTGATTTAGGCTGTGACTTAGGTTTAGGCAGAATAGATACCTACTACTAGTTCCCAAAACCATCCATAACATTCATTATTGCGATACTAGGTACCTAGCTAGTTTAAAAATATTTGTATTGTATTGTATGTTACGTTCTTACGAAAATTTATTTTACTATTTAAATTTATTTATTTAGAGTATTTATCTCAAAAGAGAAAACATAGTTGGCAGTATCCTTACTTTGGATTACAAAAAAAAAACAATATTCTCAGCTCCACGCCGTCCTTTAATCTCAAAAGTCAAAAGACAAGCTATAATCATGTGCAGCAGCGCGGGCGCAGGGCCGCGTTATTCGAGATGCTGGAGCGATGTGTTAACGATAGTCCTTCTCACCTAACTTCAACTTTCCGTGGTAATGATCAAAAGTAAAACATTACCCTATTGCCTATTTCTACCTAATATTTTATTTGTGCCTTTTTTCTGTTTTGTTTTTTATATGGTACCTATTCAATAAAGAGTTCTTGTAGTTGTATGTATCATCACCAGCTAAAACGAGCGTCATTTCAACTGCGTGCGCCGTGCGTGTTCACTTGTATCGTGTACCTTTAAAAGCATTAGGTACTTTTCAGGAATATTGTCAGAAAGTAGATTTAAAAAAAGTCAGCTGAGTGAGGAACTAGCTGATATTTTTTAAATTTCGATATCTCACAAACTACTAAGTATGCTATTTTTACTAAACCTATAAATTATATATTCTGAAAACTAAAGGTAGCAGCCTCGACGGATTATTATCGGTTTCTAGGATAACCTGTATACAAAACGTCCTGTCGCAAAAAGTGTTCACCTGACAGTTTGACGAATGATTTCCTGGAGTAGCGAGATTTTGTTTCAGTCGTATAGTGGGAATCTCTTCGCTTCTACATCACTTTCGATAGTCTAGAATAGTGACCCTTGTTTGTTTACTCTGAGATTGTCTTATTGCAGTGATCGAGGCGCGCCGCATACAATGCGCGGGCGCACGCCTACCGAACGAGGTTTGTTACGGTCCTGTGGGATGATTTAGAAGGGAAATGAGGCTGGGAGATGTATGTCTGGATGTATTAATTATTCATGATAAGTGTTTTGTTTTTATTAGGACAGGGTACCGAGAGCTTGAACATGTTTTGTGTGAGTATAATAAACATGTTTTGTAAAATATCACTAAACTTCATCTCCAACAAAAAAAACTGAAGGTACTTGTACACTGCAACTTCAACTATAACCGTATTGTATTTCGGATTTTATTGAATTTTTTAGACCACTTTTTACTACGTGCTACCTGCTGCTACTGCGGAACATTTTTTTAATCAAGCACCTCAGTTTTTAATAACACAAATCCAATACATCACCATCAACTCCTAAGTACTCAAATACTCAATACGAATCCCCTACAAAAAGAGACATCCCCTTATAATGATGGATCACTACAAATTCGTCACTCCGCAGCTCGAATAACGATATCGACGCGATAAAGCATGTAAATTTATGGCAGCCATAGAGTACCATAGATGTGGATACACAGCGTACAATCTAGGACGATTAAACGAACTGGAGATGTCAACGGGACCATTCCTCGACTTGGGTGTGTCAAAAGTATGGTCAGCAGTCGTCTACAGGTACGTTTGGCCGATGCGCTCCTACTACACGCAGGTGAGTGTTTGACAGCTCTGTTGTTGCGTAAATATAGCAATGTCATCGAGAAATGTATAACTAGTTTGTTTCTCTGTGTCTTCGCGAGCAAATTTGCTCAAAAATCGTCTCGTTTTTTTGTTAATTCCAAAAACCGAATGGCGAACCTGCTCACAATTTTTTTATGAGAATCGGTTGAGAAATGCGACCTGTAGAGGAAAACAGCCGGACGGACAGCCGGACATGCGAAAGCATTATTGCCCAAGCTGAAATGGAGACGCTCCGCACTAGCGCGGTCAATAAAATAACAGTTCGTATGCTTATTTCTCGCTCCACCCGTCGAAATATTGGTTTCCATGCAAATTAGTGAGCATGATGTCTCTGTTTGGCTTAATGCTCTAAGTGTACAGTGTACCATAGACGAGGATACGCGTATCTGTAAAACATGAGACGTGCGCGACCTTTATTTATACTTATCGGTAAATCTAACCGCACGTGGTCCTTTCGTATGATGAACGAGCTTCGGGCGTGGCTTTAGTAGTTAAAAAACAGCGGGATGGGCGTTTTTTTTTAAGCCCCGACGATAAAAAGGTGTGTTATAAGTTTAACCTGTGTATCTGTGTATCTGTCTGTGCCATCATAGCTCCCAAATGGATGGACCGATTTCAATGCGGTTTTTTTAAATCGAAAGCTAGTTTAATCGAGATAGTTCTTAGCTAAGTTTCATTAAAATCGGTTAACCGGTTTTTGAAATATTGAACTTTGAAATGACAATGTCGGGGGTTTTTCAACTTTTCTAATTAACTCATTTGTCAGTTGCCTACGATAGTTCGTTACTGATGGCAAACCAGTGAGGTACTTAGTACTGCAGGTATTTGGAACGACAATTTTTACATAGTATTACATTCAGAGTAAGACTGTTGTGAAAGAATTTTGATAGAGATAGTTTTAATCAATAAGACATATATTGTAAGAGATAGAGATTGTTTGATAATGGACCTATATTTTTTAAAAAGAAACCGGACAATTGCGAATCGGACTCGCTCATGAGGGTTCCGTACAAAGATTTTTACGCTTTTCCCAGTGTTTTAAGTTGTCCAGTGTTAGCAGAGCCCTGCTTCTAAGCAAAATGTACGCAGTACTTTGCGGAGGTCCATATTTATGAACTAAAAACAATTACTTTGCTCACCCGTGACCACAACTTAGCTTGGCACCGATCACACATTATAATAATATTTGATTTAAAGCAATAGGTAGCTAATAAGGTAATTACATAAGAATTGTCACATCATAATTTTGTAAATAAAACATTATAATTTGTAAATACATATATAGCTTGATTGCTATGTTAAATGCCTAATATTACATAGGTTAACTTTGAATATTATTGAGTAGCAGTAGAAACTAAAGCCTAAAGTATTATGGCCTAGCACTAAGCAGCAGAAATATGAAGTCGGTGCGGTGCGAGCGGAATTGCTGCTTAGTGCTAGGCCATAAAACTTTAGGCTTTAGTTTCTGTTATCCGAAATAAACGCATTTTATTTTTTTTATTTATTTATCATTATTTCAGAGGATTATTTTACGTTTTTTTTTCTAAGGTTTTTTTTTGATGGCGGTTTTACTTTTTTGTTAAAAGATTTTTATTTCACAATTTTACATTGATATAAAATTTTCAGAATTATCCTCCAACTCCTAACCGTTAAGGAGTTGTACCTTCCATCATCAGCTCATCAACATGAGATGATGACTACCGAACGCAAATACTTAAATAGCCTTAGAAAATACATGAAACACATGATACGTGCCTATAAAATTTGAGGGTTGCCCTCGATTTCCCTGAGATCCCATCATCAGATCATAACTTGGTGACAGTGGGACCACCTCAGGAGTATACCCTTTGGAATAATGATTTAACATTTTCAGAATTATCCTCCAACTCCTAACCGCTAAGGAGTTGTACCTTCCATCATCAGCTCATCATCATGAGATGATGACTACCAGACGCAAATACTTGAATAACCTTAGAAAATATATGAAACACATTGCCCTCGATTTCCCTAGGATCACATCATCAGATCATGACTTGGTGACAATGGAACCACCTCAGGAGCACCCCTTTCGAATAAAAAAAGAATTTTGAAAATCGGTCTACAATTGACGGAGTAATCGATGTACATACATAAAAAAATGCATGCAGTGGAACGTAGAACCTTCTCCTTTTTTGAAGTCGGTTAAAAATAGAAATATTTTATCTAGTCGAACTCTCGCCTCGCTTAGCTCTGTATCCTCGCCTTTTAATGTCCTGCTACCCCGCTGTTACCCGATACTGAAAAATGACTTACTAACCTAATAAATGCGGTATTCCATCATATTTAATCCCATGTCACATGCCTGTAGAGTCTCGAGTTTCACATCTCTAAGGCAAGGATAAGATAATCTAGGATTTGCTATGCCTAATACGTATACTTATAGTATGTATACTTGAATAAATATGACTACTTTGTTTAGTTTACTTGCATAGATGCTCGACTACTCTTAATTCAAGTCATTTAAAAACAATGGGTCTGATTACTCAAGACCAGATAAGTAGTTAAATAAAATACACAGCCTTCGTATACATAGGTAAAGCATGAAACTTCAACACCGCACCGCAGTCCGTTTACCTACATAACAGACAATTATTATGCTTGTTTGAAATACATTGCCGATTCGTCGTCATGTGTATCATAATGTTTCTATTTGTATCTATGTTGCGCTATACATTCGGGACTCTCATTTGGCAATACAAATTACTCAATTTGAAATATCACTGCACGTTCTCCATTTAGCCTTATTCCAACAAAGTATTAAAAGCTGTTTTGATAAATGCGCTAACTCCATTTAAATCCTAATTCATTTAAGCGTCTTGCAATTAACATGTTCAGCGAGGCGGCTGTAAATTGCCTCCAACTGTCCGACTTGATTCAGAAATATGTGCGACATGTGCGTACCACTGTAATGTCCGTAATTAGAACCTTTGCTGGCCTATTCAGTATTACGAGAAGGTACAAGGATGAAAATGACTAGTAAATAAATGGTAGTTTATAAGGCTGGCGGTGAGATTAGTGTGTATTTTCTCACAGGGTTAGAGTTTTCAGCAAAGCAAGTGTAACAGATAGAAAACAACGTGTTGTGATGCAAAAACCATTGACTGGTGGATCAATGCAGGGATTGCAGGGCTGCCATAGTAATAATAATTAAAAAAACTTCGCTATTAGAAAGGCTAAGGCACACGAAGGTGCTTGAATTAAAATAACGGAAGCGAAGGGCATTAAACCTAGCACCAACAGTGTGTTAAGCTGCACTTGTGCTGCTTCGTTTGCCTAAAGCGGTTGGCGATGTTGTATCAAACTACCTCAGCCAACGAACATCATCATCACATTAGGCTGTCCGCCGACTGCGGTCACCTAAATAGGCGATTGCAGCTGTCGATCACCGAATACGGCCGACTATACCGTCGTCTTTGCACTGTTGTGTTGTGCGTATACATGTAAAGTGTGTAATGTAATTGCCGCGTAATTTATAGGTTCTACTATTACTTGAATTTGAAATCATCATTGAAACTTATCGGATCATAATGCCAGCTTTTGTGATCACATCAGAATACGGCTCCAACAGTCTGATAAATGGTCCTAAAATGTTTAACGCGGTGTATGTAAGATTAAGATGTCACAGTTTTCTTCAAGTCAAACAGAGAAGGGGAAGTTATTGAAATGTATCATGCATCCAATGCGCATTGTAAACAGTACGTTTTATGAGTGTCTTTGAATAGTCTTCAATGCACAATGTCTTAAAACATTTGATTTAGCGGTTGGATTTATCCTAGTCAGAGTTGTCATTACAATTCTGTACGACTTTAGTCATCTTACTTTTAGAATTGTTTCTGTAGAAATAACTTATTTATTTGATTACTTCCACTTTTTTCGCAACATAATCTCTATGTAGTTTAGTCTGACCCCTGTCAGAAACTATGTGTCTCTTCGACTGATCACAAAATAATAATAATTTATGGTGGTTACAGTGTCTATCTGCTTCTGGTTCTTGTCATAATAGAAGATACTACAGAAGATACTTAATCTCTTGCAATTTATTTAATCAGCCTTTCATCGATTGATTCATCCGTTCGTTTACTACTTACGACGCTAAATGGACTCGCTTCTTTTAATCTACTGCCAGTGAAATTTCATCAACGACATGTAAAAAGTCCCAATTTCTGATCATCCTATGGGACAGTGATTAAGGCGTATGACGATTAAAACGTCCCTACTATAAACAAAATGACAGAGCATCTCAAAACCATTATAAACGCAATGAACAAACTCGTACGAAAGTCAAGTGCAGTGCATCCAATTATAAAAGAATCAATCGAGCTATAACGAATAAAGACGAAGACAGCCGAAGCCGGCTCGTGTGCTCGGTTGCTGTAAATAAGGTTGTCACATTTGTCTCGCGGCGCCACGTCGCTAACGAGATCGCGCCGCCTGCGCAGGCGGCGACGCGAATTGCAACGCACATGGTGTAGCGAAAACAGAGGAATGTAATGGATTTAAAATAAGATTATTAACTTTGCAGCAACATAGAGTTATAATGTTTTAGGGCGAGTTAGAATGGGAAACTTACCTATTGAATCCTCACGACGCCGCAATATTTTTTCAGAATTGCAATAGAATGCAAATGCCCTTTTGCTTTTATTTTATTGAATATTTATGAATGAAGGCATCGTTTTCTATAACTGGTCGCAAAAAAACTGCATAGTGACTGGTGAAGAGTAGATACGTGCGAAAATGGTGCGATAGTTCACGATTTATTTAAGCACTATCTTAACATACCTAATAAACTACGAACAAAACAACAACTTACTTGAACATCTTGTAACTCGTTGTTGGAGATACAAAAGCAAACTTTAAGCGCAGCTGCGTGCGCGCAAGGAACGCCAAATAGTTGATTTATTCGCACACTCCCGCGCCTTAACACTCCAACAGCACGCATTCGAAAATGACGCAAGTCTGTACCACTGCTTTACCCCTCGTAACCGAACCTTACAGAACGTACTCACGGGGAACGTGATAGAACTCAAACTGGTTACGCTAAAACATTCACGTTAACTTAGCAATCGACGTTTTGGGTTTGCGTTACAGTGAGTTCGCCGCAACTGTCATTGTACGTTGAATAAATATGGTCTCTTACAAGATGTATGAGTCTGGGAATGAATCGGGAAGCTCAGGCTTCAGAGTGAGTAATTGTGATTGAATAGACAATTCGAATTCGTTTAGACAATTTGATGTCGAAATAGTTTTATAAACTGTAATTGAGTACGCGAAGCACGGGAGATGAACCTACTAAGAGAAACAAAACACTGTTGTGAATTTAGAAGTTGAAGGAGAAAATGGTCAACTTTGTGTCTACTTATCAACATTGTGCACCCTCCATATACAACGTCTATTGTGATATTAGCTATATGCAAGTAGTCTTATGTAAGTACTAACAATTTTATGGGTCATCGTGGCCTGAAATAAAGGATTTTTATTTATTTATTTATATCCTGGCCACGTCATTACTTGACCGAAGACGCAATTCTACAAGCCGAAAGCTATTTTTTTTTATCTACTTATCAACTAGCGAATTTATATAGTTAACTAGCTTATGCCCTGCGGCTTTGCCCCCGTGAAATATTTCATAATGGGCTAGTTCCCAAAAAAATCCCTTCTTAGTCAACCTCTAGGATACTCAAGGTATATGTTTGCCAAATTTCAAGTCTGTAAGTCCAATGGTTGTGCGTTGTCTGTCAGTCAGTCAGTCAGTCAGTCACGGTACTGTTTTAGAGGTATAGATAATAAATTACACACCGTTACAATCATCACTTTTAAAAATATCGGGGAACATTTCTTAAGCCGATTCCGATACCGATTGGCTGTGCCCTATTTTATTTACCCAAACGAATACTTACAAGTTGTGCGCGAAAGTAATCAGTGTCCGTTTTATTTATCGCCAGCGAGCGCATGCGGCCTCACGTGCGTCTAATGCCGTACTCATTATTGGACAAGGGACATTATTGCTTTTACTTTATTGATCTGTTCACTTTTATTGTTTTCGTACGGGGACATAGTCTTTACTGGCTACTGAGTCGAAACCTGACTGTGTTTGTTCGAAATTGTTTTTTTTAATTCGTGTATTAATATTTTTATTCTCATCTTTGTTCACGTAGGCTAAACTAGGCTCTAGATTTATAGCCTCATTCCTTAAGTAATTTATTGAATCAGGCGTTACTTTGCGGAGGTCCATATTTATGAACTAAAAACAATTACTTTGCTCACCCGCGACCACTAGTGAAAAATAGTTAATCTGTGCGGCAAATGTATGTTTCCATGCAGCACCTCCGCCTCCACTGCTACACGAATCAACACATGCCACACAGACCCAACTATCACCACCACCACCACTAAACTACACGCTGACGCGTTTCGGCACTCTCCACGAGGCTATTATCAATGCTAAATACTACAACAACCGTTCACCAAGACACCATTACCACTACTGACACAGTCATGACAACCATGTACTCAACGGACCACTCAAGTATATAGGTCTAGTCTAGTCGTCGGACTAAATCGTAGTTCTTCCTTTGGAAGTACATGACTCGGGCTAAACTCGACTTATATAGGAAGTTGTGATCCGTTTATTTCTCTATGATTAAGTCTCACGGTAGTTTCATGTTAAGATCTATAGTCGTCCCACGATAACTCTGCAACGAACTGACAACAGTAGAAATCTAAAGTTTGTTTATGGCAACACTGATTTATAGTCAAACAACACGTTTTGAACTTTTGATTAGATTTAAACATAAACAGGTCATCGTTCATCCACCATTAAAATACCTCTCAAATTTCCTTTTTTAGATGTTTTTACCGTACAACGACAAAACCTACTTAACACTGGCAAAATTTTCCTCCAATGGACAGAGCCATATTTAAAAAAAAAACAGCGACTTTTAATTACTACCATAATTATTATTTATGGTTAAAGAAATGTCTGAATGTCATGAAAAAAGTATTACCACAGCGTGATTTTTCTGGGTTGCCAATTAATATCTTGTGCAGAGTTATCGTGGGACGATTATATACTTGAACTAGTTTTAAACTTCATCCCCATTTCACCTCTTCAGAGGTAAAATTCCCAAAAATCCTTCCTTAGTGGATGCCTACACTGTATAAGGTATATACGAGGAAAATTTTAAGTCTCTAGATCCAGCATCTTGGGCTGTGCCTTGATAGATGACAGATGACCCAATCACTTCACGATATTGTACATATAGATTATGTGAAGTATAACGTCTCTCTTTGTTCGTAACAACTACATGCCACTCATACCACCCAACCAAACTAGGTACCAAAACTGTCGCCCCTCAAAAACGACCATCAAACAATATTTGTCCAGCGAGTCCTCGTTAGACTCCCGAACAGTGTCGCTTATCGAGTGTCGATTGGGGGCGGGAACAGCCCCCTTACTGATTGAGATGTTCTGAGTCACGGGGTCAGGGGCGCAATCCGCCCCCAAAAATTGCGGCGCGACCGGAATAACCGGGATTCCGACCTGCATTTGATATACATCAAATGCAGGTCGGAATCCCGCATATACATGCATAGCATTCACTTTAACAAAAATCGACATAAAAACCGGCCAAGTGCGAGTCGGACTCGCACACGAGGGTTCCGTAGAAAGATTTCAACGCTTTTCCCCTGTGTTTTAAGAAGTTCAGTGTTAGCAAAGCCCTGCTCCTAAGCAAGTTGTACGCAGTGCGGGGTCATCTTATATTGGTCTGCGAAATCTACAGACCAGACATAAAAATTTAAGATTTTTGAAAATTTTCTGAGTAGTTGGTGCTATCTTCATACCAAATTTCAAGTTTCTAGGACAACTGGAAGTACCCTTTAGTTTTTCACAGTACAGCAATTTGTGAAACAACCTACGACCGTATCTTTTGATTGCGTTGACTTAGAAGTTTGATTTTTTCACGTCTTCAAGGGAGCCTTGAGTATTTGATATTAATTTCAGCATGCTACCTTCGCGTGAAGCTAGAGTAAGAGTAAGTTCCAGAGAAAAAGGGTCTTGTCTCGACAGACAGACAGAAGGACAACCAAGTGATCCTATAAGGGTTCGGTTTTTCCTTTTGAGGTGCGGAACCCTAAAAAGAAGTTGCAAAACTAATTTCAGTAATCCTGAAACAGACTGAAACTCGCAGTCTCCCTGAAAGAATCTAAAATCCTCAAACTTCCCTTATGACTACTGCCATTCTCATACGTGCCCCTGCATAAGTAATAGTACCTACCTACCTACATTACGCGCTCCCTTGTGTTAATACGGGTCGGCCGCATTTGCACGGCTTATTTTTAATATCGTGCGATAATATTGACCGTGACCAAATTTTCTTTTGTATCAACATTATGAGCATATTTTAGGGAAATCTCCGGAGAATGATTCCATCAGATTCGATGCAGATTATTAGTAATTATATTAGACGTCATTGTATTCTTAAATAACAAGGTATAACTTAAAGATAAATTATACGTATCTAGTTTTGTCTCTGTCTATTTTCAGGCTTGTCTCCTTCCAAAGAAACTGTCAAAATCACAAATATAACCATATAAGTATCTATGAGTATGTCTGTGGTCAAAACTGCATTAAAATTACGAGCATGGGAACTGCCTATGTAGGTAGTTTAGTTTAAAATTAAAACATTAAAATAAACCTTAAATAAGGAAAGGAACTAAAAAACAATAAATAAAAGCCGTGGCCCCTCGGCACAAACTTCCTAATTAGACTTCCATTGATTAACCGATATCTGATTTATATTCGCTTCCGAGACTTTCATGACGCGATACCCCAATTTCTCGGCGTAACTTTTCAAAGCTGAAAAGTGGTTCAAAGAAAAGTAATATTATGATCACGTCCGCTGGCCTCGTCTAATTCAACTTCTCCGGGAACTTCGCGATCATTTCCCAAGAGGACATCCCGGGGATTTATTTTACAAATTACAAATGATACAGAAAAGATCAAATCCCGAATGTAACGAATGTTGCATCATGCTCTTACAGGTTAAATCCAATGTGACGAAGTGGGATGGAAAATCTGGTCCGAGCTCCGCTCTTATATCGCTTGGATGCTGTGGAATAAGGAACCGTGCTTTTATTTTATGGTCTTTCATAACTACATAGCCCAACTTCACGTTATTCCGGTCGAATCGTCACTTTGTAAACTTGAAACGTGAATAAAGAAAATCGTGTTAAAGAAATTGGGGAAACAATTTGTACTTTTTTGTTTTCTTATTTTAGAGGCAAATCTTATATTTTCTTAAAAATATAGAGGATACAAAACCACTTTTATGCTCGTTACAAATATGGCTCCTAACACGGCGAAGCAGAAAGACGAAATACCTAATCGGGAAGTTTGCATGTATTGCGGAACAAACCGAGAAATTCTGTAAATTCTGCAGTTGGAAAGCTATTCCGCAGAATCTTTTTATTCATGATGTTATGTACCTACTGGCTTCTGTAACAGTCTCCTCACTATTCTATTCAGTTGGTTGCACCAACAACGTCGAGCGAAACGAAAACGACCCATTTGTTGCCAATACCACTCTTACCGGCAATTGCGTTTTCAGCGTTCTCACAGTATTTTCTGCCGTCCCAATGAATGGGGCTATACGGCGGTATCGGTACAGTTGCGCTGACTGCAGCGATTCAGTAATCCCAAACTGAATGAAGTTGCATTGACGTGCAAGCGATGAGCGGTAATTCGCCGATTAATCGAAGTTAAAACACGGTAGGCTGGTAGGTAATTATTTCACAGGCTGCGTAAACTGCCAAACTGAGAATTGTAACTGAAAATAAAATTGTGATTCGCTATTTCGCTACTCAGAGTTTTTTGGGTGAGAAAAATCTAAACTTTGAATTTATGTGATCATACGAGTATGTGTGCAGTCGTCAAGCCGTTTGATCCACGAGAGTAAAGATGTACATATTATTATATGATTTAAAGATGCCATCTACCCATGTTTCCTGATGTTTTTTGGCTGAAGCGGTCACGTGTATGTCTGGGTTCTTTTAAACGCAAAGTGAGGTCCTACTTATTACAAGAGTTATCCACTTTGTTACCTACATTAAAAAAAGGAAGCGAACTACATTTTACACATATTATACGTAATGCGATACGGTCTCCAATTTGTCCACCAAAGCATGTGTTTGCGCATGTCATCGTATCGATAGTGGATGACAGGACGATACCCGAATTACTGTGACTCCCATTATGTTTGTATTCCGGTGTGTTATCTGGTAAACAAGGCTAGCTTCCGACGCACCAGGCTTCGGCTGCTACTGCTTTTCTGAAGTTTCAAGAAAGAAAGATAAATTCAGAAAATACCCCAAAAATTTGTGAAGAGATTTCATTCTCAATCGCTTAAGTATTACAAAATGCAGCTGCAAATTGAACTCTTGCTACAAAGACAAGGCACAAAACAATTTCTTAAGCAGTTGGATTTGAATCAACAACCGCATTAAGCCGTATCACGCTCCATCAATTAACTTAACTGAACTTTTGAACTGAAAAAACATCAAATTCGACTATTTCTTGATGCCTAAATTGTTGCTGTATATTGTTATACTTCAGTGTTTCAGGTTTTGTTAGGTGGTAAGCTTGCTTTAATAAATCCTCTTTATAGTAGTTCATCTCACGCTATTTATCCGATACTTAGCCCAAAGGCCCAGGCACAGGCATCCCGAGAGACTCAATATATTTCCTTTGTGGCGAGACCTATCACTTCGGAACTTCATTGATTAAAGCCGGAGCGAACGCCCGCTCCTTTATTCACAAAGGAACTTTTCTTCGAACTACTGAACGAATTGAAATGAATGTCGCATCTATGACTATTAATGAACTTTGGTCAGCGTTTTTAAGCTCGGGTTTTTAATCTACTTTAGCACCCGAGATGAAAAGACTGACGTACACTTTCAATGTTGACTACTTACGTCTACTTATTGCTTATTTCTTTGTCCAGCTGTACATAGACATTTTAAGGTACTGTTAATTGTAAGGTGTGTACATTGAATAGCTCAAAAGGATGACGCGATTCAAAACTAAGATTGAAAACTGGCAATAGCTTCTGCCATTACTAAATGTGTGTACGTATGTTTTAAAACGTGGGGCTATGTTTCTCATCATTTAAGGTGGTTTAGTTTGAATAAAACATTTTTCGGCTCTTCATTACCTATTGTATTAAGCAAAGGAGCTTTGCGCATCAGAAAGGCCTGACACTCGAAGTATTATAAGCCATGGATTATACCCACCTTTAGCCCTCTTAAAATACGCTCACATCATTTATAACTATAGTAATATTATAAAAGATCTTAAGAACAAAGAAGTTGCGACGCTATACAGAAACTTTAATATAGGGATTAAATAAAATTGTGAATGCTGCCCCAATGCGATGTGTGAAACCCTGGTGTTATCCTCTCCGGCCCGACTTATAAGTGAGCGGACCCGAGTGGAATATGAATTACTTTTGTTCACTTCTGCGGGGTAAGTTTCAGGGTACCACTCCGGAATATGGCGATCTTATTATGCGATCACATTTCAAGTTTAAAGAGCAGAATTTCGAGTTGAGATGTGAAAGGGAGTAATTTATTTCTGACTTACGCGAATTCGCATGCGTAGATTGTTTATTGTATGAAATAAGAGGCTTTTATTTTTTCCATTAAGTAAGTTTATTTACTCAGCATCCCTGATCTTGGGTAATCTTTCCTCCGATAACAATGCAATCTAATTCAATCGTTAGGTATTCTTGTTTGTGCTGCAAATAAGTAAGTATTCATAAAACTTTTTGCCATTATGCGCACCACATAAGATCTGACTTCAGTAGATCGATACTTAAGCAATAATGTATTATATTTATTTCGACGTGATTCTATCCGACAACTTTCATTTTCAGTTTACCACAATATTAAAATCATAACTAACATAAGGAATTGCTTTACTTAACACCAGAGCCTAAAATGACATCAAAGCAGGCTCTGTCTCATTTATATCTCGTACATTATAGTAAATAGGACGGCGCCTGGCTCTGGGTTATTGTCTTTATTTGCCAGTCCAACGATCCCAGACAAATATTTGCCTTTGCGGCCATTTTGTCTGGTGTATATTTCTAGTGTTGCGAGTCTTGGCATCGAATGTGTTTGGACTAGCAATTGTCTTATCATGTCGGGTTATTTGTGGGCTCTTCTTTTGACATAATCTGAACACAATAATGAAATGGAAACAATATCTTCAAAGTAGAGGAGAACGCATTAAGATACGTTATATTCTTACAACACTTACGACAATACTAACTCCATGACACAAACCAGTAAACTTTAAATTCAATACGTAAATTAAATTTTATTTACATAATAAAAGTTGAAACAGTGCATAGCAAATGGGACTAACACTACCTACAAAGTAAATTAAAATATTAAAACTAAAACTAACTTAAAAATTAAATACCTACCAAACCTGGACCTCTCGGCAGGGTGCCCATCACGCAGGCAGCATTCCCGCGCTGAATTGCAATAGCAATTCTTTGCGCGAGAAAGCTGCCCGCGCGAGGGTCGCCTGTTGCCTCTTTCAGGCGTTTGCTTAGCGTTTAAATAGTTAAGTATCATTGATTATTTTCCAAACTGGAAAAATGGGGTTTTTATAGGGTTTTGTAAGTTCCTTATTTACCTTTCTATTATATATTCACTTATTGAAAGACAAATCAGAGTGTTCTAGCCACTGGCCGCTTAATATGAGGAGGGAGCTTTGTGTAATACACGTATTTATGTACAGTCATTGTCGCAAACTCCTTGCTAGTTTTATAATATGACGCTTTATATCTTATTTTGTACTTTTGTTTTTATGTTTCGTCATTGTCTTGTCAGGTGTTCAAGTGATTGGTTTTGTGTTGCTTTTTGTCCATATATTTCGTTATTAAACCACTTTCCAACTAGTTTCCATCTTTCATTCATTAATATACGTCCACACTTTCGTCCGCTTCAGTCATATTGAACAGAACTGCAAAGATTCGTACTGTCACTGTTTTGTCTTATTTCGATACATTGTCCGGTCACTCACAATGTATATCCGCGTTTGGTAGAAAATAAAACATCACAACATGAACCACCCACTAAACTACGTTATCCTTTATCACACAGTAAAGGACAATACAGTGCTCACATATGCTGATGGTGCGTTTACGCAGCAAAATATTAAATCCCGTCGCTGCGTACACGCTGCGTCAAGCTTCTTTGTGGTCGATGCTTTACTTTGTAACTTGTCTGAGACTATGTCTAACGCGCGCGTTATCACATTCGCTTGCATTATCTCTTTCCATAATGTCCACCATCTTATCCTGTTTAACAGTAACAGTAACAGAAAGTATAGGTGAAATACTTAGGGAAAGGACCTGTTGTATGTGTGAGTAATGCGCGCGAATAGACATTCTATTTTTGAAATTTGTAATATAACGTATGTAGTGGAAGTGGTGGCATGTTGAGCGGTTGTTGTTGTGCTTCGTAAATGGCCTCGTGGAGAGTGCCGAAACGCGTCAGCGTTTAGTTTAGTGGTGGTAGTGATAGTTGGGTCTGTGTGGCATGTGTTGATTCGAGTAGCATTGGAGGCGAAGGTGATGCATGGAAACATACATTTGCCGCACAGATATAACTATTTGTCATTAGTGGTCGCGGATGAGCAAAGTAATTGTTTTTAGTTCATATATAACGTATGGTTTGCAAACTCATTATTTGTTTATCTAACGTCGTTCATTAATAAACAATACAATATAGTCAGTTTACTCCAGGGGTAAATTTAAAAACCTCGAATTTGAATTCAGCTAGGCAAATTAATATGGGACCATTTCCTGAACGTGGTAGAGGACGACTACTTCATATCCAATAGAAAAGAATTTTGTGAAACTTGTACAAATATTTTCAAGAGGTTTGCGATACAGACTGAAATTGTTTATCAACACCAAAACAATTTTTCACCTATACCGATTGTGACGGCGCGCGTTCTTGCCTCCTGGTTTCAACGCATCCATCATCGCACCCACCGATTGTTCAGTCAATAGAGGATTTAAAGTTAACTCAATGAATAAGACAGTTATACATTATTCACTGTTTGCTCTCCTCCCCTTGCACGTTTAGGTTTTTTGTCCTGCATCCCGCGGGCTCTTGATAACTTCATTGCAATTGCTTTGAGACGGGGTTGTGCAGAACGTCACAATAACAATAAAGAAATTCGCTTCTGATTTATTTATTTTACATATATTTTCTTACTTAGAGTCGTTTTTCAATCCCCAGATACGCCCCAATTATTCCTATTCCTACTCTTCGACTATTTAAGAATATGATTTATAGAATAAAAGTTGTAGGATAATCGAAGAATCGGCCCTAGTGGAAAAATATGACGCCCATTTTTTTAAGCTACCAATAAACATAAAATTCCAAAGGTCGAAATAATATTGTTCAAATGTTCGTACATAATTAATCTCCAACTCCGAACTACAGTTTTTGCTGTATTCTTAAGCTATCCATTACCGATTTAACTTTTTGTTTTTAAGTTTTAATTAATTTCAAGTGGATAAGACTGCTCTGCATACACTCAAACTTCGCAATCGTGTGAGCTAAATAATAAAGTGGAACTTTTGTGGTGAATGTTTCAAGTACCGTGGTATCGCCGCAAGCGCATTAGACAGTGTGATGAAGTGCAGTGACAGCTTTACTGCACACTAACTCAGTGTTTGAAGGAACATAAAATGCTTTCCACTAGTTATACTAAGCAAAAAAAAAAATGCTGTATGCGCTTACATTTTAACACTATCGGCGATAACCTCTTACTAATTAGAGTGAATAGTGAATAAATTTGCTACTAACAGTTAGTTAGACCTATTGGCCTTATCGGCACTTGAGTCAGTTGGGAAAAATAAACAAAATGTGTTGTAAAGTTAGGGTATTTTAGCATTTTGAACCGATTTGGCTTTATATTTCAATTGAGGGGATTCCATAATTATAAACTCCTTAGGTAGGTACTACTATTTCAACTGGAGATATTTATATTATTATATAATTAATATTAATTTACACTTGAAATAGTGTCTGAGCAATTCTAAATACAATTTTTTAGACAAGGTTAAAAAAACTATTTCGCGAACAATTTTTTTACAAATTAAGGACCATTTTAAATAGGTACTTATTACTATTTAAATTGATAATTAAGGTTCTATACCAACTTACATTTTTTTATTACAAAGAATTTAAAAACAATACAAAATAGGAACATTTGAACCATGTCTTAATTATGAACAAACTTTTTAAAAATTGGTCGATCTCCGTGTTGCATAAACACGGCCAACACAATGCACATATGCAGGTCAGATGCAGTTTAATCCCGGGGGTGTAATTTTCGTAACCCTGCCCTGTGGGGACTTTTCCTTCTTTCCTTAGTGTCGCTTGAGCTGCTCGCTACTGTGACAGTGTCACTTTAGTGTGACAACAAATCTATAAGCATGTAGACAATGCTTTGTGAGTAATCACGTAATAGTTGATGTTCTATAGTTTTTAGCAGGAATCATAAAGAGCAGACAAGCAACTTTAATAGTCCGTCTCAAACGTAACCTATAGGACCGGCTTTCTGAAACTGTCTTCGCAAAAAGTTTTAAGAGGATAGTAGGTAAGTATATATAAACCTACGCTAGCATCATAAGTCTGCGTAAAGTATTTTTTTATATAACAAATTTCTCTGTATCATGGTCAGAGGGTCGAGCACAACTTTACGAATGTTGCGTAACGTTACGGTTATCGTATCGAGATCGAGAAACCTCATACTAAATTTTAGTTCCAAATACGCTCACGGGCGGGCGCTGTTCCAAACGTCATACAAACTCGACAACGTTTACTATTCGATGTTACGTTACGCAGCAATCGTTAAGTCGTGCTCGACCCTCAGATGATACACATTAAAGTGAAGTCAAAATAACTTGTGAACTTGGTCAATTTGTTAATTTCTTCTATCTGTACTAAAACATGGAGTCGTCTAAAGCATTCTCAACTAAAGCCTCTGAAAACCAAACAGCACTAAATAAATACCGTAACCCCTAAAAAACGTTAATCTTCAGATGTTGTCGGGGAATTGGACAATCTCCCGCGGGCCAACATATTTCAAGTGCAGGATTAAAACGTCTATAGGAAAGTGCGAACGCGTTGTTTGTATGTGACAGCTGATCGCCTTTAATCTATGAGGTCTAAGGTTAGGGTAAGTCGGCTGCCATACAAAGTGGTTGCAGAAATTTTAAACAAATTTTAAACCGCCTTTGTACTCAAATGTTATTGTTGTAACTTGTGTTTTATCCTATTTTTTGTACAATAAAGTGTTTACTTACTTACTTACTTACTTACTTACTTACAAATGCTCCTGTAATTCTTACTCGTAATATGTATTTTGAACTGCTGAGGTTAATCCTAACTAATATTATAAATGCGAAAGTAACTCTGTCTCTCTGTCTCTCTGTCTGTCTGTTTGTTACCTCTTCACGGGAAAACCTCTGCACCAATTTAGATGAAATTTGGTAAGAAGATAGTTGGAATATAACTAACAATTGTATGGTTCCCGCGGCATCGCGATAACCGAATTCTACGCGGACGAAGTCGCGGGCAACAGCTAGTATTATTATAAGTAGACTAATTGATGCATGATTGAACATTTTGTATCAACTCTTGAAACAATAAGTAACATTGACCATACTAAAGAAAAGAGAGAAAAATTTGAAATCCAAACACGTCAAATGCCACAATAATTGCAAAAGAACCAATTGAAAATGGCACAGAAGGAAGCAAAGGTAAAACATTTAATAGTATTTTACTATTTGTACGAAACAGTGGCCTGAACCAGCCAGCACTTAAATTTAATTCAAGGGGCCTTTATGACCTCCTAACGCGGGCCCTCCGAATCTTTTAATCTAACACACGTCCCATTTAGCAGACGCCGGCTACAGATGTTTTGCAATTTAAATTTTATTGAGGCTGAAATTTTACATTTCCAACGTCACGGAAAGACAAAAATCCCGTTGTAGATTTATGGTCTGAAACTTTCGGGCTTCTGTCATAAAACTTTTAAGTTGTGTTCAGAAATCGCATTAGACAAAGTTTATTTCTGAGCAACATGTTAATAAGTAAGTATAAAAAATATTGTTTTATTTGTATTAATGTTTTGTACCAGTGGACACACTTCTCCCTAAAGCAAGATCCCTAATAAGTGATACAATTTTTGTTCCATTTTTTTCATCATCTGCTAGTTCGATCATCAAGCAAGTTCATCTGGAATCTTAATTTCACTGGTCATATTGATATAGAGTGGTTCTCTAACAAAATGACAATAATCCATACGAAACAGTTCCTGTATTCACGTTATCCTGTTCTTATAAAATCACAATATCATAAATCAAGTCGGACTTCCCATTCCCCTGGTCATGACAACCGTGTCACAGTGTAAAACCATGTCCAGTCAATTCCGACCCTACATTTAAGCTCAACACTTTAAATTGCGTGTAATTGGTGTTAAGTTAACTTAACACTTATTATATTGACATGTCATAACATACCGCGAAGTGTGCGGGTGTGCGTTAATTGGATAAACTCAATTAATTTTAAGCTTGTTTAAAGTTTGGTTGGGATTAGAATTTATGGCGATTATAATCGCTTTAATTAAAAACGTGAGCGAATGCCTTTTGTGAAGGATGTCGGAGGATTGTTTATGAATAGAAGGAGCTTTACGCCAAATGTTAGTAGAGTTTGGCTCGACATAAAGTATTTATCTAAAGTTATGCGGACCAAAAGCTGTATAAGTTTGTATGAAAACGAAGATATACTTAATGTAGGAATTCCAATTGAAGTACCTAATACCTGGCAAGTTGTTCACCATGAAAAACTCAGCGGTCCGGTGACTTTCAAATTTATACGCTAATTTTCGACAGAAAAAATACACTTGCAGTCGTCAATACTTGAAACTTTACCAATCGTGCACCTCTACAGTCTACACAACGTAACGTGACTTGATTAGTGGACGAACAGTCAGCCAGATGACAAGTTCTTACTAAGTAAGTACCTGCATACTTACTTACTTAAGGGTAGGGTAAGGGTAGGGTTAGGGTAGGGTCGATGTCATTTAGTGTGGTAGCTTTGGCTGATTTACGGATACACTAATCAATCGATGATGATCGATGGTATCGATCGACATCGATCGATTGGTGTGTTCTAGTAGAAACTATTATCAATCGACGTCGGCTGCTCCATTCTACCGTCGATCGATGCCATCGATCTATTATCGATTATCTAAGACTGATTTGCATCGACCTGCGTTAGACTAACTGACGTGGGTTAGTGTCTTTATATGACAATTCGGACTACATTTCTTTGACAATATGAAGGGCGCTAAAACAAAAGCTCTTCAAATCAGCAGTTGATACCAAATTGTCATTGAAAACGGACAATTGTAAAGCTGGTGAGATAGGGGCCTGGTCGGGGCAAGTCAGCCTAATAAACATATAAAACTAAACAAAACACAGCTACCAATAAATAAATGCGATATTATTTTTGACGTGTTCAAAAGCTATAAAACTTTGATCAACGCCTTATTGTTTAATGAATCGCCACGTGGCATCAATGCGAGCAATTACTCGTGTAATTATAACCCGTGTTACGCGATGACCGATGGCGGACGATATACATTAATCATTTTATCGAGCTGTCAATAAAAAGCTGATGGAGGAACAATTGAATGTGGTTGGTTTTACTGAAGATGAGTTACCGGAGCGTTACTTTTTGTCTGGATGCGGAGGCGAAACAAGAAATTGGGTAAGATAACAATTTCATTATAAATTGAGTAGGTACACTAAGTACATTATAGTAAAACTAAAATTATTAAGAATTTGTTTATCTGACCTACTGTTTGCTCCAGCTGATGGGACTACGGCTTACCAAGGACCATAAAATCAAAAGGACTGCCAGTGTCTATATATACGATGTCGCGTTCCTTTGAAATAATAAGCCTGCTGTAGCTAGTTTTACTACGGAGGGGTCTCTGTACCATTCATTTGGTATGACATTTAGACCTCTGGCTAACACAATAGCGCCGTCTATGAACTGAAAGAAAAAACTAATTTAGATGGCGCTATTGTGTTAGCCAGAGGTCTAAATGTCATACCAAATGAATGGTACAGAGCCCCTCCGTAGTAAAACTAGCTACAGCAGGCTTATTATTTCAAAGGAACGCGACATCGTATAGACACTGGCAGTCTTCTTGGTTTTATCGTCCTTGGGCTTACTAACGTACATCGGTTGTTGATTTGATTCCTACCCGCTTCGACCACAGAACCAGTGGTTGTGTGGTCGACCAATATTTGTGATGGAAATCTAAATGTTTGTTTTGTCTAGTTTAATGAACAGTATATAATATTTATTAGAGTCTAGTGCCCATACTAAACTGCGAAGCAATTCAATGGTGTGTGTGAAGTGCGCAATCCATACGGCTGTGCCCTAAATTGGCTGGAGATGAGTCGCCATATAGTGATTCCGCCTCGTTCTAATTTATTATATCAAAGTAGTTTTGCAGATGCAGATGTTGTCGTTAGGTAAACAGTTTTAACTAAAACGAAAGAACAAAATAAACCATGAATACCAACCAAAATTTACTTAGATCCGTGTACCCACTAACTTGGTGTGGACATCATTGTGTTGGTCCCGGCTAAGCATCTCCCTCTACTCCTTCACGAGTGACCGGGACAAAACGCCCATAACTCATACAGTTATAGAGCTATGACGGTCTCTCACGACAGTTAGAACGGTGTCAAAACGGAAATATTTCCGTTACCATAAATAGGGGAAGTGGAATTTATTTGTTTGTATGAAAGGGGACTAGTATAAATGTATGTATTATGCTGGCTATAAACTCATACAAATATGATTTAGTTTCGAACAACTTGAGTGATCAGTTATAAGCACGACAACATTACCGTATACTTCTTTTAGACAACTTGCGGTTTTATAATCATAGAACGGAATCTCTAAGTAAAAAATTTAGATTAAGAGGGAAGGAGTCGATTTTTCAGGGTTTAGATAGGTATTATATTATGTAATCTACTTGCATGTTACCGACTCTTACATTCTTAGAGCAGGAACGGAATGGAGATGTTTTGATCAGGGTTTGTTGATGGTGTTGTGTGCGTGTTTTGGCATTGGTGTGACAGTTTTGTTTCAGTGTGCGTTTGTAGGAACGTAACAAATTTTGACAAGAGCGTAGTGTGTTCCTCGTCCCCCTCAAAAAGTGGCAGAAAAATTGTAGTGCATACATAAGCCGAAGGCGCCTCCCGTCTGTCTGCTTTATGCTAACATTACATTAGTCTGTAACAGTATACTTACCTCGTTGGAGCGAGTTGCATCGCCGTATTATAATAAATCGCGTCAACGACATATTGTAATGACATTTCTATCGCTATGACTGCCGCTATTAATCCGCTGTTAATACAAAATGAAAAACAATTAAACAAATGAATAAAAAAAACCTTATTATAATTTCAATTCATAGAGGGTGTCGTGCTGAATGAAAATTACTTGTCGATAGTCGATAGTTGATTACCTCTTGACATTTAACGTTTTGCTATGAGATTCCGCTTCCTGTTCATATTCATAACGTATTGGTTCCTCCTTTTTTTAACTACCTGGGTAATAATAACATCAAGAAACATACCCATAAGTCACGTGATTCAATTTCTTTGATTTAACATTCCGATTATTGCCATATATACCTAATTTAAAAAAAATATCGGTTTAGATACCTAACGCTTAACTTTTGTCATCTCCACAGGAAAGGCGCGAACCTAAATCCATTGATTACCCACCTCTACGAGTAGGTATATCCATCAGTGTATTAGGTCAATGATGAAGAGTTAGTATAGGTAGTTAACTTTCACGTCAATACTTATGTTAGTCCAAATCAAGGACGATAAAATCAAGAGGACTGCCAATGGCTATACAATGTCGCGTTCCTGTAAAATAATGAGCCTGCTATAACTAGTTTCACTATAGAGGTCTCTGTACCATTAATTTTGTATGACACTTAGGCCTCTGGCTAACACAATAGCGCCATCTATGAACTGAAAGAAAAAACTAATTTAAATGGCGCTATTGTGTTAGCCAGAGGTCTAAATGTCATACGAAATGAATGGTACAGAGACCCCTCCTTAGCAAAACTAGCTACACCGGGCTTATTATTTCAAAGGAACGCGACATCGTAGTCCTCTTGGTTTTATGGTCCTTGGTCCAAATACAATTTTGGTTATGAACCATTGCAAGCTCAGTATACAAATACAACCTACCTTTTGAAATTAAGTAAAAATAAGTATATTACGTCACAGCTCAACGACTTCTTAGCCAACTTAAACCGCTTAGCATAACTTCAAGTTCCCATAACACTTGGAATTTGTAAGGCTGCTAGGGTTCCCTAATGCATGGCCTCCGAGTGACACGGGTCCCCGGGAAATATGAAGGGTTCCGTTATCAGCCGGCTCCGACAAATCGCCGGATTATGCTAACGCGGTTACGGTTATCGTTATGGTTATGCTCCTCACTTACATAATTATTGTAACGTTAACGCAAATAGAGTTAAATTGTGGCCGGGAGCTGTGGATTTGAGAGTTAACCTTATATACATAGAAGTAAAGTTTGTGTTTAAATCAAATTATATTAACAAAATTTTTGTAAACTATATTACGAAGAATTAAGACGAATAATATGAACTAAGTAGTGGTAAATTACCTTAAATTGTTTTATACCGTATCTATTTCGATCATACTTTTGTTTGACACGAAAAATTACTAGAAACGTCGGTTTATGTTTAATAGTTAGTAGTAACATTATTTATGTGTGCTACTACTACATAACAATATTTATAAAACGGGTGAACCGATTTTAATAAAACTTAGTTAAGAACCATCTCGATTAAACTAGATTTCGATTAAAAAAGACCGCATCGAATTCGGTCTATCCGTTTAGGAGCTATGATGCTAAAGACAGAATGCACATGTCAAACTTATAAATAAAACAGGGGTGCTTTTCGGGCCGGGAGTTGAAAACTGTGAGTTTTAATTGATTAAGGAACAAGACATGTTTTAGAGCTGATTAAAAAAAAGATTACACGTCCAAACAAAACAAATCTATTTCTGAAATGGCCGTCCAACAATTTCCCAAAAAGACGTCTGTTTCTACGTAGTCGGTACCTACAAAATTTCGTCATCCTGTCATGAAAAGTCTGAATTGATCAAACATCTTGTCTAAACCCAAAAGCTAAGCTGTAATTGTATATTCCGAGATGATTATTGACTCTTCAGAGTGAATCTATTCATTATCGTCGCCGAATTTCCAAGACAGCAAAATCCGGGAGCGAAGCGTAACCTAATTTCTGAACGCTAGGGACGAGCCGATGCCATTATATTCGGTTTTTGAAGTTTCGGGTTTCGGTTTTAGGAGAACATTCATGAGATTCGCGTAGTTACAGAATCGTAACAGAGATTAGCGTTTGCGTTAGTAGGCATCTTATGTAGGCTTTAGGATCAGGAGTCAGGCTTCTAAATGTAGATATTGTCGAGCGTTAACGTTAGTTCGTATTCAGATATTGCTGAGCACTATGACCACTCACATTCTCATACGACTGTGCAGATGTCCGTTGGTATGTCGCAAGTTTCAGTAGGCTAGTAACGGGACCATCTCTACAGTACATACGTATTTCATACAAGATGGATCCAATTGATCCAAGATATCAAGTTCCGGTTTTCGTTCAATCCCTAGCTGAAGTGTAATGGAATCAATAATATAATGAACAGATAGGGCTTTGTCGACGTGATAAAATTAGAGTGTTTGTGTTCGCGACCGTTATTATCGCAAGACTGATCTTCACCTTCTATATAAATAATTTTGATATACGCTTTTGAGCCACACTAGCGTTAATCGCGGAGAGAAGGCATCGATCCCTTTTGCAGAATCCTATGAGAAAGGATTCGAGTATACTTAGATGGAGTATATTTATGCTTTGTGTCCGGGCCCAGAACTAACTTGCTAGGGCCGTTATGGTAATATTCGGGTGTACTTAGATTGTAATTATTGCACGTCTGTTTGATTTGTGGTCTATCAAATCAACTTCAATTTAATGGGCAAATGTGTGCAGCGTTTCGGTCATGTTTTACCTTGTCTCATCGAATAGGTAAGAACAGGCCTTGTGTCTAAATTAATTTATAAAGACTGTGAACATGACACGAACCTTCAAAGTAAAAATCATGAAACAAATCCAAGCTCAAATGGGTGTAAAAGTTATAAACAAAAAATAAAGATACCAATAAACATAAAGTTTCCCTAATCATAGGCAATACCAACTGAACGACCAAACTGAGGAAACCATAGCTAATCGAAATAGCGTCGGAAGCTGGAACGTGCGCGAGGACATATTTACTATAGGTGCGTGCGCGCAGAGGAGTGGAAGTGTTGGAAGCAAGGACGATTATCGATATATCGATGTAAGATCAGTAAGATTTTGCTAGCTGCTATAAAAAAAGAAGATGAAACAAACCGAATCGATTAAAATATGGATTATTACTTACGAAGAAGCAGCAAACTCTAGCTGAAACAATAGGCGTGTAGGTACAATTACTTCAATGATGAAAATATTCCTGTATTAAAAAACAAAAAGGAATGATAAATTCGAAATCAATTTCAACTTTTAAGAAGATGTTGACCAAAAATATCGAACAGTCGTACACTATTCTAGAAACCAATCGAGATCCCAAAAAAATATCGGCTACATCGACAACTTGCGCCACCATCACCGATATTTTATCAGCAGCCGGGCTCGGTTGACAGACAGATCGGCTGACTGCGCGCCGCCGCCGACAGGCCGAAGCCACGTGGTAAAAGGAAAACTGAGAATTAATGGCATCCTTGACAGTCGCTTCTCCATTTTGCGTGTACCCGTGGCGTGGTAGGCGTTCGCCGGCGTTGACACATTTGCTGCTGTCGAACTACAGTTTTGAAGTGCCTTTTACTGGGTGCTTACCCATAATAGGCTCAGTAACTCGATATATTACCTCCAGGACGAAAATAAGGCACAGCCATGGACGGGACGTAAATAGGCGAGAAGCAATCCGTTTGTTAACTTAGATAACCTACCTGACCGAACGCAATCGCAAAATTTTACTTAAAAAGCAAAGCAAAGCACTAAAATAAATTCAAATCGCTTTTTTGATGACTACAAAACTTGGAAAGTAATGTTTGAAAATCCTTTGTTTGCTTTCTACTTGCAAGATTTCCTCCCAACGAGGCACGTTAACTTGTTATTAACGTGTTTGTCCGTCAGCTATAAACACACGTGCACGGTTCGCACATAAATAACCGTATATGCGGAATGTCTCGGGAAATTCGGGATATAGTCCCGGAATATTCCCCGGATGGGAATTTCACGAGTCGCACGATTTCCGTGCGCGGTATTTTATGTCGAGCGCTCGTAGAATAGACGCGTTAATTTATCGCTAGTGTGAATTAGATTAAGTTTATTAGGACGAAGCTTAATTTATTTGTGTAGGCGCAACATTAACTCGTAATTTGAGTAAACAATAAAATTCTGAGACAAAAGCATAACTTTATAGGCAATATGATATTTTATGATGTGAATGGGTAAAGTTACATTTTCCGCCTTATTAAAATGAGTGCTTAAATTAACGACTTCCGATCGTCATAAAGCGCCATTAAAATTTACGGCTCTCTTTTAAATTTCCACGCTGTACAAGGGAACATAAAGTAAACTCGATATGTTACTAACTAACCAATATGCAAATATGAATTTACCTCGCGGTGAGAGCATGGCACCTTGCTGGGTGCAGGTACTTTATTACTAACTCACTCGTACATCAGATACCGCATCTTCCATCCCAGTGAAAGTAAAACCTTAAACATATTGGTTGTAGGTTGAGTTTGTCATATTTCGTTCTCTGAGACGTAAGAACAAGATACTAGGATTTATGCAGACGCCCAGCCGGTGTATGGGACGAGTGCATATTTAAATTTCTTGTTCGGAAAGCGATGATAAATTGGTTGAGATATTATGGAGTCTGATGACGCGGGGAGCAGCGCAAACAAATTGTCGGAGCCAAGAAACAATGGAATGGTGAATATATCTCTTTTTGGGGTTCCGCACCTCGAAAGTAAAAACGGAACAATCATAGGATCACTTTGTTGTCCGTCCGTCTGTCTGTCAAGACCCTTTTTCTCTGAAACGCGTGGAGGTAGCATGCTGAAATTAATATCAAATAGTCAAACCTGCGGTCGCTTGAAGCTGTGAAAAAATCAACCTTCTAAGTCAACACAATCAAAAGATACAGTCATTAAAAAGGCTATTTCCATACAAATTGCCGAAATCCAAAAACCTAAAGGGTTACTTCCAGTTGTCCTAGAAACTTGAAATTTGGTATGAAGGTAGCTCTTATAACACAACCTCTCAGAAAAGTCTCAAAATCTAAAAATGTTATGTCTGTCTGTAGATTTCGCAGACCAATATAAATTGACCCCACACTACGTACATTTTGCTTACGAGCACACAACACTAAGGAAAAATCGTTGAAGTCTTTGTACGGAACCCTCGTGACGAGTCCGACTCGCACTTGGCCGGTTTTTATGTCCATGAGCAAAGACGTACCTACTTACTTAAAACATCTGAGTAGGTTTTTATCGAACAAGGAGGAAAAAATTAGGACAAAATTCCAGTTTTTTGAAATATGTGACGATTCAATGGAAAGATGTAAACGAGACACCGACATTAAAAGTTCGAAAGTAATCTTTAAAAAAAAAAAAAAACCATGAAGGATCTATTCACATAAAGTATTTTTATTTATTAGCGAGCACTGGCATGTAAAAGTTACCAAATATTCGTGCTGGCCAGAAAGAAATATTTTCAGTTTGAGCATGGAACGTGGCGCGCGTCGCCCTGTAAATCATGCGAGAGGTATGGGCCGGACTACGTGCGGGATCGCGGGATAAACGAAATAAACTGCTCTAAACTCACTCCTAACTAAATCCCGCCCCGCCCACGCCGGCCCTGCGCTCGTAATTCAATTTATTATTTTTATACTCCAATAAAAATATCTAAGTTAATTATAAATTAATGCCGCTATAAGGGACACCGGACACGTGGCTATGTTGTTTTATTATTTACTTTATTTGACTAATTTAATCAAATAAATAGTGCCACCATTTCATAATATTTATGGGACCGTTATTCCGGCACTTTTTTATGCGTTACTTATGAATATTGACATCGTAAAACTTTGTCGACCTCGCGTAAATTTTACTACACACTTGCCTCCTCTATCTATGAAATTTCAAAAACGCCTACGCCACTATCCGTGCTGTTTATCATCGGCCGTAAAAAAAGTTTACAGTTACAATAAACCCCACACGAGCCATTTACTCTGACATGTTGAAACTTGGTTCCTTCACAATGATTATTAAGTATATTGGTTTCGTCTCTGAGACGAAGCTTATAATGTACAGCCCAAGACTACCTTTATTTGGCAGACGTATTATTATGGTACGTAATGTCAAGTGACATTGGCAGCAAAATTGTTCCATGGTAGTGTAGTAGTTGCGAGAATTAGTTTATTCGATTTCGACCATCGAACGCCGGTTCTATATGGAAAAAACATAATGACATTTACTCTGAAAGCGTATTATGGTGGGCCGAACTGGAATCAAATGGTTTGTAGCATTGGTGTCAAACGGTTTTCCACGATTTTTCGTTCAATTGGAAGAGAGCCGTCTTTTCGTCTTTATCTTTAAGCCCGTACCCTACCTGTACTTTATCTTGATAAGATAACATAACAGAAACAGTTATTTATCGCCCTGCTATGACGATTGGCGAGGCACTGAGCAATGTAATACATATGCAAAGCAGTAAGGGTCCGCGATGGATGGATGGTGCTCACAATTTGCAGAATAGGATTGCATGGTTCTGCAGAAGACTGGTGTGATTCACTGGGCACTGGGCTCCGTGGAAGTCATTCTCTATGTTGAGTAATTTGGTTCACTATTTCCTGAAGAACTGTTAGACTACTATTGCTACCGGGGACCAAGAGCTCAGAATTGCAGTGGTCGCTGCAGAAACGTACAGTTTTTTCCTGTCCTGTTGTTAGCTAATCGGTTTTTAAAGAGCATTTACTTACGTTACGAGGCAAGGAAAAACATGTTTTGATGGCTTTTACTTTTGGAGTGTAAATTTCGTTGAATGTTAGGGATAAGTACGACAGCAAAAAAGGTAATAGATGCCGCCAGTTTCTTCGTAACCGTCACATTTTGACGCAAAAATGCTGTGTGAACATTTTTGTTTTACTTTCATCCGTTTTCTATAGATAAAGTTCTTCAAAATCTTTTAACAAAAAAGTAACACCGCCTTCAAAAAAAAACCTTAAAAAAAAAGCAGCAGAAATATAAGTCGGTGCGGTGCGAGCGGAATATTCTTTGAATGAAGCACCGACTTCATATTTCTGCTGCTTAGTGCGAGGTCATAAAACTTTAGGCTTTAGTTTCTGTTGTCCGAAATAAACGCATTTTATTTTATTTTATTTATTTATCATTATTTTAGAGGATTATTTTACGTTTTTTTTAAAGGTTTTTTTTTGAAGGCGGTTTTACTTTTTTGTTAAAAGATTTTTATTTCACAATTTTACGTTGATTTTCGATCGTTGAAGTCGGTTAAAAATAGGTTCAATATTACAACTAAGCAGCTCAGAGTTGCAAAAGCGCTTGGTCGATGCAACTTGTGACCAAAGGGCTAGCAGTTTTCTCTCTCAAAGAATCAGCATTGCTATTCAGCGAGGCAACGCTGCCAGTCTTCTGGTCACCATGCCACGGGGGCCTTTTTTAGATTTAATTTAGTTGTAAATTTTGTTTAATTAGTTTTAGCCTGGGTTTAATGTCATTGTAAATTGCTTTTATTATGTAAATAAACATTTCCTTAGCAGCTCTAGTACATCGTGTTCATGTTCTTATTGTCAGTAGCCTCACGTAGCCTTGTATGGGGGGGCGCATACGGCGGGATCCCAGTGGATTTTTTCAATATATAAAGACGATGGGTCCGGTACGCAAATTCGCTGACATATTGCTGGCAATATACGAGATATAGTGCGTGTTCCTAAAACTCGAACCCTATATTTTATGGCCGAGCAGAGGGCTAGGGCAAGCGATTATGAGGTGAATGGGGAAATTTTCCCGACGCTACGAAAAATAGGGTAACCCGAAAAACATGTTTAAGCTCAATAGCTGAGATAGAAAGGGATGAAATGGATTTCCCATTAGAGTAACAGCTTCTAAAGCTACCTAATATTGCAATGTGTGTAATTGCACATACAATATTATGATTATGACTGAATTTAATTATAACAATTGCTTAATTTGTGTTTCTAAGAATTAAAAGTTATCGCTGTGAAACATAAAACTAAGAATGCATAAATTTTTTTGCATGCTGATCCAACATTTACTCACATGGTCAATGTGCTTTGTTAGGAAAAACATCATGAAATCCCTAAACTTTCAACAAGAAAAATTACAACTGTGATGGAACTTTTACTCGTTGACCTTCCCCTTAACGTCCTTTAGCACGTCACGACTTGAAAACGAAATGGTTCCACGTGAGGATGCTCCATTTCTTCGTAATTAAACTAATAAAATTTACTGAAGTCCACGAAATTCAGCGCATTCAGCGTAATAAAATGTGATTTATAACGGCTAAGGGTCGCCGGTGTTGACAACGAGGCGGATAAATTTCAGAGTTAGGGAAAAATTGCGGGGACGAAGCAAAAGTGTCCGACCAGTTGAGAAGTAATTCCAAATTAAATGTCGTTTAACTCGTTATCGTGGGATGGCCGTTAGCTTATGATTTGTGAGCTGCTTCAGGATTTTCTTTTGTTTATCGAATTAAGCCAAAAGTTTAAATATGAAATTCTACTTAAGTATAATTTGTTTAGTTGCATGTAGCCATACTCGTAGTGTTGTCATATAATAATTAATACCTAATACGCGGGTTCCGAAAAGACGATCGATGAAATGACGAGATGAAGGGTTTTGATCCAAAATGGTGAAAAGGAACCCTTATGGCGTTGCTCGGTCCTTTTGTCTGTCCGTCACAGCTGGCTATCTCAGGAACTAAATGCTATTGTCTTGACA
The DNA here is from genome assembly GCA_963691665.1 of Clepsis dumicolana. Lineage (NCBI taxonomy): Eukaryota > Metazoa > Arthropoda > Insecta > Lepidoptera > Tortricidae > Clepsis > Clepsis dumicolana. Next base: position 14,122,976 of record OY829508.1, read on the forward strand.
TTTTGAACGGTTTTAGTTTTAGTACCTATTTATTTTTAAAAGTCAACAAAAATTACATAAGCTCCTCTAAAGGGCAAGAGATGTCGCTATTCGCCTGTCTCTATCTTAGATTGAACGGACTGTAAGTACGTAAAGTACCTAGCACAAAATATTATTAGGTGATGGTTCGGAACCCTCGGTGCGCGTGTCCGACTCGCTCTTAACAGTTTTTTATACGTTGCATTCAGGATCACTCGTCTTTTTCAGACAGAAGCAAAAGGTGTGAAATGAAGTGCTAAAAACATCAAGCTTATGCTGTGACATGCCTTACATTCTGGCTGTGCATAAAATGTATCTTCATCCTAGATCGAATAGGAAATAAAAAATAATATCCAAAAGACTATATTGAGACGACAATCGCCCATAGCCCTGCGACGGACACGGAAGGAACCAGGAAGCGATTTGCATAACAATGGAATTAGAGCTCACTGGAACTGCAGCCTTACAAAGTGGTGCTTATGTATATACTATCAGTTATCTACGTGTTTTTATATAGGTAATTTTCTATAAGTAGAGATCAAGAGTCACGTCGCGTCGTCGTTTTCTTTAAAGATCGCTGTTTGCGCCTGGCTTCGAGTAAACTGAAAATACATACTCGTAGAATAAAACTATGACTTTTTGTAGTACGGGTATCTTGTTAATTTGGCGCAGAAATACAACGTAAGTACCTAAATGTTTTCATTCTCTCACACTTGCTTTCCACGATGCACGTTTTTGGCTTGTGAGTTTGTTTTATTTATTTTCTATTTCCTATAAATTTTACGTTATCAATGGCAGTAGGCGGCAGCGCTATTTACACAAAGCCATCAAACCGTATTCTTATAATTGTAATATAAGCGAATCGAATTCGCCACAGCTGTTAAGAAGTATACAATGTCGTTTTACGTTACATTTTAATAATGCGTCATTATTCCCTCATTGTAATTCCACACCAGAAAATGGTGAGTTTATTTAAACCCTCGTGTAACGATCCGGCGACGGCACGGTGAGCAATTTCTCTGTTCATTGCACGGCTAAAACGGTAACCGTACGGGAGATTCCTTACAACACACGCTATGGATTAGAAAATCGCTTGCCGGGACGCTGGTCACGCATAGTCGTGGCTGAGTCATAATAGCGGGTGTCAGCTAAGCCTACTATTGTGACCAAGTCTTTGTCGGCGACGTAAGACGACATATGGCATTCGCACGACAAAGCATTGTTGGTGCGTCGGATTAAATAGGCGACAAACGATTAAAAGTGACGGGATAATCGGGCAGACTGTCGATTTCGTTGTACCTACTGGATGGATTTTGTTCAAATGTTTGACGAAAAGGGTTGTCGTCGTAGGTATTTATTTATTTAACGAGAATTCAAATGGTCAAACCGTACCACTTGGACAAAATTTCAATAAGTAGTCAGGAAATATTTTCGGACTCTGTTAACATTTCCGTACTATAATGTAGTAAACTCGTACTCATGAGAAACTCTTGTCTTCGTTACTTTACTAAATATGATGAACAAACTATACTTATGTCTAGAAAATTGGTGATTGGTATTTGGAAAATCGCGCACTCGTCTCAGCAATGTCATGTTGGTCATAGCAAAGGAAATTACGATTCAGATTCTTATCCTGAATAGGAAATTCAATGTTTCCTAGGGAAATGCGTAAAAAGGACAAACCTCGTGATGTGTGGCAAACTATGAAGGAAAAAATGATACACGATTTATTTCGCTTTTCATAACTACAGAATAGTAACTGCAGTCAGTGAAGAATTTCGAAGTTTGACAGTATTCCTTGCAAACGGTACAATAGATTCCATTAGCTGACTATTAACCTACTTCTTAGTTCGTAACTCCTTTACCGTCACTAAAAGTAATGGAGGAAAGAGTGGAATTTAGCGAATGGTAGTGTTGTGTATCTTTATGTCTCTTGTAATGTAGTAAGTACCTATACAGTACAAAAGTATCAATAGCTGTGTATTTTCTTAAACCATACCAATAGTAAATAAAAACAGCTTTAACATAAAACTGTAGAAGAATAAGAAGAAAAAGCTTACTGGTTCAACTTTGACCGTCGGATAACTCGACTTACCTACTCAATTTTCGTTAAATCAAATCGACAGAGATCATCACACTCTATACACCCTTACATAACTACTAAATGTTATCTGTCACTTGATTGAGAATCAATATTCCATTGCCGTTTGAGAAAAATAGAACAGCCCATTTTCTTCTGCTTCTTCTTCAAGTGCCTCTCCAACTAGTGAAGGTCGGCTACCATCATTTTCTTCTAAGTACATTGAATTGAAAACATCGCAAATAAAAAAAGTCGCCGCTTGTTCTTTCTTACACTCATGTTTTCTAATGACTAACGTTTATTAAAATAAGCGTGACACTCACCCGTGATCCTGAAGTTATATAGTTCAAATCAAATTAATCCTAAAGAAAATCATGTGCATGTCCCACTGCGCGCAATAAATAACTTAGCAATTGCACTCGAACACAATAGTTGATCCAAGGGGCACAATCCATGGAGGGGCAATACTTACATTAAAATGATTACAAATTGGTATTGGATGGGCGCGAATCACGTTACGGCCAAACAAAGACTATTCAGCTATTCAGCGGGAATTGAGTTAAGCCGGGCTACATTCAGTTAACAACAAATGTAGGTCTGGAAAGTTGTTACAAAGGAGATTTTATTTGTAATTGTGGAGTGTAATTAAATTTTATCTAGACTTGGGGTTTGTGAAAAATTAAGTGGAGAATAACTTTAATTTTGTGGCGAGCCATTGTTAGTACTTAGATGTGCAATGGTATACGGATATAGAGAAGTTCGCAAAGTTAGCTATTAATAATCAAGTTTGGCGTAATGATGAAAATTATCTTCTTCTTATAGTGCCACTTCATCACTGAAGTCAGCTCTTTACGTCTTCACCTGTCCCCATAGCCAGTCTACATAACTGTTCCACGGTCTTGATAACGTCCACTCATTGATGCTACGGAGCCATGCCATTTTGCTTCTTCCAACCTTCCGTTTCCGGCTATTTTGCCCATTATAATCGTTTGTTCCCTCTGCTTAATTATCCGGACAATTTTAACCCTGTTACACATTTGTTGGAGAACATCGACGTTGGTGACATGAACAATTCATCTGATGCGAAACATTTTACAGTACGACCACATCTCAAAACGCCTAACTTTTTGCGGAGGTCTTCTTTGAGGGCCTATGCCTGACAACAAGATAGAAAACAAGAGGCCACACATGTATAGCGCCGAAACTTTCTTGTTCGAAGCTCAACTGAAAGTTGTCAACTTCACAGGACTTCCTCCTATTCATAAAAGACGGAACATCAGCAATTGCTGGTTTTGTACTATTTAACGGCCTCGCAAGATCCTCAGTTAAATCCAATACTTAGCTAATAATTTCCTATTTCCAGACCGCCATTAAAGACCTTCAAGTTATAAGAACAAGCAAGCTCAGCCGGTAAATTGCGATCGCAAGCGCGTGGCCAACGCAACGGGTCGGCGCGCAGACACGCGCGTTCACGCCTATTGCGAGCACTTGACAGATTCCGTCGGGTTTCCATTTGCAAAGTTTTCTTTTTTTAATAAAAGGAAGGCGTTGTGGTGGGTGCCGAAAAACGTCAGCGACGACCAACAACGTAGACCAAATAAAAAATGTGAAGACTTTTACGCTAATGAAAGGGACTGGCATGACATAGCATATGAGTTCTGAAGGTTTAGAGGAGAGGCCTTTGCCCAGATGTACGATCCTAAGTATAAATATAAGGTTTCTATTTAAAAAACATTTATACTTAATACAAGTTTTTTGCCGACTATGCTTTTTGTTGATGTACCTAACTACCTGTATTGTCATCCAACTTACAAATACATATCAAATTTCAAGTCGATGCCATGCAAATGTTTGTTCGTGAGTCTTGTATGCTTGAGATGTACTATATAAGTTTGTTTTTCTCTTATCTAGATAAGATACACCACAGTACAGGCTTTGCCTAGTTTGGGACTAGGTCAATTGGGTGTCAATTGTCCCACCATGACATTTAAAATTTACTTACCTAAGTGATTTTTTTCTTGTGTAAATCTATGTTGTAACTAAAACAGGATCAATAAACAACTAATGTGATCAAAGGTATCCAAGGGTTTTAGTAGGTAATCCTTGTTGTTCGATTCGCTGTTTCCCAGAGGAAGAGGTACGGATTTGTTGGAACAAATGTCGGGCCGTATCTACTCGATTCATATAGGTACGTAAGTGATCTGTTAATTTCATTTCAATAAGACTAAAGCCTCACGGTTGTTTCGTGCTAACATAACCCTGCCTTATTTCGTGCCCCGTCCAACAATGTGCCCAAACTGCTACAGTTGCGACAATGGCTGCTCATTACCGCGACCCAGCCAAGTCCAGTCCAGAGTTACGATCGCGGAACAATGCTCGTTGTTATCGTGCGAATAGAGGAAACAATCTTTATCCCACTTTATTACAACCTTTGGCTAAAATATGTTCCTGGAACGCATGTGACGTGGGTGTGAACACGGCCGAGAAATATTGCAGCACTAAATTCACTTTTGAGTTGAAAATTGCAATGAGAGACCACCTTGTAAATGTCTGGCACGTAGAGAGAATTTGAACTGGATAGCGTAGCAATATTACATGTACTTCGCTCCAGATTAATAGGCCAGTGCACGAATATCCTAGCATTATACGTTTAAGAGTGGGTATCTGAAGTCCATAATAGTTTACAAAGAAGCACTGTCATAATTACACTCTTCGAGAATGGTTACTGTACTCTGCTTCCATGCAGAGCTAGGGCCCGTGTCACAGAATATTTAAACCGTGTTACAGATCGCACCTGTAAAATATCATTCAAATATGGAAAAAAATTGGCATAAATTTACATACAATACGATGACACATTGATAAAATTTGCGAATGGTATTTTCACAGGTGTGATCTGTAAAATCAGGCCTCTGTACTTTGACTGATGAAGAGTAAAACTGTAACGAAAATGAAATACCTATATGTTGTCTTAATTAAATATAAATTGTACCTATTCGTGAAATTACTTATTGATTGAATCAGGCGTTTACTTTGCGGAAGTCTATAGGTATCTATGAACTGAAAACGATTAATTTTCTCACCCGCGACCACACATCTAAGATAGTCTACATAATGTTTCCATGCAACACCTCCTCCCACATCCTCCACTGCCACACGAATCAACACATATCATGCAGACCCAGCTATCACCGCCAGCACTACACTATAGGAACCTGCTACGAGCCCGTTCTCGAAGCACCAAAATCCACCGTCCTACGCGCCACCGATTATTCTACAAGCATTAGGTAAGTATTTTTTAACCCTCGACGAAAAAGAGGTTTGTTATAAGTTTGACCTGTGTATCTGTCTGTGGCATCATAGCTCCCAAACGGGTTTACCGATTTAGATGCGGTTTTTTTTAATCAAAAGCTAGTATAATCGAGATGGTTCTTAGCCAAAATTCATTAAAATCTGTTCACCCGTTTCTGAAATACTGAACTTTGAAATGAAAATGTCGGGGGTTTTTAAACTTTTCTAAGTTGGTTCATTATCATCATCATCATCAGCCTATTTACGTCCCACTGCTGGGCACAGGCCTCCTCTCAGAATGAGAGGGCTTGGGCTATAGTTCCATTGAATTGCTTCGCAGGAGTGTGCAGGTTTTCCTCACGATGTTTTCTTTCACCGAAAAGCTCATGATAAATTACAAATGTGATTTCGCACATAAATTCCGAAAAACTCAGAGGTGCGAGCCGGGGTTTGAACCCTCGACCCTCTGCTTCAGAGGCGATAGGTCAAACCACTAGGCTATCATGGCTTTCCCAAAGTTGGCCTAAGTCCGGCTAAGTTGGTTATTAGTTCATATACTTAGGTTGTATTATTAGTAACTAAATAACGCTGTATAAAAAGCCCTTATAGAATAATCATCTCTTGCAACAAGGTGTACGAAGGCACATAAATTATTGCCAAACCACACTAGCGCGGGAAACTCATAATTTTCAGGTAACTCCATAACCGTGGCTCCGAGACATATAATAACGCGCGCAGCAACTTGCCGTCACATATCGCGTGTAATTTAATCAGAACCCGCTTCAATTTGAATACATTTGTATGAATTAAGCGGGAGAAATTAATTACAATCATGACATACGATAGCTCGTCTGTGATCGGAGCTTAATGACCTGGTGCGTATGGATTACGTTTTCCGATGGATTTCCATATCAATTCGGTGACATTTCGCGTGAAATGGATACGCCGATTGTGCTGATTAATGAGGATGGAAAGTCAATCGTTTCATAGTTTTGTAATAATAATAATAATAAGGCGTTGCTCCTAGGCCATTTTGTATGTCGCTCATACGGGGGCCCGTCTAGCGGAAGGCGAGTCATCGTCTACCAATATCATTGAGACATTTTAATTCGGTAGACGTCCGGCGGTCTCAATCAATAGCCCAGTAGTTAGCCCATGATTTTCCTCCCCATAGTCCATTACGCTTTAGGTCCCATCGATTTACAATAGTCCCTACACCTGGCGGGTGCTGTCTCTGAGTGTGCCCTATGGCGCGGTCAGGGACAGCGTCCGCTCGATGTATCCCTCACTCTTCATTAAATTGTCAAAAGCGCCTCTACGCGTCGGCTTCGGCTCCGCGCACGCCTTCCAAAGGTCCGGGATGAATACCTACCTGAGACGTTGTTCCATAGCACAGGCAACTCTAGTTACTTTGTTTATAAATAATACTGAATGAATACTACTTACTGCAATTTTGGAAAACAAAAAAATCGTTTCACTTTTTTGACACCGCTATACCTAATTTAATAAATAAAAAATTTGATGGGTGTATTTCCTGTTCTTTAAAACTAACACAAGTACTATTTTAAAACCATTTGACGCGAACAAAGGCGTAACTTTTTCAACGTCTCCACCAACACACCTTTTAGAATAGTACTCGTAATGACAAACCCGAAGGAATCTGTCATTTCCCACGTGTGAGGTCACCGACCTCATAATGCATAGCATGCTAAGCATCCTCATTGAGCAGAGCAATGGGCAAGCAATTAGTTTAATCACCTCGCTCTTTTGCTGCCTGAATGCTGAGCCCTATTCGGGAGGCGAGAAAATAAGGCTTTCTAATTTAGAAAGTTGGAGTACAAAAAGATTGTTTAGGGCTGTTCGCTCTGTTTTCTCTTAAAGTTCACAAATAATACAAAGATATTTTCCTACAACTTAACAAATACTAGAGCGAAATTATTTCCTAATACTGGTTTCTGCTGCGAAAGTAATCTAATGCTAAATGATTGCTGAATAATTAAATGATCCATTGGTTTTCCAAAACACATCGCAATCGTAACAATTTATGCAGTTGGGTATTAGCAGGTACTAAGTAGGTATGGGTGGTATGGGTTGGTTATATTTAGTCGTACTTCGTCTGCGTAGATTTAACTGTACAATTTTACCGAATAAAAAGTAGTCTATATTATTCCTTAATGTTCAAATTATCTAAGTACTTCCCAAATTTCATCTAGATGGATGCAGCGGTTTTTTCGTGAAGAGGTAACAAACAGACAGACAGAGAGACAGAGAGACAGAGTTACTTTCGCATTTATAATATTAGTATAGATAGTAATAGTTCAGATGATTCTTAGCGACGAAGGTAAACCTAATCAAATTAATGTCCGTATGCTATGCCTAAGTCCACCAATCCCCTTCCACGCGACACTACCGATCTCGTCATAGTTTGTTTAGAGTTCTATCATCTCTCAGAATATCCCACTCGCCCACTGCCTGCTCATTGTCCCTGTTGAAAGAAGTACTATTTGTTCCTGCGCCGACGCTGCTTCGTACATAAGATTAGCATTGAGCACTCGCGAGATGCTAAATGGTTACCTTTGGTCTTCTGTGTAGCGGTTACTTACAGCTCTTTAAAAAAATTATGTCTCACTCATGAAACGTCGTCATTTGCTAGGGCTTAATAACTAAGAAATTACATGCTACTGAGTGGGTTGGTCCTGCCTCAAAGTTGCTTAGGTAATTTTAATTTACGAATGTTTTACCTGCTACTTATTTTAACATGATAATAGATGCAACTCTGTGCGTTTCTCCAAGGAATATTTGTATGGTTCAGTACCTTACGTTTGTATAACTACACATTTGAAAGTTTATTCTTTGCCCTGTATGATGGTAGCCCACGCAAGAAAAAGCGATTTTAGTATATTAGTTTTATCAGGTGCCCTAAACACAATAGCTTCACCCTCTTTATTTCATCCAAAATTGATATCGTCATTTTTCCATTACTTCCAAAAATACAAGACAGTTCTTATTACGTAAAATTTCGCCTGCTTGCGATCAGAGCGATTCTAATTTCACATCACGTAATATCGACCGACCTACAAGATAGGCCCCTCCGTTATCCTTGAATGGTGCACGATAATTTTCGCTATATAAAGAGATTTTCGTCTTTGTATCGTGTTGTATCGCATAATTACGTTTTGTTTACAAATTCAATATTGAGAAGGAACGGCGTTTCGCTCCGCATGAAAGGATTTTATGAAGACGGTTGGGGGATATCATGTTTCCGGTGTTTTCGAGAAACAATCAGACTGTGATTATGTGTTTCTTGATTTTGTCATACACAAAGGAGCATTTTGTATTTAAAAAATTGCGTATGCATGTTTTTCGTTTTTGATGATAAAATTACAGTTAGTAATTCTCTGCGGTGTGTAAGAAGTCACGTGAGAATTTAGGTGGAAATAACATACTTTCTCATCTATCCATACTAAGTACCTACTAAATAATATTAAGTACTGAATATCATTATTAAAAATAAACGAGGTTTCGCTGTTTCAATTAATTGCCAAAAGGTAGCCTATTAAATCCCAAAAGGTAGCTATTTCAATCGAACCATTCCCCAAAAACCATGGGGTTCAGGTGATTAAAGTTTTTCCCGATTAAAACGTAACTGCGGGTCCTCGGGATTACATTCAATTTCAAATCTCCCGAATAACGCTCTTTGTTTAATTTCCCCAGTTTCGGGAATTTCAACCCTGGCGTGATTCCCTTTATAATGACTTTTGTTCGGTGTTTGGTTTTGTTGAAAGTAATTACAACAATCGGGGTGTCGCAGTTTTAAGATTAATTTTGCAATTTTGGATTTTAAGTAAATAAAGAATTGCTCAAAATGATAAGATTCAGCTTAAAGAATATTCGGTCCCTTTCGTTTCGTCTTAAACCAATCACATAGGTATACAAATAAAATAATTATAATTAAATCCAGAAGGATTTCACATTCCCACTAGTCACTTAGAGTCCAAGAAAGACTTTGGTGTCAATGTCAGTCGAAGTCGATCATATTACGTATTTGTTTTCACGATTATTTGGTTCCAATGAAAGAATGTGTACAGTTTTGTTCTAGTTAATATTTACCTACGCCTGTTTTATGACATCATCAGACAATTTATAACACACACATACATAGTCGCCGACTGACTTAACTAACCAATTGTTGGCGACTGGCGCCAAAGTTCTCTATTTAGAGTATACCTTCGACTAACTACTATCTTTAAGGAAAATTGTATGAAGAAAACCCGCATCACCGCTCAAAGGCGTTTTTCAATATCACATACATTACTAGGTCATGTCATGCTTACCAGCGAAATTATATTCATAGCGGCTTATTTGTGCCTCGAACAGGTGGGAAGACGGAGTGGCGGCTTATACGCCTTTGAGGTGGGAGCAGGGAAATTTGTATAGCGGTTTTTCATCCACATATTCTGTGTAAGTGCGTGTTTTTAAGATGAGAACTTTGAGTAAGGAAATGTTGCGGCATATAGGTACAGTTTTCTGACGTGATGACGGTATTTGCGTTAAGAAAAACTTTGGTAACGTTGACTCGCTCATTGAGGGTAGGTACACTGTCTCTATAACGTTTTTCGGATGTTAATCCTCGACTTATGTTGTTTCGTGCTAAATTTCATGATTATGGCTCGATGGGGCCTATAGGTTTCGATTTACTTGGGATCGGCAGACAGACGGACAGACAGTGAAGTGATCCCATAAGGGATCCGTTTTTCCTTTTGGGATACGGAACCATAAAAAAAACATTATTATGTAACTTCTATTGTACACTAAGAAGAAGCAACGCAGTGATGCTTCGTTGACCTTTTTCATTAGGACCCGTCACACGACACGAGGACTGATCCCTTAATTTCGGTGAACAATTTGTCGAGATCCTGGGCCAAGCTGGGATCTGCGATAAGGATATTGCTTGGATTGCTGGACGTACTCTAAAAGGTACTGGCCGCTTGGAAATTTGCCACTCTATTTTGTCTGTCTTTTGTTTCCAGACGTACATGTACCTACATTGGTCGGTTTTTTTTTGTTTCAAAATAATGGGTAGTACAAGTCAGCACTAACTAAACTAACTTGTTGCGGTAGAGTAACGTGAGGTAAGACTATTGGTAACCGTAAAAGATGTACCAAAATCATTCTATTGTTACGACTTTTTAATAAACTTGTATAAATTACCTAACACCAGTTTGTTTGTTTCCAATAAATCTTGTACTGGCCAGGTCCTTTCTGTCCTACTTCCAACAAATCACAACCAGTACTAGACATTATTTTCAGCTCGTCTTCGCTTCTGGTTTTAGGTTAATGAAGCGACGAGAGATGGCGCCAGCGGAGAACCGACAGCGGAAAAAAAGGAACTCTGCTAAGTAGTATTGGAAAACAAGCAAGAAATGGGATCACGGAACAATGTGTTGGTGTTTCACTGTTAATGGGAGATGTTCTGTGGCCGAGATTTTTTGGGAAAGTGGAAGAGATTGGGATTATGGATTTCATTTGCCGCTTTAAGTAGTACATGTACAGACAGACATAAAAACTAAGATTTGCAGATTTTTCTGAGAGGTAGTGCTATGAGCTACCTTCATATTAAATTTCAAGTTTCTATGGGAATTGGAAGTAGGTACAATTTAAGTTTTCACAGTATAAGGCAATTTGTATGGAAACCACCTTTTTAATGAATGTATCTTTTGATTGCGTTGACTTGGAAGTTTGATTTTTTCACAGCTTCAAAGGACTGCAGGCTTGAGTATTTGATATTAATTTGAGCACGCTACCTCCACGCGTTCCAGAGAAAAAGGGTATTGGCAGACAGACATACGGACAACAAAGTGGATGCTATAAGGATTCCGCGTCTTTCCTTTTGAGGTGCGAAACCCTAAAAAACTTCATCAAAATTGGGAAATGAGTCTTTTTATTAAGTTGTGATGACATCAAAGTATGACATACATTATATTATTGTTTTTCGTATTACGAGTTCTAATACTTTTAGGTATACTTTGAGAGTTAAATTTAATGCATCAAAACTCCACTGTGATAAGGATAACCCAACCCCTTCTAAAAAAACTCCTCATGAGAATAATAAAATCTAATTACATTAGACATAATGAAAACAGGATAATGACCGCGATTACCTTATACTTAATATCCCGTTTTCATTATGTCTAATGCAATTAACCGCGAATCATTTAAAACTGTTAACTAATTACATGCCAATAATTACATGCCAAAAACGTTCTCAAAAAGACGATCGGATCGTAAACAAACATCGAATTTGAAAGGTTTTCACGGAAGGATTTCGCCAATAACCCCTCCTTTAATCCCGGGATGTTCCGAGCCTCGTGCAGGAGGTATTAACTGAGCGTTTATTATGCAAAGATGAAGGGTGCAAACGATGCAGGGTTGACAAGCTAAGGAAACGCAAATCTCATCGATTTTGAGACGTCTCTGTTGTTGTTTACGAAGTCAGCGGTTGGTTATTAAATTTGGGGTAGTGAAAATGATAATCTGATTTAATTCGACTATCTGTTTATAGCTCACGGACAAAAATGAAGTAAAAATATGGTACCGCTGTTACATAGTGTACTTATTTGTTACATTTTGATCAAATATAATATTTAAGCTGTTACAATGACGTGCAATAAACAAGATCCCACTCGGCAAGTGAGTCATATTTAATTACTAGTTGTTAATTGTCGATCGAATATTTGTAGAAAGTACTTAATTGTGTGGTAAGTAAATTATGTTGTTATAACATAATTTGGTCAAATAACTTTTTGTTTTTTTTTTTCAATGTAAGCAATCACAGCAATTCTACAAGAATTTTGATTAATTTCGTATATCAGTACGATAGAATTACAGGTCTAAGAACTGAGAGATGATTATTATTTATTATTATTACCCAATAATAACTAAAGAAAAAGTTGCTAGCTGCAGAAATACATACAAAACAAGACATTCCAATAGTTAATTGATTATATTTTCATTTTCTCTCTATCCAACTGCGAATTCATGGCAAAAAAAGTCGTGAAACATTTTATATGACACGACACGTTGTGCCAATCGGAGGTGTCAACCCTGCCAGCGAAGGGACGTGTGTGGTAAATGAAGTGTCGCCTTGTTGGCGGGTAAACACGCTTCGGACGGACAGAGGCCTTCTGCGGGCTTGTGTCAACCCTGTAGGCCGACGTACGGCGTGCGGCTGTCAACCCGTGGTCAACCGTGGGCATTGCAACGGTTAAAAGTGTAATAGTAGAGGTGTGAGAGGCTCGGGTCAGTGCTTAAGTGGATGACAGCCAGAAGGGTTGCATCGTTAAAATTATTAGCCATGCGATACTTCCGTACTTACTCAAAGATATCATTTACTGTAATGAATGTGTGTAAGTATTTGAAATATTTTTGTGTTTAAAGTAATGTCAATTTTGAATAAAGCTTGGAAGTATCTATTAGTCTGGTTCAACGCGCCAGTATTAGGAGCTGGACTCAATTTTAGGTCTAAATATTCTAACTACTAAAATGGTAAGTTTTTCTGAAGAACCATTAGCACGATCAGTTTTTACTTAACGACTAGTTAGGCAAACCTAAAGCCTAACTTAAGATTTGACCTGACTTTTTTAAACTTTTAAAACCGTCAAGTGAAAATATAAATAGAAATCCCACTGCGCTATTCACCTCTGCGTTTGCCTTCGAATATTTTTATGCAAATGAACGACCTGCGACAGTAATGACGGATTGACGGAAAAATAAATTGATTAAAAGTGATTGATTCGCTACCTGACGCGCGATGATTGATCGACTCTGTTGCGATTTAATTCAAAGTCATTAATAATCGAGCTTGATGACTCCGCAACTGAGATGTTTACGGAGCGCGTGTGGTGCCGCATTAGGTGATGAGTTTTGAGTTTTAATAAATTGTAAAATAAACTTATAGGCGTACCTTAATTGAAAAAATTATTGAATCAGGCGTTACTTTGCGGAGGTCCATATTTATGAACTAAAAACAATTACTTTGCTCACCCGCGACCACTAATGACAAATAGTTATAGTTATATCTGTGTGGCAAATGTATGTTCCACTAGTATTGGAAGTGGTGGCATGTTGAGCGGTTGTTGTTGAGCTTCGTAAATGGCCACGTGGAGAGTTGCTTCTTTTTTTTCTTTTTTTATACGACAAGGAAGGCAAACGAGCAAGTGAGTCACCTGATGATAAGTGATCACCACCGCCCATAGACACCCACAATCCTGGGGGGTTTGCAGATGTGTTGCCAACCTAGAGAGCTAAGATGAAATGCCTCTTGTGCCCGTAATTACACCGGCTGTCTTACTCTCCACACCAGAACACAACAGTGCAAGCACTGTTGCTTAGCGTTAGGATTAGCGAGTAAGATGGTGGTAGCGATCCGGACGGCCCTCGCACAAGGTCCTAACACCCGCAAATTCTTACATACCTACGCAAATTTAATTGAGTAATTCTTGTAAAATGTCACTTCTTTTGTTTATATGTATTACTACAATTAAGTACTCGAAAACAAGTATTACTCACTTTTAACATGATATTTTCCCGTAAAAGTGACACTTATCGGAGTTTATTACATGCTATCCATGAAAGTGACAATTAAGTAGGTACTTCGCAGGTTGATTACATGTAACTAGCTTTGCCGATTCTATTTTTCCAGCTTCCTTAGCATTATCGAGACCGATCTTATGACCGAGACTATGACGGTTCGCAAATGCAACGAAATATTTATAGAAAGTCTTGCTCACCGGTCTTGCTCGTGCCCCCAGATTCAGCATCATCACCAGCCTTTTTTACGTCCCACTGCTGGGCACAGGCCTCCTCTCAGAATGAGAGGGCTTGGGCTATAGTTCCCACGCGGGCCCAGTGCGGATTGGGAACTTCACACACATCATTGAGCTTCGCAGGTGTGTGCAGGTTTCCTCACGATGATTTCCTTCACCGAAAAGCTCATGATAAATTTACAAATGTAATTCCGCACATAAATTCCGAAAAACTCAGAGATGCGTGCCGGGGTTTGAACCCACGACACTCTGCTTGAGAGGCCATAAGTCAAACCAATAGGCTATCACGGCAGATTCAGCACAAAGCATAAAAAACCAGAGGTGCGAGCGAACCCGCGTTTCCCGCATATACTCTTCTTTAGCTAAGCGATATTGCCTGTAATTTATTAGTGCAACAGCGTACATTGTATAATAAATGCGCACATAATGTTCCTCTTCACTCAAACAACGATCGTTCCTTCAAGAAACTGTACGTTAATTGCATCATTTCTCGCGTAGAGGGCGCCATCAATCTGTTCCCGAATTTTGCCGAATTTCCCCGATTTCCTGGTAAAATTGCGAGTCTGCGGAGCTTCCTCTCGTCTTATTGTTTTATCCACTCGGTTCGTTTAACTTTATGATTTATTTCGCTTACTCTGACCAGAATAATTTGCTTTCCATCCGACTTCATCGTTATTTTTCATCATGAATTTTATAGCCTCACATTTTTGTTCACAAAAGAAAATGTTAAAACACGAACATATTTTTGTAGGCCCAACGCAAAGCTGTGTCGGTTGCGAAGTAATAAAATGCATGATTTTTATCGTTTCGAGTTATCATGCGATAGGTACTAACTGCCTTTTATTATTTGTGTTCTAAAAATAACCTGCAGCTGGGTTATCCGATCACAAGGATCATAAAAATCCCAATACCTCTTCAAAACAAATTGGCAAAACCCAAATCCTTCTTTCATATATCATACAAGCTGTTGCCTGCGACTTCGTCCGCGTAGATTTCGGTTATCGCTATCCCGCGGGTACTACATATATAATTTTAACGAATAAAAAGTAGCCTATGTTATTCCGCAGTATTCAAACTATCTTCTTACAAAATTTCATCTAGATTGGTGCAGCGGTTTTCCCGTGAAGAGGTAACAAACAGACAGACAGAGAGACAGAGTTACTTTCGCATTTATAATATTAGTTAGGATTAGGATAGTTAGGAAGTTAGGATTTCAAATAAAGATTTCTATTTTAGTTTTAAATGATTCGCGGTTCCTTGTAGGTTTGATGAGCTCCCGATATTTCGACTAGTATCTACCCTCGTTTCGTCAGTTTGCCCGTGATCATGATGCATGCAACTGCATCGAATTATCGGGAGCTCATCAAACCTATGAGGTAATCGCGGTCAATATCCCGTTTTCATTATGTCTAACATTTCTATTATTACCTAAGTACTTTACAAGTATATTTTCGTTTTTTTTTATACGACGAGGAAGGCAAACGAGCAACTGGCTCACCTGATGGTAAGTGATCACCACTGCCCATAGACACCCGCAATCCCAGAGGGTTTGCAGATGCGTTGCCAACATAGAGAGCTAAGATGAAATGCCTCTTGTGCCCGTAATTACACCGGCTGTCTTACTCTCCACACCGGAACACAACAGTGCAAGCACTGCTGATTAGCGGCAGGATTAGCGAGTAATATGGTGGTAGCGATCCGGACGGACCTTGCACAAGGTCCTACCACCCGCAGAACTTCGTACAACCGTTTATCTTACCCGCCACTAAGAACATATCCCGGAATCGCGAGAAGCCTCTGTCCCGGGAGACGCTTCGGGGAGATACGTATCTTTTAAATCTCACTGCAGCGGGGACCATCTGCAGTGGTTGTTGTTTAGTTTACTGATGAACAAGTATTGTCTATAGAAGCCATAACATAGCTATTTAAGCTACATTTGTAACCCCCGACCGAAAAAGAGGGGTGTTATAAGTTTGACATGTGTATATGTGTGTCTGTGTATGTGACTGTGTATCTGTGTATCTGTATGTGGCATCATAGCTCCAAAACGGATTGACCGATTTCGTTGCAGTTTTTCAATCGAAAGCTAGTTTAATCGAGATGGTTCTTAGCTAAGTTTCATTGAAATCAGTTCACTCGTTTTTGAAATATTGAACTTTGAAATGACAAAGTCGGAGTTTTTCAGCTTTTCTAAGTTGGTTATAGGTTATTAAGACATACCAACCTACCGTAAAAAATGCAAAATTGATAGTAAAAATTGAATTTCTTTATAGTACTTACAACAGTCGTTCACGTGTATTTTTAACCCCAACGAAAAAGAGGGGTGTTAAGTTTAACATGTGTATCTGTAGGTCTGTGTGTCTGTGTATCTGTGTATCTGTCTTTGGCATCATAGCTCCCAAACGGACGGACCTATTTCGATGTGGTTTTTTTTTATCGAAAGCTAGTTTAATGGAGATGGTTCTTAACTAAGTTTCATTGAAATCGGTTCACCTTTTCAACTTTTCTAAGTTTGTTAGGTTATTTACTTAATAAAATTAGCCAAAAATTATCATTGAACTAGTGTTACCTACGAGGAAGAAAAAAAAATGCAGGCAAATCCTCCCCGCACCCTAGTCTATCGGTCGTGTAGTCACGAGAGCACAAATTCTAACGAACGAGTTAACTCGCCGACTGCAACGCAGGGGCAGCTTTGCAGAATCATGGAGTGCGATGCGTTTCACAATTAGAGCTGCAAATGGCATTTTCCTCTTGTGCCATGTAAGTCAGACAAATTCGCCTGTCACCTGGCGCGCGGCGGAATTTTTCATTTCAGGGGTGTAAACCCTTGGCGGTAAAAAATCAGCTGAGGTGCGTACTTTTCTCTGCAGTTTAATTTTAATTAGAAGAAAACGTTGCGACGATATTAGCAGGTGGCGCGAAAATATTCGTACTTAATCTTTTGGGGGAAGTTGAGGGACCATAAAACCAAGAGGACTGCCAGTGTCTATACGATGTCGCGTTTTTGAAATAATAAGCCTGCTATAACTAGTTTTATTACGGCGAGGTCTCTGTACTATTAATTTGGTATGACATTTACACCTCTGGCTAACACAATGGCGCCATCTAAATTCGTTTTTTCTTTCAGTTCATAGATGGCGCTATTGTGTTAGCCAGAGGTCTAAGTGTCATACGAAATTCCTCTCTATAGTGAAACTAGCTACAGCAGGCTCATTATTTTACAGGAACGCGACATTGTATAGCCATTGGCAGTCCTCTTGGTTTTATCGTCCTTGCTCTCGATCAAATAATCCACATCCAAATCGGCCCATCTGCTTAGGAGCTATGATGTCACAGACACACAGTCACACAGGTACACGGATACATGTAGTATACAAGTCCAGCGTCGGGGATTAAAAGGCAGAAAAGCAAAAATAAGCTACAGATAAAATAAATCGTTTCCTTCATTCGAACTTGTCAACTTGAATTAGCAAACAACCGCACTACACACACACTTACACACTTACAATTTTCCCCTATCAATAGAGTTCTTCTAAATCTCATTAAATTACCCTAAATCGCAAATTGCAATCAAACAAAGCATTTCTTGTCTTATCGCGGCGTGTCCTATCTGCGCACAAAGCCAGCCATCAGTAATCACTCCCCCTATTGAACACGTTACTACACTGGCGAGCAAAACTAATGGGCCACTTTGTATGGAGCTCTCCATATAAAACGACCCTTTATTTTTGCACGTCAGTTGAGGACTTCATTCCCCGTTGTGAGGTTTTCTGTAGTGTCGATCAGGCTCGGGGAATGTGGGGTGTCAGGACTGAAATTAAAGTTTTACGGTATTTATTTATCTCTCCAAATTTTGAGGAAAGTGAGAAAAACTGAAACATTGCAAAATTTCCAGCTTCATGTGATTATTTTCCAACCGTAAAGCAAACATTCCGTTTGGTTTTCTTAAATTTATTGGAGGAACTTAAGGCACTCTGCAATAAAAAACATTTTTGTAGAATCACATGTAGGTAGGTCTGCACCTAATTTATAAAATGAATTAGTTAAGTCGAATTATCAATCTCACTTACAACCCTTAAAACCCGCATAAGCATATAACCTCATTGTTGCTTTATTACAACAGAATTACTACATAATATATTCATATTTGGTTAAAGCTAAAGCTCGAACAAACTCGCAATTTTCCTCCACTTTTCCGTAATTAAATTTGTTGGAAACCTTGTTAGAATTAACGTTAATTTGCTAAAGCACTTCCGTGCTATATTCTCCCCCGCGTATGTAACCAGTAACACAAATAAACGCTTAATGGCCGCACCAACCGCTAATTTACCCTCTTTAATTAATCGAAAGCAAACACCGGCCCTGCGCTTTTTATACGCACCCATGTGACCCATGCGAGCCCATTTTTGCTAAGCGATAAAAAATGCAGTGACAGCCGGACAGGTCCCAAACGCTACCGGTAAAATTTAGATAAGCACGCCGTTATTAATAATGCTCAAAATAGCAGTGGGGCGATAAAAACAGCCATAAGGAACACGTAAAAACGAGCGTGTAGATAATAATGATGTATCGAAAAAATAAAAAAGTTCAAAAAGTTCCGCAGTCGGTAGGATTCGAACCTACGCTCCCAGAGGGAATCTGATTTCTAGTCAGACGCCTTAACCGCTCGGCCACGACTGCCGCACATGAGCGAATGAAATTATCTTTTAAGTTCTACATAGTATATAGTATATCTATAATAAAACAGTTGTTATTAATTATTGTGTAGTTATGTTATAAAATGAAGATTTTTATTACATAATTTGATAATTAATCATTCATCACATCAATCACCATTTGCTAAGTACTTACCTACTTACTAGTATCGCAGAATTATATTAAGTAATTATATAGTTAGTTACCTACCTATGTGCTTTGTTGGAACAGTTGTTTTTTATTTTTAACCCCCGACGAAAAAGAGGGGTGTTACAAGTTTGACCTGTGTATCTATGTATATGTATCTATCTGTCTGTGGCGTCATAGCTCCCAAACGGATGGAACGATTTCGATGCGGTTTTTTTAATCGAAAGCTGGTTTTAGTTATTAATAAAATTATTATAATCTACTTACCTCAGATAGTAGTATTGTTATGAAGGTATCATATACCTATACACCAGTCGAAGAAACTAAATCGCGTACAGTATCTTCAGTGCAAAACCTTTTTGTCATATTTGGCAATGTCAATTTGACGTTTCTTTCTTTAGGCGAAATTTACTGTGAAAAGGTTCCAATAGAGGTACATGATTCAGATTCTTCGACGTATGCACACCTATGCATACCTACCCTTTGCAATTACGGTTTATTCTTAATTTGATCAAATCAGCAACATTTCAGAAATGTCAAAAAAACAGTCAACGAATAAACGATGCCGACGTCTGCTTCGCTCATAATTCACACTTTAACATACTCGCACAAACTAATGCACTATTTCGCCCGCTTACACATGAGGCGCCGTGGCTTAGTTGGTTAAAGCGCCTGTCTAGTAAACAGGAGATCACGAGTTCGAATCTCGTCGGGGCCTGCCTATCAGAGTGCAATATTTTGCTTTTTGTTTTGTTAAAACCTGATATTTTTATTTTAAACCTTGAAACTTTACTTATTTACTAGGCAACCAATGTATATGTATACGATCAAATAATGTATTCTCTTAACGATAAGCAGGTTATTAGTGATACGTACCTTAGTGATAAATACCTACTTATTATTTAGTAGATAAGTAAGAAGTTTTAGCCACTGCATTTTAATTATTTATTTGTTTATGTATTATTTATTATCTATAATTTACTGGAGGACTATAAACTGACTTTAGTTCAGAGACCTTCATTGTGTAATATTTGATTTTATTTACGAAACTACGTTTCTGGCAATTTCTAATCAAGTGCACCCAGACTTATTCAGGGAGTTAGGAGATTCATCCTCATCCATAAAATTACTTCAAATTAGGGGTAGAGTATATACCTACTTAGCTAGTAAATAAAAAAACCTGTGGCCTAGGCTAGGCCTAGTGGTTTTACCAGTGGCCTTTGAAGCAGAGAGTAGTGATCCCGGGTTCGCACCTCTTAGTTTTGGGATTTATATGCCATAGTACTTACATACATACTTACATACTTACTTACATTAACTTTTCAGTGAAGAAAAACGTCGTATTAAATCCAGCTCGCACTGGGACGGATGGAAACTACAGCCCTCTCTCATTCTGTATTGACTATTGGGGCTTTATTATTACTATAGGAAGATAGAAGTCTTCTCATTTATGACGGACTGGCAAGAAAATTCCGACTTCCTTATAAAGTGTCACCGTAAGTTTGGCCGTATTTGAGGATGGTAGCCGTGATATCCTAGTGGTTTGACCTATGGCTTCTCAAGCAGAGGGTCGTGGGTTCAAACCCCAGCTCGCACCCGAGTTATTCGGAATTTACGTGCGGAATTGCATTTGTAATTTATGAGCTTTTTGGTGAAGGAAAACATCGCGAGGTAACTTGCACTGGGCCCGCGTGGGAACTATAGCCCAAGCCTCTGAGAGGAGGCCTGTGCCCAGCAGTGGGACGTAAAAAGGCTGGTTATGATGAAGTTTGGTTCTTTTAGGGTTGAAAGGGTTAACAGTTTGAAAAGGTAATTCAAATATTAAAAACAAAACATTCGTATTAATCACTCGTATATTCACATTTTCGTCATTCTATATTATTTACACATGTACAAACAAAGGTACCAAGTACTGTCCCAATACACGTTTGGGTATCTCGCCTTAACTGATAAAATAGAACTAAAACCAGTCGTTATTTTACAAATGAATACCTATATCATTCTAACTGCGATAAATTATCTAGGCATTTGTACAGTACGATTCAAGTTTGAATGCACCTCTGAGGTTGTTCAGTATCTGTAGGGCTAGCACAACTGGCCGCGACTTTGTTTGTCGCGGGAGATTATATTACCCGTCCCATTGCATTCAGTAGGTCTAGCACAACTCACAGTGCGACTTCTATCTCGCGCGAGAACAACTGCCCGTCCCTTTCTGTCACTCAGAATGCAACGGGACGGGTAATATAATCTCGCGCGACAAAGTCGCGGCCAGCTGTGCTAGCCCTACTGTGGGTCGAGAACGACTTTTCGAATCCTGCGTAACGTTACGGTTATCGTATCGAGATCGAGAAACCTCATACTAAATTTTAGTTCCAAATACGCTCACGGGCGGGCGCTGTTCCAAACGTCATACAAAGTCGATAACGTTTACTATTCGATTTTACGTGACGCAGCCTACGAAGTGCAAAATTCAAACTTCGTATCGTGCCGTCCCTCTCAAGCTAATACTATTTAACAAGAGAGTGAGCGGGACGATACGATACGAACTTCGATTTTCAAATTTTGTAGTATGGGGGCTGGTTTCGAATATTCGTACTCGGGCCTCTGAGTGACAGAAAAGGGCGGGCAGTTCTCGCGCGAGACAGAAGTCGCACTGCGAGTTGTGCTAGACCTTCTGTGGGTCTCGCTTCTCCTACAAGTGACTAACTTCATTAGGGTGCATTAAAGTTTGACGCCAGCTGTAATGTATAACACTCACGTGAGAAGCATGTGTGATGGGTCAGTAGTAAAATACGTCAGAGTATCCTGGTTTTGCTGAGCCGCGACCCATTCAAGCATATTTCTCACGATTGTGGAAGGCCATAAGTATAGACTTATGCTTCCATAGGGAAGCATCGCAAATTCTTTCTGTTAACTTTAAAGTGTGTTATTATACGGTAAATACTCACATAAACAAGTATACCCAGAAAATCAGAAAATGTGACTAACACCGGGGGTTGAACCTGGATCCTTGACATTCCGGTGTCACGTGCTATATACCCTTACACCAAATTTAGTAGGTAGTATACAAATGGAGTAGGTACCTAGAGATCATTAAAAAGTATGATCGCAATAAAACTTACTACGCTAGCAAAACTCGGACAAGGCGCTTTTAGGTAATGGTAATTTTAATGCGCACTGTTCGTTTAGCTGCCACCGAGGCGGGCGCTCTCAGACGAAGGACTACGAATTACTCCGAAATAATTATGTCGGGTTAAACTCGACTTATTGAGTGATCGGTTATTTAGTCACTTAATTTTTACGTGACTTTCTCCAACCATTTGCTAGTTGGTATTAATTCACAGCTTTTCATAATCAAACGGCTTAAACAGCTCGGATAAGGCTTCCTTTAGAGTAAAGAAGAAAGAAAGAAAGACATTTATTAAAACAGATTCGATACAAACAATTAAAAAGAAACGTAAACCGAACCCCACTGTCTTTGATACTGTAATATGTTCGAGGGATGTCCTATTCAAGTTATCAGGAAGAATTTTTCGTGAAAACAAATGTATGGGTCTAGCGAAAAAAGTTTTTCCACGGGTCAGGTAAAAATCAATCTTATGTCAATGTCATAAACACTTTGTCATGTTAAAACATTTGTCAATTCAAGTAAGTATACTTGATTTTTATAGGGAGATAATAATAAATTAATACAATTTAATTCGTAATTTAGAAACATTTGGCACGAAATTGCAGTAACTCGGGGCAAAGTATAATCAAGTAGTTTTTCAATTCACTTCAATCATTTAATTTTATCCATATCATTGAACTGTTGGTGTGGTCGTTGCTGCTTGGCGGTTTAGTTATTTTACCTCACAATTACAAGCTATAATTAGGTATGAGCATATAACGCATAATAGCAACAATACGAGGCTAAATTTTTAAATGGAACATGAGTCTGTGTTGTCATGAGATAAAATATAACTAAAACATGTTACTGCCGTTTTTACATTTTATTAATAACTAGCTGTTGCCCGCGACTTTGTCCGCGTAGTTTTCGGTTATCGCTATCCCGCAGGAATTATACAATTTTCCCGAAAAAAAGTAGCCTATGTTATTCCTGAATATTCAAACTATCTTCTTACCAAATTTCATCTAGATTGGTGCGGCGGTTTTCCCGTGAAGAGGTAACAAACAGACAGACATAGAGACAGAGAGACAGAGTTACAGCATTTATAATATTAGTTAGGATTATAATCATCTATAAAAATCTTACTTTTAAGTTTTAACACAAAAGAGTAAGTACAAAGAACGTCGGAAATCTTCACGGCCTGTTACTCAACTTCACTGAGTACTTACTAGATATTACAAAAGGGTATAAACTGTATACATTAAACTTTAAAAGAGGCATCGTAAACTGAATAACAAGGCGTAAAGATCAAATAGTACGTTGGCAAAAGTTTAGCAATAAATCGATAAAATTTGATACTATACCAGTCTTAATTAGTTCATATTTTCTCTATTAAACATCTAAATCTTTCATAAAATCTGAGGCACATTTAATATACGTATCATACAATACAATATAATCACAATGTAACTAAATTTTAGTTCTATCCTATATTTACAAACCAAATCTAATCTAATATGGCAGTAATGAGGTTTGAAACAATAATTACAAGTATAAACACATAAACAGAATGATGTTTGTTCTGATTTTGAACTTTGTTCTGGTAATACTGGAGACGTATTGCTTACAATCAACGTAGAAGTTACAAAAAACAAAAACGTTCAGGAAATTCAAAATCAAAACAGCTGCCATCCGAATAGAAACATCTAAAATTTACAATAGAATGAAACGCTTAATAAAAATCAGTCTCTGTTATATTATAATCTCTACACTTCCTCTCACACAAGTCCACGAAAGGGTAAGCACTTGGAAATAAGGCCCCTAACGTATTTTAATCACTGTGGCACTTTAGTCCTTATTGTCATTAGACGAAGCGCGTGAGTTGCGTGTGGAAGTCGCGCAGGAAGATTTGTAGTTGTGGTAGCGTTGGCCGATCGTCGGGAGACATCGCCCAGCAATAGGCCATGACTGCAAACCTGACGGAGAAAAACTTTATGAAACTCTAGAAGTAGAATGACATACAATTTAAGTAACTTTATTGTAAATACATAGGTCATATCATGAAAACGTAGCGTAAATTAAGTAACATCATTCATCAGATTTGTTTGGAATTCGGAAATTCCAATTGTACTATATCAATCTTATTTTCCAAAAAAAAACGTGATAAATAGAAAACCTACAAATTCAATCAATCGGACCGTAACGGTTATGTTTGAATGAACACCACTGAATTGTGAATTTGAACGGAAAAAGTACCACTTGGCCGTTCTCATTCTATACAAGTATCTCTAAATTAACTATATTAATCACAATTAAGAGGCAATCGAAAAAACGGACAAGATAATGCACATACTTATCATGTCCTTCGATCAGCACTCACCGTATTTGTCTTATCGTATTGATAACATAATGCTCATTATTATTTCAGGTATAAATAGCAATTGCAATTTTCTTTTCAAAGAACTACACAATACTTACAACTCATCAGGACAGTTAGCGGGCTGCTGCAACCGATACCCGTCCCTCAAGTACGCGGCAACCTCAAACGGGTCCACCTCAGCATACGGCTGGTGCGCCAACGTCGTCAGCTCCCACAGAAGCACGCCCAGCGCCCAAACGTCTGCCGCCGGACTGAACTGCCTCTTGCTCAGAGCCTCCAGAGCCAACCACTTGATTGGCCTGTTCTCGTTGTCACCTAAGCAGTGGTAGTCCGCAGGGAACAGATCCCGCGATAACGCGTTGTCGGCTATCATTACTCTGAGATTCTCGTCGACACTGTTGGCAAATATATTTTTACCAATTTATGACCAGTTCAGATAAAAAATAATGTTCTGATAGGATTGTTCAGTGTTTACTTACATGCAATTTCTAGCAGCGATATCCTTGTGTAGGACATGTTGCGAGTGTAAAAACGCTAGGCCGTCTAAAGCGTGTAGTGCCATCCTGACTACGTGTTGCGTTGTTAGCGGTGGCGGAGGCGGCGCGGTTCCGGCCGCCCCTACTACCGTCACCCCTCGACAGGCCAACAAGAACTGCTTCAAATTTCTTAAGTTAGTGCCCCAGGGGTACAAAAGGAACGGAGCCGTTTGGTCTTCGATGCTAACGCCGAGTACAGAAAGTACGCGTTCGTGTCTTAGGCCGTAGAGCATACATCCTTCTTGTAGGAGTAGTGAAACCTGCGAAAGAAAACTTATTAAGACACTGATTCCCACTTAAATTTTAAGGTCCAAAAAGTTGAACAGTTAGTAATTGAATCTACCTGCACTTGTGAAGCATGTTCAGCGACTGTCTTGACGAGCACTTCTTGTTCCCTTGCATCTTCATCGGCATACGTGCCTTTGTACACTCGGCCGAACGTTCCTTCCATCGCTACAGAGCGCAATCTGACCCGGCACCTCTGTATCGTCAGTTCTGCTATTCTCTGTTGCAGGTCTCTCGCTCTTTCTTCAGCTGCCGCTGCGGGAATGGACGTAGGTCTTCGATAGCTGGTGTAACTAGCAGCTGATTTGCAGGAAGAGTCTGGTAAGAAGGCGTGGGCGTCTTGCTCGTCACTGCGTGCTCGGCGGAGCTTTCTCGCTCGCGCTCTGCAGGCTGCCGCAGACACTGCAGCGATGAGCAGTGCCGCACCAGCACAGCCTGCCCCCGCGTAGAAGATATCAGCTGAAGTCGGCGCTTGGGCGACGCTATCCACCCTAACCGCCGGTTTAGGAGCGTCTTTAAGGCAAATCTTCCTCCGTCGGAAACGAAGAGTGGTTGACGAAGAACCTATCGACACGTTTAGCGATATCGTAATGTCCACCTCGGCGGCCACAGTGTGTGTACAAGGCAAGTCGAGTTTCCATGTCCGCGGCTCCGTTGGTACTACTCCCTCTTTTGTAATATTGAATGTTGGTGGATGCATGGCCTCCGGATGCGAGACCACCTCAACGTTCAGCGTGTAAGGTAACTGTAACAAAAGAAAACTTTACTAAACGGAAATGTGTAAATAAAAACTTCCCGGTTTCACAATATAAAAAGCATTAAGCATGTAAAACGTACGCGCGATAAATGTCTGATTGACAGGCTCTGGGGACCGCAAATACATCGCTTACGAAACTCATTCGTTTCCGCAAGCAGCGTTAACAGCGCCTCGGGAATCCCACTTTGGGCCCCGCGAGCACTTAAGTTTTTATAAAGTTTTGCTATTTCAATTCCATCAAAAATTATAGCACAACTACGTGACCTCATTGCAGAGGCAGCTCGCCGATATGAAGTAACGGTGCGGGGCCGTCACGACGTTAACCGTACAAGATTGACGGACAGCGGCACGCGAACCCTACACGGTGAGGCATGGCGCGGGATCAGATGTCGAGTCACCCACCGCGGGAGCACGAACGGTACTCCTTTATGGTAATACCATGTATGTAGATGCCCGTAAGGTCAGGCCCTAGGAATGTACGTACCATGTTCTGCTACTAAACTAATAACCTACAAACTACTAACATTACTAACAATATGACGACGACGACTGGATGGCCTAGTGGTTAGCGACCCTGACTATGAAGCTTGAGGTCCCGGGTTCGAATCCCGGTCGGGGCAGATGTTTGTATGATTTTTTCTCGGGTCTTGGATGTTTAATATGTATATAAGTATGTATTTATCTATATAAGTATGTTTATCCGTTGTCTAGTACCCATAGCCTGTACGGCTTTACCTAGTTTGGGACTAGGTCAATTGGTGTCAATTTGTCCCATGATATTTATTTATTTAACATTTATCTATCTGCTTTAAATTTTGTTAGTTTCCTATTTAATAAAAGCCCTAACTTACACTCGTATACCCGCAATACACTACTAGTTTGTGAATAAGTACCCACGTTGTGTCGACGAGTTGCATCTTTCCTTTACCGGCTTATGTGAATGTAGCCGCCACTCGAAAGATACGTCTCGAATAGAATCGGCGGTAATAAGCTCCCGTGTCAAACACAGATTCAACTATACAAGCAGACGTGTATTATGTGATACCCGCAGCGATGCGTTCAAGAGTTTCCTTGTCGGTGTTTTTGCGGTGAATAGCGATCACTCGATAAACGGGAAATCAAACACCTGCCTCTCAACCTCAACTCCAATTTGGAGGTTGCATGTTGATATTTATTTCAAAGTCGCCGCAGTTTGTGAACCGGCAAGTTTCTATGATGTAACGATTAAATTAGAGTCATTATCTCATTACGGGGCATGTAACATGCGCGGTGAGAGCAAACGAAACAATTCCCCGCGGGCCCTTTGGCCGGCGCACGGAGGCTCGTGAAGCGTAGGTGCGACACCGGAGCTAATTAAATATTATCACTTGCAGCAGACAATGCCGCTGCGATCGCTCATCGGCGCTAGTTAGCCGGTCACCAAATATTTGCCCTGCCTAGTCAAAGGTGCCGCCGCGTAAATAAGGGAGCGGCCGCGCGAGGGCCGATCTGATAGCGCCGCACAAAGCCCACGAGATGATGATAAGCCCCGCCTGATCAAACCGCATATTCGGAACATTTGCTTTTTAAATCCGCCCCACTCCCGCGTGCTGCGGAGATTTCCATAAATTTAAATACCTAGCTTAATAAGACTTAAGTACCGCCCGCATGCTAGTTGGCATTTCTTTTGCCTTTCCCTACCTACGATAAATTTTTAATTTTACTCTCTCTAACGGTGAT
The DNA here is from genome assembly GCA_963691665.1 of Clepsis dumicolana. NCBI lineage: Eukaryota > Metazoa > Arthropoda > Insecta > Lepidoptera > Tortricidae > Clepsis > Clepsis dumicolana. Next base: position 14,150,818 of record OY829508.1, read on the forward strand.
AGACGAGTGTTGAATATGGGGATATATCAGTACATATAAAAGCATTGCGCCTGGATTAAATTCCATAGAAACAACAGACAATAATTTGTACTATTTTTTTACGCACGGCCCAAATTGAAATCGCGAAAAAACCGTCTTTATAGCAGCATACTCGTACTTATGACTTGCAAATGTCCGTCCTGAATACGCAGATGTCTTATTGACAAGTTCAGTGAACTTGTTTGCGGCTGATGCTGCAACGTTGAATATGTAAAGTGGCAGACGTCGTGACGGTCTGTATCAGACGCTGAGACGGTCAAAAGGGGTTTTTGTTTCGAAGGGTTCTGCGAGGAGACAGCAGTTAGATTAGACTTTCCAAACAATTCTTCAAAGTTCCGTCTTTGAAGTTCTAAGCCAGATACGAGTATGTATAGGTATCGTGAAACGAGAGATAATAATTATGATATGACGCTTTTCCGGTACCTATCCTCAACTAGCTTCTCAATACACATACTTACACAAATTCCGTTGGTATTCTCTTAGAGATGACCATACATACACATTACGAGCAAACCCATCAGCGAAATTAAAACCTGTCTTACGCAACCCTACAAACTACCTACATGGAAACAAATAAATGCACATATTTGGTTACCGAAGCGGGATGGGAGGCAAATAAATGGTCTGGAGCCAGGATATTTGCATGAGGAGCGATCAAAGAGAATGCCGGCCGGGTTAGCTGATTAGTCTGAAAAACCTTGCGCTGCTGCTAACATCCCTTAGGCCTGAGAAACGAGCAATAAAGAGGTACGAGCGAATCTGAAGTGAAAGCAGAATAAGTTACTTTGACAAGTCCCTGGGGAGACACTTTTTCGAGATTTTATTTTCACAAATGATTATGACCATATTACTGTCAATTCTAAAATTCGAGAAATATAGAAGTATACTAAATTAAAAGTTTCCAACCTTATTTAGTTACATAAAATGCCCTAAAAGTGTATAACCTAAGCTTAGGTAACTGTACTAACGTAATGGAAAATAAACATGAGCCACTAATAAACGATAATACACCCTTATTAATTTAGTCATAGTCGGGCGTAAAGTAATTCCCCTTCAAATATTGAAAGAGCAACGATAGTAACGATACTAGCAACAGTTATCAGAGCTTGTTTACGGGCTATCTAAATTCTGGCAGAGGCCGCTATTTCCATAAGAATGGCTTGTTTGTGGAGTTCGGGAGCGCTTCGCCAACTCGTAATAACTTACCTGCCAAGTTAATTACGAAAGAAACTTTTAGTTGAGGAAATTCGTCTATTGATAACGCGATATATGATAATAATAAAGATAGTCTTAAGAAAAACACTGATTAAGTAGGAGTCTTAATTCAACACATCAAACACAACATGAATCAGGATACTGCACAAAAAATAGCAAGGAACAATTACATCTAGTAAGTACCTACATAGAGAAGATATCCCAGAAACAGAATTTAAAGTAATCGACAAAGCAAATATTTAATCGGAATAGAAAAGGGTAACGGCATCAGTGTACTCAGGAGCTCTATCGGTAACCCACAAATTTTGAGCAACGATAATATTCCAAGTCAAACATGAGAGGCTTGAGTAAAACAAATGACGCGTCGTACGTGCAAGCCAACCATGTTCAAAGGCTGCCATTAGTTATGCTTGGTTTAGAATTCTGTTCATACATGAGATTACCATAAGGTTCTATTGTTTTTATCAAATCGATTGTTCAATGCTTTGCATTAGTCATCCTTGTTTGATGTTAGTATAATGAATCAGTGTTGGAATTGGAATTACGAGTACTGAACTTCCTTAGCTAAACTATGATAGTTTTTCTTGCCTTCTTAGGAATTGGAACTTGAAAGCGGCCCGATGCTAGTGAAAACGAACCGGGTGTCAGCCTTATTAGGTTAAGTAGACAAGATGACATATGCGGCAGTGGTGTTTTTGTTGAACGCTGTATTTCTTGACTTATCGATGTAACAGCAATTGCTACAACGGGCAGCGACGGGCAAACTAAATGCGAGACTTATAAGATCAGTACAGTATTAATATGCTATGCACTGTGTTGAACTACGGACGTACACAAATAATTTAATTATATTCCAGACATTTAACATGTAGGTGACCAAGTTTAAAAATGGGCTACATAAGAAGTATCCCTAGGAAATCGAATCACAAATGAGGAGATCCGTAGAAGAACTAAAGTTACCGATATACCTAGCTCAGCTAATTGCACACCTGAAGTGGCAGTGGGCGGGGCACATTGCTCGTAGAATTGATGGCCGTTGGGGCCGTAAGATTCTAGAGTGGCGACCACATACCGGAAGGCGAAGTGATGATAGGTCTCCCGCAAGGTGGACGGACGATCTGTGGTAAAGATCGCGGGAAGCCATTAGCTGCGGGTAGCGCAAAACCGATCGTCGTGGAGATCCTTGAGGAAGGCCAGCACTATCTGCTATGTCCAGCAGTGGACGTATTCTGGCTGATATGATGATAATGATGAAAAAATTTTATTCCCTCGCCATCGGAAATAGCTTCGTATGGTATATCCGCTGGTCACATAGCTATCAAAATCTTGTGCGACGAAAAAAAGGAAATTGATATGACAACTCACCGGTCTCCTAGTAAGGCTCTGCCACGTGAAGTGCAGCTCGCCAATGGTTGCTGGCACCGGCACCACGAAGTTTAGCGCGTAGAAGTTGATCTGCCCTTCGCGCACGTAGAACAGCTCCGCTGTTAACCCTGGGGGCGAAAAGAGCATACATTTCATTTGCAATATTTTTTGGTAGCCAGGCATTTTCTTTTAAAAAGGTCCTAAGTATTTTTTTTCTGCCAGTATTTTTTATTGTAAGAACCGTGAATAGCACACGTGCGACGCCATACAGTCTGCCACAAATTCTGCAAACTGTCGTGTAAACAACAGCTTCAATAGAACCCGGCATAGATCAATCTACGCATCAATAACGCACTGCGCAAGAAAAAAAGCCGAACACGCACGCGCACAATGCGGCGGCGAGATCAAAGCAGGACAAAGACGCCGCGGCTGCGCCCTCGCCACCTGCCTCCATGGGAACAGATCCAAGCCGAATGCGAGTACGACATTTAAACAAGTCGAGAATAAAATTTTAAATTGTCCAAAAACCAGTAGCACCGTAAATATTTTTTTATAGCCTCCTCTATCGCGTTCACATCGTTAAATTGAGCGATCCCAGTTTCTGATAAACATAATGTTGGGGTACTATGTCTATCACATCAATTACCTACCTATCCGAAATTGCCCATCCGCGTTCGTTATCAGACGCACTTTTCCCAAGTCTAAGAACGCTCAACTCGAAATGTAATTTCAGAACAATAAGGGTATCTATTCTTTTCCTCAAAATTTAATTGAGGTTCCGTATTAACATAAAAAGTAATATGATCCGATTTTACGAGAAAAGATTACGACCAAGTTCCTGCTTTAGAATCATTTCTCAGAAGCAGTTAATGTTGTTCACATACCATCTTGTTATTCCACTAATAGGTTAAGATTATGAGAAAATATTAATTTGGTCAGGAACCCAAAAGAACGACATTACGCTTTATTTACCTATAACTTGTTTTGATTTACGCGAAACTGCTCATCCTTAAGGTCTACGACATTCGCGAACCCTCGTTTATATCAGTTTATAGCCAGTACCAATTAATTAATCTAATATATGGCAGCTACTCCTCGTATATTACGAGTAAAACAAGTTTTTATTATGGCCGGTATATTTGATACGTGGACAGCGTATCGTTAACCACAAAAAAACCGTGTACCTTCGCCGTGAGTGGGGCATAAATTTACGGTCCATTGGTTTCCCACCCATTACAGAACCCTGCTGCAAGGCAGTTATTGACGCCATCGTTATAAATTTTGAATGTCCTATGTAAACCAGGCTCATACTTTATGGACCTCGGGGGTCCTTTCCTTAGTCCATCAACCTTCGGGAGGGGACTGTAAAATGCAAAGCGTCTGCTGCAATTACCATTATGGAAAGTAAACATTTTTAGCACATGAACATTCCTTTTTTTAAACGAAAATCCATTTATTTTTATCAAGCGAAAACATCTTATTATTTTTCAACCAAAGTGCTCAGCTTCGTTGTTTAACAGATCGAATTTTCCAACTTCCAATTAATGTTTTGGCTAACAGGCTATAAATTTAACGTTTGAGAGATAACGGAAAGTCGAGCAAGACATCAAAATGTTTATTTTATTAGTTCAGTAAGTATGTATATAAAAACAAAACAAATCAGCAATTTAGGCAACTCGATATGATAAAAATTTCATACCGCTAGACCGGGTAGCACAATTACCTTACCTTATTAATTTCATACTATTTGTCTTAAGCTCTGTTAAACTCTAACTTCACTATCACTTCACTATAAGCTTGAACATATATGCTTCAATCCATAAGAAAACATAAAACATTGGTATCTTAACACGGCAACAGCGACACCTTCATGCAAATGAGGTAAACGTAGCGGTGTAATGTGATAAAATTAATAATTTTGACGCCGTTAATGGTTATTTGTTTGTTTGAGCACGACACGGCCGATTACGTCCCATATCATTTACATACGCGCGACGCCGGCACGTCCACTAATCGACTCGACACCTCGCTCCACTGGAAATACTAATTGAAAAGGAATTCGACATAACCAAACATGTACAGGGAATATTCAAGTGACTAAATATGAAAAATGTTTAAAATAAAAGTATAACGTCGCTTCACCTTTTCGACTAATTAATAAACGCCGCGAATGGTGTTTGTTAAGAAATTAAAACCATTAAGATGAAGACAGCTGATTAAAAATGCAGAGATAGTGCTCGTGGGTAAGTTATGAAGTAATAAAGTTCTGCTATATACCTACCTACCCATGTTAAGTACCTACTTAAAAGGCCCCAAGAGCCTGCTACTGGGCGCGGTGTCTTTGAAGCGGCGGCAAAAAGAAGCACTTGATACGACAAATAACAGAGATAACCGCAGCGTGCTCCATCGGCGCCTACTTTTTGCTTCGTATTTAAACTAATTTCTAAGAGACACCGGCTGCCGCTCCGCCCTATCGGTCCTTTATCGCAAATTTGTTAAAACACATATATACCTTCCTGCCGTCTTGAACCTCAAAACCGTCTGAAGAGAGCGACTCGAATAATAAAATATTAATAAATCTCCATTGTGCGGTGAAGAATATCCCGCGATAAATCGCGCACTCTTCACTATTGACGCGTCTACTGTATTCGCACCTTCGAATAAAGCGCTCATTACATCCGTACAAAACCCCATTTGTAAAGGAATAAAATGGCGTAACGTACAATAGACTCTGATATTTCGTACACGTTCCCCTTCACCGAGGCGTTGGATATAAAGATTTTAGGGCACAACAAAACGCCGGCATTATTTTGTTCAGAAATTATGCGAACGAGGCGTGCAAGAAAATAAAATAAAAGTGCAGAGGTGACGGTGAAATAAAGGTGTGCAGAGTTATGCACTCGAGTCCGGCGAGGCAGGGGTTTGTCAGTGTAAAATGTCGTCGTTTATTCCAGACGCCCCCGCGCAAGCAGCAGGCGAGGCCGAGGGGGCGCAAAATACACAGGACAACGCAGCTACCGGAAAACCGCTAAATGAACAAGCATTTACAACTTTACCACATCCCATAACCACCCACAATAAGGTAATCATAATACAGGTACACAATGTGTCCAGAATAAGATCGGATGGGCCGTAAACCGTAAAGATCTTTGGGAATATACAAAAAGTGTATTTAATCGGTGCATGGTGCAATGGCGACAGTTTTATTGGTTCTGTTGGTGGAACAAACGCGCGTTATGGCGAAGGTATCCCGCATCCGGGCGTTTAATGTGTCTATCCATTTCGTTATTAAGCGCACCTTATATCGCTTGTGTAATGCAGGACGATAATACACACGAGTCAGGCTGTGTATATTTGAATTTTATTCCTTTCGATTACTTTTTATGGTTGGCCAGGTCAATACCGTTAATATAGCATAAACTGTGGCACGTGATTGCCAATACAGCAACAGAAATACGAGGAATGGAAGGTGAATTGAATAACTGTTATGTCGCTTGATTCGTGAGTGTACGGACAGCCTAAAGCAGAACTATCGTATAGTTAGTTTACATTGCGCAGGCGTGCAGGCGCTGGCGACGGAATTAGCCGGTTATAAATCGGCGACACTGACGGAACGCGTTCACAACAATGACATGCTAAAGTCAACAAATCAGGCTCTAATGTGAGACACGGCATAATAAATTGGATTAATATAGTGAGGAATCTTCACAACTTCACACAGCTTACCTCATTATGAGGACTAAGCAACATCTTGTAAGTTGCGTCCCATTTCTTATTTTTAACCGACTTCAAAAAAGGAGGCGGTTCTACGTTCCACTGTATGTATTTTTTTTTATGTATGTACATCGATTACTCCGTCAATTGTACACCGATTTTAATTTTTTTTTTATTCGAAAGGGTATACTCCTGAGGTGGTCCCATTGTCACCAAGTCATGATCTGATGATGGGATCCAAGGGAAATCGAGGGCAACCCTCAAATTTTATAGAGACGCATTATGTGTTTCATATATTTTCAAAGGCTATTCAAGTATTTGCGTCTGGTAGTCATCATGTCATGTTGATGAGCTGATGATGGAAGGTATAACTCATTGACGGTTAGGAGTTGGAGGATAATTCTGAGAATGTTAAATCTTTATTCGAAAGGGTATACTCCTGACGTGGTTCCATTCTCACCAAGTCATGATCTGATGATGGGATCCAAAGGAAATCGAGGGCAACCTTCAAATTTCATAGGCCCGTATTATGTGTTTCATATATTTTCTAAGGTTATTCAAGTACTTGCGTCTGGTAATAATCATCTCATGTTGATGAGCTGATGATGGAAGGTACAACTCCTTAACGGTTAGGAGTTGGTGGATAATTCTGAAAATGTTAAATCAACATAAAATTGTAAAATAAAAATCTTGTAACAAAAAAGTAAAACCACCTTAAAAAAAACGTAAAATAATCCTCTAAAGCCTTAAGTTTTATGGCCTAGCACTAAGTAGCAGAAATATGAAGTCGGTGCTAGGCCATAAAACTTAAGGCTTTAGAGGATTATATTACGTTTTTTTTCTAAGGGTTTTTTTAAAGGCGGTTTTACTTTTTTGTCATACTTTTTCTACTACACTTCCTATGTTTTCAGAGTTTCAAACGTGTTATACGAAAGCTTAATTTTTTTTTATATAATATATTGAAGAACGAGTATTAAATGCTCCGATTTATCTACCTCGGGATCCGGAAGCGATGTGTGAAACGTGATTCCCTATAGTCTATTTATCAGTCGCTTAGGACCGCTTTGTCCTTAACAAGATTTGCTTGAACAAAAGAATACAAAACCGATTCCGCACACAAAGCTTTGAGAAATTAAAGCTCTCAACAGAATAAGCGGAGGTGTTAAGACCTTTTATATCTAACCATAACCTCTTCTGTCGCATAAGCATGTAATTACATGCTCGGCACTAGAAAATATAGGGCGATTTCATAGCTTTATGCGGCGAAATGGGGTATAAAATGGCAATAAATAAGATGCTTAAGTTGAGACAACAATATAAAGGAAGTATTGGATCTAGTTCATCGTGAGTTCATGCCTTGGACTTTATTTTCCCCAAGCGAGTATTAACTCGAGACGGGTGGCGGTGGCGCCGCTGTTTCCCGCCAATCTGACTGCGTCTTGCCAGTGAATCTAAAAATCTACATTAGCAAGCAATCTTAACTTAAGTATCTTAACATAACTTAAGTTTTGTTACACTCTAATTTAATCTTCAACAGCAAAGCAAGGAGAATGGGAAATACCTTATGTGGTAGTCATACTTATACAAGTAGCTACAATGAATTAAATAAAACCAAGGTGTTATGCATAGGTGTGCTTAAGCATTTCTAAGGGTGCAGGGGAAGCGTGGGCGATATCCAGGGGTGGATAATACGAGTAATAATCGCCGCCATCCTTCACCGCGGCCGTAACACGTCCCGTTCACCCCGCCCTCCCCTACTGTATCAAGCCGTGTTTATCACAAGGCAATGCAATTACAACTACACTTGCTTTAAATGTTCAATTTAAAACACGCCCGTTTGTTTTTTAAAGCAAAAGATGAGACGAATCAATTAAGATACAATTCAACAAATTTTAATGTGTACCGCATTTAAAATACTAATTAAAAATACCTTATCGATTAATCTGATACGCGAAACCTTGAAACAAATGAAGCAATTCAGATGAAAACATCCCAATTAAATTGTGGTTAATCACATCGTGTGATACGCACGCCGTCATCCATATCGACTAAATTAGTCAAGGGTATTTTACTTTTTATTTTTAAACCAGCTCCTGCCGAAGAAGGCATGTTGTATCGCGTCCGTTGCGGAGTGCATAAAATAAGTCGGCATCGTTTATGATGGAACACGAAATGGTCTCGAAACGTTTCGATTTTATCGACAATCTGAAGTGTTTTAAAAATATCCGAGCGCTTATTGGCTCGCTGATGGATGCGTCTTTTTGCCCGCGTGCCCTGGTTCTGCGCCGGGCCACTTCGGGCTAATCCCACAGAAATAGTTTGACAGTCGGTATCTTTTCCTGATTTTTTGCGTCCTAAACCCCAGATGTTTATTGGAATGTTCCTTCCCTTAATTATGTGCAACGACACGGAAACTGCACCGATAAATTGACTCGAATAACGAAGGCAGTGTAAAGGTGCTTCCTTGTCGGGTAATCAGTTTTAAATGTACTAGGTCTGATTTTTTATAGGTATATAATAATATTTGTTGGCCATTACGAAGGCGTTAGTAAACGAAATAATAAATAAAGAGTGATGTAATAAAATAAACAGGAGTGTTTACGACGGCCCACCCTGTGAGTAACGCGACGACGGATTTATCCCCGCGAACGGGCAAGTGTTCCTTGATACATAAACAGACGTTGCCGTATCGACCTGTCGATGTCCCTACCTTATAGAAATACTTATTCAGTAAGCAATATAATAACACTAGTAATAAATGTGGTTCACATTTGGAACAGGTGAGCTTATAAGCTTATATTTAGAAAAGTTGAAAAACCCCCGATATTGTCATTTCAAACTTCAATATTTCAAAAACAGGTGAACTGATTTTAATGAAACTTAGCTAAGAACCTTGAAGAAGATTGAAAAACCCCCATCAAAATCCGTAGGTCCATTTGGGAGCTATGATGCCACAGACATGCAGATACACAGTAGTAGAAACTTATCTATAACACCCCTCTTTTTGGGTCGGGGGTTAAAAATCACACGCTCCAAGGCGCATTTGATATTTATTTCCAGTTTTATATCACAGTAGATAGATATGTATGATCTCGCTTTGTGTGACATTTTATGACGACATAACTTCATCGTTATTTTTGCAATAACGTGATAAAAGTTCCATACCAAAACCATAATCTGTAGGAGATAATTTTAATGGCTGAAATAGTTATTAGTTACTTTGTAATTTGGCCCAAGAAAGACCCCAACCCTATCATACTTATCTGCACCTATAACTGGCAGGATGAGCTCTCTTGCATCTTTTGCAAGAAACAATCTTTTTAAGACAACATTCGGTCTAGCGAGCCTAATTATATAGAACTCATGCTAGAATGTAAGTTTTTTTTTTGTACGTAAATAGGACCATTATTATTATTACAGCCCATAATCCTTTATGTAGCATCGAAATGAAGTTAAAACTAGGACGGCTGGCCATAATATATATTAATACTTTTGCAGTTGTGCTAGTTGAAATGATTTTTTATTAGTTTATTACTATATATACGTACATTCTGATTGTGGTGATTCTAAAGACAATTGAATAAATACCAACCTCTCTCTCTATCTTTATGTAGCTGTTCAAAATATCTTTTAATTTATTATACTGCCTGCTGAGAGGAGAGCTAGAGCTGAATTTGTAATTTACTTGCTATTTCCGTACCCATAACATCTATGCTATAGCTATCTAATCTACCAACGACTAGTTTAATCACTAACTTCAGAATTACTTAAACAAAGTGCTAAGACAGGGTATCTACTGAGACTGAGGTTTAATTTTGTCTTTCATCGTATTCTTGATCTATATTGCAATACCTACCTACGCAAATAATTATATACGCATAGCATAAGTACTTCTGTTATCTTATCAACGAAACGAAAGCGTTAATGAACTCATTGCTCCGTTATCCAGAGTAAGTTGTCGTAAATACAGAGAGGAATATTGCAATTAATATGTTCAAGTTCGGCCGCGCTCTCGAAACTGTGTTTTATAAAAGAGCACGCCATTAGAAATGGACCGCGGCATTTTATCGCGTCAGAATATCAATCTCAACTTTTCCATTTGTCAATTTACGTAAATTTCTAGCTTGATAGGCCATTTCCCTGGCAGCTTGAGTAATAATGAAATTGCTTATCGCCGTACCCCGGAGACTCGGTCGTGATTGCGACGCGAGCAGAGAACGGCAAGGCTCCGTGCCCGCCCGCGGACCGCAAATACCGCAACTAGAGCCCAGCCCCGTCGCTCCGAGACACTATCTAATAGCTCGGATACCTCCATGCGACGGCCAAATTACAACGGCTCCAGGGCTTAGCAAACAACGGAAATGCAACCTGAAACTTACAAAAAGTTACCCATTTCTCTCAACAAGTCGAGTGGCTAGGCCTTCGTCAACACGTAAACGAGAAAAAACAAGCCGCACCCGTGACATGTTTGTAAATGTTGCGGGATCACAGCCCGTCGCGTCGCCATTCCCGCGCCCGATTCAGTATCATTTAAATCCAATTACCGAGTCCACCCACGTGCACTACAAGACACGACTAATATTCCGGGCCTTATCTTTCAGATTAGGACAATTCTACAAGAAAGGTTATCGCACGGTAGCCCACTGTCGTTAAAATCCGTGGCTTATCGTTAATGACTCATGTCATTGCGATACAAGATTTATTTTCGTTCACGTTATCATACCCCGATAAGAATAGTGCTCTTTTCAAAAATTTTCTTTTTGGTAGAAGCTATTGCAGTCTAATGTTCAAACATGCCTTTTCCAGAAAACTCCTATGGTTTGTGTCAGTGCAATTCAAATAGAAACTGTGTGCCGAGTGGAGGTGTCCAATAACAGAACACACGAACACGCTTGACAAATAACGCTCACCAAATATTACCCGACTGCCACACTGTATTATGTTCATGTCGTGGATTTGTACTAACATAACATGGCTGTAGGACAGGAGCGCGAAGCTATTTGTTCAGAGGCTTGAAGGGCTGGCCGGCTGGACGAGGGAATAAGAGGGGACCTCTATTGCCTTTCCAATATCGACCTTTGTGACACATTTTTCTCGTCTTGAAACTATTTAGATGCTATGAAAGTCTTGTGCTGAACTTCGTAGAGCGCTTGCGAAGCAAGAAGCGTGATGACAGCCAACCAGCAGTACCTGATATGTTTACATACACCTAGCGAGCGCCAACGTATCCTGTGAAATCTTCACGTGAACGAGTTCTACTCGAAAAGAGGTGACTCAAGCGGAGGCATCTCACGCGCGACACGGACCAAATAAATAACTTAGAAGAAGCTCACGTTTAACACGTTCCGATAAATTAAAACGAATCGAGTAGAATCGCATGCAACCAGCAATTATCGAGTTGGCAACCGTTCGGAAAATATGATTTACGTCGCCGTCGGACACGATGGAAATCATAAAATTTAAACATCGCCTGCAAAGTAAACAATGGGCAAAATGAGCAAAAGAGTAAAACGGTCGGCGCGAGCCCTCCGCCTCCGTCGGCCGCCCCGCCGCGTGCACTCTTCATTTTTTACCCAACTCTTTGAATATCATAAAGTATTCGGCCGTTAACCAGCTCGGGGCGCGTTGCGCTACACTGTACTGCAATTTGAAACATTTTCACTATAAACGGTGGCCGCATCCACTTGACCCTCTTTGCTGCTCACTTCATTATGAAAATGTATTTCAGCGTGAAATTCAGTACGACGGAACGAACAATGGAAAAAGAAAACGAAGGTTGTAAAATCTTGAAACTCGCAACTAGTTAAGTGGAAGTGACATTATTTTATCGACGCTAATGAACTGGCGTGCACCGGACGGGGTTATTAGCGATCTAATTATACGGTTTTCCACGGTTTCCGCCGCAGGCGGGTTCCGGCGACGCAATGCGCCGGCGGCGCGGCGCGGGCGATTCGACGCGCCGACCGACCCACTGATGTGACGAGCTGTGACGCTCACACAACTAGTTTAGAAAATTTATTTTATACTCGGAATAGAAGCGACAAGCGCCATAATCCACCTGTTACCCTAACAAGCATTGCATTGTTAGTGAAATTAAAAATTCAAATTGAGAATGTTTAGAGTGTTCAAGCAGCGTGAGATTCAGATAGCATAACAACAAAACAAATTCAATTAATTTCCCAGACACATCGCGATAACATCTGCTCGGAATATAAAATACACCAGCACGTCCCGTTCCTTGTTTGAAGCCCACATAAAAATGAGACCCCAAGCAACTGACGGTAACGTAAAACGAAAAAAAACCTAACGCATAAAAACTGCCTACACGTACAAGGAGATCTTAAATTTCGATCTAACGACCCTGAAAGGATCCATTATTATTAATAACCGATGTCTAAATAAAACATACGGCGGACATAAAACTATAGTCGAAAAAAAGGTTGATATTTTTTTGACTTCGACTCATTTATTAACACTGAGGAGCGGTGAATCGAGATAAAACAAACATGGCGGGCGGCGCGCGCGCATATAAACATGGAGTTTATCGTGGGAGGCTGTCACAACATCGGCCAATGGGCAGCGCGGCTGACGGCCGGTGAAAGCTCGAGAGACACCCCGTAATACGACATAAGAGATGATTTTATCGGACCCACAAAAACATTTAAAGCCTACGCGCGGCTTGTAATTTCAAATTTAAAAGTTTGAATACCACTATACATTGAACATCATTAACAAACTTCGATAAACATCAGATCTCATACAGACACTTATCGTAAAAATTTTGTTTTCTAGTTGCACCGAAACGAGCTTTATAGATCCACGTTATCCGTACGTGGATGATCTAACATGACAATGTGGGAGTAATCCTCTAAACTATCAGCATACGCGAACCTATTTACCTCGTAAACGCGCTATTCAAATGTAACAAGCCGCGGCGCTCCGTTTATCAACGAAGAAAAACAACAAAGCAACGGATCGTGATCACCATCACTGATCCATCACCGCGAGGCCGACTGCTGCGAGATGGATTGCTTGTATTATCCCAACAAGCACCTACCCGGGTCGAGGGAATTGCCGCCTAGCCGTTCAACTCACTCGCTCGCTCAAAGCTCAATTTTCAATTTAAAATTCTTACGAACGAGTAGCCAGCTAACAAGCCTTATTTTTCAAAATTAACCTTTAAACAAACATTATAACGTTGTAGGATAGATCCTGATCTAGTGAAGGTGATTTACCTTAGGGGTGCTGCATAAATTTCATACAAGATGTTAGATAACAACAACAAAGCCTCGTTACGTGAGGAGAGAATTTCTGCGAAAAACCTCGCTCCGACCAACCGTTATTAAAAAGTCGACAACGTTGGCTAACCGACTATCTGGACTAACCCAGCTGGCCTTAACACAGTATTTTATTTAAACACAGTTTTAACCAAGAATTATGAATGAGTTAATTGGTGTAATGAGATGGGAACGTAAGGGGGAATCAGCCCGTCGCGGGAGATATAACCACGACTTCATAATAACAGCATGCGGTATCTATGAATCATAATTAAGGATGCTAACCAGAGAGATTCGGCTTTCGGCGTCGATTAATGCAGAGTCGAAAACAAACACAGCCCGGTCACGCCCCGAACCGCTTTTTTGTATAAGCCTTAAGGCGAGGCCCGGGCATTATTCCATCTGGCCGCAGCCCATTACAATTAGGCAAGCCGGCCATAGTATTTATAGTGGCTACCGGTTGCCTAAGATAAAGGCCCAACGGCACGACACACCGACTGTTTTGTTCTTTTATTGTCGATAAAGTCCGCTAAGTCACGACACCGGCGACACTGCGGTCGGGACCAAAAAATAAAAACAGAATTCGCACCACACGATGCATGCCCGCGATCAGTTAAACGGTAGCGTTCGGAAATAAACCCAGGCAAAAGAAATTAGGTGCTGGTTAAAATACAAATAGGAAACGGAGGTCGTGCCGCGCTCAATGCAGTGAAAAATGCAAAGAAACTTAATGGAAAAAAGGTGGGCAGCGACCTACCTCGTTAATGAGGCAGTATGTTTCAGGTCCCTAATGATTTACCTGATGCTGTGAAGTCAAAAGCCTAATGGAAACCGCCGACCCCAACTTTCCCTAAACAAAACCACACACTCCAGTAATTTTAGCTAAAGCTTCGAGTAGCTACCCACACGGGCCTTGAAATTCTACTTCGGTGTATGTTACATAAAAATACTTTACCAAAACGGCAAGTTTTAGTTCTACTGGGTTTTAGTTTTAGTTGGTGCCAAACTTAATCAATCAACCAGAAAGTTTATCATATCGTATAAAAAATACTAGGAATACGCATGTATTGAGTAAGTCTTACTCATTTCTTCCGACTAAAGTCATAAACGTTGTATTTTGTTCAGGTACCACAATAAAAATGAAGCCATGCAGTTTAAATTCAACACGCAGAATAAAAATTCAAAGCAAACGAGTAAAGAAAACATTTACATTCGGTATACTCGAATATGTATTCCCGTAAAAGATTTCGCATTTGGAATTGAATTTGCATATGGAAAAGTGTAAGAAGCTTGCACCGCCCACGCCTCAATTGCGAGCTCGAATGAAATTTCTATTTATTTCCAACACTTCAATGGTGTTGAATACGTTGATTTCTCAACTAAACTAAGTAGGTATAGGTATTCTATTTATTTTATAAAAGACTAGTTTTTTTCACGCGACTTCTTCAGTGTTGAATACAATAATCACTATTCCGCGGGAACTATGCAAATTCCAGGAAGTTGCACATTAGTAAACTTAGAGTCTATCCATGTTTAAAATTTCAGTGTGCAGCCGTTTACACTTGTTTGTACAACGAACATACCAACAAACCAGCTTACAAACTTTCACACAATTTATAACATTAGTAGGGTATCATTAGAAATAAACATCAGAAAAGACGAATATACATATTTCACCCAAAAAATGCTATTTCGTATCCTGTTTAAGGCAAAAACGTGACTTCGGTAGACATTCTTGAATGTCCTCTGATCACGACCGAGTGAGATGCAATCGCAGCGGCTCATACATGGTAATAGGCACGATGGACGCGCGATACAGGAGCGCACAGCCGCACAATTAACCTAACAACCCTGCGTCTCCACGACCCAACCACGTTCAGTTACCAAATAACGATGAATCTGCATAATTTTCCACAGATTACACTTAATTAACTTATTTGGAGAAGCTACTGCAGTAAAGGCATAAGTCACAAGTATTTTCAATGCAATGGACATCTCAATTATGGACGATTGAACGTCGACGTTGCTCGAAAGGAATGAGTGACTGGTGCGAGCCAAACGCTCGTTACCGCTAAAATCCACACGCGGTCGTTACGAGAATTACGAGCGGTTAAATAAACGCACCTCCATTTAAACTATTGGAACCCGAACCGAACGTTCACCGAGCCAGAAATAAAGTTAAACTCGACACCGAGAGGGTTAAGGTATGCAACAAATCAGTAATGTGTTGGACGCTGCTGGATTACCAGAAAATATAGTTAAAGAGCATTTATAGATTTCATTTAAAGTGTCTGAAAAGCTCTTGGATAATGACTCTGGAAATGATGTCCACCTTTGGCAAGTAATAACGACCTCTGAAGAGTGTCCAAATATTAGTACACGAGCACCTCCGAACGGATTTATCCAATATTTGAACAGTGCGACTGCTTCTCCAAAGTGTATTTTCTGATTCAACAACTCCTAACGTTCGACTCTCGTGAGGGTGTCACTGTGTTTACGCAACCAAGACAGCAGAGAAAGGTAAATACTACACCAACTTGCATCAGATAACAATAATGGTTGTTCATAATAAAAATATAAAGCCACAAAAAATATTCGTCGTCCTAATCCCCGCCATCGACTTTGGTGAAAAAAAGACTGGATAGACAAAATAAATCGAGTTATGTAAACATAGTGTCGCGCACAATGCGCTCAGCGTCAGTCCCCAGGGGTGGCAATGACAATTTTGTCTATTTTATTGATTTTGTGACTAGACGTTATCTAGTGAGGCAGTGGGGCCTCGGAGCGCATCACAATAACCCTGTTCGGATCGGGAATGTAAATTCGGGTCCATGCGGGCCCTCGCCGCGGGAGGCCTACGACCGTGAGTCGACCATCTCTACTTCACGCTGCGAAACATACGAATTCACTTCCAGACATGTAAGCGTTTCCTTCAAATCAATCCACGTCATCTATAAACGTTAAGATGTTTTCATTTACTCGAAACGTCAATATTGGAAAACATCACGGGGCCACACAGCCAGTGTCTGTGTAAATAAGGCCCACACATTATCGCGACAATGCACTTCCTCAGCGGAGATAGTTGAAAAACTGCTGTGTGCCAAATTCCTGCTGCGCCGTCGATGGTGGCCGTTTTGATAAGCTCCGGAATCTGGGGGTTATTTTTTAAGTAAAGTAACTTGTCAATACTCCAGTAATGACAGAGGCAGATAACAAAACGACCTATTTTTTACACAAAACCCAGGGAGTTAAATAAATAGATATCGTGATTATTTTACTTGGGAAGTTTATTACAGATATTTACTAACTAAAAATACAAATATGGGAAAAGGATTTATAAAAGTAAAAGGCCTTTGGTATTTGCATTCTTACCAACGTACTAAAATGTTTACGAGTCATAAATCAGTCACAGACGTTGTCGTCTATTATAAAATGCTCAGTTCCCTGGAAATTGCCGGCGTATGTTATTGTAGTTCTGCTTCAAATCAAATCCATAGAGCTTTGCATTAGCAGTAAACTTCATGAGAACACATAAATCCCGGGACACGTCGCGTCTCCGTCCACCATAAACCGTAAGTAGTCATTCGTCAATCCTACGGGAACGGTGGCCAATAAAATGTTATTATTTAGAACCTCATAACCGCTACGATTTAGTGCTCGTAAAATAATGGAACTTGACCGCATCCCCTTATACTGGAGATTTATTTCTTCCATGGTAATCCTAGCATCCCGCTCAAGTGGAAGTAATTAGATCATTGACCACGTCTACATTTGAAGGCGCATGATGGATATGTTCGACTGGCAGCCATATCCGGTGCAAGCAAATTTAACTCCGAATAGCCTTGTTTATTCAGGGGTGCACTGAACCATTAAAACGCTGTCGAGTCGTAACAACGTCGACCGCATTAAATTCTTCAATACTATCATAATGCTCAGCTTTAATTAGTTTCTTACGAAGTCATTAAACGGCAAGTGGCTGCAGCTCGATATTTACGGCCACCGTTTTAATTTAAACCGCGACGCCATAAAATTAGAACAATTACATTCATAGAACTACGCTACGCTTATTAACATTAAGTTAATCGTGAGGTGCTTAAGTAAAAGCTCGGTTCAATCTAAAAGCTATAAAACGGGTCCCCTATTTAACGTCAAATTTTTCAAGCCATCGCTACGCTCATAAACGTTTGACAAAAGAGCTTGTGGCAAAAAGTGGAGTATTGTCGTGACCCTATTGATTAATTTGTTTCGCCATTAGAATTCTCTTTACGGGCACCAAAACGTCCCGGTGGAGAGCATCGCGGCTGAATTTTAGGGCATTATTTATGGTGTGCCATTCGCTTCAAAGGACTGTATGATTTACAACCGGCCGAGCAGCACAAAAGCCACTGCCTTATTATGACGTGCTGGCCCGCTCATTGTGACGGCATTTTATTCGTCCGATTGTACGCTGTGTTTGTTTATTTTGGGTCCTTCTTTGTAAATACAATATTGTCACAGATACACAATTGACTCAAGCCATATTTCACGGTGCTTAATTATGAAATGTTGAATTTGTTATGTTTTGCCAACATGACAAAAAGCGGTTTAAAAACTTTTTTAAGTATAGACAGATTCGAACACATGCTTCTAAACTGAACAATTGAAGAGGAAACTTCTTAAAACCGATTCACAAGTAGACAAGGACCTAGTTAAACTTGTTTTGTGAGTTTAAGTAACAGGATTACGGGTGTATGTTGAAACAGACTATGTAGGTGCCTCCGGCGATATGGGAAAGTACTTTAACTTATCGAGATGTTAACGAGGTGAAGAATGGCGTTTCATGATGATAGTGGTGTATAGTGTTTAGAAGTGATTAGAGGTGGACAAGCTAAGTGGTAGCGTCCACAGAGAGAAAGAAGCAACGAGGTAGTGTACGCGCGGCTACCGCCCAACGCCTACTGTGTTTGTGAACAGAGTGCCAATGCAGCGTGTGTGTGGTCTATATTATATTTAAATACACGCTGCAATACATTTTTACCCCTTTACAATTATAAGTTTCAAGCACTTTTGTCTGTCACTTGTTTATTTTCAACATCCATTTTAGCAAGCGTCGGAAGTTTAACGATGACAAGGAGACAAGGTGTCAATATAAGCTCTTCCCATCACGTAACCTGTCTATCATCCCTCAAGAGAAACGACGTGTGAAACTTTCCCGTCTTTAATGGTCGCAGCCAGTCCCACTAAGTGCATTTAACAATTTAGATAATGCTTTCAGAAGTGCGAAACCATTGCGCACGCAGTAACATAACACTGCCAGCTTTTAGTAGCACTCGCACGCGTAAATGGCAGACTCCGCATAATAATTCCTGTGAATCCCACACAATAGTTTATTACACACATTTATTTGCACATTTTCCATTTAACCAGCCCAGCGGTCGCGTGCCGTTCCCAACGCCTATTCAATTATGGCGCGCAATAAACAAAAATTGTCACCGCATCATCCCTAATGGGGCATCTTTGAGTCTTGAATAAACACACGGGAGAATAAAATACTGGTCGTGTGCCATCACCACGGGAGATGTAATATTGTTACGCGGAGCGTGCGGTTTCACGCGGCGGACTTCACGGAGTATCAAGAGGACCATTAACAACGACCGTAGCTTGTTTTGGTCAACATCATCAGTAAGCTTCTAGTTTTACAAACAGACATTTTAATGACTTGAGTGTCAAAACAAGAAACTGGAATCGTGACTAAATTGGATCTTGTAATGTCATTAGCGCTAAAACATTAACGTGTCCATGTCGACGGGACGGTTGCTATTTCAGTTTAGGTGCATTCCTCGCTCACGCGTCATCGATCATGGTCGGGGAGCTGTCAGGTTTTAAACTGAGCTTAAACTGGGTTTGAACTGAGTCGTCGCCGGTGGCAGTTGATGGATGCATCGTGACCGCCCGAGCGGCAGGCTGACGATGACGGTCTGACGGCCGCCGGCGTCAGCTTGCCAGAGGAGGGTCTAGTCCATCTGACCGTTAACCTTCCAAGTTGAAGTCAAACAGCAGGACGACACATCCTTATACAGCTGTACCTATCTGCACTTGTAAACAAAAGTCTCAGTCGGCCACACATCGACTAATTTGCTCACGCCGAGCATTCCATTAGAATAGTTTTTGTTACGCTAAAAGCCATAGGCCGTTAACATTATTAGGGATGGAAGTAGGCAGTCGTGTCGCAGCATTTTTTCCGTCTCCGGCATTGTCTCACAGCTTCCCGAAGCGTCCCCGAGGAACGCAGCACTCTCACAAGTGATTATTTTTATGTCACGATATTGGAATGAACACTCTCCTAGATCAACTGTTAGCGTGAGTAAGACCGAGATAAAGACTACTGCAAATAACTTCTTCATACCTATACGTATACGTAAGGCTAAATAAATGCTGCTTGTAGTAAACTGCATTCTTTTTGTGGAACTCTTTTTAGATAAACGTAGATTGGAAAATAATGTTATTCACGCCGAATGGCTCAGAAGTATCTTCTCTATGTTGAAAAGTTCAAAGCGACAAAAATGTGTTACATCAGTACATCGCACATTGTTAACAAAATCTTTTCGATCCATTGTTGTAAAGTTTGAGGCACACATGCCGTTGCGGACAGGACAGCGCGCGCGCGCAATAACCTCTGCTCTGATCGATCGAAGCTTTTTGTCGTGCTGACGTCTCCATCCATTCCCGGCAAATTGCCACAAAACCAACGCGACGAGCGACGCGACACAATCCCTTGTCGAGGTGTGATTGAGAACCCGGCCTGCCCGCCGCAACCATTATTCTGAATATGCCTCTCTATCGATAAAGTGAAACTATTTTAAAAGTAAACCTTCGCCAGAGTAGCTCAATATTCTTGACGCATCGGTTACATAGTTTGTTCGCCATCATGCATCAAAATCTTTCACTGTCAGTAAAAACGTCTACCTTCAACCCGTGTGCGAAGATGGATGAGATGTTTGAGAACTTTACGAAGCGATGTGTGGTTCGCAAAGTTATGCCGAGCAACGACTAACTAAAGTATAATTTATATTAATTTATCATTCATGGTTTTACAAACAACATGGCCAATTACTTTTTACTCAAACGAAGGGGTTTTGTTTATGAAAATGTCGTCGTTCGTTTGTTATTTAATAGAGCTGTTGTTGGTGTCGACAGCATGCAATTATTAGAGAAGTTTATGCGTTCGGGAGGTTGAATTTGTAATTCTCTCTCACTAACAAGAACCTGGCTTTATGAGGGTGTAAAGAATTGCAATTATTTACTAGGAAAAGTAAAAGGTAATAAACTAGACAACGACAACTATATATTTTCGTTTCAAATAGCCTAGCTAAAGTGCAAAATTTAGTGTTCTATTTAGTCAGCTGCAAGCCAGCCTGACCTGGATACATTGCCAACTTGTCACTAATGCAATATGAAATTGCAATTACGCAATGACAACCTACGAGTTGGTCTATGCCATTCATATTCAAATTTCATTTTCATTTAGCTGAACAATCCACTATTGTCTCGGACAGAAGTTTCATTTGATACAATTATAATTAATGGTGTCACTAGTTCTCGTGATTATTAAAGCAAATCATGTCTAGAATTATGTCCATGAATATTATGTTTGAATTGTCTAAGACCACACTAATTTTAATTTCTATAACACTATAAACAGTTAGGTACTTACTTGTCGTCAAATAAAAACAGTATAGAAATTCGTAATAAATGTGGATGCAAAAGTGAAGTCGTTACTCCAATAAACAGAAATTGCGGTAGCATTATTAAACGCTCCAGTTCACCTAACAAAACTTAACTGCGACAATAAAACCACACCTAAATAGGTAAGTACTTTTTGTTTGTTGGTTGCATAAGTTACACAACTGAACTCGATATAGACTCGACTGTAGAAGAAGTCGTAAGTTTACTACAAGGTCATAACGTACCCATAGTAATATTAGTAATCCTTATCGCTGTACGTAATCACTGCTTGACTGATTACCGCCCGCCACAATATCACGTTACTTGTATCTCGTAGAAAGTAATCGATTCTTGTATGCGAGATAAAAATAATAGGCCTGTCTATTGTAGATTTCTTGGATAACCTGTTATAAATCGGGTTTCACTTTTTCTTGTATGTAGATGGTCATTTGTTTTACGACAGGGAGCGTGCATGATTAGCTTTTGTTTTGTAATAGTGGCAATTGTTTTTAGAACCTTATGATGCAAGGCGTGGCTTTAAAGATTCCAAATTGAAATCGATTTGTCTATTAGTTTCGTTGTTCACATCAGAATAATAAACGTTAAATAAGAATTACTTATGCTACTTTAAATTCCAACTGACGCATCAATAAATAGTAACGTCTGCTTATAGATTTCTTACCAGCAGCACACAAGTAAAGGAACGAGTTGAATTTCAAGTGCTCGCGTATTTATAGAGAATCCATAAGTTTTTACTTCGGTTCAAGTTAATATTCAACAGGCAATAACTCATGAAACTCATTTTAAGTTGGCTTAGAACGAGATATTTCACATTACTTGTTTTCTTACTGACCATAAAAGATAAGGCGAGTGTTTTTACAATAAATGCTTATTTTACAAGATAATATAGCCTGAATTGGTATTACCGTCGTATCAAGACAGGTAGGTATTAGCCGTCCGTGGGTTCTATACCGTGAGTGTCGTGTTGTCTTTTCGTGAACTCTCTTTCCTTATATTATTATGTTTACCTTTTCCATGCATTTTTACCGTTGATTTCATTGTGTCACAACCAAGACACCCATATCTGTTTTATATTTTAGAAACTTAGGTATTTTGTTTAATCGCTCTCACAGACTCCCAAGATAGGCTCAGCCTACTTTAGTCTGACGGATATTTCTTTTGTAAAAACAGCTAATTTAAATGTATTCCCTGTCTTGCATAACTCGGAGTGTGCAAGAAAACTGGAGTAGTGGCTGCGAGATCAGATTTCTGAGTTTTTCTGAGCTATATTATGATAGTACAACATATCGAGAACCGGGCGAGCCTGCACGTACGACCGAGGTAGCGATAGATGTAGAAAAACCTTCTATTATCACACCTTTCCAGTCGATGTGGTTGATTGCCTGGGCTTGTTACGAGCCTTTTATTGTGCCCAAGTATTAGTATTCTGTAAGTGATAGTCCTGGTTCAATAGGCGTTTCAGTATACCTACCAAAGCAAGACTGAATGGTACAAATTGTCCAATAATTATTATCACGCTGAGATTTTTTGGTGATCGTTGTGTTCACGATAGGTCTTTATGATTTGAAGCGCTCGCAGCTTAAAGTCGTAATAATTTTATATTCATCCATTTAGAAAAGCTAACATTGTAACGCACATATGCTCCTAGACAGTTGACGTATTATGTCCTTTCATAAGCGAACATAATAAATCAGCGTGGAGTCAAATATAGTGACGATGACAAAGCATTAAAAATTGCACGACATGGTGTTTGTTAATGCAATGGATTGCGAAGCTTGAGCCGCAAAGCTCGCGCTCTCCGTAATTGAAAATAACGAGATGCATATTCATGTAACGCGCATAATAATCCCCATTCGCCTGCAGCTCTCTGCATGCACCTAATTCTATTTCTGCCGTATACCCGAGTGCCCCTAAGTGCTTTCAGCTAGAGATTTGTGCGAAATTTATGCGCTCCAAAACGACAGCCAAAAATTCAAATTAAGTACTCCTTTCCCGTGTTTTATAATTCAGCATTCCACTGGGTCACAGATTGGTGGATGAAAGATTTAATTAACCCCTTTTAATTCTAATCACGTAGTGGAATCGTGATTTAAGCAGGTCTAACCCGCAGGTGCGGGAGCCGGCCGGCCGCGAGCGCGTCACTCCCGCGGATAAAAACTGACGAGCCCAACCATCCGTGAAATTAAATTTATTTAGGGCCCACTCGACATCATCTCGCGTGTCAACGCTATTTACATAAAGAATAGTTTCGAGAAGGACGCGAGCCCATATTTATATAACGCCGTCGCCGGCTGTTTATTGAAATATTTCATTGTTAATTCTCCAAACATCGCCGTCGTTTAGGGGGCGATATCCCAATGGCGCTCTGAATGCAACATTAACAGTATTTATTAAAATAACAAAGCGAGATTTTATATCTATGCCGGAGCGTATATTAAACCATTCTCGATCCGGTACCTGGACTTAAAAAAATATGTAAAAATTACGGCTCCGGATGCGGAGGATAAGCCACGGAGCAGGACAGTTTACACGTAGGTGTACGTGAAACTGATAATGTTGGCATAGGTCGGAGAAAAAAGATCGTCCTTCAGATAACACCAGACGAGATAGCGACCCGCAAACCGTCCCTCCAACAGCCTTCAGGCCTAAACAAACTGCAGTATTTACTGTCAAAAGCAATAATTGCATTGCAAACCATTAGATAAGCCATTGCCAAGCGGTCCAAAAGGGGTTTGTGTTGATGATACAGAAAGTTACTCATAACCCTGAACACGTTTACAATGATAAATAATATTTCATGGTTGATTTTACGCTGCGACATTTAAAGCCAGTTATAAGGTGGTAGGTAACCGTGTGAAGAGGTTACGGTGTCTAGACGAAACCTTACACAGCCACACGGTATCATGTTACTTGCGTTTACTTGAGTATTTTTTGTTTTTTTATTCACCCACCGCAGACCCAGCAATGAAACTCAAGCCGCAAGATCGAGCTCTCCTTACCACTGGATGCTGTAACGTTATACCTGGTCTAATTTTTTGTATGATTGTCTATTATTGCATTTAACGGTTGTCTTGCTCCGCTTGTTCGTGGTTGTTTGTATTATCGAAAGGCGGCCATTGTTATCTTGTTTCGTAGACCAATCAGCGGTCGTTGTGTAAGTGTGTAACTGTACAAGTATTTCCATTAATTCAATTATCTCAACAGGTATATCAAGGAAGCGTGTTGCGCCTACGCCGCTCGTGGCGGGGCACGTGAAACAATGCGGCCGCGCACCCTTGCTTTACTGGATTGTACAAATTATAAACGGGTAGCGATTTTAAGCAGGTAGGCACCTAATAAAAATTGCGCCGAACTCCAAACAATTACCAATAAAAAGTACATCATCAAAACTAACGTGGACAATAGAGAAAAGGTTAGGGTATGCAACAGTGCTTTAATTTTGCGAGAGCTTTTATTCTTCAGTGCTATTTGTGCGCCAAGAGATTGAAACGCCAACTTTCCTATTAGACTCTTTTATCTGAAGTTCTACCTCTGCAAAACTTTTACACTGAGTTTAATCTTTACTTAGGTATGTGTTCTTCCACCGCTTCTCTTGACTAGCGTGGACCAGCACCCGCAATAAGGATTCAGATGAACGATAACGAGTAACCATAAACCTTGCTGTCGTCTGATACCGCCCCACCTCCGCATCCGCTCAACTAACTCGCAAATAACTTATCACGTACAACAATTCACTGTATAAAATTACATTTAAAGAACCTTCGGTGCTGAAGCATTTTATATCGGAGCAACTAAAGTGTTGTAAATAGGTTAACATAGTCGTTTGTCGGGGTGTTAGTGCGTTCTGAAGTATCTGGGAATTCTTCCACCCCTATTTGTCTAAGTCCCATTCGGAAGTGACTGGTTGATTGGAGATTCATTCTCCATTCATTAATTCATTTGTTTCTAGTAAAACTTTCGCGCATTGGCACTACTACTACTACTGGTTTTCTGCGTTTATAATAATAAACGCAGAAAACATTCCAACATAATGGTGCGATATCATTACTACATATCATTATCATATTGCTGTTCGCGTTCCCACAGTATCAGTTGGAGCATTATCATTTTATAGCCATGTGGGTGTTTCGACAACACAATCAATAGTCCAGATCAGATAGACATCTGAGCGAATAAAATAAGGTTTTGCAACGAAGTGATTTCCGATCGAAAACGGATAAAATATTCATTTCGAGCGTGTCAAAGTACTCGTTTTAGGCGTCGTTTATTGGCCGGGCTCCATGGAATCTCCATTAATGTCATCTGAAATAAATTACACCTAACCACCGGCGATCCGGCCGACAGATACGCCCGTATTCGTCGGTTAGAAATACACAGATATCGTAGAGATGTGAGATATGGTAATTTATATATTAGTTTCGTTATCTATAAATTATCTATGTTTCCAAACGAATGTGTGAAACTGTTTCTTATAAACGTATATATTTGTTTTTTAAATGCGATCAAAATACATTGGGCGTAGGCGTTTTCATTAACGTTAGTGTGATAGCGTTGCCAACGTGTAACGTATTGTGGGTTGATGTATTCTTCTCTTTATGACATTAGGTACCAGACGGTAATCTTATTGCGTTCTTCTCTCGTTTGCGAGGTTCACAAATGGACCCTTAATTCTTTCCCAATCGTTCTTAACGTCTTAGATATAAGGACGAACCATTGTGCCAATTCTCTATCTAGGTTGGGTTATCTAAAGGTTATTTTGGAACGACTATTTCGCGGAGCAGTCTTTGTCCTTTCGCAGACCACCATAGTTAGGGCCTATTGGGGCTATCCGATCCCTTTGTCAACCATCATTGGTTAGCCATTAACCACCAAAAAGACGTAATTTGTTAAGATTCGATGGCTTCTTATTATACTATTAACTACAGGCATTAGTAATAGGACGACATGAAAAGTTCCCGTTGGAAGTTGACAACGTTTTGTGATTCTAATTTTTAAGCAAGAACAAGGGGCAGATGCTTGGGATGCGGACAGAGATGGAGTACGGGCAGGTTGGTACAATAGGGGACGGACAAAAACGGTTTTAAAGTAAGGCGCGTCACATAACGCTAAGCCCATTACCTTACTTATACCTGCGCGTGCACAGACGTAAATCTGTCACTTCGTCTTATCTCAATGGACATGACGAGCGAAGGTTTATTGTTGTGACGTCCCCTAATTAAAAAGAGGAGATTAAATTTGTTCAAAAAAATTAGGCGAGATTTTAAATCTTAAATCTTTCACGCTGCTTACAAGCAGTGGGGGAATTAAACTAAACTGATAACGTGATAACTTATCCGAGATTAAGCTGCGGATTAAGATTCCGCGTCAAAGCTAGGTTTAGCCGGGTTTTAACTTGTGTACGCGTGTGTACCCACATTTTATCCTAGTTAATACCTACCTTAGAGAAACACGCCACTACCTTATAGTACTACCTTCTAAATTAGGTAGGTACAATTAGAAAAGACAGCAACTGTTAGATTAGGTATCTAGTCATAAAAAACCTATACCTACCTATGCTTTACCAAGAACCTAGGTAAGCGGGTACCAGTGGTACTCATAGTTGCATATTATTACGTGCACCTTGCATCTCCCTTTATGGTACAGACACTTCTGGGAAAGTAACTAGCCGATTCTCTATAAAAAGCAGTTTCTCGGAATAAAGCGACAGCTAGAGAAGGTCGGTTTTTGTCAACTGAACCCAAATAAAGGGAGTTTTTATAAAGCTTACGTCGACGATGTATTGGCCGCAGCTTGAAAGCTGCGAAGCTTATTTTGCTTAACAAAATTGGTGTGAAATTAGATTACGTGCCAGTTAGTTAACTTTTAATTCGAATCATTTAGAAAAAAATCCAGAAATTTCCCTACATAAAAATGTTTTAGTGGTCATTGTCAGTCTCAATTTTTCAGTGGTCTGGAATTTGATTAGGTAGCTAGTAACTTTTAGGTATATTATGTTAGGTAGGTAGTTATAGTATGTTTTGAACGTTCGTTACCGTGTGTCTATCCGTTGGTTGCTTTTAATTAAATGTACCTATTCGGCCAGTTATCATCAAGTGAAAATAATTAGGTAAGTACCTAGGTAGGTAGTGTACCTACTTTGCAACAAGTGCAGTGCAAAGGACATCGTCAAGAAATATTATATTATAGTAGGTACCTACTACCTAATTGCCAAAAGAGTGACTGATTGCCAAATTAGAAATACTTAAGTACCAAAGTACTGGATCTGACTCAGGTGCTACAAAAGTTACAATCAATCAATCCAATGAAAGCCCATGCAATGCAAGGTTCTTCAATTCCATTACTGTTATGTGCCTGTGAGGGCTAATCCTAATCAGAATCTTGAACAACTGATTGAATTCTGGGATAAGGCCGTGGTTTTACACCTGGTTAAAACGGAATCGGAAATTATACCTACTTGCAGACTTGCACCGAAGTAGCTTGCTTCAATAGGTAGGTAGGACGCGCACACGGTTATGACCTTATGACTTACCTGTGACTTTTAGGTTAGGTGACAATACCTACTCGTGTGTGATCTTATTCCGTGGTAGCTATAGCTTTCGAGCTAGTCATAATGTAATTTATGATAAATTGTCAAAGAACTTACCCAATAATCTCCAAACTTCGGCGCTGCTCAGATAAACATTGAGATGCGCCAAACATGACGGCAGCAACAACACAAAAATATACCACTTCATCGTCCCACCTTAACCTTCCCGTTTCTTATAAATATACAAAACCGGCAAACGGCCTCATCTCAATCCCAAAAGTTCACACACACAATATTTTGTTTCACATTTTCAACCACCATCCGAAATCGACGAAGCCGAGTTCTCGCCGATACAAGATTACACACTCGAATAAAAAGTAACAAACTCACTAGAATCAGTATAAATGCAATATTTCAGCAGTTTACAAGCAAAAGTCATAGACTTTACTCATAAAAATATCGTATAGCTAAGTTATCTTTACGAATTCTGTTTATAAACATTGATAAATTCAATGTTGTTATAGGAAAAAGCGCGACACAACCTCCCCGCAACACAGTTTTAATCAAACTAGTTTTGTTTTTGTTCGACGTCGACGAACTAAACGAACGTTTCGTTTCGTTCGTTCGTTTCGTTGTTCATTTGTTTCGCTTCAATCGTTGTCGTCCTCGTCTCTCCCTCGGTTAAAGCCGCGCGACGTGCAGCGTGCAGCATGTCGTTTCGATTTAGCTAACTACAAAGCTTCGTAAAGTCATATAAATTTAACAGATGGCGTTGTTATCAAAATGTAATTAACACAAAAATATGAGAGGAAATTGTTACTTTTTTATTATTATGGAGTTGCAATGAAGTTAAACTCACAATTGAACTGTCAATATTTCATAATTACGCCTGATTCTCATTTTAATTTGCTAATTTGGTTCAGCATTTCCCAAATTACTTACAAATACATATTTCATAAGTAACTTTATATTGAGTTCTTAGTACGTAGGTATAATACAGAATAATTATGCAATACTTATTTCAAATTGATACAAGGTATCGGAATGTGCTATTTGTTTTTAATGAGGTCGGGAGTTGGGGACCACCCACGGAGAGCTACCGCTCGTTAGCCCTTCGGACACGAATCAATTAGGTAAGCGTGCTGATGATGGACACCAATCAATGTAGAATTATCCATGCTTTCGATCTTGATTTGGCTGTAGGTAATATCGCGTAAATGCATTGGGCACCAGGTACCTACAGTACAGGTACCTAAACTAATAGTAAGTACCTACAGTACAACCATTGATGCGATGACGCGAATGACGACTAGCAAATTTTAGAAGCAGTTAAAACAATGCACCTACATAGCTTCTTAGGTAGGTTAGGTACAAACAGTTGGCAAAAACTTAAAAAAGTTGCTCTTGTTTTTGCTACTAAAATCAAAATAGCAAAACACTATAGTATAGGTAGTCTCGATTACTTATTTGTAGCGATCGATCGAACTCGGAGCAACCAGATAATAGAATAACTTGTAATAACCAAGGCCTAAATTAACTTAAGCAGCGTATCGTATCTACCATAATCAGCGAAGTACGGGGAACGAGTGATCTTGTTTGTTTCTCCGTAATTTAGCTCAAAATTACAGGGTGCTGACTCCGGTAATAAGCTTGAGATCGGTTCGTAACCCGTAACAAGTACTTATTTTGCTTGTTGGTAATTGTCCTTCGCTGCCTTGTTTTTACATGGGTAAACTTTTTCTTTTCATTAATAGTGGTCCTGTAAAGTAAATACTACGGTGAATAATAATCAGTTTCGGTTTGGTTTCGGTAGAGACGGTTTAGTTTTTCTTGTTCGTGTTTTCGCGGGGAACGAAATTAACAAATGGTGGAATCATTACATCATTAGCTATGAGAAATTATAAGTATATCTTATCTTGCAAAATTCGACTTGATAACAACTGCCCTCCTAACTTTTTTCTTACTCTAAAGACAAACCACGTTTTTCATGACTAGGTGCGCCATCTAGTCATGTTCTTAAAAAGTATATCGTCTAGTACAATACGTAAATAGTACAGAAAATTCAACTATTCATGTAAGTCTTCGGTAGTATAGTGGTAAGTATCCCCGCCTGTCACGCGGGAGACCGGGGTTCGATTCCCCGCCGGAGAGTCCCTTTTTGCATTTTTCCGTGCTCTTTTTCTTACGTTCTGAATAAAAATGGTTATAAAAACTATAGGTTCTCTTTTTACACGATTGCTCAAAGAAAAAAAGAGAATTGTTTTCAGGGTTCGTGTAAGTTGATGTAAGTGTATGTAGGTATGTAATTATGTGACTTTCTTTATTCCACCAAAACTCGCGAACGGCTCAACAGATTTTGATGATTAGGGTACCTATCATTAGATTCCTTATTCTTTGGGCTGTCGTACAAAAAGGAACCGTTATGTTGTGATTCGGTCTGTCTTTCTGTTCGTCACAGCTGGTTATCTCAGGAACTACTAACGCTATCGACTTGAAATTTTGAATAAGTATTTACCTAGTTTTAGGTGATTTCATAGACTACATCTGTTTCGTCTAAGCATAGCTATTAGGTATTCTGTGGTCTAACCACGTGTAACTAAGTGATATGAAGCCAAATATTTTGCAAGCTTTATCCCGGAAAATTGTCGAGTCCCAACGGGATAGCAATACGGAATTCTACATACCTGCATAGATACGTACGTGCTACGTATACGTATGGGAACAGATTTTGAAAATTAGATTAAAACCGGAACTCTATGCGAACTTGCCTCTTTGAGGACCGACCAAACCGCAGCATAATGTACGCGGTAACGCTGTGACGTGTCGTCGGTGGGTGTCA
Organism: Clepsis dumicolana; assembly: GCA_963691665.1. Classification (NCBI taxonomy): domain Eukaryota; kingdom Metazoa; phylum Arthropoda; class Insecta; order Lepidoptera; family Tortricidae; genus Clepsis; species Clepsis dumicolana. The sequence continues at coordinate 14,181,518 of OY829508.1, forward strand.
CATTTTTGACATACTTACCTACATTTTGATGCGTAAACGGTGCGTCAACGTCTTTTTTAATACAGTTGCTCAAAAGTCGTACATTTTGTACCTACGTTTTATGAGGAAAGTTGTATTTTTCGTACAGCCGGACAAGACAAGACAGCCGGTGTAATTACGGGCACAAGAGACATTTCATCTTAGCCCTCTAGGTTGGCAACGCATCTGCAAACCCTCCGGAGTTGCGGGTGTCTATGGGCAGTGGTGATCACTTACCATCAGGTGACCCACTTGCTCGCTTGCCTTCCTCGTTGTATATATAAAAAAAGACTATAGTGCTTTTTACTTTTCCAAGGCGCCAGCGGCACCCTGTCGGCACCTGGTCGCCGGTGGGTGGTGGGGCGGCCCGCCCCCTCATTGTAATTTTTTCGCAAATGTATTAAATAACGTCGTTTGGAAGTGTCATTTTCACTCGTCCCGAGACTCGACCCTCGCCTTGTGGCTCGGGCCTAGACTACTCGTTCATATGACATACTTTCCGCACTAATATCAAAAAGTAGTATTACGCACCAGTATCGGTCGGTCCTTCACTTCATCTTGTTTGGGTGCTTTTTTTGCAGGCTTCATGCAGGCCAGGATCCAGGTTGCAGAATTTTATAATATAAGTATAACTATAATGCTTTTTGATCATTAGATTTTCTTATTAAGTAGGTAACATGAAACCACCGTGAGATTCAATAATCGTAGCGAAATAAACGGATCACTAACGTATATGTCGGTCGAGTATTGCCAGACTTGTTTCGGACTAATCCGTAGTCTGTCTGTCCGCGGTTTAGCTCAGAGGCTAGTGGTATTAGAAACCTATAATTTTGCATGGATGGATTTGTAGGTACGTACATTAAAATATCTACATCGATCTTTAATTCCTGACCCACAACGAAACACGTAGTAACTATTAAGTAATCTGTGACGGAACCTTTTCACAATAAGCTCTTTAGAGACATCGCAATGCTTGACTTGTAAACCGTTGGCGTTTAATAAGAAAAGTTTCCGTATGGGTCATGATTAGGATTAGTTTGTCGACTGTTGATAGATCTAACTATTTTTTTTACTTTATTTACATAATAAAAGCAATTTACAATGACATTAAATCTAAGCTTAAACTAAATAAACTACAACTTAAAACTAAATTAAATCTAAATAAGGCCCCCGTGGCATAGTGCCCAAAAGGCTGGCAGCGTTGCCTCGCTGAATAGCGATGCTGATTCTTTGAGAGAGAAAACTGCCAGCCCTTTGGTCACAAGTTGCATCAACTAAGCGCTTTTGTAACTCAGAATTAGTTTAGTTAATGTGTGCAATAAAATTGATTATGATTATATTATAGGTACTTATGCACTTAGCTTTGCCGCAGGGGTTCTTTCTATCCCAATCATAGGTAGATAAGTACTTACCTCCTTATATTTTGTATATTAGCAGAAAAAACCTTTCAAATCTGCAAGCCAGACTTCAGTGTGTGAAGTGAACATATTTTCTTGAAGCAAGATCGTCAATCGAATAGGTAAATAAAATAGGCTGGTTCAATAATTTCAAGAGGCTGTGTTGTGCTGTAACGGGTACGTCTGTGGCTGTGTTGTGCTGTAACGGGTACGTCTGTGGCTGTGTTGTGCTGTCACGGGTACGTCTGTGGCTGGTGTTCTGGCATTAGACGTTGAGCCATTGTTAGTATATGTATATTTATGGCCATTGTAGTATGTCGAGACTATAGTACGTACCTACATGATTTTTGAAAACAAAAATAAAACCCAGAATAATACAAAACATAACGTGTTTTGTAACATAACGTGGCTTTACTTAATAAAACCCAAAATTATAGAAAAAAAGGTTTAATGCGTGTACTACATGGGTTACACAAAAGAAGAATGACATGTAAAAAAAACACTTGACACTTCGATATAGTTCAATTTCATCAAACGCCTGATATAATTAAATGGCAATGTTTGCCCATTGCCCTGATGCGATTCAGGGGACGTTAGGAGCCGGAACATCTTCCCGCCTCGTTGAAAGGAGCACCTTTCAACACTCGTAGTCTTCAGCCGTGGGTAGAGGGCACAGACGAACCAGGGGTCGCCGCACGCACCCTCGTGTGGTAGATATATCTGCCACTCTGGATATACCATCGGGTCCGTGGAATAAACGGGTGACTCGACCAAGTCGCCAACATAGTGGAGGAGTGTGATCTTCCTGCAGTAGAACAAGGTCCCCGACGTTCAGTCTTGTAGTGTTTGTGCGCCACTTCGTTCGCTGCTGCAGTTCTGCAATGTATTCGCGCTGCCATCTTTGCCAAAAGTGCTGGCGGATTTTTTCGACTCGAGCGTAACGTTGTAGCGAGCTCTCATTGCTGTTTTCTAGGGCAGGGGTCGGCAGCGCAGTTAATGGTCTCCCGATGAGGAAGTGCCCAGGGGTTAAGGATAGGAGGTCATTGGGAGATGAAGACATAGGATATAAGGGACGACTGTTGAGAATCGCCTCCACTTGTGTAAATAAAGTCATTATCTCCTCAAACGTCAAATAACTATTGCCAATAACACGTCGTAGATGGTGCTTAGCAGATTTCACACCGGCTTCCCAAATACCGCCGAAATGAGGCGCATAGGTCGGCGTGAAAGTGAATTTAATACCCTCCTGAGAGGCAAAGTCAGATAGAGGTTCAGCATTACGCTTTAAAAAATCTCCCAACTCTTTGGCCGCAGCTACAAAATTACGGCCGTTGTCACACAGTATCTCCGCTGGCTTGCCTCTGCGAGAAACAAATCTTCGTAGCGTCATCATAAACGCGTTCTTGCTGAGGTCACTGACCCCTTCCAGGTGTATGCATTTGAAACGCAGGCATACAAATAAGCACAGATAACATTTTATGATTTTACAACCTCGACCTTTGCGGTTCATGATATAAAATGGACCAGCAAAGTCCAAGCCAACAGATAAAAATGGGAAGTTAGGTACAATTCTTTGAGCGGGTAAGTTGCCCATCTTTGGGCATAAAGTTTTGCCTCGATGCCGTCTGCAGCACACACATTTATTTACGGTGCGCCGCGCTAAATGCCTGCCATTGATTGGCCACACTGTCTCTCTAACTACGGCCAATAACAACTGAGGCCCAGCATGCATGCTTCGCACGTGCTCCCTTTCAAAAATAAGCTTAGTCAAATGATGACGTGAGTGAAGCAAAATGGGATGTTTTTTCTCAAATGCATAACTGGACGCATCAATACGGCCACCAACTCTTATCAATTTATGATCGTCTAAAAACGGGGACAGCGCTAGCATTTTGCATTTAGGACTTAAGGACTTATTTTGAAGCAAAGTACTATACTCTTCGGGAAACGACTGACCTTGAGCTAGTAAACAAAGTGAATTGAATGAATCGGCTAGCTCGTCACAGGTAAGTATACCAATTTTTTTATTTTTAGGATTTCTTAGATTATAAACAAATCGCTTCACAAATGCAAACATTCTTTCTATTTTTGTCAGTTTCGAGTAATTTTCAAATTTTATTAAATAGTCTGTTGTTAATGTAGTGTAAGTTTTTATTTCAGGTATCTCTTCGGTAAATTCGGTGCTGGATTTCAAAATCGGCCAAGAACACTCATCTTCAAGCAAAAAGTCGGGGCCCGACCACCACTGCTTCAAGGACGGCAAGCGGTTGGCGTCGACGCCTCTAGAGATCAAATCTGCAGGATTCATCGCGGTAGGTACGTATCGCCAATTACCTGACTTTGTTGTTTCCAGTATTTCACTGATGCGATTCGATACGAATGATTTTAGTGCTTTATTATTATTGATCCATGCGAGAACAATACTCGAGTCGCACCAGTGAATAATACGATCCGGTTGATATCTAAGCGATTCTGTAACTGCCTTGCAGAGCCTGGCGGCCAGCAGCGCGGCGCAGAGCTCCAGACGTGGCATCGTCGTGGGCTTCAGGGGCGCGACTTTAGACTTGGCGCATAACAAACTAACCGAAGCCTTGTTATTATCATCTACGGACTTTAAATAAATACACGCTCCCAGAGCGCTCTGAGAAGCGTCACTAAAGGAATGCATTTCAATGTATTTAGCAGAATCACAGACTGCATGCCTCTTTATGCATAGGTCCCGGATAAATGGTAAATTATTTGTAAAATTGATCCATGCCTCCTTGCTATCCTGCGGCACAGCTTGATCCCAATCAATTTTGTGCTGCCATAGTTTTTGTAATAGCATTTTAGGTTTTATAATGACAGGACTCAACAGACCTAAAGGGTCGAATATTTTAAATGCGTTCGACATTATGTGCCTTTTGGTTATTTTGTTATCACTACTATTCTCGGGTGAAAAGTTTATAGGAAAATTGAAAGTATCACTGGACGGACTCCATCCTATCCCGAGTGTGCTTGAAGATTCGCTAATGGTTAAATTTTCATGTATATTTATGACGGAATCTTCAAACAATGTAGGCAGGTTACTTTTGTACTTCCTTAAATTGAAGCAACGCGCCTTTAGCGCTTCTGAAACAGTTTTTTGTATATGGCGTAATTCAATTTCGTCATTAGAGCCTGTAATAAGGTCGTCTACGTAAAAATCGTTTTTGATTACGTTTTTAATGAGCTCGTCGTCCTGCTCCTCTCCGACCTGTGACAAACATCGTGTGCTTAAATAACTCGCACTTGCGGTTCCGTAAGTAAGAGTATTCAACTGCAGGGTTCTGATGGGCCTAGACTCGTCTTCTCTCCAAAGAATTAACTGCAGGTTCCTATCATCTTCATGAACCAGCACTTGGCGATACATTTTCTCAATATCACCAGCTAAGATGTATTTGTATTGCCTTGCTCTAATCAATATGGAGAAAAGCGAGTCCTGAACATTTGGACCCACCATGAGAATGTCATTTAATGCGAGGCCGGAGGAAGAGGGTGCCGAACCGTCGAATACAACTCGAAGAGAGGTAGACTCACTATTAAATTTGAATACAGGGTGATGGCATAAAAAATACTTAGGAAAAGGTTTGTCTGTAGTACCTTCCGATAAATGCCCCAGATTGGCGTATTCATCAATAAATTTTGTATATTCAATTTTTAAGTTCGGATTACGTTTAAATTTCTTTTCGAGATTCAAAAATCGCCGTCTTGCCATAAAATAGGAATCACCCAGTTTTTCTGGGGACTCAGTTAATGGGAGTCTTACACAATATCTACCCGAATCGAGTTGGAATGTATGAGATAAAAAGTGGTTCTCACAATATTGTTCTTTTTCGCTCATTTTACATAAACTATTGGGAACGTCCTCTACCTCCCAAAATCTAGATAGCAGTTCGTCTACTTTAGCTTCAGCAGAATTGGAAAGAGTCGCGTGATTGCAATGAAATGTTTTATTGGGTCGTAATGAATTAATGGGACCCGATATCAACCAGCCTAGCTCGGAGTTTCGCAGCTTAGGACTGTAAGGACCAGTGGACAATTGTTCGTTTCCTATTAAATCCCAAAACAGGTCTGCACCAATCAAAACGTCGATTGGAGCCGATTGGTTGAAATCTGGATCGGCCAGTTTAATATTTGTTGGGAGTTTTAAGCCTTTTATGTTTATTGTTGCTTTAGGTATATTACTTGTTAGCTCTTTAAGAATCAAACACGACAATGTGACTTTAAATGTGTTATGTAGTGATTTTATTTGTAAATTGCAGCTTTCTACCACGTTTCTGGCAGAGCTGTTACCAATTCCTATGACCTTTAGACAGTCGATAGATTTTGCTTGCAGCGATAATTTTTCTTGTAATGCCTTAGATATGAAAGAGGACTCACTACCACTATCTAGAAGGGCGCGAACCTTTAATGAGTTTTTACTCACAGGGTTAATTACTTCTATGACCGCAGTCGATAAAAGAACTGATTTATTCGAACTTGTTACGTTTAACACCGATGATTGGTTGATTAAAGTCGCGTTGTCATTTGCAAAGCATGCCGCATTTTCCGACGATTGATCAAACACTGCCGCGACGTTTTCGGCGCTTGGCACAGTCTTGGTTATTTGGTTGGGAGCTGCCGCGAAGTTTTCGACGCATGGCACAGTCCCATTTAGTGTGTATGAGACCATCGCACTGTCATTTGCAGCGCATGGCATGGTCTCGGGCAACTGCTGGAGTACTACCGCGTTGTTCATAACGCATGGCGTAGACCCCCCGTGGAGCAGGCTGTTATGCCTTTGGTTGCAATGACGGCAAGGACCCCCCCTACAATCACTCGCGCGGTGACCTTGCCGTAAACAATTAGCGCATAATTTATACCTAGTCACGTCAGCCAATCTGTCTTGAATTGACTTGGACTGAAAATGCGGACATTCAAATACCTTGTGATTTTTATCACAAATAACACAACAATAGCTGGTCTGTTTGTTTTGATTTGCAAAAGTAACCGATTTGGCATGTTGAGATGTACTTGCAAATGTTTTTGTAAGCTGGGGACGCTCGTGTTTATTGAAATGTGGACTGGTTGTCGGAGACGATCGTGATGCTGATGATGATGATGGGTGTGTGAATTTTTGTACATAGCTGTCGCCTTTATTTCTATTTAATGCCTCAAGCACATCAGCACGATCGATTAAAAATTGTTTAAATTGCTCAAGAGTTGGTAGGTCGTCGAGCGTGTTTCGATGTTCTTCCCACTTCGTAAGTGTGCGAGTATCTAATTTAGCAGCAAACATGAATATAAGAAGCATATCCCATTTATCGGTTGGTTGGCCTAAGCTGTCCAACGCACGTAAATTTTTTGTGACGTGGTCAACCAAGAATCGCAAAGACCGTTCAGACTCTCGTGTAAGCGCGTTAACGTTAAATAATGAACTGAGGTGATGATTAATTAATAAGCGCTTGTTATCGTAACGCTCCACGATCATACCCCAAGCCTCTGGGTAATTAGATGATGATACTTCTAAATTCGAAATAATGCGCGCCGCATCGCCCTCCAAATAAGAAATAAGATATTGAAATTTATGAACCGGCTTAATGCGGCTATTGTTGTGAATTAAACTCTCAAATGTATCCTTAAACTCAAGCCAGCGGAAGTACGTGCCGTCAAACTTGGAAATTTCCAATAAAGGTAATTTAAAACCAGTGTCATGATGATGATGATCATGACAGCATTGACTATCACTCGCAATGGAAAGACGCCTTTGCTCCAGTTCCATTTTGTTATGATTTTCTAACAACGTCTTAGCTGTTGCAATATTAATTACAATGCTATTTTCAATGCTCTCACGCTCGTCACCCTCATTTGCCAAATTATCAGGACTTAAAACCTCTATCCGATTCTGTACATCTTCGAATTTCACTGACAAACTTTCAAGTTTACTGAGTTTAAGGCCTAGCTCGGCTAACTGCACATTCGTTAGCTCAGCCAGCTCGCTAATACAGCTTAAGTAATTTTTAAATTTTGTAATTTGACCTTTAATAGAACTTCGCATCGTTATAAGGCTCTTCAGTTCCTTAGAGAAGCCAGGTTCAGTTGGTTGGTCAGTGTAATTCGGCATCGCGATCGATCTTACAATATAACTTGTAATAAATTATAAATAGCTCACGCTCCTTAACGCGCTGAACTCGCCGATATTGGGAAACCGGTTGCGCACGCACAGCTGATCTGCCTCTGCTAATGACCCGTTACGTAACGCAGCGCGGGCCGGCCGGCCGGCGGCGGGCCGCAGTCTAGGTATCCTGGAATAGTCGGCGATATATGTGAGAACTGGCAAAATTAATGTATTTTAGCAACCACTATCTTAGTTTAGGTAGGTAGATTAGATTGAAATGAACTTTGCTAAAATTTATTTTACGTGTTAATTAACTAAAAGTTGAAATAATTAAGACAATGTCGATTCGGACGGAATCAGAATGTTTATAAGATGTTTAATATTGAGAAACTAACTGTGTATTTAAAAAATGGGCCACCACGTAATTAACTATTTAGTTATTTGTAAACTAAAGAAGGTAGACTTAACTACTGCAGTTAATGCAAGTTAATCGTCGCAATTAAGAGAAAAAATTGTATTTAGACTGCTTAAAAGACGAGATTTACACAATTGGAGATGAACTTTAACTATTTAAATAGAAAATTGTTTTCAATTTTGACTATTTAGACAGTTTATACGGATGAATGAATAGCTCAGGTATGGATGGAACAAAGGAATGCACTTATCTCTTTGCGGGCCTGCGCTGCTCGGTGTGATGCTTAGATGATCCACTGACGATTTAACAACAATCAATGCCCTGATAATGTCACATAAACTTCATCCAGTCCGAAATTGATTGATTCTTCATTACAGCATACGCGCCTTGTAGTTCGCCGGATTCTTAGTTTATTTTCTTGATTTAATATCTTGAATTTATTGACTTTTATTTTTAATGATTCCCCTCATGGGCCACCAATTTATGTTTTGTAACATAACGTGGCTTTACTTAATAAAACCCAAAATTATAGAAAAAAAGGTTTAATGCGTGTACTACATGGGTTACACAAAAGAAGAATGACATGTAAAAAAAACACTTGACACTTCGATATAGTTCAATTTCATCAAACGCCTGATATAATTAAATGGCAATGTTTGCCCATTGCCCTGATGCGATTCAGGGGACGTTAGGAGCCGGAACACGTTACGCATAACGTCAAGCCGCGTCATAAGTCATAAGGTCATTGGGAGATGAAGACATAGGATATAAGGGACGACTGTTGAGAATCGCCTCCACTTGTGTAAATAAAGTCATTATCTCCTCAAACGTCAAATAACTATTGCCAATAACACGTCGTAGATGGTGCTTAGCAGATTTCACACCGGCTTCCCAAATACCGCCGAAATGAGGCGCATAGGTCGGCGTGAAAGTGAATTTAATACCCTCCTGAGAGGCAAAGTCAGATAGAGGTTCAGCATTACGCTTTAAAAAATCTCCCAACTCTTTGGCCGCAGCTACAAAATTACGGCCGTTGTCACACAGTATCTCCGCTGGCTTGCCTCTGCGAGAAACAAATCTTCGTAGCGTCATCATAAACGCGTTCTTGCTGAGGTCACTGACCCCTTCCAGGTGTATGCATTTGAAACGCAGGCATACAAATAAGCACAGATAACATTTTATGATTTTACAACCTCGACCTTTGCGGTTCATGATATAAAATGGACCAGCAAAGTCCAAGCCAACAGATAAAAATGGGAAGTTAGGTACAATTCTTTGAGCGGGTAAGTTGCCCATCTTTGGGCATAAAGTTTTGCCTCGATGCCGTCTGCAGCACACACATTTATTTACGGTGCGCCGCGCTAAATGCCTGCCATTGATTGGCCACACTGTCTCTCTAACTACGGCCAATAACAACTGAGGCCCAGCATGCATGCTTCGCACGTGCTCCCTTTCAAAAATAAGCTTAGTCAAATGATGACGTGAGTGAAGCAAAATGGGATGTTTTTTCTCAAATGCATAACTGGACGCATCAATACGGCCACCAACTCTTATCAATTTATGATCGTCTAAAAACGGGGACAGCGCTAGCATTTTGCATTTAGGACTTAAGGACTTATTTTGAAGCAAAGTACTATACTCTTCGGGAAACGACTGACCTTGAGCTAGTAAACAAAGTGAATTGAATGAATCGGCTAGCTCGTCACAGGTAAGTATACCAATTTTTTTATTTTTAGGATTTCTTAGATTATAAACAAATCGCTTCACAAATGCAAACATTCTTTCTATTTTTGTCAGTTTCGAGTAATTTTCAAATTTTATTAAATAGTCTGTTGTTAATGTAGTGTAAGTTTTTATTTCAGGTATCTCTTCGGTAAATTCGGTGCTGGATTTCAAAATCGGCCAAGAACACTCATCTTCAAGCAAAAAGTCGGGGCCCGACCACCACTGCTTCAAGGACGGCAAGCGGTTGGCGTCGACGCCTCTAGAGATCAAATCTGCAGGATTCATCGCGGTAGGTACGTATCGCCAATTACCTGACTTTGTTGTTTCCAGTATTTCACTGATGCGATTCGATACGAATGATTTTAGTGCTTTATTATTATTGATCCATGCGAGAACAATACTCGAGTCGCACCAGTGAATAATACGATCCGGTTGATATCTAAGCGATTCTGTAACTGCCTTGCAGAGCCTGGCGGCCAGCAGCGCGGCGCAGAGCTCCAGACGTGGCATCGTCGTGGGCTTCAGGGGCGCGACTTTAGACTTGGCGCATAACAAACTAACCGAAGCCTTGTTATTATCATCTACGGACTTTAAATAAATACACGCTCCCAGAGCGCTCTGAGAAGCGTCACTAAAGGAATGCATTTCAATGTATTTAGCAGAATCACAGACTGCATGCCTCTTTATGCATAGGTCCCGGATAAATGGTAAATTATTTGTAAAATTGATCCATGCCTCCTTGCTATCCTGCGGCACAGCTTGATCCCAATCAATTTTGTGCTGCCATAGTTTTTGTAATAGCATTTTAGGTTTTATAATGACAGGACTCAACAGACCTAAAGGGTCGAATATTTTAAATGCGTTCGACATTATGTGCCTTTTGGTTATTTTGTTATCACTACTATTCTCGGGTGAAAAGTTTATAGGAAAATTGAAAGTATCACTGGACGGACTCCATCCTATCCCGAGTGTGCTTGAAGATTCGCTAATGGTTAAATTTTCATGTATATTTATGACGGAATCTTCAAACAATGTAGGCAGGTTACTTTTGTACTTCCTTAAATTGAAGCAACGCGCCTTTAGCGCTTCTGAAACAGTTTTTTGTATATGGCGTAATTCAATTTCGTCATTAGAGCCTGTAATAAGGTCGTCTACGTAAAAATCGTTTTTGATTACGTTTTTAATGAGCTCGTCGTCCTGCTCCTCTCCGACCTGTGACAAACATCGTGTGCTTAAATAACTCGCACTTGCGGTTCCGTAAGTAAGAGTATTCAACTGCAGGGTTCTGATGGGCCTAGACTCGTCTTCTCTCCAAAGAATTAACTGCAGGTTCCTATCATCTTCATGAACCAGCACTTGGCGATACATTTTCTCAATATCACCAGCTAAGATGTATTTGTATTGCCTTGCTCTAATCAATATGGAGAAAAGCGAGTCCTGAACATTTGGACCCACCATGAGAATGTCATTTAATGCGAGGCCGGAGGAAGAGGGTGCCGAACCGTCGAATACAACTCGAAGAGAGGTAGACTCACTATTAAATTTGAATACAGGGTGATGGCATAAAAAATACTTAGGAAAAGGTTTGTCTGTAGTACCTTCCGATAAATGCCCCAGATTGGCGTATTCATCAATAAATTTTGTATATTCAATTTTTAAGTTCGGATTACGTTTAAATTTCTTTTCGAGATTCAAAAATCGCCGTCTTGCCATAAAATAGGAATCACCCAGTTTTTCTGGGGACTCAGTTAATGGGAGTCTTACACAATATCTACCCGAATCGAGTTGGAATGTATGAGATAAAAAGTGGTTCTCACAATATTGTTCTTTTTCGCTCATTTTACATAAACTATTGGGAACGTCCTCTACCTCCCAAAATCTAGATAGCAGTTCGTCTACTTTAGCTTCAGCAGAATTGGAAAGAGTCGCGTGATTGCAATGAAATGTTTTATTGGGTCGTAATGAATTAATGGGACCCGATATCAACCAGCCTAGCTCGGAGTTTCGCAGCTTAGGACTGTAAGGACCAGTGGACAATTGTTCGTTTCCTATTAAATCCCAAAACAGGTCTGCACCAATCAAAACGTCGATTGGAGCCGATTGGTTGAAATCTGGATCGGCCAGTTTAATATTTGTTGGGAGTTTTAAGCCTTTTATGTTTATTGTTGCTTTAGGTATATTACTTGTTAGCTCTTTAAGAATCAAACACGACAATGTGACTTTAAATGTGTTATGTAGTGATTTTATTTGTAAATTGCAGCTTTCTACCACGTTTCTGGCAGAGCTGTTACCAATTCCTATGACCTTTAGACAGTCGATAGATTTTGCTTGCAGCGATAATTTTTCTTGTAATGCCTTAGATATGAAAGAGGACTCACTACCACTATCTAGAAGGGCGCGAACCTTTAATGAGTTTTTACTCACAGGGTTAATTACTTCTATGACCGCAGTCGATAAAAGAACTGATTTATTCGAACTTGTTACGTTTAACACCGATGATTGGTTGATTAAAGTCGCGTTGTCATTTGCAAAGCATGCCGCATTTTCCGACGATTGATCAAACACTGCCGCGTCATAAGTCAATGCCGCGTCTGCCGAACACATAACGTTTTGTAACATAACGTGGCTTTACTTAATAAAACCCAAAATTATAGAAAAAAAGGTTTAATGCGTGTACTACATGGGTTACACAAAAGAAGAATGACATGTAAAAAAAACACTTGACACTTCGATATAGTTCAATTTCATCAAACGCCTGATATAATTAAATGGCAATGTTTGCCCATTGCCCTGATGCGATTCAGGGGACGTTAGGAGCCGGAACATCTTCCCGCCTCGTTGAAAGGAGCACCTTTCAACACTCGTAGTCTTCAGCCGTGGGTAGAGGGCACAGACGAACCAGGGGTCGCCGCACGCACCCTCGTGTGGTAGATATATCTGCCACTCTGGATATACCATCGGGTCCGTGGAATAAACGGGTGACTCGACCAAGTCGCCAACATAGTGGAGGAGTGTGATCTTCCTGCAGTAGAACAAGGTCCCCGACGTTCAGTCTTGTAGTGTTTGTGCGCCACTTCGTTCGCTGCTGCAGTTCTGCAATGTATTCGCGCTGCCATCTTTGCCAAAAGTGCTGGCGGATTTTTTCGACTCGAGCGTAACGTTGTAGCGAGCTCTCATTGCTGTTTTCTAGGGCAGGGGTCGGCAGCGCAGTTAATGGTCTCCCGATGAGGAAGTGCCCAGGGGTTAAGGATAGGAGGTCATTGGGAGATGAAGACATAGGATATAAGGGACGACTGTTGAGAATCGCCTCCACTTGTGTAAATAAAGTCATTATCTCCTCAAACGTCAAATAACTATTGCCAATAACACGTCGTAGATGGTGCTTAGCAGATTTCACACCGGCTTCCCAAATACCGCCGAAATGAGGCGCATAGGTCGGCGTGAAAGTGAATTTAATACCCTCCTGAGAGGCAAAGTCAGATAGAGGTTCAGCATTACGCTTTAAAAAATCTCCCAACTCTTTGGCCGCAGCTACAAAATTACGGCCGTTGTCACACAGTATCTCCGCTGGCTTGCCTCTGCGAGAAACAAATCTTCGTAGCGTCATCATAAACGCGTTCTTGCTGAGGTCACTGACCCCTTCCAGGTGTATGCATTTGAAACGCAGGCATACAAATAAGCACAGATAACATTTTATGATTTTACAACCTCGACCTTTGCGGTTCATGATATAAAATGGACCAGCAAAGTCCAAGCCAACAGATAAAAATGGGAAGTTAGGTACAATTCTTTGAGCGGGTAAGTTGCCCATCTTTGGGCATAAAGTTTTGCCTCGATGCCGTCTGCAGCACACACATTTATTTACGGTGCGCCGCGCTAAATGCCTGCCATTGATTGGCCACACTGTCTCTCTAACTACGGCCAATAACAACTGAGGCCCAGCATGCATGCTTCGCACGTGCTCCCTTTCAAAAATAAGCTTAGTCAAATGATGACGTGAGTGAAGCAAAATGGGATGTTTTTTCTCAAATGCATAACTGGACGCATCAATACGGCCACCAACTCTTATCAATTTATGATCGTCTAAAAACGGGGACAGCGCTAGCATTTTGCATTTAGGACTTAAGGACTTATTTTGAAGCAAAGTACTATACTCTTCGGGAAACGACTGACCTTGAGCTAGTAAACAAAGTGAATTGAATGAATCGGCTAGCTCGTCACAGGTAAGTATACCAATTTTTTTATTTTTAGGATTTCTTAGATTATAAACAAATCGCTTCACAAATGCAAACATTCTTTCTATTTTTGTCAGTTTCGAGTAATTTTCAAATTTTATTAAATAGTCTGTTGTTAATGTAGTGTAAGTTTTTATTTCAGGTATCTCTTCGGTAAATTCGGTGCTGGATTTCAAAATCGGCCAAGAACACTCATCTTCAAGCAAAAAGTCGGGGCCCGACCACCACTGCTTCAAGGACGGCAAGCGGTTGGCGTCGACGCCTCTAGAGATCAAATCTGCAGGATTCATCGCGGTAGGTACGTATCGCCAATTACCTGACTTTGTTGTTTCCAGTATTTCACTGATGCGATTCGATACGAATGATTTTAGTGCTTTATTATTATTGATCCATGCGAGAACAATACTCGAGTCGCACCAGTGAATAATACGATCCGGTTGATATCTAAGCGATTCTGTAACTGCCTTGCAGAGCCTGGCGGCCAGCAGCGCGGCGCAGAGCTCCAGACGTGGCATCGTCGTGGGCTTCAGGGGCGCGACTTTAGACTTGGCGCATAACAAACTAACCGAAGCCTTGTTATTATCATCTACGGACTTTAAATAAATACACGCTCCCAGAGCGCTCTGAGAAGCGTCACTAAAGGAATGCATTTCAATGTATTTAGCAGAATCACAGACTGCATGCCTCTTTATGCATAGGTCCCGGATAAATGGTAAATTATTTGTAAAATTGATCCATGCCTCCTTGCTATCCTGCGGCACAGCTTGATCCCAATCAATTTTGTGCTGCCATAGTTTTTGTAATAGCATTTTAGGTTTTATAATGACAGGACTCAACAGACCTAAAGGGTCGAATATTTTAAATGCGTTCGACATTATGTGCCTTTTGGTTATTTTGTTATCACTACTATTCTCGGGTGAAAAGTTTATAGGAAAATTGAAAGTATCACTGGACGGACTCCATCCTATCCCGAGTGTGCTTGAAGATTCGCTAATGGTTAAATTTTCATGTATATTTATGACGGAATCTTCAAACAATGTAGGCAGGTTACTTTTGTACTTCCTTAAATTGAAGCAACGCGCCTTTAGCGCTTCTGAAACAGTTTTTTGTATATGGCGTAATTCAATTTCGTCATTAGAGCCTGTAATAAGGTCGTCTACGTAAAAATCGTTTTTGATTACGTTTTTAATGAGCTCGTCGTCCTGCTCCTCTCCGACCTGTGACAAACATCGTGTGCTTAAATAACTCGCACTTGCGGTTCCGTAAGTAAGAGTATTCAACTGCAGGGTTCTGATGGGCCTAGACTCGTCTTCTCTCCAAAGAATTAACTGCAGGTTCCTATCATCTTCATGAACCAGCACTTGGCGATACATTTTCTCAATATCACCAGCTAAGATGTATTTGTATTGCCTTGCTCTAATCAATATGGAGAAAAGCGAGTCCTGAACATTTGGACCCACCATGAGAATGTCATTTAATGCGAGGCCGGAGGAAGAGGGTGCCGAACCGTCGAATACAACTCGAAGAGAGGTAGACTCACTATTAAATTTGAATACAGGGTGATGGCATAAAAAATACTTAGGAAAAGGTTTGTCTGTAGTACCTTCCGATAAATGCCCCAGATTGGCGTATTCATCAATAAATTTTGTATATTCAATTTTTAAGTTCGGATTACGTTTAAATTTCTTTTCGAGATTCAAAAATCGCCGTCTTGCCATAAAATAGGAATCACCCAGTTTTTCTGGGGACTCAGTTAATGGGAGTCTTACACAATATCTACCCGAATCGAGTTGGAATGTATGAGATAAAAAGTGGTTCTCACAATATTGTTCTTTTTCGCTCATTTTACATAAACTATTGGGAACGTCCTCTACCTCCCAAAATCTAGATAGCAGTTCGTCTACTTTAGCTTCAGCAGAATTGGAAAGAGTCGCGTGATTGCAATGAAATGTTTTATTGGGTCGTAATGAATTAATGGGACCCGATATCAACCAGCCTAGCTCGGAGTTTCGCAGCTTAGGACTGTAAGGACCAGTGGACAATTGTTCGTTTCCTATTAAATCCCAAAACAGGTGTTGGAATGTATGAGATAAAAAGTGGTTCTCACAATATTGTTCTTTTTCGCTCATTTTACATAAACTATTGGGAACGTCCTCTACCTCCCAAAATCTAGATAGCAGTTCGTCTACTTTAGCTTCAGCAGAATTGGAAAGAGTCGCGTGATTGCAATGAAATGTTTTATTGGGTCGTAATGAATTAATGGGACCCGATATCAACCAGCCTAGCTCGGAGTTTCGCAGCTTAGGACTGTAAGGACCAGTGGACAATTGTTCGTTTCCTATTAAATCCCAAAACAGGTCTGCACCAATCAAAACGTCGATTGGAGCCGATTGGTTGAAATCTGGATCGGCCAGTTTAATATTTGTTGGGAGTTTTAAGCCTTTTATGTTTATTGTTGCTTTAGGTATATTACTTGTTAGCTCTTTAAGAATCAAACACGACAATGTGACTTTAAATGTGTTATGTAGTGATTTTATTTGTAAATTGCAGCTTTCTACCACGTTTCTGGCAGAGCTGTTACCAATTCCTATGACCTTTAGACAGTCGATAGATTTTGCTTGCAGCGATAATTTTTCTTGTAATGCCTTAGATATGAAAGAGGACTCACTACCACTATCTAGAAGGGCGCGAACCTTTAATGAGTTTTTACTCACAGGGTTAATTACTTCTATGACCGCAGTCGATAAAAGAACTGATTTATTCGAACTTGTTACGTTTAACACCGATGATTGGTTGATTAAAGTCGCGTTGTCATTTGCAAAGCATGCCGCATTTTCCGACGATTGATCAAACACTGCCGCGACGTTTTCGGCGCTTGGCACAGTCTTGGTTATTTGGTTGGGAGCTGCCGCGAAGTTTTCGACGCATGGCACAGTCCCATTTAGTGTGTATGAGACCATCGCACTGTCATTTGCAGCGCATGGCATGGTCTCGGGCAACTGCTGGAGTACTACCGCGTTGTTCATAACGCATGGCGTAGACCCCCCGTGGAGCAGGCTGTTATGCCTTTGGTTGCAATGACGGCAAGGACCCCCCCTACAATCACTCGCGCGGTGACCTTGCCGTAAACAATTAGCGCATAATTTATACCTAGTCACGTCAGCCAATCTGTCTTGAATTGACTTGGACTGAAAATGCGGACATTCAAATACCTTGTGATTTTTATCACAAATAACACAACAATAGCTGGTCTGTTTGTTTTGATTTGCAAAAGTAACCGATTTGGCATGTTGAGATGTACTTGCAAATGTTTTTGTAAGCTGGGGACGCTCGTGTTTATTGAAATGTGGACTGGTTGTCGGAGACGATCGTGATGCTGATGATGATGATGGGTGTGTGAATTTTTGTACATAGCTGTCGCCTTTATTTCTATTTAATGCCTCAAGCACATCAGCACGATCGATTAAAAATTGTTTAAATTGCTCAAGAGTTGGTAGGTCGTCGAGCGTGTTTCGATGTTCTTCCCACTTCGTAAGTGTGCGAGTATCTAATTTAGCAGCAAACATGAATATAAGAAGCATATCCCATTTATCGGTTGGTTGGCCTAAGCTGTCCAACGCACGTAAATTTTTTGTGACGTGGTCAACCAAGAATCGCAAAGACCGTTCAGACTCTCGTGTAAGCGCGTTAACGTTAAATAATGAACTGAGGTGATGATTAATTAATAAGCGCTTGTTATCGTAACGCTCCACGATCATACCCCAAGCCTCTGGGTAATTAGATGATGATACTTCTAAATTCGAAATAATGCGCGCCGCATCGCCCTCCAAATAAGAAATAAGATATTGAAATTTATGAACCGGCTTAATGCGGCTATTGTTGTGAATTAAACTCTCAAATGTATCCTTAAACTCAAGCCAGCGGAAGTACGTGCCGTCAAACTTGGAAATTTCCAATAAAGGTAATTTAAAACCAGTGTCATGATGATGATGATCATGACAGCATTGACTATCACTCGCAATGGAAAGACGCCTTTGCTCCAGTTCCATTTTGTTATGATTTTCTAACAACGTCTTAGCTGTTGCAATATTAATTACAATGCTATTTTCAATGCTCTCACGCTCGTCACCCTCATTTGCCAAATTATCAGGACTTAAAACCTCTATCCGATTCTGTACATCTTCGAATTTCACTGACAAACTTTCAAGTTTACTGAGTTTAAGGCCTAGCTCGGCTAACTGCACATTCGTTAGCTCAGCCAGCTCGCTAATACAGCTTAAGTAATTTTTAAATTTTGTAATTTGACCTTTAATAGAACTTCGCATCGTTATAAGGCTCTTCAGTTCCTTAGAGAAGCCAGGTTCAGTTGGTTGGTCAGTGTAATTCGGCATCGCGATCGATCTTACAATATAACTTGTAATAAATTATAAATAGCTCACGCTCCTTAACGCGCTGAACTCGCCGATATTGGGAAACCGGTTGCGCACGCACAGCTGATCTGCCTCTGCTAATGACCCGTTACGTAACGCAGCGCGGGCCGGCCGGCCGGCGGCGGGCCGCAGTCTAGGTATCCTGGAATAGTCGGCGATATATGTGAGAACTGGCAAAATTAATG
This sequence comes from Clepsis dumicolana, assembly GCA_963691665.1. Classification (NCBI taxonomy): domain Eukaryota; kingdom Metazoa; phylum Arthropoda; class Insecta; order Lepidoptera; family Tortricidae; genus Clepsis; species Clepsis dumicolana. The sequence goes on from OY829508.1 coordinate 14,200,041, forward strand.
TATTTTAGCAACCACTATCTTAGTTTAGGTAGGTAGATTAGATTGAAATGAACTTTGCTAAAATTTATTTTACGTGTTAATTAACTAAAAGTTGAAATAATTAAGACAATGTCGATTCGGACGGAATCAGAATGTTTATAAGATGTTTAATATTGAGAAACTAACTGTGTATTTAAAAAATGGGCCACCACGTAATTAACTATTTAGTTATTTGTAAACTAAAGAAGGTAGACTTAACTACTGCAGTTAATGCAAGTTAATCGTCGCAATTAAGAGAAAAAATTGTATTTAGACTGCTTAAAAGACGAGATTTACACAATTGGAGATGAACTTTAACTATTTAAATAGAAAATTGTTTTCAATTTTGACTATTTAGACAGTTTATACGGATGAATGAATAGCTCAGGTATGGATGGAACAAAGGAATGCACTTATCTCTTTGCGGGCCTGCGCTGCTCGGTGTGATGCTTAGATGATCCACTGACGATTTAACAACAATCAATGCCCTGATAATGTCACATAAACTTCATCCAGTCCGAAATTGATTGATTCTTCATTACAGCATACGCGCCTTGTAGTTCGCCGGATTCTTAGTTTATTTTCTTGATTTAATATCTTGAATTTATTGACTTTTATTTTTAATGATTCCCCTCATGGGCCACCAATTTATGTTTTGTAACATAACGTGGCTTTACTTAATAAAACCCAAAATTATAGAAAAAAAGGTTTAATGCGTGTACTACATGGGTTACACAAAAGAAGAATGACATGTAAAAAAAACACTTGACACTTCGATATAGTTCAATTTCATCAAACGCCTGATATAATTAAATGGCAATGTTTGCCCATTGCCCTGATGCGATTCAGGGGACGTTAGGAGCCGGAACATAGACTTTAATTTCATACAAAATTACATTTATTACGTTTTAATAAATACACGTCTCGTATAAAATCCTTTGGTAGGTACAATAAATAAAATACAATTTTAAAGTATAACCAAACCATTTATAAAAACGTAATTAGCAGGAAATTAAAACAATAATGTAAATAATAACGAAAAGAATAAATAATCCAATGGTCGCGTCTACCAATATTCGACATGGCGGAATAGACTAGAAAATTCAAAATTATGATCTTATATGGCGAATAATAATAACACAAAAGTCTTACAATAAGTATAGTAATATAGGGTTACGCGGCACATGAAAGCATTATTCGAAAATTAAATAAACTTAAAAATAGGTATATTTAAGTATAAAAGAGAGGTTACGAGTATGGCACAGAGGAACTATCGCGGGTGGCGAGCGCTCACTTGTCTTTGGGTTTCTTTTCCTTCTTGCGCGGCGGCGGCACGGGGGCGTCGCCCTCCTTCTTCGCCACTTTCTTTACGACCTTCTTTTTAGGGGCGTCCTTGGGGGCCTCTGCGGCCGCCAGGGCCTCTGCGGCCGCCGGGGCCTCCGGCGCGGCCGGGGTGGTGGGCGTGCTCGGGGTGGCGGGAGCGTCCTTGGGCGCCGCGGCCGGTTCGGAAACGGAAGACTCTATCTGGGCGGCGGTAGTCGATTTGCCCTTGGGCTTGACGCCGATCTGCGCCAGCGAGACCGCGGGCGCGGGCGCGGGCGCGGGCGCGGGCGCGGGGGCGGCGAGCTCGCTGGCGATTATGGACTGCGCGAGCGCGGCGGCGTCCTCAAGCTCGGAGTCGGGCGTGGCGGGTGGCTCGGCCGCCGCGGGCGGCGCTAGCTGCAGTTTCGCCGCCGGCTTCTTGCGCTCGCGCTCCTCCGCTACACAACCAAATCCCCTTTATTCTTTCCTCGGGTTAGACGTGGCGTTAGTATCGCGGTCACATTAGAGAGCAAGCTCGGTTAGGGCCTGGAACAAAGTCGAGGGAAAACAGAGCTACTTGGTTAACTCGAACAGTGCAAGCGGAAAGTTAGGTCGGTGTCAGTACAGCATAGAACCGAAGCTGCTACATTACAAGGATTATTATCGATGGTACGGGCGAATATCGCAGTTTAATATCTCCATTAATGCTTACTGGAATGCCTCGAAGTGTATGTTGTGCTTAAATTACACGATTATGTGTCGCGAGTGGAATTAGCACTGAATAATACCTTGCAATGTGTGAAACGTGAAAAGCAAATAAGACAAAATGTGAGGTTGCAGCTGTTTCGCTATCGGAAAGTGCAACAACCTCTGATGAGTCAAGTGCACCTCGCATGCGCTGCCAAGTTCACTCCGCACAAGACAGTCGCAGTAGCGGCGACTGTGATTGCGGAACCAACATGGCGTCGACTCATTCCGGCGCCGCGTCGGGCCTGCGCCGAGTCCGCTCCGAGAATCTGAAGTTTCATTCGATCCCAGAATAGCGACATGAGTCGTTGACCAAACGTACCTACTTATTCATCCACTTGGACGCAACCCAACATCCGCTAATAAAATGACGTCTCGATTCGAATCCCAAGGCCGGCGCGAGTATAACTGTGGCTAAATAACATAATCGATGTCGGTATAACAGTGCCAGCTGAAAACGATTCATTTAATTATTGCGTTGGGTCCAAGTTCGAGTTGTTAAATTACCTGATCTATCAAAGCCGCGTCTCTTGCGCTGCCTCCTCGGTAGCTGGGTGAAATAACAACGTATTTTGAAACGTATGCTCAGTAAATCAACATAAAACCAAAATCATCACAAAACGGCACAAAAACATGAGGATGCATCGCGGTGGTGATCGAGAGACGATATTCTGTACACGTGGGGCGAGGAACGAGGACCGCCGGGCGGGCCGCGAGCCGACACCGCGATGGAGCCGTGACCATGGAAGAATGACAGACACGTGATGACAAGAAGAATAAGTTAAGTATACCGTCGTAATGAATAATGCTCCCAATAGCAATGGACTTAAATAACATAATTAGAAAAGCTGACTGAAGTGATGTCCGAGACTTTAAAAACGAACTTTACAAACAGATAAAATTATTAAGAAAATCAGCCCGTATTTGTATGGGCGTTTTACTGAGTTCGTAGTTAAGTAGGTACATAGGATTATTAATTCTGTACAAATTTCGCCTCGTTGCGGTCCTCATTCGTCAACCACTTTCCTCTCGACCCGATTCTCGTATCGATGCGGCTAAACATAAAACATTAGTAGAAGTCTAAGAGAAAACTGCAAAATGAACGAACGAGATGAGAGTGCAAAGCCGTTATCGCAACCGGCGGCGTCCGCGGGGGTACTCACATTTGGCAGCGGGTGCCACGGGCGCCGCGGGCGCCTGTTCCTTAGAGGGCGTGTTGGCGAGCGGGGGACTGTCGGTGGAGACCACTGAAGTGTCCGCGGGCTTCTCGGGGGTCATGGGGGTCGCCGGGGTCACGGCCGTAGGGGTCACCGGGGCCTCAGCCGCGGGGGTCGCAGGGGCCTCAGCCGCGGGGGTGGCAGGGGCCTCAGCCGCGGGGGTCGCAGGGGCCTCAGCTGCGGGGGTTGCAGGGGCCTCAGCCGCGGGGGTCGCAGGGGCCTCAGCCGCGGGGGTCGCAGGGGCCTCAGCGGCGGGGGTCGCAGGGGCCTCAGCCGCGGGGGTCGCAGGGGCCTCAGCGGCGGGGGTCGTACGGGCCTCAGCCGCGGGGGTCGCAGGGGCCTCAGCGGCGGGGGTTGCAGGGGCCTCAGCGGCGGGGGTTGCAGGGGCCTCAGCCGCGGGGGTCGCAGGGGCCTTGGCCGCGGGGGTCGCAATTGCCTCGGCCGTGGGGGTCGAAGGGACTTCGGCCGCGGGGGTCGCAGATTCGGGGACCTTAGCGGCGAGTAGCGCTTCAACTACGGGCGGCACGTCGCTCACGGGAGTAGATGGCTCCGGGGTGGTCTTCGGCGTCACCGGCAGAGGAGCTTCAGGTTTGTCAGTCTTTTCTTTGGTCTCCTCTTCGGGCGCTTCTGCGGCCGGTGCCGGCGCGGCTTCCGCCGGCGCGGCTGCTTCTGCTTTGACAGGCTCTTCGGGCGCCGGGGCCTTCACGGGGGCCGCGGCTTCCGCCGGCGCCGCGGTCTCGGCCGCGCCGGGGGCTTCGACTGGTGTAGGGGCTGCGGCAGGAGCAGGTGTTTCTACGGGAGCGGGCGCTTCGAGTGGTGCAGCAGCTTCGGCTTTCGCTGGAGCTTCAACTGGGGCGGAAACCTCGACTGGTGCGGGCGCTGGCACTGGCGCGGGGGCCTCGCCTGGTGCGGGGGCCTCGGCCGCGGCAGGGGCCTCGGCCGCGGACGCCTCGGCAGGGGCCGGCGCCTCAGCTGCGGGGGGTACGGGAGTGTCTTTACCTGCCGCCTCGACAGCTGCGTCAGCCGAAGGGACTTCAACCGGAGCCGCCGCTGGCTCGGGCGCGGGCTGCGCTTCTTTAGGCGGAGACGGTTCTTTAGGTGCCTCCTTGGGAGGAGACGGCTGCTTAGGCGGCGGTGTCGGCTCCTTGGGCGGGGACGTCCTCGGCTGGTTGAGGGTTTGGGATATCTTGGCCCAGATGTTGTCGAAGGAATCGGCGCCCATGTAGTCGATGTTGCCGGCCTCCCAGCCCTGGCGGCGGGCCAGCTCGCCGAGCGCCTCGCGCTGCGCGCCCGAGCCAGAGCCCGGCACCACGCGCGCCAGGTTTCCCGCCACGCCACTCTGAAAAAGGCAACGAAACGTCTCTTAATACGGCATCAGTCAACGAACCACCGATAAACTTTATACCTAAGCAGAGGAAGGTCTATTGATTAAGTGAGTGTTGTTAACTAAGTTACGTGCTAAATACTTTTAGTCGTAAGGGACATGCAAAGCTTAGTGTCAGACGGGGCGATTACGGTTGCAGTGGTATGAGCTCAATTACTTTAACCGATATTACCTGAATTTTTTGGAGTCGATGGTGATACATACCTTCACGGGCGACTTCTTATTGAAGGGTGGAACTTACTTGGCTTTCGAGCTCTGTCGTCGGTTCGATTTCTTCTTCTGATGGCGGAGGCGAGGCGGGGGGGGATATGTCTGGCGATTGGGGTGGCGACGGAGTGGGGGGTATTTCGTGGGTACAGATCTTCCGCCCGTACGAGTCTATCGTGGCTCTGTGCCGCAGGTAAAAGTTATCGTACGGGTGTCTGGGTTTTATATCCTCATAATCGTCACTCTCGGTAGCGGAGGCATCACCATTCATTCCGTTTATCGTTATAGGCACATCGGAATCATCCACCTGGTCTTTATGGACGGGTGTGGTGTCGTAGTCTATGTGAACGTGATGTACTACGTGCAGCTGTGAATGATTTGCTATGTATTCTACTCGTGTGTGATCAGTGTGATTGAATACCTGATGATTGGCCTGGTGACTTTGAGAGTCTTTGGATGATTCGTGTTGTTGTGGCTGTTCGGATAAGCTGTCATAATAGTGATGACTCGTGTGATCGTAGTGATGATCATGAGGATACTGTGTGTGACCATGCTGTTGATGCTCGTGTTCATTGTGGTGACTGTGCTGTGTGTGACCGTGCTCTTGATGGTGGCCGTGCTGTTGGTGACCGTGTTCGTGGTAGCTATGGTGTCCGGAGCTGTGGTGTTCGAGCTGAGCGAAATGTTCGTGACTTGTGAAAAATTGACCTGCCTGGTGTTCCTGATGCCAATTGCCGTGATGTTCGTCTGTTTGATGATGACCGTGCGATGACTGATCGTGACTATGAGAATGGCCCTCCCAGTACTGATCTCTATGCCCATGGCTATGAGTGTGCTGGTGATCATGGTGTGGTTCATTGTGATGCCAAGTGGTATTGTCGTGACTGTGTCCGGGAGGTTGTTGCCACGCATCGAAAGTCTGTTCCTGTGGTGGTTTGTACTCCAGTGCGTAGTTTCTCAGTTCGTAACGCTCATCCGCTGTCACATCGCTCGGTATTGGTGGTATATTTCCTCTGTAATTCTGCCAGGGATCGTAGAACTGAGTCAAGTCCAGTTTGTGACTGTCCGCCTGGTTTTCCTCCAGGGCCTGTGCATCTGGGTGATGCCATGGGAATTCGGATTCTGGATCCAAGTTGGGCGCGTAATGATGGGCGACGTCCGGAAGGGGATTCGCCGGAGGGGCCTCTACTTCAACGTCCTCAACCTATCGGTTGAACGGACAAAACTCAGTGGGGATGCATGCACACACGCTTGAACTAAGCTTCACGCACGAACACAGACAAAGTACGGAGCTTCGTCCAAGCGGCTATTAGTAGGTCAATTCAACTGCATCACTAAATAAACATACGGATTCATTCCAACTAAAAATTTGTTGACTAAGACACTAAGTATGTGTTAGAGGTCACATGAATATAGGTAACTTTTTTATTTCCTTAATAAATCAACCATCAGTATGTTTATGTAGCCAATGCACACATTTCACCAAAATACCAACACCGATTATATCCCAAACATTTATGACGCCGACAATCCGTGCAGCAAGCAGACGACCAATTGGTAAAGAAATGTTAGTATTTTGGGGAAATATAGATTATAACAATAGCGTAAAAGAAAAATCAAACAGTGCAACATAAGAACAGTGCGCAAAGCCTTTAAATGCAAGCGTAAAATTTTAGTCACTGGTCACACTCAAAAATACAAGCACTAAAACTATTTTGAATGCGAACAATGTTCTTACAGTCACAATTGCGCTCAAACTAAATGTGGATAAGATAGTAAACTCTAATGCGGCTATTTAGTATTTTCTCACCTCTGTAACATTAATCTCCTGTTGCGAATGCTTGGAAAACATGATGTACTGTTCAGATCGGTGGCTGGTATGAAAATGGATCGGTTTACTGGACATCGCGGAACATGGACTCCGTGGTTACAGTCAACCACAATGGTCTTGATATCATGTAATACAATATCTACTCGATGTAGCAAGATACCTGTCTGACTATTATGTAATTTTTTTTATATCGACTTACGTGAAGTCTATTTCCAACAAGTCCAGTAAACTGATTCGCGATACAATTTGCTGTCTAAATTCTTAACTAAATATTGTTAACAGGTTTTAAGAGGAGTTCTCAGTCTTTGTGAGTACATCGACAAAAACGCAAATATTTAAATGTTGACCACTATAATAAGCAAGACTCTGCGAAACCGTTCATTTTAACCAAAAACGTGTTTGAGCATATTTTTCCTTGTTTCCACCAATCTCAAGATGTTACTGTGTATCATTTTATAGTTTTAACTGCATACTCCCATGTTCCGTCGAAATTGGGAAACTTGTGTGAAGAATTACGTTTTAAAAAGGACTGTCTAGTATTAAAAGAGGAATGTCTTATGGGGATAATGCAGGTCGGAAACATATGAACCGACTCATTTCTTTGTGATTTACCATGGCAGTATCGAGCTGGGGATGGACCTGACCCACAAAGAGGTCCCACCATAGTTGGAGGAGCTCCCGGAGGTGGGCGGGCGCGTCCGCAGAGCGAGACTCCCAGTTGAACTGCTGCAGCCAGGGCTTGGCGGCTCCGATGAAGTGGATGATCTTCAGGTCCTGGCCGTAACTGGAAGTTTGGGAAGAAGTGTTGTAATTAATCAAGGAAGAAGTAGATACCAGGGTCATACGAACGTTACTCTCAAATAATGGCTTATATACTCGTTTATGTATAAATCGGAACCTTTGGGAAAACTTTATTTCGAGACCCCTTTTGGGACTTCGATGTAGAAGGTTTTCTTTTTAATCTAATGCCTCCAACATAATCGGAGTCTGTTTTTGGCTACATTTTTAGGGTTCCGTACCTCAAAAGGAAAAAACAGAACCCTTATAGGATCACTTTGTTGTCCGTCTGTCTGTCTGTCTATCTGTATGTCTGTCTGTCAAGACCCTTTTTCTCTGGAACGCGTAGAGGTAGCATGCTGAAATTAATATAAAATACTCAAACCTGCGGTCCCTTGAAGCCGTGAAAAAATCAACCTTCTAAGTCAACGCAATCAAAAGATACAGTCATTAAAAAATCAATTTCCATACAAATTGCCGATTTCCGAAAACCTAAAGGGTACTTCCAGATGTCCTAGAAACTTAAATTTGGTATTAAGGTAGCTCTTATAGCACAACCACTCCGAAAAGTCTCAAAATCTCAAAATTTTATGTCTGTCTGTAGATATCGCAGACCAATATAAGTTGACCCCACACTGCGTACATTTTGCTTAGGAGCAGGGCTCTGCTAACACTGGACTTCTTAAAACGCTGGTGAAAAGCGTTAAAATCTTTCTACGGAACCCTCGTGCGCGAGTCCGACTCACACCTGGCCAGTTTTTTTATTACATTTACATTCCTTTCTCGCTTTTATGCATCTCGTACTTTTCGATGTTAAAGATTGTAAATAAGTAGATCAAAGTGATCTTTGAAAATAACAAAACTATGTGTAATTTAGGGAGGGAAAAATATGAAATTAGTAACAAAGCAGGAAAAATATTTTTGTAATCCATGTTCCCTGAAACAATTATGTACATGACATGACTTATGCTGTACCTACTTTACGTAATGATATAGAATGAAATGTTCCTATAGGTGTTCCTATAAGCTTCACTCACTCCACTTTTTTACGATTGGTAATGAAATTATGAGGAAATATCTGCACACGGGACCAATACTGTAGCCAATGGCAAATAAATTAATCTCATTTCATACTACAAAACACAATCAGTTAACAATTAATTATTAATCATTCACACCCAGTTTTTGACAGATTTTACCCTAATTACCATGAGACGTGAAGAATTAAACTAGTGGTGCCAGCGATGGGGTAATTTACCCCGTACTAAAAACAGTCTTACTGTTTCAATGCCGGCAGGTAGGAGTAGAAGGCGGCAGACGTGACGTTGTAGAGGAAAGGCAGGTGTTTGTTGATGTCGCCGCGCGCCCAGTCCGCGAAGAAAGAGTTCAGGAGACCCTGGTCGCCACCTGGAAGTGTTTAGCGTTTTAATTTCAACCCCAATTTGGCTTTAAAATAATACTTAAATTTTGGGGACAATTACCTAAGTCCCGAGTATCATAATAATGTGTTAAATACCTAAGAAGCTTTTAAATTTAGCCAATAAACTCATACACATGCATTGAACTGTCAAAATTGGCATCAAGTGCTATCAGCATCATTATTTGAGTCATTATAACGAGAAACAATTCTTTAAATAAATCGTCATCATCATCATCATGTCAGCCGAAAGACGTCCACTGCTGGACATGGCCTCCCCCAAATTTAAAAAAAATCGTACATTTTTAACACAACCTTAAAATCAAATGGATATATTATGTATAAGTATCTATGTGACGTAAACCGACGGATCTTATTAAATTAGATTCATCATAATCGCGAGTCTAAGCAGACCTGTGTGTGTTCAAATTTTAACGTCAACTGGACAACATGTTACACATAGTGATTCATTAGATACAGTTTATAAGATGATCCTGCATATTTAGATTCATTGCTCTATTTTATGACGTCGTAGTTTCAATCGGTGTCAGTAGATATTAATAAGACCATTATTGACACTGCTCTTGCACTATATCGCTGTCCTCCGATAATAGATTCGTCTCTCTCCCTACAATGTTGCAGTCTATTGACAATACATGAACTCTGTTTGCACCTTCACAATCGCGGTTGATAGAAATTTGAAATCTAAACTAACAACACTTACCAAACTCATTTAGAGCTACGCTTTGAGCAGTTCTGATTTAAAATTCTAATTGTAAGATTAAGAAGAAGTAGACGTCCTAGAAGATATCTCAGCGAATCGGAACTCCATCTTAGATTTATATGTTGGATTCTTCGTCCAGAAAAGCCCGCTCTTCTCACAGTATTCTGGCAACGGTGAAACGCTAAACAAGATACTCATTCTCACCATCAAAACTGCCACGTTCCTGTGCAAACTTGATGAGGGCATCGAAGGTCTCAGCTGAAGGTTTGTAGACGAAGACTCCAGAGTTGAAGCAGTCAGGCCAGCCGACGTCAGGAGCGGCGGATAGCTCCTCGCGCTCAAACAACTCATCGCAGTTCTGTACCACCTGTGATAGAAAATTCGAGTCGTCACTTTCGATTTCATTAATCTTGAAGACATTTGAGTGTACTATTACCTAAACATATTTAGAACGCGACAGATAAAATCTGATCTTCCAACAGTCAGGACGACATATTTAAGTGTTTCTTTTGTTTGCCCTGATATACGATGCTCACCATAACCTAAACAAAGACGATGTCATTTTATAGTGCTTGTTTATTCACGTTTAAAAATGTTTGCTCTATTTGCCTGTTTCGTCAAATATAGCGGACAATACAAACACGTTTTTGAGTGCCGGTATTTGTAAGGCGGATAAATATTAATCGCATCAGCAGTCAAGCTTTCACAGATGAAACCACTTTCTTTTAGTCGTTCGTCAACCGAAGCAGCGATAAATTCTGTATCGCCTTAATAACGTGATGTACCACGAGGTGTGGTAGAGGCACACGAGTAAGCCGAATAACATCGTAAGATTGCGAATAGATAAATATTTAGCGTAGTCTAACACTAATGTCGCACGTGAACATGAAAATGAGGGCTATAAGAGGCTCTTTATCTAAACGTCGACATAAGTAGCTACAGATGACATAATAACCCGTGATAAAAAAACGTAGCATGTCAATGAAACTGAAACACTATCTCATTGTTTGTTATTGGAACCGAAACGATTTATAAATTGAATAATGCACACGCATTGACATCATGATGATGTTGCTTATTTAGGTGTTTTAATTATTGATTTAATTATTAATTGAATGACAAAGTGGCAAGTTGGTCAGTGGGGTGATTCTTCAAGAATCGTGGGTGAAAATTCATGCCGCACTTTTACATGGCACATGTTTGTTGTCTATGAAAATCATAGAGTGAAAGTGTAAATGTATTTGGAGCGGGTCCAAAAAGTCGGGAACAAATAACTGGGCCACGGTTATGCGGGCCGTCGTCGCCATCTCGTGTTACGCAGCATCCACATCCGGTAACATTGACTTTCTTATCGTCTAAACAATTGCACATCGAAATAGATTTAATGGTTCTCATGTAATTTTAATTGTTTTTGAGAAATAGAAACAAGCGACAGAGTTGGCCGGTGGTAGAGGATTAGTACGATTGCTCCGCTAATGTATTGAAGTGTTGTTTGTTTCTTTCTATACTTTCATTATAGTATTTCAGTCGCATAATTATTGTATATTATATACGTATATATTTTTTTGCAGTTACAAATCGACTTATTTCTACGAGTGAAATTCACTATCAGTCAAGGATTATAATAAGCGCCAACTTGCGATAAAAATAGTGGAATTCGAAGAATGAAGATTACGCTCCCCGAGCTTACAGAAATAGCTCAACCAAATAGATAATTAAAACGAAATTCAAATAAAGCCATATTTTAAACAACAACCAAGGACAATCTAATGATCTCGGGCACACTAAAGTTGACCTGTTTTGATTGGTTGTTTTGTTGTCACGGTAACGCAAAATAATTATCACCAGCGCGTGCGCAACGCACGTGTCAATACTACTCGGAAACTCCGATTGGCGCTTTCATTTCAGTGGAAAGATTGTTTGTCGAGTTAATTCATAAATGCCTTACATAAGTCGCTTATCACAAACTTAAATTGTCTTTAGTATTACGTGGCAGCAATAGTGAAGATTTAATTATTGAATTATACTAGGTTTATTATTTAAGTATACCGGCTGTTTGCTAGTAAGCAGCAAATTTCTTACATTACGTTGTGTTCTATGACTGTGTGCGACTGACTAACTTATTAGGCCAGCTCGCGGCGGCACCCTGTCAAGTTCATTATCACGACCCGACGCTCTAGCTAGGGCTAGACGTATCCACAAATTGTACAGGATTGTGCACTGTAGTTACCTAAATTACGGCAACCACGTCGACTCACCAAGGCACCCCGGGTAGTAGCGACTCGCAATTAGGAACCCCTGGCCTCACCCGAATACTTAACCTTATAAGTCTTTCAAGGTCGTTCAAATTGTAAGGCACACCAAAAAATGTGAGTTTATGTATTTGTATATTTAAGTGTAGTTAGTAATTTCGTTTTCATGGTGCAGTAGTTTATAAGACTGTTATACCATGTAAATATATTTTTTTCAACAATAAGCAATATTCCTTCCATGTCCCAGACATTGAACCTTTGTTATCCAAAATGGTAATTAAGTGTATCAAGCCTATGTGCAATCCTGTATTCATAAATTATGAAATATACTCAGTTTGTTTAGTGGTAAGTCACGTCTCTATTTTGCGCATCAAACATTGACGGCAATCAATATTCGAGGTATCGGTAGCCACCGATTGCTTCTCGAAAGAACTTACCAGGGTATCAGCATCGAGGAAGACACACTTCTCATACTGCGTGAGCCCCCAGCAGTGGATCTTTGTGAAGGTGATCCCAAGCTCGGGTCGCTGCAACAGCGCTAAGTGGGCGGCATCGCGAGAGTCCAGCACGTCTACTATTACCACTTCAGTGAAAACTGCGCGAAGACGATCTCTGTGGACGAAATGGTGCTTAGTTACCGTTAATGAGCCCATAACCTTTTATTATGGGCAAAGGAAGACGGGACAACAACTAGTTCTCTTACAGTTTGCACATTTTTAGGGTTCCGTACCTCAAAAGGAAAAGGCCCTTATAGGAACACTTGTTGTCCGTGTGTCTGTCTGTCAAGACCCTTTTTCTCTGGAACGCGTGGAGGTAGCATGCTGAAATTAATATCGAATACTCAAGCTTGTGGTCCCTTAAAGCTGTGAAAAAATCAACCTTCTAAAGCAACGCAATCAAAAGATACAGTCATTGAAAAGGCTATTTCCATACAAATTGGCGAAATCCGAAAACCTAAAGGGTACTTCCAGTTGTCCTAGAAACTTGAAATTTGGTATGAAGGTAGGTCTTATAGCACAGCCGCTCAGAAAATTCATAAAAATCAGATTTTTTTATGTCTGTCTGTTGATTTCAAAGACCAATAAGATGACCCCACACTGCGTACCTTTTGCTTAGGAGCAGGGCTCTGCTAACACTGGACAACTTAAAACACCGGGAAAAAGTGTTAAAATCTTTGTACGGAACCCTCGTGCGCGAGTCCGACTCGCACTTGGCCGGTTTTTTAACTTTTGGATCCTCTCCATTCCCAAAGCAGACCTTTTGTCCTTTTTAACTCCCATATACATACCCACAAGCTGAATGTAGTAAGCTGCCAGCCTACCGAGCAGACAACCTGATGATTACATGTACGCTATTGTACCCGTCTTACTCTTAAATGGACCATATAGCATTACGGGAACAACTTTCACTTCCAATTTCACGACTGGCTGACAAGCCATTGCATTGACGAGCAATTTGCATAACGAATTAGCACGCCTTTCAGACTAGACTAGAGTAGACTGAAGTAACAGCCGTGTTATCTTGTAATATTTTTTCAGCGCCTGTTTTCAATGTATCATAGTCATAGCATATCCACTTTAACCTTGGCTTACATTTCTCCGCATTTTTCGTAAGCAGGTTAAGGCAGAATGTTTTAAAATCTGTTGTTGTTTTTGGGTGATGCAGCTGTCCATTAGACTTAATGTCATCTAAATTAACTATTTCTCTCATTGGAGGGAATCCAGATTTCATAAGGAAATCATTAATTAAAATCACGCCTCATCCGAAACGTCCTAATAGTGTCGCTGTCAGGCACAATAATTAATGATATGATAATGACCATTAATAAAACTACCGCTCATTAATTTGTCTTGACACTTCGGTGACAGTTCAATTAGACTTACTACCTACCTAAGTATAAGTAATTTTAACCAGGAAGGAAACTGAGTCGATTTCTGGCAAGATATAGGTACGAAATCTTCAGCTTTTTAGCTTTAAATAAATTATTCACTTAGTTACTTAATATTCTATTACTTAAGTAGAGTCAAAGAAGGATACACCCGGCCTCTGCGACTTCTTGACACAATTAATTTTTATGAACAAAAGGTGTTCCGAAGCTTGCACCGCAAATGCAGTCTTAATACAGTTTTGATTGTTGATTTTATAGTTATTGTCAATTGTCAATAAAGCCCGATTGTTCGCCGACAATAATGTTACACAATGCGGTTTGATCATTATTACCTCATAGGATCAGTGACTGAGGGTGTGATGAGGACCACAGTGGAGTGTGTGGAGCCGACGCGGCGGAGGGAGTGGGCCAGTACCAGAGCCCCCAGGCCGTAGGAATCGTTCGTGGCCAACGTCACCCATGCTCGATCTGTCAATGAAAGATTAATTAAGTCATTCAGCCTCATCCTGCGACTGCAATAACATTATTGAATCGCATCGATTAAAAATAATTGCTCTTAAAATTCATGTTAAATTCTGTGACTAGCGCTTCCTATTTCCTTTCAAGATTTTTGTGTAGAGTCCAGTATAGCGTTGCTTAGTAAAATTTGTAAAAAAAAAAGTTTTGCTTTGAGCTTTGTCGTGTAACTTCAGCCAAATTATACATTCCCACCAATTTTGTCGTTTATAAAAATGACTTGAGTAAGTATCGTAGAAGTTACAAGTAAGTTTACGTCTTGGACGTTTGATAAGAAGCAATAGCGTGCGATTAGAATATTTAAATTGAGAGATGTGGGGTCCATATTTATTTATAGCTAAGGTATTGGTTGGTGTAACGCAAACTTTCTACACGGAGATATTTTACTTCATTTATTTTAATTAATAAATATAAATTAATGAACGTTCACAACCACATGTATTCGTTTTTCACAAGTTAGATCCGCTTCATTGTTTTCAGCATAATTTATAACAGTTTATTTATGCTGTGCTGTACCCACCTAAACTATTTGTAAGTTAGCGCAAACTTTCTTTTATAAATATTTTTTACTTAGCTTTAACCAAGGAACATATTACTTACTTAAACGTGAAAACCGTTAAACAAATGGACTACGAGATAATCATCATCATTTTCCTCAAAGTAATGTGCATATGGTGTGAGTGATCCATTATCCATTGTAGCCAGTGTTTGTTTTGATTCTTGTATCCCTCACGCACGCTGGTAAAAAGCAAACTTTCGTCGTGTCAAAATACTTTCAAGGCTTCATATAAATTTAGCTGTGAATTACAACATTCGAATCTGATCATCACCGCTCGCTTTAGGTGCCAAAGACGCAGTTGTCTAAAATAGCTGGAAATCGTGTTTTAATGAAGTATTACGCAATTCCCCGTTTCAGTATTTTCGGAGAAGACCAAGGGGTACTGTGCTTGTTTACTTCCTCTTGTAACTAATAAACCATGCTGCGTAGCTAAACCGACGTAGGAAGTTGGCACGTGGAGAATTGGCGCCGATGCGTATGCGTATGCGCACAAATCTGTATGATGTGCGCTGTCAATATAGCGACACGTGCAACATTTAGTGCTCGTTAGCAATCATAAGTCATTGGGAGCCAATTTATTACTCGGGAAATTATATTAGTTGTCCCCGAGCTGTAGGAATGGGAACGTAGGTAATGCCCGTCAAAATATCCATCGACTTCAATTTAAAAGCGTAGCTCGCAAACAGCAAACATTATATAAAAATATTATGATAATTGCCTTTAATGTTTAATAAACAAGCTGTAAACATATCCCAACATTCACTTCAACTGAATCAGCGACTCAAATTGATGTTTGCGAAGAATCCACATCATACGAAACATCATGACCTTTGATCGTAATTTTTTAGAATGCACATGTTATGTCTGTCATATTTTAGTTGGAATTCAAGAAACTATTCACGTGAATAACATTTTGAAGCGCGCGTGGGCCATACACCCGCATGTAATAGACAAGTGCCGCACGTTGGTCCGAAATAGCGCGACACAAATAAAATTGAAAATAAAACCACTGGATAGCGTCAGATACTCAGCCCCGGCGCTGACGACGGCGACGCCTTTGCATTCCACAATTAAACCGATAAATAAGTCAGTCTTCCTAGTCTCGGCCTACGCTTTGCCGGCCCTCGATTTATACAACTGTAGCGAAGTGTCAACGACTCGTTTCAAACTGCCGCTTTGGCGAAATTTATCGATAGATATTGACAACATAGATCAATCCTTTAGATTCATAAACAGGATTTATGCTGATGATGCGGTGGGTGGATATCGCGTCAACTCCTGAGCATCAACTAGAGAAAATTTTATATGTAACAGCTGCTAATTTTGGCGTAGGAAATGCCATCGCGCCGAGGTCGAGTTTTAATGACCTGGAATCTGCACCCACAAGATGTTTGTTTTTAAAATGTTAACTGCGCACTAACATTTTTCTATCCTTCCAAGGTCTGTCGTAAATTAAAATTCGGCAATGAACATATAAATTGCTTCTGCCAGACGAATCCAGACGTGACTCCTGTGCTAAATACTCGAAGTTTCCGTTTCGAAACAGCGCGAGCGCATTGGTTGGTGGCCGATCTATTTGTTAACATGGAGCATGTCAAAAGGCACCCCAACAAGGCACTCGAGAGTAGCGGCAGGATCATGCGTGGGTCGGGAGCAATGTCCCTGCGGTTTCTATTTAGGTGCGGCCGGTCTGGCGGGATGGAGCCACAGCCACGCGGGCACTCGACCGCTAAACTGAACAAGGAATGCTATCAAAAACCCCTTCATCTTATATCACACCCTGTATGAGACAATTGATAATTAAATGGTAAGTAGGTATTATTGTGAATATTTCAATAGTGAATATTGCGAATAAAGTAAAAGAATTTGCATAAAAACAAAGAGGATGCTATCATTGGGAATTCAATTCCTAATTTTCTGTTTCTGCAAGACAGCTGGAGCAGTATACCGGTTTACTTGCAGATTCGCAAAGTACTGCATTTCCACAGTCTCTTAATGAGCTTTGTTTAGGCTGTGGAGAAAGTATAGCAGTGAATGCACTAAGTAATCTGAGTAGTTTGCAGTGTTCATGAAAAGGTCGTTAATATTTATGAAGGTTGAACAATGCTTTGAAAAATCGTAATTACTCTCGTTCGCCGCACCCATGTGGGTGGGTACTGAGTACTGCAGTCGCTTCAGTATTGATATATCGGAATTCGGAATGTACAGTCTAATAAGAAGAGAAGAAATATTAAATAATTTTAAGTTTTAGAAGTAGCTTCGCTTTTCATCGTACCTACTGGTAACGGTTAGATGCAAAGGGATTTTTTCTTGTAGGTAAGTAAATGTAGAAAACAGCACGCATTTTTTTAGGTAGTACCAAAACGTGAGGTTTTTCAAGATTCCATATCCTTTAGCAGTAGCTTAAATGTGTTATTAATTGAATCAGGGTCTTATTTCACAAACTTTACAATTGACAGTTTTCAATGACAATTCGATTAAAAACTGACATTTGTAAAGCTAGTTAAATAGAGGTCAAGCGGTAACTTTACAGAATTTCCTATCAATTGATTAGAACTACCTAATTAATTTATTGGTCTAGCTAATTTACATCATTGTCCTACTTCTTAGATGGGTGGCAGTTTGTAAATTTCATCACAGCCACTCCAGAAGAAATACTTCGTAGTTTTGAGGATGACTGTGCTCATTGTCTGCGCCAGCACAGCCGCAATCAGGTCGAACGAGACTGTGGTGGGTATTGGGTATCAGTTACCAACCGCAAAACTGCTAGAATTACTTGAAGATATTAAATCAATCAACTGACATATCGTATAACAAGCCGTTACTTTTGTTAAAGGCCTCTTTAGCCGGCTTGGGCATGTTTGGGTCCCAGTCACGGTCAAGACCGTTGTTAAACATGAGCAGTGTGATAATGATAACTGTGATAGTGTTGTTGATTATGGATGTAGTAGATAGCGTGTGTTTATTTACTTGTGTAGTGTACTTCGCTATGTAAACGGCATGTCGGTCGGTCGGTATCTTTAGAATTAAAATCAAATCGTAGCTAATTTATCTGTAGAGAGCCATTATAAACTATGCGACATTGTGCATGACGTACCTACATATGAGACGATTAATAAGGTTAAATGTGTAATACTTACTTAGAAGTAAGAGTAAGTATATAGGTAGGTAACATCAGTTATAGTTGAAAGTTGACGACTAACTAAGTAAACTAGGCAATTGGTGGGTAGGTAAGTAAACAAAATGTAAGTTATTTACAAGTGGCAATGAGAATAACTTAGCATTTCAATTATTTGACAAATTCAGAACAACAGAGTTACATTAAGGAAATAGATAATAAACGCAGTAGGTGCCTACATTTTAATCAACGATGGAACTGGTATTTTAGAGACAAAACAAAATTGATTTCCATAAATTAAAATTCTTGAACGAGTTATACAAATAATCCCGTTCCGTTCATAATTATATAATACGAATGGTCCATATTCAACACCGAGAATATCCTATATAGATTCTCTAATCATTCTATAAATTATTTGGAAGATTATGTTTAGGTAAAGTGCTACGCTCCACAAATATTTTGAGTAGATACCCTATTTTTAACAGAGATAATGATAACCTTCACTTATTCAGAAAACTGTTTCCCTCGGGGTTTCAAGCATTGTGCTAGCCGTACAAAAATATTTGTGTACCTACGCATTTTTTCGGTGAAAATCCATAATCAATAAATTGAATGTGGAAAAAAAAAATATTGGAAATAAAGACTCACTTGACATTTTGTGGTTGGTGTAGTTTCGTGCGTGACAGTTCCAGTCACCCCTAATGTCACAAACTACACGCGCACTCCGCGCAGCACTCGCAAATGCATGCACGCAGCGTGCGCGATCGCGGCCCCTCGCCGCGCCGGCCCGCTTACACAGTTACAAACACATGCATAAGTTAAACGTCATTTTCTACGCACACTATTCTACACTTGAGCTATGTTTACAGCCACGAAAATGAAGCGAATAAAGCGAGATAATTTCAATAAGCAGGCGAAACCGAGTATCTGAGCAATTGGGCATGCATGAAAAGAAAATTAAAAGATTGCTGAATATTTATCACTTGCTCCCGCATTTGAAAACGCGATAAATGTGATTGTAGCCATGATAATTAAAGCGACTTCGTTTGGCAACACCGACAGGCATCAGCTGTTTACGACGATCGATAGATGTCGGTGGGAGTCGCTTTATTTTCGACATCGTACACTGTATACCTATAGCTTAACGGTATCCGTAGTAAAATCACTTCGCTGCCCAATGCGCTAGTTTCTTTCATGGTCCGCGGTCTTTTTGATGTCATCGTACGTAAACTCGGGTCGATGAACGAATTCGGTATAAAGATGACTAGAAAATTATGCAATGCGAAATTTTTCGATGGATCCTTAAAATTTTATTGTGATAGAAACTAAAATACGGACATAAAAGACGTTAAAATGCCGTAGGGGAAGGACTGTGCTGTTGTGTTTGTTTTCGGTGTTTCGGTGGAAACGATGGCTAGCTCTCCTGCTAGTATTGAGACGCAAATAGATAGTTTCTTGGAGCAGTTTAAGAAGAGTGCTTCGAAGGCTATGGAAGAACGAATAGAGTGGCCTGATGGTCCTTCTCCAGGAGCAGTGGTCAAGTCTCGCAGCAGCTGCTTCACGCTGGACTCTGCAGCTGGTGAGTGCATTCTTACTAGGCGCCAGGCGGCAAGCAAGTGTTGTGTTGTTATGATAGAACAAAATAGCTTTAGCATCAGAGCATCAGTAAACAAATCAGACAAGTTCTAATGGTATCGTTAATCGACTGATAACGATAACAATAATGCAAATGAAAGTACACCTACCTGAAATGAGTCACAACAAAAGCTTGATATACTTTTGAAAAATTAGTGCAGGACCTTGATAAATATTTTCAGAACACGTTTGTGTAAAATAAGTAAACCTCAAGTCAACACTCAACAGAGTTTTTCTTTACGAAGCGGTTCGGTTAAAGATGCGTACTTAATTACCTAATTAAATTATATGACGCTATAGATGTGATTTCCTAAATCTGCTAAAAACGAATTGAATAAAAAAAATACTAGGGAATTTCCCGGTATTCAACAACACACCAACCAATAAAAGTAACTTTTTTTTTTATTTATTTGAAACGTCAAAAATCAAAATGATATTTTTAGGTTGGTAGTTAATGGTAGGTAAGTACCTACCTACAAAGGAAATTGGAACGGGACGAATTGGAGCAACGTCCTCGGAAATCTGATTACATATTTCGTAAGCGGGATTCATAATTAATACCTACGATCAATTTTATTTTAAATAATACTGCCTACTCTTAGTTATGTTCCAGTTTAGTTAATGGGTATGTACTTACCTTATTTATAAAACTCAAAAAGTGCAATGCCGTTCCTAATAATGTACCTACCTACCTAATAATAAAATACACCTACCTAAGGGTAATTTATTTATAAAAAATGGAAAATTAAATTAAAATAAAAAAATTGTGTCACAGTTTTACGATTTTTTATAGGTGGCATTACTGGTGTTCACGGTCGGACAAGCGAGTATTGCTTAAAAAAAAACTTCACTTTATTTAGGACCCGTGGAATTTGGTTAAAATACAAAATTTACATAGACCTAAACCTAGGTACCTACTACCAGTACTACTAAGTACCTACTTACCTACTTAGTAAAATTTAAACCATACTTCGGTAACGGCTCAAAATATAGTGCAAGCGGCGAGCTTTTATTGCCAATGATAGGGTAGTTTCGCTAGTACGACGACCGTCGCCAGTTTTCGACTTTTTCATCGGCCTGTGTGACTAATCGGTATAAAATAAGAATACCAACAAGATCAGAAACTAAGTAAAAATACTGTGACAACCCCAAATAGTTCGGTTGTACGCACACATAAACAAAAATACGTGTTTGAAAACAGGGTTCCGTAGAAAGATTTTAACTCTTTTCCCCAGTGTTTTAAGAATTCCAGTGTTAGCAGAATCCTGCTCCTAAGTAAAATGTATACAGTGTGGGGTTAACTTACATTGGACTGCGAAATCTACGGATAGATATAAAAATTTAAGATTTTGGGAATTTTCTGAGTGGTTGTGCTATGAGAGCTACCTTCATACCAAATTTCAAGTTTCTAGGACAACTGGAAGTACCCTTTAGGTTTTTGGAAATCGGCAATTTGTATGGAAATAGCCTTTTTAATTACTGTATCTTTTGATTGCGTTGACTTAGAAGGTTAATTTTTTCACAGCTTCAAGGGACCGCAGGCTTGAGTATTTGATATTAATTTCAGCATGATACCTACACGCGTTTCAGAGAAAAAGGGACTTGACACACAGACAGACAGACGGACAACAAAGTGATCCTATAAGGGTTCCGTTTTTTCCTTTTGAGGTACGGAACCCTAAAAAACTGTTTTACTTTGAGCTTTGTCGATTAACTTCACCTAAATTATACAGTCCCACCAATTTTATCTTCTATCTTTTTCGACATATTAATAAATAAACTACTGAATCTAATTTTTGAATTTAAATCTTATGTACACCAGAATTGTGTCAGCCAGTTTTCGCCCGGATTATTTCAAATGTTTTATAAATACCATGCGTCGAATTTTTCTTGGTCGAAAATGGGATATGTAATAACTATGCGATATTCCGACTACCATATTCGAATTAATAGACAGTTTAATAGCTATTTGGTGTTTTTGTACAAGAATCACATTAAACCTTCTTAGCTAATAAAAGTAGCGTTAGTAAAAAATAGGCTTTTATTTCTATAATTAGAAATATGAAAAAATCAAAGATTGACCTAGTTACGTGTCTTATTTTGTGGTCGTAACGATGTATACATTTTATATTTTTAAAAAGTACGAGGTTTTATTAGATAACCTATTTAAAATACTTATTAGTTTTTCGTGTATTTATCATCATATTTCATAGTCGAGAACTGGCGAATATAAAGTCGAAAACTGGAAATTTCGGTCGAAAACTGGTAAAACCGGCATTTTCGGCTGTATTGTTTTTTGATTAATTATTTATAAGTCTTAGGTACTTAAAAATAAAGGGTATTAAATGACAGTAGACTATGTTCACTCCTTGCATATTTTTTTTCCATTATTCATTCATTCATATTAACTCTTCTTTTTTCTGAACTTTGACAACTCCACTAATCGGTCGCGAACTGGCGAAACTACCCTACCCTACCTACCTAACCTAAACCCGTAGCCTAAACCTACCTACAATGAGCGTCAATCAGTTTATATTTATGCCTGTCGTAAAGTTAGTAGGTAAGTATTATTATTATTCGTTCCACATCAGTGCGGACCCTCTCATAACTTTTTTATTCTCATATCACCATATCACCTGCATTACATTACATCTTCCTGTGCGAGTGTGAACACACAATATTGTAGGTAGACTTGTTCCATTCCAGCACAGGCCAACACAGGAGCAAAGACAGTCAATTGGGTAGGTAAGCCAGTTCAATGAAATATTAATACTCACCTAGGTAAGTACTTAATAATTTTGAAAAATCAAATCTTTTCCTATTCATAGCCAGTCTAAATAGCTGCTCCACTGTCTTGATGTCATTTCTGTTGTTGAACCTTCACCTTCACCTGTCCAGGGTGTGGTGTCTGTATTCAAATCCTATAGAATAAGTTAAATTTGACGCACTTCCAGTGGGGGATTGTCTTTGAATTTGCTATCAATTTATGACGATTGCATGACAATTCCACTACAGTCAATAAAAAGTATACTTAGTCAGCAAAAAAGGTTATCTTTAAAAAATACTTGTTTTTCGTCATTACATTTTCAAGAGTGCAATTGCGCCACTTTGCCATGTACCGTCGAACCATTTGATTCCTGACTCACCGTAGAACGTTTTCACAGTAAGAAAGAGTCATAAAGATTTTCTTCGTCAGGCAATGCGATGTCACCATGACACTTTCTACGAAAAGGTTCCACAGTGGATCACGATTCAGTTGGCTCGATAGTACATTGTTAACGATGTGAAATAATAATCTAACAATTTTGTTTCCAACCATTGTTTTATAATGTGTAGATGTCTAGACGCCTAGACGCTGCCTTGGCTGACAATGAATCTGAATTGGGCATGGTTGACCTCCTTGGTACCTACCTAATTCTTAAGGGAGGCAGAGTTGTACCTAAAAAGTTTGTAAAATATAGTTCCACCGTTCAAATCAATGTGGGTGTCTAAATTTTAAACCTCCGAGCAATGATTGATAGGTGCTCACATGGCTGGACGAAATAAATGAAGGTACTTAACTCTGAAATTGTATTATCTACTTGTCCCGTAACAAGATCACAATGTCTACGGGCGGTCAGGGAGAAACCTTAAAACTTCTAGGCTGCGGTCGAAGGGTTTTAAACGTACACGTACATCGTACACGCTTACAACCCTAAACCTTCCAACTACTTTAGGAGATAAGAGGACTGTAGTTAGTACCGTTGACTTGCACATCAGACTTTATTTTTCAAATTTCAAACTGAAACGCAAGTATACCGAAGGACAAGAAAAATAAATTCTCGAACTGGGATTCCAGACCTCCACCATAACGTGGTGACGCGCTACCAAGTACGCCATCCAAGCAATCATTAATAGCAGCGAAAAACGCCTGTACATTATATTCATGTTTCTCTTATTTAAAATTACTTTGCGAATACTGACTCACTAGCCTCTGCCTTCCATTCCAGCTTAGCCCGTAGGTACGGATTTGATGTTCTCAGTCCATTTAGCTACTACGAAAAAATACAGATAAGATTCTGTCTTATGTAGAATCTGCACGTCTAGCACGCGCGCCATTTTGCCGCTTGTCGCGTAGTGCGTCCCTTTCATAGTGATGAAATCAGTGAAGGACGCACTGAGCAACAAGAGACAAAATGGCGCGTGTGCTAGCCCCCTGGATGGCCAGATCCGAATCGAAAATAAAAATACATTGTAAATTTACAATGTTTAAAGTAAACGCTATTTATGGGACGGGACCTCAACGGTTCCACAACTTATTCAGAGATCCCTTATCACTTTGTTACCCGGGTAGTCCCAAGTCTATATTTGAATCCTCGTGGTGAGTCATCCACATCAATCATGCACTTACTGTGAAATAACGTAATTTGCGTAAAAGCTTTCTTGTGTTTGTTCATAATTTCAACGCCTCTCACTTTGTGTGTGTTCTTGGCATATCGAAGAAAAAACTTTCCGATTACTTACATTGCTCATTGTCACTGTGCTACCATAATTATCGAAGTTGAACTATTTTCTAACATCTAGGTACTTATGATATTATGATGCTTCTTTATTAGAAGAGTTCATCGATTGCACTTGACCAGAAACTTTTGAACCAGTTTATTGGTGACAAAACAAATTTTATCGTTTTAGTGTAACTACCTATAAGTATATAAAAGTGTGCTTAGAACACAAACCAGACGTTTTATAAAGGTCCAGGTGCCAGTGCCAGATTACCAGGTGCTCTGTGTCTTTGGAATTGGAAGCGTAATGTGCTTCCCAAAGTAGATAATGTATTTCCGTTGACCATTCAAGCAGAGGGTAACTAGCTAGCAATTTCCTCTGATTCATGCATCTTCGATGGGGCATGAGCTAATTAAATATAAATGTGAAACTCGAAATTTAACGATTTGGACTTTCAGGTCAGTATTAAATTAACCGTTTACTTATAGGTACAGAGAGGGTCGAGCACGACTTTACGAATGCTGCGTAACGTAAAATCGAATAGTAAACGTTGTCGAGTTTGTATGACGTTTGGAACAGCGCCCGCCCGTGAGCATATTTGGAACTAAAACTTAGTATGGGGTTTCTCGATCTCGATACGATAACCGTAACGTTACGCAGCATTCGTAAAGTCGTGCTCGACCCTCGTTCGAATATCAAAACTGGCAGCACTAGTCCTAAGACCCAATTTGCCGGTAGAGTGCTCCTGGAAGACTGGAATATTCAAAGGAGGACTATGTGCCACCGACTGCTCTTTAAACTGCGTTAAATTTTTTTTTTTATATAATATACTGCTACCGCTACCAGAACCGCTGTGGAACAAATTTCGGAGTCCTTCACCTATCGCGTGATCGTCGATATGCGGTACCAGATTAATCTTTATGGCAGGAAATGCGGTGCCCTGAAGGGTTATAGGTAGGTAGTTATACTCTCGCTAACAAACGGTTTGCACTAGTTAAAAATACCTACTAGTTTAAGGTTTATTGCTGAAGTGCAATTTTAATTAGTAGAAATGGCTACAAGGCGACCTTACTTTTTTTAACATGTAGATATTATAAGCTTGCATTTTTTCTGAATACCTGAATAGGTACGCACATTCCCACAGCAAGTGGTATTTACATAGTAAAAAAAATCTGCCAAAAGCGTGTCCTAGAAACTCTTGTAAATTGTAACTTGTAGCTTTATAAAACACGACCCTGATATGCCGCGGTTAGACGGACAGGCAGACAGACGGACATGACGATACTAAATAAAAGGCTTCCTTGTTTACTGTAACCCTAATAAATATTTACGATCTTGCAAAACACTTACTTACCAAAACTTTTATTTGTACACTAATGTTACGAGTTAAGTTAAGAGTATGTTGAGTGAACGTTAAGAAGGATAAATGGCACAACTTGGTAAAAATGCCAAGCAGAAATATTAGACTTATACATTTTGATTAGTATTTAACACACCTGTGACGCTGCCTTTTGTTACCTCGGCACCCTTCGTTAATTGGTGCCCAACATCCCGGGAAGTTAATCTATAGGTCAATACACTGGTGGCCTTATACGAGCTCGCATACCGCACCAGATCGTGTTTCTCTGACAAGTATTGCAGGGCTTGACTTGACGGCATATTTCTGTAACCGATCATTTGCAACGTTTTGCATGACCATGATTTTATAGTTTTATTTGACTTACTTATCTGTTCCAATAAATTTACTAACCTAACTCATGTTTCTAAACTTGAAGATGAAGATGTCTGAAGAATACTTTTCTGTGGTAAGTAGCTTTATCTGATTAACGTGAATTAAAATAAAATACATTTTCAATTGACTAAACTTTAGTAGTTTTAAATAATTCACGCTATAATTCTACTAAGCGCTAAAATATTCTGAACGAATATCGATTATATATTTCAAACTACGATAATTGATTTTTCAAGTCATCACCTATTTATAACTTTTAAAAATTCAAATAATCATGGACTTGCGCGCTTTCATTCTGCCAACATTTCAAAATGGGCGCGCTGCTGAGTTGTCAGAGCGTCAATACGGAAACGAACGCCAGTGGCGGTACTCAGTGGTGGCGCACTGTACTAAAGACGTGTTCTGCGGCGTCCTCCGATTTTATTCACAGAAAGTGTTCGCCATATTGCTTCCGTGAATTCAGTGAAATATTTGTGCATTTCTCTTCAATTATGACTGCAATATGAAAATAGAGCAAAGGAAAACGATCCACGTGTGATTAGAATCTGTGATTATACATTTTTATGCATCTCAAGTGGTGAATTAACGTGAAAACGGTAAGTTTCATTCTTCCTCTGCTATGACTATATGGCCCAATATTCCACGGGAGTTCGATCCGCTATGCGATAATGAAACTTAAAAAACGCGATTAAGGTTAATAATTGCGCGATTTTTGTTGTGTTTATTTACATGAATTTGAAAAGTTATCGCGGTTTTCTCGTATTTGTAGCGGGGTTGTGAATCGTAGCGATCGGGGCGGGTTTGTCACGATCGCGATGCGAGTATAGCACATAGACATATACGTAGGCACATGTGATTCGATGTGAACGATCGGCTGTATTCATGCATTGTAGTGTCGAGCGGGCAGCACTTATGTCGTATGAGAAGATGGAGGTGGTGAACCCGGCGGAGAAGGAGGCGAGCGAGGTGCTGCACTCGCTGCTGTCGGTGGAGCGGCGCAGCGTGGACAGCAAGGAGGCCATCATCGTGGCCATCCCGCAGGAGCAGAACGGCGGCGGCGAGTACGGCGAGGGCGCGCAGTGGCACACGCCCGTCATGGGCCAGCACTCCGTGTTCGAGATGGGCGCGCCGCAGGGCATGCAGCAGCACAGCTACAACGGCCACCAGGAACAGGTAACTGGCCGGGCTGCAGGCTACAAACACAATGGTACCTACAGCTTAATCAAAGTCTAAATAGTTTTCCTTTGTCAAACAATATAATTGTTGTGTTTGAATAATTTTCATTATTTAGTAATTTCTAAACCGGCAGACAAATTATGATAGAAGGAATTGGGTACTTAACTGAAACATCATTTTGATATACCATACCCCTTTGTCTATTCAACATAGTTTCCTATGCTTAGGAGCTCACACAGATTTGTTTCATTTTAAATTACCAGATTGGTGACACAAAGTTAGGTTATTTTCTAACACAGTTGTCCTAATAAATTGTGTCAAGTGTGATCCTGGCATGCAAGTATGTGATTATTCAGGTGTATCTTACCATCTTATTGACAAACGGAATGTAATCTAAAATGAGTTTTGACTAAACCATTCTGTACAGGAGGCAGTACAGTGTTATTGGGACTTCCGACTTGCTACTTATTTAATGAATGATGTGTTATTGATTTGTAGAAGATAGTCCCTTGCATTCTAGTTAGCGAAAATATAGGTCAAATTTGTAAAATTATTTCATCTAATCATGATAATTTTTTCTACTGTACTTTGAATTGTAAATGTTTCACATTCCAGGTTTTATGGCAAGGCCACACAATACAGGTCGAAAATGGTGAGGCCAATATGCAAGGAATGCAGGGTGCTTATAGCATAGCATTTGAGGCTAATGTTGATGGAGCTGAAATGGAAGTTGACACAAAGCCTAAGGTTGAGAAAAAGGGAGCGAGAAGGAAGAAGAAGGGAGCTGAGACAGATAGTGATGAAGAGGTGCTTGACAACAAGTTGGAGGATAATCCTACACAAGTAAGTCGAAGGATGAATTTTTTTTTACAATGTTTTTCAATGTTTTTCAGGGCCAATGCAAATTGTCAACTGGATTTTTTTTTACCATACAAAAATATAAATTAGTTAAGTACTTTAATAAATAGATTACATATTTTATGATTTATGTTACAAGTATCTCTGTTTCAGATTGCTTTTATATGATTCATAATTGCAAAAAAAAGGATTTGCCCCTCCTATGTAGCTGAGTCAAGGAGGCAAAGCATGATAGACCTGTCAATCAACTTATAAAAAAAAAATACAAATTTTATAGAGCACTAATAGAACTATGTTCATGATGAAAATGGTGTCTTAGTCATATTTTTCTGGTTTTAACATTAAATTTGAAAAATACGTTTATTTATTTTCAGGTCAAGGAAAGACTGAGAAGAGGATGTGATTGCAAGGACAATTGTTATCGTGGACTCAATCCAGAGGCCGTGTATCGCCATCGCCTCAACATTGCTGAACTGACCAAAAGCGAACATGACATGTACCTGATGGGAATCACTATGGCAAGTTTAGCTAATCCCGCCGAAACGTCACGTCATAAGGTCAGGAGGAGACTGAGGGCGTGCTACGTGTACCAGGGCAGAAAGGTCTGTTTGGAAGCTTTCTTGTATTTAGAGAATGTGACACATTACCAGCTGAAACGCATCAGACAGCACGTGATGACGCACGGTGTAGCGCCCAGGATACATGGTAACGTTGGTAAAAAACCTTACAATACCTTCACTCTAGACATATACAAACATGCTACTAATTTCTTAAAGGAGTACCTGAAACAACATGCTAGTTCTCCAAAAGACGTGCAACCGTCAGGAGAGGCAGGCAAAAAGGCCAGTAAGACGATAATCATACAGGGTGACTCCAGAAAGCACTTATTTGAGGCTTACAAGGAATACGGGGAGATTCTAGAACCGGGAGTGAAACTCATGGGATATTCAACATTCCGAGCGTTCATGAAAGATCAGTTCCCGCACGTCAAGTTCGCCACCAAGAAGCAGGACTTGCCAAAAGACATGGTGCCGTTCCGCAGCGGGAAATGCATGTCCTACGATAAGAACAAGGACCCAGTCCGGATGCAGCAGGAGAAGGACAAGTCAGATGCGAAGAAGGCAGCTCTAGAGGCTAAGAAGAAGGAGGACCACGAGAGGGAGCACGCGCAGCAGCAGGCTCAGCAGCAGCAGCAACAGCAGCAAGTGCAGCAGCAGCAGCAGCAGCAGCAGCAGCAGCAAGTGCAGCAGGTGTCGGTGCAGCAGCACCAGCAGATGTCAGGCCAGGGCGGCCACGTGGTCATCCACCAGCAGCAGGCGCAGCAGCAGGGCATGCAGCAGCAGATGCTCGTGCCGCAGGTGAGTCAGCACCAGCAAGTGCTGACGCAGCAGGTAGGCCAGCAGCACTGCGTGCAGCCTCTCGGCGTCTCCGACGAGCCGCCGCAGCCTGTCGAGATGGCACAACAAGTCATCCCGTTGGCTGTCGTGCAACAACAACAGCAGGCCTACATCGTCACGCCCGTCTCGCATTTCCAGACGCGCGTCCAGGGCGCCTGGTACAGACATTGACAACTGTACCCGACTACCGACCCTCGAGCTTCACTGTACGCGACGCGACCACCTCCGGGGCAGTAATGACTGTTATTCTAAAACATGAAATGCACGGTCGTTGAAAAGGGACGTGGCTTCGCTTAGAGTTAGAAAGAAGTACATTATGTCACTGATGCATTAGCCTAGAACCCTTTCTTGAACGGTCACTCAAACAGACCATGGATTTCGAGCTGTAGTGCTCGCGCGTTCGACCAAGCTGCGGTGCACGCAACATTGGCAATAAGTTAACGAGAATACCCTAGGTTTACGCCTATTCAGTATTGATAAACTGATATGTAACGGTTATCTGTAAGGATAAAGTTAATCATATTTACACCAGTAAATTTAGCAGTAGATAGTAGTTTATTTTTTAAAATTGTGGTTTTAAAATGGATATTGTTGTTTCATGAATTGTCAAATACCGTAGACGTCTTGCTGGTTAGATTGCGAATGTCCCGAGTGTAGTTTATATTTTTCTGTGTGAGTTTAGATGTATATGAATCATAATTAATTATTTTATTTTAGACAAACGAAGCGTTCTGGCGATCTTACTAATGAATTCACTTTAAAAAAGCAGTGCCTTTAAAATTATGATGTGGATTAAGACATAGCTATGATGTGTGGTTATACTTTCAAATTCGGATTATTGCATACGGAAGCGTGTGTCGTTACATGTTAGTGAATTACATATCACACTAATTGAATTCAATCCTTTTAATAGTATTTATTCATCAATTAGCAGCTAAAATCAAGTCTGCCTTTTTAGGACTCCTAAATTCCATACGCGATCAGGCACAGCTTTATTATGCACTTCAGAAGAATTAATTACCATTTGTGTTTTTTAGCTTTTAGTTCAGATTTAGAGTCGAGGTTGCGTACCCGTAGGAGATATTAAGATTTAGTTATTTTATTTTACCTTATGATGCTTGGTTAGCTTCTAAAAGGAAATAAGTGCCCTTGTGCGAAACATCAGTGACTTGTCACGTATGCAACTGAAATCGACACAAAATGGATAGATTATTTTGCATATGTGTCATGTCTCTCTATAAACGATGGACCAAAATGGTATCTATACGAGTTACGAAGTTAAATTTGCTGGCCCTATTTGACTTCACTTCATGCTACAATAATAGCATATTATTAGGCATATACACGCTCTGAACTGTTAGACCTGTATGAGGGCACCAAAGTCCTTTAATTAAGTCCTGGATATCTACTACAAGTATGTTACCTTGACAGGCGTCTTTAAACCATTGAGGAGTCTTAATAAAGTCCCTAAGATTTTTGCCATGCAACTAAACCGATGCACTGCCTCGACAGTTTACTATACTTCGACATTAATTTTAGGCCCAATTTCAACAAGATTATGTTTTAACAGCTGTTAACACTTCGTTAGGCTACCAAGCGACAAAAAATGGTAGCTACAGAACAAAAGACTCACGAATGGCGCTTATGTAATTCCTTTAGCTTAGTGTTTTTTTGGTATTTTTAGTGCAGCTTTATTGCATCTCCTTTAATTGGGCTAAGAGATAAATTATTTTAGTATAAAACCACTTTTTAAGTTACGATTACTGGAATCATCACACGATACATTATACATAATATCTTGATCTTTCACATCTGTCTACAATTTTCGAAAACTGGGAGCACTCTTAGAAAGTAAGCGTATAAAGGTTATTTTATTATGCTCAAACTTGCATTGATTTGACTCCGAAATTTTTTGAAATTGTTTTGCGGTTTTATTTAGGTTTTATAGATAATTTTTATTCGACCTTTTAGTTTTCATTCTGAACTTATGTAGCACCACATTTCTTTCGATTAGATGGGTGACACTGAAATCTCATTAACTTGAACTAAGTTAAGATAGACCTTAGTATGAAATGTAACAAAATAGAAGTGTATAATGATAATCAACTTTACTATAGACAGTACAGAAATGTGCCTAGAAATTATGCTTATCCATGTATTTTTATAGTGCAATACTGTGTGCGATTCGAAGCAAATTCAAGTACACTATCATTATAATAAATTAATAATATGCATTGTGTTAAAAACTTAAGAAAATTTGTTCTGTTGTCATCCACCCGGATCATCTTCGAATCATAGTAATCACTTCTAGCATAATGTTCGGCGTCTTGTCAAAATTGTAGGAAGGCATCACGATGTGATAGAAATTAAACTTTTATACTCTACATTTTTGCTTATTTTCATACGTATACCTAACCCCAATCAGTGTGTGAATGAACTTAACAGGAGCGTCAGTTACAATGAGGTTTAGGACGTGAAGGGTCGAGGCTCCCACTCCTTCCTTCAATCAGCCGGTGCGGAGTTACACCGAGACTGTCTGCCGGGGGTGTGCGCTGTGCGCCTGTCGCACTCTTGCGCAGCTCATTGGTCTCGACAATTTAATAAATGCCCGCCAGACGTTTGTAAACAAAACTCATTGTTTCGGCCCCAATCGGACAGTTTGACTATAGCGACTTGCCTTAGCGGGCGCGGATTGTGTCATCTCGCCGCCTCGCTGTGATTTCCGCCATGAAGTTCTGGAAGTGTAGCTCCAAGAACGAAAGAAGAGCTGCGGCCATCGGTGAGATAGTTTTAAATTGTAAATAACAAAACAGAGCGTACTTTAAACATTATTAGCCATTATCTATCGTTTTAAGACGTGTTTAATCACGCATTGTGCAAGCAGGAAAGTTATTGAATTAACCCAGTTATTAAACGATTTCTACAATTTGTCTTCATTGCGAATTGCAAGGAACAAACAATTCGGTCCCGCAACTGGGCTGTTTGTTTGACCTTAAGACCAGACGAGGACTTATTAATTGACGTATTGATTTGATTATTTTCTGAAGGCGAGGCGGCACATAATTCAAATTATTAACTGCCTTGAATTCGATATCAAATCTTTGTTTATGGTGTGGTGTGTCGCCTCGTTTATAAACTTGCCTCCTATCTTGACTATTTTTAGGAGATGACCGCTTTGGATTAGTCGAGTCTTTACTAAGAGCGGTTCCACTTGATCTAGCCCACGGCTCGTATCACACACATCGTACAGTTACCATCCGAGATCCTTAGAATTACCAAAAGGATTACCAAATTCTTAGAATTATGTTCTTGCGGAACAGACACTAGTACATTAAGGGTGGTAGGTAAGGAAATACGAAAGAGGCTCTAGTAGAAGCTCAAAATCGACGAGGGCTTTCTGAGCCGAGGTTCGTAATTCCCATACCGCCGTGAAACATTAACAATTTTTTCATCACACTTGCGAGGAAACGTAGCGCACAGTGCTGAATACTGATTGGGAAGCCCGTGCACGCCATTACAGCACTCGGGCGTTATGAAAAGAGAAAAGATGAGGGTTTTACTTAGGCCATACTAACCCAGCCAAGTTAGCTTGTATGTGACCCTTGTTACGCGCTAGTGTGATGAAAAATATCTTAACAATAAGGTAAATATCAATGGCCAGATATTTTAAACACTTTTCCAGCTTCGAGGTACCTATTTGATGGAGGCTATACAGACAGAAACCAACTCAGGACCCAAAACTATAAACATGTCTCCGTTTACTCTATTGTCAAGGGCGTGGTGCGTACCTACCCAAAAAATTTATATGGATATGTCCGCTCATATTGTTGACAGCAACAGCAATTTTTTGCAGTTTTAGCTTCGCCTGTTAGGAGCGAAGAGCTCAGCAACACCTGTCTACGCGACTACTACCTTTCGCCCTTAGCCTATTCACGATAGAATCCTATCTTTTATTTGCAGATTCTTTCGATTAGTTGTTCTATTAGTTCAGTTGCTGGCTGTACTGTACCAACTTGCTGCAAAACTCTGGCTTAGTAAGTTAAATTGCGTACAAACAACACCCTTGTTCTCTTATTGTAGTTTCAATTAACAAGACAATAAAACTGGTGAAGGGTTTTATGAACTCTGTCTGCAAACAACTCATATTATCTGGTTCAGTCATCTTATTAGGTATATTGCCCTTCAACTTTTTCTCAAAATAAAGTATAATTTGTGCTTGTTTTAAAACAAATAATATGTAATATATAGGCGCTTTAATAAGTACTTATCTTGTTACCTATTATAGGTAGGTACCTAGTAAAATAGTTTCTATTGATATTACTTACCTATGTCGTAGCAGAAAAGACATCCGATCGT
This sequence comes from Clepsis dumicolana, assembly GCA_963691665.1. NCBI lineage: Eukaryota > Metazoa > Arthropoda > Insecta > Lepidoptera > Tortricidae > Clepsis > Clepsis dumicolana. Next base: position 14,233,637 of record OY829508.1, read on the forward strand.
GAAGTTTCTTTCAAAATTTGTTAAATTTTTTTAAGTTTTGTAACTTAAATATTAGGTAGTTACTTTACTTACGTGATTGCTTAGCAACTTTATCACCGTAGCGACTACGTCACAAGTAATTTCACCGATGCCCCGCTGGGCGCCGCCAGCATACCTAATATCGGCCCATCGGTAAAGGATATCTGTAGCAGATCCATAAGGTTAGTGTCCTGCGTAGATTGGTAATGGCTGACGCCTGCAGCCTGATTGCTATGCGCGCGGCGACGTCCGCCACCGGCCTTTGTTCGCCGTTCGCATTGTCCTGTCCTCCCTTTCCGATTCCACTTTTTTTGCAAGCTTCTGTTTGCGTTTCGTTTTGATTTCTCCACGTGGATGGTTTTTATTGACCTCGTTTCAAAAATACTCTAGCTAGACGACCGGATACTTAGCCTAGTGGTTAGAGACCCTGATTATGGAACTTGAGGTCCCGGCTTCGATGCCCGGTCGAGGCAGATGTTTGTGTGATGAATACGAACGTTTGATCTCGGGTCTTGGATGTTTAATATGTATACAAGTATGTATTTATCTAAATAAGTATACCCATAGGTAGTACAGGCATTGCCTAGTTGGGACTAGGTCAATTGGTACGTTGCGTTCCCTGAACGTTGCAAATTCAAACATTTTAATGACGGAGATAGGTACCTCATCATCAGTATCCCCTTAGTTAACTCGTAACAGCCAGTGTCTCAGACAATTATTTCGCGATCATCAGACACTTGAGTGATTCTCTCGAATAAAATATGGATAAATAAACGCGACAGGATGAGACGTTTAAATCAATTTATTGAACCGGGTGAAGTACAGTCCAGTTAGCTCGGTACAATGGAATGCCTTCTATATATAGGTACGGTGCCACAAAAGCGAAATGATCGAACAATAGTGTATTTATTAGGGGCTAAGGAAACATCAAGTTGCCATGCCATGTGACAATAGATCGTTTTGATGACTAACAAATATGTACTTAGGAAGGATTACACAAGTTCCTCTAAGCGCCTACTTTCATATAAGTGCATGTTATCTTTCCCTGCATTCGTCTACCCTACCGTAATAGTCGGTATTTAAATTCTAAACGGCGCGCTAGGGCTCTCACCATGTATTTGAACGAAGCCATCATGAATCTTTGGTAAATTACAACGTTGACTATCATTTTTAGGGTTCCGTACCGTACCTCAAAAGGAAAAAACGGAATCCTTATACGATCACTTTGTTGTCCGTCTGTCTGTCTGGCGAGACCCTTTTCCTCTGGAACGCGTGGAGGTAGCATGCTGAAATTAATATCAGATACTCAAACCTGCGGTCCCTGGAAGCTGTGAAAAAATGCTCCTTCTAAGTCAACGCAATCAAAAGATACAGTCATTAAAAAGGCTATTTCCATACAAATTGCCGAAATCCGAAAACCTAAAGGGTACTTACTTCCAGTTGTCCTAGAAACTTGAAATTTCTTACGGCACAACCACTCAGAAAATTCTCAAAATCTTAAATTTTTATGTCTGTCTGTAGATTTCGCAGACCAGTATAAGTTGACCCCACACTGCCTACATTTTGCTTAGGAGCAGGGCTCTGCTAACACTAGACTTCTTAAAACACTGGGGAAAAGCGTTAAAATCTTCCTACGGAACCCTCGGGCGCGAGTCCGACTCGCACTTGTCCGGTTTTTTTAGAGTCTAGTCGACGTGTAAGTAAGTATAACGGATCTAAACACACGTGCACGTATAGTCCCCGTGCTACTAGCATAGTGTGTTTATAGCGGCAGAGATAGCGTCTCTAGACGACGCATAAATCCAATCAGTGCTCATTTCCTAGAGCTAAATACGTGCGAAGGTGTGTGCAATGTGCAGCTGGGCCTAAAAATAAGGCGAGCACGTAGACGAAAAACATTACAAAATTCCCAAACAAACTGAGCAAGCGCTGTCAGTCGTAATTCGTAACGCCTTGTAGGTAATGCGTTGTTTTTGTGCCTCTTACTGAAGACGTATCAACTTATTTTTACTGCTTGTTATTGTTAGCGATTCTACTAACAAATAAGCGGACCTATTTATAGTTACACCGGCTGTCTTACACTCCACATCGGAACACAACAGTGCATGCACAAGCACTGCTGCTTAGCAGTACATGTGGTTTTAAGTAAACAACAAAAATTTCAAAATCCCAGTAAATGTGTGTGTATACAACTGTTTATAAAATGGCCCAGCTAATCGTACTAACTGCTATATCTTAGCTCTCTAGGTTGGCAACGCACCTGCATACCCCCCGGGGTTGCGGGTGTCTACGGGCAGTGGTGATCACTTACCATCAGGTGACCCACTTGCTCGTTTGTCTTCTTTGTCGTATAAAAAAAAAATGTATTAAAATACATACACAGGTGAAAAAAGTGTCCCAAAATATTATATTCCATTCCGTTAACCTTGTCCATGCGAATAGTTAAGTATATAAGTACAAAAAAATAATGACAATTTCGAGACACTTTCACCTAAATAAAATCGAAATGTACTCGTGATTTCTACGTAGTTTTAAATGGCGTTTGAATTTAGCAAATAGGTGTTATAATGTCGTTTTATGAACGAAATTGCACACAGTCATGTCGATCGCTACGACCGTTATAAACGTTATACCAAAGATCACATTGTTAAAGGACGTTGATTTCGCCAATCCGAAGTAGGTAGGTACGTGATATACTTAATTTACTTTGTACCTTTATCTTGGTCTCATCTTTACAGTTCGAAATATAGTAGTCTCATAAAAAATATATTTGCATTACCCCATCATAATATGTGTGGCTCAAATTATGTTATCCACAGATACCTACGAGACTTGCTTCGACTATAACAAAACAGTCGGTGCGGTGCGAGCGGAATATGCTTCACCGACTTCATATTTCTGCTGCTTAGTGCTAGGCCATAAAACTTTAGGCTTTAGTTTCTGTTGTCCGAAATAAACGCATTTTATTTTATTTTATTTTATTTATTTATCATTATTTTAGAGGATTATTTTACGTTTTTTTTCTAAGGTTTTTTTTTGAAGGCGGTTTTACTTTTTTGTTAAAAGATTTTTATTTCACAATTTTACGTTGATTCATTTTCAGAATTATCCTCCAACTCCTAACCGTTAAGGAGTTGTACCTTCCATCATCAGCTCATCAACATGAGATGATGACTACCGGACGCAAATACTTGAATAGACTTAGAAAATATATGAAACACATAGTACGTGCCTATAAAATTGAGGGTTGCCCTCGATTTCCCTGAGATCCCTTCATCAGGTCATGACTTGGTGACAGTGGGACCACTTCAGGAATATACCCTTTCGAATAATGATTTAACATTTTCAGAATTATCCTCCAACTCCTAACCGCTAAGGAGTTGTACCTTCCATCATCAGCTCATCATCATGAAATGATGACTACCAGACGCAAATACTTGAATAACCTTAGAAAATATATGAAACACGTAGTACGTGCCTGTAAAATTTGAGGGCTGCCCTCGATTTCCCTGGGATCCCATCATCAGATCATGACTTTGTGACAATGGGACCACCTCAGGAGTTTCGAATAAAAAAATAATTTTGAAAATTGGTCTACAATTGACGGAGTAATCGATGTACATACATAAATAAAAAAAAAAAATAAAAAAATATGTATATATATATATATATATATATACATACAGTGGAACGTAGAACCTCCTCCTTATTTGAAGTCGGTTAAAAAGCTGCTATCAGTCTACGTCATCACCGTCATCGATTTGCCAGTAAGATGGCATATTCCAGAAATATGCTTGGTTGGTACCTTGCTTGGATCACAGACTATATCTTGACCTACTTATTATTATTACTGTTGGTCTAACTTTGATGGAGGCGCCCGGAACTTCGAAACTTGGACAATACACCTTGCGGAACCTTGTCCCGGTTGCGAATTTAACATGAAACGGCTAGAAACCGGGTGATAGGACCTTGTGCGAGGTCTGTTCGAATCGCTACCACAGTCTTACTCACTAATCCTGCCGCCAAGTAGCAGTGCGCTTGCACTGTTGTGTTCCGGTGTGGAGAGTAAGACAGCCTGTGTAATTACGGGCACAAGAGGCATTTCATCTTAGTTCTCTACGTTGGCAACGCATCTGCGAACCCCCGGGGTTGCAGGTGTCTATGGGCAGTGGTGATCACTTTCTATCAGGTGACCCACTTGCTCGTTTGCCTTCCTTATCGTATAAAAAATATAGGTATGTATAATGTATATTATTATCTACAGTACGTGACTATAACTTGGAGCTAAAGAAAAATCAGTGCCCTAAGCACGACTTGTCGAATTCTGCGTTACGTTACGGTTATCGTATCGAGATCGAGAAATCTCATACTAAATTTTAGTTCCAAATACGCTCACGGGCGGGCGCTGTTCCAAAAGTCATACAAACTCGTTATAGTTTACTATTCGAGTTTACGTGACGCAGGATTCGACAAGTCGTGCTTAGGGCACAGGTGTTTTAAAAATATTGTTACACGCATGTAGGGTATTTAAAAAGTAAGCTTTACGATCAAGATCTCGTGTGTCTAATAAAAAACCGTGTGGTCGTCCAGGCGCTGAGGCTTCGCATGTTTCCGAATGATAGGACATATCGACACATTCATTGTATACTTTCGTACATATTATGAACCTTTTCTCGAAAAAATTTACTCTACCTCCAAAAAAAAAGTTTGCCCTTAACATCACATTCATGTGCTTGTGCATACAGCCTGTGTCCGTTCTACTTTAAAATTTGGCCAATACCCACCCAAATATTTCACCCAATTCGGTGCGTTACCCACTGCTAAGTTAGCGCTACTATAGATTAATCATATATAGTTATCACTAAAGTCCATCCTTAGACGTTCATGGTGTACCTATTATATGTATTTGCTAACTTGACACTACAAGGTATAGTTGGTATAGTCAAGATCACCTTCCTTTAAAGAAGCAAGCGAACATCTTTTGATTCTATTTTCTAATTCATCATTCTTGCTACCTTCACTTTTTAAGGTTCCGTAGCCAAAATGGCAAAAACGTAATCCTTACAGTTTCGTCATGTCCGTCTGTCCGCGGCTTAGCTCAAAGACCAATGGTACTAGAAAGCCTTGCATGGATATACATATTTTCGCCATAGTGTGGGGTATCGTTTGTGACATATTTAGCTTTGAAGTAATGTCAATAAGTGTCCCCCTATCTATACCAGAGAAACTGTCGTATTTGGAAACATGAAAAAATCAGAGCAGTGGTGTATACGTATAGTGAATTTAAATCGAAAACTATCAGAAATTTACAGGTTTACGAGTAGTTGACCAACTTATTTATGTTTGTCTATGTCAGTAACCGATATAAAATGACCCCACCCCACACTCTGCATACAGTTTGCTTAGAAGTAGGGCCGAACTTTACATACCTACAAATTTGTACGGAACCCTCTGTGCGTTAGTCCAACTCGCTCTTGGCAGGTTTTTTAATGTATAAAGTATTTTCTTCGCAATTCTTTTTCGTTTATTCTCCCTCCTTCCTGCTAAAATATTTCAAATTTTATTTATTTAATTAGGCGCTGAAGTATTTTCCTTGTACATCTTTTTGTTTTTTTATTTTGTGGTAGAGGCGAAATAATTGAAATTTGTAACTTTAGTAAACGAATTATTACCTCGCGAAACAAAATTTAAACCGTACAATGATACCACAAAAGCAAGACCTACTAATCACCTCAGTTCCACTGTTCCGCTAAACAAGGAAGTTCACACAGCCAGCAACAAAGCAGCTGTGACGTGTAGCGTGTTATCAAAACATCTCTAATCTGTGTCCATTTCGTCACATGCAGATTACATCACATCTCACGCATCGCATTCTGTGTTCACTTGTTCAGTATGTAGGCCGGCGCGGCGGGAGCATTCCCACTGCGGAAGGACGCTCGCTCAGTCCGCGTTCCGTTGTCATCGAAGATCGCCCGATCCGCGCCGCTGCCTCCGGCGGTCGAATAAACACGAAACTTTATTCATTCAGTCAGTTCAGTGTCATTCGTTCAGTTCGGAAATTAAACCTGCGAATGCTGACAGCAAATAAGTGACATGCGAATACGGTTCGAAGTGCCAAACAAGTTGGAAATAACATTCGGTGGAGGTGCATAGTTGTTTTATTTTTGTGTTTGCATTTAGCTATTTAAATGCAGCAGTGGCCGTCTATGCAGTTAACAAGTTTCAGTTCTCGTTCACTTACGCATCGACGTGGGGAGTTAGGCATCCCAATTTGCAAAACGACGCAGTTATACATATTTTTATAATAAGTTTCGTTAAGTTGCCGGTCTCTATGGGCAGTGGTGATCACTTACCATCAGGTGACCCACTTGCTCGTTTGATATCTTGACGCAGTAATTTTCTGACAGTTTTTCCCTTGGTTTAAGTGAATTATGTTCGGTTTCTACCTTTTTTAACCGAATTCAAAAAAAGGAGGAGGTTCTCAATTCGCCGGAATATGTATTTTTTTATGTATGTTCACCGATTACTCGAAGACGGCTCTACCGATTTCAAAAATTATTTTTTTGTTTGAAAGGGTATACTTTCTAGTTGATCCTATCGTCACCAAGTCAGGATCTGATGATGGAATCCCAGGGAAATCGAGGGCAACCCTCAAATTTTATAGGCACGTATAGTGTGTTTCATACATTTTCGAAAGCTATTCAAGTATTTGCGTCTGGTAGTCATCATCTCGTGTTGATAAGGTGATGATGAAAGGTACAACTCCTTAACGGTTAGGAGTAGGAAGATAATTCTTTAAATATTAAAGTAACTTAAAATTGTGAAATAAAAGTCTTTTAACAAAAAGTAATTTGTTTGCAGTTTTACTAGAAGATCCTGCTATACAAGTATTTTTACCCCTCAAAAAACAGGTTAATCTCGTATTATGATTGTATGTGGCTACAATAGAAACTACTCTCATACGTAGCGTAATCCTATTTGCTTACCTCTTAGCGTTGCTGCCACAAAGTAATACATAAATCAATTGCCTTTGTGAGCATTGGAAAACATCCTTCCTTGAATTCATTAGTCACTACTTGCGGCACTCAGAAACATTAATTAACTTATTATTGATTGTATTCATATCGAGGATTTCTCACACCCAAATTTTAAAACCATGATTTTAGGATATTTAACAGTTTAACCGTATTTCTAAATTCTACAGTCATATTTTTATAAAAACTCCGCAAGTAAATTTTGCTCTAATTAAATATTGACTTAATAGTAGACACTCACGTCTCTGTGTGAACACTAGCTATTCTCCATCACGTTTCTACGATATCACACAAAATGTTTTCGTCAATCTCCTGTTAAATTTAATTTTAAATTCACTTTGCATACATCACCGTACAAGCAATCTGGGTTCTACAAACTTAATTAACCGATTAAAGCGTCAGGCTTTGCAAACAGAATCTGCTCACAGTATTTTTTATGTAAAGAATTCTATCATGTTTACTTTTGACTGGCTGGTAATTTTCTTTTAACTGTCTACTTGTCTATTCCTTAAGACTTGACTAAGTGACCAGTTTACTAAGTACTTATGTAGAGTCATGGTAGAATTCTTAAGTTTTTCCGAAAACTTATTTAATTTAATTCAAGTACTTCATTGTAAATTTTACTTTAGCCAGAGATGTTATTCACGGTTTTTTGAGCGTCAAATAAACCGCGGAACCATTCGTGTAGGTAAAAAAACTCCTAGCATTTGTATCTACAAAAACCGCACGAGGTTCCGTAGAAAGATTTTAACGCTTTTCCCTGGTGTTTTTAATTGTCCAGTGTTAGCAGAGCCCTGCTCCTAAGCAAAATGTACGCATGTGGGGTTATCATAAGATGACCAATATAAATTGGTATGTGAAATGTACAGACATACATAAAAAAATTAGATTTTGAGAAGATTTTGGTTGCCCTATAAGAGCTATCTTCATACCAAATTTCAAGTTTCTAGGACAACTGGAAGTACCCTTTAAGTTTTTAGGGTACGGCAATTTGTATGGAAACAACCTTTTTAATGACTGTTTCTTTTGATTGCGTTGACTTAGAAGTTTGATTTTTTCACAGCTTCAAATGACTGCAGGCTTGAGTATTTGATATTAATTTCAGCATTCTACCTCAACACGTTCCAGAGAAAAGGGGTCTTGACAGACGGACAGAACGACAGACAACTAGTTCCGTTTTATCTTTTTGAGGTACGGAACCCTAAAAAGAAAATGCTTTAAAAAGGTCACATCCCTCAAGAGCTTTACTTTCTACATAAACTGTTCTCCGATAAAAGAGCCCGTGATTGACAGACAGACTCAAGCTCGAACTCATAAAAAGTATACCATACACGGAACCCCAACGGACCCAATAACTAGAACACTTGTACTTGTAAGTTGTCTTATCGACCCCAATTCTCCTGTGGGGTGAATAGAATATTGGTGTTCGCGGTATTGAGTGTTAATTACGAAATGATTAATACAGGTGAGACAAGTCAAGACCCTTTTTCTCTGGAACGCGTGGAGGTAGCAAGCTGAAATTAAATTATCAAATATTTAGGTGTCCATGACTATCATACTTGGGACTCGTAGAAATCATCACCAGCCTTTTTTACGTCCCACAACTGGGCACGGGCCTCCTCTCAGAATGAGAGGGTTTGGGCTATAGTTCCCACGCGGGCCCAGTGCGGATTGGGAACTTCACACACCGAAAAGCTCATGATAAATTACAAATGTAATTCCGCACATAAATTCCGAAAAACTCAGAGGTGCGAGCCGGGATTTGAACCCACGACACTGCTTGAGAGACCATAGGTCAAACCACTAGGCTATCACGGCTTTTTAGGCGTAGAAGGCTCGTAGAAATGCGGCATTGAAAAAGGTTGGAAACGCTAAAGACTCAAAGATGAATCGCCCAGTGCAAAAGTGCCGTAAACACTGGAACATCTAATTCAGCTATACATTGTCTAGACTGTGTCGAGAGGTTATTAATTTAACAGCAACTTATTATTCGCGTTTTGAATAAGTTGGCTTCAGCAAGGTCGGCGGAACAATGCACGCGCGGGCGCACCATCACGCCCGCATAGCTACTTACAAGGTCAAAAATAACCATATCTAAAACACTTACGTAGGTACCTATACTCTCACAATATAAGAAAGAGATGATATGGTAAAGAGTAAAATGTTAGAACATTTCGTGTGAGAAATCTTGGCGCTGCCCGCTTATTCTACATTGAGAGGACACGTAAAGTAGCTCAAATATTATTAGACTAGCTGTTGCCCGCGATTTCGTCCGCGTAGATTTCGGTTATCGCTATCCCGCGGGATCTATATGATTTTCCCGAATAAAATGTAGCCTATTTTAATCTTTAGTATTCAAACTATCATCACCAGCCTTTTTTACGTCCCACTCTCAGAATGAAATGGATTCAAATTATATTCTTACTAAATTTCATCTAGATTGATGCAGCGGTTTTCCCTTAATAACATAAAGACTGAGAGACAGAGCGACAGAGTTACTTTCGCATTTAGTTAGGATGATGGCTCGTAACCCTCGGTTCGCGAGTCCGAGTGAGTCGGACTTTGTACTCATCGGTTTTTGTACTATTTTTTCGCCGGACTGTATCTTGGATTGTTCGATAAGAGAAAGCAAACGGTTTTTCATAAAAGCAGTGACAACCCGGCAACCTAAAGGAACGCTCGGTCCACGTATATGGGCATGCAGCCAGATCCACTGGGATCACAGGAATGCTGTTTGTTGTCTGCGATAAATTTTGATTTAAAAACGATGAGACTTTCTTGAAACGTTTTAACCGGGTTTTTGCGTTCAAATCTGTTGGATAGGAGAGATAGATCATGAAAGAAGTTGATGATTATAGAAGGAGCTAAAACATGCCACTCTGAGTTTATGGTGGTACTTCGTAATTCGGTTGAGTGTTTTATTATTCATCTGTCATTCATTCGTGGTTTTTCACCTCAATGCAAATGTGTTTCTTACGTTTAAATGCGAAATGAAGACCTTACCTTAGCGCTGGCACAAAAAATTAAGTGCATCGTACCGCGTTTATTTGCTGAAGCTTAGTTTAAGTCGCAGTTTAAGCACTTTTTGGTAACCTATTTAAAGTAAACAATAAAGATTCATACAACATAGGTATGTTGTATAAAAGGAGATAATATAAACACATTACCTTCCTTTGCGTTTCGCAGTCGGGTAAAAAGGAGTCTGAAAAAGAAAATAACATGCGGTTAGAGTTTCCTATATTCTTATGCAGTTAGCATTTCCTTTATTCTTACGCACAATCAATCAAGTATATCAGCATTGATATCATGCAAATGTTTTTCAGTGTGTTTACGTTTTCACTTATTGCGCAAAATCAGGATTTATTCATGAACATGAATATCTTGTTCTTAGCAGCGGTTTATTTAAATAATAATTTGTAAATGGGCTGAATTTCGCAGACCTACGCATGTTTAGCACATACGATTTGCATACGTTTTATAAATCCATAGATAGCTAATTTTCTGCTTCTTGATCATTGAAATCAAGGAAAGATCTTACATGACAGGACTTTGGCACCGACCGATTCGTTCCGTTTATTTTTGTAACTTCAATTGAAGCCCTAAAAATATTGCGAGTTCTTTCAAAATTACTTATCACTGACATCTAGTATTTCACCAAGAGCGCGAGTTATTTCAAATCCTTAGGAAAATTCTGCAAGAATTACCAATAGATAGCGGTTTGAAAGCTTTAATTTTAGTGTTCAGTCCAAAGTTATAAGTACTCTTCCCTCCAGACTACAGCAAGTGCGAAATGTGCTCTTTTAAAACTCCACGATTTTAAGTTTTATCCTACCATTGATTTTTACACCTATACATTAGAGGTATATAGTATATACTATATACGAAAAGGAAGGCAAACCAGCAAATGGGCCACTATTACTAATGGGTTACTATTATTCACTTTATGACGTCCATGCCTAACGAACTCTGAATCTCACCCGATTGTTTTCTTCTCTTGATTGTCAAATATGTAAGAATTCTCACAATCTGCAAGTTTCATTGATGATAAATGTTTTCGTTAATTCTCGAGTTCCTATTATTTTTGCCGTGACTAACACGATTCCCGCGATCCAAAGCACGTCGCTTTGTCGCGTATTGCATAGTATACTGATTAGCTTAATTAATTGCTTGTGCTAAATGAAGACGTAGTATCTGGAGAATGTCTAGATTAGACGCCAGGCATCAGTTCCAGTCTGGTTGGCCCCGGTATCGGAACCAAATGATTCGAATATTTGTCTAATTTCTAGTGGTACATTTAAACCGAGCATATTTTTCTTATTTGAACATTCAGTGAAATAAATAATGTACCATTGCGAATCCGAGGTAATGATTAATTTCTCCCTACAAGATAGTTGCTTATGAGAACGATTTCGAGTTTAAATAAATACTTTTTAGCGCTACACTGTTTATTTCGAATGAGTTAGTTTTTTTCGCTTTCACCCGACGTTGAATTGACTCTAAATAAGTAATTTTATTGATGAAAGGATGAAAGTGATATCGCCGATGGAATCAATAATACTTACGCTAAATTAAATGATATACGTTTTGTGATAGGAAGGTACAATCGCACAGGACGATGAATATTTTCTTTAACTGACACAACACTTATTTATTCTGGTTAGAGGAAGGTTATCTTATCATAAGATAAATTGGGATAAAGTTAAATTTGGTTTCCGTGAGTTTTTTAGCCTCCACAATTCCGGAAGGGCATAATAAATTATACCTACACCAACAATATTCTCACTTGAATAAAGTCGTGCGAAAATTCCTTTCACGTGCTATGAGCAGCGATTTATGTATGACTCGGAGCCACCACACGGCCAATTGAATAGATATCGGAATCATCTCGTTTTGATCCTCGATTTATCTCATTGATTGTTGGGAAGCCAACGATAACGATTTCCAATTGCCTGATATTTCAGACCGCCAGTTGCGGTTCAGCGCGCGCTTTGTGGTGTTATATTGTGTTGTGGCCCGCTTCCAGCTGAAATTGAACCTTATATCGAGTCATTATCGTGTTCACGCATGTAGTGAAAAGGTCGTATGTTAAATGGTGATGGAGTGTGATAGCGTCAGTGTCGCCGTAGTGAACGGCGCCTGCTGCCGCGTGCGCCGAAGGATGCAGTGTTTTGGATTCCGTGGTAATTCTATCTGCTAATTCAAATTGGCACGCAAGAATCACACACTTATCTGATTGAACGAACTTCGTCTTTTATCAAAAGCATTAAGTACCCACTGTCGACGTCGCATTGATTTTCTATTATTCCCAGCTTTAATCGCGTGTTGAGGGCCCATGACGCGGCAATTCATTTCTCTCAGAACGGTTGGACCGTGAAATTGATTTGTCACTTATTTTTATTGTTCGCAAAGTTCTCGTGAAGTGGCGTTACACGCAGCGGTAACGTCTTGATCCCCGAGATGAGCAGTTAGACCGACAACGCTCGCAGCGCCGCACGCGCCGACATCGCGAATGTGTCGCCTGAAGTACCTCCTCAAAGTTGCACAGATGAGATTGACTCTGTTTTTTGTCAAGAATCCGAGATTAGGCAAGTTTTTTGCAACTAAGAATAATTGTGAGCGCGGAGGTTTTTGCTTAGTGTTTTTGTTTACACGTAATGTTTATCGCTGTCAGTGTTAGAAATCTCATTCGGGAATTTAAACAGCAATTTGCTTCTTCTTGTTTACATTAGTGAGCAAAACGTTTATTCATTATTCATTACCTATTTACCTTAAGTGCCCGAGTAACCCGGCACTGGTGTGACAGCGCAATTTATGGCGCAGCGTAATTTTGCAAATTTCACAATCTTCCGGCAAAAAAAGTCAATGGCGAGTCTAATCTAGGTTGAACAACTTTCCTCCGGCCACAAATAAAGTCGGCGATATTATGGAAAACAGCCACCCTTTTAGCTTTATCCAGGAGGAAAAGTCCTGGTTATTCAAAAATAATACAAAAGGAAATTTTAGTAGGCAGTTGTCCGTCGTCCCGTCCGTCGGCATCTCAATTATGAAAACAAAAACAACAATTCCTTTAATCCGGATCAGTCTAAAATAAATTCCCGACTTATCATCGAATTCCCAATTTCGACGAGTGTTATTTTTAGATTGCAACATTCCGATACATGCCGATAGAAAACACTTTTAACAGGATTATGTATGTAACATTTCATTTCAACGAGAACGCGATCGCTGTGTATAAACCGTTAGGACTTTGAAATTGGTTCAACGATAAATAGCCGAGCGGTAATTGGATTGATTAACGAAATGTTTACATATTTATATATGCGCTCTGTACTTGAATTACGACTTTCTTTAAAAAAACTTCAACAGGTTTTGAGCGGCTACTCAATACTTCTTTGCAGCCGTGGATCTTTTGACCATCTCAATTTTCCGTCATTATGTGTGTACCTACTTATGTATATAAACAAGAACTGATTCAAGAAATCTTACTACGCAGTATTCTTTCGGAAAAGAAAAGTGCTTACTTTGTCCTAACGACAGTAACGACACACATTTATACGACCTATCTCAACAAAGTGGTCCAAGGGAGTCTGAAACAGTCATAAAAGGTCCTTTCGTTTGGGATGAGGTCAGGCGCTCGTTGCATGCCAATGGGGCACAATGAGAACCCACTTTAGGGAGCCACAGAGCCCACTATGGCTAGGAAAACTTTGAAATGACTCCTGAAAATGATGCGTAGTTAAGACGCCACATAATTAGTATAATTTATACGGTAACAAAAGTATTGATGCGCAAATTATTCTCACCAGATGCTGTTATGAAGTGACTCACTTTCGACACGTCTGTCACCGATTTTTAAACAATGTTCGTTTACCGTTCAAGGAGGTCTTATCGCGCGTTCAATATATTAGCGTCTTCGTTAAAATCAATGCTTTCTCTTTCTAACGCTTCTTTAATCGCAATTTAACGGGAATAAATCCCATCTGAAACAAGATATTCAATAGATATCCGGCATATAATTCCCACTGTTATCAGAGAACCGCATACAATTACGGAAGTAAAGTACTATCCTGGTTAGTCTACGTGTAGGTAGTATGATAACAATGTGCTACAGCGTTAAATAACAATGTTAGACGCTTTCGACGTCTAACCTTACCTATGTAATTTATACGAACGTCTCCAGTAATAACGCCCAGTACACACGTGTAGCGTACTCTAGAATTGTAAATAAACGGTTTACACTGTATTATTAACTGAAGACAATTAAAATCACGTATGAATGCGACCTTGCCAGCCCTTTGTCGTGGTTATGTAATCGGTAACGCTCGGTTACGTCGGGTAAATACTCAGATAGTCGGGTTGACATTGCTGCTGACTGTGGAACCATTCTGCCACTACTCTGATGTAACAAGACTGCTTTATGATGAGATTTACGTTTCCTGTCTGCTTGATGCGCACTGAAATTGCTGAAATCTTTGGAATTTTGTTTGAAATAAACCAAACGCCAAATTAGTAGAACAATACAATAAGTTATCTACTTAAATTGCTTTAATTTATATCATAGATTTATCTGATTCGAATGTACCTATCTCAATCTTTCCAGTGCCTGCAAATCGAAATACGAACCCCAAATGATATGGACCTACGAAAAATTTGATTTCTAAGTTGAATTTCTAATTACATTTCCCATTTGTCCATATCGTGTTCTGGCGAAAAAGGAAAGTCGAAATTCTAAACCTTACGCGTGAAAGCAGGGGCCTTTAGTGTGCTTATAGTGCTGACAGCACACTTCGAGCGTCGGTAGGTATATACGGTTTGAAGTATATACTTCAAACCCTATTGGCTGTGTCACCTATGGACAGGTTAATGCCTTGTGCTCAAGCAGAGGAGCCGCATCTTACTTAACCTAATTTTGAACGGACCGGCGCAGCGGGAACTGAAATTTCATACCGACGGTAGTGGATTAAAATTAATTCACTCGTGTTTGCTTTGGTAATTTTATCACGATACCGTAAACGAGATAATTATTACACTATATACGAGTACGTACGTTTAACTTACATAAATACGTCCACATTTACAGGAATGTCCAGTAAATATAGGATAGGCTTACATGACTGGTTGGATAGGTCATTTTAAGTAGAGACCAGAAATTATTACGTGTGGTACATTAGGTACTATATAATCTTTGAGATTTGATCGCGTAAAAGGCAAGTTTTATTTAGCTGAACTTTCTCATGATCTCTCTTCATGCACAAATATGAAGACTTCAAAATGATATTTTCCGCTTACAATTTGAATGAAAATCGCGAAAGTTTCAATTAACACGAACACAGCGCACGCTAACGACTGTCAGAATTGCTTCGGCGCCGTCCAAATGTCCTGACCTTTACACTGGTCGATGAACTCCGGTGTAACACGGCAATTGGCAGCGTAGGCGCATCGATCAGTCGCAGATCTTGTGAGATGCCACAGATGTATGGGTTCTTTAAGGCGGATCTGATCTATGGTGTCATTGGTGTCTGTGATTATGAGTATTAAGAAAGTGGCTTATGAAACGAAGGGATATTTAATTTGTTCTGCTCATCCCCGAGCACATGGTGGTGGTTGTTGGTTGTGGTCGCGGGTGAACAAAAGAATTGTCTTTAGTTCATGAATATGGATCTCCGGGAAGTAACGCCAGATTCAATTAATTATTTGGAATGGATATTGTTTGAGTAACGATTGTTCCATGCCACTTAATTGTTTTGTATGAGGCACTAAATAGCTTGCTCGAAAAGGAGACCCTTCACCCCTTACCTAAGTACTCGCTAGCCTGTAATTTTCCTCCTCTTTTCTCCAAGCCGTAATATTTGTGGACTCTACCACGATTCTATACGGCTTAGAAAAGGTATAATTTTCATACCTGTCGAAATTCTCAGAACTGGGCTTCTTCTTGAAGGACTGGGTCACTGAATGGCTGGAACTGAGACACGATACGCTCATAATACAACAGAATATAAAGAAACTTCTAATTAAGAAAACAGCAAACATAAGCATGAATAATCTACATAAGTGGATAAAGCATAATGCTAGCATGTTACGACACGGAATGGAAAAACGTGTAAGAACCGACACCTCGCTATTAAATCATACTCTGTTATTGTCACTTGTTTCCTATAATTTCTCAGAAAAAAGACGCATATAGGTATAATGATGTACTCGTTTCACTACTTATTTACCAATGAAACCAATTTTGGGCACCTTTGAAAAGTACTTACTTACATGCATAAGAAATTCCATTTGTTTTTTATTGTTTTCATTCGGCTCAAAGCCTCTAAGATCTGAAAAGGAGTCATTAGTTTAACTAATTTACTGGCAGCGACATTTTCACGGTCGGATTTAATTTGAATTACTTACTTTAAGGCAAACTTGGAACTTCGAGGAACTTCACCCCGCATTCCACCCTCGTTACAAGGTATGCATTCAAATGCCTGGGGCCCGCTTCCGCATTTCAAATAGCTTTCAGCAACACCTGTCCAATTTCCATTTCAATTTACTTACAATAAAATCTGATTAAGAACGAGCGTTACAAAGATAGAGCCATAGAAATCTGGCATGCCATGCCATGTAAACTTAATGATATGATGACCTACAATTACGCATACCTAATATGTTTTTTTTTGCACCACAAAATGTCTGTTATAAATATACAAAATTAGCTATTCAGTTTCCCACTCGGTGTAATTTTGAGCTCATTGTCTTGATATTTAGCAATTAAATGTGACCGGCAACAGAATGTGTCTGTGCAATTGTGCTACTTTTTAGACTGCATTGGAGAAAACACGATGTACCTAGGAATCTTGTCTGATCGATGCGGTAATTAACGGACTCTTTTAAATAGTCAGACAAAACTCGTCACAGCTATTCACGCAAAAAATCGTTGGTTGAAACAAAAATTTCCTTCAAAATCATTCAGTTCAAAGACACCGACTGAACATTTAACAAACCGATGATGTACATAAAAGTGTCAACCAGTCATCTTGTATAAATACTATCAGATCATTCAGAACATGTCTACGTAGGAAGCTTATTGTCCATGTGAAAGCTCTATTGTCCGGGTGATGCATGCGGTCACGGTCAATGTAAAAGTGGTTACAATTAATGTTAGAGAGCATATTAACAGAATATTTAGGCCAGTAACGACGTAAATATACCCTCTGGCTAAATGATTAAGATCAAGAGCTTGCTGTTGTTTTCATTGTTCTCCATTTGGTTTGTCAAAGCAAATGGACTCGGCGCAAATTGGCAAATGCACGAAAAATTAACTAATAATTAGTGCAATTTACAGCCACTTTAAGAACTATGTTCTGGGTTTTTGGACAGATGTGAACAAGTGACTCAACCGTGATACTTAATTTTATTAAGCTTAGCCTGAGAAGATCTCATCTTTTAAAAACTAGATGCATTTTTGCGGCAATTACTACTTAACAGACATTTTTTTTTATGCCGAACTAAGTATCTGTGAAAAGATTACATGAAACCATTAAACGTATTATAAAGGTATAGAAGCGCAATTTTAAGAAAATGCGGGGCCTGTACTCAAGTTGGTGACTTTTTTTTTCTAGAATTTTAATTAAAGTTCCACCAGCGAGCAGCTCCATTGTTTCATTTAAATTGTTGGTTATTTTTGCCATAAAATATTACTCGTATGTGTTATGGACTTAATTAATTCAGCGACTTAGGGAGAAAAAAATTGAATTTGCATTGTATCGCTTCTCTTGTCTACCTCTGGCATCCGTAACAGATAAAGACACGTCGTAATTCTTCCAGAAGCCGAGTGCGATGGCTGCGGCGAGGCGGACGAGGGCCGCAACGTGTCGGAGCTCCTCCTCCCGCAGTTTGCCCTGGCCACCGGAGGCCTGGCGCGGGACCACCGCCCGCTCATCACTTTCCCGGACAACAACAACTTTCACCTGCTCACCGCGCCCGAGTACCGCCGGCTTCTGCTCTACCTCACTTCAGTCCCCTCGTGAGTACCTCAGTCCCCTTGTCAATACCTCAGTCCCTTCGTTAGTACATCAGTCCCCTTGATAGTACATCAGCAACCGCGTGGGTACCTCAGTCTTGCCACTGGGGGCTGCGACAACCGCCTTCTCATCACAGCTTCGAACAACAACAAACCTGCTCTAGTTTATACAATGAGATGTTGGATGCTTATCGATACGTACGTTACGAACAGTTAGAGGTTTTTATCAGGTACCTATCTATAAATGAAGAGTGTGATCTTTATGACATATTTTGATTATGATTATTGTCTTATTATATGCGTGATGAAATTACCTAGGGAATTAATACCGGCCTCACAGAGTAAACCGCAGCCAGGTCTATTACTGCGTGACACAAGTCCTTACCAAACTAGGACACATTTTACAAACTAATCATATTAATCTTTTGTTAAAGTTTCATAGGAGCTAACAAATTATTTGCTCTAATTACAGGTTGTTAGAAGCAGACATGGGTTTCCACATAATAATAGATCGAAGAAAGGACAGATGGAACTCCGTTAAAACAGTACTAATAAGGATATCCGTGAGTATTATTCCAGCGCGACCTTGCAATTCACGTGTGTACACAATCAAATCAAATCCAACGACTTAATCGAATAAAGCTCGGGCCTTTTTCCGATCAATCCGGATTTATTTTAGTGTGGCGGCTTAATCGAAATCATAAAAGGAGATGCCAGCCACAATCTAGAACGAGACATAGATACGAAGCTTTAACCGAACAACCCAGCGACCCCAATAACATCAGAACTGTCTAACGAAACTTTTAAATAGGCTTCGTAGTGGCCATATGAACTTAAACATGCACAATTTTGCCTTCTTATAGTTAGTTTTAGTATCAGCTGAACAAAAATCTCGCTGTACATTGATTTCCTGAAAAATATTTGGTGAAAGTGAAATAATTAACGTTACGAATTCCTAAGATTCAACAATTAAAGTCTTCTTTATCTTTCTTCCAGGAGTTTTTCCCCGGCATCATCCACACAGTGTTCGTGCTGCGTCCAGCGAGTTTCCTCCAGAAGGCGTTGTCCGAAGTCAGCAGCAAGCTGTTTAAGGAGGAGTTCCGGTTTCGAGTGCTGGTGTGTTCGTCTGTGGACGAACTGTACGAGCATTTTGACAGGTCACAGTTGACGAGTGATCTTGGAGGGGACTTACAGTACTCGCATGCTGAGTGGATACAACAGAGGATCGTGAGTTTCTTTTACTACTCTTCTACCGTTACGTGGGTTCCTTACGCCAAGTATACTGGCGAAAAAGAACACATGAAACCAAAAACTGAAAGGGTCCATTTTCTATACAGGTATTATTGTGCAGGCACTGCAAAAGTATGCGATGTTATTATTTCACATACCGAAATTATCTGTGTTAGTAGAGACGTGGTAGAGACAATCAATTTCAACATTGTATTTGAGCCGATCGCCAAAGTACGAAATGTTCAATTAATCACGATTTATATAAAAGTTGTTGCCTTTTAAATCGTATAAAATACGTATGTTCCAGGCCCTGGAAATGTTCTCAACGCTAATGAAAGATATATCGAGCAAGCTGGACGACTTTATGCACGAAATAGTGGATTGCGACATGGGGAACGATCCGACACAAACCAAAGAATTATTAGACTGTCAGGAAACTAGGTCAGTGGCTGTTCTATTAGTTTTACTAACAACATGTCCTGTCTTCGCTTTCGTGTTTTAATTTGATTTGTTACGGGTTTTTATGCACCCAAATTGGCCTTTTAACGTAGCTTTAAGGGTCTTACATTTACTTGTTGTAAGACTTGTAAGTACTTACACGTAACGTAATTACAGAAGCTTCAACCTTTAACCTTTAATTTACCTTTTAAGTCAAGAAGCTACGAGTTAGAGGGTATTTTTTGTAATTTTTACTTAGAATTGTTTTTTTTTCTGCTAAATGCGAAATACCTACGACTCTTGGGTAATTTAGACAGGTATACTGGACGTAACTTGGAACTTAGTTAAATTTTTACGCTCTCTCTAAATAAATGATTAGTGGTTAAATTTGATGAGCATGTTTGTTTGTTTACACTTCAGATATAAATCACTGAAAACGGAGTTGTTGTCAGCGACTACGCAGGGCGAGGAGCTACTGACGCAGATGAGAAAACCAAATCTAACATATATTATTAATATTATAAGTCACGTTGCCGCTGTTGAGAGGTGAGTTAAATCACAGCAGTGTAACATTATGTGATGGTTAAAGTTAATTTTGCTGGCTGTTTGCTTTGCCGCATCCGCCAAGTTTTTATAACTACACCTTTGTGAAAAATTAGAGATTAAATATGAATATTCGGTGAATATTCTAAGAAAATGGTGTAAAATTGCCCTTGATGTAGTTCAAAGTTATTTAACTTAGCTCTTATAGTAGATGGCATTGGCAATAGCTAGAAACACAGGCCATAGGCACAGTCAAAACCCGAATCATAAGTCGGCATTGCATTAACTGTGCTTTCTTCTTTTACAGGCTACTAGTACAACTAGAAGAGACTGAAAAACAATTTGACAACTTTTGGCAAAAACATTCCACAAAATTAAACCACTGGCTACAATTTAGGACATTTTTATTAAATTTTAAACAAATGCAGGTAATTATTATCCTTATTTACTAATTTCAAATTATCATACCTTATACTAATGGGGCAATGGCCTGAATGTAAAACTCGACTGAGGTTTTTTTCGATTGCGGAAGTCAAACATAGGCGTCTTAGGAGTAGGCATTCGGTGGGAATCGTCTGTGTCCTTTGCAGGCCGAAACACAAAGTCTCCTGACGTAGCCCTGTTGCCGACCAAATCCGAAATGTCCATGCACTGCCCCTGATTACTACTACTCCTCTCAAAATTATCCACACGAATGTCTTTCCTCTTCTGAGCTTCCAACTGAAACGTTAGCTTTTGAATTTTCCGCGTCTTATCCTCCAAAGAAGCGGTCAACTCTTCGGCATGTTTCCTTTTCTTATTGTACTCTGCTTGTAATGTTGAAATCTTACGTTTGCACGTCTCCAATTCCGCCTTTAATTTCTGCATGTTTAAAGTATTTATCTCTTCCAGACACTGAAGTTTATCTCTTGTATGTTTTGCCAAACTTTCCTGGTACAGCGTCTCTTGTTCTACTTGATATGACCAAAAGGACATCGCTCTCATAGCTACATCCATGATAGTGTCAGGCTTCATTCCTGCCAATACAATTGATTTAAAAGTCTCCGAGGGTCGCAAATCGGCTTGAATTACGTCGAATTTGTTCCGCAGTTCGCTACCGCACGCCGGGCAAATCAAAGTATTGTCAATATTTCGCTTGAACTCAGTTTTTCCGTGTTCAACGCAAAATGCGTGAGAACATGTCGTTACCCAAGCTTGATTTGATAATAATTTTCGACATTTTCGAAAATTACACACTATGTCGAGGGTCATTTTTGATGTGATTAATGAATTTCCGTAATTTTTAATTACTAACTTACTCTAATCTTAATTTCAGAATTTTTCTAACATGTAAACATAATAATAGATTTGAGGTTACCTATGTCAAGTGTCAATTTTCTTCTTCTTTTTGATCTTTACCTAATGGCTTTCATTGGGAAAGATTTCGGGCGAAAGTTGACAGTTACATTTAAATAAGTTCTTTTTCGGCCACATTTTATTCGTATTAAAAATTATTCACGGCAAGTTACGATTTTTGCAGCTCTATTGAAAACTCTACCTTTTATTGTTTTTAAAATCGTGTGACTAAGATCCTAATTTTATTTGTGCCGAAAACAGGTTTAAAAAAAAATCTTCATTGTAAATGTTTATTTTCTTCAGGCTACTTTAGATAATCATCTAAAGGCGGCGTGTGACATGACTGAGGTTGGTGAGACTGCGAGTAGAGTGGAAAGTCTCATACAAGATGCGAACGACTTCGAGAAACTTTGCAACTGTGATCTCGAAACTGCTGCTTCGGTTATTGACGATGGTAAGATCCTTGCGACCTGTGCTTGCAAGATAGGTAGGCACTATTAATGTGCAGTACGAGTATAACACTTTTATGGGCTCTTATAGTCCTGTAACTAATGTCATCATTATCATCACCAGCCGTTTATACGTCCCACTGCTGGGCACAGGTCTCCTCTCAGATTGAGAGGGCTTGGGCTACAGTTCCCACGCGGGCCCAGTGCGGATTGGGAACTTCACACACATCATGGAATTGCTTCACAGGAGTGTGCAGGTTTCCTCACGATGTTTCCCTTCACCGAAAAGCTCATGATAAATTACAAATGTAATTCCGCACATAAATTTCTAAAAACTCAGAGATGCGAGCCGGGGATTCGAACCCACGATCCTCTGCTTGAGAAGCTATAGGTCAAACCACTAGGCTATCGTGGCTATACCACTATATGTAATTGAACATAATAAAGGATATATTTACCTTAGAATGGGTAACCAACTAAGGTACATGTAATTCAAGAATTACCTGGCACTTGAGTCTAGCACGTGCGCCGCTTTACAGCTTTTTGCCCAGTTCATTCTTTAAGTAGGTATTTACTGCCTCTCCCGGTAAAACTGGCATGCGCTCAGCTATTTTCACTTAGGCAAGGCAGTAAGTTAAGGCAATAGTCGCAATGTCAGAATCGTAGGAAACGGGAAGATGTAGTCTCTTTAATAGTAGATAAGCATGTTCTAAGATTGATTGTGTAATTTCCTTACAGGGGAGAAATTAATGCAGGACCCGCTAAGCTCTGTGGACCACATAGAGTCAAAATGCGAAGAGCTGCGGCGAACCAGCGCGCTTCTGTTAGACAAGATACAGAAGAGAAACACGTTGCTCAACAAAGCGAGGGAACTCATGGACAGGATAGACAAGGTCAGAGAATCCCACTGAATATAAAAAAAAGTTTAAAAAAGTAAAAAAAAAATATCATCTCGGACTGGCAGATCTCCTTTAATATTTTATTACATAATTATTTTATTTATTTATTTGGCGGTCTGATGACATGACGTGGCATGAATCAAATTAACACATTTTATTTTTTACCCTTTGGACGTTTTTTTTGTGTCGGGGGTTATTTTTAATTTTGTACTTTCATATAATTATAATTTATTACCCTCACTATCGATCTGTCTAACAATGACTCATTGAGAACATTGTAATAAGCCCAAACACGCTGTATCTTTTTTTTGACGACGTGTGGCGACGACGTGGCGGTTATATGGGACTCACCTCCCACTTCCCTCCATAAAGGGGGAAGGGGGAGGCGCATACCTAAACACGCTACATCTGCTGTAATTTGCTGAGGAGTTGGGTATCCCGCAACTTGATGCTGCAGTACCATGTCATCGAAATACCACCAAAGTGACAGTAGGTACACCAATTTCAAATCAATCAGGCACCGTAAAACATTGAGAAAGATCTTTACTGGTTAGGACGTCAACCGTTCTGAAGACCGATCAAACTATTTATTTACCACTTGTGCCTGTTTAAATTTCCTGTTGTTACAGGCGAACAACTGGTGCGCGTCAGGCGTAGAGATCCTGGCTGGCGAGGGCGGGCTGTTGGCAGTGGACAAGCTGCTCGAAGACGCGTGTGGCTTCGGCCTCAGCGCGCCCGAGCACTTCCGCGAGGCGCTGCTGCAGTCCGCCACGCAGGAGACGCGGGCGCTCGTCACGCAGGTACGACGGGATGACTACTCATAATCTCCACACTTTGACATGGCTTTAGCCATAGGCTTAAGCTTATGGACATGCCCTTTTCGGTAGGTACTCCATTTTTGACGACAGTCCAATGGTAATGAAAAAATAATGGCGCGCCACAGGCGACAACAGACTCGCGGGCGAGTGGCCTTGTAGCCAGCGCTGACGAGCTTGCTCCCCCATTTCTGGGTGTTGAAAATGTTCCCGTCTGGCATATCCTTATAAATACTATATATGCTCCTTGTTGGCAACTCTAACCCTTGGCACGGTTGATGCGGCTGTGTGCTGATAGTGATTTGCGTCACCTAAGGTCAGGAATCAGGATTAGGAGTAGTGCACACATGAAGAAGTATTCATGACGATGACGCTTTGTAGAAGTATCAGAACGCGCCTAGAGTTGCTTGGCGCTCGGCTACGATGCCATGACATGTCAAGTGTTGACGGTTCATTAAAATGCACCTTGTTTATCCGCTGCTAAAGGTATCCACTCAACCTTGTTGCGAAACCTCAGATTTTCGCGTCTTTTCATGAGAAAGCTGACAGGAGGCATACCATTAACGTTAGTCTGGACCAGAGGAATTGCTATCTAATCGCTTTACACTCTCAGGTGGCCCAGCGAGTGGAGGACGTATGGCTGATGGCGACGGTGAAACGAGCCACTCTGCAGCGCGCGGCGGCCAAGCCGGCCAGGCCTGTGCAGTCCGTCCCGCCGCAGACCGTGCCTGCCAGCCTCAACACGCAGGTAAGCAGCGGGCTGCCAGCCGCAAACACTGCCTGTAGCTGATTGACAGAACCTTAGACCAGGAAAGGAATGGAGATGTTAACGCGCGATTTCCCCTCTGCCAAATCTCTAACATTGTCTGATCAAAATTATCAGGGTCTGTTGATTGTGTGCGTGTTTTTGGCATTTGTGTGATAGTTTTGTTTTAGTGTGCGTTTGTAGGTACGTAACAAATTTTGACAGGAGCGTAGACGTGTGCTGTACGTGTGTGTTCCTCGTCCCCCTCAAAAAGTGGCAGAAAAATTGTAGTGCATAGATAAGCCAAAGGCGCCTCCGCCTCCCGTCTGTCTGCTTTATGGACAGAACGAACGCGAAGCCCGAGCGAAGTTCGTCTTTGTACATTTTGCCTGTTCTCCTCTACAAGTGGTATTTCTCAACCGATTCTCGTAAAATTTTGTGAGCAGTTTTGAAATTTTCTCTGGTAAAAAAACAGCTAGTCAATAAGGAAATAAGTTAGACCTAACAAAATCCCTCGATTGCAATATTTGAAGGACTCTACTGGTTGTGAAAGATTTTTCTAGAATTATTGTAGAATATAATGGGAACACATTCAAAGTCAACGTGGCGAACTACTTACTTATGTTTTTTTTTAAACGAAGTTCACGTGGACATACATTAGGATGTACATAGGTAATATATTTATTGAATAGTTAATGTAGAAAACGATATTATTAGCTATTATTGGTAAAGGGCATTGTACCTGCTTCATACGCTTCAAAACGAAGTTCTGTTCGTATCGCATAATGGATTCCAATACGTTTTACAATTACAGTAGGTATTAACTCGTAAAACCTTATCGTAAATCTAATCATCCTATCTCCTTCTCAAGGAGCTAGATCTTGTGCGTCCACTTTCTGCGTGTGCAA
Source organism: Clepsis dumicolana (assembly GCA_963691665.1). Classification (NCBI taxonomy): domain Eukaryota; kingdom Metazoa; phylum Arthropoda; class Insecta; order Lepidoptera; family Tortricidae; genus Clepsis; species Clepsis dumicolana. The sequence continues at coordinate 14,259,056 of OY829508.1, forward strand.
CTCTATTAGCATACAAGTGCGCATTGCCCCGTCGCGCATGACTTGAATATAAAGTACCTACTACATTTTGGTGTGATTGAAAGTTGTCTACAATTTTCGATATGAAGAAAATGAAAATTTCTTTAATTTACCAACTGACAGAAGTCTAATTTTCTTGTCTGATACATTTTTCTTTACAATATTTTGTTTATTTTCACTTGTCCCGTGTCAGCCTGGCTGTTTGCATGTGTGTAGTCAAATCTTGCAAGAAAATGTTTACCCCCTCCGAGTGCTCGGATTGACTTGAAATTTGATATGGATATGTGGATTGGATGTCAATGCAAGTCAACGAAAAGTATATAGTAAAGCAAAATAGGTAAATCTATACCTATAAAACAGTACCGTGACTGACTGACTGACTGACAGACAACGCACAGCCTAAACCACTGGACCTAGAGGCTTGAAATTTGGCAAACATATACCTTGAGTATCCTAGAGGTGCACTAAGAAGGGATTTTTTCGAAATTCCCACGGGATAGGGAATAAATGGGATTTATATTTTCGCATCAAAGTGGCTCTATCACAGTAACTATAATTATTAGACATTTCAAATTTGGCATGCAATTAGGTAACAATAACAGCTAAAAACGGTTTTCAGGATTTTCCGAAATTCTCACGGGATAAAGACCAAATAGCATTTACTGACCAGCGGATATAGAGGACACTCCAGCCTAAACTACTGGTGCTAGAGACCTGAAATTTGTAATACATGTACTTAGAGTATCATAGAGGTGCTCTAAAGAAGGATTTTCTGAAATTCTCGTGGGATAGAGAAATATCTTAACTTTGTTTCTTTGTTTGTATTAGGTAATCTCTGAAACTTTCACCAACAGAAAGCTACACTATCCCTGATTGACATGGGCTACTTTTTCTCCGGGAGAACGCAAAATTCCCGCGGGATAGAAACAAGTGAATTCAATTACGGTATAAAAGTAGCCTATGTCAATCAGAAACAGAGTAGCTTTCTATTAATGAAAACATTTTTTTGATTGGTCTAAATGCAAAATTCACCTATTTCTATCCAACGGGAATTTTGCTTTTTCCCGAGGAAAAAGTAGTCAGTCAAGAACTGTATCTAGCTTTCTATCAGTGAAAGTTTTTTTGTAAAATCGATCTAAAGCGTTAAAATTCCCGCGGAATAGAAATAAGTGAATTCAACTTCAGTGACGCCATAAAAGGGATATAAGCACTAACCACTACGCCACCGGAAGGATAGAGGGGGGGGGGGGCTCGGGGGGCGAATCCCCCCGCCATAAAAGGACACAAATAGCACTCTTCCCTCCAAGCTATTTATAACTAGCAAACCACTACGCCGCCGGAAGGAAAGAGGGGGGGGGGGTTCGGGGGGCGCAGCCCCCCGCCATGAAAACGGCACAAAGAATACTTTTTCTTCCAAGGCATTGATAAATAGCAAGCCACTACGCCACTGGAAGGAAAAAGTGGGGCTCGGGGGGCACAGCCCCCCGCCATAAAAAGGACTCTAAAGAGTAGTCTTTGTTTCAAGCCATTGATAAGTAGCGAACCAATACTCCGTTGGCAGGAAAGAGGGGAGCTCGGGGGGCGCAGCCCTCCGCCATAAAAACTACACAAACACTGCTTCTTCCTCCAAGCCATTTATAAGTAGCAAACCACTACGCCACCGGAAGAAAAAAGGAGGGCTCGGGGGGCGCAGCCCCCCTCCATAAAAAGGCCATAAACAGCACTCTTTCCTCCAAGCTATTTATACGTAGCAAACCACTACGCCGCCGGAAGGAAAGAGGGGGGGGGGGGTTCGGGGGGCTCAGCCCCCCGCCATAAAAACGACACAAATAGTACTCTTTCTTCCAAGCCATTGATAAGTAGTAAATCACTACGCCGACAGATGGAAGGGGGGGCTCGGGGGGCGCAGCCCCCCGCCATAAAAAGAACACAAACACTACTTCCTCCTCCAAGCCATTTATGAGTAGCAAACCACTGTGCCACCGGAAAGAAGAAGGGGGCTCGGGGGGCACGGCCCTCCGACATAAAAAGGACAGAAATAGTACTCTTTCCTCCAAGCTTTTTATTAGTAGCAAACCACTACGCCACCGAAAGAAAAGAGGGGGGTTCGAGGGGCGCAGCCCCCCGCCAAAAAGCACACAAACACCACTGTTTAAAAATTAATAATAATTATTATTATACAATGCTAGAAGATATTACCTATGCATATCGCATTGTAATGTGTACCAACGGGGAAAAAAACACCCAAATGTCTTACATAAATCTACGACAACTGAGGCCCGAGTACGAATATTCGAATTCTGCGTAACGTAATCGAGTGTTACTAGGTCTGTAACGTTATCGAGAAACTTTTATGACGTTTGGAACAACGAGAGCGTATTTGGAACTAAAATTTTGTGTGAGGTTTCTCGATTTCGATACGATAACGTAACGTTACGCAGGTTTCGAAAACTCGTACTCGGCCTACTGAGCTATAGGTATTTGAGCTACAGCAAATAAATGATAGGCAGGTAAAGTCAGGAAATGGCGACACACATCTCGACACCAATGCGAAATCCCCGACAGCTTTCTTACCATTAGTATGTACAGATTAATGGCAGACGGTATATTGATGAATGATTGAAGAAACTATGACTTTGGGCTGCACTCACCAGTGATTTAGCACTACGAAAGTTACGGCATCCGTCAACTGCTTTGCCATCAACAAGTAGACATGTGATGGACTATAATAATTAATAATGGTCGCGTTCATTTGTTTTAGACAGGTCTGTTGCGATCAATTGAATGGAAGGAATATTGATTTTGAATTGCTCTCTAAGTGTTCCAGGATTTTTCTTAGGTTTAGTTATCAAATATTATGCCAGATAGAGAGAAACAACGTGTTTGATTATATGCTTGCAATATTACTACTTAGGTACCTAGGCTTTTTCGACTAAAATAAATACTATAGGTATAACGCTGTAGATTTAACATTTGATGTTAGAAAATAAATCTGGCTTGATCGATCTCAGGGCAGTTACGCGTTTATAAAGACTTGCCTAAATGTTGTGACCAAATTAATTGAATAGAAAACTAACTTTTTGTATTATTTATTTTACGGTCATCCTGTTCGAAATCGTTTTTCACAAATTTCGAACTGATGCGTAAATATACAGAAAAACCAAAAAAAAAAAAAACTCGAATAGGGGTTCGAACCCAAACCTTTACCATACCGTGGTAACGCGCTAATCCAATTACGCTATTCGAGCAATTAATAAACCAGCCTTTAAACCATAGCATTAACTTACCATTGACGCAATTTCACTCGACCTTAGTTCATGTTAAAAGTAGACTCGATCTCTTTCAAAACAAAAGCTACGCGATGAACCGTCAACAAAATGACAAATTAGGTACTTACTACTTACAAAAGAAAGCAAAGGTCGACAACACGTTACCACAATTACGACATGCAATGAACTATGCTAAAGTACGGATCTCTGCGTATAATAGTAATCGCGAACACTGTAATCTGTTAGAAAGCGGAGGTCGCATGCGCGGTGTCAACGAGACTTTCATACCATACGAGTGGCCACATTGTGAGTGCTTTCTACTCATAATTTTAGGACTGTTGGGCCCTTAACTGTTCCATATCTAGCTTGGTACAATGGTGTGATGGTTATTGGGGCTGTAATTGTCTTCACGTGCGTTTGTGGAGATCGGTTCTGGTTTCTTGTACGCTTTGATTGGATCGTTAACGTTTCTTTACTACCTACCATTGATGTTATTCTCATCCCATCATCACAATCTATGGTCAGCCTCAATGACAAGCCGCTTTCTGAGGTTTCCGCATAATACAGTATGATTTCGATTTTGTTTTTTTGTTAGGATTATCATGCCTAAAGTGTCTGCCTCTTCTTTAAGCTATCATTGTAGTACCTACTTAAAATATAACTCTCGACGATGAAACAAGCGTGAATTCGACGCTGACACTATAGACTTCCCACAAGGGTTTTAGTTTTATTCTCGTAAGTTGTTCATGGCTGTTTGAGCGACGAACATGTGAGAGTATACAGTACCCAGTACCCGGTGTCTCAAGTCCAGTATAGACGATGTCCCTAAACACGTAAATCAATGAAAATCATACAAGTGTCCTTCATATGCGTGAGGAGAGGTTAAAAAATTACAATGTGCGCGCCTCCTCATCAACTTCCATACTTTTCCTTTTCCACAACTTTGATAAAGTCCAAACGATGCATATTATATAGATTGCGGTGTCTTCAAAAGAACCGGATGCGTTAAAGACCTTGCTTAAAACATTTATAACGATCTCAAAAGATTTGGAATAGCGTGAAATTAAAGCACACTACACGAAAGCACAAGAGCACGCGATGGAATTACCTAAAAAAGCGGAAAATTTAAATAAAAACGCGTCGTAAGTGGCAGAAGTGGATCAAGGGACCATTTCCCGGCGGGATCAATTTCCTCGGGAAAGGACATTTTGGACCGCGACCCGCAGCTAACCTGATTTTGGGGTTATGATGCGTGTAAAGAATTTTCTACATCTACACTGCCTTATAAAAAAAAAAACCTTCGAGGTTTTCACTTTATATTTAGACTTACTAGCTGTTGCCCGTGACTTCGTCTGCGTGGATTTCGGTTATCGCTATCCCGCGGGAACTATATAATTTTCCCGAATAAAAAGTAGCCTGTTATTCCTCAATATTCAAATTATCTTCTTACCAAATTTCATCTAGATTGGTGCAGCGGTTTTCCCGTGAAGAGGTAACAAACAGACAGACAGAGAGACAGAGTTACTTTCGCATTTATAATATTAGTTAGGATTAGGATTAGGATTTGGATAGCAAATAGGATCATTTATTTTCAACGCGTTTTGTTATCCTAAATGCTTCGGCGTGAGTACAGTGCAACTTTGCGACTGCCATGTCCTGATGGCCTAGTGTAATCGCCGACCAGGCCAAGAAATACGTCTCGATCGCGTTCGCGTTTAACAATTCTCATACTATTTGACACTTTAACGCAAACGCGATCGAGACGTATTTTGTGCTTTTTGATTACACTAAGGGCACTGAGCGCCTAGAGTAATCGCCGACCAGGCCAAGAAATACGTCTCGATCGCGTTCGCGTTTAACAATTCTCATACTATTTGACACTTTAACGCAAACGCGATCGAGACGTATTTTGTGCTTTTTGATTACACTAAGGGCACTGAGCGCCTAGAGTAATCGCCGACCAGGCCAAGAAATACGTCTCGATCGCGTTCGCGTTTAACAATTCTCATACTATTTGACACTTTAACGCAAACGCGATCGAGACGTATTTTGTGCTTTTTGATTACACTAAGGGCACTGAGCGCCTAGTGTAATCAACGACCAAAAATACGTCACGATCGCGTTCGCGTTTATGTCTGAATTACTATGGGCAAATTACTAGTGGCACGTACCGACAACAAACAATTCTCATAGGTACTATGTATTTGACACTTGAACGCAAACGCGTTCGAGACGTATTTTATTGGTCGTCGATTACGCTATAGGCGCGTTTGCGTTAAAGTGTCAAATACTATTTTATATAAACATTAGGATGGATCCACTGCCTTTACCTTAGTAAAAGTAAAGACGTTTATGACGATAATGTGACGTTGTCAAACTAAAAATTGTTAGAGATTTTTTCTTTTCGTAAAAAAGGTAAAGGCATTTCATCCATTAATTTGTAGCATTTGTAATATTGTTCTTTTTATTTCATTGTCTTGTATTTCATGTAGTTAACAAATTATTAAATGTTTATAAATATGTCGCTGTGTTCAGGAGGCGAATCTCTTCCGATGCCTATATTAATTTTCAGGTGTCAGAAAAATAAAATGTTATCAATTAATTGCCACCTGTCGCCACGCTATTTTCCCTGATTAATATGAAAAAGTGTTGTTTGCTAATTAATGCTTTTACAATAAATACAGTATAGTAAAGTATAGTAACATTGATTACTAAAATTTACCATGATTTACTTAATAAATTATTTTTCATGGAAAATTGACACAATTTTGTAATTAGAGAAAAAAAAGATTTTTAGATAATATGACGTAGTTGATCAGATACGTATTATATTATTAAGCAACGTGTAACCACTTACTGCAGTGAGTTTGAATCTAGTTCACATCGTTTAATCATTGCTTAAAATAGTTATCCTCTTGCTCAAGCCTAGCATTTTGTTTAGGTGGCATTAATTCCTTCTAAATATTTGTAACCAGTCTTCGATTTATAGTCTACAAGCATTTTAATGCAAGCCATTATTTAATTTCACTTCTTAGAGTTTGTTTAAAATTTTGCAAGCGAATTTCAACCCAATCGTAGTGGTCGGATTGATTTGAAATTTGATAGGTATGATTAAACGGTAATAATGCAATTTTAAAGTAGGAAATGACGAAAAAAAATTAAAATAAAAAATAGTTAGTTGATGCAACTTGTGACCAAAGGGCTGGCAGTTTTCTCTCTCAAAGAATCAGCATCGCTATTCAGCGAGGCAACGCTGCCAGCCTTTTGGGCACTATGCCACGGGGGCCTTATTTAGATTTAATTTAGTTTTAAGTTGTAGTTTATTTAGTTTAAGCTTAGATTTAATGTCATTGTAAATTGCTTTTATTATGTAAAAATAAGTTGGTTTTTAAATGAGTGCGTAATTACAATGACTCGACCCCTAACTACTTGGCAGCTGGGAAAAATAAGGAAGTTCATTACTTACTAGGTTTTGTAAATATTATTTGATAAGTTTTATTGGCCTATAAGTATTTGATGTCTGTTTGAACGGGCGGTGTGATATTTCAAACGGTCGACGAAATCGTAGGATTAGTTGGAATTAAATAAGTATTTAGGACAGCAGTTGTACTAAATATCGTATTACTGTTTAACCACTTTATTTATCGGTAGCTTCGATTTGTGATTGCGTTTACGAAAGTCGATTATGAAGCTTCCGTGGCATAGTTATTGTTGTCTTAATAAACAGCATTTTTACCGTAAGGGGAGTCGAGGAAATTAATTCCTGACCCACTATAGAACATTTTCATAGTAAACGTCATAACGATTTTCCTTGTCAAGCTATGCGATGTCACTTAAGATATTAATAATCTAAACGAGCGGCCAAGATACGCAAATAGGTAAATTAAGATTTCGGGATTCTACGATTGTTAGGGGCGTGTTCAAATATGCCCTTCTTCTTATCGTGGACTCACTCTTAGATTCGATACTCACATAATTTAGTACCGCCATGACTTAAACTAATATTTGTGTGTATTTTTTTTTATCTAATATTTTAACGAGCCTTTTATGTTTGTTTATACTTTAAGTAAAATCTTGTATATTAAATTTGACAGCAGTAAAATCAGCAGCAGCAGCAGCAGTCTTGCAGTGCTCGGGATGACTTAAAATTGAAGATTGGATGACAATTCAAAAGGACATTCAACAAAAACTCAATTTAAGTTCAGAAGGACCTTCTTACCTACCTACATTCATTTGTTTAGATCACGTCATCGACGCTCTATCCAAGAGCAAATCCCTAGGTTTTTCATTCCACATGAGAAGTAATGTACTACTTATCAATGAGGCCAATGTACTGAACTGACCAAGTAATATGCGTAGCAAATTATTCTGCATACCAAAAGGAAACAGTCGTGAGGCTGTCGCACCTCGTAATTATCCTAAGGTCGCCTGCATCCGTGCGAGAGGTCAACCAAGTTAATAAACGCACACGGCGAAGGGCCTTTAGTCATTGCCATAGAGTAAATTTTATACTATTTCGTCTTTTTAGGGTTCCGTACCTCAAAAGGAAAAACGGAACCCTTATAGGATCACTTTGTTGTCAGTCTGTCTGTCTGTCTGTCGAGACCCTTTTTTTCTGGAACACGTTAAGGTAGCATGCTGAAATTAATATCAAATACTCAAGCCTGCGGTCCCTTGAAGCTGTGAAAAAATCAATCTTCTAAGTCAACGTAATCAAAACTTTTGATTGCGTTGACTTAGAAGGTTGATTTTATAATTTTTATTTTATTTTTTAAAAGATTGTTTCCATACAAATTGCCGTACCCCGAAAACCTAAAGGGTACTTTACTTACTTCCAGTTGTACTAGAATTTTGAAATTTGGTATGAAGCTATTTAGCTCTTATCACTCAGAAAATTCTCAAAATCTATTTTTTTTTATACGATAAGGAAGGAATGCGAGCAAGTGGGTCACCTGATGGTAAATGATGACCACTGCCCATAGACACCCGTGACCCCGGAGGGATTGCAGATGCGTTGCCTACCTAGAGGGCTAAGATGAAATGCCTCTTGTGCCAGTAATTTTCTCGGCTGTCTTACTCTCAACACCGGAACACAACAGTGCAAGCACTGCTGCTTAGAGGTAGAATTAGCGAGTAAGATGGTGGTAGCGATCCGGACGGACCTCGCACAAGGTCCTACCACCCACAAATGTCTGTCTGTATATGTCACAGACTAATATAAAATGACCCCACACTGCGTATCTTTTGCTTAGGAGCAGGGCTCTGCTAATACTGGACAACTTAAAACACTGAAGAAAAGAAGGGAAATCTTTGTACGCAACCCTCGTGCGCGAGTCCTTCTCGCACTTGTCCGGTTTTTAATTTATGGTTGTTCTGCATCTAGCTTAATTAAATCGCAAATTTTCTCTGCTCCGAATTAATTTCTTACCTACCTCATTCGCGCTATTTGCTAGTGGCTTGTCAAAGCTTTTCATTACCTCTTCTAGTTCTATTTTTTAAGCACCTGCATAATGATATAAGCATAGATACGGATACGGTTTTTCAGTAAAATAAAAGAAAGTTCCCATTAGACTCGCGAGTGACATCACCTCGACCCTACAACACGTACAATCATATCATAATCCATTATTATAATGCTACTCATAATGTGTTGACAAAGTGTTACCAGTGAAAGTGGGAGCACACGGGCATGGGACTCCGTATGCGCAATATCCGTGACAGTACGTCATGATTCGATCAATTGTACATTTCTAAGTCTGTAATTTGTCGCTAAAGCTGTTTACGTTCGTTTTCATGCCACCACGGCTATTAACTTACGGGAATTTATAGCAGTTACGTGGCAACATTTTTGTACACTTTTCATTTGGTCACTTTTGCCAATTTGTGTAGAGCTGTTCGTTCTGTCATTCGGTTGGAATCTTTACAAAATTTTGCTCTTCTTATTTTTTAAATGATAAAGCAAAGCTGCTCTAATTTAATACATTTTTAAACTTCATCAGCTATTCAATAGTTTTTTTTTTTAATTAATTATTTCTATAACAGTTACTAATCGACGTAGGTAAAAACAAAGTCAGTTAAACATTCACATGATTACTTGGGAATCTATCTTATTGAGACGTCAAAGTCAGTCGCAATCGTTACGCTTTTGTATCGAAGACTTTCATAAGAGATACCTATTATGTACTATAGCATTAGTTGATTCTTCTTCAATATTACAATAGGTACATTCAAAATCTGATTCTAAGTGATATCTGACGTGAATAGATATAAAACGTTCTTCACCGACAGATGTTTCAATGACTCAGTTTTCAATTGCTTCTTTGAATCAAATCAAGACTGATTGGTTGAACAGTCGTGACCCTTTAGTACGAAGATTAAGACCAAGTTTTCAATATACTTTCTCGTCTTATAAAACGTATTTAAACGTTAAGTGCGTGATGGACTCGCGGACCGAGCGTTCCGTACGTAACGTTTTTAACGTTTTCATGTTTTTTTCATATGATACCCCACTCTGAAATCTATTTATTTTAATTATTTTCTATTTGCCGAATAAGTCCTTACGTTGGCATCATCTAAAACTATTTCTAAGCGTAAGCATCATCTAAAACTAACAAGACCGGTCTGAGTGGAGAGCCTTGGGTGAGGCCTAATCCAGCAGTGGACGTCTTTCGGCTGAAATGATGATGATGAAAACTATTTAAAATTTCAAGTCGATCCTGAAATAACCAGCTGTGATGGACAGACAGACTGAGGCACACCGTGAGGTTTTGTTTTTACAATTTTAGTTGGGAACCCTAAAATGTGTGACATCAAACACTGAGCAAGAATTATCCACATTAATTCGTCGCCTTTTAAAAAAAAATCTGCTTGCAAATAAGTATTTCGTGTTGTCGTAAGAGTGGTTCCAATGATTAGCTCTTTGATATTCCATCCATATAAGGAGCTTGGTCAGTTTCGTCAGCGATGAGCTTGTTAAAGTTTCGTTAAAAATTTCTAGGACTAACTTGCTGTTATACAGTGCTCGGGAGGAATTCAAAAGATTTTAACCAGTCATATCTGAGGTCACAAGGTGCAAAAAACGTTATGTATGAACATAGGGCCTAATCGGCGTATTTAACTTAATTTTTTTTTTCAATCAATAAAATATTAATAACTTCAATATAACGATTCCTTAGGACGAACAAAGAAAAATTATAGGACTATGCCGCGATGTTACATCAGGCTTTTGGCGGCCGATTTTACAGATCAACCTATAGGCCTGGGCCTAGTGACTATCCTTAACTAGTCAAAAATGTTATTTATACACGATAATAAGCAATACACAGATTTACACTATTTTCGAATGGTGTGATTTGTAAAATCGTGCCACAAGATCAATTTTGTCTTGACTCACTCGTATGAATTTGAGCACGGATTGTTTGGAATGTTTCTTTTTCCAAGACAGTAAGTAAATTGGCTATGCAGGTATCGTTAGGCGATAAATAACCTAAATCCGAATACTACTTAAACCTTCAAATACAATGTTTAGTGTCTAAAACAATGCAGAACGTGGGCGCAATGAAACGATACGTCTACGGCATAACTACATCGAACTAGACGCACTGTTGTTCAAAATATTGACACAGCTATGCGAGAACAATCGTTACGAGTTAGATGTTATGAAAAATTAAGAAGGTTTGTTGACTACAGAACTATACTTGTAACATTTTGCATATAAATATGTATACATAGATATCGTAAACAATAAACAGTCTTTTAGTTTTTAACGGCTTTTACGACTATATACACTTCATTTCATGATGTAAATGGAGTATCTTTTTGTATTTTGTTACAATTTTATAATTAAGAAAAAGTACCAAAAGATTCTCCTTTGAGATAATTTATAGTTTAATAATAGATACATTAAAATATATATATATATATTATCATGGGCCAATTGACACCAATTGACCTAGTCCCATACTAGGCAAAGCCTGTACTATGGGTACATACTAGACAACGGATAAACATACTTATATAGATAAACATATACATAAATACATGCTAAACATCCAAGACTCGAGAACAAACATCGTATTCATCATACAAACATCTGCCCCGACCGGGGATTGAACCCGGGACCTCAAGCTTCATAGTCTGGGTCTCTAACCACTAGGCTATCTATTATTTGTAAACTTGTAAAACGAAAGACTCTTGGTTCTTGATGAAGCTTGTGTTTCCACTTTTAATGTTCATAAAACTGTTTGTAACTGCTACCTTTCTGAATTAAGCCCATTAGGAATTAGGAAATCAACAGAACTGTAGCTTTAATTAATATTAAAACAGATTGATCTCATATTAGTGATTGTACAGTGATTGCACTTCCCGCTCCTTACGGAATGCTGTCATCAAGGTAAAGAGACAGGACTGCAACCCACTCTATCGCTCACATTATAATATAACGTAGGCGTGTCGTTCATCGATCATTGATAAACACGATTACTTGTAATTTTGATGCTTTGATTACAGCTGTATAGACACTAAACAGAGGTTAGAGGTGTTATATGTCCAACATCGCAACATCTGACCTTGTTGATCCAAAATTGGATGCCTTTTGCAACGCGTGAAATATGGTTTATCAGACCTTATGGGTCTTCGCTTGTTATTATGATTTGATTTAGTACATGTATACACCGGTACAACCAATGAAGTTCAACTTCATATTATCGGTTTCGTAACTTGTATGGGAAACGGCCAAAGTTCTGTATAAATAGTTTAGCTGTTTTAATTAGATGACGAACTTTCCCGAAATTATAACTTCGGTAAATAAAGACGAAGCTTACTCCCCTACAATTATAAACACAGAGTTTAATACAAACAAAGTTGGCTCCCAACCAAGTGTAAAACTTTGTTTAAAAATAACACTCATTATGAACCCGTTCTCATACATTCCGATCTTACCAATGTTGTCAGACCACAAACAAACACATCTCCAGAAATAGGTCACACTTTGCCATATACTAAGGGAAGTAAATAATTATATTAACCATCATAACTTGATACCTAATATATTTAAATCAACGCGTTTTAATTTAAACAAGCAAATTTGTAATTAATGCCAGTGCCAGTCGTCAAGTTGAAGGTGATTAAGTCGAAAATAACACATTTACTGGCTCTTTCCTTAATGAAGTGCTTTCTGAAGCATCCGTTACAGTTGCTTTTATTTGTATATCAATAAGAAGAAGAAGGTTGAAGAAGAAGAAGAGAAGAAGTATATCAATACTCCGCTTCGGCTGATAATATACAATACGCAAAATGTACACTACACGCAAAATGTGCAAACCGTTAAATGTACCTACGCAAAATCTACATCATGGCAAACGTATGGTACACAAAATGTACAGTACGCAGATTGTACAAACAATTGAATTTACATAATATGACAATTGTACAATATTCAAAATATACTCCACGTGATAGTGGCAAAATGTACAAAGTTAGAATGATCAACACGCAAATTGTACATAACGGAAAAATAACAATACGCAAAATGTACATACTTACTTTGCAGAGTCTGGCAAACGAATGTTGAACCTTGTAGTTATTTTATTGGCAACACTTTTGTCTGTATGTCTCTAGCCGCGATCCTAGACAGAGAAATCTTTGAGAGTCTATCCATTTGGGAGCCACAGACAGACATAGCTTTTTGCGTCGGGGATTCGGTAAACCACCCTGCTTACTGCACACTTGTACTTGTACATTTTACGTTTTGTACGTCTGGCGATTGAGCATTTTGCTTTTGTCACATTTTGCGGATTGTGCATTTTGCATTGAACAATTCGCGAAATGTGTATTTTTCTTTTTACAGATTTTGCGTTATATGTGCTTTCAGCGTAAGTACATTTTGCGTACGTACATTTCGTACATGCATAATACTGGTCAACCCCTCCTGTAACTAGCTACGAAATAAGATAATAAAATGCTGATGTTGTGTAATTAAATTAAAATGTATAGATCCCGAACATTCATACCCAGTAACACCATACAAATTGGTGGCCAGTAAGTGGATGTCATTTTCTAAAGTGGACAGTTAGTGACCATTGCAGTGGTAGGTGGTTCCCAATTTCATTATTAAGTACTTGTAATGTAACTTTTGAGGACTCAGCTTCAAATTTGTGTTATTTCTTGATTTCTTCGAGACTCTTTTGATTCTCTGTGGAGCCGTGTCCCAAATACGAGAAAAATAAAAAATAAAAGTATCTTCGACTCCTAGAGTATTCAAACTTCTAAGTATATAACGAAGTCCTTAAATTAACTTGCTGTTCAGTTAGTTACGTGATTTCTAGAACCGAGGGAGACTTTTCTTTAACTGAATCAGTAAATTCTGAGCTAACGCAATATTGATATCACGTCCTCTCCATCTCGTCCATTACCCATCGGATGTTTTGTGTCTCCATTGAATTAATCAGTGAATGTTGCCAGCGTCATGTAAATTAATGAGTTTTTTTAAGATTGACCGATGATACTGGCTGGATGAGCCTGAATGAAAACTGGTTGGAAAGAAAAACATACATGATCGACGATCTACAAGTAGCTTTTGCTAAAACAAGTTATCTTTATAAGGTATCATATCACATTGTCAGGTTACATCATCAGTAAAACTTAAAATACTAGACTTGAAATAAAGATCCTGGAATTGAGTAATAGTTTGTCGGCATTCCTACTCGTAAAGAACTATCGTAGCCAAAGCAAAATTACGTAATTAAGCGCTTGAACGGTTTCTTTTATCGTCCTGTTTACACATAATATCGGGGACAGGACAGCAAAGCTGTAATTGGCTTAGAATTCCTTCGACTTCTGTGGGAATACCTTTGTTCCATTGAAAAACTCTGGCCTCTAGCTTAAATAAATCGGTAAATTGCAACATTCCATTCCCAAGGTGAGCGCTTGCACGTTATCTCATATCTTTGAGGTTCATAAAAACCCAATCTTATGTCATGTGACGTCATGTCTAACAATAGACTTACGTAGCTGTATGCGTCAAGACAATGTCAAGTAAAAGATAACGGAAGAGTCGCAAATTTTGTCTGAAAGCGTAAACCAAAATAATAATGCAGCTGTTCTTGAGTGTCACATCCTCGCATCCCACCCACAATACCCACATCCTGCCTCACACGTTTTTTGTGCTATGAAGATGTTCAAGACCGTTCATTGCGTGTCTATACTGTTTAATAACACTTGAAAACACTTCATATTATCCGGTTTCTATAGTGCATGTATGTAAATATGCGAGAATCTGCTAATTTCGCGTTAACAAAGACATTACTGTTAATTTCTTCTTACATTGTTAGTTCAGTATTATTAACCTTAGTACTCCTTTGTTTGTAGTTGTTTCTAAGACTTACTGTCTAATGCACGCGTAATCACAATCGCGTTCACCGTTCTTTTTACCGCCACCAACGTTTGATAGAAATAAGTGATTGCGATTGCGCGTACGTTAGACAATAAGTCACTGGTTAGCAGAGAACGCATGGGGTTCATTAGTTTTTCCGATGCGCGCTTGTTTCCTGCCACAGTCAGAGCGTGTCGGTATTGTCTCCGTTTTTGTCGCGCTCCTAACAGTGGCATTGTTGCGCGGTGGTCCATGAGTGATCTATTACGGCTCTGCTTTAATGATCATGTTTACTCTGGGAACGTGACGTGGGAACGCTTCTGAGAACATCTTAAGTAATTTCTTTCTAATACTAATTTGAACTGACTGTGCGATAATGTCTACGAAGTTGCGCTAATGACGTTAGCATCTTCATCCTTCGTCGGTTTTATCCTCGTGAATTTCCATACCGGTGTAATAAAATGTTCCGAATGTTCTGCTGAATCTCCAAGTTTGTCCGTCGGTCCGAGCAGCCTAAATGCCGATCGCCCACTTGTTGCCTTATTTGGCCCGAGTTCTTTGGCCCTGGCCAGCTTTAGTCTCTTTAGAAGCGTGATTCTGTCGGTACTTTTCAATTACCAGCCGTCGACACCGATAGTTTTACCGAGTTTCGAAAATTAATTAGCGCCAATAACAGCGAAGCAACATGTATTAAATCTTCTTTCAAAAATATTTACTTCTTACTTAGTAACTTACTTACTAATTTGTTCATTCTAAAGGGAATTTATGTAGTTTAATGACACAAAGTTATAACTGTGTCAGTAACTCTCACAAGCCAATATCGGCGCCTTGAAAATCTTGAAATGCCAAACTGTTCCTCGTCCACCCACTCGACGTGACAGCTGCAGCTCGGAGGAATCGATTCGCGATCTGTCCTTATATCGCTGTCTGAAACATGCCGACTCAATTTCCTACTTTCTAATAGACTTTTACGGACTTGGTTCAAGTTGGTTGGTAAGTATCTAAATTATTTCAAAATTAAAGGTTCAGCCAGATTCAGCCGACCACTAAAAAGGAGAAGATCCGTGTTAAACAAGGTTTTTAATTATTTTAGAAAGGTAGTTAACATTTCCTCAATTCAAGGCTTTGGCGCCTTATCACGTAATTTTTTTTTAGCTGTCAGTCAGCTCTCCGTTGATCGTTTCTTAGCAATTAGTTACACGTATTCATAAAACCAATAGCCAAGTTCAATGCCGTAGACATTGAGCGGTAATAACACAAACGATGACTCCGCAATACTACACGTACGTACATTAAATGAATTTGATTTCGCCTCGTCATTGTATCATATTCATACTGCACAAAAACTTTGTCTGCGCTTGTACGGCTGACCCAAAAAGCCGTCTGCTTTTCAATTACTTCGGAGGCTGCGACGAGCTTATCAGTCCGTCATCGGTGTTTTGACACTAATCCCTGTTAAGAAACGTTTGTTCGTGATAAATACCTGGAACTACTTAGCTGAGATGGATTATGATTATGAGTATTTAGAGGTAACGGCAAACGTGACGTATTCATCAAAGATTATTGTAACTCGTTCCACTGCTTAGGCAAAATTGACCTTTCCCATGGGAGAGATTTTAGTTTTACAAATCTATCAACTTAACATTCTTCACACGCAACCAACGCTATTATTTAACCATCAATATCCGTCGAAGTATCGCAATAGCATGAATTTGCCAAGAAAGCGTACCTTTGACAAACATGGACATTAGGTACGCACAGGCACCGAGTGGCGCAACTAACGACACGAAATGCACTACGCAAGCGTCTATCGGCTAGGGTTTCTGATCACTACTCTGTATTTAGAAACGCTATTTTATTAACATTTCAAACAGCTCACTACCGCATTCTGCTACATTTAACTGTCTCGGTGGTATTCGCACATTTTGCATCAACGGAAACTGATTTCACCACTTTCTTCCAGCACATTTGGCATCTGGTCTAGTTTCTGAAAGTATCCAAATCACATACAGCCGAATGACCTGAACAAAGAGAGCGTGTTGCGATTAGCACGCGAGCCTTGTGGCTGTGGCCGGGTGAAGGCCGGATCTCCCCAACACGAAAAATTCGCCAACTTCGGATCTTAAAACCAAAACACGCACGACTCTGGAGTTTCATCCGTAAACGTGGTTCTTTCAGTTTGCTTCTTATAAATAATTGGTAGGTATAATGTAATGTTTACGTTGTAGTTTTTGCCAGTTGGTAATCGTAGTAATACCGCTCATAAATAATTAAAATATTCCACGCATGCGGTGAACGTAATAAAACATTATTAAGTAGACTAACACCAGCGGGTAACATAAAAACCAGAAAAACTTTTCTAGAGCGGCATTCCATTCGAGTGTTGTTTTGTCTTGTATGGATTTTATAGGTACCTACATACAGAGCATAAGCTCATAACAGAACTCATTCTACATAATCATAACAGAACTCATTCTACGAACTCCAACTCTATCTGCACATAGTCTCATTTTACAAGCTTTTATTTAACTTACACTGTTCGCATGTGTGTATGTACTGTATGGAACTTCAAGAATTTCCATTCATTTCTCGACCACTAGTGGTATCCGATTGAGCTAAAATTTGGGATACCTACTTATGTACTTAAGTTCAGTGACAATAATAGTAGTGCAATTGTGGTGGCCCCACCAGGAGCGTCTCCGCAGGAAGTAATTGAAGATCTTCAACGGTTAATGGCATCGACTTCAAATTTGGTATGGATGTTATGTACATGTATTATGTACAGCAAAGTCGAGAAAAAGCCTGTTTTGAAAATGTTTTCCCCTCACTACCTCGGAAAGCCGTCTCTTATCCTTTAATACAAGCGGGTAAAATCGCGTTTTATCCACTAGTGGGGAAAGTAATTTGACCTTGGAGTGGAGTGTGTTTAAGTAGATTTTGACAGATAACAAAACGTAAAACGCTCATAATAATGGTTCGTTTGATATTAATTATCATTAAATAAATGATGAATGGTTTGAGAATTTTATAAAAAATACCAAATTTTGCTTTGTTCTTAAAATTCTTTAAGAAACATTTGTTTTTTTATAATGATGTTGAATATAACTCTGAACGCACAAGTTGAGTCGATGCAATTTCTAAACGTATCGTCAGAAATGTCAACATTGTCAACAAAATTTTTCTCACCGACTCCGACTCACGTAAAATACACAACTTCCAGAGTTTTCTGTTATAATGTCGTAAAAAAATAGTGGTTTCAGTGATGAATATTTATTTTTATGAGCTGTTTTTTTGCATGTTGCACTTTCCTCGCTACAGTGAGGTGAAAAGTTTTGTGTTACATACGGGTGCAAATGTATTTTACTTCTCGTGTGTTGAAACACTCGCTACGCTCAGGATTCTATTTTAGAACCACTCGCTTCGCTCGTGGTTCAACTATAGAATCCTTTCGCTTGCTTGTGTTTCAATTCCACACTCGCGGGTAAAATAAAATTTTGCACCCTTGTATAACAAATAACTATCTAACAGACTATAACTCATTTATTATCGTCAAGACTTGCCCATTAACATAATATTATGTAATTTTGCTATTATAAAAATCTTAGCCCATGCACATTGTTATGATTACTCAACCACAAAACTTCTTTATTTGCATAATTTTGCTGTGCCACTGTACGTGGGAAACCGCTTCGAAATCTGACATTGGGATTACAATCATTTGGTATAATACAGTAAGTATACATATATGACCGCCTGAGCGGAGAATGTAATGGAGGTCTTCAGAAACAAAGGATAAAGAATGTATGTTTGTTTTAGACAATTATTTGTAAACAATGCATTATGATGAAGTGAAGGAAGCGTCATTTCTGTTTACTATCTTTCGACTGCTTTAGTCAGTTCTCGAAGTGACGTTATTCAAGAGTGGTCGAAATGTGGAGCAGTATAAACATTGTCGTTGCAGTTCTCGAATCTCGATCTTGTTTTGCTCGTGATCATTTTCGTGTGTGCTACTTTCAGATTTCATCATAATAAGTTTAATTAGCAATGAAATTAAACTATTTAAAGTTGCTTTACGTGTACAGTGTTAGCTAATTAAGTGCCCGTGTTTCGTGCCCTTTGTAGGTCTGACTGACGGTCATTCGCATTTTCAAAAATAAAACTATCTGTTACGTTACAGACGCGAAAATAATAATAATGTAGTTAACATTCAATAACCGGTACACAATACTATTCCGCTAACAATACTAGCTCTATTTCTTTTGACTGACTCATTGTCATTTCATTAGCTACAAATTCTTAGATATTCTTAGCTAAGGGTGAAATGGGGTCTTTTGATGTTGTTGATGGTTGATGGAGGATTTCCGAGCGAGGAGAGCGCGCGGGTTGTCGGCTCGCACTTGGCAGTCTGTCCGATGAGCCGTAGCGTGGCGGTCCTGCCGCCTCGCCTCGCGACACCTACGCTGTGTTTATGATAGCCTGGTACTTTACCATTTACGCTTAAAAAAAAACAATTGAAAATATACTTTTCTTGGATATTTCAGTGCGTGAAAGTGAACTCGAACTGCTTGCGCTAAGGATTTTGAGTAAAGAACTCAAGTTTCTGTGAAATTTGCAACAGTGTTTCAGTAAATTTTAAAGTGTACAGTGACTCCTTCAACAAGTTTAGTGATCATTGATGCATTTGTATATTCTGCGGAGTGTGCTCAAAGACATCTTGTTGGTAATAAAGAGCACCAGGACCAGGAGGGCATCCCGATGAAGCGTTCAACGTGGGTGGATGTGGAAACGGGCGGCCGCCTGGGCTGCAACGGCGAGATCTTTTGGAGCGAATGCGCTGAGTGTGATTGCGCCTACTGCAATCCCAACTACATTTGCGTGTGCAGCGACAAGGTATACTCAATAGATAAATGTAAACAAAACAATCAACAAACGCGCATTGCATTCTAATAAACATATGACCACTTTGGTTGCCGAAGAAGCTATTTATGGGCACGGAAAGAAAGTTTGGAGTGATGTGAATGACGTTATCGAAAAGTTGTTATCGGACTTATCTCTTTCGACTGCGAGCAAATATTTGCAATTCTTAAATACCCAAGGTTCAACGTCTGTTCAACAAGTTTGAACAACGGCTTAGAACATGTTTCACATCATGAGCATAACCTTCTTTTAATTATTTGTGTTTAATTAAATAGAAAGTATATTAGTTTTTTGTTACAATGATATTCGCATACCTCGCATCAACCATCAACCTTTATAATCAATGATTCTTCAATCGCTTGGCATACTAAGCTCCTTTCTATAAAATCACTATCATCGTCAGTTTATGTGTATCGAGACTTTAATGTATCTCTGCTGAATATATTTAGAATTAGAAACAGATGAGTCCAAATGTTACATACTTACATACATTTAAGCAACTTTACGTTAGGCAACCCAACATGTCGAATGCCGCCCGCGGTCAAATTGCAGCGAATCCATTAGCTATTAAAACATTCTTTGGCATCTCGAGAACCATTTTAAAGCAGTTAGGTACTGTTACTCCGAAGTTAACAAGGTCTTCGAATTAACCCAGCCATTAAAAACTTTATGAGCCGTAACATTTTAGCGTTTAGTTGAATAAGTAATTACGATTGGTCTTATGATTACATTCACATGTTTAATATGATTAAAAAAAACGTTTTTTTTCTTTTACGAAAGAAGTAGCGATTCGGCCAATAAAATGGAATAAGATATCCTTAGCCTTTGCATTTAAACTACAGATGAACTTATCGTTTAAAGTGCAAAGTTGGCTTTCTAAGGTCGGCGTGCTTGCGCATTTATTTCAAGAAATCTGATCAAGTTACTATTATTACAGCCTTATTAAAGCATTAAATAATTATTTAGCTCAGTAAAGTTCAACGTTTTACATTGGAATTCGATTCTTTAAGTTTCCACTGAATATTATGTGGTATTACCAAATATGTCGAGGCCTTACCAAATTCGAAATACATATGACTGCTACCCAAATAGGATTTTCTTAAATCTTTTATGCTAAATACCATGATCGCATCGTCTGGAAATTTGAGTTCTTTGATCTACACTTTTTTTGTGCTTCATGCGAACGCGAATTTTAAATTTTCACTTCGTAACAGCTTCATGCTTTAGGACATGTAATTGGAAAACAGTTTTCTTTTAAAGAAAATTGCACGCTTTTTTCCGATGCTCAGAAGATCCTTTAAGGTGTTCTTTCAGGAAATAAGGGCTTAAAAGTTACTGAAAGGGGCTAGAAAAACTCGTCTGGCACCTTTATGGCGTACAATGGTGCTACACAATACGCGAGGAAAGTGAAACTTCTAGGGGTATTTCTTACCCGTCTTTGTTTTGGCCGTCGTGAGACGCTCATTTTGCTCGTACGCCTGGGAAAGCTTTTGTCATTTATTGTTTATCGATGGCTGATATGTTGTGCAGCCCTCGTCATCACGGACAACATTTTCTAATCTTCACATTCTTACATTATAGTATATGTATACGCATCTGTCACAAAAAGTTATTGAACAATCGAATCATTGTATATGATTGCTATAATTTGGGTACCTAATTAAAACACATTCGACAAATAAAATAAAAAGATAAAACCGCTTTACTAGTTCCTAGTATCTCTGAAGTGCAGTAATTTGGTTTTTCGATAGATTGCTTGTAACGTCTGGTCCTCTGAAGTAGTTAAACAGGATTGCGCAACCATATCGATCTAGGACGAGCGATAAAGCTATGCCTTATTTAGAATTCATATAATTCAAGAGAATAGACGTTATAATTTGTGTGTCAACTGTTTTCTCTCGGAAATCTACATTTCGGTTCATTAGGCAGTCTACTTGGAAACTACTTATGTTTTACGGTCTTTTGTTCCCAACATTTACCTAACTATACAACCGTACTGTGTTTATCGATCGATTGAGACCCAGTTTCCCCGTGGTTCGGTCAATTCCAGCACACCACGGACAATTATGTCCAGTTAGAATTATTTGGATTTTGTTTTATGGGCATTTGATTTAACGAGAGCGCGCCGAGTCTTTTGTTTAAGAAATTCTAGTCTTAGTTTGTTCGAGAAGCAACGTTGTATGTGGGAAAGCTAATCATGACCAAATGAGAAGTGCGATGTTTCTGAACAATTAATTGCTTTTAGCTTTTTAAGTAAAAAGCTGTTTTGAAAAGATCTGTTGTTTATAGGTGCACTTTTATAGCTCTTGGCTCTTAGGTCTTAAAAGCATGTGGGTGTTCTGTAAAGTGATGACACCATATTCTTGATATCCAGTTTTCTGAAATGTCTTTGTTAAGTACTTTGCATACAAAAACTATTAATCCAGTCTACATTTGGGCTTTGTCTGCTCTCGTAACTAGAAGGGATGGAATAGGTACCTAACGGCATGACTGAGATGGACAATGTTATGTTCCATACTGAGATCTGAAATGTATACCTACATTTTCAAGTCAAAGATAAACTTAAGAAGAGATGCGTCTAACTTTTGGGCTATTGCTGTTTATCGCTTTAATATTAATCATGATGTGATGTGATGATGTTACCCAATATTTTATGTTCAATATTCACTTTATAATTTTTAATTAATTAAGTCGATGAAATAACCATCTGCCACTACGGAAGTAAGCATGACATACTACCCCGACACATTGCAATTCATCGGTTATTATTTTATTCAGAAATACCGTGATAGATGTGAAAGGATAAAATTGAGTATAATTGAGTAGTAATTGAGTATTGAGTCGGGGGAGGTTTGTGAGTTAATAGAATTAGTAACTTTATGCATGAAACAAAATTATTTCAGATATAATGGTCAATATTATTTGCAGAGTGATGGTTTAGCGATGGGGTCACCTCTTAGTCCTTTAATGGCTGACGTTTTTATGGATAACTTTGAAAAACAATATATAGTGGGGAACAGCAATTTAGTATATTATTATAGGTATGTTGATGATTTAATTTTATGTTGGAAGGGGAGTATGAGGCAGCTAGATTTGTTTATTAGTGCTCTCAATAACAAACATCCAAAAATAAAGTTCAAACGAGAATTAGAGGAAAATCGTTCATTAAATTTTCTGGATTTAACTATTACAAGAGTAAATAATAGGCACCAGTTTCAAATTTACCGTAAGCCTACGTACACAGATACTGTCATACCTGCAAATTCTACTCACCCATGGCAGCATAAACTGGCTGCTTTCCATTGTTATGTACATAGACTACTAACTGTACCTCTTTCGAAAGAGCATTATGATTCTGAGTTACATACTATATATCAGATAGCAACAACAAATGGTTATAGTACAGCAATGGTTAATAGTCTGGTTCAAAAGAAGCAGGGACGGATAGTGAATAGCATGCTTTACTCTGCGTTGCCATCTCAGCCTACTAACAAATTTAGATCTAGTATTACTTATGTTGGCCGGTTGTCTGACAAGATTTATAATATTTTAAAATCAAATAACATCAATGTTGCCTTTAAGACTACTAATTCTTTACGTTCTAGACTTTGTAATAACAAAGAAAAGGTGGATAAAGGGAACAGGTCGGGCGTATATAAACTCACTTGTGGCGACTGTAGTCAAGTATACATTGGACAAACCGGTCGAAGCTTTGATACTAGATTTAAAGAGCATGTCTCGTCATATAGGCATGATCATCCAGAGAAATCAAACTTTGCCAAGCATTTATTAGAAACGAATCATTCGTTGTTAGACTCAGATACGTACGAAATTTTACATTATTGTGATAAGGGTTTGCGGCTATCGGTTTTAGAACAATTGGAAATAATTAGGTACAACAACATGGGGTCTATTATTAATGAACAAGTTAATTTGGTTTCTTCGCCTTTGTTACGACTTGGTTCTAATTTTAATAATGTGTCATAGTAATAATGAGAACATGACTTCTCTTTTTACCGTACTCGGTTAAAAATAACGGGGTACCTGGCGTAGATTAAAAATAAAAATAAAAAGGGTAGTTTGGAATTCATTTCTTAAAAAAGGGTAGTTTAGGACTTACATAAAAGGGTAGTTTGGAATTTATAAAATATTAGTGGGTACGTTGGTTTTGTCATTAACTAAGTTGAGTACATGGTTTACATATGTCAGTAGTGGAAGTGGTGGCATGTTGAGCGGTTGTTGTTGTGCTTCGTAAATGGCCTCGTGGAGAGTGCCGAAACGCGTCAGCGTTTAGTATAGTGGTGGTGGTGATAGTTGGGTCTGTGTGGCATGTGTTGATTCGTGTAGCAGTGGAGGTGGAGGTGTTGCATGGAAACATACATTTGCCGCACAGATATAACTATTTGTCATTAGTGGTCGCGGGTGAGCAAAGTAATTGTTTTTTAGTTCATAAATATGGACCTCCGCAAAGTAACGCCTGATTCAATAAATTATTTAAAATTGAGTATTATCTTCGTCTGGTCAAAAACTCGTTCCTTATTTGACGCTCGTGAAGTAATAGAGTCAGTTGTAAGGCTGTAACATTAATATCGATAAAATTGGTAAAGGCAGGTGCGTATGTCGTAACAATAGCAATTCGAATGTAGTTTGTCGTTTTGCGTTACGGAGAAATGACAATTCTTTGGGCGTTTCAATCGGCCTTATTACCGTCACCTTAATGGTACTGGTGAAGTGGTAACGGCTAGCCAAGTGTAATGGTACCATAAACCAGATTGGTACTCAGCGCGGTATCTAGATCAATGGGATTATGTTCGTTCTTCTGTTTCTGATTGTATATTGATGACATTTCAGCAACTTCATCTTTACTAAGAAGAAGTCCATATCGATATGATTTATTCAAACAAAACAACAACTTCAAACAAACTCATGCTTTCGCTCATTGCTTTCCGTTCATCAGAGAAAATGTCCTATTCCTGAGTAACGCTGAGCTCTTTTGTGGCTCTTTGAACCAAACACTCCCAAAATTTCTCTTCCAAAAGAGAGTTAATAAAGTTTATGCTTATGATTGACATACTAAGTCGACTATCGTTAACTGTGTGTTTCACGATTATCTCAGCCGCGGCCTTGTGCGACGACGTACGATTTTTAATAAGCTACTCTAAAACACGATTTTAACTTGTTGTAAAGGTAGTGTCGTGTCGGAAGATGGTCGTTTTCCGATTTCTAATGGCTACATTACCATACTCCGGCCTTTCACGTCGAGATTGGATAACTCACGCGAATCTGTGGGTTACAGTGTTAATGCTCGAACGAAATCTGTTCCAGACAGCTCTAAATAGTTTAATGGATTTGGTCCCTTAAACGGGTCACATGTTGACACGGATTTTATTGCGACAAGTCTCTTTGCTCTTTAAATTTCTTAGAGGGTCTTTCATACAGTCCATGTTGCGAGGCAACTAAATACGAGATGCGATGAGGAATCAGAAAGCACTCGTCCATCAATCACTTTAATTAATACCACGTTAGCATTTCATGTCAATGGCAAATCGAACTCATATCGTATACCTAAAGTAGTGTAATAAGGAAAGTTAAAAACAGACGATTCCATGCACGGTTCATTAGTTTTCCTTAAATCACGCCGAACGAGCACGTAGTTAAAATAAAACAGTGTCGTAAAATAAAATAATTATTAAAAATATAACATGAGTGCATATAAATTTAGCATCGCAATCTTTATTCATGATAGTGGACTTCCGCGAAATAATGTAAACTTTTGTGTTTAAAATATGTGAGCATTAGTGAGTTGTGTTGAAACATGATACTTACTTATAATATTAATCAAGACTAAATAGTGTGTTCTGTGTTACATTTCCTTTTAGTTAAATTAATAT
Organism: Clepsis dumicolana; assembly: GCA_963691665.1. NCBI lineage: Eukaryota > Metazoa > Arthropoda > Insecta > Lepidoptera > Tortricidae > Clepsis > Clepsis dumicolana. The sequence continues at coordinate 14,284,522 of OY829508.1, forward strand.
TAGAACGCGGAATAGACCTTCAGTGTTAGTCCGACAAACAATGGTATCTTTAGCGGCGAAGGTGTTAACTGCATGTTTGCCTTCCAAATACGAGTGGGCATTAACACGTTACTAATTCTCCGATAACATGCCTACTTGTGTTATTTACTGCGCCATTATTATCACTAATGTTTGAAATCGTGGTGACATCACTTTCTTCCAACGTTACGATGTTAGTTTAGATTTTGGGTAGTGTTTGTTGAAAAGTTAAGTTAGTAACGTTGTTTGTAAATTCCTATAACAAAACACTTTGTAATCCCGCTCGTGCAAAAATGTTTCCCTACAGTTTTACTTTAGTGCCAAGATATTACAATTGCGAATAAAAAGATTCATGCGACACCTCTTGCCATATAGGTCGCACATCGCTCAGGTCATTGCTCTCAGCTTAACTTGGCCCCCCCCCTCGGCTCCGCTTGCGGTCCCGCACGATCCACCTGCTTCCAGAACGGTTGCGGTCTGCGGTACCATAACATTGCCGCTGTACCTATATTCCCTCATGAAAGTCGCCTATTCAACCTACCATCAACCAACCACTTACGCGATGTCCAATAAATTCAGCTGATGCTATTCGTATTCTACAGGAAATCGCACAATAAATTAACTAGACATGTAAATAATGTCATTTTAGCAAGCGCTTACTGTTCACGCTCGTAGTTCCTCGAGTATCCTGCAGCAGTAAAACTAGTCAATTAAAGAAATTGTATGCCATTAAACGGTTGCGGGTTCGTTTCTAGCTTCGATTCTCGAAGGTGAAAGTCTTCTGGTTGCTTTTGAGTTTTGTTGAAGGGTCGGAGACGGATGCTCGTTTATATCGTCCCCTACATCCAGGAACATGTGAATCATAATAATAATCGGACCTAATACGTGGTGCACTGACTGTGATTCATTCGATGTTTTATCGCAGTCGGCGGTTTTAACCAACTGGCATCTCACAAAGCATAGTGTGAATTTCCCAAAGACCTAGTGATTTTCTTAATTACTTACCACAGCGAGTTTCCGTAAGAGTTGCTAACGAGCGAATCAAAGCGGAGAAGTCATCACCAACTTACCACCATAACTGCTCATAGCGATTCCGTTAGGGGATCATGTGGGCAAAAACAATTTTATACTTGACACCAGTACAATGGATAACGGAATGAATGTCACATATCGGCACCGCAACCTTCCAGGTGCATTGTTCAACGCCTACTTGGTGGTTGCACCCACAGAACCTAGTAATTACTAGTGACGTTGCGCTAACGCACGCTACGCGCTTCCATTTGCAAACTCTTGAAAGCCATTTTGTAAACGACAAAAGCATGTTAGGCCATAATTTTTGTTGTGACGAACGTTATGGACTAAGTAGCCAGTGAAAGTTGCAACGTGAGAACTTTTTAAGCACCTAGTTCGCGGAATTAGCAATAGCAACTGAGACCAGGATGTCTCGACAAGTCTAACAAGGTAACAGTTGTCATTGCACTAATTGAAATTAATTTGTCTCCACAATTATGGTCGCTGCTTTCTTCCAAATAATGAAGCAGAACAACTCTCACACAGAAAAGAGTTACTCGCGTCTCGCATAACGTTTCCGGATGATTATTTTTATAGAGCTGTAAATATTACTTTTTGCAATAAAAAAAAGTGATTTGAATTAAGTCGGCATCGGAATTGATTTAAGCGGTTGTTTATTGATGCTAATGTCACCCTACAAAAGTAAAGTGAAGTGAAATATACGCACTTTCCTCGTGTTTTCGAAAAGCACTTGCCGTTGCCGATTTGCATGTGAAAGAAACGTTTGCGACCTGACTCACAGCAATTACTGTCGCAGAACCGACATGAAAGACAGGTGAAAATCATTTGGAGGTTCTATACGAACCATTGAGCATGTACCAGCTTAAGAGGTGTATAGCATGACAATAACGACCATCAAAGTAACCACGATGGCTATCAGATCCAATTACAACAAATTGTTTACGCCTTTGAATTCGTGCTAGTAATCATAATGTGAAGTACATACTTTACTAGATTATAATTAAGTAGTAAATTCTTTCACACTTTCCCTAATAATTTCCTGAATTACCCACACTGAATGACCACGAACCACGAATCACGAATGTGATTTATGGTAAATTAATTTGAGAAAATTACCCGGCCGATACGCGCTTCCAACCTACTCGCAAGCGATTTATTGGTTCCAAAGCAATCAGTGTTGCAAGTGTAATTACACACGACCCTCCCATGATTCTGATATACCTATTTAGAGAAAGTGTACCAAAGGTGCCGTCTTCGCAGGTCGCAGGTCAAACCCATTTAAGCTTGTACGTTCAACAGCCCACCGACTGTGTCGTCTGATGTAACCTCACTTCCGTACATACAAATATAACCGTAGATAATTCAGAATACTAATGAACAGATGCCAGAACTATTGACATTGCTGAACCCGATGCTTACTCGACAGTGACGAATTAGTTTTTTGATGACATGCTACACTGATCCTCAGTGCTTAATAGCCGTTTTAGGGCTTTGAAATTAATTTATTCGATACTTTGAGTATAGTTAAAGTACCAGATGCTCTTACGTGCTCGATATTATGTGTTTGTAGCTAATTACTTTATTGAACTGGAATTCCGGTTTACGAAACGATCCAATTTTGAAATAGATTGACCTATCATGATAAACCAGACGACATAGAGCGGAGTCTCCGAGCGCAGATCAGCCGGCGGTCCGGTCGTTAGGAATTCGACATTTTAGTTCGTTTTGAAGGTCGAAGCAGATATTAAGAGTTAGCATGTATCAGGCAGAGTTTCTACGGCTGGCCCACTTCCTTGCTCGTTTCGGCGCGACCGGTTATTTTGATTGCCGACGATCGCGAGCATCGAGAGTTTCGTCGCAAAACGGTACGGTCGCCGAATGGCCACGGCGTCATCCGGGTCACCGCAATTATTCACAACACTCCCGCTAACAGATATTAATGACCGCCGCGTGGAATGCTTGCATTAGTTAAGGTTTGATTCGATTATTCACTACTCAATTAACTCTCCTACGAAACCCTTTCGAAATTGACACACCTTATCCAATTTCTTAAGTTTGCATCATGTCATATACAAGTTAGTGTTGCAGCAATATAATTAAACGAATGTACGTCAAGTTGATTGCCGCTAAAGGTACCATTATTTATTACGTTATCTCCGAATGTTGTCGGAACGCTGCACTCCGACCTCATTTGACAAACCCATTTACGTATCCACAGTAATCAGTAATGCAACGCTTGCCTCATGCATTTAATATTTAGGATGATTTAAATTCGACATGGGCACGTCGAAGAACAGTGTTATGAAAGGATTATCGTTGTCCTCGAATGGAATTAACAAGGTGCCGGCGGCGGCAGAAATGAAAAAGTGCGACAGTGAGAGTGAAGTGAACAATGTGTACAAGCTGTCACTTATGTTCGGGAGACAGTCAATGCGACGGTCGGGTAGAGCGCCAGCTTCGAGCATGGCAACCGAGCTCAGGAAACCCAGGAGTATCACACAGAGGGCGAGGCCCAGGAGCTACCAATGCGACTGGGTGCAGGTCATGGAAGAACTGTCCTGGAAACTGAAGTCTGTAAGTGCGTGTACGTGAACTTCGTGTTTGTGCTAACCAAAAACTTGTTAATTCGATCTAAACTACGATAGTGTTAGCCACCGTATTAAATCCTCATTTCCCGGCATGCTGTGCGGCCGGTATGTCGTCTTCGTATTTACTTACTTTAACCACTTATAGAAGTACTGTCGAGTCATTTTTGACTCTTTAAGTTATAGATGCCTTGATCTTTACGATGCGATCTAAGGAGCAGAGTAAAAGATGTTTACCCTACACTTCCAACATTTCTGTAAAAGCTAATCGGTTAATAAACTAACTAAGTACTCAGTAACTAATACTTACACAGCAGTCAAAAAGATCACCAAGCCATAGTAAGAGTCGCTAGGCGATAAGCGATACCGATGAGGACTTTTACGAGCACAGAGGCCTTGTTTGCAATCTCTTTTTTATGACATTTATGACAGATTTAATTGTTGTCATTTAGCAGGTCTTAGCCAAAGTCATTTATTTTGCTTAAAACATGGTATGTACAAAGGATGGTCTAGATAATAAAACAATAAATGCACATGTGAAAAATCACATGTTTACAAATTGTAAATACCAATAATCCATTATTCAATAATTGTCCGAAGAAATAAAAATCCGCAACTTTTAACTAAGTATATCAAATTTCGTTAATGCACTTGTACAATATGCGGTTTTGTAACGTTAGTTTCCGGAATGTTTCGCAAATGAGACCAAAAATGTGTTTAGCGCGATATCCGCACATGTCCATATTCACGTAACAAATCAAAATTCTCAGTAGTAATGGCACTTTGTAATTATAATTCGTAGATTAGATAAACATCGGACGGGTTAATTACAAGCTACGAGAGCAATAAGACATTGTTCTGGGAACTTATATGCACACGCCATCATGTACAAACGTTTAAAATTATATATAGCTTATTATAACTTATTATAACTTGATAGTTCATAGTATCATTAACTCCTGTGACGGCATGTTAATGAAATGACTAATTATCATTTAAATATAGGGTTTAAGGAGAAACTCAATTAATTTTTAAGTCATTGTTCTTAAAGCAGAAATAGTTATTTAAATTTCAGTAGGTAAACGACGGACCCTTTCATAATACCACAATTCCCACAAAGAAACTAGGAACATCTTGATATCTTAGATGACGATTAAATAATTATTTATCTTAAGATTTACTTTGTTACACGCTATTGTTACACAACATTAGCGATTAACACACATTCCCACTTTCTTTACCTACCTTGTTTATTTTATAACAACGGAACACTTAATATTCCATCCGATTACCGCTGATCGTCGTTTTAAAATCTTTTATTAGTTAGTGTATTGTGTAAACATACTATAAACCGGTCAAGTGCGAGTCGCACTCGCGCACCGAGGGTTCAGGTATTTTTCCTTGATTTGTGTTGTGGAACCTCTTCGTGCCACATCACAAGTTTGTAGGTCAATGGAAATGTATCCTGTAGGATTTGATTTACTTGTGTTTGACAGACCAACAGACACGGATTGACGACGAAGTGGTCTTCAAAGGATTCCGTTTTTTACCCGACTGCGAAACGCAAAGGAGGGTAATGTGTTCATCAGCCTGTGTATGTGTATGTATGTTTGTTCCTTTGTGGCACTCTAGCCGGTTAGCACTAGGGCCGATTTGAATGATTCTTACGTCAATCGATTTGTGTTAATCCTGCGAGTGTCACTAAAGACAATGACATTAATTTAGATCCAATATGGCGACCATCAGACGCCATACTGTAAAAAATAAAAGTTGACAAACTATATCAAGTGGGCTATCATTGAATAGGTATTTGAAAATCAACTTTAGGTTTCTTTTATAATTTTTCATTTTTAACCGACTTCAAAAAAAGGAGGAGGTTCTACGTTCCACTGTATGTATTTTTTTTTTTTTTATGTATGTTCATCGGTTACTCCGTCAATTGCTTACCGATTTTCAAATTTTTTTTTTGTTTGAAAGGGTATACTCCTGATGTGGTCCCATTGTCACCAAATCATGATCTGATGATGGGATCCCAGGGAAATCGAGGGCAACCCTCAAATTTTACGGGCACGTACTATGTGTTTCATATATTTTCTAAGGTTATTCAAGTATTTGCGTTTGGTAGTCATCATCTCATGATGATGAGCTGATGATGGAAGGTACAACTCCTTAGCGGTTAGGAGTTGGAGGGTAATTCTGAAAATGTTAAATCATTATTCGAAAGGGTATACTCCTGAGGTGGTCCCACTGTCACCAAGTCATGATCTGATGATGGGATCCCGGGGAAATCGAGGGCAACCCTCAAATTTTATAGGCACGTATCATGTGTTTCATATATTTTCTAAGGCTATTCAAGTATTTGCGTCCGGTAGTCATCATCTTATGTTGATGAGCTGATGATGGAAGGTACAACTCCTTAACGGTTAGGAGTTGGAGGATAATTCTGAAAATGTTAAATCAACGTAAAATTGTGAACTAAAAATATTTTAACAAAAAAGTAAAACCGCCTTCAAAAAAAAACCTTAGAAAAAAAACGTAAAATAATCCTCTAAAATAATGATAAATAAATAAAATAAAATAAAATGCGTTTATTTCGGACAACAGAAACTAAAGCCTAAAGTTTTATGGCCTAGCACTAAGCAGCAGATATATGAAGTCGGTGCGGTGCGAGCGGAATATTCTTTGAACGAAGCACCGACTTCATATATCTGCTGCTTAGTGCTAGGCCATAAAACTTTAGGCTTTAGTTTATGTTGTCCGAAATAAACGCATTTTATTTTATTTTATTTATCATTATTTTAGAGGATTATTTTACGTTTTTTTTCTAAGTTTTTGAGTGACCATTTAGGCTCTATGACTGTTTAAAGTTGAGTAGCAAAAATTATCAGTTTAAATGACTAAAAAACTTTAAATAAAGCAAAATTATTTTAAAACAAAAAACACGATTGCGAAAACAATAATTAAATAATAATAATTAACACAACCACGGGCTACGGTGTAATTACGGGCACAAGAGGCATTTCATCTTAGCTCTCTAGGTTGGCAACGCATCTGCAAACCCTCCGGGGTTGCGGGTGTCTATGGGCAGTGGGGTGGGGCTCGTTTGCCTTCCTCGTCGTATTAAAAAAAAAAAACAAACAAACAAACAAACAAAAATGGCGAAACAGCTGTAACATGCCCCCCGCCTGCACTCCTTATAATATTCAAGCTACCTATGTATAAAGTACTTATAAAGGGCTAGTTTTTCTCTTTTAGGTTAACTGTTTTTGCAGTCGGGTTTTTAATTTTGAGGCACGGAACCCTAAAAAAATCGCTTGCTTGATTTGATTACTTAACATTGTTACTTGGGAACCGCTATTGGTAAACACACAGGTATGCATTGATGTAACACACGCGTAAGTCATCCGTGTGTGTAATCCTAACCTACCCAGTGATAATAGTAAATTGTTAATTGCTTGAACTTAATAACCGTAACGGCTTCATTTAGCATGCTGTCTTCTCTTCATTTACTGTCGTATTCCGAGACATTTCAGCGAGTAATTTAAAGGGAATTTACGTTATCACAGATGAACAGTATAGAGAAATGTTTTCATTGGACTAAACGTCGTTAAAAATTCGTTACCGGTTCCGTAGCCGTCACGAAAAAGTCCTTTTATATCTAATTTTATAATATGTGATTTTTTTACTAAGTATGTAAGTAATGCAGTGGACGTCTTTCGGCTGACATGATGATGACGTAAGTAATTTTCATGAGTTGGTGAAATGGTCATAAATCGAAATAATCTTTGCACACCCTCACCATTTTTGGATACCATGGATGGAATAGATAAGAACTCCCTTGTGGCTGATGTATTCATTCATTCATAGTCGTGATGATGATTTGATGGTCATAATAATACTTGATTGAAGGTCAGATAAAACGAGTAAAAACACCTTTCTTACCCCTAATTGGAATTAAGGCAAGTTATTTTATAACGTAAATTAATTTCAAACTATTATTATAAATGCGAAAGTAGCTGTTTGTTTTCATGACGCCTAAACCGTTGAAGTCATTTTTAAGAATTTTGATAGGTAAGGATAGACGAGACTTGGAACGGAATGACCACTCTTTATTCCGAACATTACGCAGTTCCCGCGGGATAGAGATAGCTGAATTCTATGCCGACAAAGTTGCGAGCATCAGCTAAGTATTATCAAATAAATGATCACATCACGGCTAGCACATAAAAACATTTGCACTATAACTCCTCCTTTCACATTTTACCTTATAAGCTTTACCCACATTTGTTTCGCGAACCAACGGTACCCCGCCCATGCAGATCATCTTGTTATTTACTGCACTTGATAGAAGATAGATATCCCCTTTTGGTTAGGGTTACCATACATCGTATCTCAGGATTTATTACCTATAGGTTTCTGACAGAATTGCGGATGGATTTTGGAAATGGTGATAATTTTATTACAAAGTTTCAATCAACATAAAGAAACAAATTCTCAATCCTTTTGTGAATTTGGTTTCCCAAAAAATTACAGGACTTTTCTATGGCAATATTTCTCACAACTTTTTTTCCATCTAGCATGGGCGTATATAAAGAGGGGACTTGTCTGTTCGAAAAATTTACTCCCTCTTGTATAACGCTCATACTTGGACGGCCTCCCCTAGGGAGTTGTACGTCTCTTGGTAGATGCATGGTGAGCCTCATGGATGTAACACATTGTGATTACTCTAGCGGTGTGTAACGGGGCGGCCCGGCCGCTGCGCCACTGCAGTTAAAACATAACTAAGTTTACCTGCGGGTTTTAAAATAACTGTTTAGCCAGGCGATAACGATAACCAGTAACTATTTATTAGATGGACATCAACCTAAAAGATTAAATGTACCTATCTTTTGTTTCGTGCGAATCAAAATATATATGGAAATCCGCGGTAATAGTGGAAGGGTGAGGGAAGAAAAATTCACATAGCTATCCAAAGCTATCCTATTGATATAGACGTTTCCTTTACTACCGCAGGTACTCAGTATAGTGCGTTATTACTACCTGTAGTTACCTGTTTACCTGGTTTGCATAGGCAAGTACCAGTTGGATTTAATAGAAAGTAAGGGATAGTCATTTATTTTACATTTAATTTACGACCGCATGATCTTTAAATTAGGAATTAAGTGCTTGCTGGTGCTCGTCAGCTTAAAGTATCCAACACTAGTGCCGTCACGTTACATTAAAGTAGGTAGAGACTTACGATTTGAATTTCCGATTACGATGTCAGTTAGGTGAGCTGTCGGTAGGCCTCTAACAAGATGGAGCGACGACCGATCGCGGGATCGCGATGGGTGCGAAAGCACAAGACAGGTCTGAGTGAAAAGCCTTGGGGGAGGCTTATTACCAGCAGTGGATATCTTTCGGCTGACATGATGATGATGATGTCAGTTTGGATTTCGGATCCTATAAAATTATCGATCCAGTATAGGAAAATAACTTAAACACATGATCTTGACTGTGGACAAACCCATCTTCTATAAAAACAATTTAGGCCACTTCAAGGCTAAGCTGTTAGGTACTGAACTGAACCAGTGAGTGATACCTTTGGCCTTATCTGCACTTTCAATTATGTAAGATGGGAATAGGGATCAGCTTTTTGCAAAAAACAGAAGAAAAGGTCAAGTCAGACAGTAGGTAAATGCTGAAACCATAGCAACTATTAAAATATTATTTATTTTTTAAATGTAGGTAATTTAATGCCGCAATGCTTTACATCGCTATATGTATTAGCTTAACTTCTATGGGTACCTATGGAAAATGATTTCACGAGTAGATGTAAAAACCATTTAAATAATAAGGTGTTGACAGGTTATTTCCTATCCACTCATCGAAGTAATAAATTTAGATACCTACGGGACGTAAATAATATGACAAATGTTCTAAGCAATTTGTCGCAGCCTAGTCTATTGTTGGTCAACTCAAAAGATTCAATTGTCAAAAATTTACACAAAGTCTACAATTCGTACGAAGTAACAAAGGAAAATTATACGTAATGCTATGGCATTAAATATGAGTCATTTGCCATTTATGATGAATTTATTAAAATAATTTATGTGCTTTATGAAGCTAAAAATATTATATTTTAACGTAAAATACGATGATAACTTCAGCTGTCGTTATGCTTTGTTATCAGTTACACCGTTTTTTTAGTTTCAGTATTTTTTTTAATTTTAGTGACTTCAAAACTTAAACAACTGGTAATATTACTTTATACCTATGTTTCCAAAAGGACATTTTTACTCTGGCAATAAAGATCACAGATTAAATAGAAATAGTGTCCACAACTTTAAATTGTTAGTCTCTTTTAGATTCGTTAATAGCCCATTAAAATAGATCTTGGTAGATTAACCCACTAAAGATACAAAAGTGAATTTGGCTTTATCCCTTGAGAATATCAAACTGTTTTCATGAGAAACACCCTTATTTACAACATTATATTTGGATGAATGCGTTGGGCCAAATCCTTATGGCATCACAGCTCTGAGACGGGAGTCCATAAGGCTCGCCCATAGGCCGAGCACGAGTTTTCGAATCCTGCGTAACGTTACGCTATCGTATCGAAATCGAGAAATCTCATACAACATTTTTGTTCCAAATACGCTCATGGGCGGGCGCTGTTCCAAACGTCATACAAATTTGTCGATAACGTTACCACTCGATTACGTTATGCAGGATTCGAATATTCGTACTCGGGCCTCTGAAGGAAAACAAACGTTTAAAAACTGCTCAATGTATAAATAAAATTCATTTCCGATTTATAACAGGTCTTCGTAAACAAACTTGTTGCACAGAGATTGAAAAGTCTGATGGATAAGCCCTACCTTCTTCTATTCATGCTCAGATCAGTTACTGGTTTGGTCACAATACTGCATTTATATTCATAGTCAAAACGGGGCAATATGGGGCCGTTTTTGCAAAAACGTTTAAAGTTTTGTACAGTTAGATACTTTTATGTTGGCAAAAATAAACATGATTTATGATTTAAGCGAATGCTAATTTGTTGTTTCCTTCACCAAAGATAATGTACTTAGTAAACAGTAAAGACATGCATTTGGCATCATTTTCTCTGTATAGAAAGAGAAGAAAGATAATGTCGCAGATGCGACGGCTGACTGAATACATAATATGAATGACTAATAAGTGAAAAGGCAACTATTAAAGACGAAGTCGTAAAACTGATATTAAATTAAATACTATAGTATACTGAATCAAGCCACAACTGTTGCTACATATACTTAACATAAAAGTAAGGGCAACTGATACGAAATACTCTACTCAACTCTACATATTAAAATGAATATTTGTTTTTTAGGGTTCCGTGCCTCAAAGGAAGTGCCTTCTAGGATCACTTTGTTGTCCGTCTGGCTGTCTGTCAAGACCCTTTTTCTCTAGAACGCGTGGAGGTAGCATGCTGAAATTAATATCAAATACTCAAGCCTGCGGTCCCTTGAAGCTGTGAAAAACTCAACCTTCTAAGTCAACGCAATCAAAAGATACAGTCATTAAAAAGGCTGATTCCATACTTATTGCCGTACCCCGAAAACCTAAAGGGTACTTCCAGTTGCCCTAGAAACTTGAAATTTGGTATGAAGGTAGCTCTTATAGTGCTAACCACTCAGAAAATTCTCAAAATCTAAAATTTTAATGTCTGTCTGTAGATTTGGCAGACCAATATAAGTTGACCCCACACTGCGTACATTTTGCTTAGGAGCAGGGCTCTGCTAACACTGGACTTCTTAAAACACTGGAAAAAGCGTTAAAATCTTTATACGCGTCCGACTCGCACTTGTCCGGTTTTTTGTAAGAACTAGTTATTGTGAACTTAGGGTCTGACAAGTTTGCTAAAATAACTGTCATTTACAATCAGGAACATATTCCCCTTATTCTCCTGTTACGTCAGGTCTATGTGCAATCATCGCATGATTCACTGCGCCGGAGCAATTGACCGTACACGAGTATGGCCAATCAGTTCAAGTGCACGGGATTAATTCAAACCGAGATTTATTGTGCTTTATAAAGGTCGTGGATTGTCAGGTAGGTATAATGAACATATGGTCGCAAATACGAGGGCTGTTTGATAAGTACCCGTTTTCTAAATATATTAATATCACTGGCCGCAAATAAATATACCACCTTTTTAAGCCATTTTTCAGACGCGGGAAAATTAAAAAAAAAATGGCATTCTTTTGTTTTTTTTCTCATTTGACAACGATTCAGTGAAGGCGTGAACTTAAAATTGTTAAAATGGAAAAAGAACAGTATCGGTCTGTAATTAGATTCTTATTTTTGGAAGGAAAAACATGTGATGAAATAAAAGTAAGAATGCAAGCGGTTTACCATGAATGTGCTCCTTCTATGACAACAGTCAGATATTGGTATAACGAGTTTAATCGGGGGAGAACAACCGTCTTTGATGAGGATCGCCCAGGCCGGCCAGTTGAGGTGACTACAGACGATATGGTTAAGAAAATTGAAAATATCGTTTTAGCCGACCGCTGAATTAAACTTCGAGAAATCGTTGATGCTGTAAACGTATCAATCGAGAGGGTACAACACATATTAGAAGAAAAATTGGGTATGAAGAAAGTATTAGCGAGGTGGGTGCCGCGTTTACTCACGGAGGAGCAAAAACGGAACCGACTGACTACTTCGGAGCAGTGTTTGGCCTTGTTCAAACTTAACCCGTAGGAGTTTCTGCGTCGTTTCGTGACCGTGGACGAAACGTGGGTCCACCACTACACCCCGGAAATGAAAGAGCAGTCGAAGCAGTGGATTTTACCGGGTGAACCTGCTCCAAAGAAAGCAAAAACCGTCCCATCGGCTGGAAAAGTCATGGCGACCGTTTTTTGGGATTCGCAGGGTATTATACATATTGACTATTTAGAAAAGGGAAAAAAAATAACAGGGCAGTACTATGCCAATTTATTGGATGAATTTGACGCCGTGTTGAAGGACAAACGACCCCATTTAAAAAAGAAAAAAGTACTGTTTCATCACGACAACGCCCCGGCTCATTCGTCCAGAGTTGTGACGGCTAAATTAGCACAGTTACGCTACGAACTATTTTCTCACCCCCCCGTATTCTCCAGATTTGGCCCCATGCGATTTCTTTTTGTTTCCGAACAAAAAAAAAATGGCTCGGTGGCAAGCGATTTGAATCAAATGACGAAGTCATTGCCGCCACAGAGGCCTTATTTTAATGACTTTCCAAAATCATACTTTTTGGATGGTTTATTGAAGATTGAGTATAGGTGGAACAAATGTATAGAGTTAAAAAGTGACTACGTAGAAAAATAAATGCATATATACAAAAAAAAAAAAAATCCATAAACGGGTACTTATCAAACAGCCCTTACGTCGTAAAGCTTAAATAGGGTTATAAGCTCTACGTCATGATATTATCGCGAACTTTCAGTACCTAATAAGATAGGTTCTGCGTTTCCCAAACTTTGCTCTACTCTCGCTCGGTACTCCATACTCCATACTGGTTTTCACACTCCATCTTCGTGATCCACAGATTTTTTTGAATCGTATAGCTATGGGAATCTATTATTATGTATGTTTACCCCTTGAATGGGAAATGTATTAAGTAGACCAAGTACAATTCGGAGTTGGCACTATTCCGTTGTATGATCTGAGGATCTGTTAGACCGAGACTCAGAGCGAGGGTCGCAGCCTCTGAGCTGCAATCGCCGACCTAACATCGCAACGCAATATTATATATTATCAAATAGCTTATGCTCCGCGGCTTTGCCCCCGTGAAATATTTCAAAATGGACTAGTTCCCTATCCCGTGAGAATTTCGAAAAATCCCTTCTTAATGCACCTGTAGAATACTCAAGGTATGTTTGCCAAATTTCAAGCCTCTAGGTCCAGTGGTTTAGGCTGTGCGTTGTCTGTCAGTCAGTCACGGTACTGTTTTATAGGAATAGATAGAATTAAGACAGTTTTAAAGCAGATGCAAGGTTCAAAATAGGTAATCAACATACTAACATAAGCCAATTTTCTAGCGTCCTAAGTCATCACTTTTTACGACTGAAATAGTGCTTCAGACTGAGACGCGATATCACAGACTTTTTTTATTTTGAAAATTATTTCAACATGTTTAAAATACTTAATTTGTACTTGACTTAGTACATTCCGCAGTTATTCATACTAGTAATTTGTACTTGTACAAGAACAAGGACTTATGAGGCTAGATAACTTTTTTTACAATTTGGAGTCAAGAAATAAGGCCCTATTTGGAAAAACCTTTTCAAGATTTCATCCCAGCACTTTAGCGGCCCTATTAATATGTATATCTATGCAAAATTACAGATTTCTAGTACCAATAGTCTTAATTTGAGCTAAGCCGCGAACAGACTGACAGACAGACAGACGGCTAAAGGGTTCCTTATTTGTCATTTTGGCTACGGAACCCTAAAAAGAAAACGGGTGCCACGAAAAGTCAAAACTGATCTTTCATTTGTTTAAGAAAAACAGTTTGTATCCCCAGTCCGTACACGAGAATGCTGTTTGAATTGAAGAAAGGTAATTTACATAAGGAATTTTTTCGTCGCCACAATACCTTGCTGTTCCCACAGCCGTTAGCACGTGCTCAAACGCATGTACAATCAAAACAAAAGAAATCTACAGATGTTTCTTAGAACAGATAAAAAAGAACAATAAACTGAGCTTGGACAGCCGCAGAACCACGAGATCAATACCGTAGAGCTCGTATCTTAAAAACCCAAAGCAATTTACACCTTTTTATCTTAGATGTAAGTTTCCTTTTCTTCCCGGCAAAGGAAAGTCTAAGAAGTCTCATAGAACTCTACCGGGATGCATCGGCAGGTGTGCTCTACTAACACTAAAGCAAGCACTCACACAGACACAAGTAGGTATGCTGTGGCGACGCGGCATCCATACACAACAGGCTTGCCCTTTATTACCGATGCAGTACACCCGACTGATAAGTTACTCTACTTATTTAAAATGACACTCATCGTTTAGGCTGTGACATCTTGGGTTATTATGAGATGATTATGTTAATTTGTAAATGTAAGCCCTTCGTGTTATAGAGAGATCCGGTTGCGAATTACCTTTATCAAACACGTGTTTTTTTCAAAATTCATTGTTGTTAGAAATCAAATCTCTATTTTCCATGAGTTTGTATTTAGTCATTAGTGCCTATCATTAGAGACTTAAATTGTTTTTATCAAAATACTCCTTGCTCCAATTAGTCTCATCACGTTTCCATGTGAATGTGATATCTAAGGTCATTAATGAATGCGAACTCACATACCGGCATACATTTGAGCGCCCAATTCCATTTCATATGAAGTCTGCTTTCAAAACTGGACTAAAGTAGAGCATCCAGCCGGGCGGTCCGTAAAGTGGAGGCAACAACTTTTTTTACGCTCCCAACGTATTCCCGCGCCCCTTCGTTTCCAGCCAGTTCCTTATTCTTATACTCTCATACAGCCAAGTAGCTTGTGCCATGTGCTCTGCTTTAATAAACACCGGATGCTTTCGATTAAAAACAAAAATATCTTAATTACTTCCTCTTTATTTATGTGTGAGTGTTCGCGTGTGTGCGTGCAATTGATACAGTGCAGTGATATGTCAGCGAAAACTTAGGATTCAAGTAAAACTATGGATGCGTTAAATGTTGTGGTTAAAACTAGCTATAACATATTTAAACAGCTATCTGAACAACATAAGCCTGTAAGTTATTACTTAGTATTCTTAGATCTATTTAGAATTAATTAGTTTAACATCGTGTTCGGGTCTTATGTTTACGTTCAGCTAAATTTAGTAATTTTATTGGTGTGCTTTAAGCATCTTTTAACTGGCTCATCTAAAAGTTATGATCGTAATTTTTGGTCACCGTCTTCATGTTAATAAAAGGTTATTTATTTTTAGTACCTATTTTGAACGCAGCTCTACCTATGAACGTACTTTCCCTAATTTTGAGTTATTGGTGTCTAACTAAAATTTTGACGTTAAAATATTAAAAAGTTTACTATTTTATACAATATCGCATAAAAATCGTAAAGTAATATTAATTCCACGAGAACAGTTAAACGTTGTATATATAGCTCTACATTTGTGTGATACGAATAATTTAGTCCTACAGAAAACTTTACCTAATTTGTCAATTGATAATTTAAGTTCGCAAGTACCTCTTACTTATTTTTATGTTCATTTTACTCGGTATTTATATATTAGTAGTTTGTAGCGAGTACGTGCTCTGCTCAAGCGATTGCTTCAATACTTTTTATGTATACCTACCTATTTATTGACCAAACTTTTATAAAAATGTCCTAATTCTCATCTCATCCGCTACCTACAATGGTACCGTTTTTGTAAACGTTTAGCTATAAATAGCTTTTTACGATGTGAACTAATTTCCTTTTTATTTTGTTTAAAGACCCGATGGGATAGAGGGGTTCTTGAACCCTAGTAATTGTTTCAAAGTTCTGGTAAGGCCCTCGTATCATCTAGGTATATTAATAATGTAATTATAGGTATGTTTAAATGTTTCCCGCTGTACATAAAATATCTTATGGACGAAATTAGGACCCTTACGAATATGTAATAATATGCACGGATCCTTTCACGACTGACCCCTGTGTTTTTGCCTTCTTAATATCATGACTTCAAACATTCGTTCTTTTGTACTGCGTCCTTCGATCCAGTGACCTGAAAATTACTCAACATCAGAGGGGTTCTATCTGTTGGATCTGTTTCTTTCCTTGAGGTCTTTACTATGTCGTGTTATTGTCTTATTTACTGTAGCTAAAATTCGACGAAAAACGCAAATAATTGTACAATTAGATTAGGTCACACAAGAATCATAACAAATGATCACATACACAAAGCTTTCGTAGTGCTAAGGAATTAAGAAGAACTCTCTATGTGTATAGGTACAGTGATATTTGTATAACAATGTCTAACTCTACGTAAAATGTGCCTGATATTTTAAATCATAGTGAAATAAAAACGGATCACTCGCCGCCGCTGGGTCGTGCGCTCTCAGAGGAAGGACTACGAATTAGTCCGAAACATGTCGGGCTAAACTCGACTTATATACGTGAGTGATCCGTTTTTATTTCACTATGATTGAGTCTCACGGTAGTTTCATGTTAAAAGTGCTATTTTAAATGTTTATACATAAACAAATATTACGCTCAAGTACAATTTAAATTCAACACTTTGTAAATCTGTGCGAGAATTAATTTTCGGCAGGCAGATTTTTCCGTTAAGTTGGTTGGTAACTTGGTAGCGTCCCTGCTCCACAGACTATATCTGAATAAGACAGACCAAGTTCAAGAAGAAGCGCTAACTTTTTTTTAATTTTGACAGATGGAGACGTCCGGCGGGTCAGAGAGCTCGAGCGGCGAGGACGCGGAGGCGCGGGTGTCGCGCCGCGGCCATGTTCTGGCGGAGCTGTTGCAGACGGAGCGCGCCTACGTGCAGGAGCTGGGCTCTATACTCACCGTGAGTACATTGTATACTCCGCAGAGCCCCGAGCACGTGTAACTATTCGATTGCTACGTAACATAAACGGTTTGAACAGCGTGAGCCGTGAGCGTATTTGGTACTACAATTTAATATGAAGTTTTTTGATGGCGTTACGCAGGATTCGAATGTTCGTGCTTGGGGCTCTGTTTAGTATAAAACTGTCTTACGATTAGAACAAACAAAAAGTGCATTTGGCGCGCAGACGTCATGCGGACTTTACGCGTCCTTGCGACACACTCCATTGATTCAACTCGGTGCGATATCTCCGTACGTATTTTCCATATCGATGCGCGCTCTGAAAATCAATTGTGTCATTACTATGCAAGTGGAGCGCGGTCTACATGTGTAGCCGATGGTGCAGCCGCAGTGCAGGTGCATCAGTTGCGCACGCGACGCCGCGCGCACGCCGGAACGAAATGCGAGCATTCGCAAACCGCTTGCCGGCGCGGACTCTCGGTCGCGTGCTCCTTACCATGAAACATGGAAAATATAACCTACATAAAACATCCGCGAACAGCTTCGGCACCTCGTATTCTTGGTACTACAGAAAGAACGAAAACCCAACCACCCGGAAGAAGAAAAAACTAACCCGCTCCGCTTCCGATTCGACGCTGTTCAGCGATTACGCGAACCAAATACCGCTTTTTGAGAAAGAAAAGGCGTTCCGGAAGAAGTGCAAAAAATCGGCGAGTGATGTTGGCAAAACTGGACGCGTCAAATACAATCCGCGGAACATCAAACCGGTGTACATGGAACCGTTTACTGGTAACTTCTATTACGGTAAATCGCTGCCAGGGTACGAATACTCGCAGAAAACGGAGGAGAAAATCGCGTACCTTCCGGATTCCGATGCCGTTACCGCATGTGAGTCCCTGACGACTGCCGAGTCTACCTCTATAACCACACCTGCTCCGACGGTTGTTGACGCTCCGGAATTAGTTAAAAATCCGCTTTACGGTTGCGCCGAAGCCGACGTGCAAATTCCGACGCTTGGATATTTAACTGATTCCACCACTTCGAAAGATTCACAATTGAAATCATCAAGCTGCACTGAACTAAGAAGGACAATGTGTACTAGCAAAGCGTCTGAGGACGTTCTATCAAATATACTCAAAGATTATAAACGGATAATGAAAGAGTGGAATTCTACTATCACCGATCACTACTCGTCTGTATCCCATAATAATAAGAGAGCTTCAACGATGTGTCGACGCAGTAACACAGATAGCTATATCCGCAGCTTGCATTCCACTTTGTCATGTCGAAAACCTAGCCGATGCCACAAATCCGCAAGTAACAAGTATTATCATTACGCTTACTCGCAAACCTTGAACAATAAAAGAGAATCTGTTCAAAGTAAGACGCAAAGTTTAAATCGAAATCAAACCTTTGGCAATTGGTCGTCGACGCTACAGAAATTCAGAAAGAAGACGCAGTTTTGGAAAGGTGGTGGTAGTTTGACACCTTCGGAATGCAAGTGCTTGGAGGCTATTTACGAAGACTATGATAGGCGTCTTCAGGACTGGTGTGACACTGTTAGCCACTGTTCATCGCTTCTTGGCTCGGTACTCATCTATATCTGGATGTACGCTCAAGGTTACGCCATCAGGGTTGTTAAACGGGTTGTAGAGCGATTTTGTGCGGTTCCGAGAGTTTTTCCAACCGCGCTGGCGTAGACATGAACGTAAAACCACCATAAATGTGATAAACATCCCGCTATGTCTATAATTTTTGCAATACCTTATTCCGTCTTTTTCTTTCCAGGGTTACAAGACAGAGATTGAGAAGCCAGAGAACCAGCACCTGCTGCCGGCGACTCTGGTGGGCCAGGCCGACGTACTCTTTGGCAACCTACACGAACTGTTCACATTCCACCAGGACGTATTCCTCAAAGACCTTGAAAAATCTATATCGGCTACCGAACTTGTTGCGCTCTGTTTTGTAGAAAAGGTAAGAATCTTCCTTCGTTTTTTGAAGTTATTTTTATTTCTTAAGGACAAGGCGTTGATTTAACGTCTGCTTAGTTGACGGATTGAATTTTTCTAATACATAATAATAATATTAAGCAATCTCAGAATAAAGACACAAAGTTTTCTATCACTGTAGCTTCGAAATGGAATGTTTGTAAAACTGATACGTACATACAAGTTCAAAGTAGGTACAGTACAAATTTTGGCAATCAAAACAAAAATATTACCTAGGTTGTAAACATGAGATGAGATTCATTTAAATAAGTAGCTAAGTAATTGATGCAAAAGATCACTTGCAATCCAAAATTACGTCTATATTATACGAGTACAGACGATGATATAAATCAAGTCGATATCAAAACCAACAGCAATAAACACGCTCAAATGATTTCACACACTAAACATAATTTATTGTGACTAGCTAGCGCACGAGGACTTAGATAAACCGGGAGTCATAATAACCATTCTGATAGCTACATTTTGTCCGCAGCGGGAGACATTCTTCCGGCTCTACAGTTACTACTGCCAGAACATACCTCGCTCAGAGCGGCTGCGGGAGACATTAGTGGACACACACCTGTTCCTCCAGGCCTGCCAGCTAAGACTGGGACACAAGCTGCCGCTCGCTGCGTACCTGCTGAAGCCGGTGCAGCGGATCACAAAGTATCAGCTGCTGCTTAAGGTATAAACAATTAATAATATTATTGGTATAAAAGTGTTTCGTGGGTGGAATGGATGTATCATGGATGGATGGATGTGGATGAATGGATCGCAATCACAGTTGAGGGATTTGATAGGTACCTACTGGGTTTCCTGTTTATTTATTTCTTGTTTACAATGAGCACGAAAAAAACGACGGACTAATTGTTATAAGTACTTATTCATAACTAACTTTATTTGTACTTTAGCCAATTCGGACGTCTGATATGAAGTACCTAACAAACCCATACATCATAATCATAATGACATTCAGCAGAAACCCTGAGTGGAGTAGATATAGCTTTGACATTTCAAATCTGAATTTAATTTCGAAGTCAAAGCCTTAAACCAACAAATTGATAATGGGAGTCGCATTATAATCATAAATTGTTTGCAGCTAAGTAGTCTGTGAACTTTTTTGTATTATTTTCTGGTCTAACTGGTGCTAATTTATGCGTGATCATGATCAGATACTTCTTACATAACGTATATTTGTATTTATAAGCGAGCCGTTAAGTAATGTTATTTTTTATGTAATAGTTATGGTCAATTTCACAATGAACCAATGTGATATAAAACGCGCAACCGCAGTTACCGCGTCATCATCATCAGATTCATCACCATCGAAAAGTAAACGATAAAGTATTAAAATTAAGTTAATAGGTACGGTCGAGGAAATTAATTCCTTACCCACTATGGAACCTTTTCACAGTAAACGTCATAATGACATCGCATAGCTTGACAAGGAAAATTACTACGAAAATTTTCTATGGTGGGTCAGGAATTAATTTCCTCGACTGTACCTATATACGAGTAGAACGTGATTAGATTTCTTGGTCACTGCCCATTTAAGCGTTAGACAAGTTTAATAAAGGAAATGAAGTGATATTGACTATAGGTAGTCTTTTGGAACGGCGGCCCAGAATTTCAACCTGCATCTCATTGCATGCCCATTACGTGAGCACGTCTGTCACTATTTCACCTCGATTGTTCAATGGTACCATACCGCTTATGGAGAAGACGTACTGCATTCACCATTTCTTTCTTGCACCATTTTATACCACTTGGCAGAAAGAGATGGCTAATGCGAAAGCGATTATGAACGCGTTAGACAATAGAGAATTCACGTTTCTGCCACCTACTACATACAGCGTCAAGAATAACTTCTCTTACCTACTGTAATTTTTTGTTAATTTTATATTTTCCACAAAATGATCTCAAGTGAAATTGAACACGTTGCGTTGACGTGCACTGCCGAGACACAGTAGAATTGATGCTGTGACTACGTCTACAGACATCCACTGCGTGTCAAAGTGGTAATACATCACCAACAGCCTCCTGAAGACAATAGCTGTGAGAAATTAGTGCTCTCTAATACAACATTTAATTAGTAATACAATGTCACCTGTCAAGTATGAATACTAACATAGTCTTAAGTAAACTACTAACAAAAATTGGATCTTTGTTGTCTGAATAAATGATTTATTATTATTATTATTGCTGGTTCATTCTTGCAGGACCTCCTTCGGTATAGCGAGTGCGGGTCCATGAGCTCGAATTTGCAGCAAGCGCTCGATTGCATGCTGGTCGTGGTCAAGTGTGTAAACGACTCCATGCACCAGATAGCCATCACCGGCGTACCTGTAAGTTCTTTATTTTCTTCTAGATATTAAATAGTTCCTGGTCGTTTTTTGCAGGTTATTTTTATCGGTAAATATACCTAGCGTGTGTTCAATATTTAAGGCAACACGGTCGAGTTTGTGCTGATTTAGTTGAGTTAAGCTGCAAACGCACAGAGAGCGGTAACGGGGCGGCTCGGTATCGGTAGTAAAAATCGAATGTAAAGGAAAGAAAAACTATTATTGGGTTGATGACTGATGTCAAAATAAAATCATTTTACATTTCCACATTCAACTTGCAATCAAGCTTTCGAGAATACAATAAAAGGAGCCAGTTTGATCATAGTTCTGAAATGCAAGTTCAAGACTAACAGATTGTTTTGACATTTCAAATAAAGTTGCTGATTTAATTAACTAGGCCTCATTCTGCGACTGTATACTGTTTATTTCAGTTTATCTACTAGTATTTTTACAAATTACCCGTATTACCATAAAAGTTACTTACAGTTGCAAATTTCTCCTCCAACAAATCTTAGTAACCGGCTACTTAGCTTCAACATGCGTGCGTATAGGCAGTAAATGAAGATTGAGCCGAGTGCTCACTGGGAGCATGCTCTTTCAAGTAATATATTGTTTTACATTACAAGTGGTACGCACCTAAAGTTCAGCTCCAAACACCATTGAGTATTTGATTTTAATGTTTGCAATATATTTTTTTCTTATCCGAATTGAAGAGCAAAGAGAGCGAACAAGAGTGAGCGAATTTTAAAAAACTTTAGAGAGATCTATGCATAATAGGTAATGCAGCGGTAATATGGTTTTAGGTACCTACCTGCGAAATGCACTAGATCAAAGTTTCGACCAGAAAACGCGACGCCCCGGGGCCCCTGGTTGTATACACACTGTGGCAATGTGTTCACTAACGCAACGTTAAAATCCTAGGTGTTATGTTTATACTTACATTTACATTATACGCGATAGCTGCCAGTGAGTACCCGACTCAGTAAGACAGGTCGACAGTAATAGTAGATTTTTCACCTTATTACCATTGAGTGCGGGTCTCGCGGGTGATTGATGCATTATCCCACGGGCGCCGGAAACCGTAACGGATGGAAAGTTTGTCACGCGAGGGGGCAGCGGTCGTGTTAGTTTGAACAGGCAGAACTAGATAGAACGCTAACCTCGGAGAAACTGAAAGACGGTAATTAGATACTTAAATAGGTAGTTAAATAATTAGATTATATTTTTATGTGCAATCGTTAATAAAAGATCATAAAGCAGACAGACGGGAGGCGCCTTTGACTTATCTACAATTTTTCTGCCACTTTTTGAGGGGGACGAGGAACAAAAACATACAGCACGTCTGCGCTTATGTCAAAATTTGTTACGTTCCTACAAACTCACACTAAACAAAACTGTCACACAAAATGCCAAAAACACGCACACAATCAACAGACCCTGATCATTTTGGTCAGACTTAATGTTAGAGTTTTGGCAGAGGGGAAATCGCGCGTTAACATCTCCATTCCTTTCCTGCTCTAAGTAAAATATCAAAATATTATATAAATACGGCGGTTGGTCGTACAGTACAGTCCGTGAGCGTTTAGAATAGAAGTTTGTGAATTCGTATTGATGTCTCTTTCTATGACATGAGAAGCGCCATTGGCAGCCGAAATATTTCTAAAAACTTAATTTATAATATTCTTAATGCTCACAAACTGTACCTACCTGTTTCTCATTAAGTAACAACTTTTGCTAGCTTTATTTTATGAAGATGCAGACGGTCGAGTTAAATTAACCTTCGTGATTGGATATTTTTTCTTTTCTCAGGTAGTAAGCGATATACCTATTATCACGAGAATTAAAGTAATATTTTATATATGCGTACCGAAATTATTCAATTCGTGAAAGTAGGGCAGGATAGGTACTGTATTGAGGAATGATCATTAATTATTTCAAAGCAATCCAATTTACTCATTCGTAGCGTTGTTCGCACGGACGGCTGGATTATTCACGAGTTCTTTATAGGTCGTAAATTTTGACGTCTGATATTACTTGCCTAAATAAATATAGACACTGTTTCATTATTTTTGCCACCTAATAGTTTTAAAAGGTTTAAAAAATTATGAGGAAAAAAACCCTTTTTTTAAAGGGGATTGTTCCCAAGATGTTCCCATTTTTAACCCCCGACGAAAAAGAGGGGTGTTATAAGTTTGACCTGTGTACATATCTGTCTGTGGCATCGTAGCTCGCAACCGGATTTACCGATTTCGATGCGGTTTTTTTTTGTTCGAAAGCTAGTTTAATCGAGATGGTGCTTAGCTAAGTTTCATTAAAATCGATTCACCTGTTTTTAAAATATTGTTGGTTAGGTTATTGCCAGCTTAATAATTCATTCACTACTGTTACATAATTATAGCATAGACAAAAGAAGATGGTAAAGCAGCTGGCAGTTTTTTTAGATTACTCTGTCCATTTCGGACAGAGTCAGTTAATTGTGTGCGTGGTTTTGGCATTTTTCTGTGAGAGAGTATTATTTTGGTATGAGTTTGTAGTGTAACAATTTTTCACATGAGCGTAGACATGTGCTGTAAGTGTGTAGGGTACCACGTCTCGCTGGAAAAGTGCTGCTCTCGTCTTTATTTATTTTTTATTGAAAGACGAGCAAGCCGGTCATCTGATGGTAAGCGATCACCGCTACCCATGAGAACCAGCAACTCCAGTCACTAGCCCGTTGCCGGCTTTTAAGGAGGAAAACGGCTAGAGGAAAGGGAGAGGGGGATAGGGACCGCACGAAACGCAACAGGGGTGCTGTTGCTTCACGCCGATTTTCTGCGAGAGGGTGGTACTTCCCCGGACGAGCCGGCCCATTCGTACGGCAGCAAATAGCTACAGTATGGCTCTCCCACTACAGTTCTTCCCTTAAGTTCCCTGTCTCCCCTAAGGCTGTGGCGTTCTCTATCCACTAAAAATACCAGAATAAAGACAAATTACCATATTCTCGTCCCCAGGTGGACCTGACCCAGCAGGGCGAGTTGCTCCTCCAAGGGTCATTCCTCGTAGCGTCCGAGAGCAAGCGCGACCTGCGCCTGCGCATCCGGCCGCGCCGCCGCCACATCTTCCTCTACGAGAAGGCGATGCTGTTCTGCAAACCGGCCACCAAGAACAGCCACAACAAGGCCACTTATCACTTTAAGAACGATCTGCAGGTATAGTGAAACACTCACACATACATTATACAAGACAAGCCGTGGTCCTTCTTCGAGGAGGGCTCGCAATGGTAGCGAATCGAACACTGTGCGCCAACGTTCTAGCTTGGCTACTAAACGCGGCTGATAGCGGCGAACAACTAGGTACCTTCGTCTTTAATGATCTACAGGTACAATTATGTTTTTCCAAGCTTTTATTTGGTTTAATTTGAATTGCCTAAGCAACATGAACAGCTATAACATATAAGTATAACAGATATAACACGAACACGTATCACTTTGAGAATGATCTGCAGGTATGTTTTTAGGGTTCCGTACCTCAAAAGGAAAAAACGGAACCCTTATAGGATCACTTTGGTGTCCGTCTGTCTGTCTGTTTGTCTGTCAAGAGCCTTTTTCTCTGGAACACGTACAAGTAGCATGCTGAAATTAATATCAAATACTCAAGCCTGCGGTCCCTTGAAGCTGTGAAAAAATCAACCTACTAAGTCAACGCAATCAAAAGATACAGTAATTAAAAGAGTTGTTTCCATACAAATAGCCGTAACCTTGAAAACCTAAAGGGTACTCCCAGTTGTCCTAGAAACATGAAATTTTGTATGAAAGTAGCTTTTATAGCACAACCACTTAGAAAATTCCCAAAATCTTAAATTTTTATAATTTATAAATTATGTCTGTCTGTAGATTTCACAGTCCAATATAAGATGACCCCACATTGCGTCCATTTTGCTTAGGAGCAGGGCTCTGCTAACATTGGACAACTTAAAACACTGGGGGAAAAGCGTTAAAATCTTTCTACGGATCCCTCGTGCGCGAGTCCGACTCGCACTTGTCCGGTTTTTTTAATAAAACTACTTAATAATACATTTCCTGGTATTAGTCGTTTGCCATGAAGCCTATTATAATGTTAAAAAAAACATTGTTGACATTTATAATCAGATCAGGTTGTGTAAATGTGCAGAAAAATATTATGTGACTTGTAGTAAGTGTCGTGTACCTAAGTATGTGTAGTAGTGTTTTGTGGTTTTCAATAAAGAACATTAATTGTACTGTTGTATTGTATATTTCCGCCTCAGTACCAAAACTGAACTTTTTTTTAGCTCATGATGTGAGCAGTCATATCCACTAATAAGTTGTTTTTGTCTTTATCGGTTTAAATTTTTGGTATCGGTTTTAATTTATTATTTATTTTAATTCTTTAAATTATTTCTCTATTAGCCAGCATTTGAGTGGTTCATTTCTATTTCACGGAAACTACTGATTTTATAAAAAATTGTAACTAAAATTTACATAAATTAATAGCTTTTTTTGTAAATACCATTACATATGCAAATAACTAGTTTAGTCTATTTAGTCTGCATTAATTTTGCTTAAATTAAGTTAGCAACAGCATTATTGAAAACCGGTCATTCATCCTAAGTAGAATGCAAGGTACACAGGCATAAAATGGTCCGTTTGTCTTACATATTTAGTACCCTAAAAAACCGGCCAAGTGCGAGTCGGACTCGCGCACGAGGGTTCCGTAGAAAGATTTTAACGCTTTTCCCTAGTGTTTTAAGAAATCCAGTGTTAGCAGAGCCCTACTCCTAAGCAAAATGTACGCAGTGTGGGGTCAACTTATATTGGTCTGCGAAATCTACAGACAGACATAAAAATTTAAGTTTTTGAGACTTTTCTGAGTGATTGTACTATAAGAGCTACCTTCATACCAAATTTCAAGTTTCTAGGAAAACTGGAAGTACCCTTTAGGTTTTCGGAATTCGGCAATTTGCATGGAAACAGCCTTTTTAATTACTGTATTTTTTAATTGCGTTGACTTAGACAGTTGATTTTTCACAGCTTCAAGGGACCGCAGGCTTGAGTATTTGCTACTAATTTCAGCATGCTACCTTCACGCGTTCTAGAGAAAAAGGGTCTTGACAGACAGACAGACGGACAACAAAGTGATCCGTTTTTTCCTTTTGAGGTACGGAACCCTAAAAAACACGGTCTTTTTAATTTTGACAGATGTCACAAATCGGCCTGACGGAGTCGGTGAAAGGCGACCTCCGCAAGTTCGAGGTGTGGCGGGAGCACCGGCTAGAGGTGCACACGATCACGGCGCCATCTATCGACGTGAAGCGCGTTTGGGTGGAGAGGATCAAACGCGTGCTGCTGGACCAACTGAAGGAGTTGAAGGGAGAGAGAGTGCGGAAGTATGGAGCGCAGCACAAGTGAGTTCTCAAATATCTACAACAACTAACCAACTTAGAAAAGTTGAAAAACCTCCGACATTGTCATTTCAAAGTTCAATATTTCAAAAACCTCACCCGGTTTTCAACCTCAACCTATTTTGATGAAACTTAGCAAAGAACCATCTCGATTAAACTAGCTTTCAAATGAAAAAAAAACCGCATCGAAATCGTTCCATCCGTTTAAGAGCAATGATGCCACAGACAGATACACAGACACACAGATACACATGTCAAACTTATGACACCCCTCTTTTTCGTCAGGGGTTAAAAAAGGAACCAACTAAACTTCTACTTTAGGTAGATTGCTATCTTTTTTTTTACACCTGATGCGTTCATAGACTATACCTGGCAGCTCTGGGAGGCAAAGCTAAACCACGTATTAAAGTGAGACGTGTGAATGGTTTTCCAGACATTTGGCATCGTAGCATTTTTATATCATCATCATCATCCTTGTTTTACATGCCATTGATGGGCTCAGCCCTCCTCTTAGGATGAGAGTGCTTGTGCTATAGTTCCCACGCGGGCTCAGAGCAGATTGGGAACTTCATACACACCATTAAATTGCTTCGCAGGACTCTGCGGGTTTCCCTCGCGATGTTTTCCTATATAATATAAAGCCTACTCTAATAACTAACAAATCGCAGTAGGTACGACCCTGTCGCAGTGAGCTATTGTTGTGCCTATAGAAAAATTCAGGTGTTTTACTTCGAAATAGTTCTACTGCGGCTTGCTATTATAATGGTTCGGGCTTAAATAAATATATAAATACGTAGATATTGCGAGAGAAAGATTGGGGAAAGTATTAACTCACGAACCAGTTCTAAATGGCAACATTTATTCCCAGGACGCTAATCCAAGCCAGCTCGTGGGACGTGGGCCCGCCGACGCAGGGCCGCGGGCCGGCGGCGCCCCCGCGGCAGGCCTCCTGCGGCGCGCACGACGAGCCCTGCTGGTCCACCGACCCCTCGGAGGACGAGGACGACCCCGACCAGGCGCCGGTATGACTGGACCCGACCTGACATCTTGGGGCAATGGGGTCAACTAATTGGATTTGGGTCACCCTTGCAACAATAGCTTTTTTTTTAAGTAGCTAATATTGTTAATTATTTTTATTACAAACCGTAAAAAAATAATGCATTTTTTTGGGACTTTTAAAACACTATAAAACTTAATTTTAAAATGAACTTCTCAAGAACAGACGAAAACGCTGCTGGCCATGATTTTCTGTAGACTATCTGTGTCACATCACATTCGGAAGTGAAGTGTGAATGACGTTTAGAACTCGAGCTGTTTTCCGTTGTTTACAAATCCTATGACGTCACGCGATCACGGACCGTTTTTCACGTTTCAAAGTAGAGGTAGGTACATTTTTAAATTGAATTTCCACGACGATTTTCTACTGTTATGTTTTAAAATCCATTATATTTCGGATTTGTAGACATATCATATATGTTTTTTTTTATAATTTGTGATGTGAGTCCACTAGCGTACCTATTGCACTCATATCACAAATTTTAGCATAATTCTTAAGTCGAGCAGCGTGTTTAGGCCATGAGGCTGGCCGAGTTGTCCAATTAACCTAAGAGATTTTAAGACCTAATTAAACAATGTTTGTAAAACTCTTTAACAATATCTTTAACATAGTCTTGAAGTTAAAGTGACATTTACCAAAATTGCGGCGTTAGTTTTGGCTGCGTTCATCAAAAGTTCTGGCCAAATCACGGTATAGATCCTAATTCTGGGTGACCCAAATCCGATTTTTTCACTCGATCCTACTCTAAATCTGAGTGACATCCGAAAAAAAAAACATTCAGGAATAAGTTCCCGTGGAAATTTATCCTAAAAGGGGTAAAGAGTTTGAGCTGGTTTGCGATTTGACTGTTGATTTCGCAGCTTATTTCTAGGGTCAAATTATACTTAAGATTTATACCGCTCTTTTTTTCACTGTAAATAAACCCTAACTTAAGGGCGGCGTCAATCTTGGGCGCTCTCCCTTGCTAGTCTAGACTTTAGCCAGTACTTCTTGGTGCGGTACCAATGTTTGACGAAAGAAAGTGTAAATAACACGTATTTTGTAATGTGTTAATTTTCAAATCCATTTCTACAGTGTTACTAAAATACCGAAGAGATTTTGTTAATTATTTACCTACTTAGATTAACTATTTGTATTTCTGTAATTTACCAGTTTAAATAACGCGCGGCAACTTGTAATGGGTACTGTTAAAAAACTAACAATAATCGGGTAGAATAGTGCTTTTGTCACGGTTAGCTTTCCTAATACGGGTATCCTAATTAATAGCGACTAATTTTGGGTTTGCAGTGTTGAGTGAAGTGAAAACCACTCTCTATGTAAGTTATAAGAGTCTTTATTAAAGGAATGCGGGCTGCTTCACGGGTAGCGCATGTGAAGGCTGAACCCGAACGCACACGACGCTTTCCGAACATATTAGCATCAAAGCATTCGGATGTAACAGAATAATGATACGATTTTTTTCCAAAGTGGAGTGGTGATGATTCCTTCTGCAAGCTTTGACAGAGAATTTGCAGTATCTTACTCATAGACTAGGCGTAGACGCAAGTGCTACAAATTCTCTTCTGAAAAAATATACGTAACTTCCGTTATAATTCACGCCGTCCACTGCATAAATTAAGTTAGCCTACCACCCATCATCGCTTTTAGTTTATTTAAATTCAAAATTTTCAGTAGCGGCACTGGCACCCCAAAGGTTAATCGGATTTAGTTTGCACTTCCACGTGGCACCAAATCTAACGCAATAAATATTTATTTGACAGGCCTTGCTCAAAAGTGGCTGCGTAATGCCGGCGCCATCTTGTGGATGTGATAACAAAATGGCCGCCATGCTCTAAGATGTGTTGTTCAACAGGTGACGGAGGCCGTCGGTCTCAACGGTACCATACACAGAATGGTGCAATTCTTTTCTGTATCGGGCTCTGCACAAGCCACGTCCACGTTTTACGTGTCACAGTACTGATAGAGCCTCTGCGGAGCTTTAAGCCCGTAGGCCTTGTAAATACAATGAAAAAGACTGACTTATCCAAAGCTAAAAGTACATAACCAAAGAGTTCGGCGTAAACGAACGTGGATAATCAGTTGTTTTTGCCGAAATTAACTGTCGTGTAAGTCATTGTTTTGTTTGTTATGTCACTCATTTGTCAGTGTGCTTTTTAGTTCTGTTAACAATGCGCTTGCTTCGTTTAAATGTTATACGTTAATCAATGTTTATGATACATATGTATTTTTGTTTACGAATGGTAGAACATAATGGATATCATCGTATCTTCATGACCAAACCGTACTCTCGTTTTATACTGTATGGTATAGGACTGATCTTACACCGTAGGTATTCTATTAACCGACGTAACACGCGGAGATGATGTGACAGTGTTTGCCTGATTCTGCACTGCTCGGCACGGCATCTCAGCATCTAAGCTTGCATAACTCTAACCACAGCTTTGACTTGCGATCTTGGCTTGTAATACAACTTATAACAACTATTGTATATTTGTATACACTCTGATCTCGGTCACACTATAACATAACACGCTTACAAGGGGCATAGGCAACTTTGATAATTTTGAGATACTAAATATTTAGAATCCGTGGGTGGAGAAGAACTTCTTAATAAGTACCTACTTACTAAATCCTTAAAACGATCCACTTAATTTTAATTTATTTCAACATTAAAGCGCTAAGGATTTTTGTTCTTAAATTTAGGTGGGAAACGGAACGTAAGAGTATGAGAAAGTAAGATGATGTACTCGTAAATGGGAGTGAGAGAAGAGATTTTCGAGGCTTTTGCTTTATGATGGAGGATTGGGGAGGATTATTTAGGTAGGTACATAATCTACTCTTTACATAATCTATGTTTTTGACATAATTATATGTACATCTAAGTATTTCAGTGTGAGAAACATATTTTACATTATTATAATTAATTATATTTCTCTTTATGAGGTGTATGAATGTATTAAACTCGCTTAAATATAAAATGCATGATTTAGATGTAAGTAGGTACGTATAAGGTTGACTAACATTCAGGTAAACTGCAAAATTATTTTTGCATCTCTACCATCGGAGAAATAGTTGGTGAACTGAAATTGAAATTGCATGGTTTGGTTGATGTGTGAATGAACTTTGTTTTCAGAGATAAGTATCGTTAATGACAACACTATATAAAATTCCTTAATATACCAAGATTTTTTGTCTCGAAATAAGTTTACTTACTTGCTATTACATAGCATAATTAAAACAGCGTTTTATTTACAGATCGTTTGCCCACCAAGTTGGGTCCGTTGGCATATCCAACCGAAATAATTATGTAGCGCAGTTTTTGCCAAATCTCCACTGTGGTCAAGCTGAGCACACGCAGACACGTGATCTTGTCCCTTACTTACACTGTCTGTCAAAATTACTGATTCTCATTTCCGGTTGAACGGGTCAGCGGTTTATAAGTGAAGAGCTATACCTATTACGCTAATACATACTCTCATCAACGTAAACAGCTCGAATACAAGCCTAACACCACTCTATGCCTGAGATATTCATACTCATTCGTAGCTCAACAGACTTGCACTTATTGCGACCCAAAGGTCTACAATTACTTATTATTCTACAGCACATACAGACCGACTGCATTCCCACTGCAACGCAACTGCTGACTGCACGTGCGGTTCTGACGCAGTTGATACAACTGCGGTGCGGGCAACAGTGTTGATTGTATCGGAACCGAAACTCCAGTCGACATTTCCGTTGCAGTTGCGTTGCAGTTCTATGACTACGCAATTATTTTACCAAAACCGGTAGTTACTAAAATCTGCAATATTATCCGTTGATCAAGCATTATCGACAAGAATGATCATGTGCTTTGGCAGCACACTGGCATTTGTCGTGCACATAAAGTATCCCATAGTTTTTCTTTCAAGACATTAAACGACTCTGAATTAATAGCTTTACGTCCGCGATGAACACTGACATGCTAGGCCCCAAAGCATATAACGTCATTTATTTTGTACGACCTTTGTTGACATATGCACATACGCAGGCGGTGGGGAGCCCGCTGGTGGCGCTGTCGGAGTACACCGCGGTGGGAGCGAGCGAGGTGTCGCTCCGAGAGGGACAGCAGGCCGAACTGCTGAAGGTCGGCTGCGCTGGCTGGTGGTACGTGCGGCTCGCAGGTGAGAAAATAAAAGGTTGTTCGAAATTTGTTTTTTTTTTTATTATTATTAGTTTTTTTTTATTTATCCAGCCGGTTACTTATTTCATTAATAGAGACAATCTAGAGGAGAGGCTTTTGGCCAGCACTAAGTCACAATTTGTGGGTTAACTAAAAAATAAGTGGTCTTCTGGCTTTTTCAAGTCTAGATTGAATTGGTATAATAAACTCGATAAGCTTTATCTTAGAACACATGTTAGGTTTCCATCCGTGATTGTGTTCAAACAAGACTAGATTGCGAAAATATCCGTTAAAAACTAAGGTGTCACTTAAGTATTACTGTAACTTAGATGATTTTTAATTTAACATAAGCTAAAAAAAGTAGCAGGCAGTTTGCCCATTATCATATCAATTATGACGCCATATAGTCGAGCAATTCAGTCAGCGGCCAGCCAGCGAAGCGACAACACCGAACGAAGAGCTCCAGATCCCAGCGACCCATTGATTGAGCTTCACGAATTTTGTAATCGACGAACCGATCTGGGCAATATACCCATTCGAAGAAATACAGTCCACTCAGGAGACCGTTGCGTTTTCTTCCCTCCCCACCCCGCGAGAGAGAGAGCGCTGCTGAGAGCTGTCGGAGTGTGAACCCGAGGCTGTCGGACGGCACATTCTCGACACATTCCATCACTTTTTGTTAGAAAGGGACTTCCACTTGTAAATTGTAACTTGTAGCTTTATAAAACACGGCCCAGGTCGTTTTTAACAACTTTTTTTACCCTCCCAACTGATTTTAGACATACACACCCATCCCATGTATAATATGAATACGATTAGGCATATTTCCCCTTGTATTTACTGCCGCTATTGTCTCCCCAGGCGGGCACGGCGAAGGCTGGGCTCCCGCGGCGTACCTCGACCAGCGCAAGACTTCGCGCTCGTCCAGCCGCTCGCACGACCGCCTGCACGACCATTGAGCCGCGCGCCGGCACCCGGCACCCGGCACCCCACGCGGGACTTCGCGCCCCCTCCCCAAAGGTGTCTATTGGATTCCCGGCTTGGCCTAGTTACTAATGTCTTGCTCTTTGATCAATAATTAACCTAGGTAACGGGTCGTAGAGAAAGGAATGGATATGTTAACGCGCGATTTCTCCTCTGCAAAAAATCTAACATTAAGTCTGTTCTCTTAGTCTGTGGTCTGTGCAAAATGCACAGGGTCTGTTGATTGTGTGCGTGTTTTTGGCATTTGTGTGGCAGATTTGTTTTAGTGTGAGTTTGTAGGAACGTAACAAAGTTTGACATGAGCGTAGATGTGTGCTGTACGTGTGTGTTCCTCGTCCCCCTTAAAAAGTGGCAGAAAAATTGTAGGGCATAGATAGATAAGCCAAAAGCGCGTCCCGTCTGTCTGCTTTGTGTAACGGGTAGTAAAATTGTGGCCCGCTGGAGTGTCAGTTTATTACCTAATAGAGGTAAATACGTGAAATTTTGTTTGAAGTGATGAAATCAAAATAGGGTCAAACTCTTTTGCCGTGCCGTTTTCGCCGCTCTGGCTGTTTTCTAGTTGTAATTATTGATCGAAGAACTTAGTGCGTCATTTGCCCTAAACCTTTAAAAAAACCTTGTAAAAAACTTGTAAAGGGGGGTTGATAACTCATTGGACGTATTATATTTCGATTTGGGCGGGCATGGGTTGTTTGTGATTGTAAAGGCTCAATGCGTTTCCAAGGCGACTTTAGTATAGACTTAGAAGTACACGAGTTCCCCATTTGCTTAGCGGTCACGGATTGGAAGTGAAGCGAGATATAAAAACGTCCTTTTAAGAAGTTTTTAAATAATATGCCTGAAATATGGTTTTAGCAAAAAATCTGTTATGTCTTAATTATGAATCTTATGATTAGGGCAAACGATACTAGGACATTTTGTTGTTTAGGGCTAGCCGAGGGGTATATTCATCAGCTAAGCGCTCGCGGATCAGTGTTAAGCTTTAGCCTGCGAGCCTTACACGATTTATTTAGGTAAAGACTACACGTTCTGCAAAGGCGACGTTAGTCTAGGATTGTATAGGCACCTTAAGTTGTCGAAGTCACCCCACCTCGTTAATGTCGAACAATAATAATTGTTAATTACATATTGTAAATGTTGTTCTAAAGAAGCTTTATTGTAATTTAGTGTTAGTTCGTAGCTGAGTTGTCGTTGGCGTAATCCAAAGCTAAGGCGTTGCGCGCGGCGCGGGCGTATGTGCTGTCCCTCTCATCAAGGTGGTGATAGAGGCAGACAGCACATTCGGTTGAGGCCAGGGCCGCGTTTTATAAAGCTACAAGTTACAATTTACAAGCGGAAGTCTCTTTCTAACAAAAGGTGATAGATTGTAACTTGTAGCTATATAAAACACGGCCCTGATAGTGGCGTAGTTAAGTGGGCCGTGACTGTTTCGTGATTGTTCTGTACATACTTTTATTATTTAATTGTAGGTATTTATTTGCTAGCTCGGCTTTTGGTGTTAACTCGTGCTCACGCCTCGATATTCCATGACAGATACTGTGGGTATTGTTTAGCATTACGGCTGTACCGTTAGGGACCTGTGTATGTACCTATTAAGTCTATTCACCCAGTGGAACAGTCCGAGCGATTACAGAAGGGACAACGAAGTCATGGATTTTGAAAACTCCAAGCCTTCTCTTTTCGCTCTGGCTGTAAGGTGAGACATAATAATTTGTAGTCAACGATCATTTCATATCATTAGTTACATCGACAAGTTATAGACCCATATCAGAGCTTTTCTTCGAATCAAATAGAACGCATGAAGAATTAAATATACATATAAATATACATGGAATAAGTGAAAAATATTAAATTGGATTCCCTATTTATAAAATTTGTAATATTTTATCGACTATAGAATAAAGGTGCTTAGATTTCAAACTTAATTTTTTACCTAAGTGCAGAATATAAAGTGATTAAGTACTTTGTAGTTATGTGTTTTTGCTAGTCTGCATTTAATCTCTAAAATCATTATTTTGTAGATCAACCAATGTCATACTGTCATTTTATATTCCTGTCATTTCGTGCCACAGTACCTGTTCCTCTCATTACATGTGATGTATTATTTTCTTTTCATGAAAATGTTTTGTATTATAATAAACTAAGTTCATTTTCGAGCTGACCACAATACACATAATTTGTCCATTTATTTTGTGTTTTATTTATTTTTACCTCGCCTTTGTAATTTTGATCATTTAGTTCATCTAATGTGTACGGAAGAAGACGAAAGAACATTTTATGTATGCAAAAGAGACTGCAGTTCTTCAAAGTTTGTCCATGTCGAGACGAAACAGAACAACATACAACACCTACGAGGGGCGGCTGAAAAGTAATCTACCTAACAATGAAACAAAAGACTGTCGTGGCTAAATTTTTTTAATTTTTCTATATAGTCCCCTGCTAGTAAAATGAACTTATTAAATTTTTCAAATATTGAATTTAAACCATTAAAAAAAAAATCTTTCGGTTTGTCGTCAAAAAAGTCAGTAACCGCAGCCTTCATTTCGTCATCGGTCATAAACCTTCGTCCCCTGAGGTCTTTCTTGAGAAGTCTAAACAGAAAATAGTCACAGGGGGCTAAATCTGGACTATAAGGGGGGTGGTCAATGGTTTCGAAGCCATTGTCTTTAATTGCTAGCTTCGTTGTGCGGGCGGTATGCACTGGTGCGTTATCGTGCAAAATCAGAATTCCTTTGCTTAGTTTACCTCGCCGTTTTTCTTTTATTGTCTCTCTCAGTTGATATAGTAAGTTTGAGTAATAATCAGCATTCATTATAGTTTTCTTCGGTAAATAATCTATGAGCAAAATCCCTTCTGTGTACCAAAAGATTGTAGCCATAAGTTTACCTGCCGATGGACAGACCTTGAATTTCCAAGGCGGCTTCTCATCCTTAAATTTCCACTGTAACGACTCTTGCTTACTTTCCGGGTCCCATTGTCGAGTCCAAGTCTCATCACATGTTACAATTCTAGAAATTATTTCTTCCTCTTTCCCTCGATTCATGTCCAAAAACTCTTCGCAACATTTGACACGCCTCTCCATGTCAAATGCAGTCAACATTCTGGGGACCCAACGTGCACTAACCTTGGACATGTTTAAATGCTCATGAATTATTTCATTGACTCGCTCTTTACTGACGCCCACATCTCTAGCTATCTCCCACTGCTTCACTCGTCGGTCCTCAAATATAATTTTTATCACCCTGGCTACATTTTCATCGGTGACGGCCGAAACTGGTCTTCCGCTACGAGGATCATCTTCCAGGCTTTCACGACCTAACTTAAACTGCTATGACCAAAACTTTATAACAAATTCGGAAG
The DNA here is from genome assembly GCA_963691665.1 of Clepsis dumicolana. NCBI lineage: Eukaryota > Metazoa > Arthropoda > Insecta > Lepidoptera > Tortricidae > Clepsis > Clepsis dumicolana. The sequence continues at coordinate 14,320,972 of OY829508.1, forward strand.
AACACGAACTGCCAAACACACGTAACATACGCTGTCTGATCTCCGAAGGCGTATTCCCTTCTTTAGTCTAAAACTTAATCACCGCGCGCTGCTCGATTTTATCCATTTTAACTTTTTCTACCGACATGTTTGAAACAATTGTAGGAGACAAATAAACGTGATGCAATAAACAAATGAATGTAATACATTTTGAAAATAGGATAACAAACGAATATAAATCCATACCAGCCAGCATTATTTTTGTATATATTTCTGACCAAGGAGATTACTTATCAGCCGCCCCTCGTACTTACTTAATTCGACATACTGATATTAAGTTTACTCATCAAGTATGTTTGTCTGTCTCACCTGTCATGGGAAAACGCAGAATAAGTAATTGCATTGCATTGTATTTAACATAAAATAGTTAGTTTAATACCTAGCATTTTTTTCTTCTATAAGTACTTACTGTTTATTAGTGCCAGTAACTGTAGGAGTGCTGTAGAAGTTTTGATAGTATTCTTTTGGTAAGAAAACAGTCTCGGTAAATAGGAATGTACTACTACATTTGACAAATAATATTAAGAGTGAACTTTTTACCAAAATTTATATTCGCAAGGGTGTGTATCTACCCTAAGCCGTAAATAATACCTCAGAGCATATTTTAGGACCGTCACCACAGCGGATAGTTCCTACATGGACGAAAATGGTCAAAGAGAAGAGAAGTGAAACCTTTGTGACTTGGCATAGAGCTCTACATCCATGTAGTCAAATCTTCTGCTGAGAGTACTTAACTGAATAGAAAAAAAAACACGGCACAACCCTACATGTCTTTTCCCATAGCCAAACTGTAGCTAATGTTCAATGGCTTGAGAAAGTGGTTGATCCATGCCTGTTTTTCACAGAGTTAACAATGTAAGTACCATAATTGGCTGGCATAGACATACAATATGGATAGAAATCCCTAAGTAATCTCTCATAGGTACTTCAAAACTTCTCCATTTAGATTGCTGACTCTGTATACCTAGTTACTTATGCTCTGAGATTTAATACCTAATTCATTAAAAGTGCAAATATTGTATAACGGCTGTGAATTTCCTAGTGATTTTAAAATAATAGTATTGTTAAGTACCTTAGCAACCTTTTTAACATCTTGATATACATATACCTCTTCTTATAATAATGTTTAAACCTATGAATATTCCTCTTTCTATAAGTACGAGGGCTGTTTGATAAGTACCCGTTTATGGAAAAAAAAAACATTTTTTTTTGTATGTATGCATTTATTTTTCTACGTAGTCACCTTTTAACTCTATACATTTGTTCCACATATACTCAAGCTTCAATAAACCATCCAAAAAGTATGATTTTGGAAAGTCATTAAAATAGGCCTCTGTGGCGGCAATGACTTCGTCATTTGATCCAAATCGTTTGCCACCGAGCCATTTTTTAGGTTAGGAAACAAAAAGAAATCGCATGGGGCCAAATCTGGAGAATACGGGGGGTGAGACAATAGTTCGTAGCGTAACTGTGCTAATTTAGCCGTCACAACTCTGGACGAATGAGCCGGGGCGTTGTCTTGATGAAACAGTACTTTATTCTTTTTTAAATGAGGTCGTTTGTCCTTCAACACGACGTCAAATTCATCCAATAAATTGGCATAGTACTGCCCTGTAATTTTTTTTCCCTTTTCTAAATATGTATAATACCCTGCGAATCCCAAAAAACGGTCGCCATGACCTTTCCAGCCGATGGGACGGTATTTGCTTTCTTTGGAGCAAATTCACCTGGTAAAATCCACTGCTTCGACTGCTCTTTCATTTCCGGGGTGTAGTGGTGGACCCACGTTTCGTCCACGGTCACGAAACGACGCAGAAACTCCTTCGGGTTACGTTTGAACACGGCCAAACACTGCTCCGAAGTAGTCAGTCGGTTCCGTTTTTGCTCCTCCGTGAGTAAACGCGGCACCCACCTCGCCGATACTTTCTTCATACCCAATTTTTCTTCTAATATGTGTTGTACCCTCTCGATTGAAACGTTTACAGCATCAACGATTTCTCGAAGTTTAATTCGGCGGTCGGCTAAAACGATATTTTCAATTTTCTTAACCATATCGTCTGTAGTCACCTCAACTGGCCGGCCTGGGCGATCCTCATCAAAGACGGTTGTTCTCCCCCGCTTAAACTCGTTATACCAATATCTGACGGTTGTCATAGAATGAGCACATTCATGGTAAACCGCTTGCATTCTTACTTTTATTTCATCACATGTTTTTCCTTCCAAAAATAAGAATTTAATCACAGACCGATACTGTTCTTTCTCCATTTTAACAATTTTAAGTTCACGCCTTCACTGAATCGTTGTCAAATGAGAAAAAAAAACAAAAGAATGCCATTTTTTTCCAAATTTTCCCGCCTCTGAAAAATGGCTTAAAAAGGTGGTATACTTATTTGCGGCCAGTGATATTAATATAGTTAGAAAACGGGTACTTATCAAACAGCCCTCGTACATATATCTGCCTAATATAATACTCATGCCTTGTCAGTATCTTTACTAAGCTATAATATTTCTAATAATAACAAGACGTGCATTCTAACAATATTATATCATTAATTAGCTTAAAATTTCTACGATGTATACACTGGATACAGTAAGAACATAGACAAATCCAAGAGAGCAAACTGTATACTTGGTCGGCTAACACTAGAGGCCGCGACTTGATTTGACCCTGAACTGAACCTCTAGCACGCGCGCCGATATCTCACTCGACGCACATTGCGACCCTTTCTTAGTGATTGAATCAGTGAAGGACGCACTGATCGACGAGCGACAAAATGACGCCGTGCTAGCCTTCTGGCCAAGTTATTCACCTTCGAGGCTCTAATTACTAGATAAGTAGCAGCCAGTTACTTACAGTAAAAGCATCATAATTAATTCTATTATAAAAAAACCTGACCCGCCATAGAACCTATTTATAGTAAACGAAAATCGCTTTGACGCTTCTTTGCCGTTTAATGTGAAATGACTCGACTGTACCTACTTACTATACTCTGGAGAAACCGCGCTGCAAAGCTCCCGCTAAATTTAGCGACAAGCAAAAATAAATGTATTCTGCTAAGTGGAAAGCCTACAACACACAAGAAGTAAACAACACGCATTGTTACGACTCTCGAAGTCTTATTACCATAGCACAGAGTCCAAAGTTGAATTTGTAGTACGATGTGCACATTGATTATTCAATTGTTTTGACGCACGCAATGTAGGTTGTGTAAATTATCTCAAACTGTTTCGTTTATAACTTACGCCCCCACAGAATTTGTACTTGAGCATCTCCCTAGCATCAAGTAGGATTTCGTATTAGAAAAATAGAGTAGCCAAAGTTGGTTATAGGAATTTTATACATAATTTTATACCACATAAAAACATAGCGCGAGTTTTTGTGGCGGTTGTTAGTTACGATGACGGAATGGGGATAATTCAATGTTTCAAAGATGAAATCTCTAAAAATTGGGTAATCCATTACCTTTGTTTGCAACAGAAGTACTTAAAACAATAATTTCTTTCAGAGTTAACTATAATAGACAGAAATGGACTTCCATGTTAGCAAAGCTTAAAATTTGGGAGTGTATAATAAATAATCCATGTTTATTTAACTTGTTTATAAACTATGACAGTTTAATCGGTGTCGGTAATTATGCCTTTAATCGAGCTTATATCAGTTAGATATACCTACTCCCCTGTATCAGTCCCTGACAAAACACTGATTATGTTATCAAAAATAAACTGTGACTAAATAAACTGACTTTTATTTAATTATGATGTCTTTTCTCTGCCTGCCTGCATGAAAGTGACAAACACCCAACAATTCTTATGGTTTTCAATTGACTATTTAGAAGTAGTAAGATTCAAACAACAACCCATGATTTAATATCCTCTGTATTTGCTCAGGAAAGTCCTTAAAGTAGATCTTTGATAGTAGATCAATGATAAAGTTTTTCAAAAAGACAACACAAATCCAAGTAAAAAAGAAACGAGATTTGTACAATACATTTTTCCTTAATTAAATGATATTACAGTTTACTTAGAGGCCTGTTGCCTGCTGAAGATTCTACTTTTGAAGATATTGTCTATCCTGCTAAAGACAGTATCCGCAGCCTTTGAGGCATCTACCCTGTAGTGAAGTCCTTTCCTCATGTAATAGTCAACTAGAGGTACAGTTTGAGTGTGATATGTTGCTAGTCGCTTTTGAAGTGCAGCAACATTATCATCAGACCTTTTGATCAAGGGCTCTCCAGTCTCATCATCAGTCATCGGCTTCTTGGGTGGATGAAATTCTTCATGGTAGCTGCGGCCACTGGGCGGATGAATCAGTCTTCCGGTGATCCTGCGGACCAGCAAGCTGTCCTCAATTCCAAACTCGATCACTGCATCAAGCTCTGTTTTCCGTATGGCCAGCAAATCATCCAACTGAAATAAAAATAAGAATGTCAAAGATGTTTTGGTGGCTTTGGCTTATCCTATATAGAGTGATAAGAAATCAAGTTGGCATAGTTAAAGTGATTACTTTTGATTAAGTACTTGTTACACAATACCCTTTCTACCAAACAGATAATAGAAAAGATATTGATTAAGTTTAAGTTTTTTTTCTAGAATGTTCTTCAAATTATACCTTTTCAGCCTGAGGCACAGTCCTGGGGAAGCCATCTAACAGGAAACCGTTCTTGCAGTCAGGCTGGTCCAAGTTCTTGTCGATCATGTCCACAACCATCTCGTCTGACACCAGCTTGCCATCATCCATGAGCTTCTTGAGGCGGCGCCCGAGTTCCGACCCTGAAGACACTTCAGCCCGGAGCATGTCACCAGTAGACAAATGACAAACGCAGTATTTCTCTTTTAATTTTGGAGCCTAACAAAAATATAATTCCCAAGTCAATAAACAAATACAGTAATCTCGTTGTTACATAATAGCAAAGTTGTTAAATAACAAGTTGTAATACTTAAAACCTGTTGAACTTTATAATGAGATCAAGGAAGGTCAAACGACAAAGTATGTTTCCACACTTACCTGAGTGCCTTTGCCGGACCCAGGCGGTCCCAAAAGCACCGCTCTGATACCGATAGGGTCATCATCAGGCCTAGGCTTTACTGCTGCAGCTGCTGGTGCCATAATGTTGAAGTATTAGGTCCTGAAGAGAAAAGTTCCCAACTTAAATTATAAATCAAATTTGACTAAGATTGCAGGCGAGCGTCTTGCACCGACAAAACTGTCACGTGCACTACTCTATCAACTCTACTACCCAAATTAACGTATACACCACCTACCTACGAAATTAGTTATTAATTTGTGAGAGATAAGTAAGTATTATAAAACGGACGATGTCGACATGACATGACATGAGGTGACGTCGGTCGATAAACGTCAAAAAAAAATCAAAGTCAACCGAAACGAGTCTACGAATCGCGTTATTCGAGTTGTAATAAAAAACGTCTCCGTCAGGTTGTGGCATTATAAAATAATAATAAAAGGTAATTTTCTGAAATATATGTTAGCTCTTAGCTCCCGTTTGCTATTTGTAGTAGCAAAGTTGCGAGATATCTACTGTGATTAGATAGTAGACGTAGTCGAGTCGTAAGCGGTTGCTAGCTTAAATTTGAGTAGTAAAATCTGAGAGTAAAAGTGTATAGTATAGTAGTTTGTATCTGTGGTTGTGTTGTTTGTAACCTCAAAATGTGGCGGTAAATAAAGGGAAGATTATCATAATTTGACTTATTTGACTAATGTTAGCTGTTGCATTGCTTTATTTACATGTTCAAGGGTACTACTAGTTGTTATATTCAAGTTCCACTATGACGACCGCTGCAGTGTGGTAAATATCCTTCTGAATACACTTCAATTTGTGCACGGGGCTCCTTGGGTCAAGAGAGTCACTTTAATCTTTTTATAGTTATTGGAAGCAACTTTGGAGATGGACGACGTCGAATACCTTGTCGAATAAAGAGCTAGAGGCCGTTTTGGTCACGAAAGAAGTAACGGATGCAATACGCGAAGGCCTGGCAAGTTACAAGCCTGGGAAGAAAGAGGGATATGCTCAGCTGCAAGCCAAGCATCCAAATCAGACTACACTGCTTAATGTTGTTCATACGCTACAAAACTATATGGTAAGTTCCTACCTTTACATTAAATTCATATTTTAATATTATATGTGTATATTCAGAGACAGTGACTTCATTTTGGTGTTCACCTTTCTATTTAATGCTAAAAAGTTAAACTTTGTTTTTATAGACTTACAGAAAGTTATAGACAAACACATTATATGGTAAAAAAGTCAATTGACACTGATCAGGACATGTGGTGGCAGTCTGAACAGAGAGGAAAATGGATTCGTTATTATCTACAAACTTTTTATGATTGTGAATAAGTAAATTAAAATTTAGTATGACATTAACATTACTTATAAAATCAAGTATTAAGATGGAAATGTCTGTAATTATTGTAATTTTATTTTCAGGATGTAGACTGCTTTCAAATCTGGGACATACTTAAACACTACCTCTGTGATATCTCCTACGGTACTCTAGCGAATGCCCTCAAGAACATTGCATTTGTGGACACAAGACCCTCCTTCCTTTTACCAAACATATGGAACTTCTATTATGCTGAACGACTATTTCTACTAAAACTGCTGCAGTATATCATTCAGCACAAAGATGACAAGAGTCATAAATATCAGGAGCAGTTTCACAGAATCATTAATGATATTGGATTGGATAAGTTAAGGGAATCATTGATATCACAGTTTGAGAAGGTTCTTTTTACAGCACCACCTCCTAGGAGAATTCATAATGAGTTCTCATCGGACACAATACGTCAAGAATGGGCGGAATTTAAGCTGCGGGAACAAGTTGCTATTTTACAAAATATTTTACTCATAGCCGATGAAAAGACGTTTCCTGAGGCTGATTTTGTGAAACTGTATCCCTTGTTTAAGAAGCATAATTTTGGGAGGAATTTGGGCTACAATGAGTTACTGGAGGAAGAACACAAGGAGTTGTGTTCGAGGATAATGTATTTGGAAACATGTATTTTCATGGTGATTGTTGCTAAAGTTAACAAATGGTGAGTAAAAGACATTTTTTTTAAGTTTCTAATTTATGCTCTAGAGTAAGGGCTTCCGAACTATGCGCCAAGGTGCGTAGTGAAGAGTCCCAGTGGTTCCAATTTTTCAAACAGATTCCAATTTTTTCTTTTCTAACCAGTCATTTTGTTGTAAACATGACTACCTAGAAATTTTACAAGACACCCGGGTGAAATACAAAAGCTGCATGGTGCACTATTTTGGGAACCCCTGCTCTATAGGAAAACTTGTATGGCCACCTTAAAGTAATTTCAGTTCTCCAAGATAGTTTATTGATTGTCTTTTTGACTTATTTTATGTGACCATTATTGAAAATGCTAAAGTATCTGCTTAAAGTGCTAGAAAATTTACTTTGCATAATGTAGAACTAAATATTAAAAGTATTTATCCTGTATGTTACTTCAGCCAGGCCAGCCTGTCATCATGGATAGATAAAACTAAAGATGTGGTAGAATCAGAATTGACTCAGTTGCAGCTGAATGCGGAGCACAGCCCTATGCTCATGTCTTGGATGCTTCTCATGTTACAGGTACATTTATTTCGGTATAATAAAAATAAAACAAGAGAAAATGGTAATAGTCAGAGATCAAGGACAAAGGCCCAATTTCAGTTCAATGCCAATAAAAAAAAAGAGTAATTAAAAACATTCCAATGGTCTTAACCAAGAACTTGTCAGCTAGAAAACTTAGTTCTAGATTTTGATTTTGCTGTGATATTTTTGTTTGGGATCAATTTCTTTTTTAACTTGTTTTGAAGAAGCTTGAAAAAAGAAATTTTCCTTTTTCAGAGTGATCAACATGCAAAATTGTTTGAGAGTCAATATCATCACTTTGGAGCCACTGCTCTCAAGATGCGCCTGTTTGAGTTTCTATTAGCAATGCTCACCAGTCCTGTTTTCTCGGTAAGTAAAAACGTTTCTACTTCTTAAAGAAGTGTTGAAACATAAAACTTGTACATAGTTGACACTTGAACATGTATTTCTATATTCATCAGGACGACTCGCCCTGCGCATCGCTGGCCAAACGCCACACCTTCTGTTTCCTCAACGAGCTCTGTGACCGTTTCGACGGAGACGGTACCATCAGCAACCAGCCGGCAGTCATGCAACTAACCTCCTTACTGCTTCAAACTGATGACATTGCTTTGGACTTCTGGGGTAACATGCAGAAGGAGGAAGGGTGCGGGGTTGTGTCCCTTTGGAATACAGCGCTGGAGTATTTCCCATATAACTTTAGTGCCCTGAGCGTCTTGGCTGCTGGCTTAGCCAAGGGGGGAATAGCTAGTGTGAGAAATGTGAGTATGTGATTTATTGTTTATAGTGATAGTACAATGATCTGACCCTATTTCACCAACTTTACAACTGTCAGTTTTCAGTTACAATTCATTGCCGATTGCTGACTTAAATAGCTTTTGTTTTAGCGCGCTTCATATTGTCACAGAAATGTAGTTCAAATTGCCATATAAAGCTGACAATTGTAACATTGGTGAAATAGGGCCCTGCACATGCCCTTATGTCTGTAACAATAGAGCCGTGCTTGGATCATTGTGACCGCTTTGATTGCTTAGCTAATTCTGTTGCTGACTATACTTTGGCATAATGTATTGTGATATTGATTATGAACATAGTAGTGCATAACTGGTTCCACTGTGTAGTATTCTAAATCAAACACATTTAACTGTAACTCTTGTGTTAGTTACCGAATGTGTCCTTTGATGCCTTGGCTGGCACCATCTATGATCTAGTAGAACGTGTAGCGACTCCCAACGCCATCTAGTCATCGAACATAATAACTTCTAAGTGCTGTTCCAAATTACGCTTACAAAGTTTCTAAAGTTTGGTTGCATAAATTTCAACTCTCTTGCTTCGGATTTCGGACCCCAGGTATAACATCTACTTGGAAAGAGATCTCTCTAAAGTGTCATTCTATGGAACTTGCTAACTATGTAAACAAACCGCCTTAGTAAATTCATCATTCAGAGACAATTTCAGTATGGCGTTTGTTTACATAGTTAGCAAGTTCCACTATACTGGGCCTTTCCCACAGATAGCTTTAAATAACAAGCAACCTAACAGCAAATTTTACTCAATATTCTTAATATAACTTTTTTTATTATGAACATATTTACAGCTCATAGCAGAACTCAAGAACCTGCCCGTCTACACCGAAATATACAATCCGACCACCATTCCAGTTATGGTATTAAACTCCGAAGAAGCCATTATAGGCCGCGACCACTATCCGCTGGGCGGACCAACATACTGCATAGCAGCTGGCTCTAAAGCAACCATCATGGAGAGAAAAGAAGGCACGATGATACATTATAGAACTCCATGCAGTTACTGGACGGTGTTGAATAAGGATATTGAGCAAGCGTTGGATAGAAAAGGGCATCATCAGCATGATGTGAATGTGACACTCCAAAGGGTCTACGAAGGAACTAGAGTTCTTAAAGGGTTGTTAAAGGCTTTAGTGGAACACAAAGAGGTGCCTAAAACGTTGGTTGAGCCGAGTGAGGGCGTCTTTGATGTTTTAGTCAGGTTTATGAGGGCAGAGACGCCGCCGCTGCCTCTGCTAGTAGAGTGTTTGGAAATGTGTACCGTTTTGATACCTATGTTCCCTAAGGAGATCCATATGAGGTAAGTGCTATTGCGTTATAAATCAATTATAATTATCTAACTCGGGATGAACTGGACTCCTACTTGAAGGACTGGCCGCTAATTGCTAAAGGCCGGAAGCAATGGAAGTGTTGGGGAGGCCTTTGCTCAGAGATGGGACAAATTTGGCTAATAATAAAATAATAATAACGTCTGGGTCCCAAGGTAAGGCGTGTGTCAGATCATCATCATCATCAGCCCACAGCAGTCCACTGCTTACATAGGCCTCTTCCATGGCGCGCCACAACACTCACACCCACACACTCGTGTGTCACAGTTACCATCAAATAATAATAATAAATAAATAAATAAATATCATGGGACAATTTGACACCAATTGACCAAGTCCCAAACTAGGCAAAGCCTGTACTATGGGTACTAGACAACGAATAAACATACTTATATAGTAAATATATACTTATATACATATTAAACACCCAAGACCCGAGAACAAACATTCATATTCATCATACAAACATCTGCCCCGACCGGAATTTGAACCCGGGACCTCAAGCTTCATAGTCAGGGTCTCTAACCACTAGGCTATCCGGTCGTCAAATACATCCTATATCTTCTTAGGGTCGTGGGTTCAATCCCCGGCTCGAACCTCGCGAGTTTTTCGGAATTTATGTGCAGAATTACATTTGTAATTTATCATGAGCTTTGCGGTGAAGGAAAACATCGTGAGGAAACCTGCACACTCCTGCGAAGCAATTCAACAATGTGTGTGAAGTTCCCAATCCAAACTGGGCCCGCTTGGGTACTATAGCATAAGAATAAATAATAACATAGTAGAACGGAAACTCCCGCTCCGGACAGGCTCAAGGTCACGATATTAGAGTATTCGTTAAACGCCGGCGTCGCCGCACGCGCATTAGGTTATTTATAATTTGGTTGTAATAGTTTTACGTGAGCCTGTATGTATTTTATTTTATATTTGTAGATAAGTAATACTTACTTAAATCACCTTAAATGGCTTCATTTGGTATGGCACTTATAATAACTTCTTATTTAGAAGTGTCTATAATATGTAGACCTTCGTAATGATTTATAAACCTCATATTTTGTAGAACTAGAATAAAAATAATGATTTCAAAGTAAAGAAAAACTTATATTTTAGCGATATTATCTTTAGACGTAAGTAACATTTAACAGCAACCAACCCTAGCAACACGCCTTGACGACAGAGGGGTGTAACGACGTGAAGGGGGAAGTAGGTATATAAATGGCGGCGTTTTGGACTCGGTCAAAAGAGATTCCGTTCTACTATGTTATTATTTATTCTTATGACTATAGCCCAAGCTATTCTGAGAGGAGGCCCGTGGCCAGCAGTGGGACGTAAAAAAAAAGGCTGGTGATGACATCCTATATCTTAAAATATAAATTATTATAGGTAAATAGATCGAAAAAACATATTTTTTTTTTTCAGACTGTCCAGCACAGGGCTCCTGCCCCGCATTATCAACCGTCAGCTGACTCACGTTCAGTACGCGAGCGGCGAATCTCTGGATTCGGCTGCGGTCGGCGCCTACCTTATCTCGCTCGAGCAGCCGAGCGGGACTTACGACTTTCTGAGGGCTTACATTGACATGCTGTGCACTTTCCATGAGGTAAAAATTAACCATCTTAACCCGCATGATTATTGTCTAACTCGCTCGCAATCGCCATCGTGTTGCCGTCATGGTCGTACAAAAACTGACATTTCAATCCGATGACGCGTGTCAAAATACCCCGCTAGATTACCCAAATTACCCTGCCAGAGTCATAATAAGCACCCACACTTCACGTTATTATTACAAAGTCCAAGTCGCGCCGCTTAGTAAAACCTTAGTAAAGCCGTTTTGATTTTTACGCGATCATAGTACTGAAATGATACTTGAAATATCCCCTCTGATTACAACATATCCAGCCTCGGCCCTAGTCCGCAATCAAGGTAGAGAAAAGTTATCTCACTCAACAACTATGAACATCTCGTACAATGACCTGTCACTACATGTCTCTGTCGCTCGCGCGTAATATTCTAGTCTTCCTCTATGCGCGAGTGGGACGGTAAATATTCAGGTCATTGTACAAAATTGATTCTGCTCTGCGACCGCATAGCAGCTTGACCCTATAGCTGGCCCTGAATATACCAACTGATTCTAGGAATCCCTCGCCGGCAGTGTTTTGAAGCTCCGTAACCGTAATCAAAACTATCGGATACCTATCCGAAGTAAAAATCTATCCGTAACCGTAACAGAATCCGGTGTGAATGTGTCGAATAATTTCGGATAGGGGCGGAGTCTAAACCAGGCCCCGATTTCACCAACATTACTTACAAATGTCAGTTTACAGTGATAATTCGATGTAAATTGCTGACTCGAAAGGTTTTTGTTTTAGCGTGCTTCATATTGGCAATGGAATGCAGATCGAATTGTCGTTGTTTTTTAAATAACCAATATCAAAACATTTAACTAAGTATTCGTTTCTGTTTTACTTTTACAATTCCTTATTAGTGTAATTTGCCGAAACTATCCGAAACTAAGGGATAATCCGAAATAATTTCATATCAGCAACTGGTATAATATTATTCTTATATCCGCATCCGTATCCGAAATTTCATATCCTCAGCATCTCTACTCGCAGGTATCCGACGACGAGCGCATAACATCGGACATAATCCTCCCCGGACTCGTGTTCGTGTTGCGCGAGGTGTTCCCGAGCGTGTCCGAGTGGCGTTACAGCAGCACGCGCGAGCGCCGCGCGCTGTTGCACGCCTGCTCGCGCTTCCTCAACCTGTTGCTGCAACAGACCAAAGATGGCGTCGCCAAGCAGACGTGCGTCTTTAGCCTGCTGTACACGGAGAACGCTGTGGAACTGCTCAAGATCATTTCAGTTGGTGAGTAGTTATCATCATTTTTAGGGTTCCGTACCTCAAAAGGAAAAAAACGGAACCCTTATAGGATCACTTTGTTTTCCGTCTGTCTGTATGTCTGTCAGTCTGTCTGTCAATATCCTTTTTCTCAGGAACGCGTGGAGGTAGCATGCTGAAATTAATATCAAATACTCAAGCCTGTGGTCCCTCGAAGCTGTGAAAAAATCAACCTTCTAAGTCAACGCAATCAAAAGATACAGTCATTAAAAAGGCTATTTCCATACAAATTACCGAAATCTGAAACCTAAAGGGTACTTCCAGTTGTCCTAGAAACTTGAATTTTGGCATGAAGGTAGCTTGTATAGCACAACCACCCAGAAAATTCTCAAAATCTTGAATTTTTATGTCCGTCTGTAGAGCTCACAGACTAATATAAGATGACCCCAAACTGCGTACATTTTGCTGAGGAGCAGGGCTCTGCTAACACTGGACGACTTGAAACACTGGGGAAAAGCGTTAAAATAAAATCTTCCGACTCGCACTTGTCCGGTTTTTTATTCAAGGCAACAATCAGCTGGAGCGCACGATGCACGGTGAAACCAACTGGACGTCAGGCGAGTGCACACAGCACGTGACAACCATCCAGCGCTGCGTAGCCATCGTAATGTTCGCGCTGCGCCTCAAAACGAGCGTCGCGCCCGCCGGTGAAGTCACGCCCTTAGAGCACCTCGTGTTCTCACAGCACAGCCACAAAGGGGCCCTGAGAGTGGTGCCCCGGGTGGCCAGCTACATAAATCATGCGTTCAATAAACACCTGCCGGTGCTGTGCTGTCGGCTGTTGAAGAAATTTGCTGATGTGAGTATTTGGATAAACACTGTAATAGTATTATATGTAGTGCATTATTGCCGAGGCCCGGAAAGTAGAGAATTCACGTTTCCGTCGAGGAATATTAGCGCTTTTCTCAAATAATGTGAGGAAATTAAAAAACCTTATTTGCAAAAAAAATTAATTTAATAGATAAATCACGAAATACGTTAACAAAAACCAAATAAGTGTACAACTACTTATTATTGGACCATAAACAGTCCATTCACAGTTATGCAGATCGTCTTCACACGTTTTATCCTTTACATATTTGGTGATTTCTGTAACGTCATCTACAACTTTTCAGGGTTTCCAAATGTCTCTCTTCGCGTCGCTTGAAATGACAGCGTATCAGGTCCGAGTCATGTTCTTGGACCGTCTACGCGATAAATACGAAACGACCGAACTAAAAATCGCCATACTGGGTTTTGTCACCACTTGTATCGGTTCCCAACCAGGTCTGACTGAAGCCTTTTTCAATATCAGCCACGAAAAAATGGACACGAACGAAGAGAAAGGAAAACGCGAGGAGAAAGGTGTTCTGGAAAAGGAGGCTGATGCGGATGACAGTTTTGAAGGAGTACTGGGGTATATGGCGGACTACCTTGGAACTGTTAAAGCTGTAAGTTATCTACAACTATGATTCTACTCTTAAGGGTCGAGCGACGTTTTTTAAGCAAGCTGACGTCGCGCAGATGACGCGCGTTAAAGAGACGGCCTGCGGGTCTGTATCTCCATCTCTTTCCCCTATACTGCGACTCTATTTTATGCGTCGTTTACGCGTATTAAATAACGCGTTGTGTTCTTATTCGTTAAAGTATGTGTAGTTATTATGCGCTCTTTCCAGGACCCGAAGTTACTCCACAGCCCGCTGTTGTCATGCATCATGGGACTGTTCCACGCTCTATGGAAGAACAACATGCAAATACTGGTCAAGAAACTGCGCGAGAACCCCAAATTCTGGGAACACATGACCAGCCCGCTCTTCAGCGATATCCAACCGGGAGTCAGCACGTACTCGCAAATATTCAACGTGCTAGGCATCGAGTTATTCGTCTCGAGGGGCAAACTCGAACAAGGCTTCATAGACATGTTAGAAAAGTTCTTTGATACTGACAAGAAACATCTCGACACCTGGGTGGACTACATTTTCTCTTTCAAAGGCAGATGCGAATGCGAAGAGGTGGTGGACAAAGTACCAGTCTGGCTGGGCTTGTTGACTTCGTGGAAGGATTTCACAACTATATTCTGCAAGTGCTTACCTATAAGCTTGAACATCGCGCATAAAGCTAAGATGGTGGCGCCGTGTATGACAGCATTGCTCGATGAATTAGACCACCTCAATGACCGGAGACTAGTCGTTATCTTGGCGGAGTTATACGTTATTATGTTAGCGAATTGGAAAGAAGATTGCTATGAGAATAGGAAGGCAAGCGCGAAGCAAATCGACACCCTGCTCACTAGCACGGCCATTGTGTACGAATGCTTGCATCCGAGAGCGGTGCGCGCTATTCTGTCCATAGGTACAGTCGCCATAAGTACATTAGATTATGAAATAAAAGCGAACAACGCCGTCGCTCAGAGCGTTATCCGATCCGTCACTAATATAAATAGCTTGGAGCTGGAAAAACTATTTGACGATATCAAAGAAGGTAGTAATCCAAAACCGAAAGAGAACGCAAGCGAAGATATACCCCCAGTTGTGTTGTCTCTCGCGATGCTCGAGCAATGTTTAGAACTGTACGACAACATGTTGGCTGGCTTGCCGCAATGGTTCCAATCGACCAGATTCATCAACAAACTGCTCTGCTGCCTTCAAACTTGTCTACACGACCGAAGGCACTACCACACGAGTCTGGCCGCGTTGCGTTGCTTGACGGCTTATGCTAGAGGTCCATTCGCGAACGATCTTCTGATGAGCGATGTTGACGAGTTCCTATGGATGCAGCTACTGCCTCCGAAGTTCGAGCAGAACGGTAACGGCGCGTGGAAGCCAGAGGAATGGTGGCGCGTTTACGGGTACAGTTTGGATTTCATTTCGATGATGATGATGAAACACGGCCAGTTCTTCGCCGGTGATGCTATTACCTTCGTGGGGGTCCATTTGGAGTATTTGGTGGAGGCGGTGATGCTGCCGCGGCAAGTGGTCAGTCTTGACGCGCTGAATCTGTGCGCTTCGGCGCTCAATCTGGTCGTGCAGCTTGTGAAGTTCGAATCGCGGTGGCGCATCGAGAGTATGAACTCGTTGGTTGAAATCATGGTAAGTTTTTCAGTCTTAGTTTATTAGTCTTGCCGCCTTTTTCACCACCCTTCGATAAATAAATCTGATAGATATCTGTCATACCGTCTCTGTTTATTTTGTTAGAACTAACAGAGATGACATCACGTTTATTTGTTGGATATAGCTAATCTGAGGATGAAACAGGCCCTGAATCTTAGTCTTCTTTGTTTACTTAACAAACAATTTCTTACGTTTTCTTACATACGGGTTGATGACTGTTTATATATTGATTTAAACTTTCGTAATGTGTTGAGGACTGTTGTCAAAATATAATCATTTTACATGTTCACTTATCAAGCTTCAGAATATGCTCTTCAAAAACATTGGCCTCACTTATTACTGCAATCAAAGTGATTTTTCATTTAACAAATACTATTAAAAAACGGACAGTTTGAACATTGAAAATTATGACGTCATAGTTTAATTCTATACAAACTTCATAGGTACTAACAAATTGTTTTGATAAAAAAAAGTTGCTGATCTTATTGTATTCACCCTTTGCATTGTGCATAGGTATTGGATGGGTGGGTGGTATTTGGGCATTATTTCGTGGCAGCTTGTTGCTGAAGTAACAGGAGGGTTCTTAGTGAAACATTTTGTAGGTTGAGTTGTATTGCATATTAAAGAACCTACAATCGGTAATGAATCCTTAAACTAGCTATAAGTACATTATCTTATATGCTATATGTGTCATGTCGCAGTAAAGTGCGATGTTACGGTTAACTACGAACTGAGGCACACACTGCATTGCAAACCAAAACTGTTTGTTTGTTAGCGGAGTATCAGCGCGTGTCTGTACCAGTGCGTGTCGCTGCTGCTGCGCTCGCGGCGCTCGTCGGACCCCGCGCTGCCGCCGCTCACGGATCAGCTGCAGGCGCCCACTGTCCAGCACAGGTCAGCCTCAGCCCTTCCTTACTCCATCATCTATTACCATAGACGTACTTTTTGTTGCCAATTTTGTGGCACTAATTAGTGCCAGCGACATGAGCCACGCGCACACTGCATGGGGGCCGCCGCCCGCGCGCCGCTCACCGCCGGCGAGATGCGGAGCCGTTTCTGTGTTCAAAATGTTCCAAAGGGCATATCCTGATGTTTATATCATTGTCTATCAAGATAGGAAAGTCTGTGTAACACAAGTGCCTGAACCTGAACTAAGGGTACCTACTAGTAAACTCTGTGTCTCAGGCTAAACGAGCTAACATTAAAAAAAACCGGACGAGTTTTTTTTTATACAACGAGGAAGGCAAACGAGCAAGTGGGTCACCTGATGGTAAGTGATCACCACTGCCCATGGATACCCGCAACCCCGGACTCGCGCACGAGAGTTCCGTAGAAAGATTTTAACGCTTTCCCCCAGTGTTTTAAGAAGTCCAGTGTTAGCAGAGCCCTGCTCCTAAGCAATATGTACGCAATGTGGGGTTATCTTATATTGGTCTGTGAAATCTACAGACAGACATAATAATTTAAGATTTTGAGAATTTTCTGAGTGGTTGTGCTATAAGAGCTACCTTCATACCAAATTTCAAGTTTCTAGGACAGCTAGAAGTACCCTTTAGGTTTTCTGATTTCGGCAATTTGTATGGAAACAGCCTTTTTAATGACTGTATCTTTTGATTGCGTTGACTTAGAAGGTTGATTTTTTTACCTCAGCTTCAAGGGACCACAGGCTTGAGTATTTGATATTAATTTCAATATGCTACCTAAACGCGTTCCAGAGAAAAAGACAGATCGACAGACGGACAACAAAGTGATCCTATAAGGGTTCCGTTTTTTCCTTTTCAGGTACGGAACCTTAATTAAGATAACAGTTACTCAGGCGCAAGGGGGGGTCCGAACAGACGCCGAATGTTAAATTGGAATCCACTTTCATCGCTATAATTGAAATTGAAGCATGACAACATCATCGGCATCACTTCGTCAACATATTTAGTTGACAGGAATTGCGAACCTCTACTCAGAAAGGCTTAGACTTCGGGCTTCTACTAGAGCCTCGCTCGTAATTCCTTACTTGCACAATGTACTCCACATGTTTATCCACAGAATCCTAGAGATCCTCCACATGGCGACGCTCTGCCTGCACTCGTTCAGTCCCGCGCTCCTGTCCCTTCTCGGCGAGCCGTCGCTGGACGCGGAGCGCTGGCAGCCGCTCGTGGAGCTCCGCTTCGGGGCGCCCAAGCTGACCCGCGAGCCCTGCCCGCAGCTCACCTTCGGGACCTTGCTGGCTGCCATCTGTATGCTGACGCGCTCGCTCAACCACGTAAGATCACCCACATTATAGGACCACTGGCCTGATTATTATTACGATTATACGAGGTTTTGGTTGACGTATAAAATTGCAGCTCTGTTGTCGGTTTCCCATGCAATTGAAAGTCCTAACATAATGTAATGTTTGTCATAATCATAATCTATCACTAGTCATAACTGTTTTTTCTCTGAAATCTAAAATAGTTTTGTAATGGTCGTTTTTAGGTTTATTTTGTTATAATCCCGAACAATTAATATTTTAAGTCTCCCTTTTTAATACAGTTGCTCAAAAAGTGGTACTTTTGTGGCTACGTATCGTGCGGAAAGTTGGATTTTTCGCACTGGTGCTATTTACTTTTCCAAGTCACCGGCGGCACTCCGCGGCCTTCCTCCACTCGGCGCCGGTGGGTGGAGGTAGGGAAGCTCGTGCCGGCCCACCGCCTCATTGTCATGTTTTCGCAAATGTATTAAAAAACATACACGTGCGGAAGTGTCATTTTCACTCGTCCCGAGTCCCGACCCTCGCCTAACGGCTCGGGTCTAGACACCTTAAGACTCGTGCAAAATGACATACTTTCCTTACTAAACTTTAAATAATTTTATTCAATAAAAACAATCAATCACAAAAAAAAAATTACAAATGAACAAACTAACTTCGTTTCCTTACTTGTATCAAAAAGTACTATTTTCCACTGACTTTGATCAAGGACCATAAAACCAAGAGAACTGCCAGTGCCTATACGATGTCGCGTTCCTTTGAAATAATAAGCCTGCTATAGCTAGTTTTACTACGGAGAAGGGAGGGAGGGAGGGAGGAGGAGAGAGAGAGAGAATCAAATTCAAATCTACCTGCCATCCAGAAATAAATTATCTGTGTATCCGAAACGAAACTAAATTCAATTCAACCATAAAAGCATAGACTAACAAACAACAGACTATGACGTTAAGATGCCTGTGCTCGCGCTATGTACCTATCCACTGACTGACTTATTAAGATGTCGAGAATTGTTAAGTTCTCGAGTGAATCATTAAGTTAACAATTCAGTTCAGTCTAAGGAATTAATTCATTTTATTTATTCTGTAGTGAATTACCCATGTCTACTCATTATTATACAGGAACGCGACTTGTATAGCCATTGGCAGTCCTCTTGGTTTTATCGTATTTGCTTTGAGGAAGTGCCAAGTATCTCCGAGCCGTAAACCTAACCCGTCTCCAGGCTTACCACGCCGAGGAGTCCAGCGGCGCGCGGTCGCCGCGCGGGCGCCGCCGGCCGTGCTCGTGCAGCCCGGGCGAGCCGCGGCGCGCCGCGCGCAGCGAGTCGCTCACCAGCGTGTCGTCCGCCGCCAGCGCCGGCCCGCTGCTCAGCGACCGGCTCGTCGCCGGCGCGCTAGAGGCCACCGCCACGCTCGCCGCCTCGCAGGTGACCTATAACACAGTACCGTGACAGCACACAGCCTAAATCACTCTACCTAGGGACTTGAAATTTGGCAAACTTACCTTCAGTATGACCAGCACTACGGTTTGCCGTAGCATCATGCTGAGGATGACCCTTTTAGTGCCAATCGGCACATATTTTTAATCGTTCGTTGTCTTTGTTAATTAATAGTGTGTCTGTTTGAGTATTGTTTTCTTTTTTAATTGTATGTGTATGTGTCGAATTAGTGTCTAATAAAAGTAATAAATGTATTTTTCTTTCTTTCTTTTTTTTTCTTTCAGTATCGTACAGGTGCACTAAGAAGGGATTTTTCGAAATTCCCACGGGATAGGGAACTAGCCCATTTTGAAATACTTCACGGGGCCAAAGCCGCGGAGTATATGCTAATATTATAATAAAGAGTCAATAATCCCTGTTCTTGTGTAGTGCTTCTCTCTGACAATGCGAGACAATAAAATTACATCTTCGATAATAATAAAACAAATACAAGAAAAACCTCAAGTTATAAAAAAAAATTTAAGACTTAATATCGCATGCTGGTCCGTTAAAACCAATACTCAACCAGCATTTGCTTATTTCCAGTAGGCTTAATAATGTACTATTTGAGGACCACTCGCTACACATTTATTTTACGCTCTGCTAACATTGTGAGTGCTGCGGCCTCAAGCCCATTCCTGCTGTTAAAAATTACAGTTACAGTAATTTCCGTATGTTTGTTCCAGGCGCTTCTAGCGGTCCGCGACCCACAGGTGCCCTCCCGCCACAAGCAACTAGTACGCCGCGAGTTGGCCTCGGAACTCGCTCTGTTCCACGACTTTGTGCGCAAACGCATCTTATGCGGCGCACACGCGCGCTCCCACCTCGCGCGCAACGCGCTCGGCGCCTGGCCGCTGCGCCCCAACGAACAAGAGCTCAAACGCATACAAGACGCACGCCGCGAGAGAAACCCAGCCATCGAGGATGAGGACCCTTCCCTTCCCCCCCCGCCGCCGCCGAAGCGAGCCTCGCACGACTCCATGCGCGAGTACATCCTCCGCAAACACTACCTGGACAAATGCGCGCAGACCCCCACTAAGGAACCCTCGCCCGTCTCGCACTCGACTCCTGCCCCGGACAAGAAAAAGGAAGCAGCAAGAAGCTCCAAACGTGTCTCCTGGGCCGAGACCACCAGCGCCAGAGACGAGAACTTGGACTGTTCCATAGAGCCGATCGAACCCGCGTATTCCAACCTGACGGATGTCCAAATTAATAACGATGAGGATTATTTCCATTTTATGTCTGTTGTTTTTATTTATATTTGCCAGAATGAACTGTAATTTGTAAGCTTGGGCGTTTTATTTTGTCTCGATTAAGTAAATATTTTTTGACAAACTAATATGGTTTTATTTTGAACACATTTACATTATACTGAAATAAACGGATCACTTAGGTATGTCAGTCGACTATAGCCCGACATGTTTGACTATGATTAAGTCTCACGGTAGTTTCATGTAATGTTAATAGCAACATTTACAATTATAAACAAAGCTATTATTCAGTATGTTTTATGTACTAAATCAAATATTTTTTTGATAATATTCTACTGTCTATGTTGTTCCTGGTAGGAATAAGGAATAACCAAGGGAATCAAGTGGGAAGCCATGGGGAACCTGTATTATGAATTTAATGAACTGTCACATTTTTAGTGTTCCGCAGCCAAAATGGCAAAAAGGAACACTTACAATTTCGTCATGTCCGTCTGTCTGTCTGTCCGCAGTTAAATCAGAGACTATTGGTACTAGAAAGCTGTAACTTTGCATACATATATACATAAATTATTAATTGGGCTGAAAAAGTGCTGGGATGAAATCTTGAAAAAAAAATTTTTTTTTAGTACCTCCCCTACACGCAAAGTGAGGATGATTTTAAGGGCTCCGTACCGTAAAAAGATACAGTCTATAAAAAGGTTGTTGCCATACAAATTGCCGTACCCCGAAAACCTAAAGGGTTACTTCCAGTTGTCCTATAAACTTGAAATTTGGTATGCAGGTAGCTCTTATAGCACAACCACTCAGAAAATTCTCAAAATCTGAAAAATTTATGTCTGTAGATTACACAGACCAATATGAGATGACCCCGCACTACGTACATTTTGCTTAGGAGCAGGGCTCTGCTAACACTGGACTACTTAAAATACTGGGGAAAAGCGTTAAAATCTTTATACGGAACCCTTACGTTTTTTTTAATCATGGACAAACATACCCAGCTGACGTTTCGTGAGTTCGCGATAAAGCGGACTTGACGCGGAATGTCTGTAGTGTCTGTCCGTCTGTCCAAACATGTCGCGATAGGGCGAATCTTCTACGAAACTCGCTAATGTGGCCGTAGCATTAAAGATACAAAAAGGAAACAAAATTTAGTTCAACGATATGTCTAAACCCCCATTAAACATATTCAAAAACCTTTGTAAAAATGCAAAAACGTTAAACCTATGCTAAACAGGAAATATTTGTAATCAAGAAGCTAAGCTTGGACCGGGGTGATTTTCGTTTCGTGGTAGTGGTAATAATAACCTGCTTACATGGCAACATTTTAACATGGCCGCATGTTGAACGAAACGATTTTCTTTACTGTTTGCCAAAAATAATTATACTGGCGTGGATTGTGAGCGGATTTATGTTGATCGGACAGCGGAGGAATATATTTGTACACGTGACAAATTACCGGTAAGTGTTGGGTGGTTGGGGCTAGTTTTGTTGGTGAGATTGCAAGATGTTGTTGTATCGGACGGAGTTAAAGTTGAATGTTTATTTGTAGTGTTTGGTGAAGATGATGCACCACCCGAACATGCATCATCAGCCGATGTCGGGGCACCCGCCGCAGCACATGGGCGGGCACCAGGGCATGCCCGGGCACCACCAGATGCCACCGCACCAGATGCATCGAGAGAACAGGCACGTAACGTTGACTAGGTAATTACTTATCATTTCACTTACTCGAACCCTACTCTGTGTATATATCCTCGTCATAATTATAAAATACAACTCATTCACTCCTCATTAATAGAGATTCTTCTAAGACTATGTTTGGGGTATTTAATTTGTATCAGGTGTGAGGTAGTTTCTAATCTGACACTTGTAGTTGTAGATTTTGCAATGTATTCAAAGAAGTTGCTAAAAAAACCCTGTTTTTGATAATAGGAGGCCTCCTATGAGCATTATATTTAGTTAAGGTTATAGTGCCTCTAGTAATTAAAAAAAATGAAAACTCTTGAGAAAGTTGGAATGTCACATGTCGTAGAGTGAGGTCATGTCTGCACTACTTCTATATTAAGACATTGAGAACCCTTTATATTGCAGAGCAGACATTGCAAATTAACATGTTCCCTGTCTAGATGCCCCCAAAGACGAGTTGCACAACTCCTTGCCAGAGTCCATCCTCCGACTATGGAGTCATGATTTCGTACTGGATTCACAGCATTGGACTGTGACACTGTCAGATTGTCCTGTATTAGGAAAGTGAATGTGTTAACTTTAGTTTGTCATGTCAAGACTAACAGAATTAGCTAGACGCTGGACGGAACAATTCAGAATTTTACTTCACACAATTGGAATATCTCTTCTAACATACAATCATATTCATTGTTAAATTAATGGGTCACTCCTGTATACATACCTGTGTCAGTTGAGTATTGCCCGACACTCAACTGACATACCTACATGAGTGATCTGTTTCTTTCACTGTGATATGATAGACATTGTAAAGAAAAAAATGTTAAGTAGGTAGGTAGTTGGATTTGAACCAGCTACCTCATATCTCTCCGTTTGCCCAGTGGTTGTCTCAGTCATTTCAGAAGAACTGTCACAGACCAACGTGATGGGAGTTAGTAAAATTAAAAGGCAATCTGAGTTATTGATTCACATTTCAGAGTGAGCTTCTTGGCAAAAACTTGGTAGACGAATTCATGGAATTCATACTTTTTCCATCTTTTTTGTTATTAAAAAAATTGTTACCCGTTTGTGCCAAAATCTAGTTTCTCGGGATTGTATGGTATAAATTTAAAGTAATATTAAATACGTTAATAGTAAATATGCCTTGGAACTGCTAAAATTCTTGTTCAAGTTCTTCAAGTTTGATGTGATGATCCATTAAAACTAGCGAGTGCCGTGAGATAAAATAATTTAATTTCTTATTAAAAATGAATTTAAGCTTTATGTACTTTCCCCATAAACTTGATCTATGCCAAATTTCAATCAGTATAGTTAAATAAAAATGGTTACAAAGATCTTGCTTCACATGTGAATAATAATTAATTAATATTTTATTATTATAACCTTTATTCAGATAGTTAAATTTACAATTCATTTACAATTACAATTTAATAATTTTAGTAAATTTATCACATAGTTTTACTAGTTTTTTTAAGTATGATATTTTTAAAACCTTAAAGCAAACAGATTACTCCTTGTAATCAGTTTGCCTTGCGACAAAGTCCTCTCCCAATGAGTAAGAAGTGGTCGACCGATGCCACTATGTATTGAACATACACAATTGTTCTTACTAATGTAAATTCGCGGTTATAAAGAACCATTATTTAACGAACACCTTCAATTGTTCAATGATGTTTATCCTTGCGCACTGATATGCTGATGTCAAATGGGAAATTTCGTACTGTGCTCGATCGCCTATGACGGAATACTGAGAACAATTAAATTAATAAATAATCAGCAACAACTAATTAAAGATGTAATTCACCTGATGGTTCAAATATAAAAAATTGTTTAGGTTGTTAGGTAAGTCAGCTAGTATGCAACATGTGAATAACCCTTTGAGGTGATCTTACACTGGAAAGCCATGCTCTTGTCTTATGTACAAAAGCACCCCACAATTTCATAAATTCAGGGGGGCTTGTGAAAAAGGGGTCCAGTCTAAAATATTTGGTCTCCTATTGTACTGTAATCGTAAAACCGTGCCTCGCCACGGTAAATTATGAAAATGGCCATCGGCTGCCAATAATTGCTCAATTACTAGACCAGTTTTTACAAGATAAGACATTTACAAGACCCAGACAAAGTTCCATATGAAAGGCATCATGTAGTGTAGACATTCACACTTTAAAACGGGATTGAATGGTAACTCAACATTGACACTTTTTACCATGTACAATATAGGTTTAACTAAATAGAGTGGAGACTGCATTCAAATGCAAATATTGTGTAATTTGTTGATGCGTCGAGGGTCACTTGCGGCTCCTTTGTAGCGAACTGGTCGTGAATGGTCCCACAATGAAACATATGACGGCCGCTGTATTGATTCGCGGAGACCGAATGCCAGTTCTCTTTCTTAAGCAGACTAATATATCACGTCCATTGAATAGGTCGTCAGTTGAAATAAGTCTGTCGTCGTGCAGGCCGCCGGGAGCTCACGTTTCGCTAATATTACCCAGTGCTATTCCATTACCGCTTACTAGGACCGAAGAATTGTCCCAAGTCTTCAGATGTTCGTTAAGTAAGTGTTTGTGTTAGGGTGCCGCTGGGTCCCGCGCAAGGCGGCGGTATGGGCGGGCACGCTCAGCTGGGTATCGGCGCGATGGCCGTGCCGCCGCCGCACCACGCGCCCGCGACGCGCGCCCCGCATCCCATCCGGCCAATGCATCATCCGCAGCAACACCACTCTATGCCGCCGGTGAGTACCCCAGTTCCTCTATCTAGCCAGCTGCAATCAATCTTCAGTTATCTCGTCTTGTACCTCGTCTCCATGAACGCCATAGCCGAGGTCCTTTGACTGATGCTCAAAAGTGAAACGTGGGTGACGAGTCTAACTGAGTTAGTATAGTTCGTTGCAGGAGATCAAGAGTTGTGAACCTGTTTAACGATGGTATATATCTGTAATATGGTCTGTGCAGCCCCTTATATTTAAAAAGCTTATAAATTCACGAGACATGTTGCGGTCTGATACTCGTCTGAAATGTGGAGGGTTCATGGTTCCCATAGATTATAAATAGCTCCTTCATAAAACAACTGACGAAATCTTAGCAAATGTGCATAACTTTTAAATGCATAGTGGTCAAAATGTCCTATTTGTGATTAAAGCCGTTTCAATTTTCTTCATTCGCGCAGCATGCGCCCGAACATTGACTGTGGAGACGTGTTAGTGCGGGGAATGTTCTAGTTGCCATGTGTGGTAGACACTCCTTCATTGCGGGATTCTGTGGAGGCATCCATCAATTACGTGAGGCTTTGAGGGGGGGGGAGGGGGATCGAGCCAAATCTCCCTAATTCTCGTTTTACCACCAATAGTTACGTTTTAGCGTAAAGTTGCTAGAAACATGGCTTAATTACGTGAAACATGATTCTCCGCTGAAACATGGCTAAATCTCACACAATAATATTAATTTGCGAGCGAGTGCTTCATACTAATATCGCTCGCGGCGAACACTGCGTGATCGCCTCAATACAAAACTCGCTAGCAAATCGCCAGTGTGAATCGCATAAAGGCTGTTGTGTGAACGAACGAAAATGTCACGTGAATGTCGAAATATTAATTAGTGGACGCTCCCCTTACAAGTACATGAGGGTTGTGGTGACGTTGTGTGTTGCAGCAACAAATGAAGCAGATGCGGCGCGGCTACGGCGTGGGCTACGGGCCGGGCGTGGTTCCTGGTTACGCGCACGCGCCGCTGCAGCCGCCGCCCGCGCCGCAACCGCAACCCGGTAACACACACACACGAATGTATGCCATGATAGGTGTACGGTTTAGTCTAGACCAATATTTCCGGCCCGCGATAGACTTGAAAATTTTTATATAAAGATTTAAAACCTCGTAAGTGTTGGTCAACCCTTTGTCCGGAGATGCTGTCCAAATTCACAAATTTGTAGGGAGCTCCTTCATTGCTAGGGAATCACTGCACTGGGAAGCACTGGAGGCAGTGCTTCGTAAACTATTAATACCTAGAGTCTCCCCATGAGGCTGACATGGTCACACCAGGTGTACCAAAGCCTCGTAGTCGGTACGAATATTCATTGTTTTCTGTGCATCAGTGACGAAAATATAACAGAACAGTGATAGCTGGACTGGCCCATAAACGTAAGTTCCGATTTGACAAGAGTCCTGGTGATTCCATAAAATTTCTAACATAATACCAGCAATTGGTAATGACAAGAGAGCAGTCACATCAGAACACAGTTTTAGGTATATTAGTAACAAAAAATTGT
The DNA here is from genome assembly GCA_963691665.1 of Clepsis dumicolana. Classification (NCBI taxonomy): domain Eukaryota; kingdom Metazoa; phylum Arthropoda; class Insecta; order Lepidoptera; family Tortricidae; genus Clepsis; species Clepsis dumicolana. The sequence continues at coordinate 14,347,616 of OY829508.1, forward strand.
ACTGCTGTTAAGCAGAGCGAGCGCTGGAAAAGTCTAAACAAATAACAGAAAAAATACGCATAAAATACAACTATTTACCGATTTTAGATGACTTACTCTCTCCCCGTTTTATTTGGAGGGATATGCTCTATTTTGGGTGACATTTGTACAGTAGCCCCAGCGTTATGCGCGGAGCCGGCGGCGGGCGCGGAGGCGCCGGCGGGCGCGGGTGCGGGCGCGGACGCGGACGCGCGGGCGGCGGGCGACGGCGAGGCGCGCCCGCCGCCCGCCGCTCAGGCCAACAGTAAAGAGAAGACCCCTATGTGCCTGGTCAATGAATTGGCTAGGTACAATAAGGCAAGTTTCATCACTAGTACAGTTTCAGTGTACAGTCGAGTCCTCCAATAGTTACAGTCAACAGTTCAAAAATATCTACAGGGTGTTATAAAGATATTCGTAAAGCCGAAAGGGGATTAAATGGTCAACTATAAAGAGTCCATTGTATGAAACAAAAAAAGTTTTTTTTTCGTACAATATGTAAACCTCAAGGACCATAAAACCAAGAGGACTGCCAGTGTCTATACGATGTCGCGTTCCTTTGAAATAATAAGCCTGCTGTAGTGCCTGCTGCTGTTTGTGTGTAGTGTTGTAGTTTAGGGGGAGGAGGGGGGGGGGGTCTCTGTATCATTTGGTATTTAGACCTCTGGCTAACACGATAGCGCCATCTAAATTCGTTTTTTCTTTCAGTTCATAGATGAAGCTATTGTGTTGGCAGTCCTCTTGGTTTTATCGTCCTTGGTACACCTTAACCTTTTTTACGGGTTATTTTATAACACGTTGTATAAACAGACCTTATTGCCAGTTACACAGGACCGTGTTTAGATAACCTGACCCACCATAGTACGTTCTCACTGATGATTTCTGATCTGATATTCCTTGTCTGGTAATGCGATGTCACCTTGTCATTTTCTAAGAAAAGGTTTCAAGTCATAACGAGCTGAGATTTGAATACATGAAAAAAAATTCAATGTGTCATCCTATGATAGCTGTGGTGTAGGGGTATGGCACGCGACATGGAATATCGAGGATTTGAGTTCGATTCCCGGGGCTAGCATAGCAATGCTATTTTCTGTTTTTTTTTTTTCTGTGTGTTCATGTTTCAGTGAGTACTTTAAAAAGAATAATTCAATTGTTTTTGTCGTGTGATCGATTATATTGATCTTGATTACTTTTCAGATTAAGCACCAATACCGCCTCACATCAGAGACAGGACCGGCTCACAAAAAAGTATTCACAGTAACACTGCGCTTGGGTGATACTGAAGAATACACAGCTGAGGTTATTATTCATTACACTGTTAAATAATGCTTTCTGAGTTTTTCTGTTCACTTTAAGCACAAACTTTATTTAAATAATTTGTAGTGGTTTTATCAGCATCCAGTGCTATGTCATGGCTATAACTATAATTCAGAATAGCTTGAACATTGACTTAAATGTTAGATAGCAAAACTACGGTGGTTACGAGGTCAATGGTCTCTTGTCGGCGTAGCGTTGGATGGGGCGTAGTAAAACAAGAACGTTAAAAAGTAGAAGAGCCAAGTGTGAACGTGTAATGGAGTTAATATCGTTAATATATAATCGCGCACGAGGGTTCCGTAAAACAGTGTTTTAAATTGTCCAGTGTTTAGTTAGCAGCAATTCTCATAACCTTAATTTTTATGTTTGTTTGTAGATTTCACAGATCAATATAAGATGACCCCACACTGCGTACATTTTGCTTAGGAGCAGGGCTCTGTTAATACTCTACAACATAAAACACTGGAGAAAAGCGTTAAAATCTTTGTACGGAACCCTCGTTCGCGAGTCCGACTCTCACTTGTCCCGTTTTTTATTGTAAAAATTCTAAAGACAAGAATTTCATCTTGGAGTCAGATTGTTATTGTTATCATACATGTTTGTAATGTTTGTGTAGGGTTCGTCAATAAAGCGCGCGCAGCACTCCGCGGCGAGCGCCGCGCTCTCCGCGACACACTTCCCCCCGCCGCCCCCGCGCGCGCCGCCCGCGCACGCGCCGGCCCACGCACACCAGCGGCACTCAGGTGACTGTCCGACATAGCTGTAGTGGTCCTAATATTTTGCCGTGTCGCTATAGTGTTTAAACCTTTAACAACAAACCATGTATCACCAGGCGCGGTGATGCCGACGGTGGAGCTGAACGCGCTGGCCATGAAGCTGTGCCAGCCCGCCATCTACACGTCCATCCCGCCCGTCGCCGCGCCGCCCCGCGGGCCCGTGCGCCGCCCGCCGCCCTACCGCGGGGCGCCCGCGCTGCCCGCGCCCTACCAGCGCGCGCTCGCGCCCACGCTGCTGTACCGCGTCCGCGTGTGCGTCGGGGACAGGTCAGTGCAGCACGCTACCCCCGCCCGCCCAGCCCGCCGCCCTACCGCGGGGCGCCCGCGCTGCCCGCGCCCTACCAGCGCGCGCTCGCGCCCACGCTGCTGTACCGCGTCCGCGTGTGCGTCGGGGACAGGTCAGTGCATCACGCTACCCCCGCCCGCCCAGCCCGCCGCCCTACCGCGGGGCGCCCGCGCTGCCCGCGCCCTACCAGCGCGCGCTCGCGCCCACGCTGCTGTACCGCGTCCGCGCGTGCGTCGGGGACAGGTCAGTGCAGCACGGACCGTGACCAAAACGTGTGGCAGAGATGGGGCAGACTTATGTGATGATACTGTATGTTTGCGCAGGGTTTGGCTGGGCGAAGGCGCCACGCCGCAGGCGGCGCGGCACGACGCGGCGGCGCGCGCTCTGCATGAGCTGCGCCCGCCGCCCGACGCCCCGCCCCCCGCGTCGCCTCAGCCGGCCACGCCCAATGGTACATATACTACTTCGTTATGCTCTTAGTAACACAACAGTCTTGACAGAACATAACTCAAACGTTGCGCTGTGCCTTCATCTCGTGAGACTAGCACATCCCTAGTTAATATTTGAAAGTCGTCACGCGAGGTAGAAACACGATTATCGGCTGACATGTATCCGTCAGTCCAAGTGTGCTTAGGTTGCTTCCAAGCACACCTGTGATGTCCCGCAGACAGCGATGCGGTGTGATGTACTTGTGATTGAAAAGTCATTGTAATCGAGCGATAGATTCGGTAATTTTGTTTTTACTTATTTTTTTTATCTAATTAAACTGAAGGATTTGACACTCGCGGATATTAGGGCTCACTCTTTAGCGAGTTATATGGAATATAAGCAAATTATGAATTCAAGAGTTTTATTTAGGACGATATGTGCACTAGCACATTGCTTCAAGTACAAGATTGGCCGGCCGGATAGCCTAGTGGTTAGAGACCCTGACTATGAAGCTTGAGGTCCCGGGTTCGAATCCCGGTCGAGGCAGATGTTTGTATGATGAATACGAATGTTTGTTCTTGGGTCTTAGATGTTTAATATGTATTTAAGTATGTATTTATCTATATAAGTATATTTATCCGTTGTCTAGTGTCCATAACACAAGCTCTGCTTAATTTGGGACTAAGTCAATTGGTGTCAATTTATTTAAGAGAGCGGGAGAGGGAAAGGCAGTGCGTTTGGTTACTACATCAATACATACAAGTCTCATTGTTTCATGTCTTCAGGTGACGCGGGATCGGACATCCTGAGTACGGAGGTGAAGTCTCCAGTGTCTCTGGTGCATGAGCTGGCGCTTAAACGGAATCTCACTGTGCAGTTCACCGTCAAGTCCGAGCGCGGCCCGCCGCACATGAGGGTATGTCAGCAGCTGACACTGTTCCGACCATACGCGAATATCGACTACTTATTAGTCCACATCCCCACAGTAAGCCTTGAACGCATGCCACGGAAGATTTTCCGCGCAAAGTTGTATTGCTAAGTAATACAAATTGTCGTGGCTGCCGCGTCAGACGAGATCATCCTTGAGCAGTGATTCGTAACCTTTTAGTGATTTCCTCCACCTCCCCAGCTGTTTGACTTTTGACTTGTTGTCACTAGTTTAATCTTCTTAGGATGGCTTTGCGGACTGATTCGGATGCTTCCAAGGGGGAACACCCCAAAATTCCGTATCATTAGTCCGAATTTTCATTATTCCTAAGCCTATTTTCTGCTGAACGAAATTTGCACCTACGGCGGAACTTGGTGCTTGGGATACTGAAAATTAGGTTGAAAATTCTACGGTTCAACGGAGGCGAACTCTTCCAGGGATCACACCATCCAGTGGTCCGCAGACCACTGCTTAAGAACCGCTGTCTTAGAGCAATGTTGGTACAGATTATCCAACGCTAACGTGCGCGCTACTGCCGTTACCGTTATACATTCGTTGTGAACATTTACTCCAATCTCTTAAATTTTTTAACAACTTTATGAACTAAAAACAATTGCTTTGCTCACCCGCGACCACTAATGACAAATAGTTATATCTGTGCGGCAAGCGTATGTTTCCATGCAACACCTTCGCCTCCACTGCTACACGAAACAACACATGCCACACAGACCCAATTATCACCACCACCACTAAACTAAACGCTGACGCGTTTCGGCACTCTCCACGAGGCCATTTACGAAGCACAACAACAACCGCTCAACATGCCACCACTTCCACTACACTCGTTACTATGAATCGTTTTACTTTTACTTTTATTTCAAACCGTTATCATCATTTTTGTTTGAATAAAAAGATACTTTATTTCTTTTAGTCATCCCATTAGGGATAGGCAAAGGAAGCTAAGTCCATACAGCCACGTTAATTACGTTAATTAATCTAGTTTTAAGTTTCTATCTGGTTGCCCTGAAAACCAGCGTCAGACATACCGGTCATGACACATGCTGAGCGGCAACCTTTTTGGTGTATTTTGCTGATGCCTTATTTATAATGTTTTTTTTTTCTGTACGCGCCAAATAAATCTGTTCTTTCTTTCTTTTATTTATTGCACCAGGTGTTCATAACGCTGTGCACGGTGGGCGAGATGGAGACGGAGGGCGAGGGCAATGGCAAGAAGGTGTCCAAGCGGCGCGCCGCCGAGCACATGCTGGACGAGATGCGGCGCCGCTGGCCGCCCGCGCTGCTGCGCCCGCGCCCGCACGAGCGCCGCAAGCCGCCGCCCGCCAAGAAGAAGCCCCGGAACCTGATCAAGGTACCGCCAGGGAACCTTGTCGTCCCTGTGGCCTGCTGTGTTGTTTCCTTTTTGTGGAGCATTAATATAATAGCACTTTCGTCGGGAACATTTGTGTAAACAGATTATAACAGTGGTCCGACGCCTTTGATGCTTGCGTAAATGCCGATACCGTAACCGCAACGCCACAGCAGCAGTCGTCTTCCTAGTTACTAACAAAAACGGGCAGCGGCGGCGTATGCAACTGGGGTCCGCCCCACCCGTCCCTCGCCCCGCACCCCCCGCACGATTGCCATGTCCAGTAGGCTGAGCACGAAGTTTTCGAATCCTGCGTAACGTTACGTTATCGTATCTTTAGGGCAATTTTGGGTTGAGTCAAAATGCCTTATGCCACGACCATGTAAACTGCTCTATTTCTCTCTCTAGTATATTTATCATAAGTACATGCTAGCTTATATACTAAAGTATTTCTAAGATTATCTACTAATCATGCCTGTCTGATCCCTCACGCGTGACAACCATTAGCGCAGCATTCTAACACTATCAACACGATCCAGATAACCATGTGCCACAGCCGGCACAGGTAATCAAATACGCTCACTTTCGGGCGCTGTTCCAAACGTCATACAAATTTGTCGATTCGTTACGCAGGATTCGAAAGCTTGGTCGGATGACTGTACGCGCGTGTGTCTAGGCTGTGACGCGGGTGCTCGGTGTTGTCAGGAGGGCGCCGGCGCGGCGGACGCGGGCGGCGCGGACAACCCCATCTCGCGGCTGGCGTGCGCGCGGCACGCGGCGCGCGCGCGCTCCCCGCAGTACCGCGTGCTCGAGGAGCGCGGCGCCGCGCGCCGCCGCGAGTTCTTGGTGCAGTGCGACGCGCCGCCGCACCGCGCCACCGGCCTAGGGCCCAACAAGAAGACCGCCAAGCGCCGCGCCGCGCACAGTCAGTATACTTTAATTTTTTTCAACTGAAATTATCGATAATGAAATAAAAACGGATCACTATAATGTATGTATATAAGTCGAGTTTAGCCCGACATGTTTCGTTTTCATGTTAAACGTGAGCTTATCCACTTAGCAGCAATCATAATGTCTTTGTGTCTACAATGCTATCGTTCGATTTTGTTCTCGGAATCGTCGTATTGTAATTGTTTTTGTCATTTTATTTTTGTTTCTATTTTGACATTTGGCGACATTCGATCTGTTTCTTTATTTTATTTTCTTGAATTTAATTTAATTTAATCATAATTTTATTTGTTAAAGCTCTTGACGGTTTCAATACAATTTCTCGTAACTTCACAGTGTATAATTTATGATGTAATTTTTTACTGGATAAATTAATAATCTAACCTAATTAATCTCCTCCCTTGGCGCCATCTGTCATCCAGTAGGAGAACTTTGTAGCGACTCCGAGTGCCGTCTAGTCATCGAACATACTTCTAACGAAAAGTTTCTAAAAATCGGTTGCGGAAATTTTACTTCCGGACTGCGGTACCCAGGCGTCACATCTGCCTGGAGGGAAATTGAGACCTATTCATTTTCCTCCCATTACAAACAAAATAGGTACCAAATATCAACACTATTCAATAAAAAATAGAAATAAAAAAAACTACACCAAATTAAGTTCTTTACAATATTAAATCTATGCAATTTAGCCGCCGAGTGTATCCTACCGACTGCGCCATGTCACGCTTTCATATTATTCCCTCTTACATTGTATCGTCTGTGTTCCAGACGTGTTGCTAGCGATGGAGATGAATGGCGGCGCCGAGGGGGCGACGCCGGCCGCCGCCGACGCGGCCGTGCCGTCCGAGTCTGCCGCCACACCCGTCGCCGCTGAACCCAAACGAAAGGTTACACGCGTTACAGATAAACAACCGAGACCGTGGAATTGCATATGTAGTGGTATTGTGTGTTTATCTAGGCATTCTATATTTGAAATTTCCCTTTTCCCATACTATCAGTATAAAAAAAGGTTTGTAATAATTATATTGAAGAAGAAAATTTCAAATTAATGTCAGTGTCAAATTCTAAACATTATTTACGTTGCGCGTATGTTTTAACGGCTGATTTTATTGTATTCTCACAATTTTCAAAATAGTTCTCTCTGGGCCCGTACAACTGTAAGTTACACAGTTTTTAATTATTCGTTAAAAAGAGTCTTGTATGTACTTAATTTCATTAAATTAAGAGAAATACTTTAGTTATTATCCTTTTCATGCGAACCGTACAACCACTACAAATGCAGTTCTAAGCTCTCGCTAATTCATCTATACGAATCAACGCACATAAACAGCTCCGGGCGGCTAGTGGAGGGGATACGTTTGCGCACCAGGCTGGCTAGCACCACTGGCCGCGACTTTGTTTGTGTGTTACTTAACACATTTTTGAGCCACTTCAAATAAACTAAGACATGTCGACGTTTTTATAACCCGTGGAACAATTTATCGTCAGAACGCAATTAGGGCTTTAGCTGAATTGCTTCTCAGCAGACTCGTTCCTCGGTTTTCGTAGTTGATGGACTTAGGCAATGATGATGATGATGATGATGATGATGATGCTAATGATTTAACAACGTGTTGCCAGGAGGGCGAGGGCGGCGCGGCGGAGGCGCGGCAGCCGGTGCCGGGCGTGCTGCTCATGGACTATCACTCGCGCTCCGGACAGGCGCCGCCACCCAACGGTTAGTACACTTACGGCGGAGGCGCGGCAGCCGGTGCCGGGCGTGCTGCTCATGGACTATCACTCGCGCTCCGGACAGGCGCCGCCACCCAACGGTTAGTACACTTACGGCGGAGGCGCGGCAGCCGGTGCCGGGCGTGCTGCTCATGGACTATCACTCGCGCTCCGGACAGGCGCCGCCACCCAACGGTTAGTACATTTTCTGCCGTACACTACATGAATACGGAAAACTGAACTCCGAAGTATCATTAGTCCGAATTTTTTGTATTCTGAACGCTAAGTTCCGCCGTAGTTGTAATTTTGTTTTTAATTAAAATAAAACAAACCTAACCTACCTATGTTTTAAAAATCATGCACACCAAAAGGAATAATGAAAACGTCTCGATCGCTTTCGCGTTTACATCTGAATAACTATGGGCACATTAGCAGCGCCACTATAGTGGCATGTATCGACAACAATCAATCCTCATACTATTTGACACCCGTAACGCTTGCGACCGAGATGTATTTTTGGCAGTCGATTACATTAGACGCTCAGCATTATTACACCACTGCCCAAAGAAAAAAGAGTGTATTGTTCTCAGGGTTCATGTAAGTATGTATGTAATTATGTGAATTTCTTTATTCCACTAATTTTCTATCTTACAATATAATGTAATGTGTGTGCGTTGCAGGCGTGAGCGAGGCGAGCGCGGCGGGCGGCGCGGGCGGCAGCAGCCCGGGCGCCAAGGACCAGCTCATGTACCTCGCGCAGCTGCTCGGCTTCACCGTGCAGTTCTCGGACTTCCCCAAGGTACTCACCGGCCGCTGCACCCTTAGTGTTGCTACACAAAACAAACTTTCCCGAAATGTGCACTTGGGACAACTTGCCACTTATTGCTAATAGAGATGACCCTGGGGAACTCGTCTAAAATAGGAATTTCTAAGACACAACTCCATCAAATTGATTGCGGAACCGCGGTGGATGCGGAAAGCACAAGACCGGTCCAGCAGTGGACGTCTTTCGGCTGACATGATGAACTCCATCAAACGTTAGAATTTTCAACAGTTATATGCCATTTCATTCTTACTTCATCTCCTAAGCATGCAAATCCTTACATTCGGGGAGTGGTGCCTTAGAAATTTTTTTTTTAGACGAGTTACCGGGGGGACATCTCCATGGCAACGAGTGTCAATAAAAAGTTGATCGACCCACTTGCAGTGAAAAACATAGTTCGATGCCTGGTCTGGGCAGATGTTTGTATGATGAACACAAATGTTTGTTCTCTGGTCTTGGATGTTTAATATGTATTTTTTTTTATAATCACCTATTTTATTTATTTAATAAAAACCACCAATCAAAAAAAATATTACAAATTAACCAACTAAAGATCAGCACTAGGCTTCATCAATAGGACCAATGACAATAATGAATAATATAATTAACATAAAAAGTGGTATCCTCAACATGGTTTGATAATATGTGCATTTACGTTTGTCTGTTTAAGTATGTTTATCCGTTATCTAGCACCCATAGCACAGGCTTTGCCTAGTTTGGGACTAGGTCAATTGGTGTCAATTGTCCCATGTTTATTATGTGACGCATTGTCGTGTCGCAGCGCAACCACGGCGAGTACCTGTCGCTGGTGTCGCTGTCCACGGAGCCGCCCGTGATGTGCCACGGCGGCGGGCCGTCCACGCAGCACTCCCACGAGCAGTGCGCGCGCGCCGCCCTGCGCGCGCTCGCGCTCATGGGGCTCGACGCCGAGCCGCATGCGCACACGCCCACGCCGTAAGCGCACTTCTTTGCCTACTATAGTTCCGCTGGCTCAACGATCCGAAGTGGATCTCTTTGCTGTTATCAACATTAAATATGTACAGTCTAACCATTTGATTCCTGAGCGAACGTAGAAGTAGAACGTTCTCTCAGTAAGTGTCAATGATTTGCCTTGTCATGCAATGCGATTTCCCTGTGACGTTTTCCACGAAAAAGTTCCACAGTGGGTCACAATTCAGTTTGTTCAATAGTACATTTGCCGTAGTAATTCTTGATTGGTTCCAACCCTGTAGCTCGATAGTTAGGGAACGTAAGTCAACGCAATCAAAAGATACAGTCATTAAAAAGGCTATTTCCATACAAATTGCCGAAATCCGAAAACCTAAAGGGTACTTCCAGTTGTCCTAGAAACTTGAAATTTGGTATGTAGGTAGCTCTTATAGCACAACCACTCGGAAAAGTCTCAAAACATGTTTTTTACCAAGTATAATGTGTGTGTTGCAGGGCGGCGGGCGGGCTGCCGGGCGCCGCGGCCAAGCCCGCCATCAGCAGCGGTGGCGCCGAGTAGCCGCCGCAACTAGTTCATTATAATTTACCTTTCCTCGGTTCTGCGCAATATACACGTGTGAATATTTCACAGCGCGAAATAAAAAATTGGGACGACTTCCATGCGACTAGATAAAGTATTAAAAATACGTTTGTCTTCATAAATATATTTCTAGCTATGATATATTCACTGTTTCGTTTGATCTCGGGTCTTGCAAGCTAGGTTTTTTATTATTTGCACGAAATCCTATTATCTTAATTTTACTTTGTTAATCATTACGATCTGTCAGAAGACTAGTTTATGTTTATATTATTCGAATGCTACCAAACTGTCGCTCACAGACTAGCCGTAGTTTATGAAATGCTGTGTACCATAAATTGACTAATCCCAGTGTGACAAGGTGCCCGCGCCTCGATGTTGTATAAGATAGTTTGAATAAAATCATAATTATATTCGCATCATACATGAATTGCTTTATAAATATAGTCGTTTTACGATAAGGATTAGAGCACGGAATTATATCTGAATAGAAGGGAAGAGTTCATTGATTTGTGTGGGAACCAAGCGTGTTACATTTCGCCGAGGTATTTTGACGTCACTAGCGTAATTTGGCGAGGAAATACCCCGATTAGCAGCTCCAACCATTTTGGTAGTGTTTGAACAGTTGTTGAATATTTGGTTTTTAAAACCTGACGTTGCACGCGGAAAGCGGTCGGGAGCTGGAACGCGCAATGAGGTTCTCAGCCTCTCTTTTCGGCACGCGACGTACACACTCTTTCCTTGTATCCCGATATAGTTCTGTGTGTTAAAGATATTAAATACAATTATGTAGAAACGAATATTGTAACGAAACTGGGGCTGTGGAGCCCGAGCAGTCGTCGGCGCGCCGTTGCATCATGCGGCCATGATGTTGGTAGCGTAGCGCACGGTCGCCGCGGCCCGCCCCCGCCGCCCGCGCCGCGGCGATCACGGCCTGGCCTCGATTTTTAACCACTCTAGTGAGTGACGTCTCTCCCGACCCTTAGCTATGAAATGTGTAATTCTAGGCTTAAGACTTACTCCGACTTGTGCCCCGACACGACAGATATCGAATGCGACCTTAATACGGCTAAGGTCGAAGGTCGCTTGTGACTACCCTCTGTAACCTGTATCTAACGCATGTAACCATTAGAATAGTGTTTGATTAATCATATCATAGCGTTGTTCTTTCTAGGTGTTAATTAATATATTTAGTGATACAATTGATCGGTGACATTGGTCGTAGTATTATTTCGTTATGTATTTATTTGGGACCGATCAGTTGTATAGATTGTGCGATTGTACATTTCATTGTATGGGTCCGACGACGCAGCTGGCGCGCTGTTTATAGTTTTACTGCCAGTAAAATGCAGCAACGCATGGCGCTAGTTCGTAAGCCGAGCGAGCAGGGCCGTGTTTTATTACAATTTACAAGCGGAAGTCTCTTTCTAGTAAAAGGTGATAGAATGAGACTTCCGTTTGTAAATTGTAACTTATAGCTTTATAAAACACGGCCCTGGCTGCCTATATACTTGTATTCGTACAAACGATTTTAAATCGAGGCCATTGAAACAATTTCTTCATGTAGAAAGTTGCACGAGTAACTAAACATTAAGAAATTATTATTTGTCAAAGAAAAATGCCACAAGGGCTTAATAAGAAGTGGTTTTATTTATTTTGCTCTATTAAACAATATTCATATTATCGTGAGAGGAGCAAGTCCCAAGTGAACTTCGTGCTGTTAGCAACCTAATATAAGAATTCAACAATAAAAGTTATAAAAAAATCGGTTATTTTATTTGTTGTTCAAAGCTCCATTTCGTTACGACTCCTATTTACTAAATCAAGCAGTTTTATTTCGTCGTGTTTTTTGCAGATTATGAACCATTGAACAGATTGATTCCTGGCGCACCGTGGAACCTTTTCACATCAAACGTCATTGTGACAGCTTGGTAAGGAAAATCGTTATGACGTTTACTGTGAAAACGTTCTACGTTCGGCCAGGAATCAATTTGTTTGAATGTAGTAGTTTATATGGTGTGTACTAGGGCAGGGGATACGGGGGCATACTCGGGACACATTTTTCGTGAATTTTGTATTATTCCGGAAGTCCATGTAGTTAAGGTTCATTTCGTCCACATTAAATTCTCCACTCTACATTCCCAACTTGTCCACATTCCCAGGCCGTCCATAATCCCAATTCGCCCACACTTCAATCTTAAAAACTCGACATAATATATAGGGAAGTGGACGAGATGAGAAATGGATAAGATGGGACACTGGACAAAAACGGGCATGTGGACTAAATTAATGTGTTGGTATGGTAAATCAATGATTGAAACAGACTATTTATACAATTTTTTTATTTGACTAAAAATAAAAACAAGGCTTTATTAAAAAAAAAGCAGCAATGCGTAACAATATCACCAGTCTCTTATCGGGGAGCCGAGGTAATCGTGGGCGGTGATCGCTTGAACATAATAATACTGGTAATACTACTGAGCGCCTAATTCAATCAACGGCCAAAAATACGTCTCGATCGGGTTTGCGAGGGGCTTCTAAGCGGGCCATGTTTTACTGCAATATGTGGCTGCAATACAGCAACATTGCAAGCAATACCAGCCAGACTGCAATATTGCAGTAATGTCCCGGCAATAGAGTCTGGCCCACGATAGCTGAACCAGGAAAAACGCGGCAATTTCAAAAACGCATGAGAGGGTAACACATGGTCACTCACACAGCCGCAATTTTCTCAATTCAATTTTTAGGGAAATGTGGCCCCATCAAACTTTTGATGATTCTGCCAATGTCGAGGTTGGATAAGACACGGCCAGTAGACTCTTGTCTCGTTGTACGGTCGCAATTTTCTCAGATAAATTTCAATTTGACATACGACATGACACCTCAGATAGACACACATAGAGACAAAGTGTTGCCAATGAAATAACTACGAGGTTCAACTTTCGTTTGCCAGACTCTATAGGCAAACATGTTTTGTATTTCCATTGCCACTTATGGCCGATATTGCCCCGACGGGTTGCCGGACGATCGCTAGGCGATCGATTTTACTGCAATATTGCTCAGCCAGTTCTATCGTTGTTTCAGTCGCTCTCCATTGTTATGACACAGTGTATCCTTTTCTATGCGAGATGAAGTTTGCTGTGAGTGACGTCGTGATTAATTGCTATATTCCAAGGACGATGAAACCAAGAGGACTGCCAATGGCTATACAATGTCGCGTTCCTGTAAAATAATGAGCCTGCTGTAGCTAGTTTCACTATAGAGAGGTCGCTGTAACATTAATTTTGTATGACACTTAGACCTCAGGCTAACACAATAGCGCCATCTATGAACTGAAAGAAAAAACGAATTTAGATGGCGCTATTGTGTTAGCCAGAGGTCTAAATGTCATACCAAATGAATGGTACAGAGACCCCTCCGTAGTAAAACTAGCTACAGCAGGCTTATTATTTCAAAGTAACGCGACATCGTATAGACACTGGCAGTCCTCTTGGTTTTATGGTCCTTGCTATATTCTGTGCTTTGTGATCAGCTGCATGTTATTTCGAGGTTATGCTGATAAACAAAAATGACTTCTACGTGGTCTAACGAGACACTTACTGATTTGTGGGATACAAAATCCACAATATCTCCATTTTTTGTTTTTTACAGGTGTCAAATAGTATGAGAATTGTTTGATGTCGATACGTGCCGCTAGTGGCGCTGCTAATGTGCCCATAGTAATATTGACGTAAACGCGAACGCGATAGAGACATTTTCTTGTGTCAAAAATTACACAGGCTCCGATGACGCTCACTTCACGAATTTGAGTCCGAGGGCTTGAGTCATGAAGCACAGGATGTCCGTGTGCTCGTCGATCTGGAAGATAACATACAAATATTACATTTGATGATAAATATAAACATCAGGATATGCCTTTGGGAACACATTGAACGGTGATGCGAGCCCGCCGTCGGGTGCGGCGTAATAAGTATTTTTTGACTAAATATATATTTGTATGCCTGCGGGCGAAACATAGTGACACTATAACCTAACTAACTTACAAAAGTTAAAAAAAACCCCGACATTATCATTTCAAAGTTCAATATTTCAAAAACGGGTGAACCGATTTTAATGAACCTTGGCTAAGAACCATCTCGATTAAATTAGCTTTCGATTAAAAAAAGCCGCATCGAAATCGGTCCATCCGTTTGGGAGCTACGATACCACAGACAGATACACAGATCAAACTTAACACCCATCTTTTTCGTCGGGGGTTAAAAATACGTGAAACACCTTGTAAATATACATACTTCTCCACGTATGTTGACAAATAAAGATAATTTGAGTTTGACTCACAATCTTGGCGGTGGGCTTGCCGGTGCCGTGGCCGGCCTTGGTGTCGACTCGCGCCAGCAGCGGCCGGGTCTGGCGCGCGCCGGCCGCCGCCGCCGCGCGCTGCAGCGCCGCCACGAACTTCAGCGAGTGCAGCGGCACCACGCGGTCGTCGTGGTCCGCTGTCAGCACCAGCGTCGCCGGGTACTGCGGCGAGCCTGAGGGGACAGTCGAGCCATGCCATTGTCGTACAGACAGCCAAGCAGCCGAAGCGGTCACAATGATCTAAGCACGGCTCTATTGTTATAGACATAAGAGCTTGTGCAGATCATTTTGGCCGCTTCGCTGGCTTAGCGACTGCTGCTGACTGTAATAGCACTAATAGCCAAGCCGGAATGTGAATAAGGGCTTATTAAGACAAAGCTCGACAGATGGCACCTCAGCCTAATTCTGCTGCTAGAAAACGGATAAAAAAAGTAACTAATAATTTTCATACAATATTGTCGCCATATTACGTCAATAATCTGACAGGTACGAATAAAGTGGCGTCATCGGTTGATTTCTACTCTTTTGTCAGGCTATACTAGCCCAGCCGGAATGTGAATAATGGCATATTGAGACAGCATCGCTAGATGGCATCTTAGAATACAGAGCAAATCAGAAGCCGCGTTCAATCCTAACCGCACGCCGCGCACTGTGTCCAAAAACAATAAATACTTGCACTTGAAATGTAATCCCATTCAATTTCTTTATAAGCCCAACGGCATTTCTTCATGTAGGAACGGCACAAGACTGCATAATAATAATTAGTATTGTCATTCGTATAACATGTCAGAATCGTGCACAGGGGAGGGGTGGCTGCAGGAAACAACACTATTCAAGTGTCGTATTGGTTGGTATTGGAGGCTTCGGTTTTAAACGCGCTCCCGGGTTCTGGTTTGTTCTGTATTCCGGTCTCAAGGCATAATAATAAATAATAACAGAGTAGAACGGAATCTCTTTTGACCGAGTCCAAACGCGGCCATTTATATACCTACTTCCCCCTTCACGTCGTTACACCCCTCTGTCGTCCAGGCGTGTTACTAGGGTTGCTTACTGTTAAATATTACTTACGTCTAAAGACAATAGTTATAGTTAAAATAAAAGTTTTTCTTTAATTTAAAATCATTATTTTATTCCAGTTTTACAAAATATGAGATTTATAAATCATTAACCTACACATTATAGATACTTCTAAATAAGAAGTTATTACCTATAAGTGCCATACCAAATGAAGCCATTTAAGGTGATTTAAGTAAGTATTACACCCAAATACACCACAATAACTTGACATCATTGTTATTTGTTTCTAAGATCGGCGTTTCCAAGATGTAGGTACGGAACGCACAAACAACCAAACGCGCGTGCGGCGACGCCGGCCGTGACAGCCTGAGTAGCTCGTTTAACGAGTACTCTAATATCGTGACCTTGAGCCCGTCCGGAGCGGGAGTTTCCGTTCTACTAAGTTATTATTTATTCTTAGACTCAAGGTATGTGTCGCGACTGACCTTCCTTGGGCGTGTGTATGTTGTGCAGCGGTGAGTAGGCGAGCAGGTTGCGGAACTGCTTCTCGTCGTCGGCGCTGCCGTAGTCCGAGACCCACGCGTGCCCGATCGTGAACTTGTGGAACCGGAGCATGTCCAGCACGCTGCGAGGAAACGGGATAGGGTCATGGAAAAATCTGCTTAATCCGTAACTTGCATTATTTAAAAAAATTACACATTTTTTTTTCTATCAATTAATAAAACAAAAAATTGCGAAAATGGTGGTTTGAAAATCCACGTGACGTCACGCCGTGCCACCAATGATATTACATATAAAAAACCGGACAAGTGCGAGTCGGTGCGGGTTCCGTAGTAATATTTTAACGCTCTTCCCTAGTGTTTTAAAAAGTCCAGTGCTAGCAGAGCCCTACTCCTAAGGAAAATGTACGCAGTGTGGGGTCATCTTGTATTGGTCTGTGAAATCTAGAGACGGACATAAAAATTTATGACTTTGAGATTTTTTGAGTGGTTGTGCTATAAGACCTATCTGCATACCAAATTTCAAGTTTCTAGGACAACCGGAAGTATCCTTTAGGTTTTCGGATTTCGGAAATTTGTACGGAAATAGCCTTTTTAATGACTGTATCTTTTGATTGCGTTGACTTAGAAGGTTGATTTTTTCACGGCTTCATGGGACCGCAGGTTTGAGTATTTTATATTAATTTCAGCATGCTACCTCTATGCGTTCCAGAGAAAAAGGGTCTTGACAGACAGACAGACAGACGGACAACAAAGTGATCCTATAAGGGTTCCGTTTTTTCCTTTTGAGGTACAGTACCCTAAAAAGAGGTAGATATGTCATCAGCGCGCCGAAAATGAAGCGCAAAAATGGCTAAGTCGAAGTATGGGCTTTGACATTCCGTATACTATCCTCCTTGGTGTCAGTCAATCAAAAGATACTGACCCGACTTGCACGATGGCCGCCCCGTACAGGCCGGGCCGCTGGTTGGCGCAGGCGGCGACCAGCAGCCCCCCGTTGGAGCCCCCCTGCATGGCGAGGCGCTCCGGCCGCGTGTAGTTCTCCCGCACTAGGTACTCGGCGGCCGCTTGGAAATCATCGAACACGTTCTGCTTGTTGAGCAGCCGGCCGGCGTTGTGCCACCGCTCGCCGTATTCGCTGGAATGGACAATTATTCAAATTAGTATGCGCTGTTGATGCTCGGAATCAATATCAAAATTTTATTCAGTAAATGGGCACTGGAATCTACCGGCGCTTTCGGAAAGACCGTGATTGCCAAAAAGAATGCGTCGTGAGAAACTTTACACCAAGTATTTTTTTTCTAATAAGTATTTATGCAATAGCACTGACAGGATACATGTTGGACAAAATATTGCAAGATATTTTAGAGTGTTCTTAGGAACTTTATAAATATTCGTCCAACGTTGATGTCTGTCGTAATATACCACACAACATTTTGCAGCAGAGTGCTGCAGGGCCGACCATGTCTCGGGGGCCCTTTTAGCGCCTCAAATCACACTGTTTCTAAAGTAAATAATCACAGCATAAACCGGTCCTCGGGACAACCTAGGTAGATTTGTCTCCTAGCAACTAGCACGATTTGACCTTTGGTCTCTCAAGCAGAGGGTCGTGGGTCAACCCCGGCTCGCACCTCTTGAGTTTTTATGTGCGGAATTACATTTGTAATTTATCATGGGCTTTTCGGTGAAGGAGAACATCGTGAGGAAACCAGCAAACTCCTGCGAAGAAATTCAATGGTGCGTGTGTGTGTGAAGTTCCTAATCCGCACTGCTCCCGCCCTCTCATTGTGAAAGGAGGCCTGTGCCCAGCAGTGGGACGGGAAAGCATATAAGTAGAAACAATATGGCGATCGGCGATCAGTAACTTAGAACCAGAAGAAGCCCAAGCCCCAGAGCCCGTCCCGGTGCCAAGGAGCAGTGGGACATAAAAAAAGCTAGTGATGGACTAGCGTATACGGGGACTTATGGTACGAGCGGCGCGCGTACCCGCCGCCGCGTATGTTGGGGATGGCGACGACGCCGCGCAGGTGCTGCATGAACACGAGCCGCGTGACGCTGAAGCTGGGCTGGATGTTGACGTTGAACCCGCCATAGCCGTACACCAGCGCCGGGCTCGAGCCGTCGCGAGGCAGGCCCTGGATAAACGATACCATTTTTTTTTAAACATTTTATGGCCTGGACGCTAGGTCGTTTAAGCCAAAACAACAATACAACTACCTGCCGGAATTAACCATGCTAACTTTTTATATATGTATGGAAATCTCAAAACCATTTCGAGAAACATGCTTTCGGTACAGTTTCTGTATATCAGATTAAAAAAAAAGTCTTACATTATTAAGATATTCGTTGAAATGTTTTGACCTACAAATGACCTTTCTGAGTCGTCAAACGCTTAATGGGTAATGACGTCTGTCTAGTCTATATCAAACTCAAACTTGACATTGACGTGTCGTTTCGTTTTGTAGTTTGTTTATTT
Organism: Clepsis dumicolana; assembly: GCA_963691665.1. Lineage (NCBI taxonomy): Eukaryota > Metazoa > Arthropoda > Insecta > Lepidoptera > Tortricidae > Clepsis > Clepsis dumicolana. The sequence continues at coordinate 14,366,094 of OY829508.1, forward strand.
GTTATTTAAGCACAAAGAGTAAAACCATATATAAAGTTTAAGCAGCATTTTATCCTCTAATGGCACTGAAAATGGCAAAAAGGACGGCTAATTTCGAAAAAGCCGATTCTTGCAATATGCCACAAGTGCACAAAGTCATGATACTGGAGTTCATGACGAATTCTAGCAACCACAACATCGCTGAAATCAGAGGAGAAGCTTGGGAATCTCTATTGTCAAAGCCAGAATTTTCCTTTTTTTGTCCTACTTTTTCTATCACAGAAACCTATTTTATTGTTATTTAAATAAAACAACTCATATCTTTCTTTACAAATTCAGTTTATTTTTATTAAATCACCCTGAAAATGTATCAACAGTTAACGGAATGCGTCGAAGCTGAGCATTTCGAGCTATTACTGGTTGCTCATTCACTAGCTTGCATTTGTGATAATTTTGGATATTTTCTTGCTGCCAAAATAAAACAATATACTATAATAGGTAATTAATAAATTCAATCTAATTTATACGAGTAAGTACTCAATGGTCAAGACTTTATTGTTAAACCATTGTGTGGAAGTAATGCGTTTGTTCTAAATAGGTACTTACATACATTCAAATGATCTTCGCAACACAACTGCAAATAGTTCTTGAAGTAGGTATTTGTGCTTCACTTCATGACACCATTCCGTTCGCCGTCGTTCTGGGATTAGTACGAATAACAAATCCGAGTTATCCCTGCTGTTATTCGGACATAAAGGGACGAAACACTCGTAGCCTTCCATTTCAAACCAGTTCAGTTAGTGATATAAAACAAAATTGAGGTTACCCATCCGCGGTGACGTTAACACCTTGACGTTGACTTTACCATAGACTTTATTGTATTTTTTTTTGTGCAGGCGAAGACTACATTATCTATTATGCGTTTGATGACGTCACGTCAGCAATAAATTAATATTTATTTTTTATGTAGATAGGATTCATTAAATACAAAAATACCGAAATCGGTTTCTTAAAATAGTCTATATTTGTCAAATAAATTATAAAAACCATACAACAAAAATATGAAGCATGACCAATTGGGTAGACTGATGTAAAAAATATATATATCCTTTGAAAATACTCGTAAAAAACCGAGGCTTCACTTAGTATTACTGCAATTTAAACGATTTTTAATTTAATACAAAATAAAAAAGGAATCAGCTTGATCCATGGAATGGACGTGTTTTTTGTAATAAGTACTCACTGTGTTTTATATGTATTTTTCTGTATACATGTAGTGACAAATTTTCCAACGCTTTGGTTTTGCTCAGTAACAAACATGCATAAATAAACAAACAAATTATGACGTCAGTATGGTAATTCATATGAAGCGATCGATTTAACATTTCTAAATAAAATCCTGATTTTATCAACTAGGAAACTAACGTATTCACATACAAAATTTTACACTTCTAGTGTTTGTAGCTAGCAGCGCTTAGCAGAGTTCATAATAAACTCACAGAAAACCCATTTCTCCGAACGCATATTTTTTTCCAAAAATAGCCTAATAAAATTCGCAGTTTTCCTAGATTATCGTGAAGTACTTGTAAAAACTACACGTTAGAAAAAAAAAGAATTAAAAGTAAATGATATCAGCAGGTTTTTTTTCAGGGGAATAATGCGTTCGCAGAAATGAGTTTTCTGTTTTCTGTGAGTTAACTACGAACTCTGCCAAGCGCCCAGCCGCAGACATGACGACGAAGAGACGAATTTTGTTGCCCGCCTACTTGCACGATTCCGGGACTGAGATTTTTTTCGAATAAATACCTTTTTGGAGACGATGAACATAGGAACTTTAGTGCCGTCTTTGCTGGAGTAGAATATCTGTTTGGCCTCGTACTGGGACGCGTCGAACCCTTTCACTTTCACCTCTCTGAACACCTATAACCATATAAGAAACAAAATAATAAAGCCCAACTTCTAAAAATTAACTTACCTACAGCATTTTTTTTTATTATCATTCCAGACGGGTGCCTACGTTTCTGTAGTCGAGTCGAGGTGCAGCGAGCAGCAATAGTTGCTAAGCAACCGAAGCGGTCACAATGATCTGCACAAGCTCTTATGTCTATAACAATAGAGCCGTGCTTAGCTGAGCAACCGAAGCGGTCACAATGATCTGCACAAGCTCTTATGTCTATAACAATAGAGCCGTGCTTAGCTGAGCAACCGAAGCGCTCACAATGATCTGCACAAGCTCTTATGTCTATAACAATAGAGCCGTGCTTAGCTGAGCAACCGAAGCGCTCACAATGATCTGCACAAGCTCTTATGTCTATAACAATAGAGCCGTGCTTAGCTGAGCAACCGAAGCGGTCACAATGATCGTCACAAGCTCTTATGTCTATAACAATAGAGCCGTGCTTAGCTGAGCAACCGAAGCGGTCACAATGATCTGCACAAGCTCTTATGTCTATAACAATAGAGCCGTGCTTAGCTGAGCAACCGAAGCGGTCACAATGATCTGCACAAGCTCTTATGTCTATAACAATAGAGCCGTGCTTAGCTGAGCAACCGAAGCGCTCACAATGATCTGCACAAGCTCTTATGTCTATAACAATAGAGCCGTGCTTAGCTGAGCAACCGAAGCGCTCACAATGATCTGCACAAGCTCTTATGTCTATAACAATAGAGCCGTGCTTAGATCATTGTGAACGCGTCGGTTGTTTAGCTACTATTGCTGCTGCCTGTACATACACTCTTTCCTTCTATTAATCTATTCCGATATAGTCCTGTGGTCATGAACTAGAATGACTTACCACAGCAAAATTTCAAAGTCGGAATTTATTACAAATCATTGACTTTTCCATTTGTGACACTTTATCATTTAAAATAATCAACTTAAAATTAAGCAGAGAAAACCCGACTGCAATTCTGGGAAACAATATACCCTATGTCACTCCCACAACTGAGACGAATCCAATGACACCTCATACGTTGAAATCCATCAAACGGTTTAGGCTGTAGAGCGTGCTAAAGAATTATACATACATACATACAACATATCGTCGGCGATAGTGCAATACCGCGCAACTAACACTAGTAAATACTGTGTATCTTCACAAAACTCAACTTTACAGGAGAAGCTTTAAAACGTTGTATCTTTATTATTTTGAAAGATACAACGGGACATCTTATTTTGGCCACATTTTTTAGATACGCGTTATTAACCAATGCCAGTTACGCGGTTTTGCACTATGGGTGTTGTGTCATCATCATCATCAGCCTATTTACGTCCCACTGCTGGGCACAGGCCTCCTCTCAGAATGAGAGGGCTTGGGCTATAATTCCCACGCGGGTCCAGTGCGGATTGGGAACTTCACACACACCATTGAATTGCTTCGCAGGAGTGTGCAGGTTTCCTTCACCGAAAAGTTCACGATAAATTACAAATGCAATTTCGCACATTAATTCCGAACAACTCAGAGGTGCGAGCCGGGGTTTGAACCCACGACCCTCTGCTTCAGAGGCCATAGGTCCAACCACTAGGCTATCACGGCTTCACAGTATTTACCAGTGCTAGTTACTTACGCGACATTGCACTATCCCCGACGATATGACCGAATAACATAACCCTCTTTGGGTAATTATCAAGTCTCGTTAACTAATTACGCAACTGCAAGTGTAACAGAGAAGTCGTGATAGCCTAGTGGTTTGACCTATGGCCTCTCAAGCAGAGGGTCGTGGGTTCAAACCCCGGCTCGCACCTCTGAGTTTTTCGGAATTTATGTGCGGAATTGCATTTGTAATTTATCATGAGCTTTTCGGTGAAGGAAAACTTAGTGAGGAAACCTGCACACTAATGCGAAGCAATTCAATGATGCGTGTGAAGTTCCCAATCCGCCCACGCCCCGCGCCGCGTGGGAACTATAGCCCAAGCCTTCTCATTCTGAGAGGAGGCTGGTGCCCAGCAGTGGGACGAAAAAAGGCTGGTGATGAAGTGTAACATACGGTAGGCGTGAACGGCTGCCTGGTGAAGTCCACGTGGTAGATGACGCCGGGCGTGAGGAACGACACGAAGTGGTAGAACACCTCGCGCTGGTCCTTCTTGCCCGAGAAGCCGGCCACCGCGCCCGCGGCCAGCCCGAACGGCTGCAGCAGCGCGCCCGACGCCATGCTGTGCAGCTGAAGGACGCTCTGCAAGGGAAAATTTATTTTTTTAATACAATTGCTCAATAGCCTAATCAACTTAGAAAAGTCGAAAAACCCCCAACATTGTAATTTCAAAGTTCAATATTTCGAAAACGGGTGAACCGTGATGAAACTTAGCTAAGAGCCATGTCGATTAAACTAGCTTTCGATTAAAAAAGACCGCATCGACATTGGTAAATTCATTCGGGAGCTGTGATGCCGCAGACAGATACACATGTCAAACTTATAACACCCCTCTTTTTCGTCGGATTTAAAAAGTGGTACATTTTGTAGTTACGTTTCATGAGAAAAGTTCTATTTTTACCCCCGACAAAAAAGAGGGGTGTTATAAGTTTGACCTGTGTATCTGTCTGTCTGTATATCTGTCTGTGGCATCATAGCTCCCAAGCGGATGGACCGATTTAGATGCGGTTTTTTTTTAATCGAAAGCTAGTGTAATCAAGATGGTTCTTAGCCAAGTTTCATTATCATAACGTTTTTGAAATATTGAACTTAGAAATAATAATGTCGTGGGTTTTTCAACTTTTGTAAGTTGGTAAGGTTATTTGTACTGGCGCTTTTTATTTTTCCAAAGCGCCGGTGGCTCTCCTCCATGTATTGAGAAACGTCGTTTGGTACACATGCGGAAGGGCGATTTTCACTCGTCCCAAGACTTGACCCTCGCCTCGACTCGTGCAAAATGACATTTCATCCGCACTTATATCAAAATATAGTACTTTGTAACTGTAAATATTTCGGTTTTTTTTATAAAACAAGCTTAACCTAACCTAAAGGGTTCTACACGATGGTCCTCAAATAAGACCTGAAATATTTAGTTTCAGAAAAAAAAAATGCATTCGAACAAACGAAACAAAGGCGAAACGAAGCTAAGGTGAAACGTTTTTTCGGAGTTGTGATATGGTGACCTCATCTCAGCCCTCTAGGTTGGCGACAAAAAAAAACCGGCTAATTGCGAGTCGGACTCACTCGGACTCGTCCGTGGAAAGATTTTAACGCTTTTCCCCAGTGTTTTAAGAAGTCCAGTGTTAGCAGAGCCCTGGTCCTAAGCAAAATGTACGCAGTGTGGGTCAACTTATATTGGTCTGCGAAATCTACAGACAGACATAAAAATTTAAGATTTTGAGACTTTCCGGAGTGGTTGTGCTATAAGAGCTACCTTCATACCAAATTTAAAATTTCTAGGACAGCTGGAAGTACCCTGTAAGTTTTCCGATTTCGGCAATTTGTATGGAAATAGATTTTTTAATGACTTATGTTTTGATTGCGTTGACTTAGAAGGTTGATTTTTTCACGGCTTTAAGAGACCGCAGGCTTGAGTATTTGGTATTAATTTCAGCATGCTACCTCCACGCGTTCCAGAAAAAAAAGGGTCTTGACAGACAGACAGACAGACGGACAACAAAGTGATCCTATAAGAGTTCCGTTTTTTTCTTTTGAGGTACGGAACCCTAAAAATAACAGGAAATAACCTAACCAACTTAGAAAAGCTGAAAAACCCCCGACACTGTAATTTCAAAGTTCAATATTTCGAAAACGGGTGAACCGATTTTAACGAAACTAGCTTTCGATTAAAAAAAACCGCATCGAAATCTGTTTGGGAGCTATGATGCCATAGACAGATACACAGGTCAAACTTATAACACCCCTCTTTTTCGTCAGGGATTGAAAAATACCAAGTCGCCTGCAGCACGGAGTTGTGTAACCGCATACATGAACATTCATCATGATCATTCGTCACTTTGCAGACGCGTACCTTTACGTCTCTGACGTAGTGTATGACGAGTTTGTCATTGTCGACCGCCGAAGCCCAGTCCAACACGTCGCTAGGGTGTTCCTGAAAGTGAAAATATTGATATGGATATAACCTAAACTAAAAATAATAAAAAAAGACTTTTAAAAGACAGTTCAACTGAACCAAAAAAAAATTTGATAACCACCTTAGAAATGTTGGAAAACCCCGACATTTTCATTTAAGTTCTATATCTCAAAAACGGCTGCACCGATTTTTATGAAACCTAGCTAAGAATAAGAACCACCGCTAGAAAACCTTAGTTTAAGAGGTGCCAGACAGCGGTCAAACTTATAACACCCCTCTTTTTGCGTCGGGGGTTAAAAACACTCTACCTCCAAAATAGAGGCTAGTAAAATTATCGAAAAACCAAACTTCTTTCACCAATACAATTGGGACATTTTTAAAGAAAATTTGACCATTAGCGGTAAACATTTGAAATTCAAGTTTTGATTCACTAATTGTCCAACACAAAAAAATCTAACTTGAAATTAAAAAAATTCAAATTGTTCAAGATCTTTTCTGAGGTTCGCTAAATATCAAAGCACTCACAGGTATAAGTGTCTCCCAGTTCTCCTCAGCGGGGTTGTGCAGATCGATCTTGATGAGGCGGTAATTAGGCGCGTTCTTGTTCGTGCGGAAAATGCAAACCGAGCCTTCGTTGGACACGTACTGGAACAAAGACTATGGATTAAAGGGTGCCGTTCCTCTGGGCTGTTTGAGATGAGAAAAATGTAGGGTTCACAGTTAGACCAGAGGGTCGAGCACGACTTTACGAATGCTGCGTAACGTTACGGTTATCGTATCGAGATCGAGAAACCTCATATTAAATTTTAGTTACAAATACGCTCATGGGCGGGCACTGTTCCAAACGTCATACAAACTCGACAACGTTTACTATTCGATTTTACGTGACGCAGGTTTCGAAAAGTCGTGCTCGACCATACTGAAAACGATACTATCTCTCCATAGAGTATCAATGAAATATTCTTCCTTTATTTCACAATGCATTGGGGCCTCCATGATGCATGGCGATTTTATGGGAAAATTGTTATTTAAATAATAAACATTACAAATATTTTTTTAGAACTAAAGCAGAGAAATGGGAGGCGCCTTTAGCTTATCTATGCACTGCACTTATTCTGCTACTTTTCGAGGGGAACCAGGTACACACGTACAGTCAGCTCCAGAAGTAGCTAAGCAACCGAAGCGGTCACAATGATCTACACAAGCTCTTATGTCTTAGCTGCTTCTGCTGCTGACTGTACAGCAAACGTCTACGCTCATGTCAAAATTTGTTACGTTCCTACAGACTCATACTAAAACAAAACTGTCACACAATGGCAAAAACACGCACACAATGCATGCAATGCATTTTGCAAAGACTAAATTAAATGTACTTAAACATTTTGGCAGAGGGGAAAGCGCGCGTCAACATCTCTTTTCCTGTTCCAAGACTTCCAAGTGTCTTATCAAATATCGCTCGCAGCGAACACGTTGCGTGTTTGCCTCAATACAAAACTCGCTAGCAAATTGTCAGTGTGATATGATAAGGCTGTAAAGTGCCCTTAGTGTAATCAAAAACACAAAATACGTCTCGATCGCGTTTGCGTTAAAGTCAACATACAATGACAATGCAAAGAAAAATCCGTTAAGCAGCTGGACTTGAACCAGCAACCTCGGTAATCCGTACCATGCTCCACCAATTAAGCTATACTTAACGTTATTTTTCTTTGCATTGTCATTGTATGTTGAATTTCATACTATGAATGTTTCATAAAAATAAAAACAAAAAAAATCAATAAATCGATTATTTTCATTTGCGTTAAAGTGTCAAATAGTATGAGAATTGTTAAACGCGAACGCGATCGAGACGTATTTCTTGGCCTGGGCGGTACACTAGGCGCTAAGGTCCAATTGATGTTTTCGAGACTACGCCGCAGCATGTAAATTTTTTGGGGGAAATTAATATTTCAAAAGCGAGCCACCTCATAGTCCGCCTCGAACTTGAAGACGAGCTGCGTGAGCGGCAGCCGGCCGGTGATCCCGGCGTGCTTGCTGAGGTCCGCGAAGAACAGCAGGTTGTCGCGGCAGTCCTTCACCGGGGACACGATCAGGTAGCGCCCGCAGTCCGTCACCTCCGCTCCGCTACGACCATTATAATAGGATATAAACCACCGTATTACCCTACGCAAGTGGGTCAATCAACTTATAAGTGTTGCTTGTTGCTATGACGACTTCTCCTCGGTCACTCGTTAAAAGAACGATTTTCTAGGGTACAAATATAACAAAAGTTACGAGTTATATAACATGCTTTATCTCCTAATCATACTAGTAGCACAGTGTAAAGAGCTTTTATACCTAACAATGGTCCGACGCCTTTGATGTTTGCGTAAATGCCGACACCGCAACCGCATGGCCAAAGCACCAAGGGTTGCTACATTTATCTTAAATTTGAACTTAGGATAATTGTTTTGTTTCTGTGTAGACAAAAAACATTTTTCCATTTTCAAATCCAAAATGACGGACATGATTTTTTCTTAAACATCGACATGGGTGTCATTTTCTAGGTATCCGGGGATGCTGATTACGAAAATGACACCCATTTTCAAATCCGAGATGGCGGACATGATTTTTTCTTAAAAATCGACATGGGTGTCATTTGCTAGGTTTCCGGGAATGCTGATTACGAAAATGACACCTATTTTCAAATCCAAGATGGCGGACTTAATTAGGGTTCCGTACCTCAAAAGGAAAAAACGGAACCCTTATACCATCACTTTGTTATCCGTCTGTCTGTCTGTCAAGACCCTTATTCCCTGGAACGCGTGGAGGCAGCATGCTGAAATTAATCTCAAATACTCAAGCCTGCTGTCCTTTGACTTCTAAGTCAACGCAATCAAAAGATACAGTCATTAAAAAGGTTGTTTCCATACAAACTGTCGTACCCTAAAAACCTAAAGGATACTTCCAGTTGCACTAGAAACTTGAAATTTGGTATACGAAAATTCTCAAAATCTAAAAATTTCATGTCTGTCTGAAGATTTCACAGATCAATATAAGACAACCCCACACTGCGTACATTTTGCTTAGGAGCAGGGCTCTGCTAATACTGGACAAATTAAAACACTGGGGAAAAGCAGGGAAATCTTTCTACGGAACCCTCGTCCGCGAGTCAGACTCGAACTTGTCCGTTTTTTTTTATAATTCAGATTTTCTATTTTTTTACTTAATATTCGCATCTAGAGCCTGCGAAAAAAAAACATTTGTGACACCCCAACTTTAAAGATGTGCCTACTTTGCAACTGACCCTATAGTGTCCGAACTACCTAATTACAACAATAATTAATGACTAACTGAACTGATGTTTCAAAACAAATGACGCTTAACTAGATCAAATGTCACAGATTAGGTAATCTACTTAGCAACTAGTTTGTTCAAAGTGTTCAACGGATCCCAGCACATGTAGCACGGTGCGCCATTTTGTCGCTTGTCGCGCAGTGCGTCCCTTTCACATTGTTGGAATCAGTGAAGGACGCACTGAGCGACAAGCGACAAAATGGAGCGCGTGCTAGCCCCCCTGACTACAAAACACGTCTGCAACTGCCTACGAATGAGAAATGGGATACTATTGATGCGCAATCAACCTACTTCCGTCGATCTTCGCCCAGCATGTGAGTTCGCAACTCTTTGCTGAAAGACAAGTAAAAAAATATATAAAGATAATTTGTTAACACTTTGAACAAACATCAGGAAGCAAATATTAGATTACGTGAGACGACATGGTAGTTATTACTAAACTGTGCCCAGCAGTGGGACGCCAAAAAGTCGGAGAAAAGAGGAACTAGAATTTGTAAAACAATTTGTGAAAAAATCCGCAAGGATCGTGTCAAGTGAGATCTATTTGTCATTCTCCTCCATTGCTCTATACAAGCTCAGTAGCGTGCAATTTTCACCAATAATAGGCCAGTGCCTATTATTGGACAGATAGGATCTCACTCGACTATTTTTGTCAAAAATGTGTCAGTTTTTTTTTACGAGGAAGGCAAACGAAACATCACCTGATGTTAAGCGATCGCCACCGCCCATAGACACCCGCAACCCCGGAGGGTTTGCAGATGCGTTGCCAACCTAGAGAGCCAAGATGAAATGCCTCTTGTGCCCGTAATTACAGCGGCTGTCGTACTCTCCACACCGGAACACAACAGTACAAACACCAACAGTTTTAAATGATTCGCGGTTAATTAATGATAAAACGAACTTACCCTTACGTGAAGTTCTATCATAATTATGCGAGCTGCTTAATTCGAAGCGATTAATTTTAACATGTAGTACTGCTTCCAATTCACGGCCATTATCACGAATTATTTAAAGATAAAATACAGTTTATCTGAAATAATAATAAAAAATTAGTAGCTGACAAGGTAAGTTTGGACTTAATACACTGGCCACCCCGAGCTGTCACATTTCGCGCCGGATGACTATGGTCTTCACAAAGTTTAAAGCTTGATAGACAGGAAGTTGATTTTGTTGCAGAGCGAAGGTGGGTGCATGGGAGGGAGTATACATTAATCGCTTCGAATTGAGCAGCTCGCATAATTATGATAGAACTTCACGTAAGGATAAGTTCGTTTTATCGTTAATTATGCTTCACTGCTCAATTCTCGCGATTAATTTTAACATGTTTAGAGACCTCACAAATCAACAATCTGTCTATTATAAAATAAATTGAGTCATTTAAAAAATAAATAAACAGGACATAATACACACTTTGATATAATCAACATAAACAATTAAATTCAAAACACAATAATCACTGAGAGCAGCGATTCAGTAAGAAATTTACATTATACTATGTAATGAGATCACAATATGATATCCAACCATTAAAAACAAGAAAACTAGGTACCATCATAAACAATTTTATGCTATCAAAACTTCTTGATAATCATAAGTTACTTAATCAGTCTTTATTAAGAATCGTTCTAGCGAAAGTTTCATTGTTATGAGAGATAATTTCTCTGTTGTAGAACCTAGCAAATACTGAAGAGGACGTGCTCCATCCGGCGGTTTTCCTTATAATGTCTATGTTCACTCCCAAACACTTTGCTTTCGAAGTGGAGGCATGACGCGTGCTGTGTGAACTAGACACGGAAGTATCGACACCACTTTGATGGAGCACATCCTTAATCCAGTGGCTCAAAGTTTGACTCGTAACATTTCCATGTGGTTTTCTGTAACTCACAAATAAATTATCTGAATTAGTTGGTCTAATCTAAGGAATGATGTTCTATCTTTATAACAAACTAGCAGCCCGTCCCGGCTTCGCACGGGGTAGACAATTATCAATATTGTTGTACATTATTTTGTTCTATCGCTAATAGTTTCGGCAGCGCATTCGACGAAAGACATTTTAAGACTCATTTTTCTACACCTTCGGTTACATTGTTCAAATTTTACCAAGGATCCTTAATTTTTTTCAAAATGAAATGTAGCCTATGTCAAATTGGAAGAATGTAGCATTCTATTGGTGAAAGAATTTTTTAAATCGGCCCAGTACTTTTTGAGCCTATTCATTACAAACGTACAAAAATAGGTACAAATCTTTCCTCTTTATAATATTAGTGTAGAAAGAATTTTTTAAATCGGCCCAGTACTTTTTGAGCCTATTCATTACAAACATACAAACATACAAAAATAGGTACAAATCTTTCCTCTTTATAATATTAGTGTAGATGATAGTTCGCGCGGGACATATTGATTCATTTTCATTATAAAATGGTAATTTTAAAAGTGGTTGACACGTATTGGGCCTCGATGTTTTAATTTGTTCTGAAATCTTTATCGATATACAACTGGATGATATAATTATGTTGTTTAATTGAATTTGAGACAAAGTCTGCACTCTACGCGGTTACTGCGGTTACCAATGCTAATAGAGCAATTAATTTCTTTAACAACATTTCGAGGCTCAAACTCTCATTAGGATACAAATTAGATATATAATTTAATACAGTATTTGTGTCCCATGTGAAGCCGTACTTTGGTTTAGGAGGGCGTGATCTAAACACTCCCTTCATGAATTTATGTATTCTATCATCATTCATGATATTTCGTCCTAAAATAAATGATAAGGCTGATTTGCTACAATTAAGACTGCCTTATTGATAACCACAATTGTACAAAGTTGTTAAAAAATACAAAATGTTAGGGACAGATGCATTTAAATAATCAACATTGTGTTTTTGACAAAAGGAAAACTATTCTTCATAATAACAATTATATTGTTTGCGAGTATTTGGATTGATTGAATTAATCATTATATCTACAGAAGAAGGGGGTACGCTTCTTCTTAGTACCGCTTTCCTGATAATATTGCTGCAGCCAGGGTAAGGTTCTGGTGCAGACTGTGTCGAGACCTGAATCGCCGGAAATCAATAAGTCAGAATTCGGTTCAAAGTAAATAATATTTGATGAAACTATTCTTTTAAAAATGGGAAACCAGGGTTGGGTAGGCCAAAATGGAATCACAAGTATACCAGCGGCTTTCTCAACAATGATTTTATTTAGTTTTTAATATCATTGCAAAGGGATGGAACGCATAAAAGAAGAAGTTTGCCCAGTTAATGGTGAAAGCGTCAATACAATATGCATAAGGATCCGGTTTCCAAGATATATATCTATCCGTTTTAGTATTTGATCTGCTAGCGAACAAGTCTATTTCAGGCATTCCAAAGTTATCAACTATTTGCGAAAATGCATAATGTGCTGGTTCCCATTCAGTGTCTGATTGATTTCTACGCGACTCAAAATCAGCAATAACATTTTCACATGATTTTATATATGACGCGAAAACAAATAATTTCCGTTGTTCGCAAAAAAGCCATATTTCGCGGGAAATTTTATTTAAGTGTGGGTACTGCACGCTGCCCATTCGATTGATGCACGAGATGGCAGAAGTGTTTTCAATACGAAGTAGGATCTGAGAATTGTATAAATTTGCGGCAAAAGTTTTTAGAGCAAAGAAAGCCGCTAGCATATCTAGAATATTAATATGATAATGTTTTTCCTGATCTATCCAAAACCCATTTATTCTTTCATTATTAAATGAAGCTCCCCATCCAGTTTTACTGGCATCCTAGAAGTATTCGAATTCATATTTATTATTACGTATAGGGCATACAGATTGGTCAACATTAGAGTACCACCAATCTAGATCTTCATTTAGTAATTATTTATCAATTTAATTAATTTAATTTAGTAATTGTTTGTCATTGGGTATTCATAGTCACCCTATTAAGCAAATTAACAAATTTTTCTCTCTCGAATATTTTTGTGTGCATCCATCCATAGTCAATGGCAGGGCACACGGATATCAATAAACCTATAAACTTAGCAAAAAATCTGATTTTACAAATCTTTGTATTTTTGATAATTACTATCTCCTTTTTAATTCTGTCTCTTTTTGGTTGTGGGAGTTTAATACAGAACTGTTTTGTGTCAATAACAAAGCCTAAGAAATGACAACTGGTTCTTGGATCCATATTACTTTTCTTTTGGTTGATTATAAATCCTAAATTATTCAATATTTTCTTTGTAATGTTGACATTCTCCACACACTCTGAGTAAGATTTTCCAATCAGGAGAATATCAACTAAATAAATAGTAGAAATATAGCCATGCAGTCGCAGGTGTTCCACCACAGGCTTCATAATTTTTGTGAATATTAGGGGCGCTGTACTCAAACCAAATGGAAGACAGTTAAATTCCCCTCCGGCCGTTTTGGCAACCAAGTTTCGCAACCAGTTGCCGAAAAGGAAATAAATGTATTTGTTTACAACTGGTTACCAAATAAGACTTTTATTTCTCATTTCACAACTAGCATGGTGACACCACGTGACACCTAGAACATCCTAAAATCAAACAGACGTTTTAATAATACCTATATACAGAAGTTCAATGGTGCTATTTAAAAATATAAATGTTTATTTGACATCTTTGACATCTCTCTCTCTGACAACGTTTTCTCCCCATGTTTACAGCTAACAAACACCTTTCTAATTAGCACTAATATCATAAAACTGCAAAATGAATAATTATAACGTGTAACGGCCGTTGCAAGAAAACAGATTATGAAGACCATAGTCATCCGGCGCGAAATGTGATAGCTCAGGGTGGCCAGTGTATTAAGTCCAAACTTACCTTGTCAGCTACAAATTTTTTATTATTATTTCAGATTACTGTTGATTATTTTTGACCGCAATTAGTTTGCCCGTGATCATGATGCATGTAACTGCGTCGAAATATCGCGAGCTCAACAAACCTACAAGTCAATCGCGGTCAATATCCTGTTTTCATTATGTATAGTGCAAGCACTGCTGCTTAGCGGCAGGATTAGCGAGTAAGATTACGGCAACGATCCGGACGGACCTTGCACAAGTTCTTACCACCCGCAAGTACCAGTTACGAGGAGAGTGGCGACTTCATTTAATTTACAGTAGCGATGGGCGAGTCGAGTTGTCTGATTCGAATCAGACGCTAAGCGAGTTCATTCGAATCAAGTTCCTTAGCAACTCGAATCAACTCGTCTTGCGTCGGCTCCACTCGGCGGTTCGAATCGCGCAACCGCAACGCGCACCAAACTCGATCGACTCGGCTTGATAGGAATGCGAATGCAAGTTAAGCGAGTCGCCTACTGGGCGACTCGTATACGGGCCGAGCCATGCCAACTCGAATACGCCGAACTCGACTCGACTCGCCGACTCGCGGACTGGGCGAACGCCATCCGGTTGATCCGAGTCGAGTCAACTCGTATTCTGATTCGAATCAACGTTCCGAATCAACTCGTGTTATACGAGTTGGACAAGGGTCGACTCGTAACATCGCTAATTTACAGACCCCCCGAATCCCCCCCCCCCCCCCCTCCCTTACGCCCCGTGGTCAGTGCACTCACATCCTCCAGAGAGGTTCCTCCGGGAACTCTACGACGATGACATCCTCGGACTGCGGCGCGCCGAGCCTGTGGTAGCACAGCTTCTGGTCACGGTTCACCT
This sequence comes from Clepsis dumicolana, assembly GCA_963691665.1. NCBI lineage: Eukaryota > Metazoa > Arthropoda > Insecta > Lepidoptera > Tortricidae > Clepsis > Clepsis dumicolana. The sequence goes on from OY829508.1 coordinate 14,381,103, forward strand.
CCGTCTCCGAGCCGTCTGTCTTGCCTGTCTGTTCGGGATATCTCTGTGAACAACAATTAACCATCAATTCTAAGCAATTGTTTCCAACATTATCATGATACTCGGGACTTAATCGCGTAAAAAACTTTTATATTTAAATCCTTCCGAGACCATGGACGCAACGTCGCGTCCGAAACGTCGAGGTATTAAAAATTCAAATTTAAATATAAAAGTTTTTTACGCGATTAAGTCCCGAGTATCATGATAATTGCTTCCAAATTTGAGTAATTGGTAGCTACCGCGAAAAACTTCAATATATTCACGCATCAGTCGCTAGCTACCAATTGCTCGAATAGCGTAATTGGATTACCGCGTTACCACGGTTTGGTAAAGGTTTGGGTTCGAACCCCAATTCGAGAATTCATTCTTCTATATATTGCATCAGTTTGAAATTTGGAAAAAAATATTTCGAACGGGATGACCGTATATAAATAAAAATACAGAAAGTTAGTTTTAAATTCTAAGTCATCTTTGAAAGCGTAGTTATTCAATACCTTTGAAAATAATAATGTCGGGGGGTTTTCAACGTTTCTAAGTTGGTTAAGTTATTATTTATTAAGCAGGAAGTTATGCTAGTTCAGCCAGGTTCCCACGAGGATAAGGGTGCGGCGAGGCGAGAGACCATAATTCGCTTCATCCTCAACATAAGCTAAGTATCGCTGCTCACCGAGTAGAATAATCCCTTGTTGTCCTTGCTCCACGACATTGAGGCGAATTTCACCTTTTCTAGCACCTCTGGGTAGTCTTCACCTGTGAAAGAATTAAAAATACTTGACATTAAATTTCGCGCCAGAGTAGTTTCCAGTAGAAAGGTTGGAGAATGATTTAAAAAGCGCCATTTCGATTGTGTAAACAGGGCCTCGAAATCGGTATTGAAAGTTGGGCCAGCGGGTATGTCGAGGATTTGTTCCTGATTCGTCATATTGCTAATTCGACACTTTCCTAACTGGTCATAGTCGTAATTCGACACTTTCCTAACTCGTCATATTCCTGATTCGTCATATTCTGATTCGTTATTAGCAGTGATCGGGGTTTTGGATGCGACTTGGGGTGAATGACCTCAATCATTATGCTAGTATGGATATGCCGCGGGATTCCGGGCTTTCGTGTGGTTTGATAAAGGACAGTTTTTTTGTCATATTATTAGATTACATATTGATTATACATTTTAATAAAATCATTTATTTCAAATATTTAACATATTATTTTTTATTACTTTTGGTCTCTATAAAATTAAAATAACAAAGCATTATTTTTTCAATGTTCCCTAATGTTAACCTATTTCGTTTAACACCTAAAACCCACTTATAAGCCGAAAACGATCTTTCTACTTCAACTAATGTTATGCTAATAATGAATATGCCCGGCATCCCGGGATTTGTATTGATGTTGGAGGATAATTATTCTGTTTTATTTTACATGATATTAATCGATATTACAGGTCAACGTTTGAAATAAACGTTATTATTATTGAAAAAATATCGCGGGATTATAGTCACATCCTTACTATGATTACGACTCGAAATCCCGCGAATTGCATCCAAAACCCCGATCATTGGTTATTAGTCTTGATTGAGCCGGACAGCGACCGCGCCGTGCCGGACGCGTGGAGCAACTCACCCGTGGCCACGTCCCGCAAGTGTATCGTGATCCAGTCGGAGCCGCTAGCCGACAGGCCGTACGCAAACGTCGCGCCGTCTTCCGTGAACCGTGAGCCGGACAGGGCTACGGTGCCGTCCTCGGACAGTGTGTTGGGGTCCAGGAACACCCGAGGTTCGCCGTCCAGGCTGTCTTGTACGTAGAGGACACTGCCGAGCAAAAGAGAGTATGAGGAGCTGAAGAAATGAGCGAAAAGTAAGGTTATCTAAGACAGTTGGTTGGCTTCAATTTCCATGGTGACTGAAATTAAACATCATCTGTTCATGTTCGTTTAGTAAGTCTTCATCACCAGACGTCCGACTGCTGGGCACAGGCCTCCTCTCAGAATGAGAGGGCTTGGGCTATAGTTTCAACTTCACACACACCATTGAATTAAAAGAAAAAGCTATTCTGACGACGTTATTGAAAAAAAAATCGATAAAAACTGATGACTGCTCAACTTTCGTGGCGTTGAAAAACGGAGCACTCATTTGAAGTTGATTGATCCCTGACATAACAAAAAGTATCAAAACTTGTTTGTAACTAGTAAAATGCCAGAACAGATCAACGAATGCCTGATGCCGATTCCGTGTAAATATTCAAAATCTATCTTGTTTTTGTATTGAATATTATGTTTTTGCTCATCACGACGACTGTGCGACGCTCGATCAATGGCTTTGCCATCGATTCACGTTTAGTTTTTGTTACTTTATAGAAAATATAAAAATAATTATGTTGTACGTGACGTGATTTTAAAGATTATACTGCTAAAAGACACATTAAATCTGAGGACATTACATATTATTATATTATACAAGGCCTCTCGGTTCGTGAGACGATTAAAAAGAAAATAGTACTTTTTTATAACAAGTGCGAAAAGTACGTCATTTTACACGTAGGTATACCAAACGACGTTTATTAATACATATGCGAAAAAATTACAATGAAACCAAAGGCGGTTAGCCCAGTGGCGTATTTTAAGATTCGGGACACTGGACATATAAAGTTTGCCGCTCCCTATATTAACGGACATAGACACATTTCAGACATAGAAATATGCTTACGCCGTCTCTTACAGCCTTCGGCCCAGGGCCATGACCCTTTTGGCCATAGGATAAATACGCCGCTGGGTGAAGCAGGCCTTGGCAAAGAAAAATCACTAGTGCGAAAAATCCAACTTTCCGCACGATACATAGCAACAAAAAGTACCACTTTTTGAGCAACTGAATTAAAACATGGTGACAACACGTAGAAAACCTCAAGAAACAAAATAATAAACTCACTTCTGATTCTGCAGCCCCGTGTTTTTGTAGAAGAAGTATCTGTCGCCTCGCCTGAAGGGGCAGGAGTATTTAGGGTAGTTCCACAGTTCGGTGAGCCTCGCGTTAATGTCTGCTTTGACGGGGCACGCGTCGAGGTAAGGCCGCGTGATTTTGTTCTGTGCCTCTATAAACTCTTTGGTTTCGTTTGAATCTGGGTCCTCGAGCCAGCGGTAGGGGTCGTGGATCTGTGGATAGTTGGACAGAGAACTTGAAGAGCTAAATCATATTTTTTAAAAACTCACTGAAACATGAATACACAGCAAAAAACCGGCCAAGTGCGAGTCGGACTCGCGCACGAGGATTCCGTAGAAAGATTTTAACGCTTTTCCTCAGTGTTTTAAGAAGTCCAGGGTTAGCAGAGCCCTGCTCCGAAGCAAAATGTACGCAGTGTGGGGTCATCTTATATTGGTCTGCAAAATCTAAAGACAGACATAAAAATTTAAGATTTTGAGAATTTTCTGAGTGATTGTGCTTGAGCTAGTACCTTCATAACAAATTTCAAGTTTCTAGGACCCTTTAGGTTTTCGGGGTACGACAATTTGTATGGAATTAACCTTTATAATAACTGTATCTTTTGATTGCGTTGACTTAGAAGGTTGATTTTTTTCACAGCTTCAAGAGACCGCAGGCTTGAGTATTTAATATTAATTTCAGCATGACCTCCACGCGTTCCAGAGAAAAAGGGTCTTGACAGACAGACAGAGACGGACAACAAAGTGATCCTCTAAGGGTTCCGTTTTTTCCTTTTGAGGTACGGAACCCTAAAAAATGAGGAAAAATACAAAAAGATACTCCAATTGTGAACATACAGTAAGCTAAACGTCACAGGGTTAGTTTTAATGAACGGTGAAGACTTCATCCAGGAGTTGAGTAAGTTTAAGTGAGCCCTCCTGTGAAATATAAAAAAAATATTTTTTTTTTCCATATTGTCAACCAGCAGAGGCAATGAATGTATGGGAGAATGTTTTGTTTTTCAAAGCAAAAAGTTACCCTGACGAACTAACGAACCATGTATACTACACAGTCTATAGGCTGATAAAAAAGTCAAGAAAACGGAGAAAAAATAAACTAAAAATTACTCATACAACTTAGTTGCCATGTGGAGCAATTTACGTCAAAAACGTGACGTTACTTACAAAGAAAGTGGCGCCCTCGTTTAATTTCTTGACTTTATGGTCGGACTATAAGTTGCGTTTAGCCCGACATGTTTCGGACTAATTCGTAGTCTTTTTTAACCCCTGACAAAAGGGGTGTTATAAGTTTGACATGTGTATCTGTGTATCTGTCTGTGGCATCATAGCTCCCAAACGGGTGGACCGATTTCGATGCGGTTTTTTTCAGTCGAAAGCTATTTTAACCGAGATGATTCTTAACCAAGTTTCATTAAAATCTGTTGACCCGCGTTTGAAATATTGAACTTTGAAATGACAAGGTGGGGGTTTTTCAACTTTTCTAAGTTGAATTATATTTTTTATAAACTCACTGAAACATGAATACACAGAAAAAAACCAGAAAAATGCCAACCCCGGGAATCGAACCCAGATCCTCGACACTCCGGGTCGTGTGCTTTTCCCCTACACCACGATTGGACATAGAGGAAAGGCAGAATTTTTTCCATGTATTCAAATCTTAGCTTGTTTTTTTTTTTTTTTATCACTTTTTGCAGTGACTAGTGTCTTTTCTAAGTTGGTTATTCTGATTGAGTCTCACGATAGCTTCATGTTAAAAAAATACTCAAATCATCGTCCGTGACATAACAGTTCATAACATAATAGAGCTTTTTGCTAGTTGGCGAACCGCATCGAAAATAATCAACGAAAATGAGGTGACAAAGAGTGAAACAAAAAATCTACACGCTGTATTATAGACAAGAGACAATGATGGTTCCATTTGATGTTTATTAGAGCACGAGGAACGTATAAAATACTTATTAAAATACTTATTATTTTCATAGTGAACCGAATAGCAAAATCATCGAAAAAGCTCGTTTCTCGAAATAGCTAATACTGAAGTAAAGATTCCTCCGATGTGCTTGGTTTGTAACCCCCGACGAAAAAGAGGGGTGTTATAAGCTTGACCTGTGTATCTGTTTATCTGTGTATCTGTCTGTGGCATCATAGCTCACAAAAGGATGTACCAATTTCGATGCGGTTTTTTTAATCGAAAGCTAGTTTCGTCGAGATGGTTTTTAGCAGTTACATCAGTACACCTCGGTACAAAATCACCTGTTTTTGAAATATTGTTCTTTGAAATAACAATGTCGGGGGTTTTTCAACTTTTCTAAGTTGGTTAGGTTAGGATATCAATTTGGTTTCATTTGAGATATCAACTTTTTGAAAATAATATACCTAAAGAAAAAAACGGATCACTCACGTGACATACGTGGGAGTATCTGGGAGCACACGCTACGCCGGTGGCGAGACGTAAACTAGACGTATGCCAGATGAAGGACTACGGATTAGTCCGAAACATGTCTGGCTATACTCGACTGACATACGTGAGTGATCCGTTTATTTCACTACGATTGAATCTCACGGTAGTTTCATGTTATAATATATCTAAGACGCGTTTCTACAATTTTTAATTCAATTGACCCGTAAGTACTTAAACTGTTCTTTGTATTAAACTTCAAGCTCATAATTCACTAGAGAACGCCCGCGGCTCCACCCGCGTGGAATATTATGCTAACGTAAGGAATCTCTATAGCAATAGGATTGTGTCCTCTGGGTAAAAAAGTAATATTTCTAATTAGTCCGTCATATAGATTATCGAAAAAAATAAATATTGGACACGTATTTTTTGCTTTTTATGATATTAATAAAAAAATACATATAGATAAAATAAAAATTTCCGTAGACTGCAATGCAGGATAATGAATGCATTTCTTTAGCCCTGAACGGCAACACTGGCATAGATAACACATCGCTCGCTTTTGGCACGAAATTCGAACTTGCGATTTTATTTTCCTTAATATACAAAACTTACACACCCAATATCATATTTTCTCAAGTTTTTTGCGATTCCCAAGATCAAAGAATCGAACAATTTAACAATCCAGAGAAATAATGCGTTGTTTGGGAGAAACGTGTCAAAATGGTGTTGTAGAGCGCCATCACGCTCTGCCTCGTTTTTTTTTATCCCGTTCTGGTTTTTCGACTCTATATATTAGACTGTGAATGTAGTAACCCGAAAGAACTTCCCATTGAAGTTAACCATAACGGTTACGTGATATCGATTAGTTCACCTTGCCTACTTATGGGGCCTTTATACAGCCAAGTTGAGTAGCAAAGGCACGAAAGAAGGAACGTGACTAGAATTCATAATGAGATAAAGTGAGATACAGTAGTGGTGTTGAATGCTAAGCACGCTACATACCAATCATATTACTTAACAGAAAGAGGTAGATATGTCATCCATCAGCACGCCGAAAATGAAGTGCGAAAAATCCTACAAATTGTAGCATCTTTCTTTATCCACAATCTCTCTCAAATAAGGTTCAAACTTGCGTGCAAATGTCAAAATGTTCGGAACATGTTTTTCGATTGTCTAGTGAGCATGTGACGTATCGTTACTTATAAATCATTGCTACATACATGTTACACACACGGATATAAATATAACTTAAGTTGATTAAGAACCTGAGAAACGTATGCTTTTGGTTCACTGTGTGCTTGAGTCATCAGGTGGGACTGGTGGTCTTTTGTTTCGAGTTCTACTGCTGTGCAAAAGCCTCCTCTCACAATGAGAGGGCTTGGGCTATAGTTCCCACGAGACTCCAGCGCGGATAGAGAACTTCACACACATCATGGAATTACTTCGCAGGAGTGTGCATATGCAGGTTTGATTACGATGTTTTTCTTCAACAAAAAGCTAATGATAGATGCCTAACTACTCAGAGGCGCGAGCCGGGCCTCGAACCCACGACCTTATGCTTCAGAGGCCATAGGTTTCACTAGGCTCCACGGTTTTTAACCCCCGACGAAAAAGAGGGGTGTTATAAGTTTGACCTGTGTATCTGTGTATCTGTCTGTGGCATCATAGCTCTCAAACGGATGGACCAATTTCGATGCGTTTTTTTTTAGTCGAAAGCTAGTTTAATCGATATGGCTTTCGGATCGATTAGCTAAGTTTCACTAAAACCGGTTCACTAGTTTTTGAAATATTGAACTTTGAAACGAAAATGTCGGGGGTTTTTCAACTTTTCTAAGTTGGTTAGGTTATTATGATTGAATATGGATTGAATTAGTCCTGTACACACACCAAGTGTTTATTCCCAAACTGCATAAGAGTCATGTTAAACATACAATGACAATGCAAAGAAAAATTCGTTAAGCAGCTGGACTTGAACCAGCAACCTCGGTAATCCGTACCACGCTCCACCAATTAAGCTATACTTAACGTTGGTGTACCTAACGAATTTTTCAATGCCTTGTGTCATATTTTATTTGGAAGATCTCTCCTCAGCGCCATCTATGAGTAGCTTAATCAAGCTGCTCACCCACTACGGAACTTTTACAGTTACGCATTAGTGGCAAGAGATGGAGCTATTTTCTGAATCAATGAAAATAATCGATTTATTGATTATTTTTGTTTTTATTTTTATGAAACATTCATAGAATTAAATTCAACATACAATGACAATGCAAAGAAAAATTCGTTAAGCAGCTGGACTTGAACCAGCAACCTCGGTAATCCGTACCACGCTCCACCAATTAAGCTATACTTAACGTTGGTGTACCTAACGAATTGTTCATAAAAATAAAAACAAAAATAATCAATAAATCGATTATTTTCATTGATTCAGAAAATAGCTCCATCTCTTGCCACTAATGCGTAACTGTAAAAGTTCCGTAGTGGGTGAGCAGCTTGATTAAGCTACTCATAGATGGCGCTGAGGAGAGATCTTCCAAATAAAATATGACACAAGGCATTGAAAAATTCGTTAGGTACACCAACGTTAAGTATAGCTTAATTGGTGGAGCGTGGTACGGATTACCGAGGTTGCTGGTTCAAGTCCAGCTGCTTAACGAATTTTTCTTTGCATTGTCATTGTATGTTGAATTTCATTCTATGAATGTTTCATAAAAATAAAAACAAAAATAATCAATAAATCGATTATTTTCATAGAGTCATGTTAGACTAATTACCTGATCGATATACCGATTTGAATAAATTTAATGTGAGTGGAGTGCTTAGTCCTCCTTGGAAGAATGATGTCTTTATAAAATTTGGCTTATACGTTTAAAACTGGCTTTTGGTCCGGCAAATCAAACCGGTCAGTTTTTTGTACCATGGAGAAGTCGTGACCTTAAGTAAAGCTTTGTTTTTTTTTAATAAATCTTTTGAGAGGGTCAACGGCCGGGATGCCTTCGAAAAAAAAAATTATTTTAACATTTGACATAGAGCATTTTTTTCCACATTTGAGATCCGTGACTTTACCATAACGCGATAACGCAGATCTTACGGCCTTTTCTAAAACATCATTCCTCGTTTCTCATATTTTCAATTGGTTAACGTAACCTGCAAGCTTGTTAACCGCTTCTTACTATTGCAAAAGTTGGGGCAAAAGTAACGCAACTTTCATAATTAGGTATTTAAAACCTAAATTAAACTATTTTTGAAATGTCGAAGCGATCGCTTAGTACAGAATTTTGTATGAATTACTGAAATATAGTCATAATGTCCAGTGTAAAACAACTTACTTTCTAAGTTTTTGTTCAATTTAAAATCGTCTAAATCGCAATTACAAGTGAGAAATCGGGTTTTAAGCGTATTTCGAAAGATGGAAGCAGTGATAGTGTGAAGCAGTGTGGTAGCGTAAAATTATTTCATTTAGTCATTTTTCAAATACCCAATCACATTTACATGATCTGTTATGATTGTTTAATAATTCCAATACTGATTAATAAACATAATTATTAAACAACCCAGCCTTGCATCTTGCATCGCTTCCAATGGTCTGGCGCAATCAATATAGAACTGGCAGCAACGTTTGAAGCAGTTCACAAATGAACATACCTACTTTTAAACCTTAAAGGACAACATTATGCAGGTCTCAGAGCTTAAATTCTTAACGCGCTCTGGGAGGCATCCCTTTTATGTAAATCGATAACGAACGGCGCGTTAGTATTATGCATCTTATTCAAATCAGGTTTATCCTCTAGTCTCCACGGATGTCTGCCAGGGAATACACCGGTGTAGAGACAAGTGGATATACCTGTCAAATCTTACTGGCAGTCACAAGTTTCTGGACAGATAGAAATAATGCCTCGCTCATGCACTAGAAAGAAACTTGTGAGTCTACCGTCGTACCTTGGTTCCATGGTAGTCATCGACGACGCTCTCGTCCCGGCGCGCCTCAGGATACACGAACGTCATGTTGAGTGATGAGGAGCCACGTGCGTGGGCGCACTGAAACAACATCACCACCGGTACCAACAAGGCATAGTACACACGCATCTTGCCCGGACAGCCGAAGCCAACTGCCAGCGGCGCTAACATAAATACAATTTATATTCAGATATCGACAACGCACCGATGGCCCGTTATCCTTGCTGAACGATGCGAATTGCGCTGACAGGTCCATGATGGAGTATTGTTTTGCTTTTTATACGTTGTCACCTGCCAGTCGTAGGTTTAGCAAGGAGGTTCGATTTATGAAGGTTAATTGGTCCTGGTTTAGCAAATAGGTTCTTTATTAGTGTGGTACCTTTATGTTGATAAATTTCTTAGGTTGATTATTATTTTATAGTTATTATGAGTTATGTTAGTTTCGCTATAGATTAAACTGTAATGGTTATTGTAAACATAAATTATAACACCTTGATGATTTAATGCTGACGTAAATTTTAGTATCTTCTTAGAAATCAAATGTTTCGTCTAGGCAGATAGATCGATTATGAATAGTTCTCAACACAAAACGGGTTTTAATTGTATGTTAAATTAACAAAAATTAAAACAATCAAGCACGGACATTAGGAGGAGTAGGTACCAGAATCCGGCAACAGTGTAACTCGAAGAGGTCTGAGACGCGAGGTCGACGGAGCTCCGCTAGCGGAGCTCCTATGCCGCGTCGCTGAGGCGCTTCGCGACTTGGCGCAACACTAATAACTAACCTAACTAAATCTACAATTACCTTTCTTTAAACTTCCGAAGTTTTCGGGTAGCGGTCCATAGGAATATTTTTCATAGATAGTACATGAACTTTCGGTGAATCGCCTAATAGGAACTTCATTATTTACCTAGGTATTTCATTGATTAGGTATTTTGTCTATATTAGGAAAGTAGCTGTTACCCGCGACTACGTCCGCGTAGATTTCGGTTATCGCTATCCCACGGGACCTATACAATTTTTCCGAATAAAAAGTAGCCTATGTTATTCCTCAATGTTCAAACTAGGTATCTTCTGACCAAATTTCATCTAGATTGGTGTAGCGGTTTTTCCGTGAAGAGGTAACAAACAGACAGACAGAGAGACAGAGTTACTTTCGCATTTATAATATTAGTTAGGATTAGGATTTACACTTGGGCATTGTAAACTTCGATCATTGAACACTTCGGTTAGGTCAAACGATGGTTAGGTACCTACTTATTTCAAATTAGATGTAAAGTTGTTAGGTAAATCGATTTTAGGGATTCTAATATGTAACCGTTGTATTGTATGACTTAATTTCAATCACATTTCGATCAAATAATAAACAGGTTTTTCAAATTTCAAAGCGAAACGTAAATATGCAGAAAGACCAGAAAAAAATCTTGAACTGGGATTCGAACCCAGGACCTTCACCATACCGTGGGGTAGAGGTGGCGTGGCGTGGCGCGTGGGTGGTGGTAAGGTGGAGGTCCTGGGTTCGAATCCCAGTTCAAAAATTTATATTTCCGTTCCGGTTTGAAATTTGAGAAATAATTTCGAACGGGATGACCGAAAAATAAAAATACAATAAGTTGTTTTAGTAAATAGGTGCCAGCCAATTTTACGGTCGAATCTTTCACTATAAGTATGAAGCAGTGAACGCATAGCGCAGAGGTGGCATAGGTATGTCCTATTATGCGTTCACTGGTATGAAGTAAAATCTGAAATAATATACGTAAAATGAAAGAGACGAATGTTTCACTTGACAGTACTTAGTCTTTTCGGTGATTGTAAAATACTATTCAAACTTCGAAAATAGGTTTGTTTGTACAGACATTTATTTATTATCCTCCACCTGTTTACATATAGCATAATAGTATGTGCCCATTTTATATGCGCTGCAGGTATAATTGTGCTTGTAGTTTCCTATATATAAGTACATGAAAGAAGCTTGCTCAGATGTTTAATGTCATGCTACTTGTTTATACCTACGTAAACAATTTTAAAATAGATAGATAAATTTGACCCCAGCTGTATTCAAATATATAGGTTTATGTGATAAACAAGTGTATAGATAGGTATATATGTGTTTGCTTGTCTGCCTGTTTATCTGTCGTTGTACATATATTTTTGGATGTATAGACATGTACCGGTAGGGGCGAGCCTTCAGCTACCTACCGGGTCCACAGGTGGCGGATAGTGGAACATCCTGTAGATATGCAGGACAGCTGCTAATAAGGTTTACCAAATAAGCAGTCCCGGACCGAGGCGGTAAGGTACCAGGGTGTGGCGGGATATCTCGTGGCACAGGTATCTCCAAGAAATACCACACGGCCCGTTAAATACCTTATGACATGGCGAGCTTGCACCGCCACTTAAATAAGTGCATAGCCATGGGAAAGGGCAGCAGTCTGCCAGCGTTCTTCGCGGCGCACCTCAGGTGGAGAAGAAATGAATACCTGTATGCGGCGATGGAGTCCATCAAGACCGGATGCAGTACTGCGATCACCAACCCGTCGTTGCGGACGTGGTGATTATTGCTATTTCCCCTCCCAATAAATCATGACTGCACAAAATACGTATCGACCCCGAGTTCCCAGCGCTCCGTCACTCCTTGGTTCGAGCAGTAGCCAGGTGACACGGGGCAGGGGTGCGACAAGGAATCCCTGGGAGTTGACCAACTGCCACAAACAACTACACATTGCAACTTATAACATTCAAACGATGTCCACGGAGGGTACTTTTGGAGCTGGAAGTCAAGTTACAGCGAGTTAAGTGGGACATCCTGGGACTCTGCGAGGTCCGTAGAGAGGGCGAGGAACTTATATCATTGCCGTCGGGAACCTGCTTTACTACAAGGAGGGCGAACGTAAGGGCATGGGTGGAGTCGGTTTCCTAGTCAACAAAACAATAAAGGATCGGGTGCTGGATATTGGTTGCGTGTCCAATAAAGTGGCGCATGTTAAAATTAAACTATCATCTAAATACACACTGTCAATCATTCAGGTATACGTCCCACTAGCTCAAGCGCGGATGACAAGGTTGAGGATTTCTATGATCACATTACCAAGGCCTCGCGCAAATGCAAATCACACTATACCCTGGTAGTTGGGGACTTTAATGCCCGAGTAGGTAATAAACAATTAGACGCTGAGAACTGTATGGGAGAATTCGGTCTGGGTGAAAGGAACAATAGAGGGTCAGCACTGGTCAATTACGCCTTGCGACACAACATGTTCATCATGAATACCTTTTTCGCTAAGAAACCCCAGCGTAAATGGACATGGAGACATCCAGATGGAATACATACGAACGAGTATGATTACATCTTAGAGATTTTGTGCGTGACGTGTCAGTGCTAAATAACTTCACTACCGGAAGTGACCATCGTCTAGTTCGTGCAACCCTAGCGATAGACCTTAAGACGGAGCGACGAAAACTCACCAGGAAACATATACCGCGCGATCTGGCTCCGGATATTAGTAGAGCCAACTGCGCGGAATATAGGGTGTATGTTGAGGACCATCTGGCCGACTATGATCAGTTGAGATTACTATCGATAGAAGAGCTGAATAAACACCTGACTACCATCGTGACAGAGGCCCTGGAAAAGGTAACACCGTGCGAAGTTTCCTTCAAGCCAAAGAAGCTTACCGAAGATACTATTAAGCTCATGGAAAGGCGTCATCAACTAAGAACGCAAAATCTCATAGATACATCGGAGTACAGTGGCCTTCAGAGTAACATTCGTCAGAAAATAAAAACCGACCTAATCCAATACCAGGAAGCACAAATCACTAAAGCGATAGAATCGAATACCAGCAGGCGAGTGCTGTGAGCCCAGATTTCTAAAGGAAGGAAGGAGATTTTTCAATTACTGGACGAGAGGGGCAACGTTGTTGCAAATAGGGAAAATCTATTAGAGGTAACAAGGACATTCTATGAGAACCTCTACAAGAGCAAAGTACAGCCTCCTCACCTATCATCTAGTCTACAAATTGGAAGACCCGTTGTCGCAAATGTGGGCTCTGAAGAAATTCCTGATGTAACCATCGAGGAGGTGCAGTTGGCGTTGAAACAGGTGAAAAACAGAAGATCGCCGGGCCAAGATAACATCATTCCCGAAATGTTAAAGTTGGGGCCACCGAACCTTTGGAGAGCTATAGCCCTTCTGTTTACAAACTGCATTCTTGATGGCATAGTAGCTAGCCAGTGGCATAACGCTGTGATCGTATTGCTTCATAAAAAGGGGGATATACGAAAGTTGGATAACTACCGCCCGATAAGTCTTCTCTCACACATGTACAAACTGTTTACCAGATTCATCAAGAATAGGTTGAGCGGGAAACTAGATGATAATCAACCTAGGGAACAGGCTGGTTTCCGATCCGGCATTGGGACCAATGATCATTTGCAGACACTGAAAACTGTGATAGAAAAATGCCACGAATACAATAGGCCAATCATCATCACCTTCGTCGACTACGAAAAGGCCTTTGACTCGGTTGAGGCGTGGGCAGTTGAGAGAGCACTAGCAGACTGCAGAGTTGACGAAAGATACATACAGCTTATTAAGCATCTTCAGCTGCATGGAACTTCCTCTATATGTCTTCACAAGCTAACAAAGCCATTTAAACTGGAGAGAGGTGTGCGTCAAGGAGACACCATATCCTCAAAACTGTTCAACGCCGCTCTTGAGAACATCTTCAGGAGATTAGACTGGAGCAGTAGAGGCCTGGTTATCGACGGAGAGAGACTAAATCACCTGAGATTCGCGGATGTCATTGCACTGATTGCAGACGACGTCGACGACATGGTGGCAATGATAGATGATCTACAACGCGAATCATCAAAAATTGGTCTGAAAATGAACAAAGCAAAAACTAAAATCATGACCAACATACCGGGAGCCGAAGACTGTCCATTTCCTGTTGGGGTCGTCGACAGCTATGTGTATCTTGGGCATAAGATTATTCTTGTCTCTGAGGACCAGGTCGTTGAAGTTGATCGTCGGATCGCTCAGGCGTGGGCGGCCTTCGGTGTAAATAAATCAGTCCTCCAGCCAAGGAAAGTTCACCAACACCTTAAGACGAAAATCTTTAATCAGTGTGTCTTGCCTGTCTTCACATATGGAATCGAAACCACCACATTGACAGAGAAATCGGCTGAAAAACTCCGTGTTGCACAGAGAGCCATGGAGAGGATAATGCTCGGGATAACTGTCATGCACCAGAAAAGGAACGAGTGGATCAGACGAGTCACGAAAGTTCGAGACGTGGTTGAAGAGATCGAGGGGAATAAGTGGAGATGGGCGGGGCACATTGCCAGGATGAACCACGACCGTTGGGCGAGACGAACACTCGAGTGGAGACCTCGCGCAAACACTCGCTGTAGGGGGAGACCACCCATGAGGTGGAAGGACGACATCTGCCGACAAGCGGGTGGAGGATGGATGCAAATGGCAATGGATCGTCAGGCGTGGAGAAATGGAGAGGAGGCCTATGTCCGAAGACGGACGAACTAAGGGCTGCTATGGATGGATGGAGACATGTACCGAAATAGTGAAATAAAACGGATCACTCACGTATATGAGTCGAGTTTAGCCCGACATGTTTCGGACTAATTCGTAGTCCTTCCTCTCCTCTCTTCCTGAGTCGCGCGTGCAGAGCTGCGGCGCGCAGTGTGCGGCTCGCTGTCGCTGGGTCGTGCGCTCCCAGAGAAAGGACTACGAATTAGTTCGAAACATGTCGGTCTGAACTCGACTCATATACGTGAGTGATCGGTTTTATTTCACTATGGTTGAGTCTCACAGTAGTTTCATGTTAAAAATGTACTGAAACGATACTATAAATGTAGATAGTTCTGGCTAATAGACAATGTATTATATTTACGACCTTGACTGTACTTGCAACATTTTAACAGTCACTTACCCAGCGAAATTACTAGGACGCAATTAACTGGTGTAGCAAAACATGACCACCGCGGAACAATGCAGGGTAAAACTATTCGATATCTTATGTTGCGACACAGCTGTCACCTCACAAGCGTGAGGTGACAATTAGACATTAAATTTATTTGCCACGCGGATTTAATAGCTTCCGTTGTTGACATAGTAGACTAGGTAGACTTACAGTCGAGTTCTCCAACATCTGTACATCCAACGGTTCATAAATATCTGAACACAGACCTTATGTACTGGCAATAAGGTCTGTGTATAGATATTTTTGAACTGTTGACTGTATAGATATTGGAGAACTCGACTGTACAATTATCTGAGCTAGACTTTCTCCGCACAAAGCGAATTTTATTGATACCGATTTTACGAGGCGATAATCCTACTAATATTACAAATGCGAAAGTTTGTAGCTGGGGTGCTATTGCGATCTGTTGTATGGGAACCTTGCACTTTTTGACTATGCGCTGAAACTTGGCACAGTGGTTCCCTAGGTGGCCCTGAGTGGATTAAGACCGGGAGCCATCGACAGCCACCTCGCGGGTAGTGGGGGGGGGGGGAGTTTGGTTCCGCCGCGCTTCGCTTTGAGCCATATTCCTCTAAAACCATACGCACTAGGGCAAGTGTGATATCATTTTTGGCTAAATTAAGGATGGCGGATCCATTTCTGGAACTAAAATAATGCACTTTCTAACAAAAAAATTAAATAAAATAGAAAAATCTAAAAATCATGAACAAGTTTTATTTATACTTACCTCTCTTTTTTTAAAACCACAACAGATATCGCAAAACAAAAAATACAGTCATAAAGCCACACTTATCTTAACTCTAAAAATATATAGTTTACTATATAAATATTGTAACAAACGACAGATAAAAATTATATCACGCGCGGGTCAAGGTGATCTCAATGCGCGGTTCAACCGTTTCGTCCGTGAAGTAGGGGTTAGGTACTGTTTTAACCATACGAAATAGTAATTTATGTTAATGTTACGTAATAAGTGTCCTTAAAACACAAGTATGGTTTTATGAAACGAGCCGAAGGCGAATTTCATAATAAGATCACACGAGTGTTTTAAGGTCTAATTATGCAGATTTGCGTACATTAGGTACTTTATCTACACACATTATAAGTACCTACTCTAACATGGGTTCAGAAGCCGAAGTCATAACAAACGTGTCACGAATTTGACTGTCTTTTATTATCATAGACAAATATACCGAGCTGGCAATTGCACCTGCCGCGGCACTGTTTCTTACACTCGCATCTGACTATTTATAAGCAAGTTTCAGCAGCTACAGGCAGGTCAGTCCTTGTACGCTCCCAATCTTCATGAACACTTTCGTCCACCTCCATATAGGACAGGGTAGATTTTGAGCCGCTGTTGACTGATCCCATACATCCCCTGATACATGACTCGTAAAAAATACAGATATAAAGCAGATTTGGTCGGTGGAATGTGGTCTAACTCCCGGTCCTTCTTTGTAAATAAATATTTACGGCACTTGTTTACTGTAGTTCACGAACACGTTGCGTAACATTAGCATAAATTACTATTTCGTATGGTTAAAACAGTACCTAACCCCTACTTCACGGACGAAACAGTTGAACTGCGCATTGAGATCACCTTGACCCGCGCGTGATATTATTTTTTATCTGTCGTTTGTTACAACATTTTTATAGTAAACTATATATTTTTAAAGTTAAGATGAGTGTGACTTTATGACTGTATTTTTTGTTTTGCGATATCTGTTGTGGTTTCAAAAAAAGAGAGGTAAGTATGAATAAAACTTGTTCATGATTTTTAGATTTTTCTATTTTATTTAATTTTTTTGTTAGAAAGTTCATTATTTTAGTCCCAGAAGTGGATCCGCCATCCTTAATTTAGCAAAAAATGATATCACACTTGCCCTAGTGCGTATGGTTTTAGAGGAATATGGCTCAAAGCGAAGCGCGGCGGAACCAAACTCCCCCCCCCTCCCCCCACTACCCGCGAGGTGGCTGTAGATGGCTCCCGGTCTTAATCCACTCAGGGCCACCTAGGGAACCACTGTGCCAAGTTTCAGCGCATAGTCAAAAAGTGCAAGGTATTTTGCAATAGCACACCGGCTATTGTGAGTGAGTGAGTGAGTATGTATGTTTGTTACTTCTTCACGCTGAAACGGCTAGACAAATTTGGATGAAATTTGGAATGGGGATAGCTTATACCCTAGATTAAAACATAGACTATCTTTCATCCCGGAAAATTGTATAGTTCCCGCGGGATAGCGATAACCAAATTCTACGCAGACGAAGTCGCGGGCTAGAGTTAGTAATAATATACATTTGGCTTACCTCTTCATGTACCCAGCGCCAACCATTTTCAAGTATATTGGTTAGACCTAGTGCATAAATGCAGTACATTTTTGCTAATACATTACTTATTACTTCACTGTATGCCATCCTTTTAGTTGTTTCTATAGTTTTATTACACTTAATTTGAATTAATGAAATTTATTTACGTTCAAATTTGCCGTCCTCGAAAAGGTAAAACAGCAATCCCATATATTCAACATACAATGACAATGCGAAGAAAAATCCGTTAAGCAGCTGGACTTGAACCAGCAACCTCGGTAATCCGTACCACGCTCCACCAATTAAGCTATACTTAACGTTGGTGTACCTAACGAATTTTTCAATGCCTTGTGTCATATTTTTATTTGGAATATTTTTATAAGGAGAGATCTTCCAAATAAAAATATGACACAAGGCATTGAAAAATTCGTTAGGTACACCAACGTTAAGTATAGCTTAATTGGTGGAGCGTGGTACGGATTACCGAGGTTGCTGGTTCAAGTCCAGCTGCTTAACGGATTTTTCTTTGCATTGTCATTGTATGTTGAATTTCATTCTATGAATGTTTCATAAAAATAAAAACAAAAATAATCAATAAATCGATTATTTTCATAGCAATCCCATATACAAATGTAAAGAAAGAGTATTTCTTTGATTTTGAATTTCGCGTTCCGCGCTGTCAGTTGTCTTTTGAATTTGATAGGTGATAAAAATTATTTGCATTGAAGATGCAGAAATACGTTTGTTATTGAAATAAAACGGAAAGATGCAGATGTAATTAAATAGTTTGTTTTATTTGTCGATTCTTATATAAATATAACTTATTTGCTTATTTACAGACTTTGAATCATAATAAATAGAGGTTATTTTGTAATAATATTGCTTTATGATAGGGATGGCGAACCAATAGCATGCATGCCTAAGGTGGCACGGGTCAAAATAATTCAGACACACCAATAATGCATACTAAATTAAACTTGGTTGATAGTTTTATTTTTTTAAGCTTCAGTACATTTTTCCTTGTGTCTTTGTGGTTGTGATTCAAATATTGCAAGTGAATATTGGCTCACTTCCAGTGATTTTCAATGGTTGGAATGACCTGAAATTTTGTACATGTATAGTAGAGCTGTGATAACAATGTGGTAATCAGCAAAAAACCTTGTTAATTTTTTTTTTTGCCAAAATAGGTAATTGTTCTCTACTAAATCCCTAGGTACATTAAGATCCTTGGATATCACATCACATGCAAATATATACATCATCACCAGCCTTTTTTACGTCCCACTGCTGGGCACAGGCCTCCTCTCAGAATGAGAGGGCTTGGGCGATAGTTCCCACGCGGGCCCAGTGCGGATTGGGAACTTCACCAACATCATTGAATTGCTTCACAGGTGTGGGCACGTTTCCTCGCGATGTTTTCCTTCACCGAAAAGCTCATGATAAATTGGAAATGTAATTCCGCACATAAATTCTGACAAACTCAGAGGTGCGAGCTGGGATTTGAGCCCACAACATTCTGCTTGAGAGGCCATAGGTCAAAAAACTAGGCCATCACGGCTTTTTTCAGTTATATGCATATATACAACAGTTATATGCATCGACTTTAAACATTAAAGACAGGCCACGCACCTCTTTAGCGCTGACAAAAATGACAAAAATTTATAAAAAATGGCACATTTTCAGTAAAGATTGGCCACCCCTGCTTTATGAAGAATAACCATTACTATTTTTAATAATATCAGCTATCTGTAGTGTAAGTTTTAGAACGCAGCACATATTTTATTGCAAGCTTTTTATTAACTTGCAATGTTGTACTTACATAATGTAATGTTCGAGTCAAATCTTGGAAGTAAAATTTGACCCACTTCTAGTGTTCGGTTTAGCCTAAAGTTTGTCATACCTACTTATGTAAGTCTGGTGGCAATAATCACAATAATCTGGTAATTAAATTCTGGTGGTCCAGCCAGGATCGTCTCGCAGGACGTAACTCTTCAACAGTTAATGGCATTGGCTTAAAAATTTGGTATGGACATGTAAGTTGGATGATAATACAAGTACAGTCAACAAAAAGTACAGTCTGCAAAAAAGCTTGTATTAAAAATTCATCAAGTGTACCTATAAAAATATTTAGTTAACAAGCTGCCTGACACAATAAAAGACCTAGCCTTCGTAAAATTTAAACGGATTTTGAAAAGGTTGCTGGCCGAATAGTGCTAGAGTAGTTATAGGAGTTTTTAGCCTTATAAGTTTTATGTTTGAGGTAGATTATAGTGATACGAACATTAAGTATTTTCCTAAAATTATTTCCTAACTATTTTTACTTATTGTATTGTAAGATTTGTAAGTTACAATAGCAGCTAGTTAGAAAATGTAGTAGGTTCTTAATGTTAAAAACCAGTTAACAGAGCAGACTAAGTATTTATGACTAGTTGCAATTTAAAATAGATAATGATAGCCAACAGGGGCCTAGAATAAGACTTTAATGGTTCTTCCTTATCACGACACCCGCAGTAACAATATAATCGTTGCTTGAACGTACACAATTCAAAATCTTCAATTAGCTGTCACATATTGGAATCAGGTTAGAAGATGTAAACAATGTAAAAACTTACAGATATCTTGTGAAAAGCTGAAGGTTTGGATGTAGGTCCCCGGAACAAAACCAAACTGCGTTGGTTATTAGTAAATACCGGAGAAATTGGCAATATCCGGCGATGATTAGCAAAAAAGCGACGCACAGACAGGCCAAGTGACATTGCTCGCACCCGCGGTGTTGCCGCTTGTCAATTTTTTTTTATAAGGGATAGGCAAAGGAACTGAGTCCATACAGCCCCGTCTGATGTGTTTTGTAAAAGTTCTGTATATTAAAGTCCTGTCCCCGTCAGAGTTGTCAGTCTGTCCTAGTCACGTCCTGTCAGCTGCTCATGCCTACCGTAAAGTGATAGTGTACTTTACGGCGAGCTACGGCGAGCAGCAGCCGGCGGATACTTGGTGGTCACAAACAGAGGGAATACGCGTTTTCACTTGAATTCTTCATTTGCTGGGCACTGTCACGTTAATTTGTTGTATAATACACTATCTTTATTATTCACCAAATAACATTAAGCACAGAAACTAAAATTCAATTAACGACACGATCCACTCTCATCGGTTTCCCGCCAAATTCTCCCCGCTTGTCAAAACTTTGACGTTTCTGGAACTGTTCAGGGTATCATTTATCACGACGAAACTTTAGCAGGTAAAGCAATATGATAGTTGTTAGGGTTCCGAAACCAAAATGGCAAAACGAAACCCTTGTAGTTTCGTCATGTCCGTCAGTCTGTCTGTACATATTAATTAGGTCGAAAAAGTGCCGGGATAAAATCTTGAAAAAATAATCTCCCCTACACGTAAACAGGGGATGATTTCTTTATTTTTCGTCCACCCCATAGTGTAGGGTATCGTTGAATAGGTCTTTGAAAAATACTGGGGGTGCTCACAGATTAATTTTCGATAGAGTTATTCGTTTGCGAAATATTTAGCTTTGAAGTGCTCATTTTTGTTGGAGTCAACCAGAGAAACTGTTGTATTTGGAAATGTAAAAAAAAATCAGAGCAGTAGTGCACATAGTGAATTTAAAAGGAAAACTATCAGAGATAAGCCGGCTTTACAGGTTTGGGAGTAATAGTTAATTGTGTGTATATGTCAGTAACCGATATAAATTGATCCCACACTGTGTACAGTTTGCTTTGGAGTAGGGCTCTGCTAACTTTGGTTTCGAATAGGTGTGATGAAAATACCTTTAATTTAGGTATCTATTCCAGGGTTTTTTTGCAATGGCTTAGGAACCCTATCCTGGGCGTGTCCGACACGCTCTTGCCCGGTTTTCATTATGCTACCGTTGTGCTAGTAAAGAAAATATCGATTTTATTCAAAATTGCACACGCATACCAAAAGGAGCAATTTTTCAACTGTAATAAAAAAGTTTTCATACAATCAAGTTTTTTATTAGATAATGATTTACGATGACTGGTCACAATGTCCTACACGAGCAACGCAACAGTTGTCCGTCGTAAGGCACTAGTCGAGAACGGACGATGTGTAAAAATAATGCGACCCTACGATTTTCAAAAAATACCATTGACTTATTCAAGAATGAAGAAAAAACCAAGAGAACACTAGCATTTATTACGGTTAAGATCATCCGAGATGTCCCAGCATGCTGGGGCCTCTGGCAGCTAAATTAAAAAAAAATTCGGCAGCACAAAATGTGGCCTAGTCTACATACAAAATTATCTATACCTACACGCATATGAGGGCCACATTTTTTGCCGCTGACAATTATTCAGACAGAAACCTTCCTTAGCACTTTCTAGAAAATATATATGAATAATTGACTAGCCCAGTCAGTGCTGCAAATTTTCAGTCACCGAATAAACAAACATATTAAATAAGATAATTGGCAAATTAGAGCCTAAATTAAAAGAAACTACGTGCCCTTAACATCTGGAGTATTAACAAAAACACATTAAGTACACCAACATCCAATAACACAGTCATCTAAGAGGAATCTACAAAAATATAATCCTATGTTAAATGCAAATACTGACAGGTCAACAAGTTTTTGCTATACAGAAATTAATATAAGAACTGATTTCTCGAATTCGGCTTGCTTTGGTATTTACAGAAAACAACGTATCCATTGTATACAGGTCAAGGAGGATAGTATACGGAGTGTCAAAGCCCCATACTTCGAATCGTTCCCCGCAGTTATATAAAATTCAGGCAATTTCTAGATGGCGCCAAGGTGGTAGCCAGCGGGTCAAATAATAACAAAACAGCGGTACGAAAGTGTCACTCAAGCAAGGTAGATGGCGCTGAATGTAAATAAGAACGATTCAAAGTATGGGCTTTGTCAATCCGTTTACTTTCCATGATCCTTGATACAGGTTGAATTTTAATCAACCGTCACGAATCCAGCCAGGGATTGAGTGAGTCGTGAACATTCCTGTAAAGTTTTTATTTGAAAAAAAAAAAAAAACCTCCCATACATTCATTGACTGCTGGTTGACAATATGGATGAACGTTTTTTTTTATAAAAAAGACATCTTGAGGGTGCTCACTTAGACTTATAGTTAAAGTGAGAAGAGCTTTCCCCTGGCGAAATGTTTATGACGTTGTCATAAGATTGATTTTTGCCTCGGCCCGTGGGAAAGGTTTTTCTATTGGCTCGGAATTCTTGACAGTTCATATAAAACGTTCATTCAGAGAATCTTTTCGGGTACGTATTTCGGTAAAAATGTAATAAATCAGTTTAAGGTTAAAAACACTAAACTTGTAATCAGCCTGTCTCATCAAATCATCTTTGCATATCGCGAGCAGATTTCTCTTGGTATACATATTCATTTTCCCTCTGGCTGGCGGACTTCCATAATTTAATGCTAAATCACGATTCTTAAGATGCGCTTACACGGCCAATTGCTCAATTTCGGGCAATACTTCTAAGTTATGACGTGACGGCCACACCAAGCATTTTACTGCGATTTACCCAGTTACCGAAATTTTGCTCCGTACAACGCTATTTCGTATTGGGGCATGGATACTATGATACTGCCCCATTTTCATCAGATTCCTTAACTGATTGCTCTGTATTGATCTAGATTGATTAGTGTTGACTGGCAATTATTGCTCAAAACATTGCCAGTGTAAGTGCAACTTTTTTACCTTGAAAAAGGGAAGTGTTGTTTAAAGACAAAAAACAGTTGAATCAGTAAATAATATAAAAACATGACTGAAAATGTATAATTAAACTTTAAAATTAATTGAACAAAACATATGTCACATTACATGCTATTTACATTAGACTCGCAGTAGATATTAAGATAAAATTAAATAATTAGGTTATTTCTAGTAGTCATAATCGGAATTCATAATCTTCGATCAAAAGAAAAGTTTTCAACATTGTCATAATACTGATATTTATTTATTTTAGTCATAAGAGGCAAGTGTAGCGACAGAGTATTTATCTTATCCCTCATTTTCATAATATTAACAAGAACGATTGTTCCGTAAAGCCTTTACAATAGATATCACAATTTCCCCAGTAAAACGTGAAGTGGAAGAGATCAAGATACAGGCAGCTTCCTTAGTTTCATTTGAGTCTCATTTAATTCAGTCTCTATTCTATACACCAAAAGGCGGTTTGCTGGTTAGAGAAATTGAAAAGGTGTGCATTACACTAAAACCAGCCAAGTGAGAGTCGGACTCGCGCACGAGGGTTCCGTAGAAAGATTTTAACGCTTTTCCCCAGTGTTTTAAGAAGTCCATTTCGATGCGGTTTTTTTGTTCGAAAGCTAGTTTAATCGAGATGGTTCTTAGCTAAGTTTCATTAAAATCGCTTAAGCCGTTTTTGAAATATTGAACTTTTTAATGACAATGTCGGGGGTTTTTGGACTATAAGACCATGATAGACTAACTTTTTAACCCATCATAAGAGGCACCTCATACATACAATGTCCCGAAAGCCACTGTAAATTGTATTGTGTAAGTGTCAATATTTCCAAAACCATAAAATTTTGACGGCCAGTATAATATAATCCTAAGCCAACTCATATGTTACTAAGAAAGCTGTTGTTACTAATGTATAATTAATTCCATGCGCATAAGTATCGAACGAGTGTCACAAGCACCATATACAATTAGACCCTCCGCAAACTACAGACTTTCTACTGGCCGTTACTTCAATCGGACCGTTACTCTCTTTAAGAGCAGCATAGACCGGAGAGTAAAAACCAGACTGAACTATCCGCCGATAGTAAGTCTGCAGTCTGCAGGGGGTCTTAAGGTAAGACCGCACTAGGCGGCACAACGCGACGCGACGCGACGCGCGTGTGCAGCCGGCATAAGGTACTCCTCCACCTGTGAGGCGAGGCGAAACGAAATGAGACCAGTGCCCTTAGTGTAACCAAAAAGCACAAAATACGTCTCGATCGCGTTCGCGTTAAAGTGTCAAATAGTATGAGAATTGTTAAACGCGAACGCGATCGAGACGTATTTCTTGGTCTGGTCGGCGATTGCACTAGGCGCTCTGAATTGAAATCGCGCCGACCCATTTCCAGAAACCGCATCGACATTGCGTAACAGTGGACTCCCATCGCGAGAACCGTGGTTCCGTTGCAGAGTTGAACACTATGTAAGCAGCAACACGGTTCATTATAACACCAACAAATGTTACAATTTTCGTCTCGCTCATTCTTCGTGAATTCATAGCATAAAAATTGCCAATTCTCGTCTCACCTCGCTGGTGGAAACGCATCTTCAGCGACTAAAATCTCTAGGATAGAAGAATTTTGTACACAAAAGACCGATATAAATATTCTTAAAAATGTGCTGAGAAAAAATGCAAGTCTGACTTCTCTTCTATAATACTGTTTTAATTTCGAGTTGTACTACAGGGTTGGCGATTGTGAACTTACGATAGGCTATTATTAAAAAAATTACAAAACTATCTTATGCTAAGAGATTTATAAGACTAAAAGGAGATCCGAACATTGGTCTGTGTTATAATTATGCCTTGGAATAATCAGCCGATTTTTGTTAAACAAAACTTCAATAAAGTCTTGGGTAAGTATATTATAATCCTACACATAATTAGACATTGAGTTCTTAAAGTCAGCATCAAATAAACGTAGAATCTATATGTCCAAATTTAGTGTTAAAATTATACCAGATTACAAATGAAAAGGCCACAAATAAATTTAGTTCAACATTATTTTCATTTCCCATTATTTGATGCTAATAAAGAAAGGATTTGAACATAGCGTCGCTTTATTGCAAAACAATTCGGCTGCTTAAAAAAATAAACGGAACCGATCCGACGCCATACTTAATTTTTTTTTAACACGGTTCATAACAAAACAGAATTGATGCTGTGACATTGATCCATTTATTGGCCACAATCCACGACTAACAAGTTAAATAAAAAACAGCCCTTTAGCATCGTTTCCCATTTGCTGGATAGCAACCTGGCACCAGGCCACGTGAATAAAATATCGAGTCGCAGCCTCCTTGTTTTAAATTTAAATAATACTCAGAGATGCCAAAAAACACTCGAGTGCGTCACGCAGGGAGAATGAAAATTACTCGGTCATAGCAGAACATTGTCTAGGAAACGCTGTCTTAAAGCTCCGCCCTAACACGTAAAGCCATCATGCAAGTTGCAATACAACGCGGGGCCGTAAAGCGAACGAGTTTGGAGTGGGCAATCGAACGCAGTTATGTATTGCAACTTGCACGATTTTTCTCGCAGGTCTAAACTCGGCTTAACATTGTATCAACAATCACTCACTTCTACTGCCCCCCGACTACGAATTGCAAAATTCGAACTTCGTATAGTGCCGTCCCTCTCAAGCTAATATTATTTAACACGAGAGTGAGCGGGACGATATGATGCGAACTTCGATTTTCGAATTTCGTAGTATGGGGGCTGTTCCACCGCTCAGTCAGTATCATTGAACAAACTTCGCTCGACTCGAGCCGTCGACTTGTTCCTCCGTCCCTCTCCCACCGCGGGTGTTTACGAGAAGCTGTCCTGCTCGCACTCGTCCCAGCTGTCGCACTCGTATTGGTCGGGGTCGTAGTCGATATCGCAGGCCGCGTGGCCGGTCGCGTCCGAGCTGATGTCCGTAAGAGCCGCCTCTGACACTGGCTTTGAGGAGATGTCTAGAATCTGAAGCAAGATTTAAATTTAATCTACACACATATCATAAGTCCTCTATAATGCGTTCAGAAACCGTAGAAAATGACCGGCATTGCAGCACGACGACGCCTTCGCCGCCAGCGCCCCCCAACCACCACCCCAGCAGTAACTTTTCGATATCGAATTCGATGTTTCAAATTTGAAAACCAACGTAATTTACAATCATAGTGAGATATAACGGATCACTCACGAATATAAGTCGAGTTCAGTCCGACATGTATAAATATTTTAAGTTTTTATTTGTACAATAAAAAAAACAGTTTAGGAAACGTCCGCTGGGTATGTTTGTCTATGATTAAAAAAAAAACAGGGTTCAGAAGCAGAAGGCAGATCATATCTGCCTTCGGCTTCTGAACCCATCTTAGAGTACTTATAATGTGTGTAGATAAAGTAATGTCTGCAACTCCACATAATTAGGCCTTAAAACACTAGTATGATCCTATCATGAAACTCAGCTTCGCCTCGTTTCATAAGAACACACTCGTATTTCAAGGACCCTCATTACGTAGCAGTTGCATAAACTACTATTGCTTGGTATGAAACTATAGTCGTGGCAGCCTAGTGGTATGGCATACTAGCTTATGTCCCGCGGCTTTGCCCCCGTGAAATATTTCAAAATGGGCCAGTTTCCTATCCTGTGGGAATTTCGGAAAATCGCTTCTTAGTACACATAAGATACTCAAGGTATATATTTGCCAAATTTGAAGTTCTAGGTCCAGTGGTTTAGGCTGTGCGTTGTCTGTCAGTCACGGTACTGTTTTATAGGTATAGATGGCCTCTCAAGCAGAGGGTCACGGCTGTTTTTCGGTGACGGAAGCAATTCAATGGTGTGTGTGAAGTACCTAATGCGCACTAGGCCCGCGTGGGAACTATAGCCCAAGCCTTCTCATTGTGAGAGGAGGCCTGGGTCCAGAACTGGAACGTAAATAGACTGACGATGATGATGAAAGTATAGCCGTGGTAGCCTAGTGGTCGAGTTTAGACCGACTTGTTTCGGACTTATTTCTAGTCCTTAATCTTCCCAGATTAAGGACTAGAAACCGCCTCACGGTTCGATTCGGTTTGCGGTGGTAGGACGAGACGTTTGGCTGTTTTATTATGAAAAGCTGTGAATAATACTAACTAGCAAATGGTTGGAGAAAGTCATGTAAAAATGAAGAGACACTAAAAAGCCGATCACTCGATAAGTCGAGCTTACCCCGACATGTTTCAGACTAATTCGTAGTACTTCCTCTGGGAGCGTACGACCCAGCGGCATCGAGAGCGGTAGCCATGCGAGCAGAGCCGCTCCGCGCAGTATGCGTCTCGCTGCCGGTGGGTCGTACGCTCCCAGAGGAAGTACTACGAATTAGTCTGAAACATGTCGGGGTAAGCTCGACTTATCGAGTGATCGGCTTTTTAGTGTCTCTTCATTTTTACGTGACTTTCTCCAACCATTTGCTAGTTAGTATTATTCACAGCTTTTCATAATAAAACAGCCAAACGTCTCGTCCTACCATCGCAAACCGAATCGAACCGTGAGGCGGTTTCTACCACTTGAAGGTATACATGTGTGATCCGTTTTATTTGATTATGATTGAGTCTCACGGTAGTTTCATGGTAAATGTGATAGTAGTAACATAAGCAGTTTCGATGTGTTTATAAATTAAGAGGCAAGGAGAATGTTCGATACTCACATCAGCCGAGGAGCGCAGGCTATAGTTGTCCGACTGCGCGTCTCTGTCGGCGGTGGAGAGCGCGTGTAGCGCCAGCGAGTTGCGCTTCGGCTCGTCACGGGATAAGTTCTTGCCGTCCGAACGGAGAGCCACCTCCGACGGGTTCGATCGCTCTGAGGAATAGAAGGTATAGGCCGCGCAGTGGATTAAGATCGCTCGGGAAAAGTGGAAGGGGCATGCGCAGAAGTCATTTCTTAGGTCTATTTGGTTACGCAGAGGAGTGAGGGGAGGGTACGCGCTGACGCCGACACTTTATTGGTAGATCAAGTCGTTCTTCCCCTCCCTCGCTTCGTTCATGCGTCTCGTATCTCTTGGGTACTGTTGCGTACAGATTGTTTTACCGTATTAGAAGTAAGTACGTTATGGTGTCGTAGTTAGTGAAAAAATGCCCAAATATAAAGTTTTAACACGGCAAGCCAGAAAAATGGTTTACGACGTGAATTGTTATGTAAAAAAGGAAACTAATTAAATCATGGGTAATTTAAAGCTGCTAAAAAATACTACCAAGATTCTGAATATACATACTAGCAAAACAAGTCACAAGCAAAAACGAGTGTTTTATGTTAGGTGACTAAGGTTACAAAAAATGGCGAAATAAGAAAAATGTATTTCAAAGAAATACACTTAAGAATTTAGCAATTTTGTGCGCGATTGTACAGATGCGCCAATTGCCCCAATCAGTTTCGCCGAGCGATCTTAAACCGCCGCGCGACCTATATCTCTGAAGTGATAGAAGGAAAGTCGTGGCCTTGCGTGTGTCTAATGCCGGCAGTACACACTCGGCGAGGCACGCATGCCGTTCTTTTCTCGCTTATAAGGGCCGAAAGGGACGATATGTGGGCCTCGCTCGTTCTTTCGTGCGTTGCAGCCGGCATTAAACATATTCGTGCTAAATATTCGACTGTACGGTTTTTTTTGTATTACTTCGCCAATTTTGTATCGATTTTGATTGATGATTGAAAGGGTATGGTGTGGTCCGTGGTCCCATACAAATTTTGTCAAAGTCGGCTCTTAAGTTTTCGCCTTTAAAAAAAAGTCTAAAGCCATCACCTTTTACGGATTGCCACGAAACATGAAGTCCTTACTTCATTAAACAAAAATATATTCCGACAGCACCGTACCGACTTCACATTTCTGCCAGGCCATAGAACTGGTGGCTGTATAGGATTATTTCAAGGCGGTTTTACTTTTTCTTTAATTTTTATGGTAAGTAGGTATAAATACCTTTAGCGAGTGGGTCCGCCAGCGAGACGGGAGACCCGCTCCGGGGCGACAGACTGCCGCTGTAATACGTCTCTGGGTTCGCCTCGTGCTGGTCTGCAATTAAATTTTTAGCTAGAGCAGTTTTCACTGAAACTGCGATGTGTGAAGTTCCCAATCAGCACTGGGCCCGCGTGGGAATTATAGCCCAAGCCCTCTGAAAGACCTGTGCCCAGCGGTGGGACGTGAAAATAGGGTGGTGATGATGTTGACACAATAAAGTTAAGTAATTAAATTGAAGAGAGCAAGTTGTGACAAAAATCTTTTCTCATACTTTTCTGGATTCCACATTTAGGTATAGCAACTTAGCAACACTACTCCTTCTACATGATGTTTTATTATTATGACATACAGGGTTCGTTTTAATTACACCTCAAGACTTCAGCTATCAGCTAGTGGTTGTGTAATACATGTAAGTGTAAATGAACACCCCCGTAAACGTTTTTCTTTGAAAAAAAAAACATTCTCCCATACATTCATTGGCCTCTGCTGGTTGCAATATAATACGGAAGAATGATTTTTAAAATTTCGATTAAAAAAAAACTTCACAGAGGTGCTAACTTAGACAATAGGACAATATGATACAAATATTCTTTATTGATAAACACGAAACAGTAAAAGGAGATAACAGAAAACAGATATGGTAGATAATAGGCGATCTTATTGTTTAAAACTCGTAAACGTACCCCTGCACATGTAGCACGATGCGCCATTTTGTCGCTCGTCGCGCAGTGCGTCCTTTTCATAGCGATAGACAAAATGGCGCGTGCTAGCTCCCCAGACTGAAGTGTTGACGGCTCATTAAAACGAGCCATGTATATAGGTGTGGGGAGTAAGACAGCCGGTGTAATTACGGGCACAAGAGGCATTTCATCTTAGCTCTCTAGGTTGACAACGCATCTGCAAACCCTCCGGGATTGCGGGTGTCTATGGGCAGTGGCGATCACTTACCATCAGGTGACCCACTTGCTCGTTTGCCTTCCTCGTCGTTTAAAAAAATAAATTAATAAGTAAGTAGGCATGCTGACCGCAGTCGACGATCTCGTGGAACACGTAGTTGGCGATGGCGACGGGCTGGCGCGTCCAGGCGTGCGCCATCAGCTGCGGCACGCTGCAGCGCGCGCTCGGCTCCTTGCACAGCATCCAGCGCAGCAGCTGCTCCAGCTCTGCGAAACGGTTTTGTGTTACCAAGCGGCTAGGGACCATTAGGGGTAGGTAAAGGAAGCTAAGTCCATGCAGCCACTTCTGACGTTTTTTTGTTTTTCTTTTCGGTTTCCCGCCAAGAATACATAATCATATCAAAGAGAAGTCTTGTGCGTGTTTTCAATTAAGGTTTTGCTCTGTAATGTAATGTAATCAGCTACTCGTATTAATCTACCTGACTGATGATGGTTGAGTTAATTTTGGTAAAAAGGAAAATGAATATACATACATACATATAATCACGCCTCTTTCCCACGGGGGTAAATGGAATGAAGTGAAATACTTTTTATTCGGGAAAGATGGTGCAAATAATGATGTTTTGCGTTCGTGGCATATTGCGTAATTGATAAAGTCGCAAAACACCACAAAACGTCAGGTTGGTGTTTTGCGTTCATGGCTTTATACGTAGTTGGCATTTAGCGTAATCATTTTTAAAAATCCGCGAATAACCAAAATAACCTCGGGTTGGTATTGCGCGTTTGTGGCCTTATGCGTCGAAAGGTTTCATTCTACCACACAGAGGCTTTTAATATTTGTTTGTTACTTTGCAAACCATCGGGCATAAAGCAGAGAGACGGGAGGCGCCTTTGGCTTATCTATGCACTAAACATTTTCTGCCACTTTTTGAGGGGGACGAGGAACACATAGGTACCAGTGGCGTGCATAGAGTTTTTAGCCAGGGTAGGCAGAGAATTTCGAGTAAGTAAATCTATGTATGATATTCAGTAGTGAATACCCATTGGATGCCCGAAGTTAAAAAAAAGAAAAAAAAAGGAAAAGTTTCACCCGTGCGTCATAGACCTACTGAGTCTAGTTAGACCAAACGCTATTGGAATTTTTGGGTCGAAATTAGTGAACGCTTTTCAAGTAATCAAAAGTGCTTTCTTGTCGCGACCGTAAGATTTGATTTGATTGGTTGATTTTCATACATGTGTGAGTGAGGTGCGGTGGGCCTATTCATACATAGCTTACGGTGGAGCGCGATGTCATAAGAGTGTGTGTCATAAGAGAACAAGCACTCGGCGTGCTGCTTTTTCGTAGAAAGAAACACGTCGCGTTCGCGCGGTTTAAAACGGATTTAAGCGCGGATTTGTAATATTTGGTTTTAATGAATAGAATAGAATAGAAATGGTTTATTACTTAGAATATGGTAGGTACAGATGTTTCAATATAATTACAACAGCATATTCTGCCAGTTTTGGCGTAGAAATATCTAACGGTTACAATTACAAGTCTTGTATTAAATTACGAATAAAATTATGAAATAAATTCAATTAAAATTACTATTACATCATTAGCATATAAAGATTATACAGGTCATATAAAACAATTAATTCATTTTACAGCACAAAAAGTCAGCAACAGAATAAAAACACTTGTCGAGCAACCATTTGAACAAGTCTTTTTGAAACTTATAATTGCATGCGATTTCATGTCATAGCGAACTTGATATAATTTTTTATTGCCATTCCATATATGTTTTTACTGTAAAGTTTGATACGTTGCCTGGGTACATATAATCTGTGTGGATTTCTTCCATTTAATTTCCTATGAACAGCATTATGCAGCGGAAAATAGCGCGGATGATTTCTAACAAATTTAGCAACCTCTAGAATGTACAAACAAGGCAGGGGCAAGATTTTTAATTCTTGGAATATTGGCATACAATGGGCCAGGCAGGTCGCTCCATAAACAGCTCTTATATATTTTTTCTGGGTCAACAAAGAACAAAGGCTCTTTGAATGTCTACTGAATTACCCCATATGATTAGGCCGTAACGCAATATAGATGAGACATACCCATGATACGCTGATACCGCAGCCTCTCTAGAAGCTACAAGCTTGAGGCGTCGAAGGGCAAAAACAAACCTGTCCAATCTGTTACAAATGTTTTCTATATGTGCCTTCCAATTGAGGTGTTTATCGATGATAAGGCCAAGGAACACAGTTGAATCTACGTTTTGCATAGAAGTATTATTATTTAAATTTACATTTATATTAACACTAGAGGAATTATAAGTTTGGAAATTGATAATTTTCGTTTTTTCAACATTTAGCATTACTTTATTATCTGATAACCATTTCATAGCATTAGACATTTCATTACTCGTTTCCATTTTTAAGTCATTTTTGTCTTTACATTTAATAATTAAGGTAGTGTCATCAGCGAACAATATCGAATTATGTTTTAAGTTTTTGGTCAGGTCATTAATGAAAAGCAGAAAAAGGAGAGGCCCCAGTACACTGCCCTGTGGAACGCCATTTGTATTAAGTTTGGGTGTAGATTGAAAAATACATTTTCTATTGTCTTTAATTCTGGACATTTCGACGTACTGTTTGCGTTCAGATAAGTAGCTTTGAAGCCAGCAATGTGCTTTTCCTCTGATTCCACATTTGTCCAATTTCTTGAGCAGAATATCGTGGGAAACTAGGTCGAAAGCTTTACTCATGTCCAAAAATACTGACAATATTGACTTCTTATCATTAAGCGATTCCGTGACCTGTTTGACCAAAGAGAAGCGTGCCAGATATGTCGAACTATTTTTTCTGAAGCCGAATTGGTTTGCATGTAAAACCTTCATTTTTTGAAAAAAACACCTCTAATCTATTGTACATTGCCTTCTCAAAGACTTTTGACAATATGGGAATAAATGCTATAGGCCCATAAGTTGTCATTAGCTCCGGGTTGCCCTTTTTTAGCAGCAGTTTGACAAATGAAAGTTTTAAGCGATCAGGGAAACAGCCCTGTTCGAAAGATTGATTGACTATATATGTAAGAGGCGCGGCTATCTGAGTTGCACATTGTTTTAGTATTTTGGTACTCAATTTATCGTAACCAGTTGAATGAGTGTTATTCAGAGAAATAATTATTTTAATGATTTCAGACTCATTTACAGGTGAGAGAAAGATACTGTTGGTGATGGTATCCATACGAGGAATTGTATTGTTGCAACCTGTATCTATCCGTGCCTGCACGTATGAAAATATAAATGAATTAATAATGATATTTAAGTCAAGTATCATTACATCTGAAAAATATGTTTATGTAATATTATAATGTTAATTAAGTATATTGATTTAGAAGGCAAGGAGTGCTTTTTTTGCTTCATAGGGATGCACGCCACTGATACGTACAGCACACGTCTACGCTGCTATCAAAATTTGTTACGTTCCTACAAACGCACACTAAAACAAAACTGTCACACAAATGCCATAAACACGCACACAATGAACAGACCCTAATCATTTTGATCAGATGTTAGAGATTTGGCAGAGGGGAAATCGCGCGTTAACATCTCTATTCCTTTCCTGCTCTAAGCCATCGAGTAGTGTCGGTAAATAAAGGAATCATCGTAAGATTAAGCATGAATATAGTATGAGATTTGAGAGATGCAAAATACCTTCAGAGACAGGCTGAGGCAGCACCAGCGGCCCCTGGATGGTATCCTCGATGTCCGAGAACGGGTTGACGAAGAACACCAGCACGTACAGAGTTATGCCCATCGACCACATCTCCAGCTCGGGGCCCGCGTACCTGATACACGGACGTTGATTTAAAAAGGTCGTAAGGTAAATGCCTCAGTGCCACACCCAACCGAGCTTGAGGTCACGGGTTCGAATCCCGGTCGGGGCAGAGGTTTGTATGATGAATATGATTCTCGGGTCTTGGATGTTTAATATGTATATAAGTATGTACTTATCTATACAATAGTCTATATGATACCCATAGTACAGGCTTTGCCTAGTTTGGAACTAGGTCAATTGGTGTCAAATTGTCCCATGATATTTATTTATTTAATGTTTGACACCTTAGTTATCGGTATTAATTTGTCAAACATTGGGTCGTTCAGCATATCGCAGCGAGTTTTGTCACCACTTTCTTTGCTTGCTTGCACTATGTTTTGTAACAGACTCGTAATACTTTTGGGGACTACTTTTACACAGCTGTGCCATAATTATAGAAACACCTAGCGAGAGCAAGGACACTGTCTTAGACCCTGCTGAGGTCCTTGGGCCAGGATAAACTTCCGTAGCCCACGTAGGAAAACGAAAGAGTGGTCGAAAATACCAAACTACGAAAATAAAAATAAAAACTGTTGTCACTCACTTATTCCCAGCCAGCACTTCAGGGCTGCAATACTCCGTGGTCCCGTAGAACGTGGAGAACAGCGTGTCCTTGCTCATGAACGTGGCCGAGCCAAAGTCTATGAGCTTGACGTGAAACTTGTTGTCTATGATGACGTTCTCGTCCTTTATGTCGCGGTGCAAGATGTTGAGAGAGTGCAGGTATTCCACGGCTTGTCCTATCTGCAGACATATTGTAGAAAATTCAAAATTTGTATACGCAAAATGCAGATTGTTCCAGACAGCAATGCGCCGTTTCTCGAAGCATATTAGACTAATAATATTAGTGTTTTGTCTCGTAATTTAGAGACATGAAAAAACCGGCCAAGCGCGAGTCGGACTCGCGCACGAGGGTTCCGTAGAAAGATTTTAATGCTTTTCCCCAGTGGTTTTTTTTAAAGTGCAGTCCAGAAGAGCCCTGCTCCTAAGCAAAATGTACGGAGTGTGGGGTCAACTTATATTGGTCTGCGAAATTTACAGGCAGACATAAAATTTTAAGATTTTGAGAATTTTCTGAGTGGTTGTGCTATAAGAGCTAACTTCATACCATATTTCAAGTTTCTAGGACAACTGGAAGTACCCTTTAGGTTTTTGGATTTGGTCAATTTGTATGGAAATAGCCTTTTTAATGACTGTATCTTTTGATTGCGTTGACTTAGAAGGTTGATTTTTCACAGCTTCAAGGGACCGCAGGGTTGAGTATTTGATATTAATTTCAGCATGCTACCTCCACGCGTTCCAGAGAAAAAGAGTCTTGACAGACAGACAGACGCAGACAGACGGGCAACAAAGTGATCCTATAAGGGTTCCGTTTTTCCTTTTGAGGTACGGAACCAGTGAACGCATATAAAACATGGAAGCAGTCTTTCCATACAACGTGTCGTTCACTAGCAGAGCCAAAACTCGCACAAAGATGAAGTACACACATAGCAGCAAAGTAACCATACACTAAACTATCCACATGCATTCAAAAATTAAGTTAAATATGCACCAATCTAGGTCGCTATTAGGATGTGCTTTCCTGGTTACGCCATTTTATAAATATTC
Source organism: Clepsis dumicolana (assembly GCA_963691665.1). Taxonomy (NCBI): domain Eukaryota; kingdom Metazoa; phylum Arthropoda; class Insecta; order Lepidoptera; family Tortricidae; genus Clepsis; species Clepsis dumicolana. Next base: position 14,416,828 of record OY829508.1, read on the forward strand.
AAAGATTTGACCAGAAGGCCAGTAGCGTTTGTCAGCGTCCGGCAATGCGCACTGGCCCAATGTGATTGGTTCTCGGCATGACAGATTACGGCCATTATTGGTTCGCGCGCCTGCTGCGATGTCAACGTCTGTCAGATGTGGTCAGATGCGTGGACAACGTTATGCATGATGGGACCAGTCATTAAAAAAACCGTATTCTTGCACTATCCTAATAATTATAATTATAATATATTATATTTAGCAAATTTAGAGCATTGCAAGATTTTACTTTTACTTACGTAAATCCAATAAAACCATGTATTGCTATTATAATTTGTTTATTGGTCGTCTTTCTAATATTGCATTACAAGTTTTTATCACTCTGAAAAATCCTTAAGCCCTCCTTTTTCCCTCCAAAAAACCGTGCTGGGTTCCTTCTCTCTAGCTCCTCTTCGTTTTCCCGCCACAGTCTCCCTCTCTGGCTCCCCTCTCTTTCTGCATTCAAATATGGCGGGCAGCATGAAGCGAAGACAACACATAGCATTTATTTATGAATAACAAATGAGAACTTACATTAAATTGAATATAAACCGTTATACAATTATCCTATTAATTTTAAGAAAGCTAACAGTATACATAAGTAAACCAATTTTGAATACGGTTCAATATGATAACATGGGTAGTCCACCCTCGCCTCAGGCGCACAACGCTATAAAACAAGGCTGGCAATCGATTTTTCTAGCTGGGCCAAATTTTTTAAGTCCACTACTTGTTGGAGGTGGAAGCAGTGTGGCCGACCATCGCCGCGTCGCGCTATTGGCTGGCTGGTTAATTAACGCGTTGGCAGGCAAATTGAAATGCCTCGGCGGCCATTTGAATTATTTAGTTTCCCGCGAGCCTGGGTTTGGACACCGTTCCGAATTTCCACTCGCTTTCGCCTGAAATTCAAATCTGTATCTTAATAAATATGTAGTCCAACAGGTAATTAATAATTAGTAAAATGAGATGCTACATTATGCATAATGACATCCCTGTGGTAAGCAAGAAGATTTTTGAATTTTCAAGTAATGGTGTACTTACATGTGAAAAGTGATTCCACTACCCTTGGGTGCCTTGGGACAGTGATCCGTATGATTTTTGCACAACTTCACCACACATGAAGGCATTTTAAAACGTAAATCTTATTTTTGATGATTAAAATAAACTGTTAAAACAGCGTCCGCCATTACGGACTCGCGCAACCTAACTGATCGGCGCGCAGGTGTAGTTTTCAAGCCCCATCCACCGCTGTACAGTTTTCGTGGGGTAATTTTAAAGTGACAGGAATGTTTCCATGTCTTATATGCGTTCACTGTACGGAACCCTAAAAATAAAAAGGTATAACTTTCTGTGCCACATGTGTCACCTGTCTGAATATGTAGCTGAGCAGCGGCTCGTCGAGTGTGGGCCGTCGTTCGATGAACTCGAACAGATCCATGCCGGCGCCATGTTTCTCCATCACCATTTGAAAATATTTCTCGTTCTCGAACATGTCCAGCACGCTCACCTAGATAAAACACAAATGCTAATATTATAGTCATTCATTCGCTTTACGCTAAGCATAGACTCTACTCTACCCTGTGTACTACCCTACTTTTGACAATAAGAATGACGATGAAAACGAGGGTAGTTGTGAGCCGCCGTCAGCTGCGTCGAGCAGTCCCGTGAGCAGAACCGCGGCGCGCAGTTTACGTCTCGCCACCGGCGTGGCGTGTGCTCCCAGAAGAAGGACTACGGATTAGTCCGAAACATGTCGGGCTATACTCGACTGACATACGTGAGTGATCCGTTTATTTCACTATGATTGTAAATTACGTTGGTTTTCAAATTTAAAACTCTTAACGACATCGAATTCGATATCGAAAAGTCATTTCGATGTCGTAATGATAATGACTTTTCGTTACTGCTGGTGGCGGCTGTCGGCGAGCAGTCGGCGACATGCTGAAATGCTAGTCATTTTCTACGGTTTCATTTTCGAACGCATTATAGACAACTTATGATATAAATAAATAAATACATATCATGAGACAACTGACACCAATTGACCTAGTCCCAAACTAGGCAAAGCCTGTACTATGGGTACTAGACAACGGATAAACATACTTGTATAGATAAACACATACTTATATACATATTAAACATCCAAGACCCGAGAACAAACATTCGTATTCATCATACAAACATCTGCCCCATCCGGGATTCGAGCCCACGAGACTCACAATATTAGGGTGCTTCAATGTCATGAGCAGGCTGAGCTCGAGCGGCACGCGGCGGCCGGCGGGCCCGTCCACCCAGAACTGCGCGCCCACCTTCTCCTTGAGGATGAACTTGGCCACCGCCAGCAGCCGGTCCGCGCGCCGGTACGCCATCTTGACGCAGCCGTACGCGCCCTTGCCTGCGACCATTCGGTTATAGCTTTAGAGGGCTTAGGCTAAAAAATCCACTCCCGAAATTTACACTTTCTCTAAAAGTGCACTTTCCGCAAAATGTACACTTACCCATTAAGGCCACTTTAAAAAATGCATTTTCCAAAACGCACACTTTCCCATAATGTACATTTTCCCATAACGCACACTTTCCCGAAACGTACGCTAAAATGTATATGCGTTGAAAAATAAGTCATCCCTCGGTTACATGTATCATATCAAGATGACTTAGTACCTCGTTTTCCTATAACCTCTTTTGGAAAAACGTACGAATATATCCGCGCATGAGAGTGACCACGGTAAGATAAGCCATTAATTTACAGCATAGCTTACAGCAGCTTGCGCCCAAGTTTCAATGCTATATTCCAATACCAGTGCATAGTGATGGCACAGCCTATAAACCAATCCGACGAAGCCGTCTAGACATGGCAATCGTGCGGGGGGTGCGCGGCGAGGGGCGGGTAGGGCGGACCCCAGTTGCATACGCCGCCGCTGCCCGTTTTTGTTAGTAACTAGGAAGAAGACTGCTGCTGTGGCGTTGCGGTTGCAGTGTCGGCATTTACGCAAACATCACTCGCTCTGTTATAATATCTTTACACTGTGGTCATGGTGAGGAGTTAAACGCAGGAACTCATTACATGGATAACGGCTGCAACAAATGCAGTTACTATTCAAATAAAAGTACAATATGAAATGTAGGTAATTTTGTAAACTTACCAATCTGCTTGAGCGTGACGTAATGCTTGTTGTATTCTCCAGTGATCTGTTCCTCGCCGCACTGGCTTACAAGTGACATCGAGTGCGGCCTACTGCTAACTGATTTATTGCCCTGCGACAAAAAAAAAACCGGATATGGGGGAGTCGGACTCGCGCACGAGGGTTCCGTACAAAATTTTTAACGCTTTTCCCCAGTGTTTTAAGTTGTCCAGTGTTAGCAGAGCCCTGCTCCTAAGCAAAATGTACGCAGCGTGGGGTTATCTTATATTGGTCTGTGAAATCTACAGACAGACATAAAAATGTAAGATTTTGAGAATTTTCTGAGTGGTTGTGCTATAAGAGCTAACTTCAGACCAAATTTCAATTTCTAGGACAACTAGAAGTACCCTTTAGGTTTTCAGGGTGAGGCAATTTGTATGGAAACCACCATTTTAATGACTGTATGTTTTGATTGCGTTGACTTAGAAGTTTAAATAAGGGTTCCGTTATTTCCTTTTTAAGTACAGAACCCTAAAAAATTTGACGATTCATTAAATAAGTTTCGGCGTACACTATCAGTAATTTCAGTCAAAACCACCTGTTTTCGTCGTTTTCGAGCGTTTTTGATCAGAAAAACTAGATTGCACTCCTGCCAAAATGCAGATGGCTGTTTAGGCTTAAAATTGATTTTCTGGCCCCTATTTCACCATCTTTACAATTGTCACTTTTATATGACAATTCGAACTACATTTCTTCGACAATATGAAGCGCGCTAAAACAAAAGCTCTTCAAGTCAGCAGTTGACAGTGTCAATTGTAAAGTTGGTGAAATAGTGGCCTGGTGAGTCTCACAAGGTATCCGTCCACTAACCAGCACAAGCGAGCTATCCGCGGTCGAGGCAACACTGGAGGCGAGTGTAGTATGTCGCGCCGCGTCTTCGAGTTGGACTCCAAGCCACACGCAACGGACGCGCACGCCGCCCGCTAGCTGCATACTTGACACCGTGTAAAGCACGCCTAGAATTGTAAAAACAAAATTGTAAGAATTTCCTTTAGGTCATTTAATATATTAAAGGCCCGCGCTGGCGGCAGAGGACAACGTTGCAGTCTGCAGACAAAGGCAACAGAGAGGACCGATTGTCAGTCAAAAATAGGCGATGAGTCAAATCAACGGCGAGCCACCTTTAGTGACCCGACGAATGCTGAGTGGATTCCTTTTTCGCAACTGTATTTAATTTAACTTAATGATAACCTTGAGCCTGTATTATTATCAGTGATCGGAATTGGTAGTGCCATTTCGCGGGACTTCGGTGCGTTAGATTAGTATGAATATAGTTTTAAACCCCGGGATTCGATACGAAAATTTTAAAGTTTGTGTTTGGATTAAAAAATGTTAAAACCAAACTTGAAGCGGTCATGTCTCAAAATCCGGATTTAGACACTATAAGAGAATACGCGGAAATTATTTCAAAAGAAACCGCATCTGATGACATTTCGGTTTATAAGTTTGCCCCGCTAACATCAGTAGAGTAGAGGTTGAAAGGTCATTTTCTACATATAAAATGGATATTAGACGTCAAAAGAAATAGACCGATAGTAGAAAATATTGAAAAACATATGGTTTGCTACTGTAATTTCAAAAAACGTAAAATAAATATCTAATAATTTAATAATGTTCATTTAATAGTGATGCTGATGTTTCGTGTTTTGTTTCGTGATTCTATTATGTTAATTGTAACTGTTAAACGAAAGTAATTTTAAATGAACGATGTATTTATAATGACAAATTTGTTTACTTTTGCGTTTTGAAGGAAATTCTCTGTGAAAAAATACGAGTCCCAGAATCCCAAGTCTTATCCATGTCATGTACAATGTTCAAGGTCATTCATCCGAAATGGCACTACCTATTCCGATTATTGATTATTATGTACGAAATAAAGACTTCTTATTGTTATTTTAGTCCACATGATTTCCCTTGCTTCTGGCTACAAGACTTACTGAGATGCGTCCCGTCGCGGTGCAGCACGAGGCCGCGGTAGGAGCCGTCGCGCGCGCCGTCCTCGGGCCGCGCCTGCTGCGGCGTCGACGTCGCGTGCGCGCGTGCCAGCCGCTGCGCCACGCCCGGCGTCTCCATGCCCTCCACTGGCACACCACACGACACCGAGTCGAGAGGACATAACGAAGTCGGGGAATAACTAACTTAGAAAAGTTGAAAAACCCCCCACATTATCATTTCAAAGCTCAATATTTCAAAAACTGGTGAAGCGATTTTAATGAAACTTAAATAAATAAATAATAAATACCATGGAACAAAATGACACCAATTGACCTAGTCCCAAACTGTACTATGGGTACTAGACAACGGATAAACATAATACTTATATAGATAAATACATACTTATATACATATTAAACATCCAAGACCCGAGAACAAACATTCGTATTTATCATACAAACATCTGCCCCGACCGGGATTCGAACCCGGGACCTCAAGCTTCATAGTCAGGGTCTCTAACCAGGCTATTCGGTCGTCAAAACTTAGCTAACAACTATCTCGATTAAACTAGCTTTCGATTAAAAAACCAGCATCGAAATAGATCGCAGATACTCAGGTCAAACTTATAACAGCCCTCTTTTTCGTCGGGGGTTAAAAAATTATATCGCTTCTGACAAGAATACTAACAGTGAGTTGAGAGGACATAATGAAGTTGAGGAAAAAAGCACTAACAGCCTCCTAAAGACAATAGTTGTGAGAAATTAGTGCTCTCTAATGCAACATGTAATCAATAATACAATGGCACTTGTTAAGTATGAATACTAACATAATTTTACTTAAGTAAACTACTCTACTGATAAAAGTGAACCTTTGTTGTCTGAATAAATGAATTCCAATTATTATTATAACCTAACCAACTAAGAAAACTTGAAAAACTCTCGACATTGTCATTTTAAAATTACATATTTCAAAAACGGGTGAACCGATTTTAATGAAACTTAGCTATGAAACATTGCGATTAAAACTAGCTTTCGATTAAAAACACCTCTTCTAGTCAGAGGGAGGAGAGGAGCATCGTACTCACTAAAAACAGGCGTTCATCCGTTCAGCCGTTATGTGGGTATAGCGAAATAAAGGACATTCTACCACGATAACCCCAAAGAGTGTTAATTTTGATATCCGATCAAAATTTAATATTCCAGTATCCCGAATGTAGGTATTTTTCTAGGGGTAAAATTACCCCAAGGAATAGAGACAGCAAGAAACACAGTTTAGTCGATTTTTAAAAACAATCACTTACATTCATATTTCCTCCTTGGCGCCGACTCGGTCTGCGTCTCCAAATCATTATCATTACTCAAACTGTCAACGCTCTCATTGCCGTTCTGTTTCGGCAAGTCTTCAATCTCACAGCCAGGGGGCGGCATCTCGTTGATAGGCGTTAAAAAGTCCGCACTGGTCTCATTGGAATCGCAGAAGTCCAACGATAAACTGCTCTTGTCATCTTTCACTTGACCAGGCAAGTTTACTTTCACCAACCTATATTTACTAGAATCAAAAGACAACCTCAAAGATGGATCGTTGAGTCTCACCCTGGGCGTGTTGCCAGTGGGCGTAAGCTCTTGCGAGTGCTGAGACGTATAGTAGATGGAATCCGATTTCTCGTTGGCCTTGGCCAGTTGTTTAGCTACTGGATTGCTCTGCTCTGAACGCAAGATATTTTCCGAGCGCGACTTTGATATACTACTAAGGCAATAATTATCTTCGTCTATGGATATTCCGGACATTCCCGAGGTGACGTCTGGGAGGGCGGAGAGGTCGTTTCTCTGTTCGGTCGTGCTGATGCTGGACACCATATCTTGGGTCGGTGTGGGTGTGTGGGTGACCAAGCTGCAGGATTTGTCGAGACAGAGAGCGCTCGAGGACTTTTCTCGCGTTGTTGTGGATAATAGGGACTGTTGCACGTTGGACATGCAAGCTGACTTTTGGCTGCCGTTGAACGCACCACATGAATCTTCGTCTGTATCCGATGCTGTAAAGAATACTACAATTGAAAAAAAAAACAACCGGCTAAGTGCGAGTCGGACTCGCGCACGAGGGTTGCGTAGAAAGATTTTAACACTTTTCCCTAGTGTTTTAAGTTGTCCAGTATTAGCAGTGTCCTGTTCCTAAGCAAAATATAAAATAAACACAATTTTGAAAAAAAAAAAAAAATGTACGCAGTGTGGGGTCATTTTAGACAGGTCTCTGAAATCTACAGACAGATTTTTTTTTTTAAGATTTTGAGAATTTTCTGAGTGGTTATGCTATAAGAGCTATAATAAAAAAAGTATTGGTGTTTTTTTAGACAACCCCTATTAGCCAAACTTACCAGAATCATTATCATCATTGTTAACTGGTGATAGCGTCATGTCTCTATTCCTATCGGGCACTTTAACCATGTCGCTGGCGCGGCAAAAGTTTGGTATGAGCTCCTCAATGTGATGGCCGATGACTTCGGAGTGCGGTTTCCCGAAGGTCAGCATCGCAAAGTGCTGGTTGCACGCTGTGATGGCGCCACTGTCGTCTACCACCAGCAGGCCGCTTACGTTGTATGTGACCTAAATCAAACATTTTTTTTTTTTCACTTGCTTCGGTCAACCAATTAGTAATATCTGTACTCATAACTATGAAGAAAATAAATAAATATCATGGCACAAATTGACACCAATTATTATTATAACCTAACCAACTAAGAAAACTTGAAAAACTCTCGACATTGTCATTTTAAAATTACATACATACAAAGCCTGTACATGGGTACTAGACAACGGATAAACATACTTATATAGATAAATAGATACTTAAATACATATTAAACATCCAAGACCCGAGAACAAATATTCGTATTCATCATACAAACATCTGCCCCGACCGGGATTCGAACCCGGGACCTCAAGCTTCATAGTCAGGGTCTCTAACCACTAGGCTATCCGTCGGTCGTCAAAAAATTTTCAAACTTTTATCCAGCCAATACAGCACGCGTCAAACTTAAATGTCAGTCAGTTGCATGGGAAGCGAGACGCACATAGACTAATGGGTATGTGGAAGCGGGACAGCAATACCCTGTTCCACGGCCTGATCAACTTTCAAAGGACAATCAAGACTCATGACTTGACCATGCTGGTTGTTGATAAAGAATTAATGTATCTTTTGTTTTAGAGTTCTTTGAGGGTGGCCTATAACAAATAATCAATATTTCGGGCTGATAGTGAGCAGCATTTCTCAAGCCTATGCCTTTCCCAGGCATAGTATGATTTATTAACCACAAAAGTGTAGTTACAATTTCAACCCTAACACCAAGATTTACGGATTCAAATCAAATAAAATTTACTAGAATAGTTACTTGTCTTAAAATTATTGCCAAACATATTGCTATTGTGAATATACATTTAGGTTTGTGCTAAGTCGCCTAGATTGGTCAGTTTTGCAGAAAAGCCTTTCACTATAGAGTGTACTTACCCTGACATTAACTTCATACACAGGCCTGTCTTTATGAGATTTCATTCCGGACCACAGTGTGCTTTCAGAATTCTCAGACTTGGCTATCCAAAGACATAATGGGAACGAGCCTCCATCCAATGTTCTGCCTGAAAAATTAATGTACATAAAAACAAAAGCAGTTAAATAATTTCAACAGAGTAACTACTTGGTCTGCCAGATTTCGTTGGTGAGGCAGGTCCAGTTTACAAAAGTTTTAGGCAAAACATTATTAAATTTTGCATGAAGCATTTGCTCTTCATAAGGGTAAAGACTTAAAGAGACATAGCATCTCTCCTATGCAAATGGGTTAGTCAACTTTTATTTGTCACTCGTTGCCATGGAGATGTCCCCTGGGTAACCCGTCTAAAATAAGGCACTCTCAAGGCTCTTGTATTACAAATTTTAAGTCAACAGATTTAGGCTAATCTGTCTTCTCATATAATTTTCTAGGACTATGATAGTATAATTTAATGACTATTAAATATTTAATTTCTGTTACGCTCGCAAAAAACTTAGATACTATAGGTAATTGATCAAGTAGTTACTAAGCTGAGTTTATCTGTACCTTTTTTATGTTTAGATGTACAAAATATAATATTTGTTAAAAAATTTGCATGCCGATGAGGCAGAACGCAGTGTTGGTTATGTACCTATATAACTTATGACCTGTATTCTCGCAATAAAAATATTTCATTTCATTTCACCACCAGGTTAACTGGTGAGAGAGACTGTCTGTACCTGTAGCCTTCTGCTTGGCGAGACTGCGCGGTACGGGCGCGTCGGCGGGCGGCAGCTGTATCGAGGGGATGAGCGACGCCACGGGCAGACCCACTAGCTTATCAGCTGACTCCGCTGCGAACAACATGGCCGCGTCGCCGCCCGAGCAGGATAGCACTGTGCCGTTCTCAGCTTCTACAGTTAACTGAAAATAAGTTTTTTTGCAGACTGTACTTTTTGTTGACTAGTTGAAGGGGTTACACGGAAACAAAATGTCTACGTCACTTTTTTTAAAACGTGATTTTCATCTCAAAATGTAGAGCACTCAATAGACTATAATATAAGTTACCACCCAGTTACAGATAAAAATATTTTTGTAAAATAACTTATCTTTTTTATCACTTTAAAAAAAAATGTATACTTACGAAAATTATTATGGATAATTACATCGTTCCAAACTTGCAAATCGCTATTATTATCATCTACAACTTGCATATCCGTACCAAATTTCAAGTCGATGACATTAACCGTTGAAGAGTTCCCTCTCGCAGAGAAGATCCTGGATGGACCACCAGAATTTCACTGCCAAATTATTGTGATGTCACCAGGCTTTTATGCCAAATTTCAGCTTAATCGAACACCAACAAGTGGTTAGCAAATTTCCTCCTGTACAGTTTACTTGTATTGTATATGCAGGTGCCCGTACCGACTCTGTCAAGAGTCTAGCTACATGTATAGCTAGTCGAACGGGCTAGTGGCGGCTGCACCACCTAGTAAGTTAGTCATGAATACGCCGTCATTCGAATAACACGTGTGTCCCTACACCTTCTACACTAAATTATAAATTTCAGATTCAAAATTAATTTCTTGTTTGTGATCTTCGACTTTTACTTCATTTTCATTCAATCTCCAGTTTTACCCGCGCCAGCCTTGCTCTCTAGTTTCGTTGTATGAGCCCATGGCCATAGCATTTACAGTTGACGGCCGGATAGCCTAGTGGTTAGAGACCCTGACTACGAAGCTTGAGGTCCCGGGTTTGAATCCTGGTCAGGGCAGATGTTTGTATGATGAATACGAATGTTTGTTCTTGGGTCTTAGATGTTTAATATGCATTTAAGTATGTATTTATCTATATAAGTATGTTTATCCGTTGTCTAGTACCCATAACACAAGCTCTGCTTAATTTGGGACTAGGTCAATTGGTGTAACTTGTCCCATGATATTTATTTATTTTATTTATTTATTTATTTATTATTTAAAGCAAGAAATCCTATTTACTTCCTACACCATTCCCACTTTCAACATGCCAGACTTAGAACATAATGAATGGTACTAAGCTGACTTACCACAACAGTTTTGCAACTGACGGGCTCAGCAACAACTAAACAGGGCCCGTCACTGTCCAACTGTCGGATCCACAAAGAGACTTGCACTGCCCTTCCATCCTTCGATAACAGTTCCACAACCTGCAAACGACAATAGTAGTTTATGCAACTGCTACATAATGAGTGTTTTAATGCCTAAATATGTGGAGTTGCATACATTACTTTATCTACACACATATTATAAGTACTCTAAGATGGGTTCAGAAGCCGAAGGCATATCATACCCATACCTGTCACGAATTTGACTGATTTTTTTTAATCACAGACAAACATACCGAGTTGACGTTTCGTAAACTGTTTTTTTTTATTGTAAATTATCACATTATTATTTATACATGTCGGATTGATCTCGACTTATATACGTGAGTAATCCGTTTCATTTCACTATGATTGTAAATTACACTGGTTTTCAAATTTGAAACATCGAATTTGATAGCGAAAAGTCATTACGACATCGAATTCGATGTCGTAATGACTATTACTTTACTACTGGGGTGGTGGTTGGGGGGCGCTGGCGGCGAAGGCGTCGTCGTGCTGCAATGCTGGTCATTTTCTACGGTTTCTGAACGCATTATAGAGGACTTATGATATGTGTGTAAATAAAAGAAATTAAGAACACAGTTTAGAATTTAGCTCATAATTACTCAATGGTTCATTCATATTTATGATCCCTGAGTTTCTGGGTGACTCTGTGAATTTACATGATTTCCATAGAGATTATTTTTACTTTATAGGCTTGGTTTTAACCACACTCATGCCTACATAACTACACATAAGCAAAGATGTTGACTAAGATGGAGCACACTTGCCTAGAAAATGATAAATCACCCTAGGCTTGAAGAATGCAGATTTTAATTTAGATTTTTTTGTTTTACATGTAAGGCAGTGTTTGTATAAGATCTCGAATCCTTATTTACCTTGCCACTGAGTAGCACAATGGTCCCATCCTCTGAAGCGTCTCCTTCTTCAGGCTCGTGCAATGTGAATGTCTTGCAGTTCCTCTTATGCAGCAGATCCGGGAACCTCAGGCCACATAATTCTCCAGACGAGTACCCGAGGAGAGAGCATGCTTTGCTGTTTACTATTAGTATCTGGAAATAGATAAGGCAAAATATGGAGATGTCCCCTAGGTCACTTGTCTAGAATAAGATTTTCTAAGGCACTACTTCATCAAACGTTAGGAGTTTCGATATTTATATACCAATTCCTTCATGCTTCATCTCCTAAACATGCAAATCGTGCCTTTCGGGGGATAGGGGTATTAGATTTTTTTTTGTCTTACCCAGGGGACATCTCCATAGCAACGAGTGGCATCGAAAAGTTGATTGACCACTTACAACTAATTGATTAAATTGGATTGTACTAACTTTAGAAGTATTTGGTTCAATAGTGAACACAGCTTTGCTAGGGTTGATTGTTTGCTGGAAGCGGTCAGTTTGGGACTGCGCAGGGGAGCCAGCAATGTCCCCTGTGGCTAGAGAAGTGTTGAATCGGAGGCCGTTGGGGCCATCAACTGGAAAATTGAAAAGAAGTCTTTTTGTCACTTGACGAGTAAATAAAATAAAAAATTAGGTACATGAGGTGTACACAATAAATTATAAAACTTAAAAATCTTAATTATCAGTAATTGGTTTTCAAAGTCGCTCTAACAAGTATCATATCATGATTCTTGCAAGCCCAGGTAAAACTAAATGAACATTGCTTGCTTTATCCAAGGGCGACCCCATGCCTGGATAATGCATATTTTTATTAAAATTATTACCTATTTAAATTATTTAAATTAACCTCGTACAAGATCAGCGGGCTTGACCTTGGTAGGAGTCTCCAGCTCCATCCTGATGGGTCGGAGCCGGCGCCTCACGCGCGGGAAGCTCTGATTGCCATCAAACGAGTACTCCCTCCATACATGGCGGACTTGTGGTTTGACCGTCCTAACAAAACAAACAATAAAACATGTTGGAAATGGTTAAACCGACTTATTCAATAAAAGCTCAACCGTTTCTCTTTGAGTAAGCTCAAATTTTGAATAAACATTAGCACCAGTTCTCGCACGTACCTGCATTTAAGATCAACCTCAAATGGCTTTTCAGGTGTATGCAAGTTTTCGTCATTCCAGTGCTCTTTAAAGTCAGCTGTGGCTCTCTGAAATTAATTTGTTGGGCTTATTAATGAGAAACTAACTACCATGTAGTTACTACGCGACCTTTAACTTAAGCACAAGAATACTTACTGGCCTTGGAGTTAAATTTAGATGCTCAGGTGAATAAATACCACCAAATCTGCGTAGCTTCGGTATCACAGGACTTAAGATGCTTAAATCGGGCTCCGATTCCCTGTTATCACACAAATAAACGCCACTTCAGACACTAAACAAAGAAGATCATTGTATATCATAAATCCCTCTTGTACACTGAAAACATTGCAACAAATTATACAAAAACGTCATGATCAGTTGACTTTCTGATTTATTTACATCCTTTGACTTATTTTTGGAAGGAAAATCAATACATTCGAGCGCGCAACTTCAAACTAATGTTGATGTTACTATGACTTCGAAAAGATTCAAAACTAATAACCAAGTAAGTACCTGTTACAGTTTGTTATTCCTGCGGCATCCATCTCCATTGCGCTTACAGATATTTATTTAAATAAAAACTCATGAAAAGGCAAGGTGATTTAAATTGCACCGTTGCTTGTATTTCAAACAAAAGATATTTTATCAGCTGTCAAGTTTTGTGTAGTGCAACGGCATGAAAAATTATTATAGCAAATGTCACAATTCACAAGCATTAACTTTTTGATTTAATTAAAACAATTAATTTATTACACGATATTTATTTAATGAGTAAATATTTATATTTTATTTTATTTTTTTGCTTGATTTACATTTATCTCCACCTAGCGCCATCTAAGCGCAAAGCTAAAAAATAAGATGTTCTGTCTGCACGTTCGTCGTCCGGTTTAAGCTCAGGGTTTAAGCCGTCAACGATTTACCACACAGGGCTGCAGAGGGCGCTCTAAAAAAATTTTTTTACTGCGTTTTTTTTCTGATGTGTATTTTCATATCAAAATTTATAAATAGGTTTTTAGTGAGAGAACAAAAAACATAAAGTTGTAATAGAAATAATTTAATTTTATAACAAAGATTTGAATCCAAGTAAAAGTCGATGCACTTATACCTAATATTCAACGCTACTTTCGACTGGGAGCGTGGCGTCTCCTGTAATCCGGCTTCTCGGAGGTCGGGGCCAGAGGATGGTTTGAGGTCGGGAGCTCTGGTGCTGAGTGGCCCATGTTGACTGGACGTCCACACTAAGCCTGGTATTAATATGGACCTCCCGGAGGAGTCCGGGAGGTGCAGGTTAACTAAGGAGGGGCGAACCGGGCCAGGGGGGAAACCCAGCAGCCAAAAGTCCCCGTATCGGGCAGTAGTGGGATAGCGGCCGGGAGTGGGTGCTCAGTAACAGCCCGACCAATACAACCAGACCTGTTCCTTTTGCCATTTTTCACTCCTTTTGCCACCAAACAAGAACACCCTTATTTCTAGTAACATAAGGTCGATAATGGTTTGACAACAGGCCGACTATACGAAGTATCGGGCAGTAGTGGGATAGCGGCCGGGAGTGGGTGCTCAGTAACAGCCCGACCAATACAACCAGACCTGTTCCTTTTGCCATTTTTAACCCCCGACAAGTCGGTTGATAAGCTTAATTTTATTATGCCGTAAGTATAAGTTCTTTGGTCGGAGGCATAACGAATCCATTTTTAGGGTTCCGTACCTTAAAAGGAAAAAAACGGAACCCTTATAGGATCACTTTGTTGTCCGTCTGTTAAGACCCTTTTTCTCTGGAATGCGTTTAGGTAGCATGCTGAAATTAATATCAAATACCTACTCAAACCTGCTGTGAAAAAATCAACCTTCTAAGTCAACGCAATCAAAAGATACAGTAATTAAAAAAAAAAACCGACGAATTGAGAACCTCCTCATTTTTTGAAGTCGGTTAAAAAGGCTGTTCCCATACACATTGCCGTATCCCAAAACCTAAAGGGTGGGGGGGGCACCCCCAGTTGTCCTAGAAACTTGAAATTTGGTAGCTCTTACAGCACAACTACTCACAAAAGTCTCAAAATCTAAATAAAATTATGCCTGTCAATTTCACAGACCAATAATATGATGACCCCACACTACGTACATTTTGCTCAGGAGCAGGGCTCTGCTAACACTGAATTTCTTAAAACACTGGAGAAAAGCGTTAAAATCTTTCTATGGAACCCTCGTGCGCGAGTCCGACTCGCACTTGTCCGGTTTTGCTATTTGCACGTAACTCGGAAGTACCTAAATAAAATAGCAAAATCCTCCTTTTAATAATCAAGTAGCAAAACCTTTTTTGCAAAACAAGTAGAATTAAAATATTATGTGCCAGGCGCTTTTAAAATTCGAAAAAGTAAAACAATTTTTTGATTTCTTTTCGAATTTCTACGTCAGTCTAGTTGATCGTTGTTCGGGAACTCGGTTGGGTTTTCCATAAGTAGGCGATTTTCAGTAAGTAGGCATCTTATTAGTCAAGTTAAAGTTATAATATGAGGGAAATCGTACACATACAAGCTGGCCAGTGTGGCAACCAGATCGGTGCCAAGTTCTGGGAAGTGATATCAGACGAGCACGGGATCGACCCCACGGGTACATACCACGGCGACTCTGATCTCCAATTGGAACGCATCAACGTGTATTACAATGAGGCCACGGGTGGCAAATACGTGCCTCGAGCGGTCCTCGTGGACCTTGAGCCCGGTACCATGGACTCCGTGCGTTCCGGTCCCTTCGGCCAGATCTTCCGCCCGGACAACTTCGTCTTCGGCCAGTCCGGCGCCGGCAACAACTGGGCGAAAGGACACTACACCGAAGGCGCTGAGCTCGTGGATTCAGTTCTAGATGTCGTTAGGAAAGAGGCAGAGGGCTGTGATTGCCTACAAGGCTTCCAGCTGACCCATTCACTAGGCGGTGGCACTGGCGCCGGCCTCGGCACGCTTTTAATCTCCAAAATCCGAGAAGAATATCCCGATCGTATAATGAACACCTTCAGCATCGTACCGTCTCCTAAAGTGTCTGACACTGTCGTCGAACCTTACAATGCCACGCTATCTGTGCACCAACTGGTAGAAAACACTGATGAATCTTACTGTATCGATAATGAGGCGTTATACGATATTTGCTTCCGAACGCTGAAGCTAACGACACCGACGTACGGTGATCTCAATCATCTAGTCTCTGCAACTATGTCTGGGGTTACTACTTGTCTGAGGTTCCCTGGCCAGCTGAATGCTGATTTAAGGAAGCTGGCCGTGAACATGGTTCCGTTCCCTCGTCTGCATTTCTTCATTCCTGGCTTCGCTCCCCTGACATCTCGAGGCAGCCAGCAGTACCGCGCTTTAACCGTGCCAGAGTTGACGCAGCAGATGTTTGACGCTAAAAACATGATGGCAGCTTGTGACCCGCGTCACGGAAGATATTTGACTGTAGCTGCTGTATTCCGTGGCCGCATGTCTATGAAGGAAGTGGACGAGCAGATGATGAACATTCAGAATAAGAACTCTTCGTACTTCGTGGAATGGATCCCGAACAATGTTAAGACAGCCGTGTGCGATATCCCGCCCCGAGGTTTGAAGATGTCTGCTACGTTTATTGGCAACTCTACTGCGATCCAGGAGCTGTTCAAGCGCATTTCTGAGCAGTTCACGGCTATGTTCAGACGTAAGGCGTTCTTGCATTGGTATACTGGGGAGGGGATGGATGAGATGGAGTTTACTGAAGCCGAGAGCAACATGAATGACTTGGTGTCGGAGTACCAGCAGTACCAGGATGCCACGGCCGAGGAAGAGGGCGAGTTCGACGAGGAGGAGGAGGGCGGCGATGAGGGAGACTAGACTTTTGTTAAGAATTGCACTATAATATTTTACGTTTATTTTTACTTTTCGTTTTATTTCTTTGCTTACCTTTTACATCTATTTTAGTAAGATTAAAAATTCATTAATTCAATTTGAGTTCTTACTCATCCGTATTATTTGTGTAGGAAATCAGTTTTGCTCGGATCATACTTACATAAGGGTCTTAGCAACAGCAGCTAGGTACCTTTGTTAAAGGTTTTATGAACCGGTTTATGATACTTGTGCTTTAGATTTTTCTTAGAACAAAACAAACAGAATGGTTAGATTAGGTAGCACGTTACGTTCCGGCTACACTTTCGAATTCCAAGGTCCTTGCAATCGCGGCTCCACCCAGCTAGCACGTTTGCGGTGCCGTTGAAACTCCATGGCGTTGGCGTAAGTACGCTATTTGGTACTCGGGTCAATATTTGGATCACATTGGCACAGGACAATTAATCGTCATTCGCATTCTTAAATCCAAACGTGTAGGTAGCTGACTCCGATATTCGAATTCAGGCCAATCGGGAGACGTAAAGGTTTTGTGGGGAGACTTCGACTGCAGTCGGATAGAATATATTACCTACTTAGTTCATGCAACGGTTACATGATGAGGGTCCATAAAACACGAGTGTGGTTTTAATAAGATCACACGAGTGTTTCCCAGCAGTGGACGTAAAAAAGGCTTGTGACGATGACACGAGTGTTGTAAGGCCTAAATATGTAGAGTTGTATACATTACTTTTTAATCTTGTCACAAGTACAACGGACACAAAAACTGCCATAGAACCACCGGCTAAGTATGACGGTTACATTCTTAACTAATGTGTTTGAATGCCATAGTTAAGGCTGGTCAAGCATAGTTGAAGATCCACAGTATCCCCATACAGAACAGTTGCAATGTGGAACCTTTTCACAGTAAATATCATAACAGTGGTGCGCGATTCAGAATCCTTGTCTGCACTGCACCCTTAGGTAAGTACCTAAGTATTTGGTTTGGTTGTAGTGTGTAGGTACTTGTAAATCGTAAACACACTGTACTTTACGTTAATTGATTTAATTATTTTAACTGGCTTAGCTTAGATTTTGATTGTGGGGCGGTATTGTTCACGGATATACTCGTAGTTTCTGATTTGCGATAGTTAATCGAAGGCTGAATTTAAATTGATAAATGACTTGGTTTTATCTGTGGCGTGGGATAATTTTCTTGCAAGGTAATAGGAGTAATAAATGTTCGGCTTATTGTTAGATTACTACGCTTTGTTGGATATTATAGCTAATTCAATGTGTATGTTGTCTGCTTGAGCTGTCTTAAGCTGATTGCACAGATCACAGAAGGGTTAGTAGGTATGTTAGTATGGACAAACGTTTATTTTTAACCCCCGACAAAAATAGGGGTGTATCTGTGTGTCTGTGTATCTGTGTATCTGTCTGTGGTATCATAGCTCCCACACGGATGGACCGATTTCGATGCGGTTTTTTTAATCGAAAGCTAGTTTAATCGAGATGGTTCTTAGCTAAGTTTCATTAAAATCGGTTCACCCGTTTTTGAAATATTGAACTTTGAAATGACAATGCCGGGGGCTTTTCAACTTTTCTAAGTTGGTTAGGTTAGTTAAGTTACGATTAAGTACTTAACTTTTATTACCTAAGTTCATACACACTTCAGAAGAAATGAAAGAAAATAACGTACATTATAGCATTTTTGAGATAATTCCACCCCTACGGGGGTGAAAAGGGGACGAAAGTTTTCACGAGATAACTTTATTTTTAAAGCTTAAATAAATAAATATCATGGGACAATTGACACCAATTGACCTAGTCCCAAACTAGGCAAAGCCTGTACTATGGGTACTAGACAACGGATAAACATACTGAGCTATATAAGTAAATAATACTTGTTCTTGTATACATAAAATATAAACATCCAAGACCCGAGAACAAACATTCGTATTCATTATACAAATCTGCCCCCACCGGGGATTGAACCCGTGACCTCAGACTTCATAGTCAGGGTCTCTAACCAGTAGGCTATCCGGTCGTCAAAAAGCTTTCGTTGAAGCTTGGATTATAAAATTTAGTGAATACTTCAAGATAAATTAAAGGACACGTAATTCACCACTTTTTGAAATTCTACCCCTAAGGGGGTGAAAAGGGTGCGATGGAAGTGGAAGTTTGTAGAGAAAAGCATTACTGGAAAAACTTTGGACCTAGAAATTTTGTATAGATGTTCCCTTTGTGATGTAGAAAAGGGATAAGGAGGGATTTTGCAACATACATGAAAATAACTTACGGTAGGTACCTACTAAAATACGTATATAGAAAATCTCCAAGACTTAGAAGCCCATATCCGTATTATAAAAATATACAATACAATACAATAAAAAAGCCGTGGTAGCCTAGTGGTTTGACCTATGGCCTCTCAAGCAAAGGGTCGTGGGCTCAAACACTTCAAACCCCGGCTCGCACCTCGGAGTTCGGAATTTATGTGCCAAATTACATTTGTAGTAAGTATATCATGACCTTTTCGGTGAAGGAAAACATCGTGAGGAAACCTGCACACTTTTGCGAAGCAATTCAATGTTGTGTGTGAAGTTCCCAATCCGCACTGGGCTCGTGTGGGAAGTACAGCCCAAGCCCTCTCATTCTGAGAGGAGACCTGTGCTCAGCAGTAGGACGTAAAAAAGACTGGTGAAGATGACGACTTTTATATTTAACTACCTAGCTTATGCCCCGCGGTTTTGCAGCCGTGAAAAATTTCAAAATCGGCTAGTTCCCTATCCCGTACATGTTTACCAAATTTCAAGTCTCTAGGTCCAGTGGTTTAGGCTGTGCGTTGTCTGTCAGTCAGTAAGTCACTCAGTCAGTCAGTCACGGTACTGTTTTATAGGTACCTATATTGTGCATTAAAATCGTTATTTCCGTGCGGGTCATGCGCACCTTGATCTGTCCCTACTTAAACTTGTACTTGTACAACTTGTACAACAACATAATATGCAATAAACTATTATTATTATTATTATTATTAAATAGGTACCTACTCCCTAACCAAGGTACGTGAATGGCACTTTTGTCTTACTTCGTTAATTAATAAATTTAATGATACAGTTTACCTTGTTCATTGTTTTACCACCATTGTATAATAGAATAACATATCCGGCCTCGTAACATTGATGTTAAGAAGTGACCCTAAGATATGTAAGGTAATGAGGGCACACTTATAAGGGTAATGTTCAACTTTTGTTTTCATCACCTACTTTTATTTATTTATTTAAGGAGAACCAACAGCTTATAACACAATATAAGTAGTGAGAGGAGTAGTGAGAGTTATTTAATCAACTTACTTATTTTATTAGGTCCAGTTCATGTAAAACTTACCTATACGTAGACTAATTTAAAAAATCTGCATGCATCAAATGCACAAATTTTGAGTTCCGTAAAAAAATTATCTTCCAACATACCTACCTACCTACTTGTGCTTACAATTCTAAAATCTTTTATCTTAAATTATTACGAATTGTAGCGCTCCTGACAGCAGAGATCTAAGTTTGCATGCAGACTTCATGGCACGTGTAGGTGCTGCGTTACGTCTTATACTTATCAACTTACTTCTAAATGAGGTTGCAGCATTTGAAAGTGGCATTGTCTAGTATTTGCGAAATTGATTGTCTAGATTTCTAAGTTGAGTTATAGCTTTAACAAGTACCCAAGTACCCAAGTTTAATATTTTAGCAGCAACACAAACTTGTAATATTAACAACTTGAGTGCATCAGAAAATGTCAAAATTATCCTATTGAAGGTAATACAGTAAGCTGCAGGGAAATGGTTTCCACCACCATTCCACTGTATTCACTGCACTGCACAGAGTCTGTACTGTCCCATTGAACGTTTTTTGTATGGTGCCCATTGCCCCGAGCACGAATAATCGAATTCTACGCTACGAAACATAATCGATAGTAACGTTATCGTATCTCCATATAGAGAATTCTCATAAAATTTTACTACCAATACGCTCACAGGGGGCGTTGTTCCAAACGTGTAATATATAATAATTAACAATATCAATAATTATTAACTATGTAACTTTCTCGATAACGTTACTAATTACATTGATAAAAGCAATTACTGGCAAAACAAGAAGATGCAGGTAAAAGTTTTGGTTATCGCCACCATTGGAGATGGGTGGCATTACGAGTACATTGATAGATTGATAGTGAGGGAAAAAACCCTGATTCGTTTCAAAATTTATTAAGATAGGTTGGTACAATTCAATTTATGTACATGTACAATTTTTGTTTCCAAAACAGATATCTGTCAAAGAAGACATTAGCCTATTTATTATGATCCATTAAATTACCAGGGTACTTATCATTTGAAGTTTACGTAACCTTTTCAAAAAGTGTACCTACTTAATACTTTTAATGTATTATGATTAAGATTCTGTAAGCGATTTAACGTCGTGGTAATCGTAACACCATTAGGCTTACAGGATTAGCGAAAGCGTTCTTTAAAGAAGTGGGTCGGATTTCGACTTTTACTATGCATAATAAGATTAATTGGACGGTTAATGACTTATATGTGCCTACTTAACGTCATTAAGTGGGTTGTTCACTGTCTGTATGAGAGAAGTTGGAACGGATCTTCTGCATTGAAACCGATGACTTTTCTGATTTATTTAGTGCGGTAAAGATCATAAGTAGGGACCTATAATTGACGATGAAAAACACTTTACTAATCAGAATGAGTCCGATGAGAATGAGTACGATGGAAGTACTTCAGTGAATTAGTATATTTTGTAAAGTTTTGCTTTACCTAAGTTTCCTCCCTTCAAAGGTCGCATTGGATTGAAATTAAGCACTAATAATTTTGATAATCATGTTGCATCAGCCAGTCGTCTTGTTACTTCAACTGTCTGCGAAACGAGGCGAATCCTAAGCTTAAATATAATGTAGAACAATCCGATTTGGAGTAGTTCAATAGTGTAGATTTTTCGTACCTACTTCATGTCGCGAAAAGATTATAATAGTGAGTTATTGTTTAAAAGTCATGCCATTGTTGATTGATTAATACTCAAATTAATGATCAAACTTAAGAGTTATATTCTTGTTGCTGATGCTGAAGTATCTTAAAATCATCCTCTGATATGAGCCAACTCCTCGACCTGAAACAACACGAGACCAACATAATCAACAAATAACTTAATTTCAGGTAGTCTTCGATAAAGTAACTAAGTCATGTAAAAAGTTACAACGGGCTCAGACATGACAGAATTTTACACAAACATCTGTCTTTACCTCCCTCATGACTCCTCCGCTCTACCACTAACCGTCTCGGGGTCATTGCATTTGTTTGTATAGACCCACGCCTCGTTGAGGGCTATGGCGACTCGAAAATCCGGCAGGATCGCTAGTGTCGGTCGAGTAAGGTCTAACTATCATTCTTCACCAACGAGAGATAAGCTACTCGCCTGTGATTGACGGAAATTGACAGATACCTCACGATCTAGCGATTTAGCGATCGAAGCGGATTTTCGACTCGCGGTACCCCTCAAGCTGAAGACAGGACGCTCATTAGGGGAGGCCTATGTCTAGCAGAGGCTGATGATGATGATGATGATGATATCCCTCAGTGTCCCCAGGCTCCCCCTAAGTTACGTCACCCGGCAAATCGGACGGTGTGTTGTCCGCTTAAGACTCTTCCGTCCGATTCGATCAGCTGTCAATTACGCCGGATGCTATCGACACGTCGAATTATAACCATCAGTTTGAAAGCTCATGGTGATTTGTTACCGATGGGCTTATGTTTTGAATAATGGCCGTAGTTCGCTCTCATTTAATTTTACAACTTGTTCAGAGTTACTTAGGTTATACCACGTTATACTGAGTTGATAGCAGTTAGCACGCCAGTGTCACTTTTGTAACAACTAATTTGACACCTAGAGAATAACATTCCAGCACTTGAACTTTTGTAGAACACGCCATCATGATACGCTGTCTCCTAAGGCAGTACTTAAACCTTTTTTCAACATATGCATCGAGGAAATATTTTATGTGGCTTACATGTGTAAAAAGGAACTGGCTAATGAGGGTTATCAGACTCTGGACTTTCTCATTTCCATTTAGTATGGTGTGTTGAATATGCCACTCACATACCCACAACCCTCCGGAGTTGCGGGTGTCTATGGGCAGTGGTGATCACTTACCATCAGGTGATCCACTTGCTCGCTTGCCTTCCTCGTTGTATAAAAAAAAATATATATATTATATTGGCGTGCAAAGCCATCAAAAACGTTGCATTCAATTTTGACACTGGCTTGTTCAGTCTGCAGTTTGTTGATAAAGGTACTACTGTAGGGGTTGTATGCCAGAGAGGGAGCACTTGGTACATATAGCGACCTATTGTTGTGGCCGGATATTTCGGTTCGTAAATTGACACTATTTTTAATTAAATCCAACACATTTTTATCCATTGGGTCTGTATTGGAAATGAAAAGTCTTACAACTACGTAATACCTACAACACTCACGATTCTCTTCCTGACCCAGTAACGCTGCGCCGCGCCCGAAATTTCGGTTCACTTGTTTTTTTAAACGAATTCTAGAAGGTTTCCAATAAAAATATGAATATATTTCACAGCGCGATCTAAATCTAACCGGCCTGTCTAAATCTTAACCATCTCTATGTAAGTAAGTAAGTATAGTAGTTACCTTGTATTTAATTGACACTTGTTGGTTATTATAACCATTTCAGAATTCGCTCGTCAAACTCAATTATAACCGAGTAATTAGTCAACTACTACGATTAATTGTACAAGCAATTATCACTATAAAAAACTATTTTCTGTGTAAATATAGTATTGGGAGCGGGCATAGTTGCATGGCGAAGGGAAGTCGTAACCTTTGGTGTGGCATTACGTTCACTGCATTTGGTTCGGCTTTACGTTGACTTTATGGTGTGCACTGAAATGTTAAGAGCCTATTAACTTATAGTTGTAGTCCTCATAGTTTTATAGTAAAGCTAGTAGAGACCGGGCCTTTAATATTTGACGCCGGTATCGTTAATTAATGAGAGGCGTATGCGCGTTGGGTATTGTCGTACATATAAAGCGTTTAAGCACAGATATACAGCTCGTTACGTTTAGATTAAGCTATGGTAATACTTGTTATTAAATGCTGCCGAAATAGTTAAAAGCTCTGCCTGTCTCATACTAGAGGTAGGTCTTTTATAACGACGCATTACGAAAGTGACGATACCTACTTTAATTTTGATGTTTAATACAAGGTGCATTCGAATGAACCGTCAAAAATTCGGTAAGGCTAAGGTAAGTAAGTCTAAGTGAGCACCCCTATGAAGGTTTTTTAATTTTAAATAAAAAAAAAATTGTCAGTCAGCAGAAGCAATTAATGTATGGGAGAATGTTCTTTTCATCTCTCATACTCGGAAAGTGAGGCATATCTTATCTAACATACGGGAGGGAAGTTATGCATGGCTCCCCTAGGAAGTAAAAAAAATAAAAAAAAGCGCTGGATGGATGGCTATGACTATGACCTATTCAGCCTATACAGCCTATGGCACAATTCTTATGATTTTATTATTTTCATTAATAAAAAAAACGTGCTTAGGTACCAAATAATTATTAATACTTACAACATTAACGTAGTTTTTTTCTGTATAAATTACACTTAGGTAAATGAAAAAAAAAATACGTAAAAAGTAGTTTGCATTAATAAAAAAAAAGCACTCGTTAAATGGCAATGGTATTGTGAATGCAGCCTAATAGAGTCAAATTATTTTTTTCAATTTTAACATTGCAACTTACCTGTTTTACAAAAAATGTGTACTAAAATACATACTGTTATAAATGAATAGATATTGTCTAACTGCTTGATTGAATTTATAAAGTAAAGTAGTTCTTTAATAAAATCTATTAAATAAAGACTAACAATAATTATTCTAACCAGCGATCAATTTGAAAAAAAAAAAACGCTTAAAAAAAGCGTGAAATTGGCGCGAAAGCATTGTTTGACTTTTGTTCTCTGTGGTCGCGGTGAGCAAATCAATATATTTTTTATATAAATATTTTTTCTTAAAGATTTATGTTTTTTTTACTTTCCTTCTAGTCGAGATGAAAAGCAGGGTGTTTAACTCTGGGAAAACGCCAATTTCAAACTCTAATTATTGACACCCTCGCGATGCTCGGGTGCCAAAATATCTCGTTAGAAATTGGTCTTTTCCTCCCTCGTTGAACAATCTACTATTTCATACATATGAAAACAAATAAAAACTTTGGAGTCTATTCATTTAGACTTACTCAACCCCTGGGCCGTGTTTTATAAAGCTACAAGTTAGAATTTACAAGCGGAAGACTCTTTCTAACAAAAGGTGATAGAATGAAACTTCCGCTTGTAAATTCTAACTTGTAGCTTTATAAAACACAGCCCTGGCTGAATTCCTCGACTACTAGTATCGTATTAAAATTATTATCTGTGCCTCGATTTTGAATTGAGCCACAAAATGAATACATCACCGTTTCCATGATCCTAGATAAAGACCTGTCGTGTCGATACGTTGAAGATATTGACTTTTGAACTAAAGAAAGAGATCAGAATCTCGATCCAGGTAGCAGTATGGCATAAATACGACTAAATTACATCCTTCAGTCGACAGGGGCCACCGTCCTGAACTTTTGACATTTGAATTCTGTATTTTGTAAAAGAGATTTAAACTAGACTTGCGTAAGTTTTGAAAGTGAACCATCTAGTCTTGATCTGGAGCGAACTTAAAAAACTACTTAACCGAAATGAGGTGCTGTTTTTGTATTGAGCTAATGAATCGTATAATTAGCATTCTGGGGTGCCTACGTAGGTATTTAATTGGTTTTATGTTACGGCATGCTCTAGTCGTCAGTACGATGAATAAAATTCTTTCGATGGATAGTTAAAAACAAAGGAGTACTAAATGTTGTAGCCTAGTTACAATACAGTGATAGATTAGTATTATAAACATACGCCCTTATTCATAAACGTCACTCAAGCCTATATTTGCTAAAATAGGTTCTGTCTTCTTCTTACTAGAGTAAATGTCAATGTGACAAATAGGGACAAACGAACTTTAACGGCATATTAGTTAATATAGGTTTATAAATAACAGGGATTGACTTTACTTTTTTGCTGTCAGTTTTGTACTAGGTAGTTACTTTAGTTCCTGTGTTCAAAATGTTTCAAAGGGCATGTCCTGATGTTCATATCAATGATTATAAACATTTGGTGTGTGTAAATAGCTACTTACTGTATCTAATGGCTACGGGCACGGGCAGCGACGGAGGTCCCTGTAGGTACTATCGGAAAGTCCTTCAATATCCACCAACACACGTGATTACAAAGCCAGGTGGCTGCCCTGGGAGTCAGCATGAAAGACTTCGGAAACCCAACATATATGGCGGAAAATGTACCAAAATTCGGCCGTTTTTTAGCAGTGACCGTTGGCTCTCAGGAGAGCCGGCGGGTTTTTTTGGTACCTAGTCTAGTTTTTAAGCAAACTTTATTTAGGTTACAAATTGGTTTAAGTTAGAAGGCGGAAATACTGTGGCTCCCTGGGTAGCCGCGGGGTTCCAGAGGTTTTTGACGCCAGCTAACCCAGAGAGCCACCGGGTTTCAACGTTTTCTGCGCTATATTTGCTGGGTTTTGAAAGGTTAAATACTCTCCTGATAATACCCAAACGAACGTGTATAGACAGATCATTTTTGATTTATTGATTTACCTAAGGTAGGTAGGATTTCAAAAGAGCATCTAAGGCAATTTTAATCTGTGTACTTTATTAAGCTACATTAATGCGCTTTCATATTTGTAGACCAGTTTTTTTCAGACCTAGGCTTGCGCTCCACAAAACCTAAGCAAATGACTTTTTTTTCAATTTCGTTACGGTTACGTAGAAAGGCTTTGTTTCTAACAAAATTGCGTAATATAGTTGGAGAAGGAGATTAATTGTCGGTGTAGTCTTAGATAACTGGACTGTGTAATGTAGCTATTGTTTGAAATATAGACACGTGATATGGGGTATTGTGTTTGTTTCCATTATGTATACACAGAGGCAAAATTAATTGCGCACCATTTTTTTCCTTGATTAATGTAAAAACTGTTACATATTTGAATAAAGAATACTTTTACAATAAATAGCAAAAATATGAGTAAGTATACTTAGTTACATTATAACTGAATGTCAATGTCCAACCAACAGTAGGTAGATTATTTTCCTTTCGGTCAATTTGACATTTGGAAACTGACGCTAGAAAGGGACGAGACTAACGAGCATTCGATTTAAGAAAGAACCGATTTCAGGAATCGATTGCTTTAAAGCTTTTAAAATACTTATTTGTTTTTATGAATAATTATTTTTATCACCAAAATGGTAAAATAAAATAAAGTGGGTATGGATTTTTGATTCAAACAATATACTTATTTAGTATCTCTTTCCGTTACGAGTACATGCATTTTTGAATTCATTCATAATTAATCTTTATCATTGCTTTTTGTAGAAATTGTAAGGCAAATATGCCATTGTTATGCGTCGCGTAAATATTTTTTTTTGTACATAATGAGTAAAAGGAGGTTTATGTTTTTCGAGCGTATGTATGTATGTATGTACGTATGTCTAATTCTTTTTCATATCTCTACAGCCTAAATCGTTTGACGGATTTCAACGTATGAGGTGTCATAAGATTCGTCTCAGTTATAGGAGTGACATAGGGGTTTCCAGGAAATGTAGTCGGATTTTAAGATAGGTTATTTTAAATTAGTACATTACCCTCCTTTGCGTTTCGCAGTAGGGTAAAAAAAACGTGATATCAAATTAAGCATATTTTTTGTCTCTTCAAATATTCATATTAGAGAAAAAAATCCATAAACATTGATAACCCCTGGAATCGTAGACAGAAAAACATTTCTTACTCACACACCAAAAGGACGGCTTAATATACATTATTCATGGCGAAAAGAGACAAAGATATCTATTTTCTGTCCGTCATCGTATGGCCGGGTTTTTCAAGGTTGCGCTTCGCAATGCTCAAACAAACTTTGACGTTTGTCGGAAGAAGCGGAAGCAGTTAATTGATTTTGTTTGAAATATTTCGTGATTTACTTGCGCTAAAAAGTGGCCGGTGATAGCTTTTTAGCTTTTACATTTGTGATAATGGCGCGGTGTAGTGTTATTGGCTGTAAAAGCGATAATAGCAGGAAGGTTACTGGGTTGTCTTTTCATTCGTAAGTAGACAATTTATTCTCGTATATTTTGTTAGTTCAATGACTAATGTAGTTATATTTTTATGGTTGTTAACTATGTGCGTTACATTTTTGTTATAGTAGTTTATGCAACTGCTACATAATAAGGACCATAAAACACGAGTGTGTTTTTATTAAACGAGGCGAAGCCGAATTTCATAATAGGATCACACGAGTGTTTTAAGTTGTTGATGCTGGGGCTACGTCGGTTGTGTCCATCACGGCCGCTTCTCTCAGACTATTACGCACTGCAAACAGCATTCTCGTGCCGCATTTGCCAATGGAGCTAAACCGCGACGAAATGAAACAGTACGAAACAAATGCTAGTCGGAACTCCGGAATCGCAAAGTGACTAGATCGATCGAAAGCTGCGTGGGCGTCTCATCAATCATACTCATCAATGAATGTTTATTTACTTATTGTCAAGCCGAGTTATGAAAGTGTTACGTGTGGCCTAGTTTTGTTTTAATCCGCTCGTTAATGAATGAAGATGTCTGTAGCTTTAGTGGTTTAAATGTTTGAAGGTGTTAGGATGGGTTGCGTGTTTTTTTTCACTGCAGATTTAATTACTTAGTTACATAATACCGACGACCGGATAGCCTAGTGGTTAGAAAATCTGATTGTGAAGGTTGAGGTCCCGGTTTCAATCCCCGGTCGGGGCAGATATGTTTGTGATGAATACGAATGTTTACTTGCGTCTGAGTCTTGGATGTTTAATATGTATGTATTTAAGTGTGTATTTAACTATGTAAGTATATCCATTGTCTAGTACCCATAACACAAGATCTGCTATATTCTGCTAGATTCTGAATAATAATAATGTAAAGTCAGTATATCAGTATTTACAGTTTGGCTCCGTTGTGGCTTTGCCTAATTCAGCCAAGATCTATTGCGGATGAAAACCCGCATTAAGGTAAAACAAGTTCAACATACAATGACAATGCAAAGAAAAATTCGTTAAGCAGCTGGTTAAGATTATTTTCATTGATTCAGAAAATAGCTCCATCTCTTGCCACTAATGCGTAACTGTAGAAGTTCCGTAGTGGGTGAGCTGCTTGATTAAGCTACTCATAGATGGCGCTGAGGAGAGATCTTCCAAATAAAATATGACACAAGGCATTGAAAAATTCGTTAGGTACACCAACGTTAAGTATAGCTTAATTGGTGGAGCGTGGTACGGATTACCGAGGTTGCTGGTTCATGTCCAGCTGCTTAACGAATTTTTCTTTGGATTTTTTCTTTGCATTGTCATTGTATGTTGAATTTCATTCTATGAATGTTTCATAAAAATAAAAACAAAAATAATCAATAAATCGATTATTTTCATTTTAAAACAAGTTCACATTATTATTTTATACATTATGTTCACTTAGTTATACATTAGATACAGAACGCTACAAGCTTGTAAAAATACTACACATTTTTACTAAATACTAAGTACGTAGGTGGAGAACGGAAGTGGTCAATTATTTTTAGTTTTGTACTAGACGGGTCTTTAAAAGGACCAGCAGCATGCGAGGTCAACGACTGTGCCCTAAGCACGACTTGTCGAATCCTGCGTTACGTTACGGTTATCGTATCGAGATCGAGAAATCTCATACTAAATTTTAGTTCCAAATACGCTCACGGGCGGGCGCTGTTCCAAACGTCATACAAACTCGTTATAGTTTACTATTCGAATTTTACGTGACGCAGGATTCG
Source organism: Clepsis dumicolana (assembly GCA_963691665.1). NCBI lineage: Eukaryota > Metazoa > Arthropoda > Insecta > Lepidoptera > Tortricidae > Clepsis > Clepsis dumicolana. The sequence continues at coordinate 14,446,487 of OY829508.1, forward strand.
ACAAGTCGTGCTTAGGGCACTGCACTCATGTTTCACAGTATTACCTAAAGTAAGTACTTTATGTATGTATGTTTGTTAAACTCGGGGCCACATCGTGCCACATTAGGTCACGTCATGCGTCAATGACGCATGATATATCCAGACTGCAGTTTGAAGGGTGACTTTAACTAGATTCTTATCAATTAAAATATAATTAAAATACAATAAATAGACAGCATCAGTTGAAGATAACGCAAAGAAAATTATTAGCCGTAACACACTAACATTTCACCATTATTTCCAGCCTAATTCACGTGCCACAGCTGGACACAGTGCCCCGAGCACGAATATTCGGATCATACGTACCGCAATCCAGTAGTAATTTTATCGTGAACATTTGTATCTTTTTATTGCATTGACTTACAAGTTCAATTTTTCCACAGCTTCAAGGGACTGTAGACTTGAGTATTTGATATTAATTTCAGCATGCTACCGAAACGCGTTTCAGAGAAAAAGGGTCTTAACAGATAGACATATGGACAACAGAGTGATCTTAATAAGGGTTCCGTTTTCCTTTTGAGGTGCGGAACCCTAAAAACTGCCTAAAACTGGACAAATGAGTTCAGTAGGGCATATAAACCCGGCTCAAAAATGTCTAGGGATCAATTATGCGTGCGGGGACCCAAACGCGTTTGATTTCTAGACATTTTTTAACCAGTGTAATCGAGTGACGCGCATTAAGAGAGGCAATACGTCCAGCAGTGGTCTGTTACATACTGATGATGACTGATGACAAATAGTTAAGATTGAATTTGCTGTAAGTACACCGCACAGTACCACAATGTACTTGTTACACGGTATGACATGTCTGATCATCTAAAATGCTACATGGTATACAATAAATACTTACTATTAATCGGCATCAAATAGAGATGTAGGTTGTTAATAAAAAAATCGTAATAGTTCAGTTTTTTTATTAGTTTCTGATTGTATATTTAATTGTAATTCGATATTCGATAAACTAAAGCGTATGTGGAATATTATGTTACAGCCTTATCATATCACACTGGCGATTATCTAGCGACTTTTGTATTGAGGCGATAACGCAACGTGTTCACAACGAGAGTATGGAGCACTCATTCGCAAATCGCTAGTGTGATAAGGCTGCAACTAGGGAAAGCCAGATGGTTGTATGGACGTTTTGACAGATGTCAACTGTTGGTCGGCTTTGAACCATAAGAATAAATAATAACATAGTAGAACGGAAACTCCCGCTCCGGACGGGCTCAAGGTCACGATATTAGAGTATTTGTTAAACAGACTACTCAGTCAGACTTTATACGGCCGGCGTCGCCGCACGCGCGTTTGGTTGTTTATAATTTGGTGGTAATAGTTTTACGTGAGCCTGTATGTATTTTATTTTATATTTGTTGATAAGTAATACTTACTTAAATCACCTTAAATGGTTTTATTTGATATGGCCCTTATAATAACTTCTTATTTGGAAGTGTCTATAATATGTAGACCTCCGTAATGATTTATAAATATCATATTTTGTAAAACTAGAATAAAAATAATGACTTCAAAGTAAAGAAAAAATTATATTTAAGCGATATTATCTTTAGACGTAAGTATCATTTAACAGCAACCAACCCTAGCAACACGCCTTGACGACAGAGGGGTGTAACGACGTGAAGGGGGAAGTAGGTATATAAATGGCGGCGTTTTGGACTCGGTCAAAAGAGATTCCGTTCTACTATGTTATTATTTATTCTTATGTTTGAACTCTAATATATCGTAATGTAAATATACGAAACCCAATCGGTAAATATGTTGGAAGTTCCAAGGTCACCTGAGAAGTGACCTGTGCCCAGCAGTGGGACGTCACCTGAGAAGTGGTCTGTGCCCACTAGTGCCCAGTAGTGGGATGTAAATAGGCTGGTGCTGTATGTCCCCACCATTATATCTGATGATGACCGTAAGAATGAAGTTGTACATAATTTAAAACATAAACGTAATTAGTGCCTTTTACAAGATTCTTCAAGATAACTTCCCGATTGACTTGTTCATAATTGCATCGAACTTTAATGCAAGTATTTATTTAAGTACCTTGTAATTTTTTATTCGTGACATTTTAATGCTGAAGATGGTTTTAACGTAATTATAGGTACAACTGAATAAAAGGTAGATGTTTATTTTACATTATTTAATACATATTTTTAAATAACTTAACCTGTTAGTTTAATTAATGCACTAATGTAATCTTTTAATTTTTTGCAACCGATTCCAAAATCGTAATTATTTCATAATAATGTAACTTAAACAAGACTCCTTACACGGAAATCAGTTTAAGTATGCAATAATTTAATATTGTTCAATAGTTATAAGGAGAGCAAGAAACTGGGTGTTGTCGGACCAAGAGGGGTCGGTACCCGGCTCGAACAAGGTCGTTACGTTATCATTGACCGACAAGTGTTCGCAATAAGGCCACCTGACAGGATTACATAATTACATTTATCTAAAATAAATCAGTTCGTTGTGACTTGCTATTTGCAAAACGTAATTGTGTTTTGGGAGCGAGTGCTCGAGGTTAAAAAATAGTTTTATTGAACGAACGAACGAAGCGAGTAAGCTCTGTGTTGATAAAGGGGACGGTTTTGCGTTCTCGTATGTATGTTGTAAGCATCGTTGATTAGAATTTCATGAGATTTTATAGGCCATTAGTTGACATAAATACAATTCTTAAGTTCAAACATGACGTCATCCTGTTCAGTTCAGGGGTTAGGGGGATCCAAATCTGAAGAGAATAAGGGACGCCACCGCGTCTATCCTTCGCTTAAAAATAAGTTCGCGAGTTCTTACTTCTGGGCGAATCACTACAATTAAAGGGACTATGATCGAAAGTGGTGGAACTACGATTTGGTTTCAGGCACAGGTACCGTGAGTCTTATACTCTACCGAAGACGCGAAAGTCATCCTACAAGGACTCTGCTCCATCATCATGATCGGAGCTCTTAAAATACCTGAGGGTGGTAAAAATTATCGATCGACGTTGACCCTTCAATTCTACCATCGATCGACGACCGATCAATTGGTCTGGGTAACGTGATGATGATGTGTGGGGACGCTCAACTGGATCAGGCGGGCTGTCGATCGCGTTGTGCGTTCATTCAGCCCAGTTCCTTGTGGTTGGAGCCGACGGTTACTGCCCCAGGAGCGCTCCCACGCAGCATCTCTCCTCGAATCTCCTCGTTCTCCTGCTGAACAGAAGGACATCTTTGAGGTTCATATCCCTTAGTTCATCCTCTCCTAACTCATCCCTGCCTAATGTCTCAAAACGCGCTGCCGCGTACATGAAGCACTCGGCCAGGATATGTTTGCTCGCACAATGTGGACAGGAGGGGTCGCTTATGATTCCTATGACACTCAGGTGTCTGTGTGGTAACACCCTGACACCCCTAAAACGTACGTATTGTTTTACCTTGGTCACTTGATCGGGCAAAGCCGTAAGCCGGAGTTAGTTGCAACACTACTCCGCACTATACTGATCCTTTCTCCGTCCGACTGATTGTCACCAAGTGCATACGCACACTGTCTCACGGCAGGTGAAGACATTTGCATATTTTTAATCAACACTTGGATAATTAATAGTTAATCACTTGCTGAAATATTGACAGTTCTGGTACCTACATTAATTTTAGGCAAGAAGAAAAGCTATTTTACAAAATTACTTGACATTTTCGAACTGAGTGAAATTGGTGTTTATGGAGTATGATATTTACGATATTAATTGAAAAAAAAAATCCAGTTTACTAGACTGTCTAGCAGGTAGGTACGTTATCGTACTTAACACATGCTTTGGGCTAGAAAATAATTCCTTGCCATTGAAAGCCTCCAGGGTAACTCATACAGAGCAAACAGCGAATTCACACGTCAGCCATAATCTTGATAATCATAGCTTTATAATAGAAGCAATTAGTTTAATTAAAATTATATTAACCTTAGTGCAAAGGTCGCGCATGATACGATACGCAGGTCAATTAGACTGACCTCGCGCCGTTAATGTAGGGTTAGAAATTAAAGAGCTTTTGTTTGTGGTGAAATGGGTAATAAAACTGCTCTATTGCGGTTTAAAGTATTTTTTGTACACTAGGTTGGTAGAATACAATGTTTAATATTTCAAAAACGGATGAGCCGATTTTAATGAAACTTAGCTAAGAACCATCTCGATTAAACGAGCTATCGAATAAAAAAACCGCATTGAAATCGGTCCATCCGTTTGGGAGCTATGATGCCACAGACAGATACACAGACACACAGATACACCTCTTTTTAACCCCCGACAAAAAATCTGTGTATCGGTGTATCTGTGTATCTGTCTGTGGCATCATAGCTCCCAAACGGGTGGACCGATTCCGATGCGGTTTTTTTCAGTCGAAAGCTATTTTAATCGAGATGGTTCTTAGCTAAGTTTAATTAAAACCGGTTCACCCGTTTTTGATATACTGAACTTTGAAATATTGAACAATGTCGGGGGTTTTTCAACTTTTCTAAGTTTGTTATTCGTCGAGGGTTAAAAAAAGCTCCCGTGCTCCCGTGCACTGCAGAGGAGTGTCACTCCGCAGTTTAGGTACGTTCGGCCTCCGCGCCTCCGGGGCAGGCGTGTGGCAGTTAGGGCGCCGCTCAACTCGCTTGGTAGCCGTCTAGTCGTTCATGTGTAATTTATTCATCTTTTCTTTCTTTAATTTTTGCTATGAATAATGACTTTGCATGAACGAATAGGTATAGGTCTAGAGTACTGACGAAGATGTAAATATTTTGCACTCGAAAATAAATCGTACCTAGATTGACTTTGATTGTTTATTCGACAGAAACTAATATTGACTGCTTAACACTGAGCATTTTCTATCACCTAGCGCTATGAAAATTCAAGTACCGTTACAAAATACCAGTCAAAGAATAAGGAAGGTAATCTATAATTCGAAATCAATATGTCGATACCTATTAATCTAATGCATATTTTGTAACACGTCAGCGGTATCGTATTGTTTATTCCTATCTTTAGACAGTTTAATGATACACGCATTGTTAAAGTCCATTTGTTGCGATACTGGCGGTAGAAACAAAACCGTAGCCTTCGATTTCAATAGAAGCGTGCCTAAATTATCGATTTAGTATCGATTATTGGCTCAGCTTATCGATATTCGATAGCAAATATGACGGATATGATCGTGTTGCAAACGACATTGGCTATTGTCTTTGGAACGCGTGCCCCGGATCCGAGCGAATTTGAGTTCAAGAGCATAGACAACCTTTTTGTGGGCGTGGATAATTATGGAGGCTGCAGAAAAAACTCTTAAAAGTTTTCATGTATTTTTTATTAAGCCAATCATTTTTATCGTTGCTCAATCCGTGTTAAATCTCCCGATTATAATGGTCGCATGCGTCACACAGACTCTATTGTGTACACACTCGATATTTAACTATTGAACTTGCGCGTTGCCTTTCGGCTCGTTGCGAAATGCCGTTCATTGTCACTCCCAAAAGGTCAGGAGCGAATTCTGTGATAAAAATTAGACGACAAGTGACAAAATTAAGTGCTAAATATTAGGGGTGTCCAAACGGGGTTTTGTAATCAGCCTTCTGCTCAATGGACATTGTGAAATGTTTTCGTTTGAATAATTTTGTTAGCATGTATTACCCACTCTTATGTCTTATGTTATGCAGTTTTCGCGGACCTGATAATTGCCCTTTTGTTTCTTGTTTGTTTACAATGCCACGCGTTGGTAAAATGATTTCAGCCTTGTTTTACACGAATAATAAATAATAATCTTGTTATTTTGCGCACTATAGCGCCTTAAAGTTTTGTAACCGTGCATGGTCAATTACATTGGACTATAATGAGTTAATTTTGCCAAAACAATAGCCCATACAGCGTGAGATGAGACTGAACATAATTATACATACTTTCGTTGTGGCCGTTATTCGACGTCAGACGACAATTTGTTGCATTCAAGTTGCATATAAGTTAACATTTAGACGTTTATAATTTCAATATGTACCTAGGCATTTGTCAGTGAGACTATACACTTCACAATTCGTATCGGATAAGTCATTGCATCGTGAAAAGTGACGTAATTACGTATTAGTTCTTTTTCGCTCACGCGAATAACTACCCAGTCCATTTAAATAAGCAGTTTTAGTAAATGTAACTCAACAACACTAAAATAATAAAAAAGTATGTATAACGATTACATAGAATCTACTGCTGCATTGCACTCAATCGTGAGCTTATTCAATAGCAGTAAATATTCGATTAAATTTCTATTCATGAAAAAAAATCTGAGCTTGAAATTGCATCGTTTCGTATTGTACAACGAAAACAGTCCCAGCGCGTTGCCAAAGTAACGTCAGTCGCGGATTTCCATTGTTAATGTGTCAATAAATATGTTTTTTTCGTATTATGCAGCAGTTTCCCATATTCGTGTGTAATTCATACCGTGTGTGAGGTAACCCGAAGAATAGGGTATTATCAAACGTTGGTAATACTTTGTCTGACGGATTGTACGAACTACTGAAGTACTTACTTTGATTTGTTCGACATGTTTTTTAAGAGAATGGCTGAGCTTTTGACCTTGAAATGACTTCTTCGTAATCATTATCAGGTACCTAGCTGTAGTAGGTAGTTAATGGTGTTCTAATTTCTAGGTATATGAAGGTTGCCTGAAAATATGAGTGCTTAATAAGTAGCGTGCTAAGTCTAAAATTAAGCATCTGAGGCTGTTTGTGCTTTGAGAACTTGACAAGGGGTAAACACCACACTACACATTACATTTACGAATATCACATCAACGATTAAGGTGACTCACGGGAATCGAACTCCGGGCCAGGAGGTTCGCAGTCAGAGTTAATTATTGCTGAGATATTTGTTTGTCAAATACCTATATGCATAAACGTTACGTTATTGTCAAAACGCCTTGAGGATTTTAAATTGCGCCCATTTCATATTTGTGTGATGGCTGATGGCTTAATGACTGACAAAGCTTATAAGTTAGTCAATCAATAATCGTTATGGGTGTTTCACATAATTTTCGAAATGGGTAGTGACTAGGTACATACATTATCTCCCCCCCCCCCCCCGAGATGGGTGTTTCCCGAGTTTTCGGTGGTTAACGAAATATTGTGTTTGGATAACACCATGGACTAATAAAAAAATTCCAATTAGCGATTACCGTGACATTAGTTATAATCGTTATTCTACTAAGAGATCTGTGTGTATTATACCAAATGCCTTATTTGCAACCTATTTACTGTTGCTGCGTGCCACAAGCTAAGGTTAGTTGTTAGGTTCAATGCATGTTCTAGCAGGAATATCTTTATCTCAAACAGTTAATACAAACACAGGTTTTGCCAAGTAGCAACATTGGTTACAAGGAGGCCTGATGGCTTTTTGGGCGCGAAATGGTAGGGCGTTTTTGACAGGTGCAGAAAAAAAGGGCCAAGCAAAATGACGACCTATGCGTTGGAATTGTATCTGGGCTGGCCTGATTAGTTTATAAATTATTGTGTGTATTGTGTTCTCCTTACGGAATAAACTGGTGTTGTTAAGGTGAGAGCGTTTTATTATAGTAGGTACACTCTCAAAAATGTCTAGGGAGTTCATACACAATTTGATCCCGGGACATTTTTGAGCAGCGTATGTCTACAATTTTCACAATTCCTTTTTCTAAACGGGGTCGGTCAAATGTCGTTACGCTTTCATCTCACAAAAAGACAAATCAGGGACAATGGACTCGTGGCAAGGATTCCCCAATACTTGGACGCGCTCACGACCGTAAAATCCGTTTTTTCTATAAATATTTACGATGGTTAACAGTGAAAGCTAAATCCCATGGCGTTCCGACAAATGATTAGATGTATTGCGACGCATGTTAATATTGTCAATCAATAATGTAAAGCAACCCTAAAAGTCTGTACTCTTTTCGATGGGAACTAATGAAGCACTTATAGGGACACAAAAAATAAAAAAATTAAACACACGTTTTTTTTACCCTAATAATATTACATAGAGTGTCCCTTCGCTGAGCTTCCGCCATTCTGCAGGAGCCAATCCGTTCCAAACTAAATACACAAAAACATCAAATAGGCACAAATTAAAATCCACAAAACGTTTTGAAAATATTGCACACACAGATGATTCTCACCATATTAGCATCATTAACGTAATGATATTGTAGATTTGACAAAAACATACATATATAATGAAGTTGTTTTTATTTCTATTTTGCTTGCAGCCGCAACAAACTATTCTTTGTCCAGTCAAATATTATGCTCAGTAATTTCATAGAGCTCGTGTTAATGGATTAGGGAACTTATCTAATAATCGTGGAAAATAAAAGCAGAAACGTTTTTTGAACTATGACTTATTAAAGCAGACTCCTAAGCATTACGCGACTAGACGTGCACCACGGAAAATAATTTCACTTTATTTTGTCTATTACTCAACAATAATCCGAGTAAATCGGGTTTAGAAAAAATAAAAACAATGCCTTCATTGCCTCGAACGATTACGGCTGGATTACGTAAATCAATATCACGAATCGATGGGCATTTCGAGAAACATTTTGTTTAGACAAAAACGATCTTGTTGCGATATTTTTATCTTGGATTAGCACGAACACGTAATTCAGAGCGGTGGATTCCTGAACCTAGTTGCTATATGTATAGTAGAAGTATTTTTTGATCGTCGATAACACTAGGCGCGCGTTTACGTCTAAGTACATATAACCTAACCAACTTACAAAAGTTGAAAAACCCCCGACATTTCAAAGTTCAATATTTCAAAAACGGCTGATCCGATTTTGATGAAACTTAGCTAAAAACCATCTCGATTACACTAGCTTTCGATTAAAAAAAACCGCATCGAAATCGGTCAATCCGCTTGGGAGCTATGATGCCACAGACAGATACACAGACACACAGATACACAGGGACTTAGACACACAGATACACATGTCCAACTTATAACACCCCTCTTTTTCGTCGGGGGTTAAAAACATGTCTCGTCAGCGTTTGTGTTAACGTGGCAAATACCTACTATGAGAATAGTTAATTGTTGATAATTGTCGCTAGAGGCGCTTAGCTGCCAATAGTAATTGAGATGTTAACGCGAACGCGATCGAGACGTTCTAGATTCTCAGAAGCCAAAGCCACACAAAGTCTTCGCTTTACTTCCACAAAAACGGTGTTAAAATGTCGAGTAATTGATCGTTTACCTCGGACTCTGGGCCGCGTGACTAGCTTTATTCCGAATTCCGACAGCAGCCATGCACATTCATGTTTGTCGTTTTTACCCACGATTGAGACCATAAAGTGCTTTTTACTTCGATATTGGATTTAGAAATGCCCAGATGCAAGTTTGAGCAAATTGATGAAAGGTATTTAGACGTTTACTGTGAAGTCGTAGTAGATTAGTGATTTGTCCTATGGCCTCTCAAGCAGAGGATCGTGGGTTTATATTAGAACACGCACTGATAAACATTTCTTTATAATTAACTATAGTAAGTAAATGGTTCATGGCAATCATGGCTGTTTGAGCGTTGAAGAGTCAAATCGTTTGTCATTTAGTAGGTAACGAAAAATGACATTAGACATTTTGCACAATAACACTCCTGACTTGAAAGAAGAAGATTAAATATGCACAAAATTGCCTATTTGTTCTTCTCTATTTTGTTTACTGTCTCCTAAATTAGACTTTGGTGTAAATAAAACTCTCATTCAAGCAGATAAAATCGAAAGAAAAAACAATCGTAAACACATCAGTTGATAGGCGTAAACTAGTTCAGTTTCGACAACTTTTATGCCAAAAACGTGACAATTTTTCCACAGCAAAGTAAGAGTGTATTACAAAATCTTAAGTTGAGCGGTCGCGCCGCGAAATGCATAAAATTCAATACACGGATTTTGATTTAATTCGATATGATAAGAACAAGTCATGCCGCAAGAACTGAATTTGGTAAGAGTGCCTACTCTACTAGGCGATTTATCGAAGTTCAATCGCGTTGGAGCAATGTATAGATCGGTTCAGAGTTGTTCTTAGTGTGCGACAGAAAAAGTAGGGATTAAATGAGGACGCCAATGTCTTATCGTTATCGATGTAGCGTAATTAAAATATACTCTTAATTATAGAATAAGTTTTCTGATATACTTAAATGTCATTTTTAACATGTACAAGCTTTTTTGCAGACTGTACTTTTTGTTGACTGTACAATTGTCATGTTACTTATAATAGATATTCATACCAAATTTCACATTTTTTTTTGACTATAAACTGACCAGTGATTGACCCCTATCTCACTTGATGGAAGGTGCAGATGAGGCCTAAGGTGTAACTTACTGGTTCAGTAACAGCTTATTCACTCTAGCCTTGAAGAGCCCTAGATTGTACCCGTCCGGAAATGCAGACGGTGGAAGCGAATTCCATTCCTTAGCAGTTCGCATTAGGAAGGATGAAGCAAACCGTCTCGTGCGGGCCAATGGAATGCCAACAACGTATGGGTGAAGACGCTCCCCCCGCCTGGAAGTCCGTTGGCAAAAAATCAAAAAAAAAAAATCAAAATCAAAATTTTATTCAGCAAATAGGCAGTTGAATGCTCTTTTACACGTCATTTTTTTGAGTCTACCAGCGCTTTCGGAAAGACCATGATTGCCAAGAAGAGTGCGCCGCAAGAAACTTGGCACAAAGTCATTTTTTCTAAAAACAAGTTACATTAGCTCTTACAATACGTAACCACAGACAAACTACACAAAGAAACCTCACTCTGTCATTAAAAGATTAAGAGAGAAAAAAAAACCGCATTTTAGAAACAAGTGTAAAAAGTAATTATTAGAACAGCAAAACCAGAACACTACTTTACTGGCACGTTTTAATTGAGCAGGAGATGTATAGGGTCTTCAGGTCAAATATCTGTGAAAATTTAAATTACAAATGGCAAAAAGGAAATACCATTAACTGTTATAGAGTTACAAGGGAGCCGATCCAGGCCCCTATTTTACCAACGTTACAAGTGTCAGTTTTCAATGACAATTCGGTGTCAGTTGCTGACTTGAAGAGCTTTTGTTTTAGCGCGCTTCGTATTGGCAAAGAAATGTAGTTCAAATTGTCATTGTAATCTAACAATTGTAAAGTTGGTGAATTAAGGGCCTGGCCGTACCCCCATAATTTCACACTAGATTAAGTATTACATTACCACCGCGACTTTATATAAGTATGCCAAAGGATACCACCAACAAATGGTAGAAAAATGGTTTAAAAATTTGAAGCGGACAACTTACATACAAACAGAGCAAGTTAAATAAAAGCTTGCAAAAAAAAAGAAAGCTCTCTTGTTTTATTAATCTTGCAAGATAGGTATGCAGTTGCGTGCAATTGATTTTACTCACATTAATGTCAATTTTGAAGGTACCTATCTCGAAGTACCTATGGTATTGAGATTACTTTGCGCAATAATGTTCTCAAAATTTCAAAACTTAAAAAAGACCTATAATCCCAGTTAACTTTGCGCTCCATTCAAGTGAATGCACCAAAGTTATGTCACTTTGTTACAGTTTTAAGGGGTAAACGTTTTTGCTCAATATGCGAAAATTACCTGCGCAATGACAGGTTTCACGGTAAGCACCTCTACTGCATTAACAAAATCCGAAGAATAAGTAAGTACCTCTTTAAACCCTGCGGCCCTGGCTTGATTATGTTTTTTTTTATAAAACTTAGAAAAGTTGAAAACCCTCGACATTTACATTTCATCATCATCATCATCATCATCATCATCATCATCAGCCTATTTACGTCCCACTGCTGGCCACAGGCCGTGGGCAGGTCGTGGGTTCAAACCCCGGCTCGCACCTCTGAGTTAAGAACCATCTCGATTAAACTAGTATTCGACAGAATTCTCGTGAAAATACAGATACAGACAGACACAGACAGACAGACAGACAGACATTTTAACGTAGCATTGACCTTAAGTGGCCTGACTGCGATACAGGAAGTTACCTTCGGTTCCATTTTGCAACACAATAGGTACAATGTGGGTATAATAGCCGCACCTTGCGGACCTACAGGTAAGTACGTTACAACTTTAATCACACTTAAAAAGTGCGGTAGTCAACCCAAATTAATTTACCTGCTCAAATCACATCAATAACCATTTCAAGAGGGTTTATTCACATGTCTTCATCACCTTCTAACTTGCACCTTACAAGCTTAGTCATTAAGTTTAAATTTGAAATGTTAATGAGGAGCGTACAGGTCCTTTCGAAACACATCTTAAGCTACCTTTATCATTGTTCGACTCAAGAACAACCTTATCACAAAACCAGATTTATCATTCATCGGGACATTAAGAACTTGAATTAGTTTTTCAAATGCCAAGGCGGTCAATTCCATTACGTAGGTATACGTATGTATGTAGAACTGGACTGTTTGTTCTGACCAGCTTAAAAAGAGCTCCGGCACACTGTAAGATGTCCCTTTGAAGTCTAAGAACCTAAGTAGCGAGTGGGTCGGGGTAGCTCCAATTGAAATGGTCGCAGTATTACGCGAAATAACCAGATCATAGTACCGACGCAAATGTTCCCACAGCTGTATTGAAACGAGATTGTTGCTAAAGGTCATTCATTGAGTTCTAGAATAATTGGTCCTAGATCTAAATCATCGTGCGATGTGAAGTGAAAAATGTTTAATTAGACAAAGTAGGTTTATGATTGTGTTGACATTCCTATCGTGGGTTCCTTTAGCTGTCTTCGCGCATGATTTCACAGTATTTTGTTTTTCGCGTGCTCATGTCATGGTTATATCATGGTTAACTAGACTATGGTGGTAGGTAGATATTGCAAGAGACCAGCTCAGATGCCGAGCCGTGGTGCACTGTCTTTATTTGGGGGATGACAGGAATTTCGGCAGCTAAGGAAAATTATGCTGCTTACAGAAAATCAACTGACAAGAAAGAGATGAATGGTTCGTTTTGTTTTTCCTAATACAAACTGCCAAGTTATCGAACAATCTAGGTCTCCTCAAGGTTAGAGTGAATAGATTATTACTGAATCAGTGAGTTACACCTTTTGCCTCATCTGCTCGATTTCCACTGGGCGGGATACGGCATAGCTTTTTGTCATTATTTTTGTGCAGAATACAGTAACTTAAGAGGCAGTGGGCGGAGCACATTGCTCGCAGAACTGATGGCCGATGGGGTCAGAAGGTTCCCGAATGGCGTCCGCGGACCGGGAGACGAGCTGTCGGTAGGCCTCCAACAAGATGGAGCGACGACCTAGTAAAGATTGCGGGACCGCGGTGGATGCGGAAAGCTCAAGACCGGCCCGAGTGGAGAGCATTGGGGGAGGCCTATGTGCAGCAGTGGACGTCAATGGCTGACATGATGATGATGAGAATACAGTAGAGCCTACTGGGTAGATACATTACAACCAAGACAGTTGGCACAGCTCTTGATGTTACAAGTTTTCGATCTTATCAGTACGAGTGGGACATACATATTCGTAATACGTACAGAGATTCATCTTTTTAATCCGGAGATGTTCACTGTTGATCAGTCTCCCCCAGATACTCCCATAAAGAACAGACGTACTCCTCCTACGTCTACCGACGTCCGGCAATTTATAATCTGCGGCTATTATACTGAGTTTGCGCTTAGTAAGGTAATGTCAATGTCTTAACGTTTCTTGCAGGATCTGAGTCCTTGTTACGCGTGGGGCGATTTCGTGGTACTAGGTGTATTTAAAGCATAATTTTGCTTTGAATAGGTAATTCGCACTTAAATAAACTTGGACACAGCGCGTGTACCTAACCCAGTGGTATATCTTAATAAATTTTAACCAGGTTATAACTCATTACTGGTCAATGGAGGTTTCCGTACTTTGCTCAACTTAAATGAATATCCTTCAATAACTATGGATTGAAATAAATACTCATAATAAGAAGAGTATAAATTGAATTGACCAAAGTAGATTGTGATCGTCTAGAAAGATTAGGACTCCCTACGTTGTGTAATTTTTTGTTTTAGTAATCCCAAAATTCTTTAAGATGTGGTATATCTGGATTAAAACAAGGTGTAAGTTTTTAGAGGTACTCATTTATTCAAACTAAAGACTTATAATTAAACACAACTAATGTCACACAGTATAATAAAATTAAAACATAACTAGTATAACACATTATAATAAAAATAAATAATGTAAGTGTACTGATTTCTGTAGTAAGTGAGTAGAATAGTAGGTAGGGTCTGGGAATGGGAATGATGATACCGGGGCCATCATTGGCCCCGGGCAAGGCTCCAACCACTAATGGAGGTGACACCAGTCACCAACATTACCCCCTCCTTGCTACCTTCACACACCAGCAGAAAAAATAATGATAGTTTAGGTTAAATTTAGAGCGCTAACCACGGCGCTAAGTCAACTCAAATAAAGAGACTGGCTAGGAGGAATGAGTAAACCCAATTCCAAGATAGATTTAGTAATTAGATGGAAATACATCCGATCCAACCAATGCTCGTTCATTCTGCTGCGTCACCGTGCATAAAACACAGGTAAAGTTGGGTAATCAGTTGGAATGCCTAAGCATAACCAATGGATTACAAAATATTCGGTATAACCAAGCTGCAAGCAGACAAGGTAGTGTGGGGTCTCATTAGAACGTAAGGAGAGCGGAATCCACCAGTCTTTTCATTATGCTTTCTCTTCCCACTGAGTGGGCCTCATGGAATAGACATAACTACATCGAAAGGCGATTCGGCAGGTATCCAAAGGTTCATAACAAGAAATAATTAGATAAAGGTAGCATGTAAACATACTACCGAATTGTAGAGTGTGGTGTAGGCACTGAGTATTAAACACAGGTTAACAGCACACGAAAAGCATCTGGTAAAACCGGATGAAAGGTTCGAGTTGCAATAACTTGAACAATTCAATAATTATAGTAACATTGTAAACCAGGCACTCACAAGGAATGGTAGGATTATGATAGACAAATATTTGTCTTGAGTTAAATAAACACCTTAAGTAGAATTCATTTATTCAGATAATCAACACCATCGCAGGAGCTTCCCAAATCCTACAATGCAATAGTCTCAGATATATTGGTCCAATAAATGGTCATAATATGTTTTGTAACACAAGAGGACATTGGACTCTATTTTGTTCTACCAATAATCCTGGATCAATGGTATACCAAAACAGAATTTTAGATTTGAGTGATTGCGACACTAAGATAATCCAGAGGAAATATCAAAGTCTAGACCTTCAGTTAACACTGACTTGAAGTAGCATATGAATATGTCTTTTACACAGACTTACTGGTGGCAGGTCCGCCTAACCCAGTTTAAGTGCAAGATCCATGTTTCATACTTAACCAGTCATTAATAACCGAATTACATACAGGCAAGATAGCTCTTGACAGGCAATCAAAAGATTGTCGTTCAACAGACATAATGAATGATATGTTATAAATTCAACATAACTACAGTAAGAACTTCACTCACTTAGCCATGAAGAATAGATAACACGTTGCTGGCTAGGCCTTCACTCAGGGGAAAACCTATAGTAAAACACAGTTCGATTATGATCATTCCTGGACCATACATCCAGACACTTCTAATCATAAATGTATTATTATAAGATTAAGGCAGCTCTACATTACACCTCATTTCTACAACATAATGCCGTCCATAGTCTCATTAGACCTTTAGACATTACTTTATAGAAACTACTTCTCACAAGTACCTCGCTCTGAATTTCCATGGAACGCTATACAGCTAATCCCTTCAGAACTACACAACAAATATTGTATGGAGTTTGTGTACTGATAGTATATTGTGTGAATAATGTGTATGTATAAAAATACATAAATGCATATAGCTAATAGTTTAGTTGCATGTTGCAGGCATATTTTGTATAAATAACACAAATGTATTGTTCGAACGGGTGATGTCATTCTCATAATGGAATCTATTCTGTTAAAATAGATCTAATTTTGCTTACAAAATTATAGAGATTCATTTTCTGAGAAAAACCACCAATCCATTCATACAATAACACAAATTAATATTTTAACAGAAAATAAAACATTCGCAGTGCAAACCACACAAAGTAAAATATAAATTCCCTAACTTTTCCCTACAAATTGTCCTACTCCCTAGCATTGTATAGTCAGAATTAGAAAGAACCTTAGCCTCCATACTACGTTTTGCTTACTATACACTACTCATTACATATTTTATTACAACACAATGAAAAATGAGGCAAAGACTCAATTGAAGTCCGACATACACCCTAACCACAGAAAAGCATGCTTACATACCTTTTATTTACCAAGATTAGGTAAATATATATATAAAAATCCAACCTGCATACAAGAACGCACTACCTATCACACTAAGACACAACACAAATTGCCCATAATTTCACTAAAAACACCCCTAGCTAGAATCACTCCCTATTGCGAACTGAAATTTAGTCTAAAACCCATAAACTAGACTACCCTCTAAAATATTACCTACCTAGCTAAACTTCTAATACGCGTAATTCAAACCGTCACGGATCTGACTACGGAGTTTGAATCGCCATAGATAAAACCCAACACTTCCATTTGTATTAAAAACAAATGAAAACCTTCATGCAGTGAGCAAATCCAGGAATTCTAGTTAAATACTAGATTTATCCAGTAACAACTAAATACAGGATAAATATGCTAAAATAACAATGAAATCCTGCTGAAAAACCAGCAACACTTCAGTAGCACAGTATTATTGTATAATTAACTGCAATAAACCAAGGAAACACAGGATTGCTCACTAAAAGAAGTTTCTGGCTTTACCTGAAGGCACTCACAAGGAAGGGCGTTCCGACGACTCGACTCTCCCAAAGCTGATCCGAACCCGACTGAAGACTGAGTAAAACTGTCCCGAAGCTCACCTGGAGCCTCATATTTATAGCTTTCCCGAAGGATCGCAAACATTACCTTATATGGTCATGTCCAAGGAAGCGTTACAACCGAAAAAAGCCCCCACGCCCATATTTGGTCATCTATCAGGAATCGTTCGAACGCGAGATCGCGAGCTTCCCTAATATGGTAATATATAAGGCACTCTTCGCTTGGACCCTTCGCCCCACCACTTTAGTGATGTTACGATATCAATTCTGAAATATTTTCAAGAAGTGTAGTTTAAATATATTAAACACCTCCAACAGGTTACACAATTGCCTTCTCAATCCTTTTGTCAAAATAAATACTTTGTCAAAATTTGAACTACAACTGTGTAGTATTTTAGTCATAATTTCAAATAAAGCATAAAACAGCAATTAGAATATCTTCTAGATCTTTGAAAATAGCGAACATTTTCCCAACCCTAGTGTTGGATTTATTATTTTTATATTTTTTGAAAAGAAGGTACTTGCACGTATTTAAACCTACCCATCATCCATCCCTGTCACACATGTGCACTTGCGTATGCGGCTATCTCTATTGCTGCTACGTATAGACAATGATTTTTGAGACATTACTCTTCGTTTGACCGCCGCAGCAGCAGCACCCTTGACTGTTGCATCTCATTGAACGTGATCGCGAGTGTGTGCTTTTTTATGTGTTAGACCAGCAGTGCCGTATCAAAAACTCTAGCCAAGGAACTGTGAAAGCTGACAGTGTCTGTACGAGAAATACCCGGGATTGTGAGGTGAGTGCGCATGTCCCGCTTACCTGTTTCCTATTTCGTCGACCTCAGTCGTTCCTTACATACCAAGTACATGCAAGTAAATTGTTTATTTCTTTAGTTATTCAAAAATGTATAATAGAACCAGCCGCATATACAGTCCACTTAACCACTCCTTGTGCCTAGGAGTTATCAAAATTATTTTCTTTAATATTTCGCACCCCAAGTGTAGAAGCTCAAAAAGGCATCTTCTCCATCTTTTTTGGTCCTTCGAGCCGGATTTATTTTTTTGTAATCTAATAGCTAAATACTGGGTGAGGCTTATACGATCATTGTGCTACGTAATACAAATACTCTGTCAATAATTATCTTGTTATATCTCCCGCATCGGCAGTTATTTCGCTTTATTTTCGCAACGCATCGCTTAGTACAACATATCGTGAGTTATTTCCTAATTTATTTCATTTTTCGTGGCTAATTTAGATTCATGTGTTAATAAAAGAATTCATGTGTTGAAGACACATAAATTGGTTCGGCACGGTTCGGCTAAATTCGGTTATCTTCGTTACGTTCCGTTTAAATCGATTGCACTAATCACGATCGCGCGCAGTCGTCATAATCGTTTTGTTTTTTCTCCGCAACGACAATTGTCGGGTAGAAATATATGGTTCTGTTCTATCCATCCACTTATTATAACAATAACGTTGCGATATCTCTATCTCGCTACTTATTTACGCGTCAAGCGAAGAGCCAATTATTACCGCTGTTTACATAGTTTTTACGCTGTTGACATATTTACCTATTATATTTTTTTATAAACTCACTGAAACATGAATACACAGAAAAAAACCAGAAAAATGCCAACCCCGGGAATCGAACCCGGATCCTCGACACTCCGGGTCGTGTGCTTTTCCCCTACACCACGATTGGACATAGAGGAAAGGCCGAATTTTTTCCATGTATTCAAATCTTAGCTTGTTTTTATCACTTTTTGCAGTGACTAGCGCCATCTATGCGATTACTTCGTAAACCGAAAACAACGCACCCTTTCGAAACTTATCAGAAAAAATACAAAAAGATACTCCTACTGAGATCATGAATTGATTGCTTTAGTGCGCCATCTCGTTGTTGAGCCTGGGTAAACTGATAAGTTTCGAAAGGGTGCGTTGTTTTCGGTTTACGAAGTAATCGCATAGATGGCGCTAGTCACTGCAAAAAGTGATAAAAACAAGCTAAGATTTGAATACATGGAAAAAATTCGGCCTTTCCTCTATGTCCAATCGTGGTGTAGGGGAAAAGCACACGACCCGGAGTGTCGAGGATCCGGGTTCGATTCCCGGGGTTGGCATTTTTCTGGTTTTTTTCTGTGTATTCATGTTTCAGTGAGTTTATAAAAAATATAATTGATATTCACGGGAAAACCGTAAAAATAAAAAATTGGGAGAAAAAATACAAAAAGATACTCCTACTGAGATCATGAATTGATTGCTTTAGTGCGCCATCTCGTTGTTGAGCCTGGGTAAACTGATAAGTTTCGAAAGGGTGCGTTGTTTTCGGTTTACGAAGTAATCGCATAGATGGCGCTAGTCACTGCAAAAAGTGATAAAAACAAGCTAAGATTTGAATACATGGAAAAAATTCGGCCTTTCCTCTATGTCCAATCGTGGTGTAGGGGAAAAGCACACGACCCGGAGTGTCGAGGATCCGGGTTCGATTCCCGGGGTTGGCATTTTTCTGGTTTTTTTCTGTGTATTCATGTTTCAGTGAGTTTATAAAAAATATAATTGATATTCACGGGAAAACCGTAAAAATAAAAAATTGGGAGAAAAAATACAAAAAGATACTCCTACTGAGATCATGACATATTTACCGCTAAATTTATTATCCATACAAATTTACATTTATATTTACAATGGGTAAAGGTAATAGGAAAAGCAGTGAAGGCTTTGCTGGAGGATTTGATTACCAGGCTGATAAAAATCAGCTGACTATTTATTCAATCAAACGCGATGTAATATACAAACGCGTAGAAAATATTCTAGAACTCGCGCACAAAGCTGAAACTGATTCAAATCAGTACAAGGCATTTAGCACCAGTGCATCAAACATAGATTCAATACGCGATGAATATCAAAGTGCTTTGGATTCATATAACTTGTTATTTCTCAAATTAAACCCAGGCTCTGATATTGATTACGACACATGGACCTCTTTTGAGGAAATGTACTGCTATATTAAGCAAATGTTATTAGAAAATGACAACAGTAAAATTATTTCTGCACCGCAAGTTCCTTCCAGATCAAAACCTCACCTGCCACCTATTGATTTAATGTCATTTAATGGAGATGTAAAAAACTGGCCTTTGTTTTACCAACAATTCAAAAGTATGATCCATGATAATACTTCGCTGACTGACAGCGAAAAGGTTTATTATCTAGTAGGTAAACTCACGGGCCAGGCGTCGTGCGTCTGCGCAGGGCTGGCGCCGACATCCCACAACTATCCTATTATTTGGGGCGCTCTCGTCCAAAAATATGACGATCCCCGTTCGCTCGCGTGTACTTATCTTAACCAGTTGTTACATTTTAAACCGCTTTCAAACACAACTTCCACCGGACTAGACTCATTCATAAATAATTTTAATTCGTCCGTGGAAGCACTAAAGCAACTTCAGCTTGGTGACTTAACTGATTTTATTTTTTTGCATCTGGCGCTGCAAAAATTGGACGCAGATACAATTAAATTATTCGAAATTACGTATCGGAAAGAGAAAATTCCTTCTTATAAAAATTTGATCGAGTTTGTTAAAGAACAGAGCAAAGTTTTGTCAAGATCCCCAACGGTGGGCATTAATAAACAAATTGATAACTCGCTGCACAAAATGCGTAGCAGCCCTATTGTACGGCAGCCGCACGCCTCAACAAAAACATTCGTGAGCGCTAAGGATGTAGCCTCCGGCACAGGCGCAAGC
This sequence comes from Clepsis dumicolana, assembly GCA_963691665.1. Lineage (NCBI taxonomy): Eukaryota > Metazoa > Arthropoda > Insecta > Lepidoptera > Tortricidae > Clepsis > Clepsis dumicolana. The sequence goes on from OY829508.1 coordinate 14,467,151, forward strand.
GATAACTGTGGTTTGTGCAGAAACAAACAGCATGAACATTTATATTCATGTTCGTGTTTTATGAAATTAACACCGCATGAGAGATATAATTTTATTAAATTAAACTCTTTCTGTAACAACTGTTTAAGTGTGAAACACAAAACATTAGCTTGTACTTCTAAGCATAATTGTTCGCATTGTTCGTTGAGACACCATTCTTTATTGCATTTTAATCCAATTGTGAAGTCTATCTGCAATGTTGCTTCATCGGTGTCCGATCCCGCTATTACTTTAAATAACTCAAATCCCGCTATTACTGTTAATAATACTAAATCCGCTACCGCTTGTACGCAAGGCGTGTCCCACACTGCGCGGGCGCCGCCGACCGAGTTAATTGCGACTCAACCCGCCATTATCGACTCTGCAACCGCTGTGGATAAGGTCGAGACTAGTTTACCGCATTCCTTTTCTGATAAAAACGCATCGATCTGCATAGTCTCGTGCGACCGTGCGAGTTGTTTACATACAACTACCTTGTTAGGAACAGCAAAAATTAAAGTTATTGATTCTTTCAACCGCACTCACTACTTGAGATGTCTTGTGGATCCTGGATCTCAGAGTGATTATGTAACCGCTACTTGTTGCAAGCGTTTGTCGCTTCCTGTTTATAAACAGAACCGCTACTCGGAAGTTCAAGGCATAGGAGGAACTTCGCAAAAAATTCTTGGCATAACCGAACTTAAATTCACATCTCGATTAGATAATAAATGCGAATACGCCGCTAAGCCGCTCGTAGTCGAGCAGATTACGTCACAGCTGCCTGCCTCGCGGGTTGACCGCGCGTCTATTCCAAGTTGCATTTTGAACCTTCCGCTCGCTGATGATGAGTTTTCACAGCCTGGACCTATAGATATGCTTATAGGCGTCAATCTTTATTGTGAGATTTTGTTATCAAATAAAATTAAAGGTTCTAACGCTAATACTCCCTCCGCCTTCGAAACGACCTTAGGCTACCTAATTATGGGTGACACCCCTATTATTTCACCGCAACCCGCTTCGCACACACTTTGTGCTTTTACTTCTGAACCGCTACACGAAATTGTCGAAAGGTTTTGGGCCGTCGAGGAATTACCCTCACGGAAGTTTTTAAGTCCAGATGATCAGCAATGTGAAAATATTTACACTTCAACTACTGTTCGTAATGCTGACGGCAGTTATTCAGTTGATCTTCCATTTAAGGATGACCCCAATAAATTAGGCAATTCGTACATAACCGCGAAACGGCGTTTTTTTACTTCTAGAAAAGAGGTTCGCTAAGGATCCCGGTCTTAAATCAAATTATGACAAAATTATTCTTGACTACCTAGATAAAGGTATGTTGTCTCGCAGCGCCGTTGAGGAGCAATCCTCTCCGGGTTGTTACTTACCGCACCATCCTGTAGTACGCAACGACAAGGCGACTAGTAAGGTTCGTCCCGTTCTCGACGGGAGCGCGAAGACGGATACCGGACTGTCGTTGAATGATATTTTACACTCTGGATGTAATTTACAGGCAAATATTTTTCACATTCTACTAAATGTGCGTATTTTTAAAATCGCGTTTTTTGCTGACGTTAAGCAAATGTATTTATGCATATACACAAATGCTCCGCACCGCAAATATCAACGGATTTTATACCGTTTCTCTGATACTGACCCGCTCGAAGCGCTGGAGTTCACGCGAGTGACATTCGGACTTCGCTCTTCGCCGTTTCTGGCGCTCCGCACGCTTCATCAGCTCGCTGCTGATGAACGTCATAAATGGCCCAATGCGGCTACTGTGCTAGAGAGAGACGTCTACATGGACGATTTGGCTTCTTGTGCTTCTTCTCTCGAGGAAGCAGTCAAGATAGCTGATGAGTTAATCGGTCTTTTTAAGGCTGGTGGGTTTGACTTGCTCAAATGGTCCTCCAACTCGCCAGAATTGCTCGAGCACATACCAAAGTCGCACCGGCAATCTGGATCTATTTCTCTCGCCGATGGAAATACGTTTAAGATCTTAGGTTTGCGCTGGTTACCTACTCAAGATACCTTTGTTTTCGACACCTCGAGTCCACCTCCTATTTGCACTAAACGCGGTATTCTCTCAGCGACCGCTCGTCTGTACGATGTCCTTGGACTAGTCGGACCTATTATTTTATACGCCAAGCTAATTATAAAAAAGCTTTGGCTACTCAACCTTGACTGGGACGATGTACCCCCTTCTTACATCATAAATTTATGGCAACAATATTTATTTGAATTGCCCCAGATATCGCTACTTCAATTTCCTCGTCATCTAGGAATCGGAAAGGATCAGATGTCTCGTTGGTCGCATTTTCAGATGCAAGCGAATCTGCGTATGGCTGTGTAATATATTTACACGTCGTGAATGACGGTCAACCTCCGAAAGTCACTCTCATTTGTTCTAAATCGCGAGTCGCATCTGCTAAACCTAAAATTACTCTAGCGCGACTAGAATTAAATGGGGTTTTATTACTCTCTCGGCTTACTAAAGAAGTTCACGACACTTTGGCGCAAAGGCATAAAATAAATAAGATTTTTGCTTTTTCGGATTCTGAAGTCGCCCTATGTTGGTCGATTGCCTCGCCACATAGGTTTGATACTTATGTTGCTAACCGCATTTCACAAATTCAGGCAAATCTGTCGCCTGACAATTTGTATCACATTTCCGGATCACAAAACCCCGCTGACAGTGTGTCACGCGGACTTACGCCTTCGCAGCTCATGCACCACGAGCTGTGGTTCACCGGACCATCTTGGCTATCTCAGCCTGTGGAACACTGGCCAATACAAAGGTTTGTACCTAACCGCTTGTCTCTGCCAGAAGAGAAAACTGTGACCCACGTGACTACTGCAGTCACTGAAGTTGAGCATCCCATTTTAACGCTCGCTTCAAGGTGCTCCTCATGGGATAGGCTCCTTAGAGTTTTTGTTTATGTACTCCGCTTTTTGAAGAAGCTTCCACGAAACGACATAATTACCGCTCAAGATTTAAATGTAGCAGAAATAGAGATTATACGTGTCGTACAATCTAAATACTTTTCTGAGGACATAAAAAATATATCAAATGGTAAACAGTGCTCAGCAAAATTACGTAAATTATCTCCGTTTATTTTAGACGGTATTTTGAGCGTCGGAGGCCGTCTATCGAACTCGACATTGGACTATTCTTCTAAACATCCCATAATATTGCCAAAAAAGGGACACATTTCGCAATTGATTATTGATTCTTACCACCGCGACAATTTCCATGCCGGACCGCAATTATTAATAGGCATTTTAAAATCCAAATATTGGATAATTTCCGCTCGTAGTGTCGTGAGGCAACGCATAGGAAAATGTAATTCTTGCTTTAGGTTAAACCCTAAGGGTACGTTCCCTGTTATGTCTGATCTGCCTAAGTGCCGATTAGAACAATGTAAGGCGTTCTTACACACGGGCGTTGATTACGCAGGACCGCTTTATATTACTCCTTATCGCAAACGTGGCGTTCGTAGTATTAAGGCGTACCTCTGTCTTTTTATTTGTCTCGTGACAAAGGCGGTTCATTTAGAACTTGTTTCTAACTTGACTTCTGCTAGTTTTATGGACGCTTTTAAGCGCTTTTTATCGCGACGAGGTCCTTGTACCTTCCTATATAGCGATAATGGAACTAATTTTGTTTCGTCTAAGGCGTACTTCAATGAACTTCATGAATTTTTGTCATCTGACGATTATTATCGAACTTTTAGTAAAGAGCTCGCGAAAAACCGCATAACGTGGAAAATGAACCCGCCTACGGCTAGCCATTTTGGTGGAATTTGGGAATCGAATATAAAAAGTACGAAATCGTTACTATTTCGCGTAATCGGCAACCAAATTCTCACCTTTGAAGAAATGTCGACTGTACTTGCACAAATAGAAGCAGTACTTAATAGTCGACCACTCTACGTTTTAAGCTCTGATCCGTCTGAGCCTCTAGCGCTCACACCTTCGCATTTCCTAACTACGTCTCCACTGGAATATATTCCCGCAACCGATTTATCCAACGAACGAACCAACTTACTGTCTCGTTTCCTGTTAATGGACTCGCTTGTACAATCCTACTGGAAGCGATTTAAAGCAGAGTACTTACATAGTTTGCAACAACGCGAAAAATGGAATACCTCCTCAAATCCAATTACAGTTGGTACCGTTGTGCTATTGAACGTAGATAACGCACCACCCTTACAGTGGCCTTTAGGAATTATCACTGATGTATTTCCCGGTAAGGATGGCATTATACGCGTTGCGGAGGTAAAGACGAAAGTTGGCACGTACAAACGTCCAGTTGTACGGCTATGCCCGTTACCGACTCAGTAGGAGTCATTTGTTTAAGTTTAACTGTAAGCTAGTGTCTTTGCAGACAATGTTGGTTAGGTTAAAACTATTTAGTACTTAGTTATCGCATAATTGACGTGCCTATTAGCATTAGTTTTTTCATTATTTATTTTTGTATCCGCACAATGATCGTGTTACGCTCCTTGAGCTAATCCATGTAGAGCAATTTGTGCTTTTCTTTGAAGGGTTACTTCAAGGCCGGGGGGATGTTAGATTTATTATTTTTATATTTTTTGAAAAGAAGGTACTTGCACGTATTTAAACCTACCCATCATCCATCCCTGTCACACATGTGCACTTGCGTATGCGGCTATCTCTATTGCTGCTACGTATAGACAATGATTTTTGAGACATTACTCTTCGTTTGACCGCCGCAGCAGCAGCACCCTTGACTGTTGCATCTCATTGAACGTGATCGCGAGTGTGTGCTTTTTTATGTGTTAGACCAGCAGTGCCGTATCAAAAACTCTAGCCAAGGAACTGTGAAAGCTGACAGTGTCTGTACGAGAAATACCCGGGATTGTGAGGTGAGTGCGCATGTCCCGCTTACCTGTTTCCTATTTCGTCGACCTCAGTCGTTCCTTACATACCAAGTACATGCAAGTAAATTGTTTATTTCTTTAGTTATTCAAAAATTTATAATAGAACCAGCCGCATATACAGTCCACTTAACCACTCCTTGTGCCTAGGAGTTATCAAAATTATTTTCTTCAATATTTCGCACCCCAAGTGTAGAAGCTCAAAAAGGCATCTTCTCCACCTAGCATCTCTACTTTCTTGCAAAACCGTCTCCTAATTGGGGAATTACAACAGCTGAAACATGATTGGCTAATGCTCTAAAACCAAGCCAAATATATAAGGGTCTGATTGGTAGTTTGCAGGACATCAATTATCAGGTCCGAAATTTATTAGAAGTAAATCAAATGCACATTATTTGAATTTAAATTTTCCACAATGGAATTCAAATAGAGAATTTTATTATAATTTGAGATGAAAATTATTAATCAAATCGACTCTGTCATTTTTTAGGCTCACAGAAATAATTGACTCAAACAGTCTAGTTTGACTTTAATGAGTGAAATGTTACTTGACGTCTGATCGGTATTTGCTATTAAATATTGATTTACCATAAATGTGTGTATTATAGTAGATAACACAATTTACAATCACAAGTGCTACTTCAGCATGTGACCTCCTCAATGCTTCAGCAAACATGCCTCAAAAAACAGGTAAACCTCACTCTAAGTTGAATGATTTCGTATGATTATTTCATAAAATAAAAGTGTATCTTTTAATGAACTACACTTGATATTACAAAACGATGATCTTTAATGATGTGTTAAACCTAATTTATGTTTCAGGTAAAACTCAAGAATTTATGAACCAAAAGCATTTTTAATCCTATGTTGGGTTTCATGCTATTACTGAAAACGCTGAAAATATATCATGAAACGCCAATTTTTTACTCTTAGTCATGTCCACCTAAATCCCAGGTAAGAGTATAATAGAAATTTCATATCTTAACTTAAACCTCATACTGTTATTTTCATAATATTTTTGTGTTCATATTAGCCATCCTTATAACTTTAACTACAGCTAATTCATATAACCCAATGAGATAAGGTATACTAAATTATAGTATTTGTAGTGCACAAAGAACAGATTTATAATAACAGTACTAATCCATGTTTTATTATACAAGTTATTAAGACCGCTAAATTGGTCTAATATGGAGAATTCACCTCGATGACTTGGTTAAAATCCATAGGATCTAGAAGACTAATTCTTGTATAAATATAGTGTATTAGGGTGTAGGGATAAGGCTTATAAAGATTTTGACTATAAACACACAATACTGTATAATATTAGATGACATAACAATTTCAGTCTCCGGAGCAAAATATCCCATACAATAAATTACTTATATTGAATCATTTAACTAATAGATCCGAAATGAACTAACTAATTCTATTTTAGAACCGTTATTAGGAACAGATGTAAGCATAAGCGCTTAGATCTAGCCTGTATTTAAAATGAGAATGAAACATTCAAAATGATGTTGGATTAACTCGGTAAAAATTCCTATTACAGAGAAACTTTTAAACTACGCCATGGATGTTGAACTATTTGGTATCAAAATTGCCTGTGCCGCTGAAATGAACAGAAAATAAAAGAAATGCTTTATTGGACACGGATTCAATGGACTTTTCAGCTGATGGAGGACATCATAAGAAGAATCCTATAAATGGAACATTTTTATAACTATTTTACATTAGTTAGACCTGCTTTTGCTAGAAGTTTACAGTAATAGTATCGCCTGTTGTAGAATTAATTGCTTATGCTTATAAAACAACAAAAGGAGAATAAATAAACCTCATATATTATACCCTGTTTTATTGATTTTTCTATTACAACGCCATCTATTATCGAGTAGCTAATTTCCTAATTTTAAACCAATAACCTGAAGCTTTTAGTTCGTCAACTCACTCTAGGTGTCGCTTAAGTATCCAATTACCTCCTACATGGTGACATCTATTGTTGAGTAGGGAAACTCTTTACCCAATCAACACAGCTGTATGATAAACTGAAAACTCTTTCTAATTAAGGGACTAACTTCACTACTCGTCCAGAGATGTCACTAGTTTCTATGCATAAAATGATTGATTAGTTTAATCTTGGGATTATTTATTAAATTGACGAAAGATGTGATTTGGAATAGAATGTATGCTTTTATTAAAGTCAAATAATATTATTTAGAATCGAAAATTTTATTCTCATATCTATTCTTATAAAATATAGCCAATTAAGGCAATATTATAGTAGGTCTGGTACACGCGTAGCGGTCAAAGGTTACGAGATCAAAGCGGTGAGAACTAAGACAGTTTCCATGGCATGACTGTGGTTTTCTAGGATTTGTGGTTGACATTTAGCCTACAGACTGATACGAGACGCGACTCTTTTCATTATACTTAAAACAGTAGGGACTAAAGAATTTATCTAAGCGTTCGCAATCTTCTTTTATCTGAGGTATCAGCTATGGTCACGATGTCACAAGCCTATAAGTGTTATGGAATGGACAACGCATGCAAAATGTATCCCTCTCATGTCCCTTACGTACGAGTGAGTGGGATAGCATTTCGCTCGCGTCGTACATCAGCTTTATCACTGGTAGGAACCTTGACATGGGCACTGGTTTGCTATCTATAACTAAACTAGCTTATGCCCCGCAGCTTTATAATATTTCAAAATGGAAATATTTCAAAATGGGCTAGTTTCCTATCCGGTGGGAATATATATTTGCCTAATTTCAAGTCTCTAGGTCCAGTGGTTTAGGCTGTGCGTTGTCTGTCAGTCAGTCAGTCACGGTACTGTTTTATAGGTATAGATAGAAGAAGATAGAGAAGATACATGGAACCGCTAAGAATGACCGTGCTTCATAGAACGAAAGAGCCGTTGAGTTGTCATTTCTTCCGGCGCTCGAGCCTATTAATATTTTCCGTGTCGGCTCTCCAATGAGTAATTCTTTATTTCATTATTTCTTCACCTCACGTCAACGCACCGTTGGCTCGAACATTACACACCGCTCTACTTTGGAACAGATTGGATAAGTTGCAACTCTAGGACACAAACAATACCGATATTACGGTACTGGGCTTTGTAAGCCGTTTCAAAAGTTATTATAGGGAATTGTTAGCGTTCGCGGTTGCGGGGGTTACATTGACACCTTTGAAGTAATTGGTAAGTTGTACAGTAGAGTTTGTGAACATTTAGAACAGGATTCGGGTTTTAGCAAACTTCGGCTGTCAATGACGCTTCTTATCGAAGAAAGAGATCTATGTCAATACCAATTCACCCGAACAAGAATCCAATTCTATAGTGCTCACGAACTGTATTTAATAGTACTTAGCTAATGGGAAAGGAAGGAAAGTAGGGCTAATATTTAGAAGCATAAATAATGAAAAAGAAGCAAGTCTTAATAGCAGAGCTGCCAAAAATACGGAACAATATATACTGGATACATATCTGTCAATTTCCACCAATCATACGCCAGTAAGACCTTATTCGACACTAACGGTCCTAGCGGATTTTTGACTCGCGATATACCTCATTACATACGTACTGTGATCAAATCTGTAATATTTTTACCCTGTTATTCATAAACCTGTTTTAACTAAAATGCCGTTTAAGTTCGTTTGTCCTTATTTATCACATTGACATTTCCGTTAGTAAGAAGAAGACAAAATCTATTTTAGCTAATGGAGGCTTGAGTGACGTTTATGAATAAGAGGCCCATAGTATTTAGTAAAAAGCCGTGGTAGCGCAGTGGTTGACCCATGGTCTGTCAAGTTTAGATGGTCGTGGGTTCGAGCAAAGTTCCCAATCCGCACGAGGCCAGCGTGGGAACTATCCCAACTAGCCCAAGCCCTCTCAGTCCAAGGCAAGGCCTGCACCCATCAGTGGGACGTTAATAAGCTGATGATGTGATTTACGTATTTAACTACCAGTTTATTTGCAAAGACTATTTTAGTTTTGCGATATTACTTTCCCGTGCGGTTATGGGTAAACACAAACGGTGCGATATTTTTAACCCCCGACGAAAAAGAGGGGTGTTATATGTTTGACCTGTGTATCTGTGTATCTTTGTGTCTGTGTATCTGTGTGTCTGTCTGTGGCATCGTAGCTCGCAAGCGGATGGACCGATTTCAATGTGGTTTTTAATCGAAAGCTAGTTTAATCGAGATGGTTCTTAGCTAAGTTGCATTAAAATCGGTTCACCCGTTTTTGATATATTGAACTTTTTTGACAGAGCGAACGATGTGACCGAAGCGTCTCAGTTTTAGCTTGGACAAAATTTCTTCCGTATGTCCGGCAGTCCGGCTTTTCACCTCCACAGGTTTTCCTGAAATTTTGAGAGCAGGTTCCTTAAATTAATGATTTTTTGTCGATTAGTTTTTGAATATTTTTTTAAAGAAAAAATAAAACGGAAAATTCGCGAAATCGTGTGATCAGGTCCGAATTATATACAGGACTTTTGGTCGATTCATTTTCTTGAAATAAAAGGAAAATGCTCAAAAATTACCTGATCTACGTGAAATTTTGTGATCAGGTTCGAATAATACAGGATTTTTGAAAGAAAGAAAGAGTCACTAGGTTACTTTGTTTTAGCACGCTGACTACATATTTAATTGTATTATCAGTCAACAGTCGAAGTAGCATGTGTTTAAATAAAGGAGAATAAAGAAAAAAACAGTTAACCTTAGTGTAGCCTTAATAGCCTTTTAATCACTTTTCTTCCTACCTTCTACCTACCTGCCTACCTAACCTACTGAATTAGAATGCCCGACGATATTTGTTATTACTTGTAACTAAATCTAAGCGACCTTCGCGGATACTTTTCACAACTACTAATGGTTGGTCATTACAACTGTGCGACAGAGACGGAAGCAGGAACTATCGTGTCCTACAAATTGCTAACATTTTATTAATTACTATCATAATTATAATAGAAAACAACTGAGCTAAATTTAGCTGTGGCTATAAATTGAAAATTGACTATTTCCTTTATTATGAGACGACATTACGACTTTAAGCCATATAAAGTTGATTATAAAGACTACAGACTACAGCCGTACGCTTATGATCTTAATCTTGTTTAATGGCTTGCGTAGGCCTATCTAAAAATGCATTGGCACTAACATGCCAAATAAAAAATAGAAGAACAATAAAGTGCAAGGTGACTCAATTCTGACATAACTGAGTAATTAAATAGCTTAATAATAACTTTAATAGTTATTTTTACGGAAGTATGATCTCGACATGCTATTGATACTGCGTCCATATTGAAACAATTGGCGAAAAAATCGATTGTCCTGTTGTTAGAAATCCAGTAGAAAAATAATTTTAAATTAAATTACTTATTGACATACCATATGCCAAAGAGAACACTGTGAACTTATTTGTGGAAAGTTGAGAAAACCCCAACAATGTCATTTCTATATTTCAAAAACGGGTGTACCGATTTTAATGAAACTGAGCTAAGAACCATCTCGATTAAACTAGCTTTTGATTAAAAAAAAAACTGCATTTAAATCAGAAAACCCGTTTGGGAGCTATGATGCCAGAGACAGATACACAGATACGCAAATACATAGACAGACTGACCTCTCTTTTTCGTCGGGGGTTAAAAAGATTACACAGACACTTCTACTGTACAATAATCATCTAGTCAATTCTAGTCTATGGTTAAGTTTCGGAAAGGGTTTTTGTGTTGTTAGGTACTTATCGGCACTACAAGTGGGCTCTTTTTGTGACGTTATCATTTTCAAACTCAATGGCGATACAATTGGAGACAAATAAACATAATAAACTACGGTAAAAAAATATTTGCAATTCCAATACTGAAACGACGACTACCTATTATGTTAACACTTCTTAATAGAATTTGACAGTGCTGGTATAAAATTCCTTACTCATATTAAGCCTCATTTGTTCTCATTTCATTCAAGCTTTAGAAAGTGTTCAAACCGACAGTTCGTTGGTATTGCTTCTAGCAAAAGTAAGAATTTTATCAACTTATTGTTTCATGTGAGTTAAGCCAATCAGGGCACCGATTTTACAATACACACCTGTTAAAATACTTACTTACCACTCGAAATTGGTGCAAAAATGTGTATCGCTACAAAATTATACCAGTTATGGATGATCACTAAGGTCCATATTAATTTTCAACTGTTCGCAGGAATTTAAAATTAGTCATTTTTTTTTATTTTGATATTACAGGGTAGGTATGATTAAAAATGTCCAGTCTTGAGGAAATAGCACAATAACAGTAATTTGCGTACGTGTATCTCTTCAATTAACAATCAATCATTGAAGCTTTGAAAATTTTACCTACACTAGGTACATAATGTCACTAAATTAATTTTCGTAATTGACTCGTCTTTGTGCGAAAACTTTGGCATACCTAATGTCACGGCTCGTCAAGCTGTCTCACGTAACCAAGTTTCCCGACACACTATAAACTCAATTATAATTCTGTCTATATACATAATACCAAGTACATTATGTATATTGACAGGCCTATCTTTTGTCCGCAAGTGTACACAGATGTACCGTAACGAGACCACATAATTTACAATAGATGTCTGTCTGTACGACAAATTCTCTTTTGCAATGCGTTGCGTTGCTGTAAGATATGTGTCATTCGCGTATGTCAAATCTCTAAGGTATGTATGTCGTTGGTATTTACTTTGTCAAAGGTCAAACTTCTTAGATTCGTTATGGTCTAATTTTTGTAATAGAAAGTATGTAGGTAGGTACATTTTATCATTTCAGTTTTACCGATGGACGTTGCTAAGTAATCCTCGTATTTTAACTGCCATCCAGCTTCTAGTGTTACTTGTTTTTTTCGTGTCAATTAAAGATTAGCAGGTAACTACTTTGACGGCGTAAGTCCAGCCAGAGCGCCTAGTGTAAACGCCGACCAGGCCAAGAAATACGTCTCGATCGCGTTCGCGTTTAACAATTCTCATACTATTTTGACACTTTAACGCAAACGCGATCGAGACATATTTTGTGCTTTTTGATTACAAGGGCACAGAGCCTCTAGTGTAATCGTCGGCCAAAAAATACGTCTCGAACGCGTTTGCGTTAAAGTGTCAAATAGTATGAGAATTGTTTGTTAGCGATACGTGCCACTAGTGGCGCTGCCAATTTGCCATTTGCAATTCAGACGTAAACGTGAACGCGATCGAGACGTCTTTTAAGGAAAAAAAATAGGTAACACACTAACTGGTAAGTACGTCATTATGAATTTAAGAACTACTCAAGAACATGAACTAAGTAGGTACTGCAATGAATTGCTTTGGTTAATTCACATTTCGCCGTACTTGTGCGATACAATTCTTTTAGGAACTCATTACGATTTCCTTACAAGGTGTAATAAGCACAACCAAGACACCCAAGCTTATGAAAGCACGCTGAGAAAATCGGTTAATTTATGAAACGAGCGTCGAGCAAAAGCATCTTGTGGTTAAAATAAATGGCATACATAAAATGAAATCTGCAAAATGAACCTATAATGATGATGAACAAACACTTGAAAAGACGAAATATATTTAGTTATTTTTTTGCTTAAAAAAAAGGCACTGCACACAGTTGCATAAAGGTATCAGCACTACAGTCCGCGAAATTATTCTAAAAGGATGATAAGTGTTTGATAAAATAAAACAAACTCAGCCCCCTGATACCTCGGACCTCGCGCGCGGACTGTAGATAAATCCCGATTTGCCTTTCTTTTTTTTTAATACGACGAGGAAGGCAAACGAGCAAATGGGTCACCTTTGCGTCTTACTTCCCCTAGAAGTGACTGACTTCACTAAAGGCGAATTTAAGTTTGACACAATAAATCTCTGAGACAGTAGAGAAGACCTGACAATATTGTCTTATTTATCTTCTTGCCACGTCAAGTTTGTTATTATATTATTTTTTATGCAGGCTGTACTTTTTGTTGATTGTACTTGTATTGTCAGCACACTTACACACTTACATATATACTAAATTTCAAGTCGATGCCATTAACCGTAGAAGAGTTTCCTCCTGCGGAAACGGTCCTGGCCGGGCCACAAGTATTTCACGACGAGTTTACTATACCTACATATATTGTCGTCAGATATAAGTACACCATATGTCAGCTCAACCGAATACCAATAAGCAGACGAAAAATGGTTTGCAAATTTTCAAGTTCATCATCATCAGCCTATTTATACACAGGCATCCTCTCAGAATGAAGGGACTTGGGCTACAGTTCAAATGCAGGCCCAGTGAGGGTCGGGAACTTCACACACATATTGAATTGCTTCGCAGGAGTGTGCAGGTTTCCTCACGATGTTTTAAGCTCATGATTAATTACAAATGTAATTTTGGCTTATAAATTTTGAAAAACTCAGAGGTGCGAGCCTGAGAGGCCGCAGGTCGAACCACTAGGCTATCACGACAATTTTTAAGTTACATTATTACATGCGAACAGAGCAAGTTAAATAAAAGCTTGCCAAAATAACAATTCCGATAGCGCCAAGATAATGCACAGTGAATCAACCTTTATTCTTGCTATTACGCCGGGCACCCTATTTGGCGCCTATTACGCCTAACAAACGGGCCCAGGGAGCCCACGACGGCGCTAACCACAACGCCAAGTATGGGCGCCTTGAATTAGACAGCTGGTAACTGTCATCGCAATTCACGTTTTCGTTCCAATTTGGTGGCGAAAAATGTCACTGACCGATCTTGGAAAGGCAAGGTAATTATGATGTTTTTTTCGAGATAAGAATGTCGCTGTAATTATGCAGATAGGTAGTTGAGTTTAAAACTGTTATAGGTAGTTGAATTTGGCGACCGGGTTGAACTGAATATTCGGCTTGACTTTTTGCTATCTACCTATAACAGTTCGTTTTAGTAAAAGAACACCCGGAATATTTCAATATGAATAAAAATGATCACTGCTTTCCCACTCGGCATAAAGATAGGCTACAGTTACCACTTATACGATTAGAAGCTTATGGAAAAAAATGCTTTATGTATGGCCATCAAATTATACAATAAATTGCCGAAACACATAGAAAAATGTCATATGAGCCAATTCAAAAGGGTCCTTACTGATTGGTTACTAAGTAAATGTTTTTATTCCGTCAAGGAATACTTGACGGAACAAAAACATTTATATGTGTAAATTTTAAGTCAATAGATTTAGGTTTATTCTCATTATAATGTTCCAGGGCTGTGATAGTATAATTTAATGACTATTTAAATAGTTAATTTCTGTTATGCTCGCAATAAACTTAGATACTATACTTAGGTAATTGATCTCATGTAGTTACTAAGCTGAGTTTACCTGTATCTTAATATTAGTATTTGTTAAAAAATTTGCATGCCGATGAGGCAGAACGCAGTGTTGGTTATGTACCTATGTAACTTATGACCTGTATTCTCGCAATAAAAATATTTCATTTCATTTCGGGTACGAATGACTGGCTTCTGGGATAGAACATAATGACACGTACATAGTTACTGTGTGTCAGAACGATGGAAACAACGAATCGTCAGTGTAATGTATGGAGCGATATTGACGTTCACTACTTACTGATTCGTCATCCGTTTACGCAGCATAATGTGTATCAAAAACGTGGCATCACGACACGTCACTATACGACGCCAAAGAATATATAGCGACGCGGTGATGCGATCGGTCCTTAAATCCCTATTAATCAATAAACCGGTTTCAATCCGGCTAAGTAAGTTTTGTTCCAACCTCATTTATTTATTTATATACCTATTAATAACATACCTATATCAATCAACAAGTTCTACCGTTTTAATAATAATGAAGCCAAGTTTTTTTAATACATTTTCTATTTACTAATCGCCTGACGCAAATTTCAATCTAGCGGTTATTTACAGCCTTAATTGCATTTGCAATAAATGGAAATTGACCAACACCCCAGAACACGCGTCAGATGATTTACAACTGATTTGGTATTAAAAGTTAGGAGCGGTGAAGTCATCTTGATCCTTGCAAGTTTTAAGTACTTGGTAAATACCTATTAATCGTATTTGCTAATTGAGACAAGTTTAGTTAGGATAAATTGGCTTTCAAGCAAATCCTTCAGTTCGTTTTCAAGTTCAGCATCTAACCAGCAGAAACTAGAGAAACAAGTTAAAACAAGCCCGATTTTTAAACGTAGGCTATATTTCTACTAAAACCAGTAAATTTCTACAAAAATTATCGCTCTAGCATTTTTTCATGATCTCAATTGGAAAATCTTTTTGTATTTTTTATTATTTTTCCAATTTTTTTTATTTTTACGGTCTTCCCGTGAGTATCAATTATATTTTTAATAAACTCACCGAAACATGAATACACAGAAAAAAACCAGAAAAATACCAACCCCGGGAATCTAACCCGGAACCTCGACACTCCGGGTCGCGTGCCCACCCTTACACCAGAATTTGTATTTATTTATTTATTTATTTATTGGTATGTATTGGTATTTAGTTTATTAAAAATATAACTAGCATTTTTTATTCCGGACCGGGAGACGAGCTGTAGGTAGACCTCCAAAAAGATGGAGCGACGACCTGGATGCGGAAAGCACAAGACCGGTCTGAGTGGAGAGCCTTGGGGAGGCCTATGTCCAGCAGTGGACTTCTTTCGGCTGACATGATGATGGTGATGATGTTTTTTTACTCGACTGCCGAAGGAGGGTTATGATTTTCGAGCTTATACCTATGTATGTAGGTATGGCGCATGTATGACTGTATGTATGTCTAATTCCTTGGCACGCTCTGCGTGTTATTAAACCGTTTGACGGATTTGAACATAACATGAGGTGTCATCGGCTGCGTCTCAGTTGTGTGAGTGACATAGGGTATATTGTTTGATAGCAGTAATGGATACCAAATGTTTCTATTACTGCCTTCATAGTGACGTACGCTTCCTGTAGGATCGATAAGCCCCCCTCCCTCATATGTAGCGTTTTTCAAACGTCAGCGTCTCACGCAGTATGCCACGTTCGACGCTGCGCGGGCGTCAATGAGACGTAATAAGTCGCTAACGTTTGAAAATCGCTTTATGTGAGGGGGCTCTTATGCGCAATACCTACATAGAGTCTAGTGTTGTAAGCCTCTATGTATCTACGACTGTTTGCGATCGACACGTTATAAAAAAGTTAATTAGGATATGTACACGGATAAGAAAAACCCAAACGGAAATCGCTCCCGTCAAAAGAAAACCCTGCAAGCTCAATTTTAAGGCTCACAAATAAAGTTGAAATTCAATCAGCAGTCACTTTGCTAGGATAGTAAATGCGACTGTTGTAACTCTTATGTTAAAGGTTTAAAGTTAATTTTTGGTTAACGAAGCCGTGTTAAAGGTTAGTAGAGTGTGTTGAGTGATAGTTGATAAGTTCAATGGAACTGCAAGGCTGGTCGCAAGGTCGTTCGGTGGCCGCAGGGTATCATGAAAACTGGACCAGTGCTGGTGTCAAGAAATTATAAACGTTTTGAATAATAAGACGGTAATTATGAGTGGCCAAAACATAAGTGCTGACAGGGGGAGTTGGAAGTTCGAGGAGGCCCTTTGCCCAACAGCGGAACACTAATGCAGAGTAAAAAAAACATTAATAGATCCTTTACGCTATTGATTCAGAGTATAATCAATAATAATGGAAAATACGAGAGTGAACAGGGTCAAGTATGTCGATATTTAAGTCACAGAGAGCACACTGACATCGTCGTTTTAAACTAACTAAAAACGCGATGTTTACTCTGAAAAGACAAAGTTTACTTAGTTTCAGTAATCAGAAAGCAGCGATTCAGTTGTTTTAGTAACAGATAAAAATAGTATATTAATTGAAAGTATGCAAAGAAAATGACAGTATAAGTTGTAACAACTTAGAAAAGTTGAAAAACCCCCGACATTGTCATTTCAAAATTCAATATTTCGAAAACGGGTGAACCGATTTTAATGAAACTTAGCTAAGAACCATCTCGATTAAACTAGCTTTCGATTAAAAAGAAACCGCATCGAAATCGGTCCATCCGTTTGGGAGCTATGATGCCATAGACAGATACACAGATACACAGACACACAGTAACACATGTCAAACTTATAACACCTCTCTTTTTCGTCGGGGGTTAAAAACTAAGTACGATACATTTTATTTTCATTAACTATAGTAGACTATAGTAGACTATAGTTAATGAAAATAAAATGTAGAATAAAATTTAGAAATCATCCGAACGCATTTCTTTCTGACTGGCAGGAGGATGCCGCAACTGGAAAAAGTGGAGGAAGGGAGAGGAAACCATTGCCCGGGACTGGGAAATCATAAAAGCTGTTGAAAAAAAGTAAAATGAAGAACAATGACAACGTTTTTTTTTTCTAAAGTTTACCCTCGAATACACATCATCAACCTTCATCAATTTCTTTATCGCGAAGCTTTTAGCGTACTTTCAACCGCTCCTGTCTCTAGCCCATGTTTTTGGTCGAGCATCCTGTATTATTAAATGCCCTCTCCCACTAATATAAACGTTATCATCATCATCATCATCACCAGCCTTTTTCACTTCTGAATTCTCATTATTAGAGCTTGGGCTATAGTTCCCACCCGGGCCCTGTTCGGATTGGGAACTTAACACACACCATTTAATTGCTTCCCAGGAGTGTGCAGGTTTCTCCGATGTTTTTCTTCACCAAAAAGCTCATGATAAATTACAAACGCAAATTCGCACAGTAATTTCGAAAACTCGAACCCACAAGCTTCTGCTTGAGAGGCCATAGGTCAACCACTAGGCTCTCACGGCTATTGTCGATCACATCACCAACCTTCATAAATTTCTTCGCAAACCTTTTACAGTACCTATTTTCAATCGCGCTTTTGTCTCGAGGCCATGTTTCCAGTCCAGCTTCCTGGTTTATAAGTGTCCTCTGTATTCTCCCACTGCTGATTTAAATGTAATTTGTCAGTTAGTTTCAACAGGAAGAATGTACGGATCTGATTAACATAATTAATTAGTATTCAGATTTGAAGGAAATTGAAAGACGGATTTGAATCGGAAGGCGTTGTCTCCAAAGACACATTCAGAAATACCTAGTCCTATTTAATAGCAGTAAATGCGCGTTAGCACCGAAGTATAGTAACTAACAGACGCCCGAGTACGAATATTCAAAACCTGCGTAACGTAGTCGAGTAGTAAAAAAAACGTTATCGAGAAATTTGTATGACGTTTGGAACAGCGCCCGCCCGTGAGCGTATTTGGAACTAAAATTTAGTATGAAGTTTCTCGATTTCGATACGATAACGTAACGTTACGCAGGATTAGAAAACTTCGTGCTCGGCCTACCGTAAGGTTGCATTTTGAGCTTAATTTATGCTTTGGTTATGTGCATGGTCTCACCTAATGAAATGACTGAAAGATCAAATATCTATCATACGTCTTAAAGCTCTGGTCACGAGTAGATACTATGTACTTGTGACCACGGTGGTTGAAATGGCGCCGACCCATGAAAACCAGCAACCCCAAGGAGTCACTAGTCCGCTGCCGGCCTCTAAGGGAACATTACACTATTTTCTTAAAGGCCCCGATGTCATAGTTAGTTGGGAACACCGCTCACGGGAGTTGGTTCCACAATTTCACTGTACGTGGCAGAATATGCCGACGGAAACGTACAGTCGTACACCGCCCCTCATCAAGATGGTAACATTAATATCGTTAATAAGTCCATGAGTGAAAATCGCGTAAGTTTAAAACAGTATAAATACGACTATTACTATCAAACTTAGAATATATCCATGTGTTAATATTCTTAAGGTTTCTTGGTAGAGTCTTTGAATGCCACCCTAGGATAAAACTTATTCTTCTGCTATGTGAACAATAAAAAATCAACCTGTCAAATCCAAGTACATTATTTTGAAATAGGTCGTAGTGCAAGTGACGAGCGCGATACTGTGAGCGATCTAATGTCACGAACTTGACGCGTTTTTACAAGCGACTTGCTTCCGCATTTCAGGGCTTTGCGCGTGGTCCAAGTGCTACGCGGAAGCGGTCATGATTGTTTTTGAATAATGGTGCAACGCTGGCCATATCCAGACCATATTTAATGACTTTAATTTGTAAAAAAAAATGTTAGAAATACCTTAATGAATTAGGTGATTTGAAATTTTTTGTAGTTGAGCGAGAATTTTAGCCATCTGATACAGCGTGTGACGATAAAATGAACCAGTAAAACGTGAATATCTTAGGTACTTTCATTTCTAGACAAGATTGAAAATATAAATCCAGGATACAAGATCCTGAATTCACTGGAAAAGCCAAAGGGGATAAAGAAAGAGGTTGGTCATTCGTATAAATCGTTCGCCTCGCTAAGGACAGACAAGAATTCCAGAAGACGGTAGCCGACCTTCACTAGTTGGAGAGGCACTTGAAGAAGAAGAAGATAAATCGTCATTCTTCAAATTCAGAGTGAAATGATCTTAGATTTTTGAGAAGATTAGGGATGCTTTCTATTCTACCCGGGAATCTTTTCTAGGAAGAAGATTCAAGTCCATATCGAAAAAACAAAGCGACTAGTGTTGCGTACTAAACAAAATACACAATGCCTTTAATATGCATCACAGCGTCTCAATAATCGTTATACAATCATTAGGGCAGATAGAAATGCAACAAATCTATGTTAATTTATTCAAATCTGATTCAGAACAGGTGGCCGGTACAGCCAGCCGCAGAAACCTAGTTCCTTATCCTTGGTCGATGTACGTAAATAGCCACACGAAAATAATGTTTAGAGTCTCTAGTGTATTTTTTGACACTGAAAATCGTCTCGGTCACGTTCCAGTTAACATCTCAATTAGGTTAGGTATTATGGGCCTGTTTTTCTGTAATCTCCTTGTACTGTTTTGTGGTTTTCAATAAAGAATATTTGTATTGGTACTTGTTGTATGGGCAAATTGCTGCATAGTCTCCGTAAGGTCAAGTGCATAAATATCGAATTAATCCGTCCACCACAACAACAATACCACAACCTTAATTTGCCGACATCAGAGCCATGGGACATAATTTTGAGTAAAATTCAAAATTCAAAATTTTATTCAGCAAATAGGCAGTTGAATGCTCTTTTACACGTCATTTTTTTTTAGTCTACCAGCGCTTTCGGAAAGACCATGATTGCCAAGAAGAATGCGCCGCAAGAAACTTGGCACAAAGTATTTTTTTTTTAAAAACGAGTTACATTAGCTCTTACAATACGTAACCACAGACAAATTACACAAAGAAACCTCACTCTGTCATTAAAAGATTAAGAGAGAAAAAAAATACCGCATTTTAGAAACAAGTGTAAAACTACTGTACTGGCACGTTTAAATTGAGCAGGAGATGTATAGGGTCTCCAGGTCAAATATCTGTGAAAATTTAAATTACAAAGGGATGTATAGAGTCCCAGAATTAATACTATAATATAATACTTAATCTAAATGGCTTAGAGATGTATAGTCTCTAGGGTCAATTTAAACTAAATTTAAAATCAGCAGTACAAAATTACCGATACCTATGCCCTAAGTATAACTTAGGTTCAAAGACTTTATTACTCATAAAGAACAATGTTCACCTTCTATGAGCCTTAATTAACACAATTTCTTAAGTAATGATTTCTAGCTTATCGTAACATTCAATATATCCATTAACAAAATCTTTAAGTTTGCATTTAAACATACCCAATGAGTTACACTTCTTGACATCAACAGGCAGGCCGTAATATAGCTTGCTCCTGGGCCGACTGTATTTACAATTTAACACCGCATGTAACAATTATTCGTAGTTCCCAGGCGTCGCGACCTAAGGTCAGCTGAAGGCTTTCTGGTCTTGGCAGCGGTGTAAATGGGGCTTTCTGGTCAAGAATGACTTAGATATACAAGATAGGGTAACGTTATTTGGCTAAGGCGGTGAATTCAATTAAGTCAGTTGGTCAAAAGGCTTTCGGGTAGCTTAAAGAAATACCAGCGAGTTTCTGTCCCATGAAAGCGATACCTAGGCCGAGTTTAGACCTACAAGAAAAACCGGCCAAGTGCGAGTCGGACTCGCGCACGAGGGTTCCGTAGAAAGATTTTAACGCTTTTCCCTAGTGTTTTAAGAAGTCCAGTGTTAGCAAAGCCCTGCTCCTAAGCAAAATGTACGCAGTGTGGGGTTAACTAATACTGGTCTGCGAAATCTACAGACAGACATAAAAATTTAAGATTTTGAGACTTTTCTGAGTGGTTGTGCTATAAAAGCTACTTTCTTACCAAATTTCAAGTTTGTAGGATAACTGGAAGTACCCTTTAGGTTGTCGGATTTCGGCAATTTGTATGGAAATAGCCTTTTTAATGACTGTATCTTTTGATTGCCTTGACTTAGAAGGTTGATTTTTTCACAGCTTCAAGGGACCGCAGGCTTGAGTATTTGATATTAAGTTAGGCATGCTACCTCCATGCGTTCCAGAGAGAAAGGGTCTTGACAGACAGACAGACAGACACACAGACAGACGGACAACAAAGTAATCCTATAAGGGTTCCGTTTTTCCTCTTGAGGCACGGAACCCTAAAAATCGTGCAAGTTGCAATACATTGTGACGTTCGATCGCCCACTCCAAACTCGTTCTCTTAACGGCCCCGCGTTGTATTGCAACTTGTATGATTTTTCTTGCAGGTCTAAACTCGGCTTTAGGATATGGTGGGAGTCCATTAAAGCCGGTTATTGTTTACGTACTTAGTTGAAAAAATATGTATACATCAACCTTGTTATCTCAGTAATAAGGTCAGTGTATTGTATATATTTTTGTAAACATCAACATCTCAAACATAATGTCTCGGCTGTGGGTATTGTTTATATCATCATGTCTGTTATCTAACATAGATGGTTTTACCAGTAAGGTAAAAAAAACAATTAGTTAAAACTACCTAAACGAACGATGTCAATATTATAGAACCTAACCAAATTAGAAAAGTTTAGAAACCCCTGACATTGTCATTTCATAGTTCAATAGGTATCTCAAAACCGGCGGAACCGATTTTAACGAAACTTAGCTAAGAAACATTTGGATTAAACCAGAACTTTCGATTAAAAGAAAACCGCATCGAAATCGGTCTAGTAGTTTACAGGAAAATGGTTACAATGGTTATAATACACACAAACAACCTTTAACAAGTGGATAAAAATAGACTGTTTAATTTTGAGATTTAAAAGTCTTAGTGAAGTCGAGTTTACGTGAGTGATTCATTTATTTATATTATGACTTTATAGTCCTGTTGCAGTTCGTGATTATTGAAACTCAGTAAAACTTGAACGACGACCGCATAGCCTAGTGGTTAGAGACCCTGACTATCAAGCTTGAGGTCCCGGGTTCGATCCCCGGTCGGGGCAGATGTTTGTACGATGAATACGAATGTTTGTTCTCGGGTCTTGGATGTTTGATAGGTATATAAGTAAGTATTTATCTATATAAGTTTATCCGTTGTCTAGTACCCATAGTACAGGCTTTGCCTAGTTTGGGACTAGTTCAATTGGTGTCAATTGCCCCATTATATTAATTTATTTATTGCTAAGAACTACAGTCCAGTGGCAAAGAAACCGCCTAGGAATAACAAATAAACTTTGTTGAAGGCTAATTATGATTTCTCTTAAATATTAAGCAAAAGTTTCATAGCGCCGTGTTGCTGCGAAACGCCGGCGCACGCGTTTCTCGCAATGCACCCGACAGCTAATTTTCGAAACGTAGACAAAAGATTTCAATTACAATATCACATTATTCGTAACATTGTGTATCTTAAATGATTAACGAACTGTAGTAATAATAGGAACCGTGCGCGAACGCATCAAAACCAAATTTCAAAGGCCTTGTTTTTGCAAATTGTCGTTTGGTAACGCAGGTCTTTTAAAGGTGGTGTGTTAGGTTTTTTAAGATGGGGCCGACTGATAAACGTTGCTTAACTAAGACTGCTAATAGCTTGCTAATGTCTGGGACTTCGCGGCCCTGGGGCAGTTGATTGTATTCTGATAAGAGTACATGTGCATATTTTATTTGTGTGCGTATCTACATATCGTTTTTAACCGGTGTTTTTTGGTTTCCGACTTCAATTTTTCAAACCAATCTAAAGACAAAAATTAACCTAAAAACAACGCTACCAGAGGGTAGCGTCATAGAGTACATTGAATATATAGAAGTAGCTTATGCCCCGCGGCTTTGCCCCCGTGAAATATTTCAATATGGGCTAGTTCCCTATACCGTGGGAATTTCGAAAAATCCCTTCTTACTGCACCTATACTCAAGGTATAATTATGTTTGCCAAAATTCAAGTCTCTAGATCCAGTGGTATAGGCTGTGCGTTGTCTGTCAGTCAGTCAGTAACGGTACTGTTTGATAGGTATAGATATGGGTAACGTTTCCAAAATGCTAGCTAGAAGAGCCAAACACAGGCCAGCATTTTGGTACGTGTTTCGTTGATCAAACTCCCAGAAAGATCTGTAAGATGCAACGGGCTCTCAGGTCCACAGGATTCCAGTATTTTTCAAACAATATGCGCTGTAGTGAAATAAAATGATCACTCACGTATGTCAGTAAAGTATATGCTTCGGACTAATCCGCAGTCCTTCCTCTAGGAGTTAAAAATATGCGCCGTTATGTCAGATTTCCTAATAAAATAAAAATAAATATTCTTTGTGTCCTGAGGATCGAGCATGAAGCACCAAGGACTCGAAATTAGAATAGGTATACCTCATTGAATTAGCTTGACTTGATTCAGGATTTAATTTCAAACTATTTCGCCACGTACACGGCGCCGGCGCACGAATTCATGCAGTTCCTAGTGTCGAGGCCGCGGCGTTTGCGTCGCGTGTCACGTGGGGTTTATCGGGCGCTATAGAATTTAGCCCTATAAGCTATGTGTAACATTAATGATAATGTATATATAACTCTTTATGTATTTATGTATTGAAGTGATAAATAAACAAAACCAAAATTTTAAGTAACTAGGCGGCAATGATTGCTATGAAGAATGCGCCGCGAGAAACTTGTCACAAAGTTTTTTTTTTCAAAATAAGTTATAGTGGCTCTCTGCTAGTTAACATCTAGTAGTTTTATAGTTACGTGTTATGTGTAACACTTATGCGTTATACTTGTGTCGTTTAAAATGAAACTAAACACTTTATAGTTCAACTGTTGCTACAAATCGGTTTTGGAAAGCATTATTTATACGATGACAGAAAATTACCTCGCGAGTTGCGCTACATCGCTGCGTTCGATCGAACCCTTAAAAATCTACAGTCACGCAGGCACGCAATGAAACGTTGGTAGCTTGCACAATGTCTCCGACACAGTATAAAAATATCCAAACTACCACTATCAAGGAACTACTTGAAAATTAATGATTACTTTACAATTACGTCTATCACCAAACAAAACAATCTCATTAACAAGATAACCTACGAATTAAAATTTCATTAACACTTCATTACGTCACAAAAACAGTCTTAAGCGCAATAGTATTTTTACTAGGGGTCAGTGAGCTGTTGCAGAATAAGCTGTATTATTATCGTGATAAGGTTTAAGTGTAGGTCAGTAATGCGGGCAATGGGCCGGCGTGCGAAATGGAAAGTGCTAACCTACTTCGCTTTTGGGCAGTTATGCAAGTGCAGGCAATGCACCGGCGGTGGTTGGGGAAAAATGTAGCGATACGCGACTTTTTTTTATAATTTCTGAAAACATTTCGAGGAAAAATAGTGCAGCACTTAGGTATTGTAAATATTTCAGTATCAGTTTACTCTTTCTCTTCAATCATTGCTTTTTATACAAACTGAATTATCGATGAACTACGAAAAATTAAACTCGCAGCGCCGTGGCCCCTGCCGCGGCACAATGCTGAGAGGGATCCTGTTCAACGTCTTTGTTTACTTTTTAATTGTTTTTTATTATACTTCTTGTGTACGTTGAATAAATATTTTTCTATTTCTATTTCTATTTCAATGGAAACAATTTTAACCATAATTATGATTATCTAGGTTTTAGTCTTAAACCTAGCCTGTTTTTAACCGTTTTGGCTGGGTTTGCTTTTTTTGATGCAACGAAGTCCTAAAAGCAAAACTTAGCTTACAAACATTATTTTAAATAAACTCAAAGAAAATTTGGATGATTAAGTAATTATCAAAGGTACTTTTTGGACAATAAATAAAGATTTAAATAAACTAAAACAGGAGGACAATTAATCGCCACCAATTTATCAATTTACTCAATGTGTTTTTGGCATAGTGTTTCACAATATGAAAAATTATAAGAATGCGTTGAACGCTATTCTCGCTTCAAGGCGTGGCCTTAACCACCTATATCGCTGTGCATAATAAGCAGTGTAATGTATTAATTACTCTACATAGAACTCATTTTAACATGTGAAATATTTTAGTACTTATTATCTGAACTCATTTTTATAAGCTTACAGGTTTTAATGTTGTAATTTTTGACAATTGTTTTATAAATGCAATACAATAAAATTATTATTTCACTTTAACCTTACGTAGTAAAAGCGAAAGCCTATAGACATTTTGTTTTAAAAATAAACACTTGTGCCCAGCAAGAGGACCCAAATATAATTTTATCTTTATTATTTCCCAAGAAAGGATTGTTTTGAGCTTTAAACAAACCAAATTTTAATTTTAATAATTTTCGTATCTAGACTTGTAATTTATATGCCAGTACTTACTTACTTACTTACTTACTTACTAGCTGGGCGCAGTGACCCGAAGTGGATCTTGGCCTCCGACACCAGATTACGCCATGCCATTTTATATGCCATTTTATATGCCAGTACTTACTTATTTACTTACTTACTAGCTGGGCGCAGTGACCCGAAGTGGATCTTGGCCTCCGACACCAGATTACGCCATGCCATTTTATATGCCAGTACTTACTTACTTACTAGCTGGGCGCAGTGACCCGAAGTGGATCTTGGCCTCCGACACCAGATTACGCCATGCCATTTTATATGCCATTTTATATGCCAGTACTTACTTAATTACTTACTTACTAGCTGGGCGCAGTGACCCGAAGTGGATCTTGGCCTCCGACACCAGATTACGCCATGCCTTGCGGTCCTGGGCCAGCTCTTGCCAGCCATCGACCCCGAGGTCCAAAAGATCTTTATTGACTTCGTCCCTCCAGCGGTACCTAGGCCGCCCAACCGGCCTACGACCGCTCGGTCGACCCAAGTACGCCCTCTTGACGGCTCGATCCTCTCCCAGCCTCTCCACGTGCCCAAGCCAACGGAGTCAGGCCAATATTTATATGCCAGTATTTAGTTAAAATACTGTGATTATATCCACTGTAAATTTTTAATGTACCTATGTTAAAGCTCCCCTACAAAAGATTTCAACGCGCGGATGTGAAACTTAATGCTATTACATTTACTTTTCATACTTTAAATAAATAACATAATCGTGTATTGTATTTTGGAAAGCAATATTTATTTTATAAATGTAATGGATACTTAGAATTATTCACTCGTTGAATGGACTAGTGACGACATTCAAATAGATCTAAGTCGATATAAAACTGCAACTCATACACGTACTTTATTGAAAACGTCTGGAAGTTAGCAAACTGCCACACCACCCCTATTATCAAAGATTGACTGATTTTATTATTTTACCCTGACTTATACAATGCAAGGCCAGGAGTCTGACGCATATGAAGTGTAGTTAAGATTAAATACTTACTACAAGAATATTTACTTAAAAGACTAGGAAACGACAAGGCAGACATCACTTGCTTGTTTTATTTTATTAGTGGAGATAAACTTTTATATTTATTAGTGAGTAAAAGTCGGTGAGAATGTCAGCGGATGTTATGACGTCCGCAAGTACCTTGATATTTTTTTATGTAGAGCCTTATCTTGGAAGTAATCAGGGCTTTATTCGAAGTTGTCTAAGTGATGTGGAAGTTGAGTGGAATAAGATTATTTGTGTCTCAGTCTATACCTCATCTAGTTTATCTTACTATTCTTAGTACTAACGTTGTCTTTGTATAATACCAAAAGTTCACAGAGGCAAACTGCATCAAAAGTACAGGGGCCCGAGCACGAATATTCGGATCCTACGTAACGTAATCGAGTTGTAACATTATCGTGTCGCCATCGTGAAAATTCATATAAAATTTTACTACCAATCTTATGCTCACGGAGGGCGCTGTTACAAACATCATACAGATTTTATCGATAACGTTACTACTCGATTACGTTAAGTAGGATTCGAATTATTCATGCTCGGACCTCAGCCTACACTACTCCAAACACACACTTTTCTTTATATGCCCGCTACTTTTTACCTAGGCAAGTTACAAACAAACAGATAATCGAATTTAAAAGGTCGCAAGCTGGTAAAAAACGGTATTACTTCAATCTATTTTTTTTGTGTATGCCGTAGTGTAGGAGTAGTTTATGCTTGCCTAAAACAGGAGACGGATGCTTGCGAGTGCTTTTTGCCACGCCAATATTATCAACTGTCGCACTTAGAAAAATCAATTAATTGTACCTAATGTATTCAAAACCTCTTTTTTTGTAAAACAATTAATTTGCTAACTGCGACCACACGTGTAACGTGTAAGACAGCTAGTCTACGCGACAATCGTATTCTGATCCATTTTCAGCATTAAATGTGAATTTTCATTTAGAATTATTAACGTATAAACACAGTATTTTAGCACAGCAGTTGCGATAAAACTACCACTATCACAATATTTTGTGAAAGACTGCATATAACACAGAACAATATTAAAAATGTTGACAGTTTACTTTACAAAACTAAAAGAATATATTGCAATAGTGTGTCTGATATCCCAAAATTTTTGAGTTTTATTTTTAGCAGTTAGCACAGCAGTACCTTAAAGCCCTTACAATAAGCGCATAATGCCTGATCCTGTATCTCTTCCCGCCTCTTGGCTCACTACCCCATTTTTTTCTGGAAAACTCTGTATATGAAATTGCTTCATTTTAACTACTTAAAATGTACAGTCAAGTAAAAAAATATGGGTCAAAAAATGTCCCATGGCTCTTATGTCGGCGAATTAATCTTGTGGTATTGTTGTTGTGGGGGATTAATTCGATACATATTTTTGCACTTGACCGTACTTAAACCGAAAAGACAAAAGTTTTGATTGATAAATGGGGCTCGGACTAGAAATTGGGTATCAATAAAACTTCGAAATGTGCACTATATTTTAGCACAGCAGTGACCTTAAAGTCCATGCAAAAAGCGCATGCCTATCTGTATCGATCCCCACCTCGGTGCCGCGCGCGCGCCGCGGCTCACTATCGCCCGCGCACGCGCCGAGACGCGCCGTACCATGAGTCGGTGGTGAAGTGCAGTGAACAGTTTAGTGAAAACCGTAATAATGTTGCTCTCCGCTGTTGTGCTTGTTCTCGCTGTCAGTTCAGGTAAATGTTTGCCGGGTTTTTTGGTAGGGTTTTAGGGCTTTCGTTAAGGTTTTCAGGTTTTCGCGGAAAAGTGAAAATGTTTGCAAATAATTAAAAAGTTTTTAGAATTGTGGTTACGATTTTTATATAATTATATAAGGACAAAAATAATGGACGGTGAAGAGTTTTTTTTGACATAGCTACTTAATGCATTGTCAATAGTTTTTTTTCCAAAAAAAATTTATAATAATTGGGTTTGCGAAATATTATATAAGTGATATTGATAATTATATGTAGACTACAGAAAAATAACACTACGAAAAACATCACTTCTAGGTCTGAAATATAATTACTGGGAAGCAGTAACATGAAAATTTAGGTATTCATCAATGCAGTTGCCTGTTATAATTTGCGTAATAATAGCTTACACAATTACACACATTCACCAATATTAAATGAACTACAAGCATGCGTACCTAATAAATAACGAAACGGATTTTAGCAACGAAAGTGAAATTATACCTCTAATTTATGCCAATAAATACTCTACTAGGCAAACATACAAACGTGATACAGTATTCCACATTAATATTTATAACTTTCTTTCAATTATGCAATATTATGATTGATACAATCATGATATTGCATATTATTATAATTTCCGTAAACCTTTAAGTTTCTGCACTCATATTAAACGCAATAAAAAACTTTTTATGAGGCTCTAAAATGAAAGAAAACTCTTACTCGATGTCAGTTTAAAAGATAATCATTAATTACTTTTAATTGCTCACTTTCATTGCAAGTGAACAATACTAACAAGGTCTTCAAGCCATTACTAATATGCACCATATTGAATACCACTATGGGAAAACTTTTTTACGTAAACGTCAGCTGAAACTTAAACATAATATTCACGTCGGCGTAATTTTGGCTTTTGCCAAATAAATCTATTTCAATTGTTGTTTCTAATGACAGTAATGACCTTCGTAGACTGTCCCACTTAATTATTAGGACACATAAAAATCGATCAATTAGAATTGACAAGTTTTTTTACTTGTGCAACTTGATTAATTACGAATTAAATATGTTTGCAATACTTAAACAATCAACAATATTTATTTAGTACTTAGCGCTTTTCATTAGATTAGATTATTTATTCACTCATTACAAAAGTCGAGTATAGCCTGACATGTTTCGAACTAATCCGTAGTCCTTCCTCTCTCTGGGAGCACACGCTACGCCGGTAAAAAAACGTCGTAAATTGTACAATGTTAAGTTAGGAGAATTTATATTGAATTTGTCAACACAAATAAAAAAAAATAAAAAATTGGATGTCACAAATTAATTTTAAAAATATTATTCTGAATAAAATAAAATAAATGCAAAACGTAATAGTATTAAGGGCTATAATTTGGCTATGAAAAAAATTTAACATTAGTTTTTAGACTAATAAAAGTACAGTCAGTAAAAATAGTTAAGTACATAATTTAGTACATATTTTTTAATCTCTTCAAAAAAAATTGAATTGTCAAAATTTATTAGTGGCCAGCACTTTAAAAGCATAAGCCGAAATCCAGCTATGTCATCGCCATTTCATTTAAAATTCGACCGCAACTGGCTAGTTGTAAATTGTGTGTGTTTTTACGTAACCTGAGTCTTTTGTTTTTACGCCGGCGCCCACGCAGCCGCGTGCGACGCTTCGGTGAAAATTAATCATTCGTTTTCCTTCTTGCAATACGTCGTGTTATGTGCCAGTTACTGTTAAAGAATTTGCTGTTGCGATAGTATGAGTTGCAAGTACGGTCTGAGAAATTTAAATGCATGTCAATTCCTGGCTGTTTCTTTGATATAAGACAGGTTCAGTTGAAGTGGATAGATCTTGTATGGGATGTTATAGTCACAAACGCGATAGTGAGCGAATAGACGAAAACGACGTCACTGGTATACGGGTTGTTTCAGATCTTTTTTATCTGCTCGGCTATTTGACATAGAATTATCGATTATTTTGGGAATGTTTAAGTTTAATTTTAAATTCAAATTACATGAAAAACTCACACTTTTAAGAAACCCATTAATTTTAATTGAAATAAAATAAGTTCTTGTCCTGTATTTTAGATTCTAAATATCTCGTTCAATTTTAACATAAAACTACCGTGAGACTCAATGAAACATGTCGAGCTATACTCGACTGACACGTATGTCAGTATGAGTGATTCGTTTATTTCACTATCTCGTTCAATATTTGAAACAGAGGATTAATATTTCATCCCACAGTAAAATTAAAGACTATTATGTCTTAAGTACCCAAAGATGAAAACACGATTGTAAACAAAGTCTTCGATACGTACATAGAAATATTACACTTTTATTGTGTGAAGGAATATTGTAACTGTGATTGAACGAAAGGAAAGCTTGTTTCTTGTTTTTGGTCACACATCAAACATCAAATCAGAACTTTAGTTTCTTACTCAAAGAAATATTAAGCGCTTTGGCACTTATTCGTTGTTGTTTTGAGCCCATTTTGACTAGCCCTCTTTCTACTGACAACATTGTCCCGTTACTGACAACATTGTCCCGCTACTGACAACATTGTCCCGTTACATTGTCCCGTACCCGTCCCGTTACCCGTTACTGGACAACATTGTCCCGCTTGAATAAATAAATTCTGAACTCAAAAGTATCACTTTAAAATTGTTTGAATCGCAACCTGGAATGACAGAAGCACCAAAATATTGCGAACTTAGCAAATCCACCATCAAAATTCAAAACCCTCACGCACTTCGCATTTCCCACTACAATAGAAATCCACGCAATATGTCAAACAACCGTTCGGTGTATTTTTTAGGAAAGCACAAAAGACGTTACTTCACGCCTCGGGCTATTGTCAACGAATTGTTATGCAAACTGTATATATGTATTGAGCTGGACAGGGACCAGCCGAGATACTGGTCACGGCGCAAACAGATTAGGCTTGCTTTTACTGTGGATATGGTTCATTGAGGACCTTATCATTCAGTCAGCATATGGTAGCTTGTCACTTTTGTACCTTGTCGCAATAACACACTTCGTCTTGTGAGATTTTGTACTTTATTATCACGCTAAGCTAATTTTCATGCTGCACAAAGATGAAAATTTGGATTGACATGAAAGGTACATGGATCAGATAAAAGAGAAGGCTGGGCGTCGTGTCGTATCAAGACATTTTGATCATTAAATTGAAATGTAAATACCCATGCAGTTGTGCATGCATGACGACCGAATAGCCTAGTGGTTAGAGACCCTGACTATGAAGCTTGAGGTCCCGGGTTCAAATCTCGGTCGGGGCAGATGTTTGTATGATGAATATGAATGTTTGTTCTCGTGTCTTGAATGTTTAATATGTATATAAGTATGTATTTATCTATGTTTATCCGTTGTCTAGTACTCATAGTACAGGCTTTGCCTAGTTTGGGACTAGGTCAATTGGTGTCAAATTGTCCCGTGATATTTATTTATTTATTATTATTAGTTGTCAATTTCTCAATGTTTGCAAGAAGGCAGGGATATAAACCGGTAAGCAAACAATAAATAACAGCAGTATGCGAGTCACTTTCCACTGTTAGCCAACCGGCAGATTACTTCCAGTTACGAGCTTAAGAAGTTATAACGCTATGAACTGTGTAATTTAAATGAAACGTATTGACTCGGACCAGCGTTTAATTTTGTTGGTGTAGGAATAGACCCTGGATCCATGGAGTCCCGGTGCGTGCACACTCTTTAGTCCAAGATCTGAAAAAGCGGTCGTCGCTACTGGTGACCCTTTGGTCACTTTGGGAGAAATAGCTGCCAGCTCTTTAGCTGGCAGCTTTTTCTCCCAGCGAATCAGCATCGCTGTTCAACGGGGGAACGCTGCTAGCGTTTTGGACTCCATACCACGGAAGCCATATTTAGATTTATGTCAGTTAAAAGTAATTTTAGCAACTTTTGAATTAAACTGTTGTTTTTGTGTTATTATAAATACTTCAAAAATATAATTATAATAAATAATAACACCTGTAAATATTGACTACTTACATAAAACCGACATTTTGTTTGAATGTCATTAGTTAGGCTATATCACTTTCATTATACCGATATTAAACCGAGAGATGGACCAATAATACTAATAGAGCTCGAAAATTGTCACAATACTTACATGTTTGCATATAAAAAATAAAAATGAAGGGTTAAAAGAACTAAAGCAATTGCTCTGTAGTGCTGTACTATTGCACCGTCAGTTATTAAAATCAAAGCAACTCCAATATCATATTCATCTACATATCTACTTTTACGTTATGATTCATAATATTTATGCAAGCAATCAACTTGCAAAACTCGACAGCATCAGAACAACGTCGAATGCTGGTCAAGGTTGAGTTGCAGTGAGCACTATTCTTATGTATATTAGGTATTCCGCACGGCTCTGGCGCTTAGGAACAAAGAATCTAGGTCTCCTATGGCGAAACTAAGGAATCTGCACTGAAATTAAGTAATGGCTGAAAATTTAAAGTTTTTGCTTAAAAATTGCGTGTTTACTTGGTTAAAGAGGCGGTGAATGGAAGAAGTATATGTGCATGAAAAAGCTGGCTAGAGTACGTTGGAAAAAATAAATTATTATTATCATTATTTCAAATAATACACTAGCAGCTCATAGAGCTGATACGTGTATATCACTGCACTTGTGTTTTAATATTTTTTAAATGATTATGATGTGTAGAACTAATACTTCTAAGATAGCGGAAATACGGTACTTGCTTGATTGGAATCTGTACGGAATTCTGTGTTCAGGTCGGAAATGAGTCGAACCACAGATGAAAGAAATCATGAATGGGTTGATAATATTTTTGTTTATTGGCTGCTATTTTCCATTGCCATGATTTACGCTGGCTTAATAATAATAATTATGGCTTAGCTTAGATCTGTAGACTCTAACCGTTATGTGGGATTGGAATGCTAGGGTAAAATATATTGCAGCAAAAATAGATTAAAATTGAATATTTTATGCCATCCTGTAAGTAATTAAATTAGGAATGCGTAAACAAGTGGTTTAAGTCAGAATAATTTAGCAGAAAAATACTACATTATTGTTTTCACTAAAATAAAAACATGTAATAAAATAACAGTGCCTATCCATCCATTCTATCCATAAAAATACCATGTTACAATTTAAAATAAAATTATCCGTGTTAAAAGTGAGAATGACTTTGTAATTACATAAATCAAATGAAATAAATAAAAAAGTATTATTGTATTTGACTATTTTATTAAACTGTATTTTATTATTTGACATAGAGAATCAATATTGTCTCCGTTAAGATAAAAAAAAACCGAACAACTCAGTCGGTCAAGGTGCTAATATATTATTACATAAAACCGTGTCATATTGCGATCGGATTAGCATGATAAGATCATTCACAAAAATACATATCGAAAAATTTGCAATGAAGATTTAACCATCAAGAACACAAATGGTTTTGTACATTAATATGAATGTATATGAAGTTTTGTAACCCGTCAATATTTTATCGGTTATTATCACTTAGGATTATATATTTTTTTAGTAGGTACATCTTTACACAACAATTTAGCTCTGTACTAGTGGTCGCTTAGGTAGTTTTTTTAACATTTTTCATTATAATCCGGAAACCATATGACTTAAAAAAAGACAAAAATTTTAGAATGTGCAAACTGAGTCCTTACATACCTTTATGATACCCCATTTGACTTACTAATCCCATTTTAAGACCCCCTTTCAGACCCTGTTGCCACAAAAGTAAATGTATTTTTAATTATTTTCTACTCGCAAAATACTTGGGTGACGAACACACAGACAGTAACACTGTAAGAATTCCTTTTTACCATTTTAGTTCAGAACCCTTACAATAAATGTAATAATGGTAAAGTGATATAACTGCATTATACTGGTGTAATAAAGTAATAATATGACGATACAGCAGCACACCCAGTCTTTAAGTAAGTACCTATTAACAATTGTATTTTGTAATGAACATAAACAATCAACAAATTTTGTCACTGTTTTATAACAAAGTCCTCACAAAACCTTAGTCAATACCTAAAAAATTTTACTAAATTATCTTTAAGATCACCAGCCGTTTTCATCTTCTTTTTATAGCAACAATCGTAGCAATACAATTTTGTGCAATAAAACGTTTATTGTGTTAACATTTGTCTTTACACAATGTCATTTTGTTAATTAATAAATGCCGTTATTTTATAATTTACAATAACGTATCTAAGAAAGGTTACATCAGTATAAAAGTTACCAGATAGCTTTTGGTGTTAGAGTCATAATTATTTGTCTACAAATATCGAATATTTTGGTCATTAGTAGCAGTCATAGTGATAATAAATAAACGGTTCACTTAAACATTAAATATATCAGTCGAGTATAGCCAGACATGTTTCGGACTAATCCGTAGTTCTTCTTCTAGGAGCACTCGCTTCAGCAGTACACTTGCTAACTAGTTATTGAAATTGCAGTAACATCACTGGCTTTTAAAGAACCTATACGAACTTTGTAAACCAAAAAAGGAGTGTATAGTTTTATATTCAGTTTTTAAAACTACACTACTGTTTTTAGAATTAGAAAATTTATTGCCATAGTAACCAGTTCTGCATCATATTATCGCAAAAATGTGATCTAGCACCTTTCTATTCTATTTCACATCCGTAACATCTAACTTTTATGTTTTTCTTCCAGTGCCTCTCCAACTACAACTGGAGGTTGGCCGATAGTCCAATGATTTTTTGCTTGACCTTACCGAGATTAAACAGTTTAGCGCTCGCCATTCCCGTCCTCTCCCTGATGATATAGAGCCAAGATTTCTTCCTTCATCCAGAGATTTTGCCCGTCTCATTACGAGTTGCAACAGCCCATAATTATATTGTAATCAGCCAAATCTCCTGAAGGAGATTTACGAAGAATTCATTCAAATTAAGCCTATTTGTTGGTAGAAAACAATTTGAAGATTTGAAGAAAAGAAATACAAAAAACTCTATCAGTAATCTCAATCTCAGTCCTGAATATCAGGTAATTAATTTGAGAAAAGTTTTAGAATATCCAGGTTCTGAAAGTAAAATATTTTTGACCAAGACTGCAACTTTTCTCTTTTTGATCATCTTTAAGAGTTCGCACTTCTTCCCAACACGCCACATGACTTCCTCATTCGTAACTCGTAACTATCTGAGTCCAACTGGTGGCAAGCAGTCTGTACGCCCACATTTGACATGATTCTATGTGGTCTGAAGCTAATTTATTTATAACTAGCAGCCCGTCCCGGCTTCGCACGGGGTAGACAATTATAAAATGAAAAAAGTTGTTGTAGTGACATAACTACAATAGTTGGACATATGCTACCGCGGAGTTTTTTGTAGACATTATGATGTTCTTCAATATTGTTGTACATTATTTTGTTCTATCGCTAATAGTTTCGGCAGCGCATTCGACGAAAGACATTTTAAGACTCATTTTTCTACACCTTCGGTTACATTGTTCAAATTTTACCAAGGATCCCTAATATTTTTCAAAATGAAATGTAGCCTATGTCAAATTGGAAGAATGTAGCATTCTATTGGTGAAAGAATTTTTTAAATCGGCTCAGTACTTTTTGAGCCTATTCATTACAAACATACAAACATACAAAAATAGGTACAAATCTTTCCTCTTTATAATATTAGTGTAGATGTAGATGTAGAAAAGACTTTTTATTTTTACTATGAACTCATCAGTGATTGACCCCTATCTCACTTGATGGAAGGTGCAGATGTAACTCATTGGTTCAGTAACAGCCTATTCACTCTAGCCTTGAAGAGCCCTAGATTGTATCCGTCCGGAAATGCAGATGATGGGAGCGAATTCCATTCCTTAGCAGTTCGCATTAGGAAGGATGAAGCAAACCAAACTGCAAACTTCTTCTTCTTTTGGTGCCTCTCCAACTACTAAAGGTTGACAGTCAGCTCAGCATATTTTTCCCTGTTCCCGGTAAGGCGACAGAGCACGGCGCCATTCAGGATTCCCGTCCATTCCTGTAGGTATATTCCACAGCCATGACTTAAACACTGCTGTCGCAATCGTCAAAAAAGTACAAAAGTTTCATGCTGACAAGACTCAACAGCTATAATAAAAAAAATGAAGATATTAAAATAAACAACGTACAATCACCGTGCAGATGTTCAGTTGTTTATATTTTAAATATTAATACTTATTGCAGGTCATCGTCTTTAGCATACTCGTTACATAAGAGATCAAAGTTCGCTTAACTTGACGGATTCAGCTAGTGTTAGCTAATTTACTTATTGGCAAGGTGACTGGGTGTGGTAACACTAATAAGTAACGGCATGGCTGTCATTGTTTCAAAATGGCCACGATTTACTGCGGAGGAAAAATGTCACCAACGTATCCAAAAATGTTAAGTTGTTTGAACCAACTTTATGGAATGCGGTATTCAAAACTAATTTTACGAATGCAAATGAAGTTCAAAATTAACTTTTATACTTACATAGCCTGATCCATTCTCAATTGTTATCAGTTTTAATGCTAATATTAGAAAAAAAATAAAAATGTGCCTATCATATCAAAAACCAGTCATTTCACACCTTGAAGCGGTCCCCTGTACCGAGAACCCAGAATATATTGACATGAAACTAAAGTGAGACTTATTCATGGCAAGCAGATGCTTGGAGCGGTGTGTAGTGTAAGTCCACATGCTCGTACAAAGTAACACCGCCGAAAAACCACCCAGAGCCTGTAAGGTAATTTTAGATACAACAAAACTTCTCGATCGCGTTCGCACTAACATCTCAATTACTATGGGCAAATAGGCAGAGCCTCTAGCGGCACGTATTGGCAACATACTATTCTCATAGTATTCGACATGTTAACGAGAACGCGATGTAGCCGTATTTTGCCCTTCGGGGATGTCTAGATGTCCAGATGCCATAAAACCACTGGTCAATTTGGTCCAAGTGTCAAAATGTCCAAGGGGTCCAGATGTCCAGATGCCATAAAACCACTGGTCCATTTGGTCCAAATGTCAAAATGTCCAAGGGGTCTAGATGTCCAGATGCCATAAAAACCACTGGTCAATTTGGTCCAAGTGTCAAAATATCCAAGGGGTCCAGATGTCCAGATGCCATAAAACCACTGGTCCATTTGGTCCAAATGTCAAAATGTCCAAGGGGTCCAGATGTCCAGATGCCATAAAAAAAGTGACATTGTCGATTACACTAGGTCAGAGGTTCCCAAACTCTATTTTCTCGTACACCACTTTCAAAATTTTACTGCTTTCGGTGGACCCCATGCTACACTTACTGTCTTAATTTTTTTGAGTAGCATGTTTTCTGCCTACATTGATAGGTACGAGTATGTAAAGCCCCAACGTTTTTGTTATTTACTATCGAAACGAGACACATTTTCGTGGACTCCCGCTTACAACTCGTGAACGTCCATTTTCTTTTTCACTCCAATGTTACCCCGTCGAGTCTCCCTTAGAGCCCTAGGGGCCCCGGGCCACTTTCAGAATCACTGCACTTACTGCACTGCAAATACTCAGCTCATCAAAATCAACGAACCACGCAAACACATTGTTATGCATACAGTCA
Organism: Clepsis dumicolana; assembly: GCA_963691665.1. Taxonomy (NCBI): domain Eukaryota; kingdom Metazoa; phylum Arthropoda; class Insecta; order Lepidoptera; family Tortricidae; genus Clepsis; species Clepsis dumicolana. The sequence continues at coordinate 14,505,154 of OY829508.1, forward strand.
TAATTTCGTGCATTCGTTACATCACATGCTTACATCCACGCAGACACGGAACCTTTTTTCCGTGTACTTTCACGGTCACGCGTACTTTCTTTGCATTGTCCAAACAGATGGTTTGGACTCATTAGTTATGAGTTGCGTAATTCTTAATTGTTGCCAAGTGTGTAATTTGATGAAAATAAGCTGAGACGGAGACGTCGCTGCGAAGTATTGTGTTGGTATTATGATGTGATTAAGTATTCGTTAAGTACCTGTCTATACTTTTTTTATGACGTTGATCCGAAACTAATTGGTGATTGTTTGTTTTTGTGATATTCTTTTAGAAATGTTTTCTATAAGTCATACTCTTTAAGTCAAGGATCTAAGTTTTCTTGTTAAAATTTAAAGATCAATCCAAAGACACTGATTTTTTCTTCGTAATCTTCAAATGTGGTTTCCGCTAAATATTGACACTGACCATTCAGAAACCACAATTATAATTATTTTTGCTCTTCAAATTATCGTGTTTTTTGTACAATCGTGGTCAGCAAACACTGGCCGCAAACACAAGTCATTAGCACGTGTTACGAGTATATGTGTGTGTTTGTTTTTTTGAGTGCTGTTCACAACGACTCTTGTGCCGAGTTTACAGCTCATTAGATTTCAACACCATCCGCGTGTTCGTATTTTAATAAAGACAGGATTGTGTGTTAATAATATGAGATTATCCGAACTAGTTCGCATTAAAATATTAGTAATGTTGTTCTAAGATAACAATAACATCAGTAGCAAAGAATGTGTTTTTTTTTCCTTTAACGTTTAAATTTTGAGATCTAACAAGCAAGTCGCCATCTCTGCGTTAAGCAATCAAAACTTATACAAGTGTAATGCACTTTTAACATGAAAATATCACTCAATCATAGTGAATTAAAAACGGATCACTCACCTATATGTCGAGTTTAGCCCGACATGTTTCGGACTTATTCATAGTCCTTCCTCTGGGTGCGTGTGCGTCTCGCTGCCGCTGGGCCGTGCGCTCCTAGAGGAAGGACTACGAATTAGTGCGAAACATGTCGGGCTAGACTCAACTTATGTACGTGAGTGATCCGGTTTTAAGTGTAATGCCGTTCTGCCCAAAAATATACATATATCCCAAATCGAACCCCCTAGGTACTCAATTTCTAGTTTTAAAAATAGTCTCACCTAATTTGGATTTTTTTGTACTATTTACAATGACAATTAAATTCACAACTCGTAGCATCCATTACAAAACCATTCGCATCGCTACACGATCGATCCGCCAACCTTTATGCAAAGTCAGCTAGAAATCGTCGCGCGGGCATTTCGTATGTATCGGAGAAATGGCGGTAACTTTCGCATTTCTCGAACGCCGGCGAGTTGCGTAATTCTGAATTCTAATTATATCATAACTCATAACGCACCGTTTTGCCGATTTGGGATGATGGCGAGGTTTGAGGTGAAAATTACGTATAACTCTGGTTAGGTTAACTCATGCGTTTATCGTTTTTGTTTTTTTAGTGGAACAAGAGGTATCATGCCTGTTATTTTAAAACTCTGAATCTTTTAAATTTAAACCTTACGAAATAGCTTGAAAATAATGAACTACACAAATAAGTACCTAATTGATGTCAAATATATGGCTCCAAATAGTTTGTGTAATGTTACACACGGCTGCTGCGTCGGCAGTTTTTTTTCTTATACTGTCTAGATTTTAGGTGTTGTTAAAAAATCAGTTCTCGAATGCTTCTCGACTACTTCTTCCTCTCCTCCTTCTTTCTATTTTTCTTCTTTTCTTCCTCTTTCATTTTCTTCTTTCTTCTTTTTCTTCTTCGGCTTTTTATAACATTGAGATTCGACAATCTCGTCAAAATAACTAAGGTGGTCTCGACGAATTAGGCAAATAACGTGGTTAATTTTGCATCGTTCAAGATACATTGAAACCATGCTTTCAAAAAAGTTTTTCCATTCACACGTAGTTTCATAAAGGAATCCTGTAATACTCCTCTGCCGATTTTATTGTGCGGATACAAGCAAAGCATATTTTTTTAATGATATTCTTTATCGATGCACCTTTACAACTTTTACGTAATTCGATTGCTTTCGTTTATTCCAAACTTATGAAGCAACCGGAACAATGAGACATTGTTTCAATTATGTTCAAATATTTGCATGTTACCTTTAACAGACTATCCGTTCCTTTCTCACCATATCGTTTGAATTACATGCTCTTGTTTCTTTTTTAAAACACCAGAAGCCAGAGGCAACTGGTTTTTTGTGTTTATTATATTACACTAATTGATTATGTTTTTATTTTTCTCAACAGCTCTAAAACAGTATTATTGGTATTAATCTTGTTTATGTTGAATTGACTTTCAGTTTATCAACTGCAACTTACCAGTTTTTAGTATCTCGTTACGGATCCTAACATTAGATCTTGAGACTTACTTACTTAAAAATACTAAGACAAATTGAGAACACGCATCTTCTTGAAATCGAATCGGATAAAACTGGCGACCAAACAACTGAGAAGCAAGGTTATTTATTACAGCCAATTTTTTTTTTATCTAATAAACTAATAATCATAATAATGTTCAACGACACACCATCAAATTTCGCGTATGTACACGTACTTATCAAAGGAAACTCGATTATAAAGACACACCCACCAATAAATCTTGTATTCTCGTCGTCTCCTATCAGTTTTAATAAGTTAATAACATACAACATGACCGTTTAATATCTTCCTTAATGAATTTCGGTGCTTTCAAAATTTCATTTTAATGTCGGAAAGAAAGTTGGTGATTGATCCGCATCAATGTTATTATAGATTCTTGCACTGTGAAATTATTTAAAATTCGTATGACATTGATTACATTTTGACTCTGGTTATGTACGAGTATTAAGTAGCTCTAATTTAGAGCAATCATTCATATATTATGATTGTTTTTATAATTCATGCCGAGTTTAAATGACAACTTTGTTTACTTCGGTTAATTCAATACAAAAGATATCAACGTGCTCTATAATTTTTCTTCTACTTGAAAATAAAAAATGATGATCAGTTGAATAGTTACTTAGATTGAAATAAAGTTTTATTATAACGATCCTACCAAACAGCCTCTGGATTCCTAAGTAAATAATTACCATTGGTATCTATTAATTATGGTAACTATCATTAATTAATTGAAATAGAAAGTCGACACTTCGCTACCTCTTAAATACTCAGGTATTGTTCGTAGTTTGATCAAAACCACGGCCGATATCTATCGTTATGCAGAAACGAGAGTCATTCACACATGCTCACTAATGACATGTCTGTGCTGCATGTGTGTGTGGGTGCGCATGCGCCGCGTTTCACTCCAACTGGATGGTGTAGTTTTAACATTTTTTATGGCTAAAAGTAATTTACGTAAGATTGTGGGTAAATACCTAAAAATAGGGGAAGTTGATTGAGACAGGCGTTACTTTGCGGAGGTATGTTATCTTCATGCACTGTTTCCATATAGGTACATTTGTGGCATACCTATAGGTAGACGTAGTGGTCTTTCACGTGTGGTAGAGGAGAAACAAATTAATTGTTTCTATTTTAAAAATAAAAGGCAGAACCTGCAAAACCAGATTGATACTAAATTTCTTTCAAAACTTTGGTCGTTAGAGCAATATTGTAAGTCACATTACTATAGGAAATTACCTCAAAAATACTTGATCTAAGTATTTAAGAAACAAGTTTTCAAGTCGAAAACAATGACAGCTAATTATTATTCACAATTTCCAAGAATGTCATCTGTGAAAATGTCGCTATCAGATCACTTGAAGTATAATTATACTTATTGTATTATATAATTATGTACCTACGCCAAATTAGTCCACAGTAATTTTGCCCTTAGTTCCTCCTTTAGCAAATATTCAAATTATCGCATTGTATTCAAATCGGTAGCATTTTCTCCGCAACCGGAATTAAGACCGTACCTATAATCAAGCCGTTAGATCCAAAACATTGCATTCCTCAATATCATTAGACATGTCCGCTTCTTATAAGACGTATAATTATTACTATCATACGCAAGCGTGGCACTTGATCACCTCTAAGTCTGTCGAAGGCTACAACTGCCCTGCTAACGCAAGAGCGTATCACCATAACAGACTCATGGCACTTACGTCTTTTAGAATCAGGAGGGTCTCTACGTTTTACTACGAAACAGTATTTATGATGTAAATCGGAGCTTTAAAGTTCAAAATTATGAGTCGGAGATCCGGTTCTTAACGTAATTGGACAATATTGAAAGTATCAATGAAATTTCTTTACGGGTCGCAACTAGCTTTATGGGTTATAAATTGCGCCATATCTTTAACAGAGGAAGCTTTAATGTAGAATGAATTTAATTTAACCATCAATCGATTGAAGATAGAAATACAATAGAACGAGAAAAATCACAAGTCAGATCTGTCAACAGTTTAATTTTTAGACAGGTGTGAGCAACCTTTTTTAATTAGATTGCATAAAGTAGGTTACAGATCGAAAGTGAGTCTTCAATTAGACGTTGCACCGACCATGTGTAAGCAATTGTGTTAAGTGTAGTCTTTGTTCTATTATCTCACGGGTGTTGCGAATCTCCACTTCTCACAGTTGCCGACCCCTGTCTATGATTTAGCTTTAGCCAGTTGCAGTCAACCGTTTCCCATAGAAACGTTTGGTCATTATGTTGGTATATCATCATTTGGAGATTACAGTATTCTCAAGGCTTAGTCATCGCAGGTCGAAACATCTGTCATAATGAATGACATTATAGACTTGTTACTATACATTTCAAGCGTCTGCCTGCCCACGTAATTGCCCTGAGAATTTCATTAATGAATGCTCTGTAGCTTTTGTAATGTCTCAATAATGCTGTATACAACGCCATGTTGAAATTTAAAATTGTATTCCTATACATTTGTAATAAATTCTGTTGTTTTGTTTCAGGTAAATATTTGACACGAGAACCAGTGAAGAATCACATAAGCTAATATTTACATTTAATGGTAGCTTTAAATAGTTATCTTATCAAGGGGGCTAGCACGCGTGCCATTTCGTCGTTTATCGCTCAGTGCGTCCTTCACTGATTCCGTCACTATGAAAGGGACGCACTGCGCGACAAGCGACAAAATGGCACGCCGTGCTACTTGTGCAGGTTATTTAAAAATATGATCTTGGTACGATAACACTACCTAACTTAAGACAAACAATCAAAATTAATTTAATCGTTTCCTAAACACTTTTCCCCAAAGGTCACTTAACTATTGCAAAAATATTTTGTAACGCATAATATAAAAAAATTCCCATGCAAAGGTTAACGGATTAATTCGTCTTTAGATATCACTTAATAGCACATTACATGTGTGTTATTAACTCGACATCGGTTTTGTAATGCTCCATCATCTTCGATAGTTAATGTTTTGCAAGGTTCATTATGAGCTTACTCGATCGAACATTTTAAAACGTCTGCATTTTTATATTGTCTCATCTTTTTTGATAGGTACTTATTACATAAGTACATAACTAGCTGTTGCCTGTGACTTTTTCTGCGGGAACCTTGCAAAAGATAGATGCATTCCAAATATCATCAAATCAGTCCAGCCGTTTTAGCGTGAAGAAGTAACGGACACGCACACACACTTTTCTTATACATTAGTAGGATTATTAGTATGTATCTCAAAATCGAACACACACACAGAGAGAATACATAAGTTTGGTTACATTAACGATTTTGACGACTCTTCGTCGCGTCTTTTTTACTTTTCGCTTTTATCTGTTCATCACTTGCTTAGTAGGTATAACTATACTACATAGAATAAAATACGTGGGTTAAGAGTTTGAAAAGATTGGCGGTTAATTGCATTATACATATTGAAAACGGGATATTGATTAAGGTAATCGCGGTCAATATCCCGTTTTCATTATGTCTAACGTGGGTTAAGTTTACCGATTATGACTTATTTATGTTAACTTTGGCAGCATTATTATTTGTAGAATATTTAATTGTTTTAGTATAGCTGCGTAGTTTAATCAGGTCTGCTGCATCTAATAATCAGATTGTATACCACCTCTGACAGTCAGATTTTGCTAAAATATTACGCATTTGTGACTCATTGCTTAGTATTCAGCTTCAAGATTAGTTACTCAACTCTCCATACATTTGAATTTCGTTGACATTAACATTAGTGTTTCCTTTCAATTGTTATCGCGAAGTTGCAGTAACGCGTTGTTAGTACATTAATTGAAATGTAACGCTAGCTGAGCCCTTTTTCAGTTTTATGAATCTTAAATCAATATTTCTGTCGCGCTAACGGAGGTGAGACCAGAATTAGTGCGAAAAGGACCATTTAACTGTAGCTCCTATAAAAATCCCAAGTATAAAACTCAAAAATCGAGATTTCGTACTCGACTGTTTTCTCCTGCAAAAAATTATCAATCGTAACGAACTTTTGGAAACTGTTCTGATTTTTGCACTTATTCTTGTCAGATTTGTAGGTATACTGGCAGGCTTCTCTTTGCGGCCTATTTAAGCATTGTTTGAAGTAACCTAGCTTTTATAAAAACAAAAAATATCAAAAAAGCAAAACAGAGAGACACAGATACTGATAATATTGATCTTATTTGAAAAAATCATTAATGGTCAAATCCACGGAGTAATCAGTCGAGAACGTTTGTATGGAAAAAATACCGTTAATGTTACGTCTTAACAAGGGTCAAGGGGATTCATTGGGACATCGAAAAAATATTTAACTGAGCAATCCTACTAGTTAGTATTATAAATGCGAAAGTTTGTGAGTGAGTGAGTATGTTTGTTACTTCACGCTGAAACGGCTTGACGGATTTGGATAAAATTTGGAATGGGGATAGCTCATACCCGAGATCAATACATAGGCTATCTTTCATCCCGGAAAATTGTATAATTACCGCGGGATAGCGATAACCGAATTCTACGCAGACGAAGTCACGGGCAACAGCTAGTGGCCAATAGATAGAGGTATTTATCGCGAATCCCACATGCATTAGATAATTTAATTGACTACTTAGATAACCTAGTCAAGCCCAGGTGACACACGCCAAATATGGCAAAGGTGTGCCTAGATCCGTTGACGATTCGATTACGTTACTTGCTTAGACGCGTGTTTTAACTTCAACAACTTACAGCCCGGCCACATAGATATTATATGTGCGAGCGGCGACTTAGAGAGCGAATGGGTACTCTGATTTTAATACGAAGCTACCGTCGATCATGCTGAGATAAAATAATGATACTCATGATTGGAGTGATTTGCAGTCCGTTCAATTAAATAAAAATGACGACGAAAACCGGGGTAGTTACCTACTGCTGTTAGCTGCGGCTTGCCGAGTGAGCAGAGTGGCTCGCAGTGGCACGATTCGGTGCCGCCGAGGCGAGTCCCAGAAGAAGGAGTACGAATTAGTATGAATCATGGCGATCATACTCGACTTAAAGTTAAATTAATTTCAGTATGAGTACGAGTATTTCTCTTCTATACAGTCAGTGAGTGAAGAATTTATTTCACTCTTAATTATCTGTCCATTGAACGAAAGACAAAGTGATACATGGCAACACTAGGCAATGTATTAGTTAGGTTTTACTAGAAAATCGCTCGTGGCCGGGCTGTAAGATTATCTTTCAAAACTGCACATAACCTTTTAGTTCTGGCTTGGCCCCTTTCTGTAGGAAACTAGACACCCGTCAATGTCGTAGTATTTGCTAATTATGTTAGCTTTAAATAATACATAGAAGACGTAAAATTGTCGTAAAATCTACGCCCAAGGTCATTGGTCCCTCAATTTCGAAATGCGGTAGTCTCGAAACCACAACACATCAATTTTAACCAGATATGTTATTTTTGTTTTACGTCACTAAATATTTGTTAATTTAATAAAGGGATAAAACTGCCAAATTAGTATAGGTACATAACTCAAATTTCTCAAAAAGTCCTAGAAAAAATATTTTATCGGCATCCGTTATGTTTCCTCTTTGCAATATTTTTTGCAAAACATGATTTTAATGTAAATTCATGTACATTATTCATTCTGTTACGAGTAAGTATATTATAAAAAGGTTAATAATATAACATACAATGACAATGCAAAGAAAAATTCGTTAAGCAGCTGGACTTGAACCAGCAACCTCGGTAATCCGTACGTTAATAATATACCTACTCGCACAGAATGAACTTTTTATTTACATTAAAACAATGTTTTGCAAAAAATATTGCAAAGAGGATAAATAACGGATGTCTTGTTAAGTAGATACTGTTTGGTTAAAGTCATTAGGGGGCAGATTCTTAGCATAAAGTTTTACCTATTTCTACACTATACAGGGGGGCTAGCACGCGTGCCATTTTGTCGCTTGTCGCGCAGTGCGTCCCTTTCATAGTGACGGAATCAGTGAAGGACGCACTGAGTGACAAGCAACAAAATGGCACGCGTGCGTGCTCCCCAGAAGTTGCGCATTCGCAACTCTTTCGTTAAATGGTATAAGAAGGTGCGAGAAAGAGATGGTGAATGCGGTAGCGAGCGATTTAGACAGTAAGGCGTCTGTCAATTTATTACTAACTAGTTGTTGCCCACGACTTCGTTCGCGTAGATTTCAGTTATCGCTATCCCGCGGGAACTGTACAATTTTCCCGAATAAAAACTAGCCTATGTTATTCCTCAAAATTCAAACTATCTTCTTAACAAATTTCATCTAGATTGGTGCAGAGGTTTTCCCGTGAAGAGGTAACAAACAGACAGACAGAGAGACAGAGAGACAGAGTTACTTTCGCATTTTACTATTAGTTATGATTAGGATAGCTGTTGTCCTAGACTTCGTAAGCGTAGATTTCGGTTATCGCTATCCCGCGGGAACTGTACAATTTTCCCGAATAAAAAGTAGCCTATGTTATTCCTCAATATTCAAACTATCTTCTTATCAAATTTCATCTAGATTGGTGCAGAGGTTTTCCCGTGAAGAGGCAACAAACAGACAGACAGAGAGACAGTGTTATTTTGGCATTTATAATATTAGAGGATTTAACGCTGACGCGCCAACTCTTATTGTGTTGCTACAACTGTCGAGCAAACTCTAACCCAGTTGGAAGGTTTCTTCCGTTTCCTTGTCCAGAAGTAGACGATATTTTTTAATGCTTAAAATATTTGCTTTCCAGTAGGTGCTACTTTAATATGAAACAAAAGACCTACCTAACTTTGACTTCCGGATTAATGAGTTATTGCTTAGCAATTCACCGCTAGAAGCGCTAGTGTAGAGTGAGGTCTAAAGAAATGTCATATAGTATAGGTATAGTGAAAAAAGTTTTTCCACGGATCAGGCAAAAATCAATCTTGTGTCAAGGTCATAAATACTTTGAGATGTAAAAACATTTCTCAATTCTACTGTACTAAAAGTTTTACTTGCCACAGTGGCGCCAACTGGTGAGCACAAAAACGATAGCCCTCATTATTTTCTTAGTAAATGAAAACGCACTCAAAGTTCATTCAAACCCCTCTTGTGTGAGTATACTTCTACCAACTTACTTTATCCAGTGGTCAAACTTGAAACTCATCCATCACGTACAACTTTCAAACTCACCCATAGCCGACAGCGCCTCAGTAGCCAGCAAAGACAACTTTGCGATTACGTGTCCACTTAACACTTGCGACATCTAGTGGCTATTTAACTACGAGTGCCAATTGGCATTCAGAGCCAATTACCAAGGTGCTAAATCCATGCCGTTTTGTTAGAATGTTCATAGGAATCGATTATTGCTATCAGGACTTAAGGTTTTGCAATATATTACTGGTACTGCCATGCATGGTAGAGTGTGTAACTGACACTTCGCATTATCCCAAGGCCATTGCATAAATTAGCATGACATGTATTGAGGATATGTCCAATAGAAATGTATTTTAGCGAGATCTTCGACGGCATATTTATATCTGACTAGCTGTTGCCCGCGATTTCGTCTGCGTAGAATTCGGTTATCGCTATAACGCGGGAGCTACTTATACAATTTTCCGGGATGAAATATAGCCTATGTTTTAATCTATGGTATAAGCTATACCCATTCCAAATTTCATCCAAATCCGTCTAGCCGTTTCAGCGTGAACAAGTAAGAAATAATATACTCACTTACTCATAAACTTTCGCATTTATAATATTAGTAGGAAGGATTAGTAGGATTCGATAGTAAATTATAACAGGTAAAACAATCGGGGATAAAATAATACCTTTATTTTATCTTCTATCTTGGATTAAAGATAGATTAATAATGAATTATTTATAACTTCAGATTAGAAGTGGCGAAACTGGTTTATGTCTGACTCTGGTTAGTCAAATAGCTTTTATATTTCTTGACCTGGTCGGCGATCACACTAGGCGCTCAGTGCCCTTAGAGTAATCAAAAAGCACAAAATACGTCTCGATCGCGTTTGCGTTAAAGTGTCAAATAGTATGAGAATTGTTAAACGCGAACGCGATCGAGACGTATTTCTTGGCCTGGTCGGCGATTACTCTAGGCGCTCAGTGCCCTTAGTGTAATTAAAAAGCACAAAATACGTCTCGATCGCGTTTGCGTTAAAGTGTCAAATAGTATGAGAATTGTTAAACGCGAACGCGATCGAGACGTATTTCTTGGCCTGGTCGGCGATTACACTAGACGCTCTGAACAAACAGGTAACCATAACCTAACGTTATAACGTAACCTACCTTCCTTCCGATTATAAGCAGAACAAAAACACAGTGAGATAACTTCCTTGTGCTGGGAAAGCGGATCGAAGACAAAGACAATCGACAATGCTAATTTTACACCCTATCACGTAATTTACTTACCACGGGCTTTTCCCTGTTGTAAAGGCGTTGCAGAATGAGTGATATGACTTTGATGTTACAAATGTTTAACACTATCTAAGTAACTATAAGCGTAGGAAGGTTGCAAAGTTTCTCATCATGTCAGCCGAAAGACGTCCACTGCTGGACATAGGCCACCCCCAAGGCTCTCCACTCAGACCGGTCTTGTGCTTTCCGCATCCACCGCGGACCGGGAGACGAGCTGTCGGTAGGCCTTCAACAAGATGGAGCGACGACCTGGTAAAGATTGCGGGACCGTGGTGATAAGTTTCTGGGATGGCTGACACTTCAAAATGTTACAACTTTTGGTCAGATTTCACTTCATACTTGTTCATCATCATCATTAACAAACTTTTTCCGTCCAACTGTTGAGGAGTCTCAGAATGAAAGAGCTTGGGTTATAGTTCCCACTCGGACCCAATGCAGATTGGGAACTTCACATACACTGTTGAATTGCTTCGCAGGATATTTGCCTTGTTCAGTTTTAGTAAGATTCTTATGGACTTTAAAATTTTCTTTTTTAAATCACAGATCCATTGAGTCTCTGGGGATTGGGAATGTAAGTATTAAATGTTTATGAAATGTGAATGCAAGATTTGCAGAGCGGATTTTGTAATTACTATGCATGCGTAATGCATTTTAAGACGTCCCATGCCAAGACTACATACGAGACTAACATAACAAATAACAAGAAGCAGATTGTCCCAAATTACCATAACACTTGGGACCCCTCAACTCATCACCCACACGTCAGCATTTTTAACCTCGACTCATTAAATACAATAACACAATCCACCGCGGACAATGACATAACAAAATGTTGCTGTTGAAATGCGATTGTTATTTGAGCCGACTCCGAATAGGTGGCTATTGTCTTATTGGCAACCGTGGCGAAATTTCAGTGTGATTAGCACACTTATTTCTAGATTTGTACGAAATTGGATGTCACTCGAATCGAAGCTACTTGCTGGAGTTGTGTCAAAGAGAAGTTCACCTTCTTCCTTCACATCAGCAGCACTTTTTTTTACGACCCACCGTTGGGCACAGGCCTCCTAACAGAATGAGGGGGTTTGCGCCATAGTTCCCACGCGGGCCCAGTGCGGATTGGGAACATGTCCCATGTCTATGTGCAGTCTTTAAATGCAATAAAATAAATGTCCAAGAAAAATAAAGAATTTAAAAAAGTAAAATGGCACATGCTCTCGAGGTCACGACTACGGATACAGACAGCCTGAACATCCTCATTATATCCGTTTTCTACAAAAAGAAAGAAAGAAAGAAAGAAAGAAAGAAGACATTTATTCACTTTCACAAGAAGACACACAAATACAAGAAAATACACACAATTTCACACATTACACAAACACTTCAAAAACAAACACTTATTTCAAAAACACTTTTTTACTCTTTAAAAATATCTGGCACCGAAAACGTTTACTAGCAAAATCACATTGATTCACATTCAAATTCAAGCGTCTAGTAATCTATGTGAAGTTCAAAACACACTGTTCTAATTCTAAGCTGTTGTCTTAACTGGCACACTGTCAAAGATAAAATCTCTTGACTTTTAGTACACTTACCTACCATTAACCAACCGATCTATACTGAACTTATTCATAGCAAGGTCGGCATCACTCGTCCTACATGGTTCAGATATAAGTGGAGCATTACCGAAGGTTGTAAAAGCAACACTATACTCGTATTGTTGAGTGAATCGAACAGAGATGCACTTGACACCCATTGCTTGAGGCAAAAAATATAAAAAACCGGTCGAGCGAGTGAATCATGCTATAATTAGATTTTTATCATTTTAGGTGAATGTTTCGCGAATTGATTTTGAACTTGAATTTCGTTTGGCATTGCAGTCGAATTAGCTTCAAATATTCTTCACGAATTTGGCCGAATGTCGTGGAGGCGGAAATTGAAGAAGGTTGTTGCAGTTAAATTGACAGTATTATTACAGATTTATGCACATTAGCTCAAAATTGTATTTTATAATTGACAATATTATGCCTATGGTAGTTGTCTTTAGAGTAATTATTGACCTGCTGTCTTAGACAATGTATGTGTATATAAACAATGTATGTGTATAGTCAGGCTAATTTGAAATAGGTATCTAGTTAAGGGATTGCTGCTACTTCAAAACTTGTATTGCTTTGTTTAATTTGGAAGGGATATTGTTTTGTTTAAGTAAGAGAATATACTCAATAGTGTCAGCCACACTACCATTTTTCACATACAAGGTGAGGACTGAAAACCAGCACTCTGCTGAGTCTTCGCCTTTTCACAAAATTGTAATGGCTTTTCATGTGTTGTTACTTGGTCTATTTAAATTATTTTTTTGTGAATAAATGATCTTTTATTTTATTTGATTGATTATATTGATCGTTGATAAATTGGCAGCCACACTACCATTTTTCACATACAAGGTGAGGACTGAAAACCAGCACTCTGCTGAGTCTTCGCCTTTTCACAAAATTGTAATGGCTTTTCATGTGTTGTTACTTGGTCTATTTAAATTATTTTTTTGTGAATAAATGATCTTTTATTTTATTTATTTTAACTAAGTCCTCGTGATTCCTTTCAAGGGATTTTCAACGAAACTCTTCATTGGTAAAATGGATATGCGTTGAAAGAATTTCGTATCAATTTTCTTCGTAATTACTTTCCGTATAATTGAAGTCGCCGAAGCGTATCGTATCATCCATTATTCATTGATACCGGTATGACAACGACAGCGTTAAACCGAACTAATCTTCGCATGTGAAAATGTGTCCAACGCTTCCGATAATGACAAATAAGTGGTATTTAAGAGTCTAATGTAATTCGAAAAGTTGCTAATAAAAAAAACTTCCAGCTTTTTTAACTCCCTGACTTCTCCCTGTCGTAAAAAGAGGGGTGCCATAACTTTGATGTGTTTTTTAATGATGTACGAATCTCATAATAATAAATGGAATTAATAACGTGATCGAAAGAGAGTTCGAGCGACATGGTTCTTCACAGCTATCGTCATCATCATCAGCCTATTCTAGTCCACTGCTGGACATAGGCCTCCCCTAATGAGCGCTATAAGCGCCCTGTCTTCAGCTTGCCGCATCCAGCATCTGCCAGCAGCTATGTTTTATTAAAATCAGTTAATCCAATTTGAAGATTTGAAACGAAAAAGTCAGCGGTAAAACAGTAATTGCTGATACGTACAAATATACGGCTTTTAAATTAATCACTATAAGCATTAAAAAGGAAATACTCGCAGGTCAAATAAACAGTTGTGCAAAAACGATTAATTTATCTGACAAATCCACCTTTCCTTCTTATGTTTATATTTATGTCATAGCTAAGAAATTAATTAAAAAATTACCTCATTTTAGTCGGTGACGATGTCTAAACACATGATGGATGGGATGCGCAGGGCAACGTAACTTTGCTTGATGAGGCAAAGGCCAGAGGTCACCGCTACCAGTAGAAACACTTCATTCTAAGCAGAAAATAATAGTTTTTAGGGTTCCGTACCTCAAAAGGACAAACCGGCCAAGTGCGAGTCGGACTCGCGCACGAGGGTTCCGTAGAAAGATTTTAACGCTTTTCCCCGTTGTTTTAAGAAGTCCAGTGTTAGCAGAGCCCTGCTCCTAAGCAAAATGTACGCACTGTGGGGTCAACTTATATTGGTCTGTGAAATACACACAGACAGACACAAAAATTTAGGATTTTGAGAATTTTCTGAGTGGTTGTGCTTTAAAAGCTACCTTCGTACCAAATTTCAAGTTTCTAGGACAACTGGAAGTACCCTTTTGGTTTTCGGATTTTGGCAATTTGTGTGAAAATTGCCTTTTTAATGACTGTATCTTTTGATTGCGCTGACTTAGAAGGTTAATTTTTTAACAGCTTCAAGGGACCGCAGGCTTGAGTATTTTATATTAATTTCAGCATGCTACTTCCACGCGTTCCAGAGAAAAAGGGCCTTGACAGACAGACAGACAGACAGACTTCTTTTTCCTTTTGAGGCACGGAACCCTAAAAAACGGAACCCTTACAGGGTCACTTTGTCGTCCGTCTGTCTGTCTGTCTGTCCGTCAATACCCTTTTCCTTTGGAACGCGTGGAGGTAGCATACTGAAATTAATATCAAGTACTCAATCCTGCAGTCACTTGAAGCTTTGAAAAATCAAACTTCTAAGTCAAAGCAATCAAAAAATACAGTCATTAAAAAGGTTGTTTCCACACAAATTGCTGTACCCTGAAAACCCAAAGGGTACTTCCAGTTAACATAGAAATTTGAAATTTGGTATGTGCTCTTATAGTACAACCACTCAGAAAATTCTCAAAATAAGATAACCCCACGCTGCGTACATTTTATTTAGGAGCAGGGCTCTGCTAACACTGGACAACTTAAAACACTGGGGAAAAGTGTTAAAATGTTTCTACGGAACCCTCGTGCGCGAGTCCGACTCGCACTTGTCCGGTTTTTTAAGAGGCTAGAGACAAGATTTATCTCAACAAAAAGGTGTTTACCGGGGTTATTAATACACTGAGGGACGTAACCTTTTCGTGTGGTACGCCACAATAATCGTACGTGATTATAAATTGTTAATATGTCGTGATCAAATATATAGAATGCTTACATATGTTTTTTGGATAAGGAACACACATTCGTGCAAAACACATCCTAATTACTAATAATTTACTTCAAAATGACACAATTAAAGTCAGTCACTTGTAGGGTAAGCGAGATGCAGAGTGACTGACGGGAATGTGAGAACGGGACAGCGATTTACGTTCGAAGCGCACTGTAAAGTTAGTCTGTTACCACTAGGAAGAATCCTACATAGGTAATACAGAATAGTACGCCTGTAAACATAGCACAATCAAACGTCAAGACAACTATTATTGTCTCCTCTTATATCTAGTACATTATTTAGTTCATTCAAAAACCAACATTGTACCCACAATAATTTTAAATGACGTGAAAATCGTTCGTGAAAAAATACTAGATAATTTCTTTAATTAAAAAAAGTGAGTAAGTTTCCGTCTTCAACTTTGAAATGCCACTCGAGTGCTCTCTATCCTGTAACGGACGTAGATAATAATAATAAAACGCTATCTTATCTATTAGAAGTTTTTTTCATATCTTAAAAAACCAAAACATCAATCACACTGCATTAAGTAATATTTCTTAATATTTACGGATGTGTTGCCAGCGACAGGTTGCGTGCACAAGTATGCTGTCACGCTATAGTGTGAACGCACTATAGCTGTGTACTGCGTCGTACCAGTGACAGTCAGCACACAGTCATGCGTATTTTGCTGTGTGCGTATGCTAAATAAATGTTGGGTACAATACAAATATTCAATCTTACTGTACACCACAAAACAATACAAGGAGATTATACAAAATATTAAAAACAGAAATAATATAATAATTAGGTATATTTACTGATAAATATAATAATGTTGATGACTGATGTTGAAATAAAATCGTTTTTAGTTTATATATTTACTTAATCAAGCTTCCGAAAACACTCTTAATAAAAACCGATACTTAACTTATTACAGTAATTAAGACGATTTTTAATTTAACAAAAATAATGAAGAGTTTGATCACTGAAGATTATGACGTCAATAATCGCTTGTCAATCATTCAATTTTAAAAATAAGTAACAACAAGTAACAATTAAATAATAATTAGGTTTAACTTAGGTTCAACTAGTGAAGGTCGGCTACCAACTTCTGGAATTCTTGTCTGTCCTGTACGTTATTATGGTTTAATACGTAACGGTTACTTATTAAAAAAAAAGCGTTTTTAAATAAAAAGACATCATGTCAAAATTGCTTCCTTCTTTTTTATTCTAAAATAAACAAAGTAGGCATACAAAATTATATTTTCAACAAGCATTTGTTATTTCGTTGATTATTTTACACGTTATATCACACAATACTTATTTAACCTTTGCTGTCATTTTATTGATTAAATTGTTTATATAAAACTCCCAATTCCGGTTGAAGCCTCTTGAAATCATTAACTTACATATCTCTTTATTTATGTTTAATCATTGGTTAAAGCTTGATGACTAATTGTTGATAAAAAATTTAAACAGTTTTGTAAGGTCAGCACGACTGATATATCTTGTGTTTTCACGATACTAGTTAAAAAAAGGAAGACATATAGATCCTTGAAAAAGGGTTTTAAACTTTAACTATAAAAAATGATTTATTTACCTATTTAGCTCTCTACGAAAAGCCAATACGTACAGCTTTATATTAAAGCAATTAAAAACAAGCTGCCTCGAGTATCTTTACCTACATATACATACGTAATTAGTTTATTAATTTTCAAACGCAAATAAACGGTTATTAGTATTCAATATTAAAGATACATAACCCTAAAACTTAGACATCATTTTTAAGGTATATGCCTATACCTACTTACACATAAATTTAAAAACATTTTTATTTTTGGTCAGGATACCCGCGCTTAGGCATCAAATCGCATACCAACTTAGCATCAAAACACGATCCTGTCTCGCTTAAATTTATGACGGGATGGGAAACCTAACCTAAACCGGTAGGGACGGGTGAACGACCTTCGTTTTAATTTATACCTATGTAAGAGTACCTACATAGGTATTACTTGAAATATGTAATATTAGAAGGGAAAGTTGGTTTCCTTTCTTTGCTTCCTTGTGGTAATTGATACCTACATGAACTGGGAAAAGCGCTGTAAAGTTGGCTGTGGGACTTCCGTGGAAACTGTCCTGCGGTCGGTTTACTGTGATCGCTGGTTGACCTACTGGTATTTGATTATGACATAATGTGCAGGTTCATTTGTGTACCGTCACATAAAAGTCAGGAAATCAGTATCAGATGGGTGCAACTTTAGCTACTTTGTGTATGTTTCCTTCAAGTAATATTCTCACTTTCTTCTTAACTAGAGTACTTTCCTACAGTAAGGTATATACAAATATTTTTTTGGAATGTACCTACTTATTAATGTTTTAATGAATGTTTCTTTAAATTAGGTTTATTAGTACGCTCAAAAAATTAAGTAGAGTTAACAGCAGACTAGGATAAGCCAGAAAGTTTAACTAGTGGTGTAGAGCACGTGCATTGTAATGTTCGAAATTAAAACGAATACTTAGGTACCTCAGTGCAGGTATAAGTACTTATAATTTGTGTCACCACTATACTTAGGTGGTTACTGACTAGTGACTACTAATTTAAGAGGAGGTGGGCGTAAAGGCCACGCAGGCTGCTTCCATCTTGTTTAAATATACATAAAATTAACTCAATGTAATTGCAAAAGGATGTAAGTGAAATTGTAGGCCAAACTGTGCAGTTGATCTGAAACGAAGGAAATTTTAACAATATGTAGATGAGAATTATTTATGATTATATTGATAGTTATGTATAAAGAAATACTGCTACATGATTTAGACTTTCCACGGTTTCGTACTTGGTTTCCACTAAGGAAGTCCAAAACTCTTAGACGGCCAATATTACAGTTTGATAATTAAAATAATTTGATAAAAAGTTTGTAGTTATTTTTGTATTTTGAATGAATTTAGGTCAAACATAGCACGTAGATAGAATAAACTTTGTAGAGTTTGGAAAATGAATTCTAAAGATCTGAAAAAAATCTCGTTAAAATGTCACTTAGCCGGTATTTGCAGTATATAAGACGAAAATAAAGTGACAAAATACTTACGCTTGAAAAAATTAGCCTCCCAGCTAGTTAGCTAGTTAACTGGGAGGCAAATTTTTTCAAGCGTAAGTATTTTAGCGTAAGCGTAAGCGTTAATTTTTTAAAGCGTAAGACAGACGCGAAAGATCTCAAAATATTATTTCATATTAATGATACAAAGATGATATATGAACGAACATGATATCGTCAGAAACTCACAACTGTTTTAATAAGTTGTTTCTAAATGTATTAAAGGAAACTTTAAACATGTAATGTCGAAAGCATTATAAAACACATCGTGTTGTCAGGACACAGCTCGCTTTGAAATGCTACGTTGGACAATTTTTTCAAGGAGGTATTATCACATAGCAAACAAGCTTGAACAGTTACAAAACATTCGACATCTGTTTGTATTCAGTATTGCCAATAACATTGAAACCACGTGCTTTTGTTTACTTATGAAATACTAGTAAGATTTCCGGACTTACTCGCGTAAAAGAGAAACAAGATCCACAACACAGACTTAGTCAAGAGGGTACAAAAAGTTTCATTAATTAGTGACGTAAATAAACTAAGTACGTTTTTTCAACTCCCGCGATAGGACTTGTATTTCCGACAGAGGATAGAGGGTTGAATTTTCGTAATACTTAATTATAAACACAGGACTAATTGGAGCTTCAACTCGTGTCCTACTCTAACTAGAAAAACCCTGTCTGATAACTAAACAAAAGAACAGGTTAGCTGCAAGATACGAGAGCTTGTCTGTCAAATACGCGAAGATTAGGTCATAATTTTAGAGTTATATCAGTTGATAACTTTAATTGCTTAGGTACCTACTTCTGTTTAAATATGCAGCATTAATAACACAAACATTGAGTAAGTAGGCACACTTATTGAAATGAAGTTATAATTATAACTATTACATTTCTTACGCAACTCCACCAAAACAAAAGTATAATTACTGTCTTAATTTTGTGTTACTGATACATACATTTGAGATACGACTTAATACGACTTTCATTGAGATGTATCGGCGTAATGCATACATAATTATGTTGTAACTATATAATTTATACAAAAGGCTCATCATTCGAAGGTTTGCTATTATAATTAAAATGAATTATAAGTGAGAGTGATTTTGGGAAGTCCCATTCATTGTCAAGGGATATATCTAATTATCGTGTGAAATTTATTATACTGAATAGTGTGGAACCAAAATAGGTGAAGATATAAACTCAATGTTTCATAACCTAGTTTTTATAACGCTTTAAAAAGGTTTGAATGTAGACATTCTGGAAAATAACTGTTATGCAGTAGAAAAGCATCATTTTCTTAATGTCATGATTTTTTTTTTAAGTTTCACAAATTGAATTTTAGACGAATGAAATTAAGTATTGTTTAAAAAACACGCTAACTTTATCTGATCAATAATAATAACACTTTTTTTGTACTAACTTTGGTGTAGATAGTGGTACGGCACTTGACCCGGAAAGTCAAGGATCCGCGTTCGATTCCTGGCGTTAGTCATATTCTGGTTTTCAGTGAGTAGGTTGTGACAATGTGTAGGGGACAAGGTGGGTACTCACTACTCGGCGTACAATATTATAGCAGGTTTCAGCTCAGCTTAAAATAGGTATAAATAACTCTGAAGGTTAATAGTATAATAATTTAAGAAAAACGTTAATTTTTAGCAACGATCGTAAGAGAAACCACAGGATATGCCGAGGGTTACGTTATGACGATACAGCATTTTTTCTCAATTCTGTTTAATGAGGAAAACCTTCACGCTCAGTGCATGCAAGAGGCAATGCTGTATTTTATAATCACCTGTTAATTTGATATCGCATGTTAGATTTTAATTTACCTATTGAAAGTTAGCAAGTAAAAATCTATTGATTTCTGAAGCTTATAGATCCAATGATACCAAATAGTATGAATGATTCCGCCAATTTCAATATTGGAGCAGTATAATTTAACAATTTAAATTTTTACTTGTAAATTAAATTTTCACTGTACGTGTAGGGCAGGTCCTCCAAAAAAGCTTATTTTTTTAAATTTTATCCCTGCTCTTTTTCGGCCTAATTAATATGTATATTTATGCAAAATTACACCTTTCTAGTACTAATAGTCTCTGAGCTATGCCGCTAACAGACAGACAGACAGACAGACAGACGGACATGACGAAACTATAAGGGTTCCTTTTTGGCATTTTGGCTTCGAAACCCTAAAGAGATGGTTTCCATACAAATTACTGTACCTTGAAAACCTAAAGGGTATTTTCAGTTGTCCTAGAAACTTGAAATTTGGTATGAAGGTAACTCTTATAGCACAACCACTCGGGAAATTCTCAAAATCTTAAATTTTTATGTCTGTCTGCAGATTTCACAGACCAATATAAGATGACCCCACACTGCGTACATTTTGCTTAGGAGCAAAGCTCTGCTAACACTGGACATCTTAAAACACTGGGAAAAGCGTTAAAATCTTTGTACGGAACCCTCGTGCGCGAGTCCGACTCGCACTTCTCCGGTTTTTTTTTTAATATGTAACAGAATTGCAAAGCAGTGGAGTAAAGAATAGGCTCACAAATCCTTGAATATCTACAAGCATTTAATGTATGTACATTAATTATTGCGCAGATGTCTGAATGTTTTAGTGCCACACCCACTTGTGGGAACCTTAACTTAATAAGCTGATAGACATTTTTAATTAGCTTTTTTGGGTAACTGTTATTTTGTTCAATGTAATTACAATGGCAGCCAATTTACATATTCAAACTAAATTTCGAGTCAATTTGACCAATGGAAGTGGGTCAAAAACTTGCAACATTCGACCTAAAGTAACATACAAGCAGGCAAATAAACTTTGCCAGTTAACAAAAATCCTATAAAAATAGACAAAAGCAATTAATAACCATTATGTCTTTCTTTTTCTGTCCAGCCTTGCTTTTGTTTAAATATGTATTTACAGTAACGAGCCATTCCACAGAAAACAATTTTGTTAGAGTTTTTAAATTTATTTTAAGAATAATACTTTCAATCTTCACGTGTGAAGTCAGCATGCCACGTAAAACCGAGCATCACAGATTCACAATCAAACTTTCAAATTCGAATCGGATGGAAACAATATTAACGCAGCTTGTCAACTTCTCACAGTAATCAGCTGTCAAGCTTAACCTAACATTATCCCGTTTGACAGATTCTGTCACACGCGCGTGTCACAGTGACACGGTTCCAGGGTTACATCCGCTCATGTAACGAAATTGATTAATTGTTCTAATACTCCCCCTATTGTCATTTGTCGACAACTAAGTTGACATGCGCTGCCGCAGAGAAAATTGTTGCGCAACAGATTATGATCACGAGTTTCGGGCATTGTTGCCGAGAATTTCGATTGTGGTAGGATTATAATTGTTTAAGTTTCACTTCATAAGTAGAGCTTTTTATCTGCTAAATTAAACTGCGAAAGATCATTCAGTTTTTAATTTAAAGTTAATTGGTGGTTCTTTTTGTGGGAGCGCACGACTTGGTGGCAGCGAATTCACACGTAAACGAGCCGCCGCCGAGCAGTGCTTTCCCAGAGGAAGGACTACGAATTAGGCCGAAACAAGTCACGTTAAACTCGACTTGAATGAGTGAGTAATCCATTTATTTCACACGATTCTGACGAAATAAAATAAGGTGTCAAACAATCGGGACGTTTATTTTACCAATAAATCCCATTCTAATTTTTGTTATTCCAAGACCAAAAAGATGTCTCTTTTACTTGTTATGCTACATACAACAATAAATAATTAGCTAGTTAGTTGAATAATTAGCAACGTCCTAACCGAAAGCACATACGTGATTCACTAGTTTTCAATACAAAATTTGGTATATGATAGCAATGTTAAGTGAGAACTTGTGTTATCGGAGCTCAACCGTGACCCCACAGACATTAATCACATCGTACACATAATTTGAATAAATACCGAAATATTTGCCAAAAAATCACAACGGAAACAAATCTGTACGCTGACGAATATAGGATCGCGAATTGAGTGAACTATAATGTTTTGAAACTTCTTTACCAATGCCACTGTTAATACATGCACGTTACGTGACCAACGACGTGCTAAAGTTGGCTCAATTTGCATTTTGTGGGCAACAACTTTTTTTGAAAACTACCAATTATATTGCACTGTAATAAAATCAACTGGGTATTAGTAGAGCCGAAATTTATGGTGCCTTGTCTAAACAAGTACGGTGGTCTTATGTTTACTTGGAGAACATTTTTATGAGTTTCATCGCGTTAAAAATGGTTAAACGCAACCAGAACAGACCTTGTCAATACAAGGTCTGTTCTGGTTGCTGATATTGTTCGTATGTTTAGTCAGGTTTGGCTAAGGTTGTTGCAAAACATAACTTGTCTTTAAAAAAAAAGTAATAGTATTACGTTATTACCTATACAAACTTCAAAAAAGATGGATAATGTAGTTCCTCGGACGCTCCACGGGGTTAATGTACTTTGCATTGTATGGTTGAAGGAAATAGATAGCGATCTTATTCTATATACTATGGTCCGCAAGAACCGGCGCGAGCCCTAGCTCATACTCAGTAGAAAGTCCTAGTAACTTCTACTCTCCCTTTTACATAAACTGAAAATAAAACAAGTAATCCCTCTCAATTTATTTATTATAGGCGATTTATATAAAATGGAAAACAAATATAAAATTGATTGCAGTTGAATCTGTCCACAAAACACACGCTCAGTACGTGACCAGTAAGATTCTAACTTTTAGTTTATCTGAAGTTGAAATATTGCTATCCTAATCTCATTAGAAAATCCACAAATTCACACCGCACAGTTTGTATGTTTAGCCACTAGTTCCCAAACTGTCTTGTTTTGAATAGCCAAGTCACGATCGTATTTAGCCTAGGGCTGCCAAAATGATTAAAAATGCAAACTGAAAACTTGACCATTATCATAAGGCTCCATAAATGTGTATTTTTTGTACACAAAAAATACAGAATTTTCTAAAATGTCTGAATAATCCGTTTTTGCACTAATGTACCTACATTGCCGTTGCTGCCTGCGAAGCTATCTCGCAAGTAGTCTGAATATTTTGAATGAACCCCCCAACTCCCCAACTCCCCAACCCATCCCACCACCACTCCATTTCCCCAACTCGAGGTAAAAGTACCTACTTTTAAATTAAAATTCGCAATCATTTCCCCAACTCGAGGTAAAATATTCAGACTACTTGCGAGATAGCTTCGCAGGCAGCAACGTTAAGGAACAACGAATTTTAGGGAGCAAAAAGGTCTGAACGCAGCCCTAATTAGATGAATTATAGTTGTGGTAAACTTAGCACTTGCTAACCATAACCATAACCATCCACTTCCGCATCAAATATCAAGATGGATGATCGCATTTCTTCAAGTTTGATTGATTTGGATCACACACTTTCGACCACCCGTCGATATTGTTAAACAAATAGTTTCGAATGGTAACAATATTATGTAATAGCTACTAATATTTTTATGGCTCATTAATATAGAATACGTAAAGAAATTTGAAGCAGCCTGTGATCATGCTAAAGCTTGTTTTGTTGCCGTGTCCATTTTAGTTTGCATGTAGGTGGAGTGGTCAGGAAATTCTAGTTTGAAATACCTATACCTAATTTGCTACATTCGCTTATTAGTTGTTAGTAAATTTAATAATCGCCCATTTATAAACAAAGTTTTTTTTACTTGTACTGTTTTAAAAATTGCGGTAGAACTGCACCAATGTTGACCAATGCTAAGTGGGGCGGTTGAAAAATTTAAGCTGCTCAAAAATGTCCAGATATCAAACGAGTATGGAAGTCCGCACAATAATTGATCCCTAGATAATTCTGAGCAGTGTATTTTTTTTATACAGTCCCTCTTTTTAAATGCCACTCTCGTTCATTTGAACTGCAATCTGACTCTATGTCTGGCAAATCTATTTACCTACCTACATACATTAAGAGAGCATTTTCGTAGTTCCATTCGGCCACTGGAAGCAGTAGGAACCTTAAGAAAGACAATTATTTTAAATAAGCTAAGTGGACCGCGCGTGCTGAACTTAATAAATAACATGTAACAAGTCCTTAATTGTAAATACCCAATTGAATTGTCCGATAAATGTTTCAAAACTTAACAGCTCACATTCATTAATCTAAACGTTAAGAGACAGCTAGCAACTCGCAATTATACTGACTAATGTTCCGAATTCACAAATTCGTAACCCTTAATTAGATCGATCGTAACTAGATCGAAATTAATTGATCGGTTAGCTATTTCCAAATCGGGGTCAGAAAATTGTCTCATTCTACCTGCTAGCAGATAATGGTTAAAAGTAGTTCAATGACCACTAGTGATGTAATGCCGGCTGTGGGAGACGATTGTCAGTAGATCGAGGGGAACGAATCGATAGTTTAGATTAGGGGTGTAATCGATTTGAACCGTGAATTGGGTCGCGGATGTGTGTCAGTGTGTGAAATGGGTGTGATGTTTGTTGACCAATTGCTTGAAAGCTGTTTGAATTGCACATGTTAACAAGATTTGAACAGGTAATTCACATATAGGTATTCGCATATAGGTAGTTCACATTTTCAGTGGTCAAAGTTACAGCCACCATTTACGAAAAATTACCCCAGTTATGTCGGTTTCCCAGATTGCCGAAACTCTGGTAATGAAATTCTGGTGGACGGGCCGTCTCTGCAAGAACGAACTCTTCAACGGTTATTGGCATCCACTTGAAATTTGGTGTGGATATATAATTTGGAGTACAGGCAACAAAAATTACAGTTTACAAAAAGCTTGTATTTAAAATCTAAATATTTACCAGTTTACCATTACTGTCTCATTCTCAATCCCAGCCCTTCTTAAACATGCATACTTTGCTGTATCAATAATTTACACCTTGAAATTCAAACCAGGAGAAAAACACCGATTCTAAGCCATCCAATTTGCTGGTACCGTCAATGTCAAAGCCGAGATCAATTGTTACAAAGTGAGTGTTAATTGCACGAGCGGTTATATAAACACTCAAATTTTACGGGCCCTTGACCCGGCCAGCATAAAATACCGCCCGAACAAGTTCCGTGCAAGAAACGCTATTTTGTGACATACTTTAGGTAACTGATAAATCGTAGATAATATATGGAGATTTACTTTAGGCTTTTGCTTATTGGTTAAGATCGTAAAATTGCTAATTTGGATTGCATAAACATCTTAATCAGGCAAGGTTGAATGAATGTTTAAGTAGCGGACACGCATGACAACACGTGCTCACTTTTGGGCTTTTCAAGCATTTATCTTGTGGTACTTATAATATTATTTACGGTAACAATGGGTAAAGAATCTGATTCGGGTAAAACAGTGTCATGAAAATTTTTCACAACTATCACATTCTAATCTTTAGTGTGTATAATTTTGTGAATGCACTATGCAAAGTGGGTCAGATCACTACGAATTTTCTTATCGATCAATAAAAAGTTTCTGTCATAACTTCTGAGTGGTTATGTTTAACCGTGAGGGATTCAATTCAGTCTTTATTGCGAGTTTTCGGAAAGCTACAATCTTTGTCAAAGTATTTTTTTCATGTGCATACCCATTACATTTCAATTGATCATTATTCTAAACAAGTTTGATTACATTGCAACATTATTGACGTGTTTGTTTTTGTTACAGGTAACATCCCAGTCAACAATGAACGTGTACGATGCAATTTAAAATTCAAATCGTTACTTATTGAGAGGTAAGGTACAATTGCGGCGTCTGTCAAGGAAATTGACGAGATGGATTTGTTGAATTTGTTACAAGCGTGTTTGTTAAGTAGTAAATTGAATGCGAAAGTCTTGGGGGCATGCTGTAGGTCAGCGTGGTGAAATTGATCAACGTTTTTTTTAACAAAAAAACGGCCAAGTGCGAGTCGGACTCGCGCACAAGGGTTCCGTATAAAGATTTTAACGCTTTTCCCCAGTGTTTTAAGAATTCCAGTGTTAGCAAAGCCCTGCTCCTAAACAAAATGTACGCAGTGTGGGTGACCCTACTTATATTGGATTAAAAATTTAAGATTTTGAGACTTTTTAATGACTGTATCTTTTGATTGCGTTGACTTGGAAGGTTGATTTTTTCACAGCTTTAAGGGACCGCAGGCTTGAGTATTTGATATAAATTTCAGCACGCTACCTATACGCGTTTCAGAGAAAAAGGGCCTTCACAGACAGACAGACAGACAGACAGACAGACGGACAACAAAGTGATCCTATAAGAGTGCCGTTTTTTCCTTTTGAGGTATGGAACCCTAGAAACTGACCAGCGTTTGACTCATAGGTATCTGAATTGATGGAAAGTGCTGGTGAGGTCAAAGTGGCTCACTGGTTCAGTAAACAGCTTATTTCCTCTATCTAGATGTCTCTATTCTTTATTTTTTGTAACTTAGTGCGCGAAGGGCTGAATTCAGAAAATGAAATAGACTGAATCTTTCGAATTGATAAACGAACATTTTAACATGATTTGAAGTGATTTAAAACGCCGTTAAATTAATTACATATTTCAGATTTTTTATTGTTTGATCCCTGTAGAATGTATTGTGTCGGCGGGTTTTCCAAGCCCAACCCTGTTGCAATGTGTTGTTTTCATGATAAGTCATACTTGACGAATTCTGTTGCTTAGTTAATTAATAGGTAGCTTACTAAAATTAGATTAGATTGGAGCGTAATTTATTTCCCGGCTTGGCCTTTTTAAATGAATTTTATGAGAATTAGAAATTAGTAGGCACTATCTTAGAGTGCCTGAAGCCACTTAAATTTTACTCCTACTTATCTATCCTTTGTTACCGCCATTTAATATCGACCAATTTGCAAATGAAAGACCAAATATCTCGATAAATTTGCTACTCTCAATCATCATTAGAATCCTTTCAGATCAACTGGTGCTAGCAATATTCAAACTTAAAACTTATTACAATACAATACAATACAATAACTCTTTATTGAATACCACATAACAGTCAAAACAAGAAATAAGGCACAAAGAAAATACAAGGTAACAATGGGCGGCCTTATCCTTCATTATCTTATTCTTCATTAACAACTGCTTTATATGAAAGGCGATTAGGGCTAATAAATTGTTACATGTCAAATTCCCAGGCTTTGCTGTCACCGCATTTTGCATCTTTAGAGTTAAGATTGCAGACAGATCTGTTATAATAGGTATGATTGTCTGTATTGTCAAGACACTGGCGGCTCTTCAAAAGTCTAGCGGATGCCATTCAAAAGTTAATCGTGTTACGAAACCTTTCATTTGCTGAGACATATGTGTTCCAGTAGATAGGATTACTTATCATGCATCTTAGCTTACACTAAAATATTACAGAGCTTAGTTAATGACAGAGGTGCAAAATATTCTTTAGTTTTTAAAGGCCAAAAAAACCGAACTGGTTTTTAGAGCTTGATCAAATTATCTAGGAACAGGTAGCAATTCAAATACGTCCTAGTACTTACTTATATCAAAAAATATCAGATTCAACCATTAAATTCAAATTACTACGTTTGAAGCAGACGCCAAATAGTGTTAAAACTGTCAAATCCAACGCCTCAAATTGAATAGTAGTATTCAATAACTTTATATGTAAATCACCGGATGCAAGCAATAATTTAGCTATACATACGACACCAAGCAATTACAAATCATATAGCGTTAATCGGTGATTAAACGACTAAGAATTTTAACAGGCAGGTGTTATGCAAACACTATCGGGCGGTTTCAGAGATTGAACGTTTCA
The DNA here is from genome assembly GCA_963691665.1 of Clepsis dumicolana. NCBI lineage: Eukaryota > Metazoa > Arthropoda > Insecta > Lepidoptera > Tortricidae > Clepsis > Clepsis dumicolana. The sequence continues at coordinate 14,533,491 of OY829508.1, forward strand.
AACCCGTCGGCCGAAGGTATTGCACTTGCCCCGGTTCAAACGAGTATGGTATCGGTTGGTGACACCTGATATATCGGCTCGAGTTGAGAAACAGCCTTGCGAAATATGGATAAAAGCTATGCCTGGTTTGTTTCGGTGGGGAAACTTGAGGCTGTTAGAAAGGTCCTTATTGATCGTTATAAATCGGAAATTACCTAAATATTTTTAGACGAACTTGTTAGGTTTACGATATGAATAAATTCAAAATTATAATATTTCTCACTGACAGTGTGAACGAACATAACCTTTTAAACTTATAGAATGACGAGTAGGCAATCCAATTATAAAAATAATAGATGAACAATAGATCAAAAGCGAAATTTAATTGCTTTTATTTAATTTTGTTTCATAAAGAGCCACATTTTTTCCCCGGTGCACTTGTTCTAGAATTAACCACAAAGTAACAAAATGTAACAGGTATTTCGTCAATAATTCTTGCTATTTCAGCGCAGTTATGTCACAACGAATTCTGTAACAGATATCGAGAATTGTTCTGCGCCGACTGGCTTGCGAAATTGTATCCCGTCGACCATTTCCTGGCTCGAGTTACATTCGAATTCGTTCAAGGATCGAGGACTTATAAGGCATGAGCATAAGCGAAACTAATATTAGTGATACTAATGTATTAATTTCAATATCACCGTTTCATTTTAATCATGATTAATTTTTACGACTGCATTTCAAGATAGAGAACTATTTTTTTTTTCGATTGCACGTTTTGTTCGATTAAATAATTTCATTGCGACTTGTTCTGGCATCCGTATCTTCCTATTCATCTTCTTATACTTGAAATTTGGTTCTAACACAGTATTGTTGCAGTATTGCGTTCTATTAAAAATGTAAAAAAAGTTCAAGATTAATGATTCGCTTTATTCAATACTAGATATTATTCAATATTTCACATTGAATTTACATTAAACAGTTACGATTTTAAGAAACTATTAAGTAACGAGAAAATAAGTGCCCTAATTAAGTCTGTGCATGCTTCTAATTAGTACGGAGTTATTGTCAAATAATCGTCAAGTAACTTGGCGTAGGTACTTTCCTAAACACATTATTGCGCGCAGATACTTGAGGCTAACCTAGACCTTATCCGACTCTTTCAGCAATCCCATTGCGAATAGCAGCACCTAAAGGTCGTTTTGACATGCAATTAAGAGCATTGCCAATATTGCCATGTGTTTAAGCCTTAAAGGCGGATAGCAATCTGTACTTAGGCAACAATATTGGATAAGGTTTTATGTAACAACTGGAGCGCATGCGCTGACTGCAACTTGTCGTCGGGTACCTGTGAATTGTAAGCTTGCGGGCTATAACAGCTTTTACCTGAATGCAGGGTTGTCGGAACTTGTAGATACTGTGAGGAGGTTGCTCTCTGCTTGCTGATGTTAGTTCGGTATTTGAATTATAGTGAAAGCAGTGTCTTGGAAGTCAGCAAACAAGTGCGAGTCGCAGCGCAACTGTGAACAAACAAGTGACAGTGATTTTCAATGGAAAGACGTGTATTCGCTAAATCATGAAAATACCTAAATACCTATTACTGAAAAAGTTTTGGTTTGTTTATGAGGAGTCCTCTTGCAGTCAAGAGCAGTTGCTAGAGCTACATCTACAGCTACAGAAAGGAGCTGAACTGAAAGAAAATGTCTACTATGTCTACATCTATTAAAAAACGTAGTTGTTACTATCTTAAAGAGTCAGTAAAGTATGTTTTTGGCTGTACAGAATAAAAAATCTGTTTATGAGAATTAATTGCATCAAATATTGGCTTGTTTTCGGTCAACGTCCTTTTAATGACCTAAGGTTTATAAAAATGGCGTTTAATACAACACAATGTGACATCGCCGCGGGTGGTGTCGGTGATACTAAAAGTTGCGATGAAGATGATTTACGGAATCGTTGTGTCAATGACCTCTTTTGTGAATCTTGGTTTTGTTATTCGCAGCAGTTGCTTTGCTGCCTACTTATTATAACTTGTATAATAGATATAAGATAATATTAAATAACAAGCGACCAATTGACAAGCGTGATAGTCTCTAACCACTGTGTTGTTTTGAATGCCAATGTCTATTAGAGCAGGCAATTTGACTTGTTATGACACAAAAGGCAACCATATTTGTTATTTTTTTGTAAATCGAGCTAGAAATAATTTTGACCATAAGGGTAGCATAATATGGGAGCCCCGCGGGGCGAAGCCTTTTGTTTGAAGTTGGCGGTTTCATGACTCGAGTCATCATCATTTCTTCAATTAGGTACAGTCAACTTGCCAGTTATGAACCCACCAATAAACTTTTCACAATCGCAGCAATTCCACCTAACGACAGCGTATTAGACCGATATTGCTCCACATTCTATTCTTCTAGCGTTTATCGTTTACGCGAATGCCCGGGGGTGTCGCAACGACAACAACTCCCGCGCAGATAATTCAATCCGATACTTGCTCGACTTATCCGCATGACGAAAGGCTTCCTGAATATTAATTTGTGTCGTTTATGTAACGGCGGCTTTGGGATAATGTTCGGAAAACGGTGTCCTATCACTTTGTCGCCAGTCATTTAGCAAATTTTCGTTTCACAACCAACGATTGACAAATGCATCATTCCTAAAATTATCTTTACACAACTACTGATTTCGCAAATAATTTATTTTATCGAATAATAACTTCACAAATTTTCATTTCTTATCGTATAATTTGTCAAATAGGTTATTTTATAACGATATCAAATAGTCAACTAACGTATTACCTACCAACGTTTGGTATATTACTTTGTCACTGGTTTTATTTTATTTAAATAAAATATATTAAATCGCCGTTACCTTTCAAAAGACTCAGCCCTTTTAAGGATGTTCGGGCGGAGAGACAGACTTACTGACGGAATGAATGAATAGGCTTACAATAGGTTTAGGTTAGGTCAGACTTACGTGAAGGCGCGAAGCGCCTAAAGTACGCGGAATAGGAGCTCAATCGACACCGTCCAGAATTTGGGGTTGAGCATAATATTTTTCTATACATTTGCTCGAAAATTTTAGAAGTCCGGCTTAGAAGTCCAATTCAGAAATTAATAAGCAAGGAGCAATAAACTTACGGAGTTCGAGTATAAATTTTATACCTACCGCCCTGCATTTCGTTACGCAGAAAGTAATTTTTACGGAACAGTGTTTACCAATTCATGTTTTGCAAAATAACCGATTTTAAAAACGATTTATTTGTGAAATGAACATTTTTTAAATAATAATTTGTCTTTTCATATGTTTGTCAAGTGTCAAAGTTTCTAAATGTATAGTTGTCTAGCAATTATTTATAAAAAAGTAAAACCGCCTTAGAAAAAAAACGTAAAATAATCCTCTAAAATAATGATAAATAAATAAAATAAAATAAAATGCGTTTATTTCGGACAACAGAAACTAAAGCCTTATTACTAAAGGATTATTTTACGTTTTTTTTCTATAGTTCTTTTTTGAAGGCGGTTTTAATTTTTGTGTTAAAAGATTTTTGTTTTACAATTTTACGTTGATTTAACATTTTCAGAATTATCCTCCAACTCCTAACCGTTAAGGAGTCGTACCTTCCATCATCAGCTCATCAACATAAGATGATGACTACCGGACGCAAATACTTGAATAGCCTTAGAAAATATATGAAACACATGATACGTGCCTATAAAATTTGAGGGTTGCCCTCGATTTCCCTGAGATCCCATTATCACATCATGACTTGGTGACAATGAAACCACCTCAGGAGTATACCCTTTCAAATAAAATTTTTTTTTTGAAAATCGGTCTACAATTGACGGAGTAATCGATGAACATACATAAAAAATAAAAACTACAGTGGAACGTAGAACCTCCTCCTTTTTTTGAAGTCGGTTAAAAATAACTATACAGAACGGGTTCTTTCAGGTATGCGTGCGCAAATATGCAAAAAATAAATTGAAAATAATTTTCGCTACGAAATTGAAAGATGTAAGTTGATTTAATTAGGTAAAAACTAAAAAAAAAATCTGTTAAAAACCAATGACGTTCTTGGAGTATGTTCCAATTATAAATTTCCGAATTGCTTTAAGAGTTTGACGAGAATATCTTTATAATTATGCAGAATATGCGAGAGTGGTAAACAAGTTCTTGCAACGTTAAGAAATATGTAAGACTGTCAATCGGACACTTTTCCGGTGGTTACCCATATTTTCTATTTCACCCGCGCGGCCAGTCTTCCGCGTCGCATCCCGCGTGCCTCACATTGTACAAGTGTTAATAATTTAGCATCCACCCATCTACGCTTACTAGAAGAGACTAAACTCACACCACTTATCGTAGTTATCATCGGTGCCAGTTCAGGGGTCTGGAACTTCTATAAAATAGGGGCAACGAAAACACATATAATACTATTATGTACCTTGCCACAAAGGTACAGCCGCCCAAAACTCATTAGGCCTTAATGCAGATGGAGGTGTCGCTGCATAGACGCGTAAGCGACATTTTGGGCTGGGCGTATCTACGCTTAAATGCAGCCTCCATACAAAACCGCATGACTGTGCACATGAAGCGGCATAGTCGCGACGCTGCAAACAAGCGTAATGCGGCCAGGCTTACCGTGCGTTGTACGCCCGGCTACATCGCTCACAAAGCGCGAAATGTCGCGTACGCGCTTAAACATGTACGCGCTTAAGCAGCTACGCCTGCATTAGGCCTTAATTTACCATTCGTGAACTTTGTTCCAACATGACTTATACAATATCCGTAAATATTTTAGCAAGTGATTGAGCAAGCCTAGGTGAAAACCTCTGTGAAATAATCATCTCAACTAGTATTTGTCTAAACTTCAAAGGGGTGTTCACATGGTTTATTGTATGATACCCTGTGTAGAGCACGATTGGCTAGGTGTGCGTGTGCGTTGTGTTGGCAACTATGCAACTCGCTTACGCTCACTTCGCTTGTCCTCACTTCTTTGCGTACCACATCCAGTTTTTAATGCCACTGCACACTGAATTTGTATCAGCGTCTCGGAATGCATTTTCCCCCGTATCAGATGACTTCCGCGGTACGCTGCGGTTCCGGTGGGTGGTACTGCTTGTGAAATGCGAGGTTTATACCTAGAAATAGTTAATAATATATTTATTGGTATTTCTACTCGCTGCTTTGTATATGATTGTTTTTTTTTTTACTTTTTTTATCAATCTTTATCAATCGATGTACCTATGTCAAAGCCTTGCAAATAGTTGGTATCAATTTAGATACTTTATTGTCAGTAACATAAAGTGTTAGGTAGATATTTACGACTTAACTTTACAGTCAAACAAAAGTAAAGTCTTCAAATAATAAGCAATAATATAAGTAATACTTAACGAACTGTCAGTAATTTACATAGCTTATTTACGAGAAAATAAACCAAAAGATACGGCTCACAGATAAACTGTTCGCTTTACGTAAGATTAAATAATTTGCAAACCTAAGTCCAACTGAGTATTATGCCTACTGAGATCTCATCAAGCTATGCACAGATATTGAAATCCAGCCTAAGTACATTAATAAACAAGCTATTCCTAGGCATGTTCTAAGCCAAGTCTTCACAGCATTATCCGAGGAGCAATACACTCATCATCATCATCATGTCAGCCGAAAGACGTCCACTGCTGGACATAGGCCTTCCACAAGGCTCTCCATTCAGACCTGTCATAAGCTTTCCGCATCCACCGTGGTCCCGCCATCTTTACCAGGTCGTCGTTCCATCTTGTTGGAGGCCTACTGACAGCTCGTCTCCGGGTCCGCGGACGCCATTTGAGAACCTTCTGACCCCACCGGCCATCAGTCCTGCGAGCAATTTACCCCGCCCACTACCAATTAAGTTTCGCAATTCTTCGAGCTATGTCGGTGACCTTAGTTCTACTGCTGAGCAATACACTGCGCGGCTTAAATGATCCACCCTGACCTATGGTTAGTTACTTCGGCAGCTCGCAATCTATAGCAAAGTACTGTGAAAACCTGGCTTTAGTCTAGTCTTGCAGAAAGCCATTTGAAATCATAATTAGACTAATTTAGTTTGCGTCATGCGTCTGTGGGGTAAGGCTGTGAGTGATCAAAACACCGTAAAGAGAAGTCACTGTATAAGGCTGGTTGGTTATATCTAGGGTGAATTGGATTTGTACGCAATTGTAATTAACGACCATTAGAGGTTAGTTACGCAATAATGTCAGCTGAAGGATCTATCAGTAAACCGAACGTTTCAGCTAAAATTACATCATTCAGATACGTAATTTTCTAATTTCAGACCATCTTACAATGTAGACGTTGACTCTGAATCCTCCTATGTACGATGGGCCATTGTTTAGTGCGTGTAGTGCCGTAGTTACAGCCACTGATAAAAAATCTAGGGATCTGCCGACGGTTCTGTTTGATTACGATGGCATGCGATGGCCCACCGTGTAGAGGCGGCAACAGTTACACTTAAAAATGTCTATGTAACTCCTATGACGAATACCTACTACTGCCATACCTACCTACATGTATGAAATGTCTCTACAGTAAAATACTTCATTTCCAACTTACATTTCAATTGAGATTTTCATTCTTTCAAGCCTCTACTTGTAAACAATTTTCTATAAAATGCTGCTCAAACTATTATTAATCCCATTCAATTTGTGTAGGTACTTAATTCACCCAAAACACGCGACTATGTAAAACAAAAGCGATTTAGAAAATTGCGCTGGTTAGGAAACAATTAGCGTTACGATATAGTTTGCCACACGAGTTGCCACACCGAGCCTTGCTCTCAATTAATTGTTGAGTACAACTCAAATTGTTGGAGATCATTAGCGCTGCGCCTAGGAGAATGCGTGACGATGTGTCATTAAGAGAGTAAAATTGATTTGTTTCCGTTCAAATTACAGTTATCATAGCGTATAACTCAGTAGGTAGGTTCCTGCGGTAGAGGAGCGGTGTGGGAAGAAAAATTCGCTAACAGTTACATCTTACTAAACCAATCTGTATCTGGTGGTTGGTGGTTGGCTTTTAGGTTGATCTTGGCATTAGTGGCGTAGTGCAACCGCAATTTCAAATAGCTAGGTATCGAAACTTTGGTATTTGAATATTGACACTTTGCGATACATGGACATTTGACGATTTTATTCCTACGTTGCCTATCAGGTCCATACTTGATTATTGCATCTCTATAATTATATCGTCTGTATGACTGTCTGGACACGGATACAATCTAGGTCTCTTCATGGTTTAGGCTGTCACTGAACTAGTGATTGACACCTTTGACCTAATTTGCACTTTCAATCAGTTGGGATAGCGGGTCAAATGCTGGCCAGTTTTTTTTTTGTAATTTCAAGTATCTTTTTTTTATAATAAGCCTTTAACGTTCGTGTTGTCGCAGCATAGTAACCCCCTTATTCATAAACCTATATTAACTAAAATGCCGTTAAAGTTCGTTTCTCCTTTTTTGTCACATTGACATTTCCGTTTGTAAGAAGAAGACAAAACCTATTTTAACCAATGGAGGTTTGAATGACGTTTATGAATAACGGCGTTAGTTTTTAATCGATTTTAAAAAAGGAGGAGGTTCTCAATTCGTCGGAATATTTTTTATATGTAAAAGGTTACTGATTTCGTTGAACTGAATATATAAATCCCGTTTTTTCCTATTTCCGTGGGAATTTTCGAAAATCCTTATAACTGTTTTTTACTATTATAATCACCTGCTTCTATGCCAAATTTGAAGAGTCTAGCTATTATAGTTACTGAGATAGGGTCACTCGGAATCAAATACATAAATCCCGTTTTCTCCCGTTCCCGTGGGAATTTCCAAAAATCCTTCCTTAGTGAGTGCCTACATTGTATAAGGTATCTATGTGCAAAATTTTAAGTCTCTAGGTTCAGTGGTTTCGGCTGTGAGTTGATATATCAACAGTGAGTCAGTCAGCCAGACAGTCAGTCAGTCAGTCAGTTTAGAATTTTATAAATATAGATTCCCTAAACGGACAATGCCTCCCCCTAAATAGCTACGAAACTCACTCATTTCCGATCGTACACACACACATCTGCATCTAATTCACAAACACAACCCGGAAGACAGGTGTTCAATGAAAAAAAAGTTCCGGATCACATTAGCATAACAATGTAATTGCAAGATGACTGCGAGAGTGTTTCTTTTTCTTCTTTTTCAGAGCAAGTGTATTTTTGTATTTTTGTAATTTGCATAACACTGTGACTAATTTTATTGTAATATGCACTGGTTTGTTTTTTTTAATGGAATATGTTTTGATTGTATAGTTCGACGCGTGTTTGTATCAGATAAAGATGATAATAATAATAATGTTGTGGGACAATTGACACCAATTGAACTAGCTCCAAAATAAGCAGAGCTTGTGTTATCGATGCTTAACTAGACAACGGATAAACATACTTCTTTATATAGATAAATGTATGCATGAATACATATTAACGCTTTCGCCGGCGGTAAGCCAAACACAATAAAATTTCTATTGTTATAACGGCTATAGCCGCTTACCGCCGCCGAATGTGTTAAACATCCAAGACTCGAGAGTAAACATTCGTATTCATCATACAGATATCTGCCCCGACCACATCGAAACCTGGACTTCAAGCCTCGTAGTCAGGTTGTCTAACCATAACCACTAAGCCATCCGGTAATCAGATCCAGATTAAATTTAATCTTATTTATGGAATAAACATCTCAATAAAACTGTATCATTTGACAGAGCATCTATCATTGTGGTGTAATCGCTCGACGTCAATGACTTCCGAATATGGTGAGATTAGTAAGAAAAGTTACTAAATACAACGACGCAACAACTATTAGGAGTAACGCAGACTAGGTTACATACTATGAAAGCTTTTCACTAACTTTTCAAGTACATCTCATTCATTGTTCGACTTGGCGCAACACAAATGGCGTGTGCCAAATAAGACGAACTCACTGAAACGTTTCACTATCAGTAAAAAGAAATCCTGAGAAAGTTCTCACTTTCGCAATAGGTGAAGTAGTTCAATTCTATATTCAAGAATGGCCGTCTGCTACCTATACCTACTGCGCTTGTTCATGATGATTAGAAAAATTTAAATATTGCAATGCAATATCATTAGAGCTATTAAACAAGGAATCAATCGCCCAGTTTACGCAACGAATTAATATTTAATGACTAAGACACCGAGTCAAGTCCCACAAACTCGAAGAGGCGACCCGGCAGACCTAGAAGGCGATGTCGGAATGAATTGGACTCCTTCTTGAAGGACTGGCCACTCGGGAGTCAAAAATCCGGTAGGATCGCTAGCGTCGAGTGAGGTTTATCTGTATGTCTGTCCGTGCATCTGTCTGTCTGTCTGTCTCTTATTGGTGGAGAATGACAGATAGACCTTTCTCGACACTAGCAATTCTAGCGGATTTTCGATACGCGTAAGCCCTCATTACGAAAGATCGGAAGCAGTGGAAACAGAACAGCCTTAAAATATATAAAACAATATAGTTTATACCCACAGTCTACCAAAAAAGGTATTAGGGCAACAAGATGCTGGCTACAAGGAAGCTGACACCTCGGGACATACTATTCGTCCGTTCAATGTTGATTTTTTTTACGTATTTGACTTCAACGCTAATTACAAGTTTACAAGATTACTAAATATTAAATTAAACTACATCTACAAACTTAATAGATGAAAACTAATCATATTTTTTATAAACTCACTGAAACATGAATACACAGAAAAAACCAGAAAAATGCCAACCCCGGGAATCGAACCCGGATCCTCGACACTCCGGGTCGTGTGCTTTTCCCCTACACCACGATTGGATATAAAATGCCAACCCCGGGAATCGAACCCGGATCCTCGACACTCCGGGTTATGAAATCTAAACGTAAAATAAACTAAAACAATAAAATAAATACTTATCCTAAATTAAAATGAAAATAAAACTACTTCACAAAAACTAAAAAATGTCTAAAAAAGAAGTCCCCTTGGGCATGGTACCAAAGATGCTGGCAGCGTTCCCTCTTTGGATGGCCAGGCTTAGCCTTTGTCCGAGAAAGCTGCCAGGTCTTTGGTCCCCTGTGGCGTCAACTAGCCTTTTGAAAATTTATTTGAATAATTTCAAAGCGTCAATCTGAGATGCTTTAAGCAACATATTCGTTAACATATTCGTAGGCTATAAGCGTTGTCAAGTTGTCTTTATGCCGAGCTTATAATTACAACGTCTTCAACAATAAACAGTCAAACCAGCAACTCTTACACAACAATGAGGACACTTGACTAACACCATGATTACGGAGCCGGAATCTTAATAGTCATAATTAAAACTATAACAATTGCATTCATTTCCCAGTTTAATGACGCGGCCCGAAACACGAGCGGGGTTAAAATACGAAGTTATGGTAAATAATGAGATTAAATTCCGGCGGAAGCAAGACGGAAGTCATAACCTTGTGCGATTATCTTAGTTGACTAATTAGGAATTAGGATAATGATACTCTCGTAACTGTAACTTCTAATTTGGTTTTTTTTCCCAGCCAAGTTTTTTGCCGCGCATTCCTTTTATATTGGTAGTGATGATCTTACCAAAAGCGTTGATAAAATAAAAAACCGGCCAAGTGCGAGTCGGACTCGCGCACGAGGGTTCCGTGTTTTAAGAAGTCCGGTGGAAGCAGAGCCCTGCTCCTAAGCAAAATGTACGCAGTGTGGGGTCAACTTATATTGGTCCTCGAAATCTAGAGACAGACATAAACATTTAAGATTTTGAGACTTTTCCGAGTGGTTGTACTATAAGAGCTACCTTCATTTCAAGTTTCTAGGGCAACCGGAAGTACCCTTTAGGTTTTCAAAAAACGGCAATTTGTATGGAATCGACTTTTTTAATGACTGTATCTTTTGATTGCGTTGACTTAGATGCTTGATTTTTTCACAGCTTCAAGGGACCGCAGGTTTGAGTATTTGATATTAATTTCGGCGTCCTACCTCCATGCGTTCCAGAGAAAAAGGGTCTTGACAGACAGACAACATACAGACGGACAACAAAGTGATCCTACAAGGGTTCCGTTTTTTCCTTTTGAGGTACGGAACCCTAAAAATACGTTTATACAGGCCCCTTAGCGGTCCATTTGCAGATGAAACTTTTGAATTCTAAAGTATTTGGACCTTACTTAGATCTGCGCTCGTGCTACGGATGAATGAACCGATTTGTCGATAGGGCAAAAAGAAGTAGATTGTTTGATTTGAATAATACAAGATTACGTAGATTATCTAATTCTCAGACAAGACTTCAAACGGTCACCGCCGCGATAAAAACTGTATTATTTTAAACTCTTTTATTTTATCTTATTTTGGTATTAAACTTCAACCCAGTGAGACGGACACTACTAGTTTTTTATCCATTTTTATATCTCACTCAGTCGCTATAAATTGAGTTATCTCACTATTGCTGGGTTATTCGTTGCTATTTTTTAGCGTTGAAGTGTCAAATCGGGTGTCACTCAGTAGGTACAAAAGTGACATTAGCGCTCGAAGGTGCGAGAGAATAACACTAACTGTTATTAATATTCATCATAGTTTTCCCGATAAGAAATAAACAAAAGCCAGAGTTTAGTCTTATTGGCTTTGGCTTTGAGATATATGTCCATAACGTAGTATAATAATCCGCGCCCTAACAATCAATGCAAGTAAGTATTTTGAACTATATAGAGTTACAGCCATTCCCATAATTGAAGATAGGTAGATGTTTTATAGTCAGTAGATCAAAACAACAGATAGATTGAATATTATTAGGAACGGCCGTAACACTACTAGAATTAATGTTGATCACAGTGAATAAGTAAGTAAATACTTTACTGTACAAAAAAACAGAAGATAGAAACACAAGTAACAAACAATCAAATTCGATAAGAAGTAAACAAAAAGCAACATACAACGTTTTGTCATCCGAGTCCTAATAATGCAAGTATCTTGAACCTTATAGAGTGAACCTATTATAAATAAACCTATTTTAGCTAAAAGTTCGTTTGTCCGTTTTTGTCACATTGACATTTCCGGTAGTAAGAAGACGACAACACCTATTTTAACTAATGGAGGCTTGAGTGACGTTTATGAATAATGGCATAAGACATCTATAGGAAGTAGTCCGGAAGTGTTAACCTTGCCACACACTCTTGCTCTTGCCTTTCGGTTTCTCGATACTATCCAGATGCTATCACCTCAATGCGGATGACAGCACAACCCACGCAAGGTCGCCAACCGGCTCTATCATTACCGTTACGCAATATTTAGGTTCTATTTGTTTTGTTGATTTGTTCTATCACGGTTGATGGTATCTTCTAGTCTGGGGCTTTGCGAAGTAGGTCCGCTTTTTGTTTCTGTGTTATGTCACTATAGTTGGTCGTGCTGGTTATGGAAACGGCGTTTTGATTAGTGTTGGGTTTGAGGCCAACTTGCACCGACCTGGTTTAGACTCTAACCTGGAGCTACCGTAACGTCAGACGATACAAATACGTCGATTTAACCCCGGGTCAGATTCTAACCCAGATCGGCAGTCGGCCTTAGGCCGTCTCTTAGCAGATATTTTATACCTAAACCTATGTAAGTAGGTAGTAATAACTAGTTCTGAAAATTCCTGACATTAAGCTTAAAATAAAACTGGATTTAAGTTTTGTTGCAAGTGGCTCTTATAATTAATAATACGTTATGCAAAGAAACATTTAAACTGGAGTCGCTGTAGACCAAGAATTAACACTTTGAAACAACTGAATTAAACGTAGGCACCCAAACAAAACTAAAATTAATCAATTTAAAACACTTACCACACACATGCAAATATACCCTGCTACTATTTCCCAAGCGCGAGGCAATGTACATCGAATCTTATTTACCTAATTCCAAGGTTTGATTCCATTGTGCAATTAAATAAAACCGTGATTGTACGTGGAACCTTGTGGCTGCATTTAATTTTCTTCACCATTGTTTCGGACAGTAGCTGGTAATTTTAAATGACTGCTATTAAGTTTTGTATGTGCGATACTGGTTGTTGCATTGACTGTACTAAATAATCGATTTAAGAAAGCGGTTTATTAGTGGGAATAACCCCGTAGATATTTAAGCCAAAACTAGTATTTTTATCAAATGGTATAATATTCTTTGGTTGTCACGTCTAGTATTTTTCGAGAATATTCTCCAAATCATGACATTATATATAGACATATTGGACACAAAAGAGTTCTAAACTAATCATCAAAAAATTGCTAAAAAAAGTAGACTGTGTATTATTCTGAGGTATAAGCTAAATAACTATGAAGTTCATCAAAATCAGTTCATAAATATCCAAATATCCATCCTCACAAACATTCGCGTTTAAAATATTAGGCAGTAGGATTTTTATTTTTTCAAAAAGCGAAAACCGAAGACTTTACACCTTCGCCTTCGGTAAGCGGCCATAGCTGATAAAACAATAGGAATTCTATTATGTCTGGGTTTACCGCCGGCGGAAGCATTAACAAATAATGAAAATTAATATTTCAATTTCGGGAATGTTGTAAACTTTCAAATGTTATTCTGCCTAGTTTTTCAATTTTACCACTAGCGCGCATACTGCTGCAAACTCATATTTAACCGTGTTTAAACGTGACTGACAACAAATGACAGTTTCATAGCCAATATGAAGCAGCTGAAACAATCTCTTCAGGTCAACGATTTACGTCTTTAACTGACATTAAATTTGTCACGTTAGCGAAATAGGGACGAGCATAATGATATTGCGTCTAGTTTTTTAGGGGACTATTCTCCAAATCATACTATACTTGAACAGTGTGTCAAAGTGGCCGCGACGGCGTCACGCGGCTGTCGCAAGGGCGCGCGCGCGGCGTGCTGAGCGCGGCCCACTTAGCAAATGCCATGCGCGGGCGCACAAATGTTAATCGTTTCGTTTTGTTTCAGGTAATTGTCGCTATCGCTGGTGGACATGTGGGTTGCGACATGAGCTGGTCACGAATTGTAAGTGGGGGGGGGGGGGGGGGGGGGCATTCAGGGTTAATGGACTATAATAGTGACAAGGGTTGGATGGTAAAGAAACTTGTACAAAAATTTGAGCTGTGACGAAGACTTCATTGATTGATAGCTATTGATCAACAATGTCAATGAAAATGCATTAGCGATTATTAACTAAATAAATAAAATACAAAATAGTACAAGGTGATGTTTTTAATTTTTTAAATTTTCATGTTTTAAATTTCTAATTACTCAATGAAACACGAACCAATATAGTTAGATAAGTATAGAAAACCAGAAAAGATAGCATAACCTTGGAATCAAACCCGGCACCTTGAAATTCCATCAAAAGTGTATTGCAACTTGGGCAATTAATTTGAAAAGGTTCCCATTTGCTTGTTTAGATTGCTTATAATAGACTCCTCTGATCCTCATCAATGTCAACAAAAGTATTTTTTTTTTATATTCTCACAGGCTTCATCAAAATAATGTTAATAATTATAAAAACAACAACACTGAATTTTTAAAAACAAATGGTATAAATTCCCAGACATGACTAACTCTACGTCATTTCTCAGCGCAGCAACATTACATTTAGGTCCGCCATGACCAAATCCGGGGCAAGCCGCTAGTATAAATTAATCCAGTTTGCTTCGTGAGTGAGCGGAGCGGTTGTCCTTCAGCCACGCCTAAGGGCTGTAGCCACGCGGAAATTCGAGTGGAAAAATATCGAGCGCTTTAAGAATGCTCGGTGCCTTGACTTATAGAAGTAAACGCGAGACTTTAGCGGATTTGAAATAGTTTAACTGCGGCGGGAGCACAGAACCATATCTAGATAAAAATTAACCCTGTAATTCATAAACCTATTTTAACTAATATGCCGTTAAAGTTCGTTTGTCCTTTTTTGTCTCAGTGACATTTCCGTTAATAAGAAGAAGATACAACCTATTTTAGCTAATGGACGCTTGAGTGACGTTTACGAATAAAGCCCAAAGAGTGTATGTACAGTCAGCAAAAGTTGCTAAGCAACCGAAGCGGACACAATGATCTGCACAAGCTCTTATATCTATAACAATAGAGCCGTGCTTTGATTATTGACCGCTTCGGTTGCTTAGCAACGTTTGCCGCTGATTCTACGACGCGTGCCATAAAGAAGGGCTGAGAACCGATTGAACTTTAGTACGCTACCGACCGCTTTTCCCGTGCAACGTTAATTTTGAAAAACAAAATGCCATATTCAATAACTAACTGTTTAAACACTACCAAAAAAGTTGGAGCTGCTAATCGAGGTATTTTCTTTCATCGGTAAGTACCCTTTGTCCTAAAACATTTATGCAAAATGTTACACGCTCGGTTCCCATAGAAATCGATAAACTCTTTCCTTCTTTCTCTATGGTTCTGTGGGTGGAAGTATATGTGGTTACTGAGAATATTTATGTATATCGCCAAAACGTGCTTAAGAAAAAGGGACAAGGTCACACAAGATCAATAGTGGACTTAATAAGAGACTAAACATTAAAATCTTAGTTTGAAGACCTAATAAGTACGAGTAAATGCTTGAGGGAAGCACAAAAATATAGAGATCTTTAACAATACTTCGTACCTTGACGGTTGAGTTAAGATTAAAGGCAAGTTGTTTACAGGTTTGAAATACAGAGGAAGGATTATAATCGTGACAGAGATTAGTAGTAATAGTACCTACTCATTACTACTAAAATAATTATGTAAAAGGTAAATACGAGGTCGGTAACAAGATTGACGAAGTATGTCAATAAGATTAAAATTATGGTTGGTAGACAACACTTTCCTTATATGGCAGTAGTTATCTCCTGTATCATGTACACAAGTGGAACAAAGTAATCCTGGCCAGAAACAAGAACCATCTAAATAAAACAAATGAAGCTCTTTGCTCTGCCCCCACCCCCAGCGCCTGACGTCACAACTTTCAAGGGAAATTCCAGACGATTTCCCTGCGCAGTAGCCGCTTGTATCTTCTACGCATCTGCATGATATAGGCTTGACATCCGGTGCAGTGAAAGGCGGGGTGCAAGGAACCCGCAACCTTGTCGCAAGGCCGGCGCAGGTTCGCCTGTGGGTTATTTCCGTGTATATTAAAGTGTAATGATAGCTGTGGTCAGAACTAGTTCGTGCAAGAATAAATAAGCCATCAGATTGCTGTGAGTTTTTTTTTAATTGCTGGTTCGCGAACATGATAGAGATACAGGGGTCTTGGTCGCTGAGTTATTGCATACTTTTAGGATGATACTTTATTTGTTGAGTTTATGCTTTTCTAATATCGCCACTTCACAGATCGGTGGACTTATTAAAAGTAAGTTAAAAAGCATTTCGTTGGATATTCACTTTAAATAATAAATAAATAAATATCATGGGACAAATTGACACCAATTGACCTAGTCCCAAACTAGGCAAAGCCTGTACTATGGGCACTAGACAACGGATAAACATATTTATATATAGATAAATACATACTTATATACATATTAAACATCCAATACCCGGGAACAAATATTCGTATTCATCATACAAATCTGCCCCGACCGGGATTCGAACCCGGGACCTCAAGCTTCATAGTCAGGGTCTCTAACCACTGGGCTATTCGGTCGTCAAAATTTGCTTCAATTAAATTCTTTCTCTAGGGCTCTAGCAAAACTAATACTGGGTAAACTGAAACACTTTCAAGTGGATTGCAATTTTATCGAAAGTAATATAAAGAGTTCTGTGCGTCCAATTTCAGTTTTAAATGATTCGCGGTTAATTGCATTAGACATAATGAAAACGGGATATTGACTGCGATTACCTTATAGGTTTGATGAGCTCCCGATATTTCGATGCGGGTAGACAGAGCCCGGTCTGCGCAACATTAGTGTCTACCCTCGTTTCGTCAGTTTGCCCGTGATCATGGTGCATGCAACATCGAAATATCGGGAGCTCATCAAACCTATAAGGTAATCGCGGTCAATATCCCGTTTTCATTATGTCCAATAACAATTTGTTAAATGTGACATCGGCCCTTAAATCGCGCAGCCCCCGGTCGCTAAAGTATAGTTAACTTCATTGACTTTTACAGATCACTTCACTCAGTGAAAAAGTCAAGTCGCGTTCGTCATTATCAGATCTGTGCCCTAAGCACGACTTGACGAATCCTGCGTTACGTTACGGTTATCGTATCGAGATCGAGAAATCCCATACTAAATTTTAGTTCCAAATACGCTCACGGGCGGGCGCTGTTCCAAACGTCATACAAACTCGTTATAGTTTACTATTCGATTTTACGTGACGCAGGATTCGACAAGTCGTGCTTAGGGCACTGCTAATAATTGTATGTAATAAAAATAATTTGCCTGATTTTGCAATATTTTTTTATGAAGACCGGTCTTTCCACTTTAATTATGATAATTACGATTCATAATCGGTAGATGTGAAAAGTGCAATAAAGATGTCATTTAAGTAAAGTAAAAAACCTGGTCGATTCTCGTTTACTGTTTCCGCGAATCAATTACGAATGTATGTAAATATTTTAGCCGCTGTCAATTGTAATTACCTAAGTAGGTATTTTAATTTTCGTGATCATTATTGCTGTTTTATATGAATATGAGAGGAAATTTAGCCAAAAAAAACATATCACTGCCGAGACTATTTTTGGAACATTCTCTAAATTAGTGATAAATCTACATAATCAACTGATTAAAAGCCCAATAGCATGTTTAATAATGTTTGTCGAGAACTCTGCAACTAAATCATACCTTTTTTTTGTAGATACCGGTTGTTCAACACATTCCTTATGAGACCGTAGTCGATATTAAATTGATCGCGTTTCGAACTAGGTTTTGCTTTCAGAAGTAGCCTTGTTATAGATTTATTTAGTTTTTACTGCTAGTTCAATTGACTTGACGCTATGAGCAATTGAAATTTGCTTCTTGTATTTTATATTTATACCCACAATAATGGTTCTTAGACTTCGCAAAAGGTAAGACTCATCTAGAACTCGCTTATCTTAAATTCACGGTTTAAAGATTAGAGGAACTTTGAAGCGAAACCATTTCACAAGACGTTAAGTTTTTGGAATTGTTTGGCTGCCTATGATTATTTATCGATTATGTTTGATTTAATAGTTATAATGGAATGTGATACTAATCCCTAGAAAATAAGACTTATGTATTACTAACAATCTATGGACCACGGTCTGCAATAAATTATTATTATTGTTTGTATGTCGCACCCATTCACGGGACAATAGTGTCCCGGACCTTTGGGAGGCGTGCGTGGAGCCGAAGCCAACGCGTAGAGGCCCTTTTGAAAATTTAATGAAGAGTGAGGGATACATCGAGCGGGCGCTGTCCCTGACCGCGCCATAGGGACACACTCAGGGACAGCACCCGCCAGGTGTAGGGACTATTGTAAATCGATGGGACTTAAAGTGTAATGGGCTATGGGGAGGTCAATCATGGGCTAACTACTGGGCTATTGATTGAGACCGCTGGACGTCTACCGAATTAAAATGTCTCAATGATATTGGTTGACGGTGACTCGCCTTCCGCTAGACGGGCCCCCGTATGAGCGACATATAAAATGGCCTAGGAGCAACGCCGGTGCGGAGGGCTAAGCGTAGAGAGGTGTCACTGGACTTTAAACGTACAGCCAACTCGCCACTTACGTTTCCACATCATTATTATTGTTATTATTATTATTACTATTTTATACCTAGGTATATCGGTGTTGTTTAAGTTGTAGGTCGCGACCTCAAAACGCGATCATTAGAATAGTGTAGGTGTGATTATTTGACGTTCGTATAACGTAAAACGTAACGGGGGTTACCAATATTCTTTTCGGAACAAGATGGGTAGCGCATTAAAAAAGATTGGAAACACTTGGTGGAGTAAACAGTTTAATTCTCTTCGAGGTCTACACTGTTCAGAACTTTGCGATTAAATTAATACCTATCTATAATAATACTAATCCCAAGTTTGAATAATTATAATTTCACCATCGTAAAAGCGATGCTATAAAGATTTCTAGCGATGGTGTAACCCCACCTGTAACAAGTTCACGACCGGTGTAAACGGTGTAGAAAATCGTATACAAATAAGTCACCTGACCACTTCTTTATCCACAATCGAGTTGAGCGAGTGTACGCGAGATAGTATTACGGGGACGCAGGCGCAACTGGATAATGATAATGCGAGAGGGAACTATTCAAGAATACTTAATACTCGGAAAAAATTTAATGTGTTGGTGACGATGTGAACTTTGCAACATTCCCTGAATATTTAAGTACCAACCGATAATGTAATGATAATTAAAATAAATAAATATCAGGGACAATTGACAAGAATTGACCTAGTCCCAAACTAGGCAAAGCCTGTACTACGGGTACCAGACAACGGATAAACATACTTATATAGATAAACTAGCTTATGCCCCGTGGCTTTTCCTCCGTGAAATATTTCAAAATGGGCTAGTTCCCTATCCCGTGGGAATTTCGAAAAATCCCTTCTTAGTGCACCTCTAGGATACTCAAGGTATATGTTTGTCAAGTTTCAAGTCTCTAGGTCCAGTGGATTAGGCTGTGCGTTGTCAGTCTGTCAGTCAGTCAGTCACGGTACGGTTTTATAGGTATAGATACATACTTATATACATATTAAACATCCAAGACCCGACAACAAACATCATCATACAAGCATCTGCCTCGACCGGGGATCGAACCCGGGACCTTAAGCTTCATAGTCAGGGTCTCTAACCACTAGGCTATCCGGCCGTCAACTAATAACAAACAATGCAGAAGCCATTAACTAACTAACTAGATTGGCTCAGTGACCCAAAAAGAATCTTGTCCTCTGAATCGGGAGCTCGCCACCTAATCCGATCTGGCGCAGCCTCACGCCAGTCACCGGCTTGAAGCTGACACAAACCTGCCTCCACACCATCAGCCCAGCGATACTTCGGCCGACCAATCGGACGGCGTCCAGTCGGTCGTCCCAGGTACGCCCAGACGCCCACCTGACCCTTAGATCCTTATCCATTCTCAGCATGCAGAAACCATTAATTATAATAAAAAGCTAAATTGAAGTAAGCTAGAACAATAAACTAAAAGTAACTAACCTACATCTAACTATGGGCCCCATGGCATGGTGCCCAAAGGCCGGCAGCGTTGCCCCGTGGAACAGCGATGCCGATGCGCTGGGAGAAATAACTGCCAACCCGTTGGTCGCCAGTGATGTCGACCAGGCGCTTTTGCAGAACTTTAGGCAGTTTCATTAAATCGCTAAATAATATCAAGGACCATGGAAAGTAAACGGATTGACAAAGCCCATACTTTGAATCGTTCTTATTTACATTCAGCGCCATCTACCTTGCATGAGTGACACATTAGAACCGCTGTTTTGTTATTATGTGACCCGCTGGCTACGACTTTTGCGCCATCTGGAAATTGCCTGAATTTTAATATAACTGCGGGGAACGATTCGAAGTATGGGCTTTGACACTCCGTATACTATCCTCCTTGATAATATCCTTAGTTATGCATTAAATATTCGGTAAAATCCAGTTGTATTTAGTATAATACACGTCGGCCTCAAAAGAAACATATTCATTTAAATGAATAGAACTTGTCATGCAATAAGGAAATGCATGACAAGATACAAGCTTTACGTCTATGAGAGAAGACATTGAAGTTAATTTGACAAGGTCGGGTCGAACCCGGACCACTGACTCAGCTGCAAACATGCTTGTCACAAAATCACAATTGCCATTTACCTCCTCTTAACACGTTCGGCGGCGGTAAGCGGCTATAGCCGTTAATACAATAGAAATTTTATTGCGTCTGGTTTACCGCCGGCGAAAGCATTAATTTACTTCATAAGTTTAAATGGATGAGAATAAATAGAGAAATAAATGAATTAAAATTGTGCCTTTAACGATTGCAATGACTTAGTTGAACGTCGAAGCAATTAAAGTGAAGTTAAAATATTACAATAGGATGCAAGGCAACGAGCCGCAAAATAACATACTCTAGCTTTTGAACAAAGTTAGTCTTAAAAGTATGATAATGGAGTAGTGCTGTAATTAAACCCATCTTCAAATATCATATGGTAACAGTAACAAAGCCATTGTTTTACCAGACTCGAGAAACTAGACGAGATGTCTACTTTACTATGAAATTATTAAGTGTTTGACGTCCATACATTATATCTACCCACTTACCTATCTGACGATTAAAAGATGAAACCAAGAAAAATTACCTAGAGTCTCAATACGTCAACTTTATAGTGTTATCTATGCAATAGTCTTTTATTAAAGTTTTTTTTTCTCAGTGCCATTTAAACTAGTCAATGCATTTCTTTGGCTTTACGTTTATTAGTTTTTGCATGCATCGATCCAGTGTGTCGCGACTTAATATTGGTGACGTAAGCGGTGCCGAGAACTTTCACCTTCGACGGAGACATCCGCCATTGAACTTGACGTTGTGTAAGTGTGGACCGGGCTTTATTGGCTGTGGCCTTTGAGATAGTGCGACCTTGGGATAGGGGTTCCTAATAAGGAAGTGAAGTGCACTCATAGAGCAGCAGCGACTCACGTTGTTGCCAACTTGCCACTCAGTCAAGATGTCCATAATTTGAACGGTCAATTGTTTAAATGTGGCCCGAGCTTTAAGAAAGTAAAAAAATAATTGTTAACGAAAAATCTTACAGCAACAACACAAAACAGTACATACAAGCTAATACAAGTTCAAGTCCTTCACTAACTTACGCATAACAAAAAGGCCGTTTATTACAGGCTTTCTCAGAAAGTACGATCTTGAGGTAGGGGCTTATGTAGATGATTCAGAAGCCATGCAGTAGCCCCTTGAGAAGCCGTGTCTCACTTAGATGCCAACTGCTTTCTGAAAGTTTGGTTAGCTTCGGTTACTTGAAAAGCCACAATGCGAAAGATCACTTTTATGAGTATAGATGTACCTACCAATATATATTACTAGCTGTTTCCCGCGACTTCGTCCGCGTAGATACCGGTTATCGCTATTTCCCGAATAAAAAGCAGCTTATGTTATTCCTCAATATTCAAACTATCTTCTTACCAAATTTCATCTAGATTGGTGCAGTGGTTTTTCCGTGAAGAGGTAACAAGCAGACAGACAAACAGACAGAGGGACAGAAAGACAGAGAGACAGAGTTACTTTCGCATTTATAATATTAGTTAGGATTAGGATTAGAATTAGTTAGGATTAGGATTAATTAGCGGAAAGCTAATTCAGGCTCTGCATAAGCCATACTCATAATACCATTACACCAGTCTATCTTCAAAGCATCTAATATAGAATAGCAAAAATAAAGAAACAAACCCAAGGAAGATTCACCCGCAATGCTAATTTCGCAATGCTGAATGCAAACAAGTCAGATCAAAGCAAACAAAAACACATTGCCTTATCATAAGGAATTACTGCAGATTGCAAGGATATACCTCTTGCCCTGCAATTTAGGAAACAACAGATATTTCCAGTGTTATTGGGAGTTGCTCATTTCAAGGGTAAATATACTCGTATCTAATTTCAAAGTGCATCCCATAACTAGATCCTATCATAGTATTAATACTTACGTGCTTTTAAAATACCGATCAAGAGTGAATCGGTCTTGCGCACCGACGGTTCCGAGCACTATAATCTATTTGCAAAATACTCGGGTAAGCTTTATTCAAATTCAAGTAGATAGCATTGGCAGTTATTAAGATAACCAGCTGTGATAAACAGATGGACCGAGTCACACCATATTGGTTCCTTTTTACCATTTTGCTTCGGAACCCTAATAAAAACAAAAGACCATGAGAGTGCGTTTGATAGGAATGCAACAAATGTAAGTGCAAGAAATGATTGCAGTCTGTATCATTATTCATAATCAGACGGCCAGTCGTTGCAACTTGCAAGTGACCTTTAACTTGGGGCTCGCTATCATTTTTCATTCTCAGAAGTCTTGTTTTATTTATAAATTTACTCTTCAGTAGATTTAGTTTTTCTATTTCTATTTCTCGGACTTTAAATTCGTTATTGACAGCTCGACCAATAATTCAAGTTGGTTATTGATTGATTTGTATTTAATGTACATAATCAAATGCTTGTAAATTATGATAAAGTTCAAAATACATCTATAGATGTTACATGCTTTGGCTACAGTACCCACGCCACATTCATTTAATATTTTTTAACGTACGCGATGAATTATTGTTCCAGATTCTTGAAAGTAGGCGTACGAAGGTCGTAATCGTAATAAGAATAATAGAGAACGATATCTGATATCTGGCCTTGGAAGATTTAGACTAAACTGCATTGAATACAGTCTGGTTTTTTTACATTTGAATTCACTCTATTTATCATGCCGCAAAAAAATACCCACAGCCGTGTCGAGTTTAAGAATATAGGTGAGACAAAGAGTTCCAAATTTATAGATCTGGTTTGGCTACAGTTTTTTATGTATGTAGCAATACCTACCTACATTTAATAATAATATCGAGATTAAAACTAGTTTAATGGTAACAAAATTGCATCGTTAAAATGACACGTTAGATTTATCGACACAATTCGCAAAATAAAATTCAAGTCGAAGTCAAACCTGCCCTCAAATGTTTTTACAACAAATTGATTGCTCCAATTCTATCTAAACGTTTTTGTAATGGACAATTAACTAAAAGCTCTCAATTTAAAACAAGTGCTAAGTTATCTAATGCCTAGTCACAATTGAAGCGTTAAATTACGAATCAAATTTTACTCAGGCTTGCGAGAAGACTGGTCTCGTTATACAACACCACCGTGATAACTACCCATTGTCTGGTAGCGGAAATTATCCAGATTCCGCTTCCAATTATACCATGGCTTGTTTTGGAGCAATTAATTTTGCCAGGCAGTCGATTTGAGTTGCTATTGTGTGTTAAGAGGCGCCGATCAGGACACGATGCGTCCATTCGTCGCTATTCACCCGTCCAAGGTTTAGATGCATGGCCTTAGCTTCCTCTGGTATTCTTCAATCGGACAGCACAATACCTCCATCACGGGCTATTGTTAGCGAAGTCCACGGCTTGAACAATCGTAAGCTATCTCAATGACATCTGATTCTACCGCTCCATCCTCCTGTACATGATGTCGGCATAAATGATAGGACACAAGCGATTGAAATTGTACATCAATTCAATCTTTGATCTAGAAAAACTTATAGGAACGTGTTCAGTTATGTTCCCTCAACACAATATTCATCTTACGTACTCTTGCTGGGACAGCATTCATACATGTCTGCCACAAATCTGTTCAGAATTTCAATGAGGTTGAAGTTATTATCCCAGAAATACATCTTGACCGGTTACGAACGTATTTTATTTCTTGCGTGGTGATTCTGAGGTTTGCATTATTCATTGCTTTTTAACCTATATTCTTGAGATATTTGTTTTTGCGCCTCTTACTGTTACTGCGAATATTTTAGTCCCGTTCGCTTAAAGGTGGTGTTTGGAAAGATCCCGTTGGTATAATATGGTTGGTATTCTGTACACGACACTTGCAATATCCTTGTGGGTGACACACGTGAAAATGTAACGGATTCGATGTACTCAGAATGTTTTTATTCACAATACTCGACTTGAATTTACGAGTGATAATCTCTGTGAGTTCTTTTTGTACAAATTTGTCAGCGGTTTCACGGCGCTACTTATCTCGATTTATATGGACATAAGATATTTCCTGGCTCTTTGGTAGACTGGTTTCCATTTTACTATAAAGCGATTTCTGTGTTGCATAAAATTACAATTTGCCTGTGTTTTGACATGCTATATTGTTCAAAGAACCTTTTTCTGTGCCCTAAGCACGACTTGTCGAATCCTGCGTCACGTAAAATCGAATAGTAAACTATAACGAGTTTATATGACGTTTGGAACAGCGCCCGCCCGTGAGCGTATTTGGAACTAAAATTTAGTATGTGATTTCTCGATCTCGATACGATAACCGTAACGTAACGCAGGATTCGACAAGTCGTGCTTAGGGCACAGATTTAATGTTCATTTTTTCTTTACTTTAGTGCAACATGTATAACTTAATTATGAATTAAAACAATTAGTTTGCTCACCCGCGACCTCACGCATACATGACAGCTACTTCTGTGCAACCAATGCAGGTTTTCATGCAACACGTCTTCCTTCACTGCCACACATCATACTTAGACTCAACTCTCACCACAATAACTACACTATAACTGATGCGTTTTGAGCCCTCTATGAACACATTTTCAAAGCACAAAATCCATATTGTCATAGATAATTATCGAATATTGCTTTTTTTATCTATATATATCTAGATCTACTCAATCACGTATACCTTAAGATCTAGGAATAAAATTAACACACAACAATAGCGTCAAACAAAAATCCGAATCGATCATTACATCAGGCTACCTAATAACTCGATTGCTGTAATCGTTACTTTCACTCGACCGATGCGCGCGCGCGTCCGGTGCTCTCAAAGGTTGACCGACCGCGACTTCAAGATCGTGATCGTAATCTTGATCGACTTGCCTAGCACACTATGATTCCTCTGCGAGCACACGTGTAAGACATCTTTGTTCGACACATTCCAATTTTCATGCAAGACCCACCCATTTACTGCTTCCATATAAATAAATATTGAGTCGTACAGTCCCAAGCTATCACTAAAGCGCACGGTTGTTTTGTGCGTAAATCGCAACGTTAGACGCATGCGATCAACTTTTGCCTTGCTTGTTCAATGCTGCGTTCACCGCGTAAAGGTAAGCGTCCACATGTCGGTATCGTACGCAACGGACGCATCGCTCGCAACGGATCGTTGTGTTGTTTGTTTAGAAACTCATATAAGTGCGTTCACCTGTCCGCATTGTACGCATTGCATATTGCATATATTTTCGTTGCGTGCGATGCGTCCGTTGCGTATGATACCGACATGTGGACGCTTACCTTAAAGCAATGGTTGGTAATTAGATTATCCAATATAAAATGACGTGCGTCAAATGCATCGCGATAAGCGTAGCGTTTGTCGCATTAAACAACCGCGCGCTTAGCTTAAGGCTCATTTTCACCAACCTGCAAACCAACGTTTAAACCTTGAACAGCCGATAAGTGTGAGAGAAAACGACCGATTAAAACTTAAATGCCAGTTTAACGGTTGGTGAACACAAGCCTTAGAGGCTAAGGCGTTTCAAATCAATATGAGTTTAATATTAAAACCATCTATACCCAGAGTACGACCAAAAATTATGCCAACGACAATACTATAATACTAACATGCTCGTGTCAAATTTGTCCATCATGTCGATAAGTATTATGATCTTAAACATACATCTGTAATGGACATAATACTCGTATGCGACAAAAACCACCGTGCTAGGCCTGTGGTTGTAATCTTGATAAGCGACGCGCGCGTCACTTGTCTAATGCATATCGTTTTAATTGCTTAATTGAAAAAAAATTACCATCTACCCAAATCTGATGGAGGTGGTGCAACGCTTGTTGATAGCGAGCAAAGGGCAATCTTTATAGATGTATACAGCTTCCATGAATATGTTGTGAAAGAAGAAAATGATCAGGACACTTTAGCTTTCAAGATACGTGGCTTGTCAGAAGAATTGCAGGAAGACAAAATGGAAGTTATGATGATAAGAAATACTAGCGGCGAGCTAATTTTTGATATATATATTTTTTTTATAAATTTCCAAAAACTGGATCGACAAAAACCTATATCGGTTCAGATGCGACCTCTTAAGGAGAAGAGCCCGACAGACTTACGAAGGCATTATTGTCTAAGCTGAAATGGAGACGCCAAATGTAATGGAATAAGGTAACTTAAAATTTCGTGAATATGTTTAACCAGCTGAAATAACTAGAACGGTATCAGCCAAAGGCAATAACGCAACATACTAGACAATAGCAACCAATCATCAGGCTGTACTTGGTAACCACCCAACCAATTTTACAGATGTCGCAACATTCAATCTACTTATAATTGGTAACCACGAATCAAGTTAACGAGACGTCAGTTATCGAAACGGGAGACAATGAATGCTGATTAAGAAAGCAGAGGTTACCATTACAAGCATTTAGTAGGCGGCATGTCAAGCTTGTACAGCCTTGACCTTGTCGGCCACTCTCGCAAGCTTGTCAGTACTATTAGTTTCATGAATACATACATTAGAATAACAAAGTGCTGTGATTCATTCATTTTGGAACTCGTGTTTGAAAAAGTGGGACTGTCTTGTTTCACAACTGCGTTGGTTGTGCCTACCAATACAGTGTAAATGAGTAAAATTGTAATTACCAAGTTCTTCATAAGTAAAGTAATAGGTTTGAATTCGAAAGTAAGGTTTAGAATTCGGTTTCAAAACGACTTTGTGCCTGAAACTTATAAGGAGTTAGCAGTATGTCATTTAAAATTGAAAATATATTCGAAAGATGTTAAATCAAAAGTTTCAAATTACTACCTCATCGGTAACTTTTTCAAATCCAGTGTTAATATTTGTTCATTTTGCGGTTAAGCTTTGGAGTTTACCGAGCAGTTACCGACGATGTTGTAATAATGATATCTCGGTATGATTATTACCATGAGAATTGGAGCCAAATCACCATACGAGCAACGGGCGACCGCAACTGATGCAACGCACCGCAGAACATTTATCAACGATCATTGAACCCGTCTACACGATTGACAACCAGACTAATGATAATTCGATTGACAAGTTTTTGTCCGGCGTCGTTAGGGATTGACTCGGTTGGACCGTCATTTGTTTTTTATGGCATCGGTGTGTTTGTTTTCGGTTTTGATTCGGGTCGTTTTAGAAGGAAAGGAAGTTTTTAAACGCATCACCGTTTTCCTCTTCTTCTTGAACTACTTACTGCATTTGCATTTTGTTAATCTTGAGTTCACATTACGAAATCAAAGGGTTCACAGGAAATTTATTATGTAAACTTGTCATGAGAAATTTGCTGTGCAGTGAAATTTTTATCTTATGGGTTTTAAACATATTGACGCTTTCTTGGAAATAAATGAACTTTATGCATAATATGACCCCCGATGACATTTAAGCCGTATTTGCCAGCGACTGGTCATTCACCTTCACATTTTCCTGTATATTACTTGATCGCTTGGGCCCTTTACGTGAGTTAGGGGATTTCAACTTATCTGCATAATTAATTATACCATTAGTTAAAGCTGAAGCGAAATAATTGAGGCTGAGAAGTTTATAATGACTATCTGAAAAGCCAAATTTAAATAAGATAAAGGCAAACATAAAATTTTGACTAGAATTATCATTACCATATTATTATATCAGATCGGTATGGTTGGTTATAGTGATTTCGGTCAATCAAATCAATGCTTATATTCCTTATAATGCTCCTCTTGATAGAACCCAGAAGTCTACAGTCGACTAAGTTTTTTGGGTACATAATAATAATATTCGCATTCAAGTCGTACTATACTAGAATTACTGCTTTTGCGTACACAGAAATGTAGTTTGAAGTTCATCTAAAAAATACGACATATTGGCAATCAATTATTGTCTGTTCGAGAGCTTTACCTTCCACAGTCGTATTTAAAGGGGGATAGATGATGCAGTAACGTTAAAAAGGCACAATAGTATTTATAACGTATATCGGGTCAGACGATATTATCAAACTGATTTGCATTCTTTCTTTCAACACGAGCACTCGAGTGTGAAGGTTCGCTGTGGGGTAATGGGCTGCATTAACACATGGAAACACTTTCGACGTTTGTGGAATGTTGCCAGTTTCTTTATACTGATATAATGAATGAAATAATATTTAGGTTGTCACAGAAGGTATGGTACCGATATTCAACGAAGTTGATGAAGAGACACTAGAGTAATTCTGTCCAATAGAAGACGGTGAACGTCCTAAACGCGATAAAAGCCGTTGGATTAAAGAAAAGAAAAAGACAATGTAAAGAAGCAGAATTAGAATAAATGAAATAAATACAAGGACATACACTAAAACAAATAAAGGCAAATAACATTGCTAACATTGTTATTACGGGAATTGGTCGTTTTACAACCTAATGGCGACCTTTAATTAAGTTTCGATGAAAATCTAACTCGGTTTATCAGAGGCAAATGAATTAAACCAAGAGCTGCTTCACTTTCAGTTAACGAAATCGAAAGCGACAAAAAGCGTTCAACATATGGCGTTCAAAAGTGGCCAAGTCCATTCCGTGAAAGCGATAGTGGCCTCGCTTTTCTACTGGCCGGGTTTCCAGCGAAGGTGAAATTGCCACCGTAGGATTACAGGGGTGTCGTTTCAAGGCCGTACGCGGTAAGCGGAAAATATGCGAGTTGGTCAACTCTTGAACTAATTCGTTTTTAGGTTTGGAGGTTTTGTGCAAGCTCACATTGCTTTGATTCGAAACAGACCAATTATATTTTGATTTACCTGCTTTGAGTATTTTGCTACTATAATCCTTGTATCGTATAATTCATTTCTGTCATTAATTTACAAAGAGGATGTCTGTTACAAGACATTACCTATTACTTACACCCATTTTTCTTTGCTTATGCGTCTAACTTTTCATTAGAAGATATTAACTAAAGATTGCTGGTAGCAACGTAATAGAACATTACGTGTCGAACTACTAGGATGTAAGTACGCAACTGTTACACGTATAATTATATGTACCGTATTCGGAGGTAATAGGGTTTTGTTTTGCGTAACGTTGGGAATAGGCCTATTTATATTGCTTAATAGTAAACAACGGTGCTTAATTGTAACAAATGATTAGTGTGTTGCAATCAGTTCCGAGACCTGGTGAGGTTTTTTGAAGAATTATGTTACAGAAGTATCCAAGCGTTGCTAAGTGGCTGAAATAAATATAAATATGGTTCAGATAACTTGTTAGTATTTTTACAAATAATGTGTAAAAGCAATGTGCCAAAGGCCTCCCTCGACGCTTAAAAGGAAAAGTATAGTATAGCAAAAGATTGTATTGATTCAGGCGTCACTTTGCGGAGGTCAGTAACGGATTAAATTAATTTACTCGTCCGCGAAGTAGTGCAGTATAGTCATGCAAAATAGCCTCGTCTGCGCTGAGTATTTATTTTCATGCACTGATTTTTCCCGCCCTCCCTCCGCAAATGCACTACTTCGCGGAGGAGCAAATTAATTTAATCCGTTACTTGTAAAGTATAGCAACTTGGTACGAAATAGTAAAAAAAAACATCGAAAAGCGAAAAATTTCTACACTTAGGTTTTTTAGAGATAGGTATAAAATTTATGTAAGGTGGATAGGACTTCATAAATAGTAATTCTGAATTTGAATTTTAATGAAGTATTTCCTTTATTAATATTAATAAATGCGTGAAGGAACTTCAATAAATATGTCACAAGCAATATGCCAACCTGTCAAGATTTCCAAGCTTTCGCTAATGTCAATGGCACGGTGTACGATCTAAGCATAACGTGTTTTTCTAGTTCAGTATTTAGCTATATTTTACTTTCAGATGCTATAAATAATACTGAGGTCTCAAGAGAAAAAAATTCAATGCACATCACATCTCTTATAACTTGTAAACTTGTCCTCTCCCAAAGAGTGTGACACCGGGCACATGCCTCCTCTCACAATAAGAGGGTAATTCCCACGTGGGTCCAGAGGGTCGAGTACGAAAATGCGTAACGTAATGTAAGCGAAATCGAGAAACTTCATCTGGTACAAAATTTTAGTTCCAGACACGCTCACGGGCGGGCTCTGTTCCAAACGTCATACAAATTTCTCGATAACGTTACTACTCGATTACGTTACGCAGGATTCGAATATTCGTACTCGGGCCTCTGTACGGAATGGGAACTTAATACCTACATGTTTACGTACAAAGTATCTAAGACCGTGTAACCTCTTGAGCTTCCATTTTTAATTTTAGCTTTATTTTGTTCTAGAAATAAAGGCGAATTATTTTTATCTAAAACTTTAAAGTTCTCACGTTTTATTCCATGAAAAGAAACCAACAAAAGTAAGACACATAATTAGAAGAGTAGTCGTCACCTAATTGTAGTGACAGCGCGTAGCGGTTAGCTTTCATTGCGCTCAAGATCGTGCCATGTCGGTTGTGTTATGTCGGGTTCGTTACTATGTCCGTTTTGTTGCCATGTTGGATATGTAGATAGGATAGAATAATAATAATAAAGAATAGGTCGGATATACGTTTATATAAGGGGAATTGAAAGTTGGAAATCTGGAGAATAAGGAATGCTTAGAGCAGGAAAGGAATGGAGATGTTAACGCGCGATTTCCCCTGTGCCAAATCTCTATCATTAAGTCTGATCAAAATGATCAGGGTTTGTTGATTGATTGTGTGCGTGTTTTTGGCATTTGTGTGACAGTTTTGTGTTAGTGTGCGTTTGTAGGAACGTAACGAATTTTGACAGCAGCGTAGGCGTGTGCTGTACGTATGTGTTTAAAAAGCGGCAGAAAATTTTTAGTGCATAGATAAGCCAAAGGCGTCTCCCGTGTGTCTGCTTTATGAAGGAATGTGACATGGTCCACAGCTCATGATTAAGTCAATGTCGATTCAATGCGAGTCAAAAATCCGGTAGAATCGCTAATATCGAGTGAGGTCGGTCTCTCTGTCATTCTCCACCAATGAGAGACAAGCTGCTGGCCTATGATTGGTGGAAATTGACAGATACAGCTCACTCGATACTAGCAATCCTTGCAGATCTTCGACTCGCGAAGGCCTCATTAGACTACGAAAGCATATTACTCCATCCAAGAATATCTAACGGACTCTTTTCAGGATTTTACTTTATAAGATAATTGTAACAATTTGCTAATCGTTTGTGTATTTACTCCTTATGCATACTGCATGTAATCTGTGGCTATTTGTATGCCTTATGGCAAGACATAGTGATACGAATTCATTACTGTAACATTTACATGTACCCATGTTTAACAAATAAACTATTTGATTTGATTTGATGGATAAAAAATGTCCATTGGATTACAATGCCAGATCAAATACAATAGACTTTTTAAGGTTAAGTAGATCTTAAAAGTGCATCCACATTTGGATGAATGGATAAGTGTATTTAATGTCCACAATTTGTAATTTTCACATTAAAATGAGTCGTACCTTAGATTGTGCTAAGTAATTTGGTTGTGACTGACCCAAAAAGGCATACGAAAATTTCGACGTGAGTTACCTAGGTATGGATAGTGTAACAGTTTGCGCATGTGACACGGAATGTAAAGGCACCGAGTTCGATTCCCGGGATATGCTACACTTTTCTGATTTTCTATGTATTATTGTTTCAGTATGTAAGTTACTTCGACATGAGTTTAGCTTGTCAACCTGACAGACACAATCAAAGAATTTGCTTCCTTGTCTCCAGTGTCAACAGCTGATTAAACTTTAGGTAGCTAACTGGAACAACAATGCAGTTTAGTATAGCAGAAACTTGCGTAACACCAATTGATCTAAGCCGCCTGGATCGATCGATATTCAGCGCGGACACAAACTTTCACTATTGTCGTTACTAGATGGAGCTGATTAAGATGTCGTGAATTGAATTCTATAGCAACTAGAGCGGAAACGTTACAGTGGATGCCAGATACCAGGTAAATCAATTATACGGCTGTGTTCTGCGTTTGATAAAGTCGTGTTCATAACAAACGCTCGGCAGGTGTCTAATAAATACATCGTAAGGTAACTTTGCAAAGTGCACGTGCCTTTTTTTTTTATACAACGAGGAAGGCAAACGAGCAAGTGGATCACCTGATGGTAAGTGATCACCACTGCCTATAGACACCAGCAAACCTGGAGGGTTTGCAGATGCGTTGCCAACCTAACCTAGAGAGCTAAGATGAAATGCTTCTTGTGCCCGTAATTACACCAGCTGTCTTACTGTCCACACCGGAACACAACAGTGCAAGCACTGCTGCTTAGCGGCAGGATAGCGAGTAAGATGGTGGTAGCGATCCGGACTCTTTTGGTTTTGTTAGAATGGCACCTTAGCAAGCTGACCTTTTGAGTTTTAACTTTTTCACTGTGCCGAATTTGTGCGAAATCTCAAAATTTTCAAGGTTTAGGGTTTTGAATATTTACATTACCTTGTTGTTTTTATGAATGGCCAAATTCTTAACTACTACTTTTTAAGCCACTTGCATTTTAGCGAGTACTGTATCAATTGCCAAACATTAATAGGAAAAGAATCTTGAAAGTACCTAAGTAATGTCTTATGACTATGGATAATGAAAGAAAAGAAAATATTGAGGTTAGATTGGTGCTGAAGCTATGTGAAGGTGATACCGAAAATATTTTTGATAGTTGATTTCATAAAAAAACTTTATGACTTTATCGAAATAGTGTCATTATTCTCGCAAATGGTGCACAAGTCCTAAGTGTAACCAGTTTTGATAATAGAGTGATAAACCAACACAGCGATTATCTAGCCCCAGTTCCAAAAAAGAGGAAGTCTATTCAATAGCTTTTTATCATTTTTCAATCGGACTGTAATCCACAAACTTACTTTTTAGTAGGTGTATAAATATTCTTATCTTTTTTATTCTTATCTTATCTTAGGTTATCGTTGAGGCTTCAGGTTTTTATAGAAAATACCGATATTGTTATATGTAGAGGTCATCTTTTGACCACCACTGGGTTTGCTTATTTTATTATACATATAATTTTACATTATGATCTTATTTTATTATACTTATAATTTGATTTTTAACATGAAACTACCATGAAATTAACCATAGTGAAATTAAGGGATTACTCACGTACATAAGTTTAGTTTCGTCTGGGAGCAGTCGCCTTGCACACTGACGAGCGCTTCCAGGTGAGTGAAGACGGATTAGTTTTAAATATGTCAAGCTTTGACGTACCTAGGTATACAATGTGTTACCAATAACCCTTAAAAAAACATGGGGTTAGGGTTTGCATAATGTATGAATAAAAGTTATTTTTATTTCATACAGTGATTCAAATATTTCAAACGGACTCTTTATAATAGACCATTTAACGCCCCTTCGGCTTTACGAGTATTTTTGTAACACCCTGTATATGTGGATGATCCGTCTATTTCACTATAATTAGAGTTTACCTATTTAAACCACTCATTAAATATTGAGTAACAAGTAATAAAGTAAAGGCTATTATTATAGCACTAATCTTAGGAAACGTTACGAGAAATCTTTCTCGTAACATTTCCTTGAGCGTAGGTGTTATAGCTCGTGTGAACTAGTCTTTAATAAAAATGGCGGTGAAGATGACTGCGAAAATATTAACGACTTTAAAAAAAACATGACTTTATGTTATGGCTTAGGTACTGTCATGTCATTATGGTTTGATGGCTTTTATGTTGGGACCATTACGTTTATAAAATGAAGTTGTGTTATGAGGTCTATAAGAAAACCCAAGTAGCAGGAATATTCGAATCCTATACGTAACGTAATCGAGTAGTAACGTTAACGAGAGAATTTGTATGGCGTTTGGAACAGCGCCGCCCGTGAGAGTATTTTGAACTAAAATTTAATACAAATTTTCTCGATGGCTATACGATAACATTACTACTCGATTAGGTTTCGTAGGATTCGAAAATTCGTGTTCCGGCACAGCTGTATTTTGTTGTAGAAGTATGGACGACATGTAGCTATCCGTACCATTCGTGGTTCTTTACGGATACCTCGCACAGACAGCCAAACGTGACAACAAAGAAGTACTTAAGTTTTATATGAAAAGTGTAATTTCATGTTCATCGTTCTCTTTGCCATCATCGTCCGTTCTTAATTCAGACACAATATTTTGCGCTTTGCTCTGAGTTATTTAATATTCAAAAATACAATAAATCTACGAGACCTTATACTTGACAAGAAAAATCTATATAGCGCGAGTCAGGATTGCCCCCTAACCGTGCTAGCGCTATCTGTCCGTACACAAAAGAACTAAACTCTTATGAGCTATTTATACATCTCACAGATAATTATTCCTGCAATTTCATACATTAGGCATATTACGTGGCCCCTACTTTTCTCAATTTCCTCCACCGATCAACTGTACTACGCATTTAACATTGCGTCACAGTGTCGTAAGTCAGGATATGTGAGTATACGCAAATTATCCCAATCCACGTACGTACCATGCAGACCGTCCTTCCGTTTAACGCAATTTGCTTTCTCTACGTGAGTGCAATGATAATGTTTGATGCAACATTTTCGTCATTGACGCCCTTACACAGAGCCTTTACGACTACCAGCTGTATAACCGCTGTAATAAAGCCTCTGTTGATGCATTTATAGAGCAAGTCCAATCCTACTCGGTTGTTGAAGCGCTCGTTGAATTTTGATTTGTATTTGTACTAAGTTACGAGGCTAAGAGTTTGGGTTACAGCTCAGTAGGCAACGGTGTCAGTGATTTAATTTAGTTACGCGAAGGACAATTAAGGGCTGTTGCGGATTAAGTAACTCGTATAATGTTTAAATTAATTATTATTACCATGAATTATTTATGATAGCGAAACAACTCGCGTTTTACTTTATTATGACATCAATCACTCGCTTTTACACGCGCTTTCGTATGCGAAGAATCAATGTAAAGCTACCTACCCCATGGGAAATTTTATGCGTAAATTATCAATTCAGCCTCAATGTGTAACCTTGGCGTTGCCAAACAAATCGACAGTTGCGAAAACTACCAAAACATACCAAAGCCGTGCACCGAAATTTATAACATTTCATAACCTAATGAGAGTTAGGGCCCGGACACGAGCAAACGCAACATTTGACGGCAGTTCTCAGTTCAATGCGTGTGCTATTAGATAACCACTGCGCGGTGTATGTTTCCACCGTGCAATGAATAAAGAAATCGCTCTCCGCACCGGCCGTGTGTAGTTAGGTCATCGGTCGTGAGCGTATTTACATGGCACAAATTGGCAACTACCGACTCAGCCGATTACTCTGAGACAGAGCAATTTTATCCAGGAAACAATTTAGTGTTACAGTTTGCATAACATTTGTTTATTAAGCCATTGGTGTTTGCATATACAGTAGGAACTTATTAGATTGTTTTTGCAACAATAGAATATCAAACAGATACCTTAGTCATGATCTTGTATTATTCTTTAATTTCCAATGCACGGAAAAATTACTGTGACGGAAAAATTACAGTATACTAGCACTAAATAAAAGTTTGTAATATGTGCTTGTAAATAACGAAGACAGACGTTGTGTCGTATCAGGAGGTGAAAGAACTAGCATTGAAGAAAACGGATTGGAGGCAATTGCATCAACAAGGATGATCATCATAAAATATGTGATGACGATAAGTCGCCATAACCGAAATCCACGTGACATGGTTGTGTAAATTTAGTAGAGGGTGTCCAACCGTTGACATATCAACAGCGGTGAAATACATAGAAAACGAATCAGATTGCTTTTGCAACGCTTTGGTCCTGACAGCGATTTCTACATACATTCACCCAGCGGACATGCTACAAGACAACCAACATTAAGTTGACAAATAAAGCGTGCTTCGGTTTTAATTGGCGTTTAATTTATGCCTTTATGCTAACAAAATCAAACAGCGGACGCAACGTCGTCATAGTCTTATCGCTTACAAAAATCCCTTTCGGACAAGTTTGCCTCGCGTGGTTACTACGTTACTATAGGTAATATTACTAAAAGTATAGTTTAGTAGCTCTATGTCAACTTTAATAGGCCTAGTGACAACTTAAATGTTAATGCCGACATTTAAATTCAAATATTGTCAAACTATAGCTGATTGGCCAATAAGCCATCAAAATCTAGTCCCAAAGACAGCAAACTAGCAATGCAAATACACGTAGCCATCCGTCTTATTAATGAAACATTATTTATATCATCTGAACCAAAAGTTATAAAATTAACATTTATGAATACAGAATTGGTAATTAAAATAAAATCAATAGGCTCGAGGCAATTCTCAATGTAAACTATGGTTGTTTTTGTTAATAGCGCTACTGCGTTTGTTGATAAGGGTTTCTTAACTTGATATCAGTGATTTAAAAGAGAACAATTTATAGGAACATTATATTCCTTTAGCTTTTAGGTAAGAGACAAATGAAGGTGAATTATGTAGGTAACCTACGTAAGTAAATGATGAAAAGAGAGAAATGTGACATAATTATCATGTTAGGAGGCGGAAGTAATTAAAATTACACATAAAAGAGAGGACTGAAGTACTTAACTCATAAATGTTTATATTGTTTCAAATTAAAGGGAATTTGAAAGTATTGTTTTGTTTACCTTTTTAAATGCTCTAAAGTTGAATTAAAAATATTTACTTAGGTACTTCTAACTTTTTGGGAAGTACGAGGGCTGTTTGATAAGTACCCGTTTTCTAAATATATTAATATCACTGGCCGCAAATAAGTATACCACCTTTTTAAGCCATTTTTCAAAGGCGGGAAAATTAAAAAAAAGGCATTTTTTTTGTTTTTTTTTTCTCATTTGACAACGATTCAGTGAAGGCGTGAACTTAAATTTGTTAAAATGGAGAAAGAACAGTATCGGTCTGTAATTAGATTCTTATTTTTGGAAGGAAAAACATGTGATGAAATAAAACTAAGAATGCAAGCGGTTTACCATGAATGTGCTCCTTCTATGACAACCGTCAGATATTGGTATAACGAGTTTAAGCGGGGGAGAACAACCGTTTTTGATGAGGATCGCCCAGGCCGGCCAGTTGAGGTGACTACAGACGATATGGTTAAGAAAATTGAAAATATCGTTTTAGCCGACCGCCGAATTAAACTTCGAGAAATCGTTGATGCTGTAAACGTTTCAATCGAGAGGGTACAACACATATTAGAAGAAAAATTGGGTATGAAGAAAGTATCGGCGAGGTGGGTGCTGCGTTTACTCACGGAGGAGCAAAAACGGAACCGACTGACTACTTCGGAGCAGTGTTTGGCCGTGTTCAAACGTAACCCGAAGGAGTTTCTGCGTCGTTTCGTGACCGTGGACGAAACGTGGGTCCACCACTACACCCCGGAAATGAAAGAGCAGTCGAAGCAGTGGATTTTACCGGGTGAACCTGCTCCAAGGAAAGCAAAAACCGTCCCATCGGCTGGAAAGGTCATGGCGACCGTTTTTTGGGATTCGCAGGGTATTATACATATTGACTATTTAGAAAAGGGAAAAACAATAACAGGGCAGTACTATGCCAATTTATTGGATGAATTTGACGCCGTGTTGAAGGACAAACGACCCCATTTAAAAAAGAAAAAAAGTACTGTTTCATCACGACAACGCCCCGGCTCATTCGTCCAGAGTTGTGACGGCTAAATTAGCACAGTTACGCTACGAACTATTGTCTCACCCCCCGTAATCTCCAGATTTGGCCCCATGCGATTTCTTTTTGTTTCCCAACCTAAAAAAATGGCTCGGTGGCAAGCGATTTGGATCAAATGACGAAGTCATTGCCGCCACAGAGGCCTATTTTAATGACTTTCCAAAATCATACTTTTTGGATGGTTTATTGAAGTTTGAGTATAGGTGGAACAAATGTATAGAGTTAAAAGGTGACTACGTAGAAAAATAAATGCATAAATACAAAAAAAAAAAATTTTTTTCCATAAACGGGTACTTATCAAAAAGCCCTCGTATATTAAAGTTACATTAGTTGCATATTCCGCAGCCAGTCGTACTGAGTATGTTAATGAAAATTAAATCAACCTTACAAGGAGATAAATGTAACAGAAGTATCTTAGGAACCAAAAATGAAACATTTAATTGACTGATTAGAATATGAGTTGATTAATGGTTAACATAACATTCAAGTTTTTACTAGGTACGAAATATTTAACAGGACCAAAGTGAACGGGCATTTGACATGACACATAATGTAGGTCTGTATATAGTAACACGGACGTTGGCACACGTGTCTCTGCTATTAATTCGTTGAATGGCACATTATATTGGTCAGTGCCATAGGAATTTCCAATTTAGACAGAACCTTACTACCAAACAACTTTTACTTAGGTAGGTACCTGGCAATATTTATTTACCGGTTATTTTGAGGCACTACGCTAACAAAATCACCCAACTGCTAGTATTTGCTCGTATTTTTAATTAGGTCACGCTACAATTATTGATAGGTGATATTCAGAAGGATTAGGTAGGTTTACATCCACTTTTAATATTAAACTACCTTGAGATTCAATCATAGTGAAATAAACATATCACTCACGTATGTCAGTCGAGTATACCTATGTGTTTATGTTTGTTTAGGAAGTATGCGATGTCCGTTCGGATCGCTACCACCATCATACTCGCATGCAATGTTGTGTTCCGGTGTGGAGAGTAAGACAGCCGGTGCAATTACGGGTGCAAGAGACATTTCATCTTAGCACTCTAGGTTGGCAACGTATCCGAAAACCCCTCGGGGTTGCGGGTGTCTATGGGCAGTGGTGATCACTTACCATCAGGTGAGCCACTTGCTCGTTTGCCTTCCTTGTCGTGTAAGTATACCATCCGATAAGTTTCGGACTAATTCGTAGTCCTTTCGGTAGTAGACGTTAGCGAAGCGCAAACTGCGCTGCTGCAGTGCTGTCGGGCTATCGATTCACGACTTACGTGAGTGATAAGTTTATTTCGCTAGGGTTAAATCCATATCAATTCTGATGGGTTTGGATACTACTACTTTGATTTCTATCATAGCCATGTTGTGCTTGGTTGTGTTGTGATTTTCTATACATATTATTATAACAACTCTTTCTAACAGTTTGGGTTCTAGCATTAAGCTCCGCAGAGCCCTGTCTGCTTCAACGTTTCATGGTTATTCACAGCACATGATCTTATTAGCTAGCGTGCGTTTGCGCAAGCATTCACTAAACTTATCACTGAACTACATCTGTCGCGATATTCTCTAAACCTCGAGGGCGTGAGCGGGTTGAGAAATATTTTGATACGCGCCGTTCCAGTAGGCGTTTTTTATAAACTGACGATTTCATAATTTTGTATTCACACGTTCAGTGTAAAAGCACTTGAAAAAATAGTGTAGGTTTGCCCTGGTTATAGTCCATTGAAGACGCCGCCAAAAGTGAGCGAAAGTTTTACTGTGTTCAAACAATTGACGGTTGAATCCAATAATATTGACAGCTAATTTACACTCACTGTTTAAAGGGGAAAAGTTTCTTCAAGAAAAATAATGATGCAAGAAAACAATAAAAAAAAGGAAGGACATTGTGTAGCAAGCAGTCACAGATGCATTTTCTCCATTCAGGTGAAACAAAATATAAGGCAGTTAATACGTATTTTTCGCAGTTAAGATCATAGATCACGCTTCACAAAACAAGTTACAGTTTGTAATCCAAGGACATACTTACCTACGGATTTACATTACAAACTGTAACTACACTATGTGCTTAAGAATACCTGGACATAAACTAGCTAATAGCTGCGTACACGAACATGCAATTATGAGATAGAATTAAGCAACGAATATGGCAACACAGCCTGCACCACCTGATCTAAATAAATGTGCTTTATAGTAAGAGAGTGGCTACTTTGTATTGCCAATGAAGGCGAGATTCCGTCAGGTGGTTGGATCGAAGCACTAAATCTTTCCCTTACGCATTTTGCCCTTACGCAAGCCACACGTAACCGCTTTGTAAACTGATCTAGTTAATAAGGTAAAACACAGCCTTAGCGGCATTAAAACTCGACTGTTAAAATGTACGAAAATTTTCATATAAGTCACAAGAGCGAGCGACTTTTATGTTATAAATCAGTTGTTGTCATTTGTTTTTTGAGGACGGATTCATTATCAGCAGTTGATGCAACTAATAACCAATGTAACACAAAGTACAATATGTAATGTAACATAGTAGTCACGAGTGCCTACTTATACTTCAAAATTTATAGAACCACAGTGAATCCAACAATAAAATAGTTCTAACTCTTTTTAATTTAACCAGCATTACTCCTTTGTGCACCAAACTACTGTACACTGTATGCTATTGAATAAAACGCTTTTCGGTTTTGTAAGGTATATTTTTTGGTAATTTTATTATTCAGTATCATTTTTTTTTTATTAGCATTGAAAAAATCTTCTTGTGTTTTGTAAAATTTACATTGTTGGATGCTTAAAACCTGAGTTGTAGCAATTGGTTGTAGTAATGTTGCGAAGGGAATGATTTTAAAACTCTGTTTCAATTAAGCCGGTACACAGAATACATAATAGTACAAGCCGGTATTAAACCAATTAATGTTCCCAAATACAGCAGCGCAAATAAAATCACAAAGCGTAATTCAATAAGAATCAAACGTGGAATACATTCTTGAGTAGGCTGCCAAGCTTGTTGATAATTCAAATTTCGAAGTTAAAATAAAATCGCTTTCCCTTCACACTTAACCCACAACTAGACAGATAGCAAACGCGTGCGCAGGAACACGTTATAGTGGTTTATCGCAGCATCGTATAACTGAGAGCAGGCTTTAATAGCTTAAGATAGCCACGTAACGCGGATATCGGCCGCCAGAGGGCGTAAGGCACGCTTGGGGTACATTACAAAACGTGAACGTTAGTAAGAATATTTGAAATTGTGAATTATGAATGAACAAATATTAAAGCTTTGGTCAGTGGTCATATTTGAGGGCGCCAAAGAGTCATTCATGATTTCTTCTGACTAGACTCCTTAAATTCAAGAAAGGAAAAGGCGTAGTGCTAGAGTGATTTAAATGTGGTGCCACGAATTTGGTTTTTATGGTGCACGCCATCATCACTCCCAGAGGGTCGAGCACGACTTTACGAATGCTGCGTAACGTTACGGTTATCGTATCGAGATCGAGAAACCTCATACTAAATTTTAGTTCCAAATACGCTCACGGGCGGGCGCTGTTCCAAACGTCATACAAAATCGACAACGTTTACTATTCGATTTTACGTGACGCAGCATTCGTAAAGTCGTGCTCGACCCTCTGAAGACACTGCATCGCGTCAGCTACAATCACTATGTATACAGTAGAGCCTTTATTCATGCCTCAAGCATTAATATGCGTAGAATCCAAAAATAGAATAACTATGTTTAGTTACAGATGTAGGTATGTAACGGTCTTTTTTACTACGTATATTCGCCTTCACTATAAGTACCGTAGCTGAATTTTAAATTGCATATATCTTTATGTTAAATAATTATGTTTAATACAAAACATAATTTATTACCGAATACGAAGTAAAATCAGTCTTGTTTCATCTCAATATTTTTTTTTGCTATCTGGTAGAGACTTCAATTTCGTTTAATATGCAAGCCAAATAGATAATATTAATATTTAACAAAACTTGAATTGTACTCACATGTCCTTCATATTTAATTCAATAGACTTAAAGACGGATTATCAAAACATCTAGCTTTTCGGCAACAGGTATACGAGCAGACATTTTAGGCTTGTGTTAAGAACTTTTATTATGTTAAATAACATTTTCATATTAATAATTATAATATTTCAGCATGTAGAATTACTTAGAAAACTTGTCGCATTACAAGTTTGTTAGCAACTAGACATAATAAAAACAGGATATTGACTGCGATTACCTTATGGGTTAACATTAATATCTAATGCAATTAACCGCGAATCATGTAGGTAAAACTGTCTTTTAGTAACTGTCAAGTGTTACTTAAATTCTAGTACAAGATAACCGATGATATAGGTACTTATCATTTCATGGTGTGAGTCCTGAAATTTCAGTACTTATATAAGCGCTGCAGGGCATATATTTTAGTGCCTAAATAATGGATTACACATAGGTTTTCTGTAAAGCCAAAAGTGAAATTGGTATCGGCTAAGATGTTACAATTAGTTAGAATCTCGTTTTTTTTTCATCCTGCTACGGAAAAGGCAAAGCTTTAGCACCATACAGCCGGTCGGACTCTATCAACTGGTCATTTATTAAATGTGTACTCTCTTACATCACATAAACGCTTCTGTTTTCATCTCATTCATCTCGATGGCTACGTAATATTAATATAATGTTACGGTATAATAAATCTCGTTAGCATTCAGTGCTGTAATTAAAATAAATAGCTCCCGACACGCCGTTTAAGCACGATTCATTAAAAACTCTAATGATTTCAAAATACCTACTAAGTACATTCAAATTAAGTTTTGTCATTAGTTCACTCAAGATGAAATTGAAAAAAATAACCCTTAATTTTTACATCCATTTGGTTTCAAGGATTTTCAAGAGTGTATTTTATTAAAATGTTTTTGTTACTTTTTTTAATTTCGATTTCTGCTTGAGTCCTTTTGTTTTTTTTTCATACGACAAGGAAGGCAAACGAGCAAGTGGGTCACCTGATGGTAAGTGATCACCACTGCCTATAGACACCCGCAACCCCGGTAGTAATACGGTAGTTGCTTGGTACTCACCCCTAATTCACCATTAATACCATTTTCATCATCATCATCACCAGCCTTTTTCACGTCCCACTGCTGGGCACAGGCTAAAGGCTATAGTTCCCACGCGGGCCCAATGCGGATTGGGAACTTCACACACATCATTGAATTGCTTCGCAGGTATGTGCAGGTTTCCTCATGATGTTTTCCTTCACCGAAAAGCTTATGATAAATTACAAATGTAATTCCGCACATAAATTCCGAAAAACTCAGGGGTGCGAGCCGGGATTTGAACCCACGACACTCGGTTT
Source organism: Clepsis dumicolana (assembly GCA_963691665.1). Classification (NCBI taxonomy): domain Eukaryota; kingdom Metazoa; phylum Arthropoda; class Insecta; order Lepidoptera; family Tortricidae; genus Clepsis; species Clepsis dumicolana. Next base: position 14,577,210 of record OY829508.1, read on the forward strand.
GAGAGGCCATAGGTCAAACCACTAGGCTATCACGGCTTTCACCACCATACCATTTTAACTACCACCAATTAAACATCTTATGTTATGTATGTTCCTACTCAAATTTGTGTATAATGACGTCATCCACAACGGGTCAGTCGCCTGCTATTGACTGTTATCGTTTGCCCACGCGCAAAATACGTTGCATTTCTGCATAATTATAAAAAAAACGGTCAAGTGCGAGTCGGACTCGCGCACGAGGGTTCCGTAGAAAGATTTTAACGCCTTTCCCTAGCGTTTTAAGAAGTCCAGTGTTAGCAGAGCCCTGCTCCTAAGCAAAATGTACGCAGTGTGGGGTCAACTTATATTGGTCTGCGAAATCTACAGACAGACGTAAAAATTTAAGGTTTCAAGACTTTTCTGAGTGGTTGTGCTTTCAAGTTTTTAAGACCACTGGAAGTACCCTTTAGGTTTTTGGATTTCGGCAATTTGTATGGACTTTGTAATGACTGTATCTTTTGATTGCGTTGACTTAGAAGGTTGATTTTTTCACAGCTTCAAGGGGCCGCAGGCACAGTATTTGATATTAATTTCAGCATGCTACCTCCACGCGTTCCAGAGAAAAAGGGTCTTGACAGACAGACATACAGACAGACGGACGGACAACAAAGTGATCCTATAAGAGTTCCGTTTTTACCTTTTGAGGTACGGAACCCTAAAAAAATACCAGTTTATTTGGTGACGACCAAATATTTAGGACCTGTTTCACCATCCTCAGATAAGTTATATGTAACAAATAAATGTGATGTTATCTCTGTTAGTTCTAACAAAATAAACAGAGCATAATTATGTCAAAAGTACCTAAAGCTTCTCACTCTACTTCCAGATAAAAAACGAACATACTTAACAGGGTACAAAAGTTACTTACTTTTTATATACTTTTTATTTACTACTCTATGGCAATTGTTTTATTTCAAACTTTGTAACGGATGTAGTAGTGAATAAGCAGTGTTGCGTAGTGTTAGGTCATAATCATAAGATAATGAATGGTATAAATAAACAAAAATCCGGAACAGAAACTGAACGGTTTAACGCACGGATGCCAAACTTGGGTATTAATAAATGATTCATCGTAATGTCTTGTTTAAAATTGCCGCAAATTTCAGTTAGTACAAACTTACTCAGCCTATTAAGTTTAGTAAACCGAATCGTAGTATATTTCAATCACAATTAGAATACGTTCAATCTGTTATTTACATTTCATTTATGAATACGGAAACGGAAAGATATTTTTATAGTTCACCAATTAAAAAATGCCCTTAGCGATTATTACACAGTTATGTACACTTGCTAATAAGTAATGGCATGAACCTTTATTGCTATTACAACTCATAAAAACATTTATAATTAAGGAAATAGTAAAATTGTACCGGAGTTGATATTTTATATTTTATCATCATCTTCATGTTAGTTAGAAGAAGTCCCTTGCTGGAAAAAGGTTCCACGGGATATCCGGAACAGACACTTTTGACTCACGGCTGTGAAAAGCTATAGTAAATAGTAAAATATTCTAAAGGGTTTCAATATTATATATTAATACATAACTCTTTATTGAACACCAAGTAGGTAACAGACAAACAGAAAAAATACAGAAAATTGCCGGTCACAATAGGCTGTCGTATCGCTACAGAGCGACCTCTACCAGACAACCATAATGGAATGAAGAAACAGAACAGACCGAAGACAGAAGATGGTGCAAATGAATGAAAAATATATCTAATGAAAATACATGCGTTAGGTAGATAGAATAGATATACACAACAACAGCAATACATAGATACCTTAAAAAACCAGAAATAAGACTCGTGCACAAGATGATAGATAACTCCTTCATAGTTAATGCTATAGTTGACATGCAACTTTAAGAAAATCCTTATTAGGTAAACCTTTGTACTAGATAAGTTGAAAAACCCCTGACATTGTCATTTCAAAGTTCAATATTCAAAAAACGGGCAAACCAATTTTAATAAAAGTTAGCTAAGAACCATCTCGATAAAACTAGCTTTCGATTAAAAAAACCGCATCGAAATTGTTCCATCCACACAGATACACAGGCCAAACTTCCGTACCTGAGCAGCATAACACTGCAAGTGCCATTTTTGAAATTTTACAGGAGAAGCGATTTTGTGCCAAATTACTGTTTATAATAAAACTGATCGAATTTAAGTTAGAAAGTCTTTTATTAATCAAAAGTTTGGTTATTCGAGATCAAGATTTATCATATTATTAGTTAAATTTCTAAAACCTAAGACATGTTATAATAAGAAAATAAAAAAACTAGCCCACATACCGTGTTCTGCTTCTTAGCAAAAAATAAAACTTTTAGAGTTACCTCAATAATAATATCATAATTTGATATTAATTAACGATATGGCATTGCTATTATTCAGGAAACTCTAGAGATTTGTTTATCTTCTTTACCTATTAATCAAAAGTACAATATAACCCCTCCTTGCGCACCCGCCGCCTAGCTAAAATTAGGAGCACAATAATGTAAGTCCCCACTTACATTAAAATGCCTAAATAGCATGATATTGTAACACAGCTATGGTCATTCATAACACTGTAACTCCGGACATACGATAAAATTTAATTCACTTAGATTGAAATGCTTCGCAGTGATAAATGATCTTACATCAAAATACGTCTGAAGAACTCCAAAACTATGACGATTTCTACAGATAGAGTGTTATGGTTCGATAGAGCTCAAAAAGTTATGTAAGATACTGTAAAAAATCGAAAATCGTAAAAAGTGGCACTTGCAGTGTTATGCTTCTCAGGTACGGACTTATAACACCCCTCTTTTTCGTCGGGGGTTAACAATAACGCCTTGCAGGTATTTATTTCTCAAATGTCATTTTCTGAATAAGTACACACCTATACTATTTCATTGTGTACATAGCCTACATTCGCAATAGTATTTCTAACACCTGAGGGCCCACTTTACCGGTTATTTGTCTCACTTATTTAAGCGCTCGAGTGCAAAACATTAAATGATTAATGATTAGTGATTAGCTCCGGATTCGGTTGTGTCTGCGCAGAAAATTACAACGATCGTGATTTGGCCATTTCGTTAGCACATGCTTTCAATGCCTATAATTTACATCACGGCTACAGCACGCAGTACAATCTGATTACTAATACGCCAAGTAGTTCCAATGTTGTTTTGGACCTTCGAAGTTTCTTGAGAGGTCTTAAAATAGATTACTAAGTGATTTAGGCATAAAATCACAGCTCAATTTTGTTTCGCGGTAACACTGTTCTATTCTTGGCGGGAAACCGGGGAGAGTGGATCGTGTCAGACAATTGAATCATCATCATCATGTCAGCTGAAAGACGTCCACTGCTGGACATAGGCCTCCCACAAGGCTCTCCACTCAGACCGGGCTTGTGCTTTCCGCATCCACCGCAACCCCCGATATTTACCACTTCGTCGCTCCATCTTGTTGGACAGACAGTTCGTCTCCCGATCCGAGTGAAAGTGAATTTCAGTTTTGTTTGTACTTAATGTTGTTTGGTGGATAGTAATATAGTGAATTCTGTTTGTTATCCTCAAGAAGCCGCCGGTTGCTCCTAGCCGTAAATGACACTATCAATTTACGGAAGGCATGAGCAGGTGACAGGACATGACTAGGACTCTGAAAGCGACAGGGCAATTTCATAAAATTAACAATAGACTTGGCTGTATGGCTTTCGTTTCCTTGCCTATCCCTGAAAAGACGAGTTCGTGCTATGAATTACGATGGTTTGTATTTACATGCCCTAGTTATAACTTACTTTATATTATTATGTTACGAGGGTATTTTACTGGTTAGCTAGACCACGAAAAACAATCGCTTGTGCATATTTATGGTATACGAAAGGCATAATCTTTGAAAAATGGCTGAGCGTGGGAAAACTCACTAAATTTAATTACACATACACATGGGTTAATTAAAAACTTTAATAGTTTTATGTTACACTAGCTCCCAGGCAGTAAATTCATTGTATGTTTGCATATTGTAGTAAATGTTTAAGTACGCAAGGTAGACCTACCACACCAATAATATTTCCACAGGTTAAGAAAGAGCTGCTGCTAAAACTAAAATACTTATTTGTGTTTTTTTTTTGTTACAGGTAATTCTTGTCTTCTCGTGACTACATTAATGTAACAATCCATAAGGATATTGCTAACAGTAATTATTACAAGTGAGTGAAAATTATGTAGATGTAGGCTGAAATTCGACGGATTTTCCTTACAATGTACCTAAATCTGTCGGAACTAAGAGCAATAATTAGGAAGGTTCTGTAAGAAGGTCGCTGCCTGTTTGTTTATAGTGCCAACCAACGAAGTGATGATTCGTTATTTGAATTTGAAAGAGCACAAGGTGGCTCTCGAGCAAACAATCAAGTGCGACTCTCTGTCATACGGTTTTTATAGAGTCGTGTATTCGCTTCATTCTTGAAATAAACCAAATTTTGTTGAATAAGTGGATATTATTATTATGATTACTCGTCTCGCAGTCAAGCAGTAGCTACTGCCGCTACACTTATTCTAATTAATAATGTCTACTTATACATATATTAGGTAGGTAGGTACCAGGCTAACAGTACTTACCTGTTTGAGAGGAATAGCCTACTAACCCTTTGTTGATTTTGAAATTAAATCTGAAAATAGACAAAATTACTGCCCCATTACTGAGCGGACTGGATGCGGAAAGCACGAGACCGCACAACCTGGAAGAAAATGGAAGAGACCTATACTCAGCATTGGGTAGTAACAGGTTGAAGAAGAAGTAGAATGCTGATCCCATAGCATATTAACTTTTATTGACGACATAAAGCATTTGCCCCACTCGCACTTGCATATTTGTTAGAAAGTGACGAAATATTTATGTAGTCGATAACGGCCGGTGAACGTAATTACGCAAAATAATTTAAATCGATGAGGGGATTTAGTAGAAACGTTAGAAAAGTGTTGGAAACGCCTAGGATAGTGTTCCGTAGCCGTCATGAAAAAAAAATTAAGGTTTTTTAAAGTTGGTCAAATAAACTTAGCGGTATGAGAGTAAAGACTTTGTCTCATTAGAAGTCATTATACATTTAATGAATACCTGTAGTTACATTATTATTATTAGCTATTAATTATCTCTCACCTAAGAAACCGCAGTCTTGGCCTTGGTTCTGTTTGAGTGACATATACATTGGCGTTAACCTGAATAGTATGCCGCGACAATGACTAGGTCCGTGCTTCAAGGTTGATTTATCTCGATGTGGTTATTAAGTACAATTTACAAATAATTAAAAAAAAGGTTACGAAGCTTTTTTGACGACCGTACTTTTTGTTGTCTATTCTTGTATTGTCATCCAACTTGCAATCCATACCCAATTTCAAGTCGACGTCATTAATCGTTAAAGACTTGCGTCCTGTGGAGACGAGAATTACACTACCAGATTATACATATTTATTGTATTGTCACCGGATTTACATAAGTACCTACGCCAAATTTCAAATCAATCAGTTGAGGATAACTGCTTTAAAATTCAGTTGCAAGATTTGACGCACAACTTACAAGCAAAGTTACTTGTGTATAATACGAACAGAGGGTCGAGCACGAAGTTTCCGAATTCTGCGTAACGTAATCGAGTAGTAACGTTATCGAGAAAATTGTATGACGTTTGGAATAGAGGGTCGAGCACGACTTTACGAATGCTGCGTAACGTAAAATCGAATGGTAAACGTTGTCGAGTTTGTATGACGTTTGGAACAGCGCCCGCCCGTGAGCGTATTTGGAACTAAAATTTAGTATGAGGTTTCTCGATCTCGATACGATAACCGTAACGTTACGTAGCATTCGTAAAGTCGTGCTCGACCCTCTGAGCCCGCCCGTGAGCGTATTTGGAGTTAAAATTTAGTATGAGATTTCTCGATTTCGATACGATAACGTAACGTTACGCAGGATTCGAAGCTCGGCCTACAGTGCAAGTTAAATAAAAGCTTGTAAAAATTAACTAGCCTTATCGGCACTCTGCCCAGTAGCATCGATCTTGGCGACATATGTAAGATATAGGTTTTTTTGCTTTAGAGTAAGGCTTAGGAAAATACGCGTACTGTATACCTTCAGGAGCTCAATTCTTTTAGTTCTTTAATTATTTAAATTATTGAGTTAATTGAAAACATAAATACTGATGAATAAAAATAAGCAGTTATTCCGTCAGATATGTCAATCAGTTGATTTATTGATTTACCGTCGTAAAATATACCTACGGTTCAATCGTTTTTGTAGGCCGAGCCGCCGTATTCGGACGAGGCTAACTGCTTGTCGATAATGTGACAGATTAATAGCAGATTCTAGGCTTCGATGTTTTATTTTAATGGTGAGTAATCTACGACTGCTATTTTTGCGATTTTGTTGAAATAATTGCAACACAACCGAAATATACCTGCATTAGGCACCCATAATTGCTCTCATGTTTCGGGTGTCCATGGATTCCATTAGGTGACCCATCTGCTCGTTTGCTCTCTCTTATAGAATAAAAAAAACCGGCCAAGTGCGAGTCGGACTCGCGCACGAGGGTTCCATAGAAAGATTTTAACGCTTTTCCCCAGTGTTTTAAGAAGTCCAGTGTTATCAGAGCCCTGCTCCTAAGCAAAATGTATGCAGTTTGGGGTCAACTTATATTGGTCTGCGAAATCTACAGACAGACGTAAAAATTTAAGGTTTCAAGACTTTTCTGAGTGGTTGTGCTTTCAAGTTTTTAAGACCACTGGAAGTACCCTTTAGGTTTTTGGATTTCGGCAATTTGTATGGACTTTATTTGTATGGACAAAAATTTAAGATTTTGAGACTTTTCTGAGTGGTTGTACTATAAGAGCTACCTTAATACCATATTTCAAGTTTCTAGGACAACTTTACTGGAAGTACCCTTTAGGTTTTCAAAAAATGGCAATTTGTATGGAAACGACTTTTTTAATGACTGTATCTTTTGATTGCGTTGACTCAGATGCTTGATTTTTTCACAGCTTCAAGGGATCGCAGGTTTGAGTGTTCGATATTAATTACAGCATCCTACCTCCACGCGTTCCAGAGAAAAAGGGTCTTGACAGACAGACAGACAGGCAGACAGACGGACAACAAACAACAAAGTGATCCTATAAGGGTTCCGTTTTTTCCTTTTGCGGTACGGAACCCTAAAATGCGAGCTAAGATCCAAGTACCTAAGCAAAAGTGTAACAGTGCTCGCAGGTATACTGTTGCGTTTTGTTCTAGCATAGACGGACGGCAAGACAGCCCTTGAACAAAAACAATTTGCCCACTTGCTTTCCTTCTGACACAAAAAACGGCATAAACTTAACCCAAGCTAAAATTTTTGATTAAACATTTAGGGAGGCAACAGGTGACCCTCTCTCAGCAGCTTTCTCGCTCAAAAAGTTGCTATAGCAATACAGCGCGGGAATGCTGCGTGCGTAATGGGCACCCTACCTAAGGGTCCAATTTTAGATAGTGATTTTTAGCTTTATTTTTGTTAAACTATTTTTAAGTTAATTTTGGATATTACGTATTACTTTTTCGTATTATGATGCAAGGATCAGCATAAAACTTCAGTTCGTCTTCACTGATTATCTAGTTGACACTACGAGTATGTCAAGGCGCTCTCTTCGGCTTCCTATAGGGATCTCGGATCGTGTAATAGCCCTAAGTGCTCTCTCACGACGTTTCTAATCTCTGTTCAGTGTTCATGACCCACTCTTGAGACGAAATCACAACCGTTGTCTCATGTAATCGGCGGAACTATTAGAGATTTACTTCGGTGTTTAGGGTTCGTTCAACGCAATGTGGTACATCAAGAAAGGATTGCATTTGAGTCTCAATATACGAGTTTAGTTTTTCAAAGTCTATCGCAAAATACCTACAACTTCTGGTTTGGGAAAAGACTTCAATTACTCCGCTATGAATGACGTATGAGATAAGTACCTAAAGCACTCTTTAATAAATATAAAACTAATTTTTATCGAGGGACTAATAGAGGGCAATATAGAGGTGGTTAGCCACTCGAGCTTTAGCGAGGGTGTATAATTAATCCGAGGGTTTATATTGGCTTTTAGTCTAGAGGTGAAACTTTACTTTTCACTTCGATTGCGAGAAAAAAATAGTCGGCTTGGTACAAAAGGATTTTATGAAAAATAAGAAATACAAGTTTTACTTAAAGTTAAATGTACAATTGGCATTGTTTTTATTGGTTACGTCACTTGGTCTTAGTTGCTGATAAGCTTTAACAATTTTTAAGTACTCTCCAGATACCACTATATGTATACTAGGTACTCTCTCGTACAGCCTGTTATTTGGTGTTTCTTTCGACACCTGCCAGAGCAGTGTTCACCAGTTCCATCCTTCTGCATACCTTATTGATATGCAAATATAAAATTTAATTATAGGTATATTAAAATAAATCTTCCAATTAATTAAAGGCCGCTACTGTCGTTTCGCTAACAGTTATTTATCTATATAAGATATTTATTTTCACAGTTTATTACGAATTTGTGAGTCTGTAAAACAAAACGATATTCAATGACAAATAAGCAATATCCATTAACATTTAAAAACTCAGTAATTACAGTGATTAAGTAAAACAACATTTAGCATCGACTAATACGGAATCTTGTCAGGAAACGAAGACGATTTTTTGATGGCTCCTTAAAAAGGACTGGCCTTCATACTTACGATTAAACGTACCTACTCTCATTGGTCGATTAACTGTAATTAGTGATTAAAAATGCTACCGGAATTGAGCATAGCAGAACAAAAAATCTACTTAGCATAAATTTGCAACACTTGGCAGGAAGGACTTATTTTTTTAAGGTGTGAATCTTTTTATGGTTCATTAAGGATGTGTATTACGAGTAATCGGAGATACATCGTTTAATATTCTACACAGTATTTTTAAATCCCACGATACAATAACGAAGATAAATAATTGGATAAGCTTCTAACTCTATCTTGCAAGGCTGACAGGGTAAAATTGATCTTAGTAAACATATCAGTTTTCCAGATACCTATTGAAACTTTTAAATCTAATTTGAGTAAAAAAAAAATTACGAAAGTGTCTGTAATGTATCTCAAGTAGCGATAATCAAACTTCTACATTTTTACGTTGATTTTTGAAAACAACATTATTGTAGATTATAAAAAATATTATTATTACATCGCGTGCCATCTGTTCTTAATGAGGCATATACCTTCCGGAGTTAAACGCGAAAATATTTTTATTTCGTAATGCAGTGAATTGAATGACAACTGAATTGCACAATTAACGTTTTTTATAACATACCTATCCGCACTGTTAAAATTACTAAACTGTTAAAATTGGATATCCACACTATTATTATTTACTGCTTGTAATCAATTTGTGGTAATACATAATTTACTTACTTACTTATTTAATTATAGGTGCCCATTTTGCAATAAATGATCCGTATAAACACTAACACCTAATTGATGTAGTATCAGCGAAATGAGTTACTTATCTGTTTTTGTATTGATTCAATATGAAATCACGTCATAAATTATTATTGTACATAAAACTAAATAAAAATCAATACAAAAACCCCATTAACATTCCCAGTTAATGAAAAATAAAGCACACATAAACTTAAAACGCAAAGTAAAATGTTGAAAGAAACAATGAAAATAAGTACTTATACCTACTTTGAATTAAACCGAAAGTTCAATTACAACAGCCATTATTTATCTACGAAACGTATCAGACAGGTCCTTTTCCTTGTAGTTCATAAATATGAGAGTACCACATTATACTCGTAGTTCTACTAAAAATTATGGTCATGGTATTTATTTAATGCTTGTCGGATTCAAAGTAAAATATGACGCTTGTAATAAGTTATAAATCTTGGTCGTAGGATTTCACAGGTGGGTTTGTTTCCATTTCAGACATGCCTATTGTAAGTTTATTAATGGCACTATAAATATCACACGACTTGACATTGTCTCTAAAATATTGCAAGCTTTACTCTAGACTACCTACCAAGGTACCCTAAAAAATGCACGCCATTGCCCTTTTGAACTCTGCCGATTGAGAACTTCGCACGCACTATTGAGTATTTCCTCACAGACGGGTAATTCTGCTTCACACCGAAAAGCTTATTTTGCACATGAATTCCGAAAACTCAGAGGTACAATCCTGGTCTCGAACCCAAGAAGTTAAGGTCCCAGAGGTTTAAGGGCTTGAGAGGGGTCAAACTACCAGGCTACAAACTACAAAGTTTTTAGAAAAAATTACTTTGTGCCAAGTTTATTACGGCGCATTCTTCTTGGCAATCATGGTCTTTCCGAAAGCGCTGGTAGACTCAAAAAAAAGAAATGACGTGTAAAAGAGCATTCAACTGCCTATTTGCTGAATAAAATTTTGAATATTGAAAAGCTTTTTTCATTTCTCAAAATCAGTAAACGTAAAGAAAGGCTTTTTAAGTATCACGTTATGGCAATATCGTAGTATAGTGGAAACGCTCTTGTTGGAAACCGTCCATCGGATACGGCTTGAGGTTTGCACAATTTCTGCCGACTTATGCGAAAAAGGTACATTACGGCGGGACTCACTTTGATAAATATATCCCTGTATGATCAGCACACATTTTAATAAGTATAATGTAGGTACCTAGGCAAATTAACGACACTGAGTCCCATTATTATACATAATTATTTCGCTCTTACTTTCAGTTGTTGCTTTAAAACAAAACACTTTAAAAAACCATTATTGTTTAACAAAGAACAACTGTCATAATCCGACATCGTGACTGTAATAGACACCTACTATGAGAAGAACAAAAAATATTATACAATCATAATTAATTAAAGTTATAAATACTGAGAGTATTGACGTTCTAATGTCTTCGTCATCTCTTTTTATCTGTGTGCTACTTGTTTAAGGCAAAAAGTAAGTTAAAATTACATTATACTTATAATTATTAGCGAGGTGAGGTATTGATGTTGATATTAACCATTTAAATACTTACATAGTGACGGTGTAAATAAATCTCAGTCTAATCAGTCTTTGAATGATGTGGTGATGATATTATGAGTAAAGTGGTGTTGTTTTTCAGCGTCCTACTATTATTATGGAGCTGGTATTATCGCAAAATCAAACAACATTATAACAGGAATTTTTGGGGCACCTGATAACCCGTGAATAGCTTGCACTGTTTTTTTTGCAGAATTCAAGATATTTGATGATGAGCGTTTTGTCCGCCACTTGCATTGTGACTAACTGAGTTATAATTATAATGGGGCATCCTCGATTATGTCTGGCCAGTATTATCTATACCTACTGATCATAGTGCAAATCTACAAAACTATATACATCGACACATATTGATGCTGATTACATAATAGACATTATCTTGGCATCGATTTGACAATACATGCAGTATAAAGGCGCATGTCCACTGATTAGCTGATAAGCTGTCATTGCATTGCACAATGCGATTGGCGAGCAACTTCCTTCCTCTGATTGATGTGGCATTTATACGCAGCTTAGGTAACAGGTCAGGGTGCTATATTGCGTTGGATTGATTGAAAAAGTTATAAACGAGAGCCCGAGAAAAAGCACGAAAAAAAATGTATAGTTATATATATCATTGGACAAATTGACACCAATTGACCTAGTCCCAAACTAGGCACAGCCTGTACTATGGGTATTAGACAACGGATAAACATACTTATATAGATAAATACATACTTATATACATATTAAACATCCATGACCCGAGAACATATATTTGTATTCATCATACAAACATCTGCCTCGACCGGGATTCGAACCCGGGACCTCAAGCTTCTTAGTCAGGGTCTCTAACCACTAGGCTATTCGGCCGTCAAATGAAACCGTAGTTTGTGTCTTTTCTCAAGCCTATGGCGTAAAAACATGAATAATTTTGCCATTCTGAGTGTAAACGTGGTCCTGCTACTTACCAGTCTACCATTCTCTAAACCTAAAGAATAACAAAAGTACTTGAGTCTAAAGTTTGACGTTAGCTGGCAGTAATATAGGTACCTAATTGATACTAAAATACGGTCAAAGCGTAAATCTTTTGTTTTAAAGAAATATCTTGACCGTCTGAACTCTTAAACACCCAACCCAAAACCCTGATTTTACGCGGAAATTTGAAAACATGCCTAATATTTCCTGTTATAATGTAGAGATGGAACAAGGTTGGATTTTTGAAATCTCCGCCGGACAGGGAGTTTTTCTAAGGGGGCGAAGCCTCAGGTCTTAGAAAATGTTAGAAGAAAACAATTTAGATATTCAACTAGGAGAAAAACTATAATTTATCAAAAAGATCACAAGTCACGTCACGTCTGGCTACTTGTAGTAGGTAATAACAGTTCAACATCGATCATGTATGTCAAATCAAAATTCTTACAAAACATAAATCGTCGCAAATGTATTACAATGAAGACGTAACACTCAAATCTGCACAATTCAGTGACATCCAATTCATTGCCAATCAACATAAAATATAAAAAAACAAACTATGATCGATGTTCACATGCACCGTTATGCAATGTACATTTGTACATATACAACCGAAATAAAAAGCTCACACTTTATAAAGAATGCATAAAGTTTAAAATTGCATGTAACGTTTTGTGGAGTCTATAGCCGAACCATTTCCATTGCACCTAACACTAGGACCTTTTCACAATAATATATCACTGATACTTCCTTGATAAATACATCACTGGGTAAGTGCGACAAGGTTGAAACTGGTGTGGTTTTGAGTCGAGTCATACGATTTTCCGACAATATGTCGTAGGTCGAGTGGGCTCGTAATACATGACATAATGTTTTATAATGCTATGTCGTATTCAAAGTAAAGGTCAATTACAGTGAACAGCTATGATTAGGTCTATACTGTAAAGGTTCTGTTGGTGCAACATGACATCACTTGAAGAGGCACACATGAAACGATGGTTTCAGACTATTATTGACAAGAATTACTCCTATTCTTGTCAATAATCATTTGAAACCATCGTTGGTTGTATGCCTTCAAGAATTACTCCTATTCTTGTCAATAATCATTTGAAACCATCGTTGGTTGTATGCCTTCAAGAATTACTCCTATTCTTGTCAATAATCATTTGAAACCATCGTTGGTTGTATGCCTTCAAGAATTACTCCTGTTATTGTCAATAATCATTTGAAACCATCGTTGGTTGTATGCCTTCAAGAATTACTCCTATTCTTGTCAATAATCATTTGAAACCATCGTTGGTTGTATGCCTTCAAGAATTACTCCTATTCTTGTCAATAATCATTTGAAACCATCGTTGGTTGTATGCCTTCAAGAATTACTCCTATTCTTGTCAATAATCATTTGAAACCATCGTTGGTTGTATGCCTTCAAGAATTACTCCTATTATTGTCAATAATCATTTGAAACCATCGTTGGTTGTATGCCTTCAAGAATTACTCCTATTCTTGTCAATAATCATTTGAAACCATCGTTGGTTGTATGCCTTCAAGAATTACTCCTATTCTTGTCAATAATCATTTGAAACCATCGTTGGTTGTATGCCTTCAAGAATTACTCCTATTATTGTCAATAATCATTTGAAACCATCGTTGGTTGTATGCCTTCAAGAATTACTCCTATTATTGTCAATAATCGCCTGACATCATCGTATTTCATTTAACTTGATCATTCTAACCGTTGTCCTGTTTGATGTTGACCAGACTTACGTCATCAACATGTTCTTTTTTTCGACATCAAATGTAAGTCCATTCCAGATTTTGCACGTACCTAACGTGCAAAATCTGGAATGGACTGGCGGCTGACGTTTTCCCATCTTGCTACGACATGGGCTCCTTTAAAAGGCGCTCTACCGCTTCTTGCAAGGCCGGCAACGCACCAACAGTTTCAATGGTGCTGTGGGTGTCTATGGGCGGCGGTGATCACTTACCATCAGGTGAACCGCATGCCCGTTTGTCGCCTTTAGTATAAAAAAAATATTACAAGATACATGGCGGTTGCCGGTGCGTTGTTGTGTTTTCTTAAATAGTTAATGCGACCTAGACCTGAATGTTATTCTTAGATTCTTGTAAATAAATATTTATTTGACTAGTAAAACAGTCAATTCTTAATCGTTTATGTTGGTAGTTACATTAGTCGTTCGTGTTTTGTTTACAGACCTATTAACCTCTCGGACAGTTGTAGGATGGTCAATGGTAAACCTACACGCTTATTAATTGTTTGAATTAGCGTTTGTTTGTATATGTCATTAGATAAATAACAAATTAAATAACCTGCCAAATTCAAATTTGCAATTGACATTAATACATAATTTGACAGGTTATTTTATTTGTCGATTTAGGTAAATATTATAAAAAGAACTATATAACGTATTTGTAAAATAGGCAGAAATTTCTGTTAGATAACCCCATTTAATTTAATAATAATTAGTGAATCTAAAAACTACTTATTTCTCCTCAGCTCTTCACTACTTTCATACCATGAGCCATCGAACATAAAAATAAATGGGTTTGTTTGTGTCAATTATAAATTGAATGGCATGAGTCCCTTTCGCTTATTGGTTACGCTAACACTTGCACAAACAAGGTCGTGAGTGAATAGAATAGTCAATATACAGGAAGGTTTGAGCCAGGGGTACGCAACGCAACTTGTAGAGTGGAGACGTGAATTTAAATAAAATTAAAAATAAATATCATGGGACAATACATACCATTTGACTTAGTCGAATATTACATAAATCTTGTGTTACGTATATTAGGGAATCGATAGGAAACATAGGTAACTTATTAACTATGTTTCCTCGATATTCTAAACTCTAACAAACATTCGTATTCATCACACAAGTACCTGCCGCGACCGAGGATCGAACCCGGGGCCTCAACTTTGTAGTCGGATGCTCTAACCATTAGGCTATAATATCAGTCAACATGGTTAAGAGTAGATAAAGTTCTGTCTTTAGTGGTAAAAATGAGTGAAATTTTTTAACATGAAACTACCGTGAGATTCAATCATAGTGTTTACGTCTCGCCACCGGCGTGGCGTGTGCTCCCAAAGGAAGGACTACGGATTAGTCCGAAACATGTCGGGCTATACTCGCCTGACATACGTGAGAGATCCGTTTATTTCACTATGGTGAGTGAAAATTGCAAAAATATAGGACAGTAGTTGCGGAGTGAAGTCGTTAATTGTTGTGAGTTTGTAACATGAACAATATTAAGTAGTTTATAATTTAATGAGGCAAAGTAGGAATGAGACGTTAGTACCTGCTGTAAAGCTTGTTAATTGAAATTGAGGACGTGGCTAACTAAACAGCTAATGCACATGAACAACATTACGCAATTTTACAAGAAAAGCTACAAACGAACTTAATTCCTACGAACTGAGAACTCTCGCTGATTCCTTAATCTGAAAGTAAAGCTTCCTGAAAACCTAAAAGTTATAACAAGAGAGCTGAATAAAAGACATCTACGGTATAGGTGTTTAAAAAACACGGCTCAAAGGAGTCAGTATCTAAGACAATTACACAATTTACACAAGTTGAATAGTGTAAAACAATAAAAAGTAAGTAAGTAAGTAAGCGATTTATTTGTGATACACTGGTAAATTACATGGGATCTACAATAAAATAAAACTAGTATCTAAGTAACTTAGACATAATGAAAACGGGATATTGATCGCGATTACCAAACCGCGATCATCAAACCTATAAGGTAATCGCGGTCAATATCCCGTTTTCATTATGTCTAATGCAATCACCCGAAATCATTTAAAAAAGTAACTTTTTATTTATCTCGTGACATCGGTCCAACTACTATAACGTCACTATTAATTCCACTCAACTGCACATAAAATCATCTTGACCTTAGTGATCATCTCAGTGTTGTACCTTTGAACTTAAAAAAGGTTGACGTCCACTCTATCAAAGTTTTTATATAAGTTGAAAGTGATACACATTTCTCTGCGCGTACGCGGTCACGATTGTAATGGAATCGTTCGTGCCGCCCGCGAGCAGTCTAATTGATACATACGCATATGAAGTAATTGTTATCAAAATAACAGTAACTGTGATATAAGAGGTGCTATTTTGTAGCCTATCTTGGTGTTGTAATGGGGAAGGATAATTGTGCCTCTTGTTGTAAAGGTCAAGCCTGACATATGCACATGTTAAGCTAGATTTCTGAATTACCTAGTTAAAATTCTATTACTAAGCGCATAGTATTCTAAATTTACTTAAAATTATGGTGTGCAAAACTACAATTTTTAACTAACAAATTATTTTTTGTTTCAGGTAAAATCGTGTTCAAAATCAAAGGCCAGAAGGAACAAGGAGTTATATTCACTGTTTTTGAATTTGCAAAACCTATTATTATAGAACTGATAAGGTTTTTTTAACTGCAACGCAACAAAATTCGTGATTCAAATTATCCAAACAATCACATCGTTCTCATTGAACTAAGTAAGACATGATTTTAAGACGCTTTCTATTTAAATCGAGCAATCTATTGAAATAATCACACGATAAGGTTTTAAACTGGCTATTTACAGGTAAACGATGCCGTTCTCTTAAATTAATAGTTGCGTTCCGTGGCGCAAGTTAAAGGCTTTTAGGAGCAATTCTAAAACAGTTTGTTTACAGTTAAGACATAAATCAGTCTCACTTCTTTGATAATAAATGTGTTAACTAGTGAATAATGAGAAAATAACGATCCTGAATACTATAGAGAATAGACGCGGGAAAACAGTTGGACATTTTCAACCACAACTTCTTTAATCCTTTTAAGAAGTTGTTTTTGAAACATCGAAATACAGGAATAGGCCGACCTAGTCAGAGTAAAACAGAAGGCCTATGTCGTGTCGTATCAGGAGATCAAGCAGCTGGCTTATAGGAGAGATGATTGGAACACACTCCACCGACAAGAGTATACCTAACTAACTAGATGATGAACTAGTAAATACATTGCCCAATAGGTATTTATTCAACACTGCCACACCCCGTTTGTCATACCCACAATCCCGACAATGGGCGTAGGGCGCTTAGTGCCCATTCTAAACGCAGTACCTAATATTTTGCGCCCATAGACCACGGCACGAGTTGCAATAGTCACGACTGTCTGTCGCCAGTCCGGCTGCGCTTGCATCGGAAGCGTTGCGAAACGTCGGGAGTCGAGAGTTAGTGGCAGGTTAATTTGCATAGCATTATCTACTAAAGGGCTGGGTTTTCTTTTATTGAATAGGAACTGTTTAGAAGGTTCAGTTTGATTAAAACTGAGAGGGTAGTAAGAGCCGATTGTACATTGTGGGATTAAACCATTTCAAAATCGTTTTCAGTTCGGGGTTCTCAGGATTGCTTAGATCATCCGCGTTTGTGTATGTTTCTTGACAGCAATTCTTAATTTTTGGCTAACGTTTGTAAATTATTACCTAACAAGGCGTATTCCCCGAAAGTTATGAGAAAGGGACTGCTCGACGTTTCCGTGATTTATAATAGTTCGGCAGTTATGAAGTTATCTCTCAAAGAGGTAGTAGTAGAACACTTGGGCAGTTGGTGTAGAGACGGTACGAGACTCCCCGTAATTTTCTACGGTAAAAATAACTCACCGACAGAAAATGTACTGACATGTTAGCCTCTACACGAATACATAATATTTGTATTGTCCCTATTAGTGTCCTAGGAGTGTGACGTAATATAGCCTGGACATAGATCCCTATTCCTGTAATTAACACACCAACCTATTTCACCTCCAACATAAAGCATGTAGGATTCGTCATGAAGCTTGTCGTCATCCTTATATTAAAGGTCAATTATTTCAGATTGCTCTCACAAATTCCCACAAACTAGATATGAAATGATTGAGTTTTTCCCACAGTTGCGTGGGCGCGGAACTAAGGTCGCGCTCATCACTGTCGCAACTCACGCGCAGCCCGGGACACCAATATAATGATTAGGCTAATTAATCTCCCTAATTATTGGGTAAAACATATCGATCGGTGAAAACTTAGTACGTGTTGCAAAATGATGGAATGATATTTTTGAAATTTTAATTTATTGACATTATTTTGAGCAATGTTTTTGAATAGTTAATTAGGTATATTTTACCAGATTCACCTCCACCTGTGTTGTTTATTTACCACTAGCTATGGGTATTTGCTAACTATGCATGATTAGCCACTTGGTACTTCACGCGCCTTAACGAATTTGAGCAACCGAAGCCAATCTGTGGCGAGATAATGACTTCTTCCAAAAAACCTAAACAAATACATCAATTCAGGTATTGTCTCCAATACATGTTGTATAATGATTAGTGTTAGGAAACGCACATTAACGCCTTGTGGTGTTTTGTGGTATTGGCAATTACCAAAGTATTAAATGATTGGTTTTAGCCAACGTATTATGTACGCTTTGTTGGACCGTTTCAAACCAGAACCCGTTTGAGAGCTACGTTTGCGATACCAACCAAAGACATACACACGTTATAAATAACACCCCTTAGTTTCGTTGTGGGTTAAAACGTAACACAAAATGACCCTCTCAATCTAACGTAATATTCTAAGAAGTCTTAATCCAAAATCGAATTCAATGAGAGACGGATATCTTTGGTATTACTTAGTTTGCACTAATCGATCTATCTAAGTCTCTTCATTTGTTGCGTCTATCTTAGAAAAAACTTGTGTAATTTTCCTCATAGACGGCACAGTTTTGACAAAATAATAACCTTATTACAATCCATTGTCGGCCGGCATGTCACGGTAGGCGGCTCACGAAGATTCACCTCATGCAACGAAACTTTCTTTGTTATCAAATGCACACGTAACGTATTACGTTACACATTGGCACGTTACTCATTGGATACGTTACTCACTGGACATTTCGTCACAGAACCTCCACGAAGGTCACCCAGGTCATTCCAGGAGTTAACATTAAAGTTTATTACGTCTGTGGTTGCTTAATACCTGAATATCAATGGAGTCAAGTCGGTATCGTGTGCTATAATTAAATAATGTTGTATGGTTTTTAAATGCCAGTGATAACAGGATGATCTAACATAACATGATGTTCGAGGCGTTGAATGTCATTCATAGAATGGTACTTCACGCTGCCATGCAGTCTGTGTGTCAATTGTGGGTCATGGGTGTATTAAACTCTGAATAGAGACTTCTAGACATCCTATCAAAGATGTCTTAAGTCGAAGAGGTTTCAGTTGAAAATTTCGGGTTTTTTCTAGGGTCAAGGTTCACAAATCTAACGTGATAGTGAGGTGCCCGAGTGTTTTACAGAGCTATCTAAAAAACGAAGAAATTAAATGATCGGTGACCTTAGAATATTTACTCTGCATAATTAAGCCGATTATGTAACTGCTTCTTAGTAACGAGTCGTCCTGACCTTGACCCTTCATCGTCATCATCAGCCATCCGTGTCAGTCCACTGCTGGACATAGGTCTCTCCTGCGCGTCACTCAGCCAGATCTTCGGCTCTTCGCATTCACAGATGTCTAGCGCAAGTTGTTGCTTCACCTAGTTGCATGACATATCCTGCACTCCATCTGCCCAAACGTGGTCCCCGCTCTTAGTATTCGCTCGTGATTCGCTCTTTGACCATGTCACGGCTTGTCGTGAAGGTTTAGCAGGACTCTTTGGCGCGCCCGAAAATACTGGCACGTCAGGTTTTATGTCAACGTATGTCAAGGAGTTGGGCTGTCAGTTTCTTGAGTTTTGTCTTTATGGTGGTCCCGTTGTATTTTATATTATCAAAATTGTTATTATGCGTAGTCAGCTTGTTTTTGTGATAATGCCTACATATAAAAAAAATTGCTTATAATAGGTACCTAGTTTAACAATACAACTTTTTTAGAGTAGGTAACTCTTAGGTATATTTTACGCTTACTTTGTCGTGGTTACTGGTTGGGTGCACTACGAAGAAACATCGCTGCGATTGAAACACTTCTAAACTTAGGTAACTAAGTCTAGTTTTTCTATTCAAATATAAATCAGATTTTAGATAATATGAATGTGTTCAATAACGCATTTGTGGTTTATGGCATGACGACGCTTCCACCCACGTCCGCTTCGAAATTCTTGACATTGCACATGCGGACTTAAAGTTTCAATGAAAATAATCGATTTATTGATTATTTTTGTTTTTATTTTTATGAAACATTCATAGAATGAAATTCAACATACAATGTATCTTAAAGTTTCAATTTTGCACAATTAAGTATACTCGCTAATTAT
This sequence comes from Clepsis dumicolana, assembly GCA_963691665.1. NCBI lineage: Eukaryota > Metazoa > Arthropoda > Insecta > Lepidoptera > Tortricidae > Clepsis > Clepsis dumicolana. The sequence goes on from OY829508.1 coordinate 14,597,503, forward strand.
TATGATTAACTTCATAATAATTAGGAACATGCCGGCAGATTTTGAAGGTTGGGTAAATCATGATGACTGCTTCTATCATCAAGGATATTTGGGGACATGGCTTGACGAGAATCTACTTGCGGTTTTAAATAAAACTAATAACATGTAGGTGGTAAATAACGGTTTTTTATTGAATTCTGGCTAAAATTTTGAAATCATCAGGCTCGTTTTCCTTAACTCCATCTGTGCAACAGTTTCCGATAGGTATAAGTATTGTATATCTAAAACTGACAGATTATCCCGAACCTTACTCAACTTTTGAATTAACTTTTGCACTAGTATGGACAACAATGTTCCCGCAAAATTCTTATTTCGGTTTTAAATTGCTAGGTACCTAGATATCAGAAGGGGGAACGACTATACTGCTTTAATAGGTTCTTCTCCTAAGTTACTAACATAAAGGCCATGTACTGCACTTACTTGAACTTTGAATCCAGTTTGTAAGTTGTAAGTGGTCTTTATGGTTCTTTGTCTTACATCCTGAATACCAGAGCTCTTGACGTCAAGTGCTTTTTTATCGACTCATAAAAATCTTGTCAAGGGCTAGCTAAATAACAATTTCGCACAGGAAATTGATACTATTATAAATTTATAAATCAAATGCCAAGGTCGATGTACATGCTCCACATAAAGGTGCCAATGTTCAACTAGATTAGATCAATTTGTCATAATGTTAACATTAATATGGACTAGAATATTAAGTCTGATGCGGCGTCCTCGCGTTTTATTATTTTCGTATTAAGTTTCGCAATAAAATACGGAATGCGTTGCACTTTTAATTCGTATGATCGTTTTTGGTAAAGTTAATTTTATCCGAATGCTCAGTGCAACCTTGAAGCCGCTTTGTTTCGTAACGGAGTCGCTGTAGGCATATTTTAAAGTCGTGTATAGAAAAAAAGTGAAAATACGGCGGCGATTACGGTAGCGCAGCTCACCGTGACTATGAAACTAACGCAACAGTGTAAAATACGAGCGATTAGACGTTGCTTTTTGTTTGGAATATTTAGGAACTTTAATGGGGATGTATCAGTTTTTGACAACCTATGCTAATTCAAAAACCATTTCGAGGAATAGGTTTTCTTAACAATTTCCAATCATCAGATTTTATTTTAATGATTTTATTAATAAGTTATTGCTATTTTTTTCATTTAACTTTATTTTGACCTAAATCGTTGTGACGAAGACATATCGAAGACACGAGCTCGTAATATTTTTTACTTAACCTGTGGTCGGTCTGCTGGGAGTCCTAATTACAGCTGTGGTGTATATGCTTATTTTAACGTAACTCCCAGTCATACTTTTGTTACAGAATAAAAATAAAATAAATAAACACTTACGAAGCAAAAGCTGGTTTGATATTTAATTATATTAAATATTAAATAAATCAAATTATTTCAATATACAAATTTAGTTAAAAAGGTCACTGAAATTCACAACATTGAATGTCATACTCCGGTTTCGGACCATTTGAATTTTTATCTGACAGCTTCTCTTATGTCGCTTTGACGTTTTATTCAAACACGATTAATTTGTTTACGATATCTGAATCGAAATTTCAAACTCACCATGTATGAATTAAATGCTTTATTGTACAAAAATATAGGAACAGATACAAATGAGGAACATTAAGATACACTAGTGATCGCTTAGAGTGACCTCAGTGCGCGTAGTAGTCGGAAAAAGGGGTCCAACGTTTTCACTTCACGTATTATTTTATAGACAAGAATTTCAAAGGCGATACTTCTGGTTTGGATTTTATAATATTCCTGCATCTTCTGCACGTATATTTCTGTGAACGTTGATGCAATTAGGCACGAAACACCTATATTTATCGATTTTGTCGCAAGGTCATTAAAATCAACGACAAATATCGGTATCATGTGGTGACATGATTGACAATGACATGACATGTTATGTCTAAGTGTTGCCAGTCAGATATTGCAAAAATTGGGGTGCATTCAAGAGAAAAAATCTGTTATCTTGATCAAACCCCCTCATTGTGACGTCATTGCTGTAGCTAACATTTTTAATTAATATATAAAAAAAATACGCATTTAAATAAAAAAAATGAGAAACTCGTATCCTTATTTTGGCCTATTTTATCGAAATAAAATATAAAAAGAGGGGGTTAGATTTTTCGGTACATTCCCATTTGCTAACCTAGGTTCTCCTTAATTCTTAAGTGATAAAGAAAGCGGTTGTGGATGTTAAGAAGGGGTTCCCGACATTGAATTGAACACTACAGAGGTAAAAAAAGTTTAATAATGAAACTACACGTTTGTTCATTTTTAATACTACTTCATGCGAGCATGTCTTGGAACAGAATCGGAAAGAAAGATTCCTTAATCAAATCAACCTTAGCCATCGCGCGTGGTTTTCTAAAATATTTTTTTCTTTGAAAGTTCAATAAAAATATAAAACATTACCGCCTCTTCGTTAGTTAATCATTTTCACTAACGCTAGGCTCTTCTAACTTGGTTCTACTGGGTTCTGTGGTGGGAAAAGCCGTGTGGTAATATAGTGCAACGATCGACGAAAAGTACAACATACTGTGTTGTATGACAACGGAAGAGTGTGTAATGTAACATTAGTAATGTTAATTTAAACTTTGTTGCAGGAAGAAAAAAATTGTAGCGCATTCCCGAAATTTTAAAAAACATGGCCAAGTATTTATTGGAAATATTTAGCCTTGGTAAGTAGGTAGCTACACGATTTCGTTAGTAATATCCGATTTTTTTCTTGCTCGTCAAATTGTTGTTTAAGTACCCAAGTAAAAAACATTTCCAGCGTCAAAATTACGTACATCCGTTAATAATTGCATTATAATTCACAAAGAAATCAATCGGGCGAGTCCATTACCAGCATATTAAGTCACTGCCTCAGGTTATACGCATCGTCTAAAACTAATGGCCATTATAGCACCAATTAAACCCCATAAGGTGGACGCCGGAGGCATTGTTGCCATAAAGCCTACATAATTCCTAATACAAAAGGACGTAACTACCGTAAGATTCCTATGAAGTTACGTTCTTTTATGTTAGCATAGCCGGGCAGCACCACCTAATAGCCCAAACTATTACAGTGTTGCAACAATTAAAAACCCAAAATTACATAGCAAATTTGAATAAAACCTCAAACTGTTTCTCGCGACTTTAATCATCAATACATAGACCACTTTGGCATAACAATAAAATGATAGGTTAGCAACATAGTAACGATATAACAGTGCAACGTTTTGCAAAACTGAGAAAATAGATTTATTTAATTGTTTGCCATTAGTAAGTTTCGACTTGTATAATTATTGCAATCATTGTAATCATTGTTTGGCATGTTTCAAAAGCTAAATTTAATAAAGTAAGAATGGGAAAGTCTGAAATTTCTTTATCAATGAGAAGACTTTCTTCTTAGTTTTCGTTGCTGATTAATAGAAGCTTATGAAATTTTCATGTCAAATTTCTCTAAACTTAAGTTACGATTGTAGGTACACTGACTAAACTATTCGCAAATTGAATTAATGCTCTCATCGTTGAACTTTGCCACAGCCAACGAAACTGACCTGAGCACTCAAAATTAGTCGGACAATATCTCCAAACAACCTACGCCCCGCTAAACTTCGCATGTCAAAATTAACGATCTCAAAACTTAACAATTGTTTTAATGAATTTGTGAGTGAGAGGTCCAAGGTCTGATATATCATTGCGATTGTTTGACTGGCCAGTCCTGAGTAATATAGGTGATACTGGTGAGCTGTAAAGGTCGCGCAAAGGGCAGGCCTGCACGATTTGGCATTGTTCGATAACCTAGCTGTTGCTTAATTGGAGTGGTAAGCGGAGCATGTATGGCGAATTGCCTTGTTTGTGAATTTTGAAATAGTTTGAACTTGTTGAAGGAATGAATTGTCATGTTGTTGGGCTCTATCAGGTTGAGTTTGAGATTCTTTGACGACTGAAAGAAGTCCACTGCTAGACATAGGCATGAGGCATCCCCCGAAGTTCTTCACTCAGACCTTTCAGCATCCACAGCGATCCCGCGATCTTTACCAGGTCGTCGCTCCATCTTGCTGGAGGCCTACCAACAGCTCAGCCGACGGTCAGTCGGGTGATAATTATTTAATGCAATTGACATATTTGGTATATCTTTAACTTGGTTGCAGTTAGCTAGAAAAGAAATACCCAATCAGAATCAAGGTGAAGATCGTTAAAATTTAACACGAGATTAGTTTAAAATAAATATTTTGACACATATCACTGTCGATGACGGTCCACACACAATGCAACCTACACATCGTTGACTCAGCATCTAGACTTGCAAAACATATTAGCAATGCTCGACCGATAGCATTTTCAAAGCCAATGCGATCCCTTTCATATTTATTGCGACATTAGTATTGTAAGATTAGAGATACTATATATCATTTGAGTTGTCCGTTCGCCTACTCTGTATCCTGTGGCCCACCCACTTCTATCCTGGTCCATTTGCAACCCACACAACGCATCTACATTCTACATCCTTGTACTTGACTTGAATTGCGAGTAATATCCGATGTCTTGCATTTTTGCTCTTATTTGACGAATAAAGAATGTCTTGATATGAGGACGTTGCGGGAGGTTGGCGCTGGGAGTACCCTTGTGTTGAAGGTGAATTTATCAATTGTCTGCACTTTGTAATTTCAATTTTTGACATTGAGAGATGCTGATGCTGTTTTAAGCTACGTTGAAAATATTTAACCAAAAGTGTCGGATTAACTTATACTTATTCGGTTCAGTACCTAGGGGACCAAATACCAAATACGTTCGTTAGGGGCGCTTTTCCAAACATCTTACAATTTTTCTCGATAAAGTTACTACTCGATTAGGTTACGTTGGGATTTGAATATTCGCGCTCGGGGCACTGTTTCAATTGTCACTAACTGACAAAATTAGCATACTTATTGCGAAGGGTCTGTCTGTAACCTGTAACGACTACTCTTATTTTAGAAATAAATTACTAGGGTAAATAAATTTCCATCGAAATCTTTTTCTGTCCATTTCACACTAGTCCATTTACATTTTCATGTCCAATTAAAGGTCGAAATTGTTTTAGCTCTATATTTTTGCCTCGTTTTCTTGGAACTCATTTGCTGGTGGGTGTTAATGCGTTTCGGAATTGGTTTAGAATGCAAATTTCTCGCAATATGCTACCATATCACGCGTGGACGCAGCTTTAGCTCCTTCAGGCCTATTTTTGTATTTTTCAACATGGCTTGGTACTTGGAACGCGATTTATAAAAGGAAGAATTCAATGCCAAGGTCGATGATCTTGAAACTTTATATGCAAATGTTTTCTCGTCTTTGTTTCAAACTACCATATAGGTACTATTGATGGTATAGCTATCGTAAACTCGTTTCGTTTGTATCGGACCAATCAAATTGTTCAACATTTCATCATCCAAATCATCTTCGATTCCCACACAACTCCCATAAAGCTATGGTCCGTCCGTGATAAATAATTGCCGACTATGAACTATTGGCAACACCGAAGGAATCAGTTGATTGATTAACGAGGTACGTACACACCGGCGATTGCCGCAAGTGGGTCGATTTCGATGCTTCAATTGCACGATGGACCTAGGGGCGTGTGTTCCGACTTTATTCGATGCAATTCAGGATGTTATGGATTTTGCTGTCGGATGACCGTTGAAGTGTCCTGTAGATAAGTACGAGAATGTCGATAATGCCTTACATATTATTGTGTATGTATAGTTTTCCTCTTCTAGTTAGGTCTTAATTAGGTACTGTGAGCCGGTGCCTAACTCAACACTGCAGTTTGGGTGGATGTAGCTTTAGCAACTGCTTATTAGTTGCGAGAGGTGTGAGAGGAAGAACAACGCTTGTTGAAAAATATTTTTGTTATGTTTTTGTCAATAGGCACGTCCTGTCTTCCAAGACACCTTGCATTTGTTTTTATTCAAATAGTGAACTAACACTACACATCAACAGAAAGCGACCTCCTTACAGTATCTTAACTTATCTTACTTAACTAAGTGAGAGTTTTAGTTTACAGCTTGCTTCTGCAGTCAACACATTTTTTAATAACTAATAATCTTGAAACTTTTCCATTTTGTCTTGTTCCTAGTAGCTAAAATATTCATAGTAGGACTTAAATAATTTTGCCCGAATATGTAACTCAATGCGGTCAACCAAGGTGCTCTATTAATTTTGTGGCCCATCACAAATTGACCAATGAACTTAATCCACGCTAAACATAGGTATGAGTTGAACTAGAAGTTATACGTGTTCACGCCGTGTCAAATCAAAGTGTTACAAGGGTGCCAGCCACGCCACCTGCGCGCCCGCGGCACGCCGCGCCGACGGTCGGGTGTCGACACCATCGCTGGATAACGTTAGGCTACCACCACTAACTTGTGTTATAGCTTCGATGTGTGTGTGAATGTGTGCGCAACCGTGATAGCCTAGTGGATTGACCTATGGCCTTGCAAGCAGAGTAGTGGGTTTGAGCCCCAGTGCTCGCACCTTAACCTTAGCTTTTACGTGAAGGAATGGATTGGGAGGAATTCTGCACATTCCTGCGGGCTTAATGCAGGTGTGTGTAAAGGTCCACACACACCTGCATTAAGCCCGCGTGGAAATACCTATAGCCCAATAAGCCCTCTCATTCTGAAAGGAGGCCTTTCTCCAGCAATGGGACGTAAAAAGGCTAGCGATGATGATGATGATGTGTGTATCTGTGTGTTTGTGTATCTGCGTGTTTGTTTTGTAGCGTCATAGCTCCTAAACGGTTGGACTGATTTGGACGCGTTTTTTTCGAATCGCAAGATAGTTTAATGGAAATGGTTCTTAGCTAAGCTTAAGCTTCATCAAAATCGGTTCAGCTATTTTTGACATTGTACTTAGAAATGAAAATATAGGGGAAACAGTGCAACGTGAAATCGACTTTTCAGCGAACTCGTTTTGGTAACAAGAAGTTGAATTTCAGGTTATAAATCTTAGAACCACTAATTATGACTAGGCTTTAAACAAAACGGATCTGGATGGCGAGTTCGTATGAACAGAACACAAATCGTTAACTGCAGAACTCACGTTTACGTCAGCCGCTTTACTGCTACGACCACAAACTTTTGAACCACATAGACATAGACATAACTTTATTCGACATCAAAAAATACACTGACTCTTAAACCAATACAAAAAGTTACTAAAATTATACTTAAATGATGATGTCGAAAAGGAATTTGACTCAGCATTATGCTGCAGTAGGTGCCTGCTACAGCGCTGGTTTTCAGGCAAACCCTTCATATCCTTGCATCAAACGCGTTGGACCGGAATCAGCACAAATAAGTTTGCGTAGGAAAAGTGTGTGATAAATAAATAAAATAAAATAAATAAATAAACAAAATCGGCTATACCTTACGTCTATCATTCAAAGATTGCGTCCACAGAACTATATCAAGATAGAAAGGAGTGTATACCTCGCGTGCCCAAAAAGAAGGCTCGAAAACCTCATTGCTCGCCGCGATTCACAGTCTGCTCCCACGCCGCTTTGCACGGGCGACGTCAAATTTCAAGAACCTAACCAACTTAAAATTAAAAACAGAAAACCCGAATGCAATTCTGGGAAACGATTCTACGTCACTCCCACAACTAAGACGAATCCAATGACACCTCATAAGTTGAAATTTGTCAGACGGTTTAGGCTGTAGAGCGTGCCAAAGAATTGGACATAGATACGCTCGAAAAAGATAACCCTCCTTGGGCAGTCGGGTAAAAACAAAATGGCTCGTTGTTTATTAATTAACTGTTGAAACACCACCAACAAAGTTAGAACTGTTAATCGAGATATTTCATTTCATTGTTACGTACTCTTCGTCCTAATATATGTATGCGAAATGTTACACGCTTGCTTCCCATAAAAATCGATAGTCTTCCCTTCTATCTGGATATAGTTCTGTGGTTGCAGGTCCAATATCTCTCTCTACAATAAAAGTTGTGTCCACATCTATTTGATTGTCGATATAATACGTGGGATAATATTGAGTTTGGCAAGTTACGATCGACTTTATCGGGTGCTAAATGTCAATCTTGTTTAATGTAGGGCAATCGCCGCTAATATTGTAGCTTGATCGAAAATCACGAATAGATTTTTAGTAATGTTATTGCCTGAGCAGGGGCTCATTACATAATATATTACTTCATGGTGCGAGGCCGTAAAATACCTGTATTGTACACGTATTTATAGATAAGTAACAAGTTTGGTAAGCAAGTGATAATTTGTCAAACGGACCATAATAGCAAAACGTGCAGAAAAGTACACGTATCGAAATAATGAATGAAATAAAATTGTACAAAAATGAATATTAAGTTGGTTCTCAATAGCGATCGTCATAAACACGGAAATAAATTAATATTATTATAGTTTTTTTTTTTTTTTTTATTTAGGCAAAAACAGTCAGGTTAAGCATATAATACAAGACATTATAAAGTAAAGACCTGGAGTGCCATAACAATGAAAAAGTATACATCGTTAAATAGGAGCGGTAGATGCGGTAGATCTATGGCATTGCATTTAAAGTAGAAACAGGTACAATAAATTATCCTTATTCTATGAAAAAACAGTTTACCTCCTGATTAAGTATATAAACTAAGAATTGGAAAGTTATTTAGAAGAGCATGCGATTTCTAAGCATTTAAATGACAAATAACACGGTTCTTAAAGTTAAGACAGTTTCTATGAGGAAGCATATCAATGTGAGTTAAATCCTTGTTATAATAATTTAGAGAACGGTTGAAATAAGAGTTAGCATAATATTTGTGCGGGAGAATGGAACTGAGAACAATCTCTCATGTCGTGCATTGCGTCGAGGAACTTTGAATAAAATACTACCAAGCAGTGAGGGGGAGTCGACAAGGCAATGAATTACCTTAAAGAGGAACATCATGTCAAATTGAGCACGTCGCTTATAATGGCAATTATACGAATTTCTAATTACTTCATGTCAAAGTTGGACATTGAAAACAATGTCAAATAAAAAAAAACATAAAATGGGTTTAGAAAATAAATAAAAAAGCATCATTATGGTATAAAAGTATACAGGGACGGCAGCGGGTCGGGCGTGGCTCCTCCTGCAGGGTCATAAGGAATCCGTCCTGTGTGTTAGGGCTGTATACTGCTTTAAAGATAGGCCTAATTTTTTCTTCGATCAATTATTACAAGAAGATGTCTGGTCAGAGCGTCGAAAGCGGCTCGGCAAATAACGGCTCACTTGTAGAGTGAGCTCTTATTTAATTGCACGCAAAATTGCGCGTTATTGTAACAGCTTAAGAATTATATCAGATCAAAATAGTCAATTGCAAACGGACACCAGAACGGTGCCATATTTTTACTTCGTTTTCGTTCGCGACCTGTTATCTAGGTTATAGATAGAAGCATTTTTTATATGCAATTGTTTTTCATTTAACTATCCTTTGTCAATTAAACTCTACACTACACGATATCATTTCGAATATATCTTAAAACATAAACACAATTCAATCTCCACACTCCGTTATTACCTCTAATGCTTTTTATTAAAGGTCACATTCAATTGTTTCAAGTGTACTATCGAACTTATAGCTTTTAGTACTGAGATTGGTGGGAAACGCATGTCCGTGGTAACTACTGTTGTTGAATGGTGTTAATGTTCTCATGTATGAGGCTCTAACAAGGTCCTATTTCGACACGTGGGTACCTAAAGTAGTGTAATTAAGACATAAAGTTGTTACTGCTAAAGGGCTTTATCTTAACAGCTGTGTTGTGATTGACGTTAAGAAATTGTTGATAACACTTGTTTGTAATAAAATCGAGAGAGTTTAACCTTTTATAATACGAAATGTAGGAGCATTGTAACTTGTAGCTGCCATTGATCAAGGACAGGATGCCCAGATGCCGTATTAAAGGTTATTAATATTTTTATTGAAATCATCATCACCAGCCTTTTTTTTTAGGTCCCACTGCTGGGCACAGGCCTTCTCTCAGAATGAGAGGGCTTGGGCTATAGTTCCCACACGGGCACAGCGCGGATTGGGAACTTATTGAATTAAAAAGTAAAATTAAGGGAATTAGGTATCCTGACGAAAATATTGGACAAAGCAGAGTTTAATCTATGTTATAGCACTATTTTTTTTGCAATTTTGATGGTCACAAGTGATTCGTAGTGGCTTAACACTTTACTTTGACGACCGCACTGTATTTAAAAAGCTTAACGTTCCACACAGACCAAGTAAAAAAAAAATAAGCACCGCTGTTACATAATTCATTCAAACCACGGGTCATGAATGGAAACAAAACACAACGTTATTTTCGAACTACTAAAACTATTTTAATGTTAAAAATTATGTAAGAAGTCGTAGCCCTCCCAACAAAAGTAATTAAACCTGAGAAAGTAAAGTTATTGCTTCTCAGATTTACGAGATTGCAGCTCACGCAAGTCGGAAAACGAAAGTACAGACCAAATCCTGTTCCTCTTCTAAGCTACAGTTAAAACAAAGTTGCAAAGTTAGATACACGGCACCTATTTTGACAAAATTGTACTGTGTAATAGGTATGCCTGGTATGCCAAATCGCAAAAATATCAGTGACTGTAAATCTTACTGCAAACTCTATCCTTTACAATACAATACAATACAATAACTCTTCTTCTTTAAATATTATTGCATGCTTTAACTTTATCGTTTATTTTATAACTTCATCCCTTAATTTTCTTTCTATACCTATTGATCATACAATTATGAGTTTAGGAATATTAGTTCTTATACTTCTTTAGCGTTGAAACAGAACTACATCTGAAAAAAAAAAAACCTTTATCTGCAGAAACATCTGCTTCAACGATTGAAATTCAATAGATAACTACTAATTCCTATTGCGATAAATGCAATACAATACAAAACAAATAACGCAAGAAAAGCAAATATTTTATTATTGCCCCTTCGACAAAGTTTGCAAGTAAAAGAAAAATGATAATGCACACAAAAATGCCAGTCAGTGAAAATAATAATAATAAATACATGTACTGGATTATATAGTTATTGGAGTAATTTTTTGAAACTGAACTTGAAAATGTTTCTCAGATTAGAGATGAAGTGTTTCTAAAAGTAACCACTAGTTATTATGTACCTATTTAACGTTCATAAAGGACGCACGCAAGAAGTTTTTGTGCCAAATCCCACACTAGCTCGTGATCGCAATGCAAACGTGACAAGTCAAGAACAAGATAAATCTTTTAATGTCTGGTTTCTCATCGCTGATGCTGCGCTTGATGTGAATATTTAAAGACAATGACAACATTTTTGGGAATCAGAGCGAAATTTTAATATTGCGCCATGGACTGATCTGTACGGCTGAATTTTGAGATCTGAGTTTATGAGGCAACTGTATCTGATTAAAATAAAAAGGCACTATGTATGGCATGATCTCGTTCTTTTGCCCAGCAATGGAACATGAAATTGAAAATAAAAAAAAAAACATTTTGTCTTTTTTAGTCAATGTTTATTATTATTATTATCTTTTTTAATCGCCTGGCAAATCTTAAGAATAAGGTAATCCGTAATTTGCTCTGCGAAAACGAAGCTAAAATTACCATATTTAATTACAAACTCTGTATTATGCAAACCCAGCGTTTCATCGGTATTCGCTAAATCTAGATAAATTCCGACACAGATTATTTTATCTACCTCGGAATGCAACAATGCACTTAGCAAGGATATGTTGCAACAAGCACGAGCATACCTCGAGTTCGTGGTTGCCTTACTATAACTATAACAGAACAGATAATCTAGAGTCATTTGTCTAGAATATATATCTATCAATGTTAATAATACCGATAAAACTGCCTGTTGCGTTGTCAAAACCGCAAACTACGATATTACAGATTTACTGCATAATGGTTGATTTTTTAGGAGAGTGTAGTCGTGGATTAAAACTCCTAATTATGTTGTACAAGTCTTCTAAATGGAATGAAAATATATTTACAAAATGATTCCTTATATAACAATAATTTACCTTAAAACTAGTGAGTGTACTCGCGAGGATACAAAATGCTGTTTCACTTAAAATCTATATAATTAAAAGAGATACACGAAAAGTGGCGTGATGGGGCGTGGCCTCCTCGCTCGCATATAAATACGGGTAGCGCCAATGTTTTCTCAGTCCGCCGTAGTCCGTCCGTTGTATCGGAACAAAACTGTTGCGCAGATCGGCTCGCGCCGCAGTCGTCCCGAGCTCCCGACGCGAGCGCACGCTAAATGTTCTCGTTCCTTGGCAGACGTCAATTACTAACGTTCTTATCAGAACGACTTCTGTTTCAATGCAGCGTCAATGAGGTGGTGTAAGGCACGTCGGCTACAGTACTCCCCTTCAAGCGAAGCGTACAGGTGGTCGAATAGTACGTCCGCTGCGGGTCACTCGTTGGGGTTGTACGGGCGGCGAGTTAGTTCTTGTAGGCGACGGTGTCGGCGGCTCGGCTGTCCCCGGACGATCAGCTGTGCGCGGCGGTGTCGGCAGCTCGTTTGTACCCGGGTGGTCAGCTGTGCGCGGCGGTGTCAATGACCTCTGTGCGACGTGGTAGTTTATTGTCACTGGTGCTTGCGTTGGCGCGGCCTGTGCATTTTCTATTGTAGTGTAGGCTGGTTTTAGGCGGTCAATGGAGATGTTCGCTTGTCGTGTAGGTAGCTGAATGGTGAATACTTTATCGCTTCGTTTCAGGACACGGTATGGACCTTCGTACGGCGCTTGGAGTGGTTTTCTTACTGCGTCGGTTCGTACGAAAACATATTCACAGATAGCTAGGTCACGATGCACGAATATGGGTCTCTTGTTGCTATGCGATTGACTTGTTACTGGTTTCAGGTTTCGAATTGTTTCTCTCAGCTGATCGACGTAGGTACTGTCCATTGAAACTTCAACCGGTACGTTTGTTGATAGAAAATCTCCAGGTAGACGTATGTTGCAGCCGTAGGTAAGTTGCGCGGCGCTCACGTTCGTGTCGGTGCGTAACGCGGCGCGCACGCCTAGCAACACTGTAGGTAGCTCATTTATCCAGCTGGTGGCGGATTGAAGTCTAGCTTTCAGTGCTGTTTTCATGAAGCGGTGCCATCTTTCAATTACGCCGTTGCATTGCGGGTGGAAAGGACTTGAGCGTGATTTTTCGATTCCCAGCAACCGCGTTAGGCACACAAATATTCGACTCTCAAATTGTCGGCCTTGGTCAGTTGTTATTGTTGAGGGGCATCCGAATCTTGCTATCCAACCTTCGTACACGGTTTTCGCGACTTCTTCAGCTGTTATTTCTTTCAGCGGGAACGCTTCAGGCCATCGAGTCGCGCGGTCGATAATCGTAACGCAGTAGCGATAGCCGTCGGCCGTGGTGTTTAGAGGGCCGACTATGTCCACATGTACATGATCGAATCGGCCGGCGGGTTTAAACGTAGATAAAGGACTCGCTGTGTGTTGCTGTATCTTCGCTCGTTGGCACGGTATGCATGATTTTGCCCATGTCCCGACGTCCGTGTTCATTGAAGGCCAAAAATATTTGCTTGCGATCATTCTGCGTGACGAACGCACGCCGGGGTGGCTAACATTATGCATAGCTTCGTATACGGTGCGTCGAAAGTCGATAGGTAGGTACGGACGAACGTTGTCTGTTGTTGTTTCGCAGTAAATCATGTGATTGGTTCCGGGTATTTGAATTTTTTTCAGAGATAAGTTTCTTTGCTGTAGTAGTTGTTGAATGTTGCTATCTCTTTCTTGTGCAGCGGCTAATTCTTGGAAATTTATAGGAGTGGGACAGCTGATTGCGTCGACGCGTGAGAGTGCGTCCGCGACTGCGTTCTCTTTCCCACTTATGTAGCGTATGTCGGTCGTAAATTCGCTAATGAAGAGTAGCTGTCGTGTTCGTCGTGGCGATTCGCTGTCGTTCGAAGTCTTCGTAAACGCGTATGTTAGCGGCTTGTGGTCGGTATATATAGTAACCGGTCTTCCCTCGTACATTTTTCTGAAGTGCTTCATAGACATATATATAGCTAGCAATTCGCGATCATATGTGCTATACTTCTTCTGAGTTTCGGTGAATTTTCGGGAAAAATACCCAAGTGGTTGCCATTTGTTGCCGAGGCGTTGTTGCAGCACGGATCCAGCTGATTCGTTTGATGCGTCAGAGAAGATCGCGAGCGAAGCTTGGTGCAGTGGGTGCGCGAGTAGAGCGGCGTTTTGAATGCTCACTTTACAGGCGTCGAATGCTTGCGTCGCTTCGTCGTTCCAGTGAATTTTCGACTTGTCTCGTTTTTTTGCGTTGTGTAGGTATTTGCAGAGTGGGGCTTGAGTTATGGCGGCATTTTTAATATTTTCTCGATAGAAATTTATCATGCCGATAAAGCGTCGCAACTCTTCTATTGTTTGTGGTTTCGGGTAATCTACGATTGCTTGAACTTTTTCTGCGGGGGGCTGGATTCCATCTTCGTTCACTTGGTAGCCGAGGAATTTTACAGTGGGTTGGCCGAAAACACACTTGGCGGGATTTATAGTTATGCCGTTCTCGTCGAGGCGTTGTAAAACTGTTCGTATGTGTGCTCGGTGTTCCTCTTCGGTTGCGGAAGTGACAAGTAGGTCGTCGACGAACGGGAACACATAATCCAGTCCTCGCAGTACGTCGTGTATAAAACGTTGAAATGTCTGTCCGGCGTTTTTTAAGCCTGGGCACATGCGTGGAAATTCGAACAGGCCGAATGGGGTTATAATCGCAGTTTTCTCTATATCTTGCTCGCTGACAGGTAACTGTTGATAAGCGCGGTTCAAATCGAGTGTGGAGAAAAAATTCTTTCCGGCGAGTTGATAGGTAAAATCGCGGATTCGCGGTATGGGGTAGCGATCTGGCTTAGTTACTGCATTGAGCTTTCTGTAGTCCCCACATACACGCAAATCACCGTTTTTTTTAGGTACAACGTGTAACGGCGACGACCATGGGCTCTTGCTAGGGCGACATAGGCCTTGTTCGATCATGTTCTGGAATTCGTTTTTCACTTGCTGGTAGCGGTGCGGTGCGATGGGTCGAGCGCGGCAGTGCACGGGTGGGCCGGTAGTCTCTATGAAATGTTCCACGGAGTGCTTCGGGGTAAGCTTCATAGAGGTGAGTCGCGTAATTCCGGGAAACTCGGCAAGTATGTCGTGATAAGATTGATGTACGTCGATGCTGCGAACTGTAGGCATATTTGTAGTACATAGTTGTGCGTTGGTACTAAGTAGTGTCTTGCCGTCGATCAATCTTCTGTTCTTCACGTCAACTATGAGTTGATGATGATTGAGAAAATCGGCCCCGATGATAGGTTTTGATACGGCGGCGATGACAAACTTCCATTTGAACGTCCGGCGTAAGTTGAAATCGAGCTCGAACGTTTTTTCTCCGTATGTAGGTATCACAGTATTGTTGGCAGCGTACAGTTGGAAAGGTAGAGGTGTTGCGTGTGAACCTTTCACTCTTGGTATGACGGAAATATTTGCTCCCGTGTCTACTAAGAATGATAACTTAGTTTTTCTGTCCTTTACGAAGAGGCGGTTTGAGTGCTCTACGCCGCTGGATTCCGCCGCAGCCAGCGTCTCCTTTAGTTTTCCGCTGGCTGGAGTTGGGGTCTGAAGCTACACGGCGAGCTGCATTTCTTTGCGTCCATTCCGAAGCGGCGGTGGTAGTAACAGTATGGTGATGGCGAATTATTACCACCGGCTCTCGACTGACTGCGGAAACGAGACTTGGAGCGATGACGGTTGAATGGGCGGCTTGGGCGGCTCTCGTGCTGTGGGCGGGATCGTAGCTCTGCGACTTCGAGTGAAAGCTTCCTTATCTCGCCGATTAGGTACTGCATGTCGGAGTTACTTGATGGTAGTTGCGATGTTTGCGGTGGTGGGTAGAGATGCGCATTTGTTTGTACGTGCTGCGGCTGACCGTGAGCGTGAGTAGGTAATGACACGGACACGGCTGATATTTGCTGAGACTCTTCCATCATCTTGTCTGCTAGTTGCGCTAATTCTTCGAGTGTGGCTTTCTGGCAGAAGGTATCGCTGACGACTAGGACTGATCGAATGTAGGGCGGGAGTAGGTTAGTCCACATGATTCTGATGGTGCTCTCTGGGAACTTATTTCGTGCGAGATCGAGCATTCTTCTCAATAGTTGGCTCGGTTTCTGGTCTCCGAGTTCCATCTGTGAGAGGAGCTTCTGGACTTGCTTGCTGTCTGATTCTTCGTAGACAGCGATCAAGCGTTGTTTGAGAGTGTTGTAGTAATCTTGCGTGGGTGGGTTGTAGAGAATGTCGGTGAGCTGTTCCACATCTTGCTTTTCGAGTTGTGCAATGACCATCTGGGCGAGCTGGCTCTGGTTCCTCTTGAGGTCGGCGGTTGCGGACTCGAAGCTAACAAACCACAAACGCGGCTTGTCGCGCCAAAATGGTGGTACTCGAAGTGAGAGGGCGATTCCGGCGACTTCATGATGAGCAGGCTTCGGCGCAGCTGCTGCAGTAGTTGCTTCTTGAGACTCTGTTGAATCCAACGGCATTTTTCAGCGCGGGGTCACCAATTTAGGAGAGTGTAGTCGTGGATTAAAACTCCTAATTATGTTGTACAAGTCTTCTAAATGGAATGAAAATATATTTACAAAATGATTCCTTATATAACAATAATTTACCTTAAAACTAGTGAGTGTACTCGCGAGGATACAAAATGCTGTTTCACTTAAAATCTATATAATTAAAAGAGATACACGAAAAGTGGCGTGATGGGGCGTGGCCTCCTCGCTCGCATATAAATACGGGTAGCGCCAATGTTTTCTCAGTCCGCCGTAGTCCGTCCGTTGTATCGGAACAAAACTGTTGCGCAGATCGGCTCGCGCCGCAGTCGTCCCGAGCTCCCGACGCGAGCGCACGCTAAATGTTCTCGTTCCTTGGCAGACGTCAATTACTAACGTTCTTATCAGAACGACTTCTGTTTCAATGCAGCGTCAATGAGGTGGTGTAAGGCACGTCGGCTACAATTTCAATAGAAAAGGAAAAGTAATGTTGTCCACGAAATGAAGGTACGTTCAATAAGCTGACAACGGGGAACATTTAAACTATTTTTTAAAGCTGATTAGTGATTTCAAAACGACCTTGCTAATTATAACATAACTCAGTGAACTGAATAACCGGTCCAGTCATTTCAACTGCCGACTTGCACTCTTAGTGTCGTATTAATAAACCGAACCGAACCGAACAAAAAACAAACAGTCGACACGAATGGAGAGCCAACCAAGAGGCATACGTTCCCACTGTTGAATGTATACTGAGAAGAAGAAAAAGAAGAAGAATAAACCGAACCCAGCTTCAGCAGCTTACTCAACATAACATGCTTATATACATTACATGCTTAACTTCATACGAAATACGTTTTTGAGTATGCCTGAATTTCATCAATTTAATTTTTAACATATTTCTATCAGACATTCACGACAACATAATCTAGGTATCAATATCTTAATACCAAACATAGTGAAAAAAAAAAATCAGATAATGATGAACTGCGTCGTACCTATTTAGTGGAATGATGTTATGAGACGCTCTATGTGACTAATTAAGTTACTTAGTATTTGGTACTGACATGGGTTACAAAGCTATCAAAATAAGTGCCGCTAAGGCAATGTTTGACTCGTCTGTAATAGATAGGCCTTTGATGATTTGGTGTATCATTTGAATCTCGTTATTTTTGTTCTTTACAGAATGCCTGGCGGCCCAATCAGATCGCTCGCGGCACGACAGCAGACGTTCCGGACCAATCAGAAGCGTTCCAGTGGGCGCAGACGTCAAGCGAGATGCCGATTTCGATTGCCCTGAAGAGTTTGGATACTACCCCCACCCCACCGACTGCACTTTGTACTACGTATGCGTATTTGGCGGCGCACTACTCGAATCTTGCACTGGTGGCCTTATGTACAGGTAAATATTTTCTAAACGTAATTCAAATAGTTATACCTAGGTACTTACTGTCTCAATGATAACAATCATCTTTCAAATCGTTAACGACCATAGCTTTCTTTGACAATGAACAAAAACCATCTTTCAACACTGTTATTAATAATCAACAAATAGCGTCTTTTGACCTTGGTTAAATAATATGATAAGTGTCAAAACGATGTTACTTATTAAAAATCAAGACAAGAATAAAAAAAATACCAAGTCACTAAACTGTAACTTAATTTAAAAATATTTGGTCAACAATTGAGTTTGGACCCATTATTCTATCGTAGTACATATTTAAAAGAATACTGATAATTTTTTGTCCAACTCTAAAAATAATAAAAGAGTTAAAACGACCTTCCTAACAAATTCCAGCCACGAGCTCCAAACGTGCGATTGGCCGCGCAACGTTGGCTGCGATGCCACCGGCGCCGGCGCAGCCGTAGTCGCTGACGACGTGGAACGGATCAACGAGCGGCACCGAGACCCCCCGCCTCCTCCCCCGCGTCGCAACCCGCTGCCACCCCCCCGCGTCCAGCCCAACCCCATCGTTACTTCCAGAGGACAGCCGAAATTTAACCGAGATGAATATGAAAAGGTCTGTGTTGTTTTACAAGAAGCCCGAAAAGCTATTACGCACGCATGCTAGCTAGGGATTTCTGAAGCAACTAATCTTGACATATTAATATTATACTTTACAGCAACAACAGCTGTACGCTGAAGTAGACGACCTACCACCAGTTGAAGAAATCGAAAGCGATAGACAACAACGTGTTTATCGAGGACAGCCATCCACCATTGGACAAGTGCAGAAAGACAGAGACGGCTATGTTTCCCAAGTCTCAAACCCGGGAAGAAATGTTAACTCCAACATCATACCTGCATCTATTTCACAAAACAATGGTAAAATAGGGTCCTTCTCATTTGGCACGCAAGTGGATGAAAGAAGAATTGCTACCGCTACTCAAGCACCTCAAACTTACCGGTAAGTCTTTGAGATGGACAGTTATTCTGACGAGAGATCGACTTCTTACAATACATTAATTGACTATGTCGTTATTTCAGCGTGGACACAAGTGACAACGTTACTGACTCAATTCCTGACGTACACATAGACATTTTAACGAACGAGGTCGACACCAATGACGTTATCGAAAAACCTATTTTAAGGCGTAAGAGGGAAGTGGTAGAAGATCCTAAGACTACTAATAGTACGGTCGAAGTTTCTAAAAGAAATGACAGTGATGAAGAGATGGAATATATTGAAATAGACACAGAACCCACAGAAGAACACGAAGAAAACTTTCAGGAAGACAGTGAAAGGGGGAAAAGGCAAATCAGATATTATCTTAAAAATGGGCATAAAAATGCAGGAAAAAACTGGGGCAATTCTAAACCCATAAAATTTATCGATTTACAACAATTTAATTATAATCCTGGCAACCAAAATATAAGGCATCAAGCGTCGTTACACGGACTACATAAAAATAATTTATATGATGCTTCTAGTAAACCATATACGGCTATAAATAATATATTTCCAACAGTAAATCCTTATTCTTCATACCAAAACGATAACACACAATCGCAAAGACCATTTAAGGCTAGTATGCCAGATCCTTTCCCACGATTACCGCACAATCCTATGAATGCTGCTACACAAATAATTACAAAAAGTCCCCCAATATCAGCTTTGAAAAACAGTGAAAACCCGTTTTCGTCATTAGCCGGAGGTTTCTATAATAACCTTCCGAAACAAAACGCTAATAACGGTAATCGCTTTTCTTCACAACCTTTCGCTGGCAGTAATCAAAATAAGCAAAACGTAATTCACGATTCCTCCATATTACCCAGTACAGTTGTAACCGGTAAACCTGTTTCAACTGTTTCACCAATTCGTAATCAACATAGAAATCCTTCTCAACAAGTAGAAAATCCAAGAGACCAACAAAATAACCACAGACAGCCTAGTAAGCAAGAAACCTATGACAACGAAAACGAATCTAATGAAAGTGGTGAAAACGAATCCTCTGAAGAAAACTCATCTGAAAAGGACGAAGACAGCGGTAAACACGAATTTAAGTTCGATTTTCCAGATCCACCTTATGAATTCACACATCCGAGCAATAAATATGCTGATATTGAAAACCCATTTGCAAACCCCAACTTCGATTTTGATGAATTCTTAGCAAAACTAAGGGATGACCATTATGCTTCGGGAGGTGTGACGCCACCAAAGCCAAAAATAAATCAAAATGCCGCTTTGATTGACAATAGACGTCCTATCGAAATAACTACTCCTCCTCCACAGGGCTTAGTTAATAAAAAAACATTAAATTACCAAGGAATGAGTACTCCTAGACCATTTAGCACTATCACTCTTTCTGGTACCCCAGCTGGACCTAGTTACTCAAACGGACATACGACTAATATTCCTGAAAAATCACAACAGCTAAACCTCAGACTTCCTACAGGCAATCAACAGAATTATAGACAGCCTAATGAAAATCAATATAGAGAAACTCAACAGAATGCTGGTACTCCTGTGGACGCTGCAAGGCCAAAACTAAAACCACCGAATTTTAGGGATGATCGAATTCTGCCAATAAGTTACAATTTTGACAGACCGATTAATACTACACAAAGACCGAATTATAACCAAACACAGCATAAAGGCGAAACTCAGCAAGTCTATTCCGTAACTCAAAGACCTTACGTGTTCCTAACTGGGACAGGAACACCCATTTTATTATCTACTCCTAAGCTACAATATTTAGTCAAACCTGATAAAATCGTATCTGTTCGGCCACATTTCGTTTCAACTGGGAAACCGTATCCTGTATCCACGATTAAACCGCACATCGCGTATTTGTCTTTCAAACAATCAACTTCCAAGCCATTAACAACCTTGGCTAATGAACAATTAGCAGCTCTTCAACACTATTGGCAGAACCCTACCACGGAATTATATTCGCAATCAACTCCTAGACCGACATCATTTTCAAATCTTCCAAAGTTAGAAAATTTATTTTCGCAGACGTTCAGACCGTCTCTTCAGTCCCCTATCCAAAATCAAAATAATGTAGTCAGTGCTGCTAAAGACTCTGTATCTTCTACTACCAAACCAACTACAAAGCGCAGACCGATTCCGAAGCCATCACCTGAAATGAACGATTACTACTACGACGATGACGAGCAATATTATGAACCTCCAGTTAAATCAATCTACATGCCTAGTTCTGAAGTCAAGCCACAACGACCACCGATGGCCCAGAACTACCAGGAATATGACAGTGACAGTTACGAAGATGACGACGATGAAATACCAGTGAACATTACACCTCCTCGACCTACGTATCGTCAACCCTCTAGAAACCCTGAATCAGTAACTAAGAACCATAATGACGTCTCTATTGTGACTAAAGCTCCTCATAAAGACTCATTTAAAAATGTATATGGTAAAATTCCTGTGCCCGTAATGGTAGATTTTATTTCCCCCTCGCCTACAAAACTAACGCGTCCTGAAGTTTCTAACTACGAAATCGTGCACCATATACCAAGGAACAGAACATTCCATATTCGGAAGCCGGGTCACGACATTGGGCCTAATACGGTTAGACCTCCTAAATATTTAAATCAGACCACATTGAGACCTTATACAGTTAGGCACAGATTAGCTAAGCCAACAACTGAAAAAGAATCTTCTGCCAATGACGACGCTAAACAAAAGAGGGGAAGGATTAGACACCACAATTTAGTAGCTCAGACAAAGTCGACGACTCCTCACGACAACCACAATCAAGAGACTCGTTTCTCAAAGATTAAACATGATGACAAGACCAACAGGTACGACTGATAACAAGGAAATTCTTCTTGGCCACTTGTACATATTTATGCGCACTTCCTTACCTATTTCAGACTTCTTAATAACACTGATTTAGATCGTTATTCTCTTCTCTAAACGAATTAAAATGACGAGTTGTATAGGCTTTGGAGTCTTTAAATTAACAAATGGAATGTCAACTTTAATTTTTAACCATTTATTTGGAAACAAAAAAAATACATCTGTACAGAAACCAACTGTATTAAGTATATGACAGCACTTTCAACTATTACTGACTTAACTAACATAGACTGAATGGACGTGGACTAAAACTGGACTGACTAATTGCAAAAGTACTGTATTTATGTCATACTACAGGAACTATTTTGCAATCCCTCCTGTTTTTAGCTTGGAACCAGTTGACAATGTTACTCCGAGTACGTACACCGCGAGTCCGAGACCCAAAATGCTGTATAACGGATCCCAGAACTACGCTGCCGACCAATACGATCCATTCTATGCTGTTTACGACGAAGATGGTGAATTATATAAGGATACAGGTACAAATGACCACAACGACGTTTTGAAAACTGATGATTTACAAAAACTATTGATTGGAATAATGCGTCACCTCATTGAGATATCTACTGTCACGTAAAGTTTTCACGATGCAACTAAGTTCGTACAACTAACATTACAGCAGTTCATCCTCAGCCCTACAATGTAGATAATGCTAGTTCCACGAAATTATATGCATGGTTTCTTCACGTTTAACTTACTCTAATTCCATTAATGCATGTCTTGGATCCTATTTACCCACTAAGGGTTTCTTCATTCGGTTTATAATCTATTATCAAAGGTATTCAATGTTCTATCTATGGGAGTTCATTCACTTTTGGTTTAAGCATAAGAATAAATAATAACATAGTAGAACGGAATCTTTTTTGACCGAGGCCAAAACGCCGCCATTTAAGGTGATTTAAATAAGTATTCGAAATCTTTCAAACATAAAATAAAATACATACAGGCTCACGTAAAACTATTACAACCAAATTTTAAACAACCAAACGCGCGTGCGGCGACGCCGGCCATGACAGCCTGACTGAGTAGTCTGTTTAACGAATACTCTAATATCGTGACCTTGAGCCTGTCCGGAGCGGGAGTTTCCGTTCTACTATGTTATTATTTATTCTTATGGTTTAAGACCACTTTGAGTGTGTTTGCACATTTTCTTTTTTAAATTGTGCACTTTCACACTTGCACCATACCATTACAAACTTTACACTTGCAAGTTGCACTAAATCTACAATATTGCGATGAGTCAAAATGAGGTTTTTCGAAATAATTTCATTACAATGATGATATCGATTAAGTACATTTGAAAAACAATCTTACCATATATTAATTTCCATAAAAATTAAGGTGTTCGTGGTCAAGTGTAGTTGAGAAACATTAGTAAGTCTTTTCTCAAAGTCACTGTTTATTTGCTTTGACTAACGGGACTCACTTTCGTTCCTCAACAATACAATGATAATGATCTTACCACTAATTGGGATCATAACCTAAACTTTACACTTTTCATAGTGTGAGTCCTTGCTAACAGTGGTAACAATCATAACAAGGTCTCAGCACTTCGGTGTAACAACTTTCAACTAGTAACAAGAGTGCCTTGGAACACACTACCCCAACACTTCACTGGGCAAGGTAACTAACGGGAGGACGGTGCGGTGTCGGCAGATTACGTACAGCAATATAACACCGCCTCGCTCCGTCCGGCAGTCCAGCAGACGTACCGGGGCACCCCGCCGCCGGCCCGGCGACCGGAACCCGTCCAGTACACACCGAGGCCCTCGGCTGATGACTATGATGACACGCTTATTCAAGGACAGGTGAGAATTATATAACGTTACATTTTACTTGACATATTAAGTAAGGTTCGTCCGAATCGCTACTACCATCTCTCTCGCTAATCCTACCGCTAGCAGTGCTTGCACTATTGTGTTCCAGCGTGGAGAGTAAGACAGCCGGTGTAATTACCAGCACAAGAGGCATTTCATCTTAGCTATCTAGGTGACCTACTTGCTCGTTTGCCTTACTGTCGTATAAAAAAAACTAAGTACTTACGTGTTATTGATTTACTTTTGTATCGATAATATCATAATAGAAATATGTAGAAATCTCAATATTGAAAACGTAATTCTTTTGACAGATAAACAACAACCAGAACCAATACCAAGCGCCCGTCCGTCACTCTACTAGGTAAGACATCATATCATGAATATCACTTATCTTAACTCTATAGTAGACAGTTACTAATGGTATTTTAAACTAATCCGTAATTGCCAATTCAGGGGCGAAGGTAACGAATTGGGTTACGAACACCCTAGCAGTGTGAAGACGACGATTTACGAAGCTCCTATAAGCACAACTCCTTCTACAACAAGCACTAGCACTACCACAACATATCGTCCTACTACTGCACCCTACACCGAAGCAATGACCCCGTCTAGATACTCTCCAAGGTACTACAAAAGGAATCACCAACAAAAAACTCATCTCAGCTTATACCATGAAACTTGAACTCATTAACTACCAAAATTCATTAGGTACATTGTTCAAATCATTCATCTTTAAACTGATTTTATTTCACAAACACTAATTTACTAATTTGTAATGATTTCAGTTTATATAACAGGTCAAATACGAACATGAACACTTACGATCATTCTCACTTCTTGCTATTCTTACATTCTGCTTAATAAAAGCTAGCTGTAAAATGCGTTTGTTTTGTTTAGCTTTTGTGGTATCTTTTATCCTTGGTTCCCGATTATTTGATATAATAATTTTAATATTTCAAACCAATTTCCGCTATCTAATTGAACTAATCTCTACTGCCCAAGAAGAAAACGTTTAGGCTTCTTTCTTGTATTTTATTTTACGTATTTATAGGAATTACTTGAAGAGCTTAAATTAGAAAGTTTTCTTTTGGTTTGTATTCAACAGATCATCCACTGATGAGAACCTTAACCAAAATCCGAATGAATTCCCCAATCAAAACCCTTCAGACGGGCTCCCTTCATCAGTTCCTGTTTCGCCATCTGTTATAAACCTTTCATCCCTTGCTAAACCCTTTGAAAAGACTGATAACACTCATAGATTGAAAGAAAACTTACAAACTGAAAAACCGACCCTGAGACATTCTTCCCGAGTGACTAACAAAAATAATAACCCGGTGGAAGTGGTGCGAACCTCTTCTAATGAAAATAAAAAGGTTGTGTCATTAACTACTGGGTTTTCGATTCGGAGAAATCCGGATAACACTAATAATCCCTACACGTTGACAGTTCTCACACGACCATTCGATAATTATCATAAGAGTCGGAAACAAAATATACCCGCTTATGAAGGCAAACAAAAAACATTCCACATCAAGAATAATAATGAAAATACAACTAAGCAAAATATCGCAGAATCTCTTGAATACGAACCATTGGTAGATGAAGATAAGAATGAATCTTCAGAGAGTTCGTTGCGGCGTTCAAGTATTGAAGATGAAGATATTGCAGTCTACACGAACCCTAAGGGTAGTAAAAAAACCCCGAAAGAAGCATTCCAGTATTCTCGAGAAGAAGTTGTTACAATACCTTCAACTACAACCACAAAATATTACCTCAAAACAGTCATCAAACGTCCAGCTCCGTTTGCCTCCGTTGATGATCAAAAGGAGAGTTCCACTGAAAATACTATAGATACCGAGGCGTTAATTGAATCTGGGCTACAAAATGCGAAACAGTTGCAATACCAATCAACACCTTCAATAAATGAGGATTTGTCAGATTGGGAACACAGCGAGAATATCGAAAATCAATGGAATAGACCAGTTATTTCACCTTATAGAACATTAGATAATCTTAGAAATAATGAGAATCAAAAGGACATTATTGACTTCACAACAAGTACTGCATCTTCTACTAAATACACAACAACGACGGATAATAGTCATCGATATATTTCTACAGACTTACCTCAACAGATATTCAGTTCTAAACCTTCTTACTATAGTTATAAGGTTGACGATGAAGTAGTACCTGATCACACTACTGAGGTCTTTAGCGGTAAGGTGAAATCTGTAATTAAAGCTTTTCTAAACAATTTCGGTGGTGCTTCTAATAATGTTCGAGCAAAATATATTTCCAGCTCAGCTGCGCCCGAGGAAGAACGAGTTGTTAATATTGGTTTCCAAAAGAAAATGTTGAAACACGTTGACGAAAAACCTGCACGACATCACATTCAGCGCGTGCATATTGTAACTGAGCCACCAACAACAGCGAGACCAGATGATATCAATTTCACTGAAAGAGGCTCCTTGTCATCTACAACTAGAGCAACGACGACCACTACGACGCCTGCTCCGTCTATATTTTCGTATCCTGAAACGACGCCAATGTTAGAAGCATCGACAAATAACGCATTACGTAATATCCCTGCTAGGGAGTACTACGAATCCAAGTTCAGCAACTTCGTTACAGAAAACAAGCGTAAAGTTGTAAGACCAGAAACGGAGAACTCGCAAAAGTTCCAAAAGATTATAGAACAGGAGGTTTCCACTGAGGGTAGCAAGTTCGATAATAACGTATACGGAAATATTGATAACGAACTATCTAAATTGACCAAATCGACTGAGGCTACAAAGACTTTGACTGAGACCGAACATATCAGACCTATTCCAGTCCTTAACGAAATAGCTTCGACGACAAGTACCACGAAATCGACCACTACTTACAAAGCCGATGTGACGTCGACGACTAAAAGTTTATCCTTTCCCACTCGCGCCTCACGAGTCAATCCCGCAATAAAGTTAGCTGCGACAAACCCGGGACTTGGGCGCAGGAGTTACCAATCGACGAAATGCTCATCAGACAACAGTCTGCAACCGAACCCAAAATGCAACGATATCAAATACCAGAGGTACATTCGCCGGATAATATAAGCAGCCTGTTGTTTCTCATATAATTTACTTACGGAAGGTGGAGGCTTCGACTTCTATACGTCCTTACTTTCCGCCTCGCGGTAACTAGCATGAAGAAACATCTCGTCTAATGGCACCTACATCTAAACTCTGTCGCTTAACATTCTTTCATTGGGGGACTTACAGTCGGTTGAGTTCAATATTTATGAATTGTTAACTCCTGACGCGACCATTCCTTTCCTCCATTGGTCCATGATACATAAAAATATGTCGTTCATAAATGTAGTGGAAATGTGTAGAAAGTTCCTCAATGTAGTTTTCCTTTACTTATCATTTGCACCACATAGCAGTTCATCATTTAGTTTTTAAGAGCACTCATCACAGGTGAAAAAACCGTAATGGATGCATGTGTTACTTACACCTAACTCGTAGTTTGAAATAGTGTCTGTTATATCAGGTATAGTGGTATGATACTGCGATAACATGTAAACCGTTTTATGTTATAAGATAAGTATAAAACGCTGAAATAAACTAAGAATAACTGGATTTGGTCTGAAGTTCAGATCAGCCGCTTGACCTTTAAAAACACGCGTACTAACCGCGGTTCCTACTATGAGCTTTTCACTCGACGCTTTGTGTATTACAGACCCAGTCCCAGCCCTAGCAGTACTCGTGGTAGGGGCTCTGCGCACTACTCGACGCTCAACGCCGATCAGCCGCCGCAGCAATCAAACCGAGGGACACCGCCAACGTTAGAAACATCAATGAAACCACCATTTTCATTACGCTTTTACTCGTAGATACACACAAAGTAGAAAATTGCTTTCATCACTTTAATAAGTCACTCGTACCTAATATTTTTTTAATGCTCTAAATGTCCGGTCACCATCGGACATAGCAAAGCAGCCATTGTTCTTAAAGACATTTACACACGCGATGCTCTTGTTAGTAAAATAATCTTAAGATCATTCTTCAGAACCTTATCCTTAGTCGCCCTGTTATTATTTTCCGGCAACTCCACCTAATCATCTTTCATCTTCACTAATCCTAATTTTGTCTTGTTAAAAAAAAAAAACCTTATTTTTTGTGAGCAGCCGCAGCCGCCCCACCCTGAAGCCTTCGACGGCGATCGTATCGAAGACGACCGAGTTCGTGGATATCTATTCCCGTCCCCCGTCACGGCCGAATCCCGTGTATCCCCAACCAACCCCAGACAAGACTGCAGCTAAGTGTAGGAAGGACGTATGTCTGTTACCCGACTGCTACTGCGGCGGCAAGGATATACCAGGTACGATTTATTTTTCATTCAAGTTTATTTATCTTTTTTATCATTATTTTTTTAAACACATAAGTGAAGCAAAATATAGCTGAACTACTGTTCATCGTCATCTCTTTTGTTCGTGTGTGATGATAAGGATAGCTAAATAATTAAATTACTTACTAGTAAGAAGATAGACTTTACTAAACCAGTGAGTATGCATTTGGCCTCATCTGTACTTTCCATCAGGGGATCAATATGTGAAGCGATAGCAACCGAGTAACTTTTAATACGCAATGAAAAAAAAAATTCTTACCCACAAAATTCTGCAATGAACGAGTATGCCTCAGGTTGAGTTAATAAAGTTTTATAATCGACAATCTAATCTAAACAAACCTGTTTATAACATAGGAAATATACCAGCCAACGAAACGCCGCAAATGGTACTTATAACATTCGACGACGCCGTAAACGATTTGAATAAAATGTACTATGAAGAGCTCTTTCAAAATGAGAGAGTAAATCCAAACGGCTGCCCTATATCTGCCACATTCTACGTATCCCATGAATGGACAGACTATAGTCAAGTCCAGAACCTTTATGCAGATGGTCACGAATTTGCCTCACATACGATATCGTAAGTCCATCAACAAAATCGTAGTAGTGGAACTATCCAATGTTCTATTGGTAGATTTGGTAACTACTAACAATTTATTCATGACCATCTATGTATGATTAGTAATTATAAGTATGTATGAAATAGTATTTTCAATTTTAATTAACATGTTGATTTTTCTTCTCTTCCTTCTTGTCTGAACCATCCTCACCATACCTATTCTCGTGTTCTTCCTCTTCCTGGCACTCACACACCCAATCACAACACGCACGATCACTACCAACATCCCAAAACAGGCGACTTAGAGATGGAGACGGTGCCACAGATCGTTCTGCTGACATTTGACGATTCTGTGAACGACCTGAACAAGGTCCTCTATGCTGACTTATTCGAGAAGGGTCGCGTGAACCCCAACGGTTGTCCCATCTCTGCGACGTTTTACGTGTCCCACGAATGGACCGATTACAGTCAAGTGCAGAACTTATACGCTGCTGGACATGAGATGGCCTCTCACACGATTTCGTAAGTCTTTGAAGAATGTAACTGCACCAAACACGGGACCAAACGCACATAATTAAACAGAACTGATGCTTTAATTTAAACGATTCACTCTTTCTTGTCTTTCATTTATCTTTTATCACCTAGTTACAACTTTACTCGTAGATCACTTTAGAATAGTATCACTTACTGTCATAGATATTAATTTTCAAATTTCATAAAAAATAATGTTTCAATACCTACCTCTTGCACCATGAATATTTATTAAAAAAAGTACTCAAAAACTTAAATCGAGCGTATGTCATTTTAGCCATAGTTTTGGAGAGCAATTCTCCCAAAAGAAATGGAACAGAGAAGTGGGTGGGCAAAGGGAGATTCTGGCGGCGTATGGTGGCGTGAAGCTGGAGGATGTCCGAGGCATGAGAGCTCCGTTCCTCTCAGTCGGAGGCAACAAGATGTTCAAGATGTTGTACGACTCCAACTTCACCTATGACTCGTCGATGCCCGTCTACGAGAACAGACCACCAAGCTGGCCTTACACGCTTGACTATAAATTGTTCCACGACTGCATGATCCCACCTTGCCCTACGAAATCATATCCAGGTAACATTTTCTTTAAGCTATACTCTTTAATCAAGAAACAGCAGTTGTCCTTCGTAGCCTAAATTGAACGGTTTTGTGGTTATTATATTTATGTTATTAAAATGGGTTAAAACTTGCTATATAAAACTTTTATTTAAACTATTTGTTAAAGATCTTTTAACTCTTGCCATGGCCACAAGAAAACGCAAAATGATAATCTGTTTATGAGTCAGTTGTCTTTTCCCTACTTAGATAATTAATTATCTATTGTCGCCAGGTGTCTGGGAGGTTCCTATGGTGATGTGGCAAGATTTGAACGGAGGACGTTGCTCCATGGGTGACGCATGCGCGAACCCACCAGAAGCCGAAGGAGTTTACAAGATGCTTTTGAAGAACTTCGACAGACATTACACCACCAACAGGTATAGATACTATCAATATAATAACAGAAATAATAATATATCTAATTACTTTCAGGGTTTACACTCTTTTTTTTAACCCCCGACGAAAAAGAGGAGTGTTATAAGTTTGACCTGTGTATGTGTCTGTGTATCTGTCTGGCATCGTAGGTCGCAAGCGGATAGACCGATTTCGATGCGGTTTTTTTTAATCGAAAGCAAGGTGGTTCTTAGCCGAGTTTCATAAAATCGGTTCACCCGTTTCTGAAATATTGAACTTAAGTGACAATGTCGGGGGTTTTGTTAAGTTGGTTGGGTTATTTTACGTTATTACCGTTATGAACATAATTTTGAATTTCGATTTAAAATTTTGATCACTCGGGCTAGTGTATTCCGTAAGCACGTGACACCATCGTCTAGAACCTAGTTTGGATTTCCAGCCCAAGCTATTCCTCAGTTATTTTGTAGATTATGTTCTCATCTCGGTAGATATGAAATTGATTATATTCCAACTAAAATTTCCAGAGCACCATTCGGCCTGTTCTACCACGCAGCCTGGTTCACGCAGCCGCACCACAAGGAAGGCTTCATCATGTTCCTGGACTTCATCAACAGCATGAAAGACGTGTGGATCGTCACCAACTGGCAGGCGCTCCAGTGGGTCAGAGACCCCACGCCCATCAACAGGCTGAACAACTTCCAGCCCTTCCAGTGTAACTACCAGGTATGTACCAGATCACGCAATAAATAAATATCATGCAACATTTGACACCAATTGACCTAGTCCCGAACTAGGCAAAGCCTGTAGCTACTATGGGTACTATACAACGAATAAACATACATAAATAAATACGTATCTTACATGCATAATAAACATCCAAGCTCCGAGAACGAACATTCGTATCCATCACACAAACATCTGCTCCGACCGGGGATCAAGCCTGGGACCTCAAGCTTGATAGTCAGGGTCTCTAAGCTCTGTCGTCGGTCGGTAATAAAAATATTAGACTGATAAAATTATTGTAGATGCAAATCTTAAATAAATGATTTTTGATCGGTGAAAGAATAAACATTTTCGTATTCCCTATTTAATGGCAATTTTGGGAAACCCCTCTTAACCCCTTTTAAGTTTTGCGTTGTTTGTCAGTCAGTCTGGCTGGTATAATAATAAGTAGGTAGTTAAGTTTTCTTGCCGCAGGGCAGAATTGATCAGAGCCCGGAAACGAAAAATGTCTGACTGGTATGCATTAAAAAAACTCAACCACTTTCTCCGCACGATATTTTCCGAAATAATTATCCTACTTAGGATCTTCTGTGTGTTATTTGACTTATTTATTAGCCACTTCCTTAGTAATTTGATTTAGATTTTATTTGTCTGAAACATCTTTGTTTCTCCTTTCAGGACCGGCCCAAGAAGTGCAATAACCCGAAAGTGTGCAATCTCTGGCACAAGTCCGGCGTACGGTACATGAGGACGTGTCAACCCTGTCCCGAAATATACCCCTGGACCGGAAAGACCGGCATCAGATCCTCACGCATCGACAACGACATCGAGGAATAAACAAGTTATTCTAGAATCGGTCACGCGGTTGAAACTATCTGAAGCTTAGTCAATAACGAGCTAAGGACAAAGAGTGACTGCAAGAACCTTTCAAGGTTAAATTTAGACGTAGGTAGTTCTTTGTTCTTAGATTATCGTTCGGCATGAAATGTTGATCCTAATGAAATAAAGACCGCGTAGGACGTAGTCTAAAGCAGTACTATTGTATGCTTAAACTACCAAACGCGAAGGGTCAAACTTTGTATTTTTATGTACACTGGAAATTGTTTTGTCACCAACTGATGAGTGCCATTTAGATTTCGATGGTCACAAAGCAAATGTTGATATAAGGTAACGTTCACCGTGTGCCGTGTGATTAGAATTTGCATTAGTTCAATTTTGTTTATTCTTCATTATAACCGTCGTTGTATTGGGAACTGTGATATTAAGTGTTTTCAATCATTTTGAGTGAAGTTATCAACAATTTTATCGTAATTATTGACACACCATATTTTGTAACGATTCGTGTGCAATGAATGTTGCAATATTATTTTCCTATTTTGTGTTCGTTCTAGTTATAATGAAATACTCTTTGACGACTTTAAGAAGGCTAGGATAAATGTTATGTTTATTTAAATGTAAATGGAGTGATATTCAATTTTTAGTTTTCAGTATTTTAACGACATCCTGGTATAGATTACCATTTTCATTTTTTTTGTACGAGAGCCATATTAAAATTTAGAAAATATTATTTTCTAATCTTGCCAGCTTTGTGGTTGACACTGCCTTTTAATTTAGATTTGTAAATATAGGTTTAGACTAGTTAGTGTTATTTTGGCGTTCGTTTAAAATCAAAAGTCATCAAGTCATCATGAAGAAGAATTACAATACCATCAAATTAATTTGAAAAGAAACGTAAACTCTTTAGCTTGATCAAATTTATTTTAAAAATTTCAGAGTCTTAAAAAAAAACTTAAAGTTTAATTCCATTAATTTTATGAAAAACACCCTGGTGTTGTGTAGACGTCTGTCTTCATCGCATCATAGTGATGAAGCACATGTCTAGGTGACTACTAAATTGTTTTGACATCGCTTAAATACTATTATAATAAGTTACGCATTCATTCTAACTTCGGGTCATAATATTCTATCAAAATTATCTTACTATGATTTTCTCCAAATGACCCGTAGCACAAACCTATGGCTTAAATTTAATGATGAGTTATGCTTTATTTAAACCGAAGCAACGAATATATCTTCAACTCTAACGAAACATTATTGTGGGGAACATTTGACTAGTATATTAAGCTTGCATGAAGTGCTACTATAGACTTAAGGCAGATTTCGTAATGTTATGTTAGCAGACATTGATGTTTTGTATTTATGAGTATTTGCGCAAACGTTGGATTAAAAAGATCAAGCATCATTAATAAATGAATTTTTAAACTAAGCAGAATTAGTTTTAAGCGTTTGGTCTCCTACTAAATCTGCAGTAGACTAAGCTAAACAAACACTTGCTACAACTTTATTTAAATCTAGGTAGGTACAATTTAAGTATTTAAGTCCAAATTCTGTAAATATAGTTCTAGTATTTAAAATTGGTAGTTTCACTTTTTAAATGTATTGTATGGATTTTGTATTTTTGGCTATAACTGTGTATTTAGGACAGGATTGAGCACTGATGTCTTTTGGGTTCAATTTGCGCTTGAGGTAGTAATTTTTTTTTATCTATTGTGTGCCTGAGCTGGTAAATTGAGTCCAGTGCTGTAATAAACTGCAATCAAAAACTGGGTGTTTTACTTATTTACCTAATATCCCTATTAAGAATAATTGCAATAAAAGTCTTAATGTCTTAATCTTCTCGTAGAGTAATAAAAGGTCATGTATACATTATATAAGTCAAGTTTAGCCCGACACGTTTCGGACTAGTCCATAGCCCTTCTGCTAGAAACGCACTCCTCTGCGTCAGCGGAACAAACAACGAGAGAGCGATCATGGAAGTTAAAAATCGGATTGAATCACATGGCAGTTTCATGTTATTCTTAATCTTCTATGTAAAACCGATCATTATACAATAATTATATTAAGTATATGCTATCAGAGGTTGCCTTTTAGAGGAAATAATGAAAAAGTCAAGAAAAGTCACAAGAAAAACTTACCTTCGTTGGTGTGTTCCCCGGAGATCTTAGTATACCTAATGACGCCGTTTCCTTCTTTGGCTTCTGCTTATATCATTATAACACACACAGTTTAAACTACACTTACGTTATATTTTAAGTTCAATTCAACTTGTCATACCAAGGTTTTCGCTTTTTGACAAATGTCAAATATTCTACTAACTGTCCTACCGTAGTCCTACCCTAAGTCAAAATTCTCAAAGTTGCGTAGGTAAGATTAAAGTAAAAGAAAATATTGGTGGGTTGTTGAAGTCACGATGAAAAACTAAGTTGCTCTGGGTGTACTTTCATGTTTTATTAGAAGCACCTAACAAAGTTAAACGTATTTTTTCCGATAACGAATACACGATGATTTATATTTAATACCTTTTATTAGAAGTCATGGTCAACGACCGTGACCGTTAAGGCCCGTGAAGCATCAAAAATTCAATTTCAATCATAACACCTGCCTGATGATATTTTGTTGACCAAGGTCCCGATGAACTGATATAAAAAGCAAATACCCACTATAACTTAGTTTCAGAAGCACTTAACAAAGAAGCAGCAATGCTTGTAACAATAGTTTTACTAAAAATTATCATATATTACGCAGCCAGCCAAGATGTCGAATACTATCCTTCACAATCTTTATTTAATAATTTGCAAGGAAAAATAGTTCCTGAAACACATAAATTTAAATCTAAATATGGCGTGATATCCAAACCGTATCGAAATCACTTTGAATATAAAAGGGAAGCTCAGTGGAGGAAATTTTATAAGGATGATGATGTTGTAAAAAACAATACGCAGAAAAGGGCTATTGATCCTGCTTTTCATGGCCACCCAAAAACAAGAGAAGAACTATGGAACGAGCGTTTTATAAACGAAAGCACGACTTTTGATCAAACGCCGTCATTGATAGGCGTGATTCGTAACATAACTCTAACGTATCTCAGCGATTGTATTCCAGTCATACTTTACGACAGTCAATTGAAGTCCAAAGAAAGTTATTTACTTCAGAATCTACTGAAAGATTTCCCGATAGCCTACGTTCATGGCTACATAAACGAGAATGACGAAGTAGTCGAACCAAAACTTCTACGCGCTACAAAAGATTGTATTAACTTCATTGCCTTTCTCTCTGACGTTACTAAAAGTGCTAAGATCCTAGGGAAGCAAGCGGATAGCAAAGTGGTTATTGTGGCTAGGTCTTCCCAATGGGCCGTGCAAGAATTTCTCGCTGGTGCGCAATCTAGAATGTTCATCAATTTGATTGTTATTGGACAAAGCTTTAAAGATGGCGAAGATGATTCTTTGGCAAGTATTTGTAGAGTCCGTGTTTCCATTAAGAACTGACTATAGTTAATATTTCCAAAGCAAAGACAAATGTGTTTCGTGATGAAAATATTAGATTTTTGCCAATTAAAACCAGTTCAAAGTATCCGCTTCGACTCAAAGGTATTTTATTGGTAAGCTACAAAAACATTTAAGTTTTTTTCTTTTAAAAGTAGGAAGCGCCCTACATTTTGTACACCCACAAGCTGTATACGGATGGCTTGGGAGCAAGTTTGCCAGTGGTACTTAATTCCTGGTCTCACGGCAAGTTTTCGAGACCAGTGAACTTATTTCCCGCTAAGATGTCCCAAGGATACGCTGGACATAGATTCGTAGTAGCTGCAGCTAAACAACCACCTTTTATATTTCGAACGTAAGTACCTACCTACCTAGATTTTTGAAAGAACCGATGACATGTGGCTGCAGGCGAACATTCTAGCTTTATTATTATTATTATTTCAAATATCTTATCACAAGTTCGGGTAGTTCATTCCAAGAGTTCACAACACGGTTAGGTAAGAAGTGTTTTCTAGGGTTGCTCGCACTCAGTTGTTTGATCAGTTTCATAGAATGCCCTCTCAAACGCGTATTTGTACTAATCCTAAATAGGTTCTTGATATTTGGGACATTATAGTGATCATGCAATATTTTATATGTCTCAATAAGATCGCCACGTTTCCTTCGCTCCTCCAAAGTTGACAGGTTTAGTTCTGAAAGTCGCTATTCATAAGGTCTATTAAGTGAAACCACCATCTTTGTTGCTCTTCTTGTTGTTCTTTGTTTATGTTATTGAGATATAAAAATGGCAATTACCTAGAGCTTTCCTGGTCTGTGAGACTACTTGTAGTAACTTGAATAAAACATCGAGTAATTCAATGTTAAGTTTTTCAATGTTCAGAATAAAAACTGATCTAGACGGAGGCAATCCCAGAGTTGTATGGCAAGGAATCGAAATTAAAATACTTTCGTTACTGGCGGAGAGGAACAACTTTTCTATAGAAGTCAAGGAACCTCAGGATTTACATTTGGGGTGAGTACGAAACTTTTTTCAAATCATAAAACCCTGTCTTACTTCTAAAGTGTTAAACACATTGTAAACATTACCAACCAACCTTGTCTCACTGAAGAGGATGGGTCACCACAAGAAAAGCTACGTTGCAACGAATTTCGTTTTTGAATTCTGCCTCGTTGGCTGAGGCTAAGATCAGCCAAACAGATACGCAGTTTTGTAATTTAGCTGCGAAAATAGAGGTAATTTACGCAAAACAATTGAATTATTTATTACATTCATTAACGGAAGTGTTTTATTAGGTCAGGAGATGCTGTTACAAAGGAAGTTATGTCTGGTCGGGCTGACATAGGAGTTGCTGGTATATATTTGACGGACGAGAGAACCAGAGGCATGGACATGAGCTACCCTCATTCTCAGGACTGCGCCGTCTTTGTCACGCTTATGTCAACAGCATTGCCTAGGTAACATAGAGTGCAGACGTAAAAGATGGATTCGAAGCTAGCACAAAGGATGAATGTTTTATGTCCTAGAAAACTGCTGCGCTTTAAGTTTCAATCAACTTCTATTTTCACTCCATTTGGAACCAACGCTCATTAAGAATCAGAGAACTGCGTTAATTTACCGTTAAATGCCTGAATCAGAAATGCATTTTTTTTACAGGTATCGAGCAATTCTTGGTCCATTCCATTGGCATGTCTGGCTGGCTCTTACTTTAACTTATCTCTTCGGTATTTTTCCTTTGGCTTTCTCAGACAAACATACTTTAAAACATTTGCTACATAACAGTGGCGAAGTCGAAAATATGTTTTGGTACGTTTTTGGGACATTTACAAACTGCTTCACGTTTGTTGGAAAAAACTCATGGAGTAAAACTACGAAGATCACAACGAGGATTCTAATTGGTACTCATAGTTTTTGTTTGTGTCTGTTTGTGTTAATTAATTGTTTTGATTGATAACGGTTAATATTTATTTGAAGGTTGGTACTGGGTGTTTACTATAATCATTACAAGTTGCTACACCGGTTCCATTATTGCGTTCGTGACGTTACCAGTGTTTCCTGAAACGATTGATACCATACAGCAATTACTGGATGGATTTTATCGAGTTGGTACTCTAGGTATATCTTATTATTCTTCAACCTTTATTAACAAACCTAGTATATTATTTTACAGTAGCAATTTTTACATCCTTACTTCAGGTTATTGCAAAATTGTATTAGTCATGCGTGTTTGCGTCCCTACTTTGTTTTTTTCTTTTTTAGATCGAGGTGGTTGGGAGAAATGGTTCCTCAACTCGTCGGATCCACAAACTAATAAACTCTTAAAGAAACTGCAGCTGGTTTCCGACGTGGCGTCAGGCATAAGGAACACGACTAAAGCATTCTTCTTGCTGCCTTTTGCCTATCTAGGTTCCCAAGCTGAGCTTGAATACATAATCCAATCGAATTTCACACGAAATAAAAAGTATGTTTAGTTCCACTACAGCTAGGTCCTAACTAAAAAAAAAGCTTGACGTTAAAATATTTATTATTTTACTCATTCTGATATGTATACTGACTATTTATACTATTTCCAGAAACAAAAGAGCAATGCTGCATATTTCCAACAAATGCTTTGTCCCGTTCGGTGTATCTTTAAGTTTTCCGAACAACTCCATCTATTCGGCAAAGCTGAGCGGTGACATAGCTAGAATGCTGCAGAGCGGGTTAGTCAAGAAAATTGTGGATGAAGTCAGATGGGAGATGCAGCGAAGCGCCACGGGACAGCACCTAGCTGTAAGGTTTCACAGAACACTTTTTTTCTAGGTATGTGCTTTGTGTGAAACACTAAGATGATGATTTCTTCTTTGCAGGCAAGTCCAGGATCAATAAACATAGTATCGGTAGAAGAGAAAGGCTTAACTTTAGCAGACACACAAGGCATGTTCTTACTTCTAGCTGCTGGCTTTATCCTCGGCGCTTCAGCGTTGATCTCCGAATGGATGGGAGGGTGCACTAGAAAATGTCGCTTGAGAAAGAAAGAAGAAAGTCCATCTAGTGCAAATTCCAGGCAACATTTTATATCGACTCCTGAATCAGATGTGAACACTGAAATCCAAGTGATATCTAAAAGTGGTGACAGTAGGCTCCATTTGAACCCTAGGGGTTCAAGCGCAGATTCCAGAAACAGTTTGGAAGGCGCCATTATAAACTTGACTAAGGAAAATATCAGCATTCATGATAATTTTTCCGTGGATGGATGGGATTCTAGTAGGCCCAGTTCTGTTGACATTGATAAGGAAGTGAAAGAGATATTTGAAAAGGATGAGAATATAAGAAGGGCCAAGTCTACAGCAGGTGTCGAGTTGACCGATAGTCAGAGACAAACCACAGCTTCTAAAGGAGCTTTTGGCGCCCATCTGTCTGAACCTTAACTGCTTTTTTGACAGGTCTCAGAAAAACGAGTGTTACAGTTTTATAGTAATGTTAAGTGATTTTAGAGATAAAAGTAATAAATAACATGTCCGAAATTTCAGGCGCTCTGCTTGTCTTGTTATTCATTAAATCGTAGAAGTTTTGTTTAGGTTTTATTGATAAGTGAGAGAAATAATTAAGAATGAACTGACATCCAACTCTTTATTATCCTTCAAACAGTCATCAAAATAATTTATAACAATTTTCTAACACTGTCGACAAACATTAATATCTCATTCTTCCACTGAGTTGTTTATCATCGTACAATTTATACAAAGGCAGAGATGGCTGCCCAACACAGAAATAAAGGCGCCGTTAGACCTAAATTAATGCAATATTTGGCCCGGCCTTATCTTAAAATAATTACACAACTATGACTTAATCCCTGGGAGCCGCTCCAGAAAACTTCCGGCGGCTCCCCCATTATCAGTAAAAATATCGATAAAATACAACAGAGTTTGCATTATTTTGTAAATTCAAACGAAAGTATACCTAATACCTACCTAAGCATTTTGATACATATGTATTGCACAACTGATGTTAAGGGGATGTGAAATTGAGTATTCATTAAGGATATGTATTATATTTCTATATCCTACCAGAGTTGTCGCAAACTATGAAACAATAGCAAATACAGAGGAAATATACTTAAGGACCGTTATAACTACTGCCGCGAAACCAAAACCTGACCTCAGATGCATACTTTAAACTTATGACTACATTCTGTAAATGCAATGAACATCCTATAAGTTAACTGAAAATAAAACTCTTTGCTATTGGCTCACAGTCTGAATATACAGGTAAAACATACACAAAAGTAGGTACGACTACAAAACAAACCAAGCAAACCATTTACAATAATCGCAACAGGATTGTGCGCTCAGAGGAATACTATAATAATATAATATTTTAGTTAATAATTAATCTTGCACGCATTTCCGATAGCAAACCTCACAACCCGGAAATTATGCTCCCAATACCAGCTTCGTTTGAAACATTACTTCAGCTACCCCGATGGCTAACTGCCTTGCTTTGGTATAATACCGCTACAAGGTAACTCCAATATCGATCGTACCTTCTCGTGATACAATGGAAATGCCAAGGCGACAAAACGAATACCCATCGAGTTAACCAAAATAATAATTTCGATTTGTGCAAATATAACCACTAAGTCAGCATTTTGGACTTAACTGCATACTTTAATATACGTTATAAACATCATTGGACATTTGTTCAGTGCATCAGTTTCTATGATAGGTATTTAGGTAACACCATAGTGCATGACTTCTGTACATTATTATGACATAACTAATTCTCTTCAATTTTGAGAATGCAACAAATACTTAAGTACTACAATAAAATTTGCAGTAACGTCAAAATCAAGCACTCGGGAATACAACAACATAAACGCCTTTAAATCGCAAGTTGGTTAATCAGATTTAATGTGAAAGTTTCGCTTCACCGCCAAATATTGATTGAGCAAATTTTAATCAACGAAGCGCATCAACGTCAGAAAGAGGAACGAATAGGAACGAACGATTCACAATTTAAATTCAATCAACATAATTTAGAATTTGACAACAGAAGGCGTAACAGTGTATCCTACCAGGTGGACAACACCAACATTACACGAGGTGTACTTATACGGATGCCTTACAAGGATCAACAATTATTATGCTCCGGTATTAAAATATTACTTCGTTAAATACTAATCGTGTATATTATTTTACAATGCGAAAATACATTTCTTATGTGTTCAGACTTTTGAACGCCAAAACTGGTTACTTCCCTGTACAAATTCAACAACAGTACATTAACATTTTGTTACTGTGATTTGAAGGATTATTCTAAGTATCGTTAACATCAATGCTGTAGATTTGTTCTCCACTTACAATATTTTATACAGTTACAATCACAACGTTTACATTATTTTCAATAACAGTTTTACTGTGTCAATAATCGGCGTAGTGACCTATCGTAGACTGCAGGCTCTATTTACACAAGGACACAGCGAACATCGAATGCCTTTACAGTTTACACTACGGTCATAAAATTCAACATTTCTTATAAGACTTACATTTACCAGGATGTGAAAAATATTGAAGCATAAATGCTATCGTATCGTACAAATTTGGTACAAAATGGTAAAAATGTGGTACATTTAGGCACTGTGAGTAAGGCATCTACAGTGAGACGATTTGAGGAGAAAGGAGGTGGCGAAGGATCTCTGGGCAGACTACAGGCAGATAGCGACGAGAACCATGCGTGACCTAGGACAATGACCTACGGTACGGTTGGACGATTACAAAGATCAACGATTACCTTAAGCCATCAGATAAAGTGCTTGGACAGCGATACCTGTCTACAAGAGGGCGGATTATGTATTAAAGTGCTGTACCAAAATATTTAGCTCATGAAACCAATATCTTATTATTTTTATTAACCATATAATCGTGTGTCTGTACTTTTAACATTGAAGATCCGTTTATCCTTCACCATTTGTTCATAGCTACGACTACTACATTTAATAAAACAAATTAAGTAGTATTAAGAACTTCAGATCACATTAACAAAATAAAAGATGTACTAACAACAACCTTGCTATTTCCTTTCCTGACAATACCCACTAAATACATTATTTTATACATAACAAGCAGATAGCAAACGCTTCAATTCCATACAAAAACGATAAGGATGCCAAAGAACATGTTTTTAGTGTTACGTGGATAGGTATCTAATCTTAAATGATTATAGGTAAGAAACATTGTGATACCTACAAATACGTTTTAAATTTCCAGTCTTAAATCAAACAACGAGTGGCAAAAGTTATATTAAATTTCAAATATAATATTGTCGATTCATGATCAATTTTGTACGGAATTCAAACTTAAACTAACTATTAAAATTGCATGATAAGTTTATAAAATTGACTCGATAAATTTTGGTCTGAAAATTAGAAACGCCCGCACAGAGAATGAAATTTCGATTGAAAACTAATTTTAAATATTTCAAAAACGATTTTAAAAATTTCTTGCACTGGCAACTATGTAAGGAAAACAAATATTACGTATTTATGAAAATAATAAACGTCTTTCGTTCAAAATGACGATACATGTCACTAAAAGGTGATACAAATCTGTGGTTTATTTGTATTTATGTTTACTGTGTTTGTTTACTTACAAGTGCTTTTAAGTGCGAGTGTTATCATAAGAAATTTTAAAGCTTTGTGTGGTACTTTACATTTCGAATCTAGCTAACATTACCTACTTACGTAACATTCGTTCCTAACGGGACGTGTATACATATTATGTAAATATCATTATGTTTTTCATGTATAAATATCTCAATAGATAAAGTAGATTTTATAATATACAATTTATTATCTTCTGTGATGACACTACGCTTACTTATTAACAAGATTCAAAGTTCGGATGTCACACTATTATAATAATTTTAAAATGGCACAAAAAACTTTTTAAAACACTAACACAAAAAGTCAACAGTCGTTTTAGTGTTCC
Source organism: Clepsis dumicolana (assembly GCA_963691665.1). Classification (NCBI taxonomy): domain Eukaryota; kingdom Metazoa; phylum Arthropoda; class Insecta; order Lepidoptera; family Tortricidae; genus Clepsis; species Clepsis dumicolana. The sequence continues at coordinate 14,639,704 of OY829508.1, forward strand.
TCACACTTGACACTCTGTATAGTTTGCGCACTACACTCGGCTCGCCACTGCGACTGGCAGCATTCCGTACTGTTCATATAACAAAGTCACTGATTTTAAATTGACTAACTTTAAGCTAAACAGACAATGGCACGGATTGCACATTTAATGTTATCTATGTACAAGGGAATAGAATCTATCTATATGTACTTACATGTAACATCCATCGGTATAACATTGAAAGGTGGTAGCTATGCTTCAACACATGGCCTACGCTCGGACGCGCTTAAGAAAACATTCGTGCAAGTTCTAAACTCACACTCTTCTTTGGTCGCAAAGTACAAAAAGTACGACGCACAGACTCATAGACGAGTGGTGAAAACAGCGACAACTCCGAACGCAGTCCAATTCTTAACATTTAAGTGTACTCGCATCGTGCAATTATGAATTACATTATCTATAAGGATTGTGATTGAACATTTAATTATCTCTTACACATCGATTCCTATGGAAACCGTAACAAAGTTTTGAAATCTCAACGATTTGAACTTGATAAAATTCGTTTGATATGAGATTTTATCGTACCGCGTACAAAGTGGACCGTGCCAAAATTTTGAGTACCTTTGATTCTTGCACCTGTATGCAGACTTTTGGAACGTTAGCACAATCGAGCACTCGCACAAGTCGCGGGGCCGCGGGCGCGGCGGCGGCCGGCGGGCTTAGCAGTGCGGGTGGAGGGGCCTCGAGTATGACCCGAAGGCCTCATAGGCGGGCTATGTGGCCCAGCTCTCGATCCGCGGCCGCTTCGAGTGGGGCTGCTCGTAGTCCAGCGGGACATGCCGCATGTCCTGCCCGGCCGGCGAGCCCATGTTACTCGACGTTACTGAACCTGGAATTGACATTAGTAACCCTGAGTTCTAGTCGTTTCAAAACAATGCTTTCAAATGGGTGGTGCTATTGTTGCTAATGGGAATCTGCTGATAGGAACGAGCTGACGCATAACTCTGCTGTTCTACTGGCACCATTACAAAAAAAAAATTAAAACTAGTTAAATGCAAAAACAAAATGAGATTCAGCTGTATGAAACCCACCCAAAATGAAGAAGCCGTGATGAAGCGATGATTGAATTATTAGTTTCAAGTTACCTCTATTAAGCTTAGAGTACACACCATCAATGACTCCAGATAGATGGGCGGGCTGCGGCGCGGGCGCCGGCGGGGCGCGGTGGAGGTGATCCGGAGCGCGGGGGGGCGACACCGGCTCGGCTTTGATCTTCACGTTGCTAGGCGATGCGGCGGGCGGGGGGGTTCCCCCTCCCCCGAGGACCGGCAAGCTGCTACTGTAGATGGAGGACCAACATGAGTAAGGGGCATTCGGCAAGAATAGGTCATCCGAAGTATTGTCTCACTAATTCTGGTATTTTATAACCTCTTGTACAGTACATTTTTAGTGTGAAAGTCACCTAAGTTTTTTTCCTGGATCGAAAATTACTAGAAAGTGCGAGTCATAATTAATGGAAGTAAAAATGGGAGCACGCTGATTGGTTAAAATGGATGTAATTATTAAAATTAGTTTCAGTGTGTTCATTAATCATCAACATAGGTACTAACAGAGTCAGTTTCCTTTTGATACCAATAAAAGTGGGACTTCCTTTACTGCATGCATGTGCAAAAGTAAACAGGTCACTTCGATAATTAAGTATGTCATGCTTTTATCACTCACAATAAAATTAAAAACATGCATTTGTTTATCAAAATTTCATCTTCATAGTTATCAGAGCTCATAACGTTATTGCAATTTTAATTAGAACAAACAAAAGACTTTAATTGTCCCGCATCTGATAACCTCTGCATGTGGGTGAGCAATTAGCTCGAGGGCACTCGTGCGCAAACGGCATCGAAAGTGATCTACATTACTTTTGGTTACACCTCCTACCGTTCTTGTAGCCCCCTCCGTCGCCCAATTTTCCTATAAGTGCGCGGGGCAGGGAAGGTTTTACAGAACTAGTGAGATTGTTGGCGCAACTGAGAATGCAAGCGCTGATTTTGCAGGTTTAGTATATGCTCCGATAGCCGTGATCGTCTAGTGGTTAGGACCCTACGTTGTGGCCGTAGTAACCCAGGTTCGAATCCTGGTCACGGCAGTGTGACACTGTCTCGGCGGAGCTATTATTTTTATTTTTATTGTTTTACCAAATATTTGTTATTATTTTTTATTTGCAACTGAAAATTGCGACCTTTGTTTCTAGAAACAAAGTCTTAATCAGACGATAAGTCAAGCCCACTAAAGATACGGAAGATTACGAGTGTCAACAAATATAACATTTTCGTCACTGTTGCTTAAATCAGATGTACCATTAGGACACCAGCATCAGTTAACGCATCCATCCAGGTACCTATCCAATGTTTCCATAACAGTCTTTTTCGTTCTTTGTTCGGCTTCTATTCAGTGTAATCGATGTAATATTAATTCTGCGACCATGTTGCAGAATTTTATAAAACAAATTTATTAGACCGGTATCACTTGTGCGAATAACAATGTCAAGTGGTCATCCGACATGTGAAATAATAAAATAAATCAATTATGAACGAAATATTACTGATAATGTTTAGAAGTGTTTCGTCGAATCGAAAGGAAACGTGCAAAATTTGTAAGTGTTTTGCTAAATTATGACAAAATGGTACTGACTTGTGACAAGGCGTCGATTGTCGTTATAATCGATGTCAATATTTTTTTAATGAGATTGTATGGTAAAACTAATGTAGTTCAAAGCCAAGACAGATTTCGATGACCAAAACAGAACTCGATGACCACAGAAGAATCAGGCCCATGTCAATGTTGACGTCAAGAGTCCTATTCCTATTTATCTACATTAATCACAAAAACAACGCCTTCATGACAGATCTCACATAATACTAGTTCAGCTTTAATCAGTTACACAAAATTCTATCAAGAGAGAACACAAATGTTAACAGTATAAGGACAAGTTGAATGATACAAGTAACGATAACTTTTAAGATAAGCATAATAAGCTGTTTATTTTTTTAATAAATTTAAAAATATTATATTATTTAGAAATTAATAGATTTAAAATTTGCTGTAGCTTCATGTTTTCATTTTTTAATAGCTTTGTTTTCATCTTTATATTGCTGCGCCCCAACATGGTAAAATTTTGTACATAGCTTGTAAAATTTTACAATAAATAAATCAATACTGAACGATGTAATCGAACCTGTTTGGTCGAAAATTACACAAGCGATCGGCAAGTGACTGTTGTTTTGGGTGTCACTGTCAACAGCTCCGGTAGCCGTGATCGTCTAGTGGTTAGGACCCTACGTTGTGGCCGTAGTAACCCAGGTTCGAATCCTGGTCACGGCAGTGTCACACTGTCACTGAGTAGCTTATTTTTTTTTTAGGTAAAGGACTTTAAGTTATACGTTGAAAGAAGCATTAGGTTTATTTTAACTCATGAAATTTATCGTAATAATATCAAAACCTGATCAAAACTCTAATGAGTTGTTTTTAGACCTATTGTGCTATTAGTTCGTAGCAAAACGATTGTATAAAACTGAACGGAAATTGTTTTTAGGCATGGTTTCCTACGCTATGTCTTGAATACTACCAAAAGTCAGCAAATAGTTAAGTATAGCAAATGCAAGAGCAATCATGCGAGACCAATGAAAACGAAAGTTATTGCTCCAATTTAGTAACTGGGCCTCGTAAACATTGTTACTTCCCCTCTGACGCCAGCTTTAACACAGTCAAAGGGGGGCAGGGAAAGTCTTTTAATGCTGGAGTTAATGCTGGCAGTCAGAATACAAGTCTTGATTTTGCAGCTTAAGCAACAGCTCCGGTAGCCGTGATCGTCTAGTGGTTAGGACCCTACGTTGTGGCCGTAGTAACCCAGGTTCGAATCCTGGTCACGGCAGTGATACACTGTCGCGGCGGAGCTAATTTTTTTTTAAGAAATAGCTTGGAAGACCGGTGAACGTTAAACTCTTTTCTCGTTTGTCTCACCTTTCTTAGGAAAATAAGTTTTTTTTTATTGCATCTCGATCATCTTGGCAATCCAAAGTTTTGTGATTTGTTAGTAAAGTAGGTAGGTTCATAAGTAGGCAGTTTCTTCAAATAAGTTTTAAATTGTAGGAATCCACGCCATCTCTGAAATTCTAAGGTAGTTAAAATTATTTTTCTGCGCGAGAGCGTTACGCAAGACCAGTTTGAGATCGAAAGTGAACGGAATTTTGGCAAGTGTCCACCAATTTCGACGTATCGGTCACCAGCCGTGATCGTCTAGATGTTAGGACCCTACGTTGTGGCCGTAGTAACCCAGGTTCGAATCCTGGTCACGGCAGTGATACACTGTCGCGGTGAAGATTTTTTTTTCTTCATTATTTCGATATAACTAACACACTCTCGTAATATTGTTTAAAAACTAAGTTAGTACTGCCAACTTTAACATTGAAGTCATAAGCTCTGATAACGATGATGTTCTTCTTTTTAAAACAGAACGCTTTAGTTCTTGTAAAGACAGGTCCGGATCCTGGTCAAGCGCTTTCAATGGTGTTAGTCAAGCAAAAATTAACAAGCGAATAAGTAGGAATCAAAATTGGGCACAGACATGTACCTGTTGTGTTGTAATGTCTGCAATTGGTGTGCTCCCCACGATAGTCCGAGGCTCATGTCCGCGCTCATGCTGAAGTCCTGTGGTCCAAAGTTTCCGAGTCCTGAGTAGCTTAATGGTGCCTGAAACAAAACAAAATCATCAGATTCAGTTGTAAAACAAGGTTCTTCGTTAACTTGTATTTTGCACCTCTGTAGAGAATCCATTATGCTAATTTTAAAATGAGTTTTTTTTTGCATGTGACCGTGTTACATGCTAAGTTTTGTTTGTCTCTGCGAGCTTATCCAAGTACAACACACCATAATGTGATCCAATTATCTCTGAGACAGCTCAAGCACTAAATGGGAGTGCCCCAGCTGAGATTTCATGTATGTTATTTTTGTGGTCACTGACGAATCATCTCACTACGCTTATATTCACATTTATTTTATTTAGTTGTCTCTACAAAACCCAAACGTTTTCAATTCTTTTCAGATCTCACGACCACATGTAGAATCTACCCTTCTACCCGTCAGGATATTCCTGTGACCAATATCGTCAATATTGCCATTGTCAGTAATGATCACGACGAGACCTTTAAAGAGCTCAAAACGTTGGTGTTTGTCGACGATTTTGTTAGTTCGTGCTTCCATTGACATTGACTCACTTCGCTAGAATAAGATAGGTCGTCTTGAGGTGGTGGCATCGAATTCGGTATAACAACGCGCAGATTGTTGTGCCGCGGCGAGTGATGCGGCGGCGGCGCGTGCGCGTGCGGCTTGTGCGGGTGCCGGTGGGGCGAGGGCGCGGGTCCCGGCGAAGGGGACGGGGTGCAGCCCGCCCCCAGCGGGGACCCTGAGCCTGGGTAGCCGTTTGACATCTCGAGCATTCCGCCGCTTGGGTATACTGGAACGAAGAGAAAGATGTTCAGAAAAGAGCCTAAGCTACATGCAGTATAAATATATTGTGCTATCTGTATTTTTGACAGAATTACGCAGATGGTTTAAAGCTATTTTGGAATTACTGATGATGTCTAACTTATTGTGGCGTGTAATCAAATATGTTTGTTGCTTCATCAGGGTTTGTTATTTTGGGTAGGACAGTTTGAAGTAAGAAGGTGCTCACCTGAATCGGTTTCCGAAGATGATGGCCGTGGACTGATAGAGGTATGCATCTGAGGACTAGCTTGCAACAGCGACTGTTCGTAACTACCAACGGGTACGCTCACAGGCAGATTGTAGTTGCCACCGGTAACTCCCACACCGACACGGCTTCCGTTCAACTGGTTCCTTTGCATCATGATCTGGAATTCCTCATCGATCTTCGAGTACTTGGCTTCGGTCCGGGGTGTCAGGTTGTATTCAGGCTCGGCTTCAGGACTGTCCGGGGACATCACTCCGTTCTTATGCTCCTTCTTCGTTAGTGCCTGCAAGTGTCAGCGAACCCAGCTCAGGTGGCTTGACGAGCCAAAAATAATAAATCTGCCACTGATTAATAAGCCATGCAGTAATTAGAGTACACCCTCATTACACACTATTAGTCTTTAATTTAATGTTAAAAAATCAAATTCGTTTTTTCACTAATATCGTATGTAGTGGAGGATCAAAAAAAAAGTGCGATCAATAAATCTACTAAGCGGTATTACTAAATAGTAAATACGTGAAACTTTTTAGCGTACATTTGTGTGTTGTGTCGAATGCAATGATGCAACTGACTTCACCCTCGCGCGGGTCAGGTGGCCGCGCTGGTTAGCTCAAATAAACACAACAATATTTACAAAACCCATGCTGTACGAGGAAAAAATAACATAAATATTTGGGGTATCTAGTCATGTTATAAAATGTTAGTATGTATAAACTCGGTGTCTGGTTGGGGTTTAACAGGAAGTAGACGGGCATGCTGCTCGACTGAAACCAGTGTTTGTCTAAGGTGACTATAATCACTTGAGGTACCTTTGTAACGGGGGTTCTGGGAGAGTAATATTAAGATACGTAAGTTTATTCTACAGGGATATTTAGCTACTCTGGTGGATTTATTAATGCATTACGGTTGTGTAAGTATAAGCACGCGGTTAAGGGGGTAAGTCATTTTTGCATGGACATTGCATTGCGATCACTGGCACACAGATGACGCCGTACTTTATGTACCTCGATGATGTTCCGGTTAGTCAGGGATTCGTGGGGCTCGTTGTATTCCGTGTATTTAAGTAGGACCTGGGAAACAAATTAATATTTAACACAATACTCTAAAAAATACTTAAGCTGGGGCAAGATTGAATTTGACGGTTTTCAATTACACGAAACGTCCGTGACTCGTTCTATTATCATAATAGTATACTGCATACCTATGGTTCTACGTACGTCTTTATTAAAACTTGTGACAGCAATGATTTTTACTTCTGTTCTCTTTTGTTCTTCGGTAAAGGCAATGTAAAGGCAATTTTCGCTGTAGGATTTTTTTCCATTAGTGGTTCATGTTTTTGTAGTTAGATATAATTCAAGTTACGTCAATGTTTTATCAATACAGATTCCAGATGATCTTTTAAGACCTTGAATTGGTAACAGATAACGGGTTAGCCACCGGATTATTTTATCGTGAAACAGTTTTGTTTTGCAATTATTCTGAAGTGGTGGCAATGGCGTTTTGCTCGTTTTTGGCCGTTCTATGGTCATTGTCTGCAAAGTCAAAAACTTAGCTTTATTATTTTACGTAAACAATTTTAATCAGCTTCTAGATATTTAGCTGGGGAGGTCGAATTTTGATGACATGGTTTAGGATGAAAATAATAAGTTTTTTGTATGCGTACCTCAGTGTGAAAGCTAAATTTTTACATGTTAATCAATAAGTCCGGTCTTGTAAGCCAAACAGTAAGTGACAATTAAACTGTTACTTCAATAATAGAAACGGTAAAAAATACCCTCGATATTAAAGGTACATCAACGATTAATAACGTTATAAAACCTTATATTAAAATAATGCTCACATGACATGTAATCCCTGCGTAGTTTGAACAGCTTTCAAAGTAAGGAAATCAATACCAGCTGCCATCATAATTACATATAATTGGACAAAATCCATGTGAATATTGTATGATTTCGTTTCAAATCCGGTTGTGATATTATATCCTTCAGTCAATATATTAATTGTAACATTCATTATTGATTTTAATATTGATCATAATTGGATTTAAGGATTCTGAAACTTTCAGTTTTCTGTTACTACTCGTAAATTTAACAATTGACAGTAATGATTTTCCTCGAATCAATAGCTATAATAAATATGCGATTTAAAAGTACAGAAGACCTAGTTTATAATCATAATGCACTGCTCAAAAATGTACGAGTAATTGATCATTATTATTCTATGCAGACATTTTTGGAAGTATTTATTTAGTTTCTGCTGTTCCAGTTTCTGTCTGTCTGCAATCAAATCTTGCAAGTTAGATTTGACCTACTTCTAGTGGAGGGATTAATTTTGAAATTTGGCACGGATATGTAAGATAGATGACAATTCAAGTACGCTCAACAAAAATACAGCCAGCACATTAAGGAAGAGTTGTATTAAAACAATATTATTATTAATATTGTAGCGACAAATTTTGACTTTGGGTTAAAAAACCGTCTTCGCACACAAATTGTACGCTTTGGCAAATGCGTGGCCAATGCTTATCCATGACCTTCTTCAACTAAAAATGAATTACACTTACAGTCAATCCTAAGCGTTGCCTTGAGCAAAAAACAAGAACAGAGTAAGCTCACAAACCAGTTTCAGTTTTGGCAACCAGATGTATTTAGAAATATTCATCGTTTGTTTAAAGATGTCTTTAAAATTATTGACGTTTGAATAGGTTTTATAGTACGGATTAAGAGGTTTTTGTTAATGGTAATAGTACTTTGAGTATTAGTGCGAAAGGAAAGCTCGTTAATCGCGTTTACTCTTTTTATGATGGTTTGTTTGAGTAGTTCAGTCCGTCCAGTCAACTTAGAGATTAGCTTGCAACGTTGCTTGCTTGTCGATTTTTCTTTCAACCAACGGTTTCGGTAAACTTATAAAAGGATACGTTAATACGGTGTATTATCCGGTTGAATTCTTAATGGAATTGGTAATTAATATCATAATTTCCTTGACTGTGTACTGAAGTTCTATCTTTGTTGGGTAGTACACTGATTTATAGCAGCATAAGCAAAACATTTGCTTCGTTTTCCCAAAATTTTGAGATTTCGATAGTTGCAGTTTTTTTGAAGGCATTTTCTCAACTTCTGGACTTATTTTGTATGTATGCTCCTTTAGTTTTATCCTAAACCATTGTTCCTGGCTTCGTAATATTTAATGGCGCACTCCCATTTCGATTACACTAGCAACAATATAATTGTTTCTGCTGGGAAGTTAAATTAAACTTTGACTGATGTGGGTTCCCGTGAACGTGATTACGGTTACGATTCCTTGAAGCATTTAATTTAAGATAGCTTGATAATTATTATCCTTGGACACAGTTTTAATCAAAAATATCTTTTTTATTTGTAAGTTAGGTATTATTATTGCAAGCCATTGCTTCATGTCACCCAAAAACTCTAGAAATCTGTGAAGAAGCTTGATATGCCATTCATAGCTAAAGAACATTGTAGATTTGAATTTTAATAATAATAATTCCTCATTTAGCTACCTGGCACGTTTCTAATCGAGAACCAGCGTAAAATCCCGTTGGATTTCAATCTTGCCACCAAAATTTAGCTTTATCTACACACATATCATAAGTCCTCTATAATGCGTTCAGAAACGGAAGGAAATGACCAGCATGACGACGAATGGTTTTCATCTGCAAAAACCAATAATTTAAAATAAAAATAGACCTCAATAAAAAGAAATAGGTGATACGAAACGAAGCTTGGTAGATATGTTTGTCGATGATTTAAGAAAAGTCAAATACGTGACAGGTTTGTTATAATACGTGTGTAGAAAATAATAAACTAATGTATGCAACTATAATTAGACCTAAAACCTTCCTTACTTGTGACTTATTATGAAACTCGGCTTAGCCTCGTTTCTTAAAACCGCACCCGTATTTTAAGGACCCCTATTATGTAACAGTTCGAATCATCTCGTTTTTCCCGCATTTTATTTGCCATAACCGTAACATACCCGAAAGCCATTTTTCCTGACACCGTAAACCTTTAAGTACTTTTTAAATACTACCTTAAAGCCCAATATGTTAGGTTAAGTTTGTTTTATAACAATTCTGAATAGTTCATGGTTTCATTTGGCAAAATTAACATTTTACCAATTGATACGGTTATGTCAAATGAAGTTCGAGCAAACGAGGGAAAACGGTAAATTTGCATAAACTATTATTTTAGGCTTTGCAGGCTCACCTTATCCATATCCGTGCTAGCGTATTGGTAGAGTTTGTTGTTGGAGCTGAAGATGATGAGAGCAATCTCACAGTCACAGAGCACACTGAGCTCGTAAGCTTTCTTCATCACTCCAAACTTGCGCTTGTTGAAGGTAACCTGAAATAGAATATTGCGTTCCTGTTAGTTGAGAAATCATCAAACAAAATCATGCTACCATACATATTGTTAACCATCAGAGGCAATATTCATTACGTTCGTAAGGGAGAATGCTTTTTTTTAATATTATTATTTTCCAAATAAAAACTTTACAGCGCTGTTTACTTAAAGTTACTCAACCCCTGGCTGAATTCTTGATGGTTCATTAAAAGGCACCCTGTATGTTGTGCAGTGCTGTGAAGCGAAAACTTTGAATCCCTTTTTAAGAATGCTGAAGGTACTGAACAGTAGTGAGTTTTGGCATGGATAGTACGAAAAGTAAGATGTGCAGAAAGCTAAAATTAACATTTAATAGGACTCTGCCCCCCGACTACGAAGTGCAAAATTCGAACTTCGTATCGTACCGTCCCTCTCAAGCTAATATTATTTAACACGAGAGTGAGCGGGACGATACGATACGAACATCGATTTTCGAATTTCGTAGTATGGAGGCTGTATAACTTGATGAATTACAGTCGAATTTTCTCAGACAGGATATAATTATGTGTCGTGTGTTCATTAGCATTTTAATGAATTTCTTGACAGTCTCAACACGCCTACATAATAGTAGAAAGAGCACGGAAATTGTAAACAAAATCAACATAAATTGAAAACGAGGCTCGGAACAATATGATAATAACATAATTGATTCAATAATGGGTGAATTTGTTTGAATGCTAATGTATTTGCAATTATTATTGGGTCACGGTTGTGAATATTATTCCAGAATTCATTGACCTCTGAGCCCAACGTTTTACTATTTAATATGCCACGAATTTTACATAATCATTAAAATCGTTGCCACCTTCTGGGTTAATGAGTTTTGCTGGTATCACATGAAATATAATTTACTGTATTTAGTCAGTGTATTGAAATAGTTTTGGCTTGAATTCATTTATGTAACAAAATGAACTTTGAATCGAATTGAATTAAAATCTGCTAATTTTACTGCGAAAATATTACTCTTATGACAATTGCTCTGGTATTATTGTATGTCTACAATAATTATGAATACGTCAGCAGTATGTAATCAAGTGCATACCGGCTCACAATATTCTTTAAAAAACTTGCAAAAAGTAAATAACGTATATTCATACGTGATAAAACCAGTAACAGTAATCAGGTAACGCAAGCAAGTACACCTTCTAAGTCAATGTCAAATCATAATCGTTGCCATGAAGCCAAATTGACCTTCGCTACTTTCATTTCAGCTGCCGGTCTCGTGTTTCAAGCCAGTTAATCTTGAGCCCGTAGAACACAGAGTTTTCAAGGGTGAGGGGTCTAGCTTCATTGGTTGTAACGTGTAATTAATAAATAAGGCGGGAGCGGTCGTTGTCCTCTGTGATAATGTTTCGCAGAGGCAGTTGATACGGCGCATCTGGACGCAGTACGGAGTTAAGGTCAATTTGTCGTTGCAGCGTTTTATGAAACCGTTGATTACCATACGACTGGCGGTTTCATAGAGAAAGTGTACTGGTATCAGTAATAATGTAATAGGGTGGGATGATTTTAAGTGATACGCTGTTGACGTGGCCGCACTTATTTCGGGTTTCTACACAAGTGGTGCTTTATTGCGCTCTTACAAATGCATTTCATGTATGGGATGATATATGAAATTTGGTTTCCTGATAGTCTATACCTATAAAACAGTACCGTGACTGGATGACTGACTGTTGAATATTGGTAACGCTGGCCATAAAGGCATTCCATAAAGTGTCTGTCATGTGTGTCTTTTCTGAGTGAATGTCATGTACTCCTGTTTTTCATATTCATGTTTTAAATAAATACTATTGCATTATATTATGTATTGCTGATCTCAATTCCCAATAGGTTATGGGTCGATTAATTACAGTTACGTAATATATGGTGTGAATATTGTTTATTTGCTGAAATATGGGTGAGTCTTCAAACTTGACAGTTGCGATGGAAAAGCTAAAAGGCACCATTAACTATCGAGATTGGGCATTTCAAATGCAAAATGTACTGATTTTCGAGAACTTGTGGCATTTTGTTACCGGAAAAACTGAAACCGTAAATGGTGAAACCGTAAGTAGTGAAACGGCCAAGCATAAACTTCGAGAGGAGAAGGCTCGAGCTAGGATCTGCTTGAGTGTTGACAAGTCATGTTATTCTCACATTGTTCAGGCCAAGACGGCGAAGGATGTGTGGGATGCGCTGAAGAAGGCGTATGACGACACTGGTTTGCACAGAAGGTTGACATGTCTACGAGCTTTGTGTTCAATAAAGTTAGAACAGTTTAATTCCATGGAGACGTACGTAAATGAGATCTTGTCGTTAGCAGATCAACTTAGTAGTATGGATAAACCTCTAGATGATGAATTTCTTGCTGCTATAATGCTTCAAGGGTTACCTCAAGAGTATGAACCCATGATTATGGCTCTAGAGCACTCAAGCATTGATTTAACGACGGATAAAGTTAAGACCAAACTTTTGCAAGACAAAAGATGGAAAGGGGCAAATGGTGATAATGATTGCTTACTCGCACGAAATCGCGGCAACAAGACCAGTTCCCGTGGCGATGGAAAACATGTGCCAAGTACATCGAAACACGCCAGTTCCTCGTCTTATACAAAGAAGAAACTTTGGTGTTTTAAGTGTAGACAAAAGGGTCATGTCAAGAAGGACTGTACTCAAGTCGATGAAGATTCAGAGACTCATCTGGTCTTGGCGGCACTTAGCACTGGTAAACGTGACACTTCTTGGATTATAGACTCCGGAGCTACGGACCATATGTCAGGATGTCGTGATTGGTTCGAGTCTCTCCGTGACTCGTCGACGAAGGAAGTGTGTGTGGCTAATGGCAAGAAGCTAGCCGTAGGCGGTAAAGGTGACGTACATTTTACATCCAACTTTAATGGTGAATTGTTGAATATAACTTTGAAAGACGTGATGTTTGTACCTGATCTTACTGTTAATTTGATATCTGTGTCTAGTTTAACAGAGAAGAACTTTAAGCTTACATTTACTGATACAACATGTAACATAATAAAATCTGGTAAGGTAGTTTTAACTGCTAGGAAGTACGGGAGAATTTACATACTTCAGACTGTCGGTAGAGCCAATCTAACCACTTCAGCTACTTCTAAGGACATGATGTTATGGCATCAACGATTAGGTCACCTAAATTTTGATAGCTTGGCGTCACTTAGGAAGGTTGCTAATGGTATTGATTTTCAGGTTACTACTAAGAAGGAAGTTTGTGAGGTATGTCTTAAGGGTAAGCAATCGCGCACTCCCTTTGTGACTAATCCTAACAAGCAGGTCGCCAAAGCACGGCTGGACCTCATTCACACTGACGTCATCGGGCCGATGCCGACTGGTTCTCTCGGAGGAAAGCGTTACATCCTCACGTTCCTAGACGACTACTCCCGGAAAGTGTTTGTCTTCCCCATTGCCAAGAAAAGTGATGTGTGTAAGTACACAATAGATTTTATTAAACTTGTTGAGAATCAGTGCGATGCGAAAATTAAAGTTTTAAGATCAGATAATGGTACTGAATATGTTAACACCGAGTTAACAAACTTTCTAAAAAGGAAGGGGATCATTCATCAGCTGTCAGTGCCCTATAGCCCCCAGCAAAATGGTTCAGCTGAAAGATTTAACCGCAGTTTACTCGATAAAGTCCGTTGTCTACTGTTTAATGCTAATCTAGATGACAAAATGTGGGCAGAAGTTGCTAATACTGCAGCCTTTCTTATTAATCGTTCACCAAGCTCAAGACTTTCGGGTAAAATACCCGAAGAGGTATGGAGTGGCAATAAGGTTAACCTTAAGAATTTGCGTGTCTTTGGTTGCGAGGCATTTGCACATGTAGATGACTGTAAACGGAAAAAGTTGGAACCAAAAAGCAAGAAGCTAATTTTTTTAGGCTACTGTGAAAACGTGAAGGGATATCGTCTGTTCAATCCTGATGACAATAAGATTATTGTATCACGTGACGTGGTTTTCAATGAATCTGTGTTTCCAGGAAGGCGCTTTAATAGGGAACAAGAACATATGTTTGAACCCATTATGCTTACAGGAGGTGGTGATGAGGAGAATCTAACGACTACACCGGTTGAGGCGGAGCAAGAACCTGTTTTCTTCGAGTCATTAGATCATCATGCGGCGGCGGATTCAGAACCAGCTGCTGGCGAGTCATTTAATTATCCTGTTGAGGCGGAGCGAGAACATGAAAACGTGTCTAGTGAAGATCATTTTAATGTACCTCAGGAAGAACAAGAGATAACTAGACATCGATATAACCTGCGTTCACGTCAACCGAATCCCACTTGTAACGTAACGAACGTTAGTAATGTAAAAGAACCCATAGAGCCGCGTACCGTCAAAGAAGCATTAAGTTGTGAAGATAAAGAGCTGTGGCTGAAAGCCATGCAGGAAGAAATTGACTCTTTTGTCTTACACGAAGCTTGGGAGCTTACTGATAAACCAGTTGACAAGAACGTAGTTAAAAATAAATGGATTTTTACACTGAAGCGGGACTCTGATGGAAATATTACACGTTACAAGGCGAGGTTGGTCGCCAAAGGCTTTACTCAAAAGTATGGTGAAGATTTCAACGAAACCTTTTCACCGGTCGTTCGTCACTGTTCTATAAGACTGTTATTGGCTCTGGCTGTACAAATGGATCTAAAGATTGACCATTTAGATGTACAGACTGCATTCCTGAATGGCGAATTACGCGAGGAGATATACATGCAACAGCCTGAAGGGTTCATGTGTCCTGGGAGCGAGAATAAAGTTTATAGATTACGAAAGGCTGTATACGGGTTGAAGCAAGCTTCGCGTTCCTGGTATGAAAAGGTAAAAGATGTCTTACTTTCCTTGGGATATATACAATGTAAACAAGAGGACTGCATTTTCATCAGGAAGTCAGGTGAGTCGATTGTTTACATTGCTCTCTACGTGGACGATTTTTTCGTTTTTTATAACGATAATCGCTTGGCAGAGGTATTCAAATCTTCTTT
Organism: Clepsis dumicolana; assembly: GCA_963691665.1. Classification (NCBI taxonomy): domain Eukaryota; kingdom Metazoa; phylum Arthropoda; class Insecta; order Lepidoptera; family Tortricidae; genus Clepsis; species Clepsis dumicolana. Next base: position 14,654,820 of record OY829508.1, read on the forward strand.
GCTACGGCATTTTAAGTTAAAAGACTTAGGTCCGGTTAAAAATATGTTGGGCATAAAAGTAGAACGTGATGCAACTTCTATCAGACTTAGCCAGGAAAATAGGATTGACAAGTTGTTAGATCGTTTCGGCATGACTGACTGTAAGTCTGTAAAGTCTCCCATGATAACCAATATTACTTCTAGTGAGAGTACTTGTGCTACGGATAACACTGTATCCAAATATCCGTACCAAGAGTTGATAGGTAGTCTAATGTATCTATGCGTAACTACGCGACCTGACATTTCGTTTGCCGTGTCATACTTAAGTAAATTTAATAGTTGTTATACAGAATTCCATTGGATGCAAGCCAAACGAGTTGTGAGGTATCTTAAGGGAACTAAACAGAAAGCTTTAGTTTTTAAGAAACCCATTGATGATTCTATCCTAGAAGGATATTCAGATGCCGACTGGGCTGCAGATGAAGATCGTAAATCATATACGGGATATGTATTCAAGTATGGTGGTAATTCGATATCTTGGGGTAGTTACAAACAGTCGTGTATTTCGTTGTCGTCCACCGAGGCGGAGTATATTAGCTTAAGTGAAGCTAGTAGAGAGGCGGTGTTCCTACAAGCGTTGTTAAGAGAGCTATTAATGTTGAGTACTTGTAAGATTGTGTTATATTGCGATAATCAATCTGCTATGCAACTTGCTGTTAACAAGGTACATCACAAAAGGAGCAAGCACATCGAAGTTTGGTATCATTATGTTAGGGACATGATAGACCGTTTCAATGTTCAAGTTTTGTACATCCCTACAGATGTGATGGTAGCTGATGTTTTTACCAAGCCCCTTGGTTGTACGAAGCATGAGCTATTTACCAGCCAACTTGGTGTGACATAGTGACGGACTGATGATGTCCACGTTATGGGGGGGTGTTGAATATTGGTAACGCTGGCCATAAAGGCATTCCATAAAGTGTCTGTCATGTGTGTCTTTTCTGAGTGAATGTCATGTACTCCTGTTTTTCATATTCATGTTTTAAATAAATACTATTGCATTATATTATGTATTGCTGATCTCAATTCCCAATACTGACAGACAACGCACAGCCTAAACTACTAGTTAAGATTTGAAATTTAGCAAACATTTACCTTGAGTATCTTAGAGGCGCACTAAGGAAGGATTTTTAGAAATTCCCACGGGATAGGGAACTAGCCCATTTTGAAATATTTTACGGGGGCAAAACCGCGGGGCATAAGCTATTTCTTAATATATTGGGCTGTGTCAATAATGAAACGGGTCTCCCAATTTTCAGTTTATATATCAATAAAAACCTTATTCCTGAAAATTTATCTATCGTCTTTGTTCTGGATACTGTATAAAATTGTTTATACTAAGCGTTTCAGTTAAACTGTAACGAATTTTTCAGACCGCACTGTGAATATCGATGACATGCAAATTTTAGGGTCTGCCTAACTTTGTCTTCACCCTAAGCATCTTCGTTTTCCATGTACTTCACGAAATCATAATAATCCTCATTTTCATATTCAAATAATAATTTCTTCAGAAAATCTGTTCCATTTTGGTAAAAAGTTTATGATGTTCATATTAAAATTGAATGCACAGGCAGGCCAAACAGCCAATTCTTGCGTCAATACGCAATAATAATTAATAATAATTAATAGTTAATTTAATTTTAATTTAATACTTTTCAATAAAAGTATTCCATTAAAGCTCATTCTATAATTGTCAACATCCCGGTATTTTACACTTAATTGCATGAAAAAAGTCTAGCACAGCGTCGGAGCGCCAAAACACTGCATGGAATTACTTCCCACGCCAATGTTTGTTTAAAGCCTATGTCCAATGATAAATGCTAGCCGAGCTGTTACTGCTACTGTTGCACGTAAAATCGTGATTTGGACGTGGTTCGCGAGCAAATTCTCCTCTAGAAACTCGTTGCTGTAACGCTACGATTGCAGATAAAGCTCCCCTGTGAGTACTTCCTGTGAGTGTGTGTGCTCTTCCTTCATAATCCGTACGGCTAAGGAGTGGAATTCCCTGCCTGCGTCTGTGTTCCCTGAACACTATAATCTGGCCCATTTCAAGTCTACAGTGAATGGCCATTTGCTAGGCAAGCGTGCTCCATCGTAAACCACATCTTCGCTTACCATCAGGCCTCATTGTGGTCAAACGCCAGCCGTGTGTAAAAAAACCTACCCGGCTTTAATAGGGTTTTTTTTTTGGATATGGTACTGACCTGCCGATTCCGTTCATCTGTGATCCGAGATATTTGTATTTTCTTCCGACCCATGGTGGCAGCAATCTTGGTAGGGTAGCGGGAGCGGGGCGAGAGCGAACGGCCGGGGTGGCTATGCGGACGTCAACAGCTTTCTGTTGACAAACAGACATACACTTTTACACATTGCGCTGAACCACAATTTCCTCTTGACCTTAAAGTCGACATTTTAAAAAGCTGACGAAGCGGAGATGGCGCGCGTTTACGAGACGACCTGCGCGTCTCTATCTTCATCTCTTTCCCCTATAACGCGGCTCCATATTATGCTGCTCGTAAAAGTGTGCAAAGGCCCTTAGCACTAGTCGACATAGGACACTAGCTTTTGTCACAGACGTAGCTTTTGGAATTTTGGCGGGAAACCGATGAGAGTGGATCGTGTCGTTAATTGAATCTTAGTTTCCGTGCTTAACGTTGTTTGGTGGATAATAAAGATAGTGTGTTATACAACAAATTAACGTGACAGTGCCCAGCAAATGAAGAATTCAAGTGAAAACGCGTATTCCCTCTGTTTGTGACCCCCAAATATCCGCCGGCTGCTGCTCGCCGTAGCTCGCCGTAAAGTACACTATCGCTTTACGGAAGGCATGAGCAGCTGACAGGACGTGACTAGGACAGACTGACACAACTCTGACGGTGACAGGACTTTAATATACAGAAATTTACAAAACACATCAGACGTGGCTGTATGGACTCAGTTCCTTTGCCTATCCCTTATGGGATGAATTAAACAAAAAAAAAAGACGTAGCTATTGCGGGTGGTAGGACCTTGTGAGAGGTCCGTCCGGATCGCTACCACTAAGCGCTTGCACTGTTGTGTTCCGGTGTGGAGAGTAAAACAGCCGGTGTAATTAAGGACACACATTTCATCTTAGCTTTCTGGGTTGGTAAAAATTTAAGATTTTGAGACTTTTCGGAGTGGTTGTGCTATAATAGGTACCTTTATACCAAATTTCAAGTTTCTAGGACATCTGGAAGTACCCTTTAGGTTTTTGGAAATCGACAATTTGTATGGCAATGGCCTTTTTAATTACTGATTGCGTTGACTTAGAAGGTTGATTTTTTCACAACTTCAAGGGACCGCAGGCTTGAGTATTTGATATTAATTTCAGCATGCTACCTCCACACGTTCCAGAGAAAAAGGGTTCCAGAGAAAAGACAGACAGACAGACGGACTACAAAGTGATCCTACAAGGGTTCCGTTTTTTCCTTTTGAGGTACGGAACCCTAAAAAAGAAAAAAAAAAACAGTAGCTAACCTCAAAGCGAGTGCAAAAGGGATGAATGATTATGTTCATGTCTCGCTGAAAGATTTCGAATATTACCGTTTCTCCATTAGCGTCACTTTACACTCTTTTTAAAGTCCATTGAACATAATATCCCACTTTTTGCCATTCAATGTGTTTCAACTAACTGTTAGCAAGCAACTGAACTTTAGCAGGATGTTTAGGAGCATTGATATCACTCCTACGCAATGACTGTCGCGTCAGTGACCAACCGCAGTACAGTAAATCTTGCGCATGCGTCAGTGAAGAGGAAAAGGATTCGTCCTAAGCCAAAATGGTAGAAGACGTACTGTTGACGTAAATAGTGATCAATATTATCAATTTCGTGTCAAAACTATTTTGCTTGAAGAACAAATTACAACTGAAGCAGCCATTAGGTACCTATGTGCTTGGTATATAAATTAAGTTTATTACCAGCAGCTTCTTTGAAACAATAAATTATAAAAAGTGCGGAGAACTCGGAATTCAAACACCACGCATTACCATAGTTTGTCCATTATACAAACCGTAAAGCCGCAATTTATTATACTAGGAGGTGTAATAAATAATATTACAATATGTTTAACAATTTTACACGAAACTCGGCAAATCCGTTACTGGTCAGTAACATTTTTGCATGAGAAGATATGATTTTTAATCTCGGAGAAGAGCATTATCATCTCATACGGATTGAAAGTTTCTATTATTCTTTTAAACTTTGGCCACTCCCATTCATACCCAACAAGATGGAGCGACGACCTGGTAAAGATCGCGGGATCGCGGTGGATGCGGAAAGCACAAGACAGGTCTGAGTGGAGAGCCTTGGGGGAGGCCTATGTCCAGCAGTGGACGTCTTTCGGCTGACATGATGATAATGATGATTAACATTTTGGGACTTAATCACGCACGACATAAATTGTTTTTAAAGTGACCTAGACCAGTAGTTTTGTTTTGAGTCTACTCGTGACCACGAGGCAGCAGTGTCGTCAAAACGTCGAGGTACTTACCTAATTAATTAGTCATGTCGATGTACCTAATTATGTCATGATTAAGTCTCGAAACGATATTAATACGAGTTCCTATTCTGTTAAAGTACTTGAACTTCACGTAGTAATAATCGGGTTGTTTAGCTTAATAGATCAGATTAGATTATTTATTGATTCAATAAATAAATTGTACAATTTCAAGTTAGGAGAATTTATATTGAAATTGTAAAAAGCATGCAAATAAAATAATAATTGGATGTCATAAATTAATGTCAAAATTGAATAAAGCAATAAAAGATCAAGTTTCAATCAACACCTACTAAGTCGAAAGAAGAAGGAAGGCGAGGCCTCTGGCAAGCAGTGAGTGAAAGGCTATTAAAAAAAAAAAACATTTCCATTGTTGTTTCCAGTAGCAAAGCTCTGTACGGTTAGTTAGGTAACAACGAGGTCATAAGGCACAGAAAACTGATAGTGAGGCCGTTATGCAAATCTACAGCGACCCGTCGAGTGTTCGTTATGAACATACGTTCGTAGCACTTTATTATGATCCAGTGCCCTAAGCACGACTTGTCGAATCCTGCGTTACGTTACGGTTATCGTATCGAGATCGAGAAATCTCATACTAAATTTTAGTTCCAAATACGCTCACGGGCGGGCGCTGTTCCAAACATCATACAAACTCGTTATAGTTTACTATTCGAATTTTACGTGACGCAGGATTCGACAAGTCGTGCTTAGGGCACTGATATAATGAAGATGCTACATTTACCAGTTGGAGAGAAGTATGATGAAAATGTTGTGTTCAGGCGAGCATTTTATCTTTACCATAATTTATTTTGTGCGTGTTATTACACAGATTTTCTGTAAAACATTGTCTCTTTTATTATCCTGTAACGCATTTTTTAAATAAATTATCTTATTTATTTTAATAGGATACGGTTAAAGTAGAGGTAAATACAAACGCCGAATGGTACCAGATTTAAGTGAAATTACAATAAAATAATTTGCAGATTAAACTATTTAATACTGCACCCATGAAATAATTAGGGCTAGTTCCACTTTAAAAAGGAAATTGCTAAAAGTAGAGACAACATATAGAAATAGAACATTACTTCTCTTTTCTTGCAGGGTGTCATCTTAAAACGGCCTTGATAATGATAATACAGTAAACAAATACCATAACAACATCAAAATATCTACATGGCAATTTTCAAAAATATTACAGAAAATCTGCAAAATTGGGTCAAGGAAACCCTAGTTTTCATACGAAAAAAAAGCATTTTGCATGTACGCAAAGTAAAGTACCTTCCGTGCTTCTGAAGGGTTGGCGCAGCTATTTGCATAGCATGCACGTGTGCGTTTAAATAATGGTGCAGGTCCGTGTGTGCAAGCGTTACGGAAAGTAAGTAGGTAAATAAGTTCTTGTTTACAATTTTTTATCAGTGTTATCGTAACTGAACCCGTGAACGAATTTTATGCCTAATTGATAACGGTAATTGAAAACCGACTAGAACATTTGGATGTAAAGTAGACGGAAAGAAAACAGCGCAAAGTTTTTGTTGTTAGCTATCTCATTGTTTTGGGAAGTTTCAAGGCTATATATAAACCTCGGCGAAACATTTAAGTTGTTAGCTGAAAAATAGACCTAGACGTATTAAAGGCTAATAATAAGGTTAAGTCTGAGGTAAACTAGGGTAAAATTAAAATACTAGAGATGATTGGTTTAGTCCATGTTTCTACTTTCAATTTAAAGAGTAAACCTAAGAGCGCGTGGGGATCGCCACCCTAGAAGTTGTATTACATAATGTAAATAAAGTAGGAACATTTCCCGTCTGTAAAATTAAATAGGTATTCTAGGAATTAAACGTTTCGTATCATTAGGTTTTGCTCACTTGAGAATAAATAGGTTGACGACGAAATGACGTGACGTACTACCGGGAAAATCGTGAACGTGCTACATGCGTGGTATGGAATATTTATTAATTTGTTACTTACAATTACATGATTTGACAATGCACCCTATTTTTGAATTAATATTGTTATTTGGGCTTTTCTACTTGAAACTTATTCAAATCAATAATTTAAATAAGTAATCAAAAAGTCTCAAGTTTAATCGCTTCGCGACTTTTTGTCTCTTCAATAATTCAATTCAATTAGCTTTGAAAACAATTGAGTTTACACAGACTACAATATTATAGAAGACTAGTTTATGCCCCGCGACTTTGCCCCCGTGAAATATTTCAAAATGGCCTAGTTCCCTATCCCGTGGGAATTTCGAAAAATCCCTCCTTAGTGCACCTCTAGGATATTCAAGGTGTATGTTTTTGAAGTTTCAAGTCTCTAGGTCCAGTGGTTTAGGCTGTGCGCTGTCTGTCAGCCAGTCAGTCGGTCACGGTATTGTTTTATAGGTATAGATTTATCAAATTAATATTACATTTCCTTTTTAACTTATGAACCCTATTTTTATCGGAAGCACTTGCTTAGGTACGTTAACAACGCAAGACTTGCGAAAAATAAAACTTATCAGGTTTTACCCATAATACAGGGAGGCTAAGGGGGTAACAGGGTGTTGGTCACAATGTTTATAGGCGGTCTGTTACATGCAATCAAGCAGTACTTAAGTTTACTATGCCGTATCATTTTCATATAAACACCTCGCAAACCGGCGGTTCACACTGTTTAGGTACAAATTTGCCGATGTTTGTAGGAAATTGGTTGATTGAAAGAAATTACGATAGCTACGGCAATTACGGATGTCAATGAAATTGCTGGCTTCGTTGCCGGTTATTATTTTACCATCCAGTACCGACAGCAAAACGACTTTAAAGAAAATTAACAGTTGCAATAAATTTACTAAAGAAATATTTTAACGATGCTTCTTTTTGTTACACAAACCGTCTTTTTTTAACTTTTCTGTTCAAAAATAACTCTTATAGCACTAACACCTAGTGAATAAACCTAAAGACGTAAGAATGTTGAACTCTATCACCATAGTACAGTCAAATTTAGAATAAAAAGTATTCAAAATATTTTGCATACTTATAAGAAAGAATTGAATAAGAACAAATATTATGATGATAATGTGTGAAAATCGCGAAAGTTTAAAACAAGAACAAACATTCACAAGTTCTACCTTTGGTTACAGTTGGTTACAGTTGTAGACGCATTACGAAAGAGCAATTTGCTCTAAAACTTAAGATAAGCCCCTTACTTTTTTACTGAAAGGATTCATCGATAGAAATTAAATTACCTATAATCAGAACCTTTTACTGTCTCGTGGCCATTCACGAGACGCGTAGGTGGGTCGCCTACGCGGGAATGCCAAGGGGGGAGGGATTCAGTCAAAATCTAATATAGATGTATGCGACTAAATAGACGGCATAAAGTTAGATAGCGTAGGCTTCAAATCGTTAGGACCCTGATATATGTTTTATAGAATTACTTCGTAAATTACGGCAGCGAAGTCAGTTAGATGTTTTAGGTAAGTACAGTTCAAAATGATTTATCCTAGATTACGGACAAATTACAATTTTAAAGGTAACATCAATTACGTGTAGGCGCAGCTTATTTTTGTCATTTTGATAATTACAAGCATTTAATGTTTCAATTTCTCAAACCACATATGTAAAACTGTATCCATTTAAAAAACAAATGGCAAATTGTCCATTGAACCGCATTCAATCCCCATCGCTAATAATTCCTACCAGCTGTCGACAAGACTGCCAATTCCATCTCGAAAGCCTCGGACAAACAGCAAAATTGAGTTTTTGTTTATTTTCACGTAGATTCGATCTCGGGATAAATTCTCGCGTGGGCGATACCTTCCAGTAAATCAGCTTAGTTTCAGGATTACTTGCTAATTGTTTATGGAAAAGCGTTTTGATTTGAAGTTCGGATTAAGTTTTGAGAGAGCCAATATTTCATTTTTTTTCTGGGTTGCTTTAAATACCTACATCACGGGTTAACGTACTCAAATATTATTCCCTCTAAGCATAAAATGCGTGTTACGTTTTTTCTTAATAATAAACTTCCCTAAGTGGATTTAGTAGATTATTTATTATTTATTAAATAGTACAAAAAAGGTGTTTTACCCTATGTGTCATCAACAATGTGCTGTGGTAACCACATATTTATCATGAACTAAAAAATTGCCCTCATAACTGAAAATTGTTTGTTGTCAACAATAGTTGTTTATTTAAAATTTAACTGTGATAGTATTGTTACAAGCACACAAAATACAGAGCAGAAAGTGCGTTCCCAGAAAACTCCGGATCGCTCGCCATGCTGAATACTAAACTTGTCTACCAACTAGTTGGACTGGTCGCAGTTACGTGACCTTGTGGGGGGGGGGGGGGGGGCGACCCCACGGGGGGTAAAAGGGGAGGTACGCGTGCAGCGTTGCACATAGATAAAGTCTGACGTATGCAGTGAGAGTTCTACCTCGCGGGTTGTTCGGATTGGGTTCTTCAAATTAGGATTTCACTTTCATGTCGGGTTTGATCAATTTGCTGCATAGTAAGAAATATTGGGGGTGGGTTTTTGTGTTGTAATAATTTGTGTGAGTTTTCGTATAATATTGAGTGCGGATATATTCGTCAGTGTTTGAGATATAATCGATTTTTATCATCGCTGTTATCAAGTACATTATTTACCAAACAACATAATACGCTTATTCTTTACAGGTCACGATTTTAATACAATTTATTTGCTAATGTCAAATTATTCTCAAATCCGGCTTTACTAACGGCAAAATCGTAATTACGTTTAAATACGTTTTGTCACGTGATTTTTTACTAATTAAAAATCACTCAAAACATTTTTTTTAATAATTGCTGTTTACTAAAGAATGCGAAATGTTATTAAAAATGTTAAATTCACATGTATGAAATTGCAGCCATTTAATTATTGTTTCCGATAGCCTGCCGCGGCCAGCCCTGCGTCGGCGAAACGCCTTAGGCTAAGGCTAGACTGTAGGAATTAAAATTCGCTCTGACCAGCGAATAAAAAAAATGCATTTAACAATAATGATTGTTTTAAGAGACATGAATGAACGTCTTATGATCATTGATTAGGAAAAGTTTCAATTTAAAACATTAGATCTTCCTGTATGGTTCATTAGATTGCATGATGTAGATACTGTCAAGGTCCAAGAATAAGTTGGTCAACCTCAAAATACCTGACAAATATTCCGGTGACCACGACAGCTAAAAAGGGCTCGAAGAGTCTGGTTTTGTAAGGTCATTTGCGATCTTAAATCTCATCGTTCCTATATAATGAGATAAAATAGTAACTAAGGACTACGGATCGACTCCTATTTATTCATTTGACGACCGAATAGCCTAGTGGTTAGAGACCCTGACTATGAAGCTTGAGGTCCCGAGTTCGAATCCCGGTCGGGGCAGATGTTTGTATGATGAATACGAATGTTTGTTCTCGGGTCTTGGATGTTTAATATGTATATAAGTATGTATTTATCTATATAAGTATATTTATCCGTTGTCTAGTACCCATAGTCTTTGCCTAGTTTGGGACTAGGTCAGTTGGTGTCAATGATATTTATTTTTATTTATTTATTTATATTATTTTGTAATCTAATTAATTTTAAATTACAATTACTTGTTTATATTTTTTTGTCAATTTCTATAAGTTCTTCTGAATATTTTATAATGAAAACTAAAAATCTAATCAAATCTACTTGTATGTATCGCAGCTAGCGGCGCGTCTCGCGTCTCACTACGACCTCAGCCTCTGGGGCCGAGGGGTCTGTGGGGGTCTCTGGGGTGGGGGTTCTAGTTTCCGTGGGTGGGGGTGGGGTTTCCGGCGGTGTGCGGACACGTGGAAATCCCGGGAAGCTAATTGATGTTTATTTCATCTCGTTACTGGCGAACTGGATTTCATTTTCACCGCGATTGCGTCTGGTTTTATTAATGAAATTAATCATTTCAATTGAGAGTTATGGCTCACAATAAACAAGGAGTATGGAGAAGATAGTAAGGGGTAACGAATTTGTTTTAAATTATTTTTCATTAATTCTTTAAACTAATTTTTTAGATTGATAATGATTTTGAAAACTAAACTGTTCAAATGTAAGTAATACCTACACAAAAAGGGATCTAATACTAAGTTTTGAAAATAACGGAAAGTAACTGAATTGCTGGTACATTTACTGGTAAAAGGCGATTAAAGCAGTTCTCAATTAAGTAGTGGGTTTCGGCTAATAGCTAAGTGTAAGGTATATTTTAATTGCTAGTTCCTGGCAAACTTCATTCACTTATAAGGACGGTACGTAATAAAGGAATAGTTGACTTTCAACTAGGTAGGTACTTTGAATGTGAAATTAATTGTTTTGCAGTCCGAAAAAATTGTAAATTGTGTATTAAGAGTGGGAAGTAAGTAAAAAGAAAGCCCGAAGACGAACTCTGGAGTCTTTCGTAGCCGAGATTCGCAGTTCCTGTACAGTCCGTGAAATAAATAATGTTTTTCATCACATTTGCGATAAAAAAATTAAACGATAGGACCGAACAAATATACGTAGAACTCATTAACTTACTAACACCATGGGCTTTGGGTCTAGTGTGAAATTCACGAAAAATCTGTCCCGGTACAAAATGAAATTTTTCGATGACAGTCATACGTCATAGCGCTGTCGTTCAATCAGACTAAGACTAACTGAGGCTTAGATTAATGGTCTTTTTTGCAAATTAGTGGTATTTTGGTTCGAATGTTCTCAAGCGCTGAACGTTAGTCCATGGTGTTGGGAAGTCAATGAACTCTGTTTTTTAAACACCCAATTTTATTTACCATTTTGGTCTTTTGAACATTGACATTAAGCAGATAAGATTTTTTCTGCGAATTCAAAATACGGTACTCGACTAGCAAATGACTTCCTTGTTTGCACTGGATCCTGACCTGGTCACGAAAGGACCGCCATTACGCCCTTTAGGCTTTATGGTAAGAGAAAAGGCACGAAGGTTAGTTAGCTAGTGTTATGAACCTGCAAGTCTGACGAAAAAAACTTTTTTTAATAATGTCATGAATGTCTTTGTCAAGAATTTCGATTCTAGTTTCGTCGCTGGTTTGTTTTCTTCGACCTCTGAGTACATTTTGTATTTTTTTCTGCCTCGCAGTCAAATTTGACTTGGTAAAATGAATGAATAAGTTTAACACGATGGGCAGATCAATAGGTAGACTTTCGTGTCATTTTCCAATGCTAAAGAAAACAAATAGCCAACTAACTTTGCTTCAGTTCATAGTAATTGTTCCCGTAATCGCTTTTGTTGTGAAGTTACGTTGTTATTTCGTAATTAATCTAGATTACGGCATTCGTTCTGGAAAAGTACAGTTTTGTTTGATATATCGTATATATATTTAAATAAAGTAAAGTAAGTTAAATTTTATTATTTTATTGTTTTCTTTGTGATGGCCTAGTGGTTTGACCTATGGCCTCTCAAGCGGAGGGTTGTATTCAAACAGCGGCTAGTTTTTCGGAATTTATGTGCGGTATTACATTGGTTTATCATGAGCTTTACGGTGAGGGAAAACATCATGAGGAAACCTGCACACTCCTGCCAAGCAATTCAATAATGTGCGTGAAGTTCCCAATCCGCACTGGACCCGCGTTGGATATAGTCCAAGCTCGAGAGGAGTCCTGTGTCCAGCAGTGGGACGTAAAAAGGCTGGTGATGTTTTCTTTGTAAGCAGGTACTTTGAACAGTGGACGGAAAGTCATTGTCGTTGAACCCTGGCGAAAAAAGAGGTGTTTTAAGTTCTAACTCTGTATGGGTGTATCTGTCTGCCCGTGGCATTGTAGCTCCTAAAGGAAGGGACCGATTTGGACGCGACTTTTTTAATCGAAAGCTAGTTTAATCAAGATGGTTCTTAGGTATGTTAGGGGAAAATTGATGCGAATATAAATTACCTACTTACTTACCTACTCGTTTAAATCAATTGTGAAATTGCAATAAATAATAGTAATCCACAAGTCAATAAAAAATATCAGAAATCTCCAACGTACCGGTATATATGTATATACAACTTCAATACCAATTATTGTCTATCACTACATACAAGGACCTACTGAAACAAGTAATTTTATCTACACACATATCATAAGTCCTCTATAATGCGTTCAGAAACTGTAGAAAATGACCAGCATTTCAGTACGCCGTGGCCTTCTCGCCGACAGCGCCAGCCCCAGCACCGCCCACCATCACCAGCAGTAAAGTAATAGTCATTACGACATCGAATTCGATATCGTAATGACCTTTCGATGTCGAATTCAATGTTTCAAATTTGAAAACCAACGTAATTTACAATCATAGTGAAATAAAACGGATCACTCAAGTATATAAGTCGAGTTCAGTCCGACATGTATAAATAATAATGTGATATTATTTTTTTTACAATAAAAAAAACAGTTTACGAAACGTCAGCTCGGTATGTTTGTCTATGATTAAAAAAAACAGTCAAACTCATTATGTAGCAGTTGCATAAACTACTATATTATCACACAGTCTCTAATTAACTATAATAGTAGTACTAGGTTTGATTACAATATAACTTAGTCTTATTGACACAACACATTATGAATACCAAAGCCAATATGGAAAAAACGTTTTTCTCCCAATACCTACTCATGTCAGAATAATTAGCAGCACATGTTCATAGCAAACAAAGCTGTTGAATTATTTATTCCAAGTTGATTCAGGGTTATGTTATCTTCAGTAAGAGAAAAGAGCGTACTGTATCATAAAAAAAAAATGTAGAGTGAGATAGTACAGTCCTCCAGTAAGCGGTACCTACTTACACCAAAATTTTATTGTCAAGGCAATTGTAAGTATAGGTTTGCAAAAAATAGGTAAAAATAGTCAAGTGCATAACTTATTCTTATCTAACTATAGATAAGGTACACGATCCAATGATTGACACGTTAATTTCAATAGTTGACACCCGTCACCTTTAGGCATTGTTGGGACAGTGACCTTACACAAATCACAGTATTTTTTATCTCCCGACCCAAAAAGAGGTGTTTATTATAAGTTTGGCGTGCGTATCTGTGGGACTGAGGCCCGAGTACGAATATTCGAATCCTGCGTAACGTAACGTTATCGTATTCAAATAGATAAACTTCATACTAAATTTTTGTTCCAAATACGCTCACGGGCGGGCACTGTTCCAAACGTCATACAAATTTCTCGATAACATTCGTACTGTCGCCTCTATGTCTGTGACATCGGACCTCCTAAAGCTTTAGAAGTCTCTTAGAAGTGTGAACGACGGCGAGCTTTACCGTAGTTTAAAGGGGTTGCCAGTAAAGTCACAAAGATTCTACAAAGTTCGTATTTTTCAATCTCACCGGTAACTAAAATTCTCATGCCAAATGATATCAAATACGAATGCCCCCACCCACTCGTAAACGATATCACTGAATGACTTCTTGACCACTGGCGGTGACAGCTAACCTCAATCTACTATGTTGACAATGCTTATCTATGACAGAAACATAAATTAGCTGCATGTTAGTAGACGGGTATGACATTCAAAATTAAGGCTTATGGAAAATAGTGATATCAATGCCATGGGTGAGAGTTCAGTCATCAAGTGAGATTCAAGATCGATCACCATGCTCGCGGTAACCTCTACCATGGCAAAGGCGAAGTTTACCCTTTAGCATCATCATCATGGCACTAACCACTAGGCTATCCGGTCGTAGAGTTAGAAGGTATTAAATGATTGCGAAGATTCAAAACCTCTTAACCCGAACGCTATGTGTACCATACGATATAACTGATAGTGACTCTGCGGATATAGATATATAGATTATCACTAGCGTATTGATAAAATATTTGCACACACTCAAATCGAAACAACGCACGAGGCAACTAATTGTTAATGCTATCTCCTGCCAACCGATGTAGAGAGATAAACCTTAGTTTTTAATGTTGATCGATGGAAGGGGGTCTTTTAGTAGTACAATAATTATCTAGTCATACTGTCAGGCTATGTTATTCTTAAATACATAATTATATGAGGGATACATTTTTTCCGCTGAGTAAGTATACATTATTCTATTTTTCTTTGACGTCGAATTTTCAAGAAAGTGTCAATTCGATTTTTTTACATTACTGCCAACTACGAACTTTTAAAGACTTCAAAATGATAACTGTATGAAAACCGATAAGTGAGGTTTAATATTCTTGAAAACACCTTACATAATTGGAACCAGTGATATATTGCTAATACGCTATTTAAAATGTGGAAGTAACTTTCTACCGCCTTAATGTCTACAAAAACAAGCTAAAAATCTGTATAAATATAACATAATATTGAATATTGGTTCGGTATGTTCTCGGCTACACCCCTTATAACAGGTCTTCGAGTTACGTATGTGTTACAGAGTATTTTATTATCGAGCTTGTTTTTCCACTTTTCAGTAGCGATTTTGTTATTTTAGATAATTTTGATTTAATTTTTAATACAAATTTAGTACCGATAGTAACATGTCTTCAGTTCTCCAAGCACTTTAATGACACATATTGCGCTTACACAGCCCGTGACCTTCACCAATCACCATCAATACACAACCTATTCCAAATGACAAACACAGCTGTATTAGTTATTAAACAATACATAAAAAAATAAGCGAAGTTTTTGCTTAAAAAAGGTGTATTTGTGAGTTTTGTTTTTGTAAAAAGAGATAAAGCAAACTAGGCATCTGTACTTAGTATTTCTTTCGAGAATAAGTACCTAAATGTCTTGCTAACACACACTGTAAGCTGTCATAACAAGTAATAATGGTTAAATTAACGAAACCATGGGACTTTGAACATAGAAATACGACAAAAAGGTATACATATAATTATATCAATATAACTTAGATCTTCTGAATATTTTAGTTAAAAGCCTACTTTAAATGAAGATAATGATATTAAGTAACATTTTGACTTAGAATACTTAACGTTTTTGTCGTGAGGACTTTGAATTACTTAATTAATTAAGTAAGGAAAAAATCCAAAAATTGCGTCAAACCTGTAAGCTTTAATAACATGATCAATTAAAAACGTTTATCACTAAAATAAATTGAAATAAATTGTATAAGGCAAGTAGATGAAAAAACAACACATTTGAAACCGGTTTTTTTGTATCAGGTAGAGCACATGTTTTGACAAACACGTAACCAGAGTGGTAGGAAAAAAATAATGTACGGCAAATACCTACTTATTTGATGTAATTATAAAATGATGGGTTGTTGTTGTTGTATTTGCATGTAAAATTACAGACTTATTTTTAAGCCAATTTGACATAATTAGAATTAGCGTAAAAAAGATAACTTTGTTCGACTTATCAAATCTGTCAAAAAACGGATTTTTGATGAACAATTAATTATGTTTAATTTGTACGTACCTATAGCGTATAGTCCCTAGGGCGTAAACGGGCGACAACAAATATTTGTTACGCCCTTAGAAATTATGAACTAATTTTCAGCTGAATTACTAGACGCATTCGGTTTTTATGAAGTAAACAATATTTCGTCGTTAACCATACGTAAGTGTAAGTAATATGCAGATTACACATGATACAACTAATTAGTTGACAAGCTTTTAATAGCTTAATTCAGCAGAGCTGTAATAAATATTGCAAGGCCGTGATACAAACGAGTTAGAAGAAATCGATCGACCGCTCCAATGAAAAACCACATGTATGGCCTTATTAAATATCTTTGTTTTTATAAAACGCAAAGGCCATTTTCGCAACAAGTTAGTCAATAGCCACTCGTAAAGTTAAAACGCGTAATCAAACTTTCATATACCAAATTAGCTTCAAATCCAATTTCACTGAAGCACCTGTCTACAGAAAATTTGCAAAACAACTCGTCTGCGAACTGCGTAGCGCGTCCGTTGCTAGGCAACGCATTCTTGGTCCTCGCAAGATGGCGGGCGTGACGTCAGAGCCGGCGCGGGGAGGGGAGGTCTCAGGGCCGAGCGACGACCGCGTCACATCCCAACGAGACCTCAAACCCGACCCGGACCGTCCTTGAGTCCGCAGAAATGAGATGTCAAGCGTCATGTCAGGAAAATAATTGAGAAAAATCCCTGCATTCAAGCGTCTAAGGCGCAGAATCGTAAAACAAGCCACGTTTCAAGTTCAATGAAAACAAAAGTGGATCATTATTCGTACAAAGCCATTCTTAGCGTAAGGAGCACCCTGCTTTTGAGGTGCATAAGTATGCTAAAGAAAGAGTCATTAAATAAAATAACGTTGGAAAATAAAAATAACTGTGCTTTGCTAAATCAATAAGACATAAGTAAAAACAACGAATTATAAACTATCATTATGAGATTATGACTGTTAAATTATAGCTATTAAAACTAATAACGTTAAATTAATAAAAACGGTGGCAGTTGCAGAAAATAAGCGTTCGGTGACCGAGTGTGCCGCCTGTTAGCCGTGACAGAGATGACAATTGCGGATGACGTCACCAGGCAGCCACGGCCCAATACTGATAATGAAAACCGCAAATGTGTGCGTCTGTCAACACAAACAAAACTCGTGTGTTGTGGCCTCAGTTGTATAGTTCGTAGTAACGAACGATCGTAATTAGTAAAGTTACTAATTTTGTTTTACTAACACAGTCTTTATTACATACCATAGTACCAGCTATTAGCTGTCTGTGCGGAGAATTCGGTTTTCGCTATCCCGTGGGTGTTATTTTGATGCGTAAACTACATAACATACTGAAAATTTTGCATGAAAAAGCAATGTAGGTACATCTTTACACCAATCCTCACAAACTTTCGCGTTTTTAATATTAGTTGGATGAAGTTTAGTGATAAATGCATAAAAAGGTAATTGAAGTTAATACTATGGTAAAAAGGATATAGTGTATCCAAGTAGCGATAAGCGGATTTCCCTGCAGGAAATTGAAAAGCTGACAGTAATCTTCATCAAATTATCAGATATAGACGAGAACAGAATTTTTCTCGACACCAAACGCTCGAAAAATAAAATTCAACAGTTTGCAAAAATGATGAGTAAGTAAAACATATATATTATAGATTTAAACAATTTGATGGTGAAGCAGTTTAAACCGCCTCTTAAAATGTCTTCAATTGAAACTCCTGTTCTGCATACAATCATGTCTGCGGTTAGTTTTCTAGAACCGAAGAACCACCTAATACAGGAAAATGTGATTTAATATTCCTTTTACCACTGACTCAGAGTTATCCCGCTTCAGTTTTTGATGAATAGTCGCAGAAACTATTAGCTCGATCTAATAAATAAATTACATGTAAGTATGTCCACTTCTCGTATGCCAAAAAATGGCCTATAAATAAGCAATACGGTTTTTTTGCTTAACTATTGTGAACAATCTCTAAATACAATAGAATATTGCTATTATGGTTTCACAATTTTATTATAAGAAAGGTAACACACTACTTTGACTTTACATTTTTGCCTCTTCCGACATTATCAATTGGTCACTGTTGCTTAGCAAAAAAAACTGGGCAAGTGCACGAGGGTTCCGTACAAATATTTCCCTGGTTTTCCCCAGTGTTTTATGTTGTCCAGTATTAGCAGAGCCCTGTTCCTAAGCAAAATGTACGCAGTGTGGGGTCATTATATATTGGTATGAGATACAGATAGACATAAAAATTTAAGATTTTGAGAATTTTCTGAGTGGTTGTGCTAAAAGCTACCTTCATATCAAATTTCACTGGAAGTACCCTTTAGGTTTTCACAGTAAGTACGGCGATTTATATGGAAACAACCTTTTTAATGACTGTATCTTGTGATTGCGTTGACTCAGAAGTTAGATTTTTTCACAGCTTCAAGGGACTGCAGGCTAGAATATTTTATATTAATTTCAGCCTGCTACCTATACGCGTTCCAGAGAAAAACAGACAGACTGACAGACAGAAAGACAATGTTTAGTGATCCTTTAGGCGAACTTTATTTTAAGGTAAATACGAAGAAGCCATATTAATTTAATAATTCGACGTGGGTATTAATTTAATAATGCGACGTGGGTATTAATTTAATAATGCGACGTGGGTATTAATTTGTCAGTTCTCACACGAAAACATATCCTCTATTCTGAATGAAACAGTACCTATTAAATTCCATTTTTTAAAAGCCGTACTGCACTGTAATTTATATGTTTCTTCTTTTAAAGTCACGATTGTTTTGATCCCAATAATTACAGGGAATCAAGGGGGCAGACCAGAAAATGCCAAACACAAGCGCTTCAATCACATGCTCTATTGATTTTTTACGGAGAAATACTGAGTCAAAAGCCATGTCATGTCGGTTTGTTTCACGTCACTACTTACCACCGTATAACCTAGTGGTTAGAGACCCTGACTATGAAGCTTGAGGTCCCGGGTTCGATCACCGGTCGGGGCAGATGTTTGTATGATAAATACGAATGTTTGTCCACGGGTCTTGGATGTGTAAAACCTACTGATGTGCAAGTTGCCGAAAGTTTCCAAAAAGCTGGAAAAGTTCTCGGAAATTTCTTGACAATTTCACAGAAATTTGAGAAATTTCTGTTTTAAATTTCGTAAAGTTTCAAACAACATACAAGAATGTGAGAAATTTCTGAAATTTTCTCACGTGGGCACACCAGTAGTAATAATAATTATTTAAGTATGTAATGTTTGTCCGTTTTCTAGTACCCACCAGTACCTACAAAAAGGTTTTGCCTAGTTTAAGACTAGGTCAATAATAATTGGTGTCAATTGTCCCATTATTTATTTATTTTTATTTATTTATTAGGAAAAATTTAACAAATTGTAACAGAACATTCTTGGGTATTTTCCATCTAGAAGCTGAGAGGAATTTCATCGCGGAGGTTGGGAATACAACTGCTGTTTGCCGATATTCTTGGAGATGTTTACCACTTGATCGAATTTACCCATATTCGTAGGTTCTTACAGATTTTTCGCGTTTACTTAGAATAACGACAGTGGTTAATATCATGAGGATGCGTGGTTTTTTGGGAACATTACCAACAAAAGTTCGTGTTATTTTATGTCTAGAAGAACATCTTATTTTAATTTATCGAAGTTAATAGGAGTTTCCATGAAATAGATGACAACTGGTGTTTAAGAACTGTACTCGTATCTTCGTATACTTAGAATTAGTAACTACAGTTTGTGTCAAACTTACCTACGCATAGGTAGCTACGGCTGGATTGAAGCGAGACGCACAGAGATTACAGGAATGTGTGAGCGTTATCACGATATCCCCTGAAAACTTCAGATGCCTATTTAAGTTTAAAACGTACTCTACTATTGCATTGTTAATCGATGGCAGTGATTACCTTCCGTATCGGATATCACCCACACGTTGATTGTAAGTAGGTATAGGTCTGACCCTCACCAATAATTGACTACTAATGTTTATTTCCAAATGTATATTAAATGCTATCAATTAAGCTATTTGTTGTGCATTTTATATAGTCATAGTAACAAACGAGGTAAAAGCGTGCTTTCACAGAAAATCCGTAATTACCTACGATTTCATAAGAGTACTCTGTTCTGCAAACTTAAGAGAAGGTTTAACAAAATATTTCCTATGACGAAAAAATTTAAACCACAACTTTCCAGGATGGTGGGGATGGGATGGGTGGGAATCCCTGGCATTAATTTTCAGACTCTAGCCAGTGTACTTTCGTTAGGAGGAAAATGTTTCCAGTCAGCAATACAATAAAGAAATGATTCCTTTTCAGGTACTTAGTCATTGTTTTCACATACACTCAGCTCAAAGCATTAATCATAAAATATACAGATTTCTCTGCATTGAAACAAGATATTAGATTCTGAATACCAATTTACAAACTCTTTAGAATGCATCAGTAAACAAATATATGCCTTAAAGCGGGGATATTGAGCATGTTTTTTGTTTAATACACGGGATCCCATCGCAAGTGTGGAAGATAAGATGTCAGGTCAGCCCTTTGTTGGAGATTACGAAGTTAAAGTGTATCCCGATGGTTTGTCTGTTCATATGCTAATGGGTGAACAAGACGGCGCCAATCGCGATACCATCGATACGTTGGTAGCTCTGGAACTGGTTTGAAATACCTACTCGATAAAAGGTGATGAACGCCCAGCCCATAATTAAAGTAAAATTAAAAACGAGCAGTTCGCCTTGGATACGATGTGACTACGTACACTCGTTACTAATTTATTCCTAATTCCATGCAGTGATAGCTTGCTCGGCGCGACCTCGGTGCAAAGACGGGTGCGATCAATGAATTTTGGGGCTTAACGTACAAAATGTTACTCACTATTGATTTAGGCAAATGCCATTGATTGCCGGCATGCCGATGAAAAGAAACGTACCTCAATGTTAACGTTAAGCTTGAATCAATTTGGGATTTAGAAGATTTCAGAGAGCACACACACATTTGTTAATTGCTGTGACGCAAGAATGACAAGATTTGTTAGTTAGCACCGTACAGCGAAAATGGTTTTTAAAAAAGCAGAAAATCCATAGCTTGTCTAATAAATCTCAAGAGTCATTGCGTAATAGTGATGAGCCGGAGAACAAAGGCTGAATTCTTTCTTCCAATCGCGAGATGTTGTAACGGGCATTTGTTTACTGCTCGGGCACCCGTCTGACCCGAAACGCGAATCTGTGTCAAGCAGTTTATTCAATCTGCCGCGTGAGAGTCTCGCCGCCACTCCGAGCAACTCTGACACGTCCCACTACATCTTACGGTGTAATTTCCTGGAGTGATGTCCTCACGGGTAACACGGCTACGCCCTTGTGGTTGTTATCGTTTCTGTCCTTGAATGAAGCTAACGACGTGTCGTGGACGAAAAGTAGCTTCAACAAGCTTATGGACGACGTGATTGAATTAACTAGGGTCTAAAAAGATCCACGTCAAAGCAGCTACCTAGTTTTAAATCCACGAGTCATCAATTCCGTATTAGGTGGCAACTAAATCTCGCTTAATCTTAACGCCTTGCTGGTGAAATTCGTTTATGGATCGCATACGTGGTGTCACGAGTAGGAAGAGGATTACAGAGCCCTCTCAACTGTGATAGAGATAACTTGTATCGGGAGGCGTCACATGCTCACTGCCAAATCCACGTAAATCAATATTTATAGTTATTAAACACTTCGCTGGAGCGAACAATCTATCCTTATCATTATCGATAACGTGCTAACTTACAGATTTTGGAGATTTTCGGCGCCAATGAAATGGTTCTCTGCTGCGTTATTATTATTACACAGCTTAATCCTGTTGGGATGCTCTATCTTTTCGCTTCCGTGCTCATTTCAAATTGAAATGCTATCAAAATACAAAGTAGCAGAAGTAAGAACAACGCGTATTGTTTTATAAGTATCTCCATAGATATGGTATCTAGAGTGGTCCGTCTTGTTCACTTTATCTCGTGAGACTAAACAGATATAATATAAACATTCTCGCAGCGAGAATCCACGAATTATCATTTCATACCGTGTAGAGACCTCATCGTGCGTAAAAACTAAACGAAACATGCCGTCATGTTGGTAACATTGAAAGGGGAAAAAATGGCGGACACCAAGGCCGTAGAAGCTGTCCCAGTCATGGAGGGCGTTTACACTTTTTAATCATCGCTTCAGGCTTTTGCACAACGGGCAAGCTTTTAAACTGACTCTAGGAACGACGCACAAATTAAACAAGACCCTCTAGTACCGCGGAGCTTGGTAATCAAAGGGTTCTAATTAGCCTGGTCGTTTTAATCACGTACGTGTTCTAAGTAGGTCTCGCTGTTTTATTGTAATTTTATGATTAGGTTAACGTTGAAAAAATATGAATTATAAGGTTATAAATTATACCAGCCACGCCAAATACTCGCTTAGTTTTGTTACAATGAAATTAATAAAATATTCGCGGAGTTAGTATAACTGTCATTATGGTTTTAAGATAAAGGAGTCGTAACAATCATTCTGTGCGCTAATACGAGGAAAAAAGTTGAAATCGGTTATAAATTAAAAAGAAAGGACCCCAGAAACAATTGCAAGATTCTGCATGATTAATATTAGTACCTACTAGGTAGTAATTATTAAGAAAAAAAAACTGTTAATGACTGAAATCGTTCATGTTTATAGTAAAAGGTCTAAATTTAATTATTTCTGCTAGCCTTACTAATTGAAATCCTATAAGATTTTTAATTAAATGAAAAGACTTGCAAAAATAAATACCGTGTAATCGAAAGATAAAATCGAGTCTCCGTATAGAGAGTATCGACATTGCGAGTTGCCTTGCAAAACCAGAATCTGCTCATTGTGGACCTGTCCGAAAAAAAAAGATTAAAAAAAAGTTGTGCGGTACGCGACGATCGCCTGGGAACTCGCGCGCAAGCTTTTAGTGCATTCCATGGGGACTTATTTCGAGGGCGCTAAAGATGCTTTTGGTGTTTTCTGGTGGCTTTGGTAAATTGGGGACTGGTAACTGTTTAGTTGCACCTGTCAGTGTCCTAGTCTTATGAGTCTAGTACCTAGTCTGCGTGAAAAGAAGCACTTTTGTATTTTTCAGTACCTATTTACTAACTTATTTGAGAAATCTTGTACGTAGAATTGATGAGGTTCAAAAGTATAGAATACAAGTAATATCAGACTCGTATGATCAAATAATCTTTCACTAACTTTTGGTTGGAAACCTTAGTAGCGTAAGCCTAGTGGTTTTAGCCCATGGCATCTCAAGCAGAAGGTCGTGTGTACGAGTCTGGGCCCGTACCTCTCAGTTTTCGGATTTTGTGTGCGATTTTACGTGCAAATTTATCATGAGCCTTTCGCACAGAACTAATCGGGATAGAAGAGTGTATGTACCTCGCGAGCCGAAGAGAAGGTTCTTGCCTGATTACGCGTTCCATTTCCGAACTGCTTTCCGCTTGCGACGTCAATTTTTAAATACAAAATACCTTGTCGATCAAAAGTTGGAGTTGTTAATCGAGGTATATCCTCACTAAATTACACTCGAGACGTCAAAATACTTACGCAAAATGTTACACGCTCGGTTCTCACACATATGGATAAACTTTTTCCTTTTATTCTAATACAGTTCTGTGGCTTTTCGATTTTGAATTCAATGGTGTGTGTGAAGATTACAATCCGCACTGGGCACGCGTAGGGACTATAGCCCATACCCTCTCATACCGAGAGGCCCATACCCATGATGATGTTGATGAACTCCTGGCCCCTATACCACAAAAATTACAAGTGCTAAAATTTAAAATAGTTGTAAAGTTCTTCACACTAAAATGTGACAAATAGAAACACCTATTGTCAAATTGTAGGACTTGTAACTTTTGTGGGATGGGGGGCTGGTTGATCATTTTCATTAATTAAGTACCATAAGATTTTGTATAATTTCATCAAACTTTTCTAAAGTCATAGCAAAGGCATTAAGAAAGAGGTCCGGTTTGGAGAGGAATCTAAGAAGTATACTTAATTATTAATAATAATTAATACTCTTAATTGCGCACAGACCGGTTTGGCCTGGTTGAGCAGGGATTGCAGCAGGGATGCTTTAGATAGTAGATTATTTATTCATGCAAAAAATTTGTACAATGTCAAGCTAGGATTTAAACAAATTAAATTAAATAAAAAACGGGTTTGAAACTTTGGGTCCATGGGGTCCCAGCGTTTACAAGCTTATTTCTGAGTTACAAAAGCGCTTAGTTGATGCAACTTGTGACCAAAAGCTGGCAGTTTTCTCTCTCAAAGAATCAGCATCGCTATTCAGCGAGGCAACGCTGCCAGCCTTTTGGGCACTATGCCACGGGGGCCTTATTTAGATTTAATTTAGTTTTAAGTTGTAGTTTATTTAGTTTAAGCTTAGATTTAATGTCATTGTAAATAAAAAATACATGTCCAATATTAGCAGAGCCCTGTTCCTAAGCAAAATGTACCCTTTAGGTTTTCACAGGACGGCAATTTGTATGGAAGCAACCTTTTTAATGACTGTATCTTTTATTGAATCAGGCGTTACTTTGCGGAGGTCCATATTTATGAACTAAAAACAATTACTTTGCTCACCCGCGACTACTAATGACAAATAGTTATATCTGTGCGGCAAATGTATGTTTCCATGCAACACCTCCACCTCCACTGCTACACGAATTAACACATGCCACACAGACCCAACTATCACCACCACCACTAAACTAAACGCTGACGCGTTTCGGCACTCTCCACGAGGCCATTTACGAAGTACAACAACAACCGCTCAACATGCCACCACTTTACTCAGTAGTGGAAGTGTTGCATGGAAACATACATTTGCCGCACAGATATAACTATTTGTCATTAGTGGTCGCGGATGAGCAAAGTAATTGTTTTAAGTTCACTGTATCTTTTGATTGTGTTGACTTAGAAGTCAGATTTTTTATTCACAGTTTCAAGGGACTGCACGCTTGAACATTTGATAATAATTTCAGCCTGCTATCTCCACACGTTCCAGAGAAAAAGAGTCTTGACAGACAGACAGACGGACTTTTTGTTGGAGACTGATGAGATGACTCTGCTATACGATTTTATCAACAGCATTTTTCTAGCTTCCGACGCTTTTTTGTTTTTACAGTCTCAAAGCCTCTTCTGACTCTGCACCAACCGACATTACCACCACCATCACCAAAAACTGAATTATTTCAGTATCTCAGACATTTTAACAAGGAGTATCATCCCTGCCCTATCCCAGCAAACCCGGTTCCACTAACGCTCAGTTCGGTAGCAACGACTCGGAATTGCTAGCCGCGAAGCGCCGGCGCCTGCGTCTGGCCTAGTGCAGGATTAACGAGTAATCAAGTGCTGCAGGAGTATTCGAGATCGACCAAGTGATATTGCGATTATTTGCATGGGTTCACTAATGTTTTAACCCCCGACGAAAGAGAGGGGTGTTGTAAGTTTGACCTGTGTATCTGTGTATCTGTCTGTGGAATTATAGCTCCCTCACGGATGGACCGATTTCGATGCGGTTTTTTTCATTCGAAAGTTAGTTTGATCGAGATGCTTCTTAGTAAAGTTTAATTAAAATCGGTAAACCCGTTTTTGAAATATTGAACTTTGAAATAACAATGTCGGGGGTTTTTCAACTTTTATAAGTTGGTTAGGTTATACCGACAAACGTTTCACGACTGAATCGTTTTGCAAAATGATCATTTCATAACCTGCATTTTTTTCCGAAACTGTAAATATTTCAGGATTTTTATAAAACAAACCTAGTTAACCTAACCTATACGGTTCTACAAGATGTGGTCCTGAAATAAAACCTGCAATGATCACTTTGCGAACCGAATCCGTTGTGAAATGTTTGTCGGTTATTATGATCGGATACCGTTTGCATGAATGTATGTAACTATGCCAGAATTGTGCTACGCAAAACAAAGACGTACAAGGACGAGCTTATCCTTAAAGGGATCAAGCTTACCAATGAGAGTAGCACTTGACAGTACGAACAGACTTTTTTGGACATTTGTCATGACAATTGAGTTACTTAAAAAACTCGTCGCATCACAAATCTGTAACTAATAGGGTACTACTTAAATGCTACGAGATTACTGATGTATAGTCAGAACAAAAAACAAAAATCCATGTTCTTCTTCTTGATATCTGCTCATTCTTAAAGTGCCAGCGGACATAAATACGTTTACTAATGCAGGAATATTATTTAAGCGCAATAAGTACCTACCTAATGTGTGAGAGTGAGATACGATTCTGGTATTCACCCGGCTACTACATCTCTTGATTATTCGAATAGTGGTTCTGGGTTTAAACAGTAATCAAGACCCCGTAGTGTGGGTATTAACTATAAATCTTTTTTTCTTGCCAGCATTTAAAAGGCCCAGGCGCCGTTTACGTTCTTCAAAATGCAAGGAATTAAATTACGCACATTATTCTACAGGAGACCGGATAAATTCTTTGGAGAATTTACTAGTTTGGTTTTTTAAGGTACTGACACAAAGCTGATTTGATTTGATTTTCATCATCGTCATGCCTAAATAGAGGGATATATAAATACGGCCTATTGATGGGCACAGGCTTCCTCTCAGTATGGGAGGGCATGGGCTTCAGTTCTGATTTTATTTTTTTAATTTAGCCACGCAAGAGAAACGTCTCATACAAAGACCTCTTGCACATACATTATATGATTACAATTAGGCAGTTAGACATTAATTTATTTTTACCGGATGTGCGAAATCGAAGTCGTTAAAAAAAATGCAGACACCAATGAAACAGGAAGTCCATAACGTGACATTTAAAGTCAAGGTGCTGATGTCCAAACTAGAATACCTAATCGTAGATACAAATCAATTGAAATTTTGCAAATCAAGATTATGAATAGTTAGTGGAATAAATATGCCTTTTTAGCCATACCATCATGTTAGAACTTAACCACGTCAGAAAATGTTTTATTAAGTAGGTAGCCTTAAAGTGTTATCGAAACGTCAAGGTAATAAAAAAAAATGTCGTGCTAAAGTCCCAAAATCTATTAGCACAAAATACATGGTTTTCTAGTATAACCATGAAATACTTAAACTGGTGGAGCAGTCAATGTCAACTTGCAGTACCTACTCGTACAGTGCAACGAACCTTTCTGATACCATAGTCAAAACTGAAACTATATTGCCTCAATTATACTACTACTCATTTAACACACATAGTGACATCCTTGACATTAGAGTTTTGATCCAGTATTTTCGTCATACTTACACTAATTTCTACAGATAAGCTACCTTAAAATCACAAAGAAACCTCTAATCTTATGACAATTTGAGTCAAATGCGAACGCAAATTGGTTTGAACGTTTGGACTATAAGATCCAATAGACGTTGCCTAACGCATACCTAATGATATCATGTAGGCCCACGCATGCGCAAACATCTTGACATCACCTTAACGATATCGACAACTATATAAACACAATGTTTAAGTTTACTTACTGTTGAACCCAAAGAGTTGGCGCGCGACATGAGTTCTCTAATTGTCACAGAAATGTGTAATTATTATTTTATACTAAGTACAATTTTAGTTAAAAGTGTTTCGATTTAAATACTTGCAGTGTAAATGCAGTAAAATAATAAATAAAATAATACAGAAGGAAACTTAATTAAAGTAAAAAACCGGCCAAGTGCGAGTCGGACTCGCGCACGAGGGTTCCGTAGAAAGATTTTAACTCTTTTCCCCAGCGTTTTAAAAAGTCCAGTGTTAGCAGAGCCCTGCTCCTAAGCAAAATGTACACAGTGCGGGGTCAACTTATATTGGTCTGAGAAATCTACAGACAGACATAAAAATTTAAGATTTTGACACTTTTCGGTGTGGTTGTATTATAAGAGCTACCTTCATACCAAATTTCAAATTTCTAGGACAACTGGAAGTACCCTTTAGGTTTTCAAAATACGGCAATTTGTATGGAAACGACTTTTTTAATGACTGTATCTTTTGATTGTGTTGACCTAAGTACTTATGCTTGATTTTTTTACAGCTTCAAGGGACCGCAGGTTTGAGTATTCTGTTTTAATTTCAGCATGCTACCTAGATGCGTTTCAGAGAAAAAGGGTCGTGACAGACAGACAGACAGACAGACGGACAACAAAGTGAGGGTTCCGTTTTTTCCTTTTGAGGTACGGAACCCTAAAAATAACCTTTTATTAAAAATATATTCAGAAGTATATTTTGATGGTGATGCATTAGTCATGCTCATACAATGCAACCAATGACTGGAAATAAAGGTAAATTAGCTAGCAAAAGAGACGTTAAATGAAGCAAACATAAAACTTGCAGAAATATTCCAGAATCCAGACTTATTTAGGTGAAGTTGCAGAAATCGTAAAATAGGTCGCATGACTAAAAAGACAACAAGAAAGTTTTGAATGAACTATGAAACTTCAAGTTTGAAAACAACACCATTAGTCAGTACTTACCTATTGTACAGCTTGCCTTTTCTGAGCTTCACAAAGTGTTTCAAACATTTTATGGAATCGAAATCATAGTCACTGCTTTCTCGAAGGAACAAGATGTATTTACAAGGTTTCTTAAACGTCAAAGTCCAAAAGGTGTATACAACTTACACATTTTCTAACAGTTAATATTATTAAGTCTGTTCTTGTGCTCAATTCTGTTTCCCTTGGGGCCCCAATTCCCGATTTGTTGAATAAAAAAATCAGTGTAACAAGGTCAGCATTTCTAAAATCTAACTTTCAATTCAACGAGCAGTACTGAGTACGCCCAGGTAGGGACATCGTATAATATGACATCTGATGTTTATTTGATTTGAAATTCAATCAATCAGAAACAAGTAGAGTCACGCGAGCTGCTTTCGAGGAATTGTGGTAATACGAAAAATCTTTCTTACAAACTTTTGACGGTGGGGCTGTTATTTACAATTAAATAAGTATTTTCTGGAATACATCTTAACAAGTTCTCTTGATATAAATGTTTTACATTTAGTAAAATTTAATGCGCGTATCTGCGTGTGGTATCGTAACTCCTAACTAAACTTGATGTATACTTAATGTGAGTTTCATCGAAATCAAATTGTCGGGAATTTTTCAACTTTTCTTAAGTTGATTAGATTATATTGCCTAAAATTATGTTTATCACGATAAAGTGTGACGTTGTAAAGACAGTAGGAAACGCAGTTAAAGGTTACTCGGCTATGGCTGTGATATCACCATTGTGTCCACCGGAAAACCTTCGTCCGGCACTAGATTGTATTCTTGTTGACCGTATAAAAATATTGGCTAGGTATTCTTTATGATTACCTACCAACTGTACTATGACAAAAGCGGACGTTTTGATCATTTGAAAGAGCCTGATTTGTTGGGAGAATGTATTTAACATGTACATATACAATCTGACGTCCGAGTGTATTGCGCCTGGAAGTCAATCAATATTTCCATTGTTTTAAATCAAAAACCCACCTTTAGTACAAGAAAACTAACCCGTTAATAAAAGAACAACGATACACTCAAATACGCGTTTTGTTCCAATACTCACGTGACTAGTGACGTCATCCAACACCGCTGCCAAATTAACTGTAACCCAGCGAACTAATAAAGTTGCTGGACCCTTGTAACGCGATAGCCGACGAGAGGCTTGTGGTTTTGGTCGGGTTTCCACGGGATTAGGTCAAAACGTACCTGAAACAAAGATTTGATTCGTTAGGCTTATCGGTCGTATGGTCGATACAGGCTGTAGAGAAGAACGGTCTGTTCTGTTCGGTCTAGGTTGTACAAAGAAAAGAAAAACTTCTTAGAAAAGTTATGGCACTGATATATACGAAAGGCACTGTGTAATAACAACTTCACAACCCTTTAAAACCTACCCCTCACAAAATTGCGCGTTACCGTACGTTATCTTCCACATAAGCATCTTCACCGAAACGCTTGTTACCAACAAAATGATGACGGCTTACCAAGGACCTCGCACAGGCGAGTTATCTCTATGTCGCAACATTCGTGAGTAGAGGCAGTTTCCCTGACACGCGACCTGGCAAACAGGTTAGGTGGAAAAAGTAGGCTTATTACATTTTCTGATAGTCCCTTGCTTCCATTTCCACATCTATCTGAACTTTAATGATTCCTCTAGCTTTCCGAATGTCATTTGTTTTGATATCTGAGTACAATTTTCTTTTGTTTACTTGTACTGTGTACTTTTACATTTTAAGTTATGTAGTCGGCATCATTTGGGACCTTTAATTATTACTTTTCTGTCTCTTGTGAAATATCATTACAACTCAGAGTATATTTAAGTGTATTCCCTGTAATTGTAATTTATTTGATCATTGATCTAGAGTAAGTTAGATTTCTAATGTATCAGGTAAGTGATTCCGGTAATCGGACAAAACCACGTCAATTGCCTCTGGTCACACCACACATAACTCATATAATTATTACATGTTACTCTGTGATGTTTTCATTCAGTAAAGTTCGTACATATTTATTCAATTGTTTCCCTCAAAACCTTTGTGCATATCTTTTTAGATCGATCTTAGCATTATAAACTGCTACCTTATTTTGACACTTCCTATATCTTTCTAATCATAGACACCAAACGCCTGTTGCGAAAAAGTTGCGATTCAATTGTCTCAGTCCCTGTGGTATGCACACGGACCAACCACCCTCTGGACACCAAATGTCAGGGCGAAAGTATCCGAAAGCTCATTTCACCTATAAATCTCTCTAGCCTCGAATCGCGGCTCAGTTTCGACCAGATGACAAGCGAGATGACAAGCTATGAACCAATCACGACGCATTCCCCCGGCCTGCTCATCGCGACTTTTTTCGTAATGACTTTCCAAGTAAATTATAAAACATGCGGTGACCAGAGGGTGGTTGATCCGTGAGTATGCATCTGTATCATGGTGTATTTATAATGAAAATTCGGTGTGAATTGCTGACTTGAAGAGTACTCGCTGAGATTGCGCTTCATATTGGCAAAGAAATGTAGATCGAATTGTCATTGTAAAGTGACATTCGCAACATTATTGAAATAGGGGCCTCTACGTACAGAATACAGACTTTTAGTCGGCCGATAGTGTGATCGGGTTGAGTTACGAAGCGTGTACACTACCAACTAAATAGTCGGGTTGGTAGTGGGTGCGCAGATTGGCCATGATAACAGTCGGTACTGCTCTGAAAGTCTGAACCTCTCAATTGGTAAAGAGATTTTGAGTTAAGCGGTCGCATAATGAAAGTTTGAAAAGTGTTTCCGCGCCAAACCTCAGGAGAAACTAAAAGTATCGGTCGAGTCGGCCGACTAACGAACTGTCAGATACGATTTTGGTCAAATTCGTTAATCGCCAGATTTATTTATCAGATGCGTTCTTCGTCGGACCCGTACATTGTCTGATTAGTTTTTCGTCAAATACTTCATTCCACTTGTTGCTTCTCAATAACGTTTCTTATCGCTTGTAAATGATTTAGCGAAAAACTAATCTGACAATAAACGGGTCCGACGAAGAACGCATCGGACAAATAAATGATCTGACGATTAACGAATCTGACCAAAGTCGCTTGAGACCAAAAACATATCTGACGGATAAAGTAATATCCATAATAGTGTATCAAATCAAACTTTTTTTTGTCGGCCGATACCCAATCGTTGTAAGGTGCGCACGCCATACATCTCCATGCTGATTAATAGCCCGATCAAACAATCGGCGACTAAAGTCTGCAGTCCGCGGGTGCTCTAAGCCCTTATCACAATGACCGCAAACTCCTGGGTAAAGCCGAGTATCTGCGGCTTGTGCGATAAAATAAAATGCGTGACCTGTTTCGTTCGGCTGACACGGTTCTAGGTAATGGTGAGGGGCTGGCCCCGTCACGTACTTGAGTGCTTCATTCGCTATTTGATCTTCCCAAGGGACCTTGTTTAGCGTCGTTAGATTCAAAAAGCTGAAGATATGACTATGACAGTGGCTTGCAGAGCTGACTTTAGACTTGTACCTCTACTTGTACTTATATTATATGTACCTAATTGTTTTTCTTTTTCCTTGTAATTCTCTAAAATATTTTGTTTTATTTAAATTTTTTGTATTTATTGTCTTACTCGGTGCCTTAGTATTAACTGTCATGCTGCGTAAGTTGATGTAAATAAATAAAGAATAAATAAATAAAACGAAATGCAGTAAAGTAGTTTCGTTATTATTGTTGTAGTTTTTATCTATTAAATTGAACTAAACTGACTCATTATTACATAACTTTAAATAAACTGGGAGGTATTCCATTTAAAGTTGTTGAAAACAATTGTAATTATAATTTTGGTCTAGCTGTTTAATAAATCAACTGATGTGATGCGGAAGGAGATTTTCAAAGGGTTCCAGTTCTTCACGTATTGCAACGTAATATTTAATAACCTAACCAACTCAGATAAGTTTAAAAACCCCCGACATTGTCATTTCAAAGTTCAAAGTTTCAGAAACGGGTGAACCGATTCTATTGAAACTTGGCTAAGAACCATCTCGATTACACTAGCTTTCGATTAATAAAAACCGCATCTAAATCGGTCCATCCGTTTGAGAGCTATGGTGCCACAGACTTTCGTCGCGGGTTCAAAATAGTGTCAAATCATTATAAATAAGTAGGAAAATATTTTTGTTTTACTTTAATGTGCACTTATTTCGTCCAGTTATCTCGTCCGGATAGGACGGTGTCGGCCGATAATCGTTAGGTCATGTTTACACGCAATGAATATTAAGAGGCTACGATAACGCATGCGCACAACTTCATGTTCTTTTCGGTGATAAACAGCCGGTGTAATTACGGGCACAAGAGGCATTTCATCTTAGCTCTCTAAGTTGGCAACGCATCTGCGAACCCTCCGGGGCTGCGGGTGTTTATGGGCAGTGGCGATCACTTACCATCAGGTGACCCACTTGCTCGTTTGCCTTCCTCGTGGTATAAAAAAAACGAGATCATGTTGCCGGTGAATTTATTACAGGACACTTTCCTCTTCTAAGTATCACTCATTTTTTCATCGTATTCGCCATTATGAAATGGTCTTTTCGAGAGAGTAGGTATACTAAGCATTGCAAGACACCAATGTTATAGGCGCCTAGTCAAACATTTAATATGGAGTATACTATTTTTACACGCCGACTGGCTTAAACTTGCTTCGAATTAGCTTCATGATTCATGAGTCTGTCTAATTAAGAGGAGTCTCGTGGAAGTGTTGTTTTATATCAATGTACATGCTTTTGTTAATATTGTTGTCAAGTACCGGCTCGGTTGGGGATATATCTTTGTTTCTACCAAAAACTTTCCGAACTCAATTCTCTTCAAGTTCATCCATCAAAATTATCTTGTTATTTCACCGTCTAATTTTCATTTACTTCTTAAACAGAACACGTATTTTTTCAGGCAATTCAATAATAGTTTTTCTTCGTTTCCAAACTTATTAGCACGAACTTTTTGCAGTTAGGAAACTAATTATAGTTTTTGCTGCTTTTACGAGTATGCTTCAACAGATACACCTGCAAGTTTTTTAACTAGATTGATTCATGAATTTCATGACTTAATGACGCAAGAAGATCTTCAATTTCTTCTTTGATTCTTCCACTTTGTTATTAAACCACTATTTATGTATACGACCTTTGTGCGGATTTGAACCTTCGTTTCTCTATTCTAGAAAGTTCATAACTTCATGTTGATCACATTGTCGAACATTCAGCAAATGTGTTTTTTAAATTCTTCTCGCACGACCTCTGCGAACCGTTAGTTAACCGTTTCATTGATGAGTCTTTATGTTTAATTGCTCATAGTGATGTGATGTCTTGTGAAGACTGCGAATACAATTTTATATAATAATTTAGAAATTTAGATGGACTCCAGCGGAAAAATAAAATCTTTCAGCTCCTGTAGGAGTTGCAAGGAACCCGATAAATTTAGACAAATTGACAAATAATAGCACAATGTGTGATACTGATTGGCGGATTCGATAATAGTAACAATTAAAGATGACGATACATGCAATCATTAAAGTAGATCAACATACCATCGTATCTTGTAATGTACTAGCAAAGTAGACGTTCAAAACGCCCACTTTTCATATGCGAAAACATAGTTAAAGACAACATGTTAAGTGTGGACATAAAAACGCGACAACTATTTATGCATTAAACAAGTCCTACCGCACGCTGCTATGTGTGCCTAGGTTGTGAATAGACGCACACATACGTATATAGCCACATAATACTACTGGTTACAACTGGCTGACGTCACCTTTTTAATTTTTTTACAAATACATATTACCTATCATGTTTACTTGGAAGATTCCTGACATGCTTTGAAATTGCGAAGTGAGAGGGAAAAGATCGGTTGGTTAGATAAAGAGGGAGAAACGGACTACGTTAGAAGATGCAAAGAGAGAGAGAGAGAGAGAAAAATGTGATCCTAAGAGAGGACAAAAAATACAAGACAAAGGAAAAATACTGTTTAAAACTTGCTAAGACCTTGCAATGTCAGGAAAAAGCGAAAAGTAAAAAAAATAATGATGCTTGTGTTAAATTTGTGGATTTAAATAAAAATCTTTCAAACGCTTAGGTAAATTGTCGCGTTAATAAACAAAATACGAATTAACTAAAATGGCTAACTAATACCCACATTAAAAAACAATCAACAGTCGTTGAAAACAAGCTATCTAACATGTCAGTGCGACACGTCACACGCTATCGTCCGTTATCGCGGTCCGTATACGATCCGTTTTTAGAAATATTAATTCAGTAATACATACGTAACTGTACTATTTTTAGTGTGGCCTAGGCTAAAAATACTGCGGCGAGTAATGGCTACTTGATAAAACTAATGTTTAGTGCGCTAGTGTCGTTGACTTTCAACTGATTGTTGTTATTGAAGTTTTCTTATCTGTTTTGTTATGAAAGGATAGACGTTTACTGTCGATTTATGCAGTTTCAGGTTTCTCTCTAGTATCGTAACTTAAATCACTTTTATGTTTTACTTCATCGTTATTTCTTTCCAGTCCATCGAGGATGAAAAAGAGACCGATGAAAACTTTACAAAACAAATTGCTTTTCTATTTCTTTCTCCAGCAGATTGTCATGTAAAGAAAGAGCACGCAACGTAAAGAATAAATTTATCGTGATCCGAGAAACCAATATTCGTACGCGTACAGGATAACAGGTAATTTCACAATCTCAACAAGTAATTCGTATCCAGTAGAGCGGAATGTAATAGTAGCGTAAAAACAGGCGGAAATTTAACAAAACACATTTAATACAAATCGATTAATTCAGTGACGTAATGAGCCCTGAATTACCTACTTTTAATTATTGCGTCAAATGTTAATATTTTTTAACAATACAAGGAAATCTCTCGACCGATATTGTGCTCGTTATGACCTAAACGAATGACTGTTTCTGACCTCATAACATTATAAATGATGTCATTGTTGCGTACTACAATTTAGAGGATAAAAGCTCTTGAATTTGATGTTGACATAAAATTATTTTTTGTTTTCGCAAATCGACTACCTACACTCTGTCTGACAGAACACCAATTGTTCCTTATGTTACAGATAGTCAATCTTTACAACATTATCTAGCTTCTACATTGCCAAGTTGAAAAATGAATGACATTCCAAAGTGCGTTAGTTATGTATTATGTAATGTAACCACAGAACAAAACAGTCGCTCATGATACCCGCACTAATATTGCCGTTTCGAAGCTCATCGCATCTTTTGGTTAACCAATAGACATTTCAGTAACTAATCTGTTACATAACCAGGTACAATTTGGTCGGTAATCAAGCGTACGCCGTGGTCGAGTGAGTCGCAAGGCCGCCTCGACATTGACCGTGAGGCGTCGCTTTAAAAAACTCTGTTTCCGCAAACGGCGAATGTTTGGGGTATGGTAAAAGTTGGATTAAGGTATCGAGAGTTGACGTTTTAATGGAATTTTTTGTTTATTTACCAGAAGCTGAATTATTGTTCATGTTAGTGCTTCTTTTATTTTATTTATCATGTTAAGTTACGTGCTAAAGAGGATCAACAGTTTAGCACGCTCGTGGCTTCACCTCAAACAGTACAAGTGCTATGATGCCTCAGGCTCTGACCACTCCATAGAAGCTTACTTCACATAGAACACTATTGAACAAAATTTTACTTCAATTTGATTACCACACCAAAGATGATCATCCATCAAAATCGATAATGCAGGAAGAATTCATACTGTCTAGAAGCAAAATGAATCTATCGATTATCTCTTCCGGGTATTTTATAATTTTCACATGTCAATAGGAAACCAGTTCCTCGCCATTAGTATCCAGTCATCACTGACATCTTCCGGGAGCTCACATGACCCATCTTTCGGTTAAAAATAGCCGTTCCACATTTCAAAATTCAATGTAGTGCCAACAATTACCCGCAAGACTGTTTTAAGACAGTCAAGAGCGTATTAATTAACAAAAATAAAGCCACTGGTGTTTGTCGAGAGCTATCGTTTGGCGCCAGTGCATCAAATGAGCGTTACGTAACGTAATTGTAGCACCCCGTACCACTGTACGCCTAATGAATGTTAATCAGAATTAGTTATCGCTTCGGTCTTATCTAATAGATTCCGATTCCGACGCGCACTTCGTACTACGAAATTCGGTTGACAACGCAGCAACAATATTGTGGTTTTTTTCATAGTAAGTAGTCTTCTGACCTTGTTCGGACTCGGCCGGCCAAAACACATTTGATTATTCATTATTTTGCATTAATTCATACAAGACTGGTTGTTTTTGTTCCTTTGAGCACAATCTGGTTTTGAATTTTAATAGTATGTTATAAATTTGCTAGCAAATCACCTGAATTGAATATGCCCGGAAAAATACAGTGTCGTGTGCCATTAACTTTGATAGTTTTTTTTTCTGTGGCGCAAGTTTTTTTTCGAATTTTAAATCTAGATAAGTACCTTACAAGTTTTATTCCAGCGGCATAAAGCAATCTTCTTCGGGCGAGTCACTACACTTCGCGTAGTTTCCTGAGACTCTGATTGCTCGCTAGTGCAAGGAATTATCTCAAGGACCATTTTATTCAGCCTGCCGTGTTTCAAATGAAGTAATCAAGTGCACTGAAGTGCATTCCGGAGCTCTACGGAGCATTGCGGACCTTTTGAATGACGATCTGTATCTTTTCAAAGCGGATTTGAAAAGTCGCTCGCCATTGAGTACTTTGCATAAAATTGGCTTCAATAGGATCAATTGTCAAGAATTTGCGAACTTAAGCAATTAATATTTTTTTGTTGTACGCTTTAATTAATTAATTTTACACAGACTGAAATGTAATTGAATGAAAAAGCACTTCTACTAGCATCAGATAGTAATGAGGCTCTTAGGATTCTACCCAAGTCGCCTCAAACCACGGTGGTTCGTGAATTTTCCACGGCCGGGTCCTAAGGTCGTGTGTTAGCGGAAATTAGCTCTCTCATTCAATCAATTAACATTTTGATGATATTATAATTTTGCTTCATATCTTAGTCGTATAGTCAAGGTTAAGGAAGTGGCGAGACAATGCGACAGTTTCGTAACACGCACGCAGGAAGTCTTCGCTATCAAACCATTAGCGATGCAGTTAAATATTTTAATTCAACAGATCGCGACGACCTCTATTGTTAAAATTACGTGAAGGTTTAACGCACATCCACGGATTTTTGTTGAATTACGCCAAGCAATTAATCGAACTACAAAAAGTCTTAAACTAGTTTTCCAACAACACTAGCTGTTTCACATTTATTGATAACTAGAGAGCGCCCGCGGCTCCGCCCGCGTGGAATATTATATTATGCAGGCACGGTATATTAAAACGTAAGGAATCTCTATAGTAATAGGAATGTGTCCTCTGGGTAAAAAGTAATATTTCTTATTAGTCCGTCAGACAGATTATCGAAAAAAAAAAATTAAACACGTATTTTTTGCTTTATGATATCAATAAAAAATCACAAGGATAAAATTTCAAATTTCCGTAGACTGCAATGCAGGATAATGAATTGATTTCTTGCTCGAAATTCGAACTTGAGATTTTATTTTGCTTAAATATACAAAATTTACACACCCAATATCATATTTTCTCAAGTTTTTCGCGATTCCCGAGGTCAAAGAATCGAATTGCTGTAAAATTCCAGAGAAATAATGAAACGTCTCAAAATGGTGTTGTAGAGAGCCATCTCGCTCTGTCTCGTTTTTTTATCCCATTCCATTTTATGTACCTATTAGATGACTGTGTTCCACTAGAATTCGTGCGTCTGTACACCCCAAACCTTTATGGTTCATGCCATAAAGTTGAAGGCGTTTTGGGAAACTTGAATTTGTCAAGGCATTGTCAAGGGCGAGAGGCCGGCCTTGCCTGTGCGACGTGTAAAACGTTACCCTGAATTACTTATGAACTACGTGGTGTTTCTAAGTACGTTAAGTTTCCATCAAATTTTAATGGATGCCGTCCGTCTGTAGCCGTTCATTATTATTATAAATTCACAGTAATTGTATATGGACTGTGTGTTCTGCCCCTGGAAATTATGGTGCATGTTTTAGCTCGTAATTGAACTCAAGTGTTTATGATTTACATGCATGCTTATAAAACATTTAAGTGGAAAAGGGATGTACCATCATAAAAAGGTAGTGTTTCTTGTTTGAAAATAAAATTACTTGTGAAATTGCTACAATCCTAACTATATTATATTGTAAATGCGAAAGTAACTCTGT
Organism: Clepsis dumicolana; assembly: GCA_963691665.1. NCBI lineage: Eukaryota > Metazoa > Arthropoda > Insecta > Lepidoptera > Tortricidae > Clepsis > Clepsis dumicolana. The sequence goes on from OY829508.1 coordinate 14,693,543, forward strand.
CTCCCTGTCTGTTTGTTACCTCTTCACGGGAAAACCACTGCACAAATCTAGATGAAATTATTTAAGAAGGTGTTTTGAATATTGATGAATAACATAGGCTAATTTTTATTCGGGATAATTATATAGTTGCCGCGGGGTAGCGATAACCGAAATCTACGCGGGCGACGTCGCGAGCAACAGCTAGTTTTAAATAAAGGTGAAATGAGGACGATTTTCATTACAAACGGTATAGCGTGGAAAAGATATGTCTTCTTTGTTGACGTATTAATCGTTATGTCATTGTTTTAGTCGAAAACAGATGGTGAGTCCTATTTACACTTACGATAAGACTGCCAAAATGGTGAATTTTAAACTACAAAAGTTATTCCAAACTCGTGATGTAAAGATATCACTATCAGCAGATAGTAAGCACGGTAGGAAAGATAAAAATATTTTGCTCCATCGGATTAGTTTCATAATGGTCTACCTATTTTTTGTTTTATAATAATAAATAACACGTGGCAAGTTTTTAATAGTAATGCAGCCGTGATAGCCTAGTGGTTTGACCTATCGCCTCTGAAGCAGAGGGTTGAGGGTTCAAATCCCTGCTCGCACCTCTGAGTTTTTCGGAATTTATGTGCGAAATTACATTTGTAATTTATCATGAGCTTTTCGGTGAAGGGAAACATCGTGAGGAAACCTGCACACTCCTGCGAAGCAATTCAATGGTGTGTGTAAAGTTTCCAATCCGCACTGGGCCCGCGTGGGAACTATAGCCCAAGCCCTCTCATTCTGAGAGGAGGCCTGTGCCCAGCAGTGGGACGTAAATAGGCTGATGATGATGATGACGTTTTTAATCACGCCATTGCACAAATAACAATCCTGTTAGAAATTTGTTAAAGAAAACCGAATGCTATTGTTATTGAAAATTTTCTTATTAGCGACAGAAAAACAATTATATTACAAATACGTAGGTAAGTATACTGTTTTTTTGTGTAAGAGGAACAAAAGATCATCAACCAACTTAAACAAATAAACTAGAAGACCTCACTTTATCGAATGATACAATTAATTCAACAATTATTCGTAGTGATGTTGAAAGTAATATTGATCAAAAGCATATCGAATTGTAACCCACGTCAGACGGTAGGTAGTTGAATACAAGTGTTTTTTTAGTAGCTCGTGGGATCGTAAGTTTAGTGACACTGGTATAATTACTGTCAGACAAGGTTAACACTAAATTATAGACTAGTGTTTTAGTTTTGTACTGTAGGTACTGTGTTCAAAAGGTAAATGAAGAACTCATTTGCAAAAATTGTGGGCTTAGCAACGTACCATTAGGAACTTGCAAATTCTAAAAACATGGATTTGATAAAAATCTAGGTATTCTAGGGATTATAGCTGGAAAAGAATAGTAATATAGTTATTTAATAGCTGCTGAGATAACAAAAAAGTAAAACCGCCTTCAAAAAAAAACCTTAAAAAAAAAACGTAAAATAATCCTGTAAAATAATGGTAAATAAATAAAATAAAATAAAATGCGTTTATTTCGGACAACAGAAACGAAAGCCTAAAGTTTTATGGCCTAGCACTAAGCAGCAGATATATGAAGTCGGTGCGAGCGGAATATTCTTTGAATGAAGCACTGACTTCATATATCTGCTGCTTAGTGCTAGGCCATAAAACTTTAGGCTTTCGTTTCTGTTGTCCGAAATAAACGCATTTTATTTTATTTTATTTATTTACCATTATTTTACAGGATTATTTTACGTTTTTTTTTTAAGGTTTTTTTTTGAAGGCGGTTTTACTTTTTTGTTAAAAGATTTTTATTTCACAATTTTACGTTGATTTAACATTTTCAGAATTATCCTCCATCTCCTAACCAGTTGTACCTTCCATCATCAGCTCATCAACATAAGATGATGACTACCGGACGCAGATACTTGAGTAGCCTTAGAAAATATATGAAACACATGATACGTGCCTATAAAATTTGAGGGTTGCCCTCGATTTCCCTGAGATCCCATCATCAGATCATGACTTGGTGACAGTGGGACCACCTCAGGAGTATACCCTTTCGAATAATGATTTAACATTTTCAGAATTATCCTCCAACTCCTAACCGCTAAGGAGTTGTACCTTCCATCATCAGCTCATCATCATGAGATGATGACTACCAGACGCAAATACTTGAATAACCTTAGAAAATATATGAAACACATAGTACGTGTCTGTAAAATTTGAGGGTTGCCCTCGATTTCCCTGGGATCCCATCATCAGATCATGACTTGGTGACAATGGGACCACCTCAGGAGTATACCCATTCAAAAAAAAAAAAAATGAAAATCGGTCTACAATTGACGGAGTAATCGATGAACATACATAAAAAATTATGTCAAATTCTATGGAAATTATCGTTAGTGGCTTTCCCATTTGCAATCTCCAATATAAGGATCTATGGATCTATCTAAGGATCTAAGCTCGGACTATTTATTACGTGACTCCCTTAATTCCGTGATATGCTATGTTTTATGCTTCCGGTGGAGTTACATTTAAATTTGAAACTCATAACGACATCAAATTCGATGTTGAAATGTCATTACTGCTGTAGAAATGCTGGTCATTTTCTACGGTTTATGAAAGCATTATAGCAAATATTATCGAGTGATGTTCGCATTAGTTAACAACTTATTATTATTAGGGAATAAATTGATTAAGTATTTCGAATAATACTAGAGTACAGGATTTGTCATAATTATTTTCTTGTGACGACTTTGTATGTACAGTTTTGTATGTAATTATAATATTTTATATGCAAATAACAGTGGCAGCGGTAAGGAATGTTTTAAAGAAGATTTTGTAAGTTAGCATCTGGCCCCTATTTCACCAACTTTACAATTGTCGGTTTGTCATGACAGTTCGAACTACATTTCTTGGCCAGTACGAAGCACGCTAAAACAAAAGCTCTTCAAGTAGCAATTGGCATCGAAATGTCATCGAAAACTGACAATTGTAAAGTTGGTGAAATATTGGCCTGGTGATGACTTGCTATCAGGTGATCCACTTGCTCGTTTGTATTCTTTGTCGCATAAAATGAATCAATATTGTAAAAATCTTTTCAAGGATGACGGGAATCAAAAGAAATCCTATACATAATTCAATAGCCAGACTCTGATCGTTAAAATAAAAAAAAGTTCCACGTTTTATATTATTAGTAACTTTTTTCATAGTCCCCGAGCATGAAACTGTTATTCGGTAAATTTCAAATTTTATTACTCGAAACATTATAACTGTATACAATCCCGACAGATATCTTCAGAGAATTATAAATTATGTGCCGGGATATTTATTTCTAACGATTGTTACATAAGCTCGTAAACATTTCCACATTTATTATTTGGCGACAACAAATTATTTGGCATTTATCTCAGCGATCTTAGTAACAAAAGAGTCTTGCTTTCCAAGTTTTTGTTGAAGCCTTTTAGTGCGTGGGCATTTTCAGAGGCGTTTTTTCGGTCGGTGTCTACATTGACTTTAGATCAAGTGAGTCCGTGCTGAGCCGCCATTAACGGCCGCCGGCACGGAAACGGGCCGTAATCGCAGAGCGCTACCCCGAGCCGACCCGGGGTTGACTAACTCAACATGAATCACTTGACATTGAAAACGCACGTTGAACAAAACTGAAACACCCAAAACCGGGGGTGATTCTAGGGCGCTCCCATCGATCTCCGTGGAAATGGGTCGCCCCCCTCCCCGGCGACCTTGAGCGCCGGAGACGCACGACAATTTCCGAAAACCGCCGAAGCGTTTTCATTCATCCATCCCCTCCGCCCACGGACGCGAACGTGGGCTGATTTCGAATTTCGAACAAACATCCCCGGGCGAGTTCTCTGATCTTAGGATAAACCAAAACAAGATAGATTATTGTTCGACTCGAATCCAGTTTCCGTTTCTTGGTTATCCACTTTTGGCTCTGAATAACAAAATTAAACTGGGAACTCCACCTCTTGTTTTTAAACTGTTTGATTGAGTTTAAAATGATTTAAGAGTAATTTAATTATCTCATTTACGCTTAACAATAACAACATAACATCCGTGTACAATAAACAAAACGATCATATATCTACGAGTGGCAAGGCAGCCTGAAGACAATGCGGGGTCGTCTTATCAATCTGCAATAATATTTGCTTATGACCTTAGGAAATTTCTACCATCTCGGATATTAAAACTAACGGTAGAATGAGATTTTACATGAAACGTGCCTCAACAGTTGAGAAAACAAATATTCATGACAATACCTATACAAATCCCGTGGAATTTAAGAAGGAAAAGGCGATTCCGTTATTTAAGTATACAAGCTTTAATTTAACTTCTTCTTATTCGACCACTTTTTGATATCCGATTAAGCTAAAAATTTGCATTTGCATTACTTATGTAAGTAATTGTGGTGGTCCGGTGAGGATCGCTCGTCTCCGCGGTAGGGGACTCTTTGGCAAGGTAACGGCTTGAAATTTGTACGGATAATATCAGTTGGATAACAATTTGTATTATACTTGTGTACAGTCAACAAAAGGTACGGTCGGCAAAAAAATTGTACCTATTAAAAATGAAAACATTTCAAATGTTAGCCTTCAAAGACTACTGGATGACGTAAGGCGATAGTGAAACAGTCAATATTTGATATAGAGCCATTAGCCGCGGCGTGCGATAACGCGACGAGCGCCAAGTTCACTAATGAATAGGGGACACAACACAAGACTGTGCCAGTTTCGCCTTACTATTCACTACCATACAACGCCCGAATCGTACGCGCAACTACAGCCGTTCCATTTACACGGCCAACACATGAAAAGGACAGCATTATTCAATCGAGTCAATTTAAACGTTGTCGAAACGTGAATAGTGCGGCCGGTCTGGCAGGTTCGGCGTGGTCACGATTGGTGACAAGTATACAACTCCTTGGCAATGGAAATGGAATGCAAATCTATTGATCATTTTGTTTTTCAGCGAGGGCTAGTCAATATCAGGTCGGAACTGTGGTCTGCGATCAATTTCTAGAGTTCCGAGGGACGCTGGCCGGTGGGGAATCTGTTGATCTGAGGCTTCAGTCGTCGAGTCTTAACTAGATTGGCAAGCGCCCAACTGCGATGACAGAGTGATGATACGAGTAAGTAGCAAGCGAATGTTTAAGCGAAGGAAACTGGTGCGTCTCATCCAGGTCAACCTTACAAATTGAGGATGACGTGTAACGGTAAAATGCAAGATTGTAAACAGTGTGTTACGAAGTGTTGTACGAACAGTTGCACTTTCGCTTAGACGTCGCCAGAGCGACGGGGGGTAAGGGAAGTCACGAGGGAGGGGCGAAGGGTTATCAGCGCTGATAACAGCTCATCCATCACTCGCATCTATCACAATGCTCGGGACGTCGGCAGACGGAAGATTTTGAATGCGTAATGCGCATTGCTGGCGTATTTTATAATCATGTAGAACATTGGGGTCATTTAATAGCTTGGTTAATGAGCTAAATCACATTTTATTAGAATAGAACTTTTCTAATAAAATGAAATAAAATAAAATGAAAAATGAATGTTAAGGGAGATGAAGAACTGGAAATTTTATGGTTTCTTAATATTCGACTCTTGGAATGGGCTTTTAAGAAATAGACTAAGATGATATTTAATTTAACAAGATTTAAATCGATATTTGAAGAGCTTTTCATGAATTAAAAATTATGTCAGGAGTTAAAGTAAAATTACGCTGCAATCACATTTAATTTTCAACGTTAAGAAAAAAGATGACGTTACGTTAGTACAGATGTCTTCAGCCAACGACACTTCCTTCATTGACTTGACAAATGTCATTTGTAACACTGATAATTATACCTTTAACTTGCTATCAATTACAAACGCCTTATCGAGAAGAAACAAGAAAAAATTTAACTTTTTACTGATGGAAGCAACAATATTTTATGTCAAATAGCAAGTTAAAGGGCCTAAGTTAAAGCAAGTTAAAGGAATGAAAATGAACAAGCAGTAAATGCATAATAACTATGGAATAAAGTTATATATTTAGTAGAAACAATAAAGGCTTAAGATAAAAGAAGTAACTCTAGACAAGTCAATTTAAATCCGAGATTTCTGATCTGGCGATTAAGCATTCCGCTCGTAAAGTCGAGAGGGATTTTCGCAGTTTTATCTTCACTGTCGGTTTCTGGTTTCTAATTGAAATTCGAGAAATTGTTAGTGGACTCTTCGAGGTTTAAGCCTTAAGAAAATTTCGTCTGACTCAGACCAAACTGTTTATTATTTGTTTTTGTTCCAATGATTGATGACTCATTGATAATGGCAGGTCAGAGAAAGCAAATATTTGCGATAAACGACATAGAAAAACTACATAAAAATCACGTCTACTTATGTACTTAGTTCGAATAAACACAACGACATTGTCAACGATATTACGCAACTACTCGTGACTCTTATTATGATTGTCTCGAATAATAAAGGTACCAAGTCGCGCCTTCTGGCAGCAATAACTTGAAACCTTTTAACTACTGCCAATAAAGTAGTTAGTTGAATGGTAGTAGAGACTAAACGTTTCCTTCTCTGAAGTGAATACTAACGTGCTTTTTCCTGCACTTTTCGTGTCTAGGCTTGAATTAACACTTTGAACTGTCTTAAAGATATCAAATCCTACGGATCTGTCCTGTTTCTACGACCAAATTCGTGACACAAACGCGGATAGAATGTCTATTGTTACGGCATTAACATTGTAGTCTTTATTTTTATAACATATGCAGATTTTTGTCAACGTATCCTAACAATGCAAGTACTTATTTATTTTTGCAGAGACATACCTACACGTGTGACTTAAAAAAGCTCATTGAATTTCAAAGTCATACTAAAGCAAAACAAGTTATTAATGTAAGCAAAACATTATATAATATACAGTCAAAAGGTACACAAGTCTGAAATGGAAACCAACAAGCTATCAATTGCTGACAACATTGAAAATGTTAATTTAAAGAATAACGACAGTGTAGTGTTTGGTAATAAAACGGACGATATTAACGAAGGCAAAAATAATAAAAAATGTGGTGAACACGCACATCCACAAGAACGTGGAGAGCCCACTAAGTAAACCGCTACACACACTGACAAAAAATATCAAGCGCGAGTCAGATCTTTAGGTAGGATTCAGTGAAAAAATATTACTTTCGATTCTCCTTATCGTGAATCGGAAGCAATTTAGTGCGAAGGTTCTTAACAACATGAAATGGGTCAACCTTTGATCAATTGTGCTAAGAATCAAATGACTAGCCATAATTTAATCACTTCACTACTAACGTTCAAGGGCCATTAAGTTACTTCATCATTTTTGCTAGTCTTCCTGTTTATCTGTATACCCTTTAAACCTATGAGTTTATTAGAACCATCCAGGAAAAAAAAACTCCCTGTTAAAACTCTGCTTAGTTGTTCAGTCCCCCATACAAAAGAAATGCTTCAAAATTACGGAACTCTAAAGAGTTTTTACACACACTCTGCAAATGTTGCTCACACGCATCGCTGTCGAGCAAAAACGACCGGGCGACTCTTGATCTTGCGTCTGAGCACTCGAGCAGGTTCGTTACTACATGTTTCTGTTTATTTTTCATTCTTTACTTAAAAAAATTCGGCTTCAACTTCGGATCATGTTCTCAATTATTCATTGCTTTTAAGTTATTGTGCCTCAAAACTTTTATTTAATTTTCTTTATTTCAATATGACTACAAAGTACCCACCTAGGTATTATCTTTATGTATATGCACATTTACTTTTGTTTATTTACTTGCCTTTATAGAAGTAAGTAGTTGAAGCAATTTCTGTTTCAGCGAAGTCGGGAGATGTCTAATCGTTTTAATCAAAGGCTATAATATTCCCTAACGATATGAGATCCCATCCTTTGCCATAATTATTTCGAATGCTGCTGTGCTGATACCTCTCTATTCGCCCAGAACCAGTACTATTAAGGCTTTATTATCCCTAACCCGCCATCGGAGTACTGGTAACTCGTTTTTAATTACATTTTAAGTACATACCTACTTATACCATTGGCTGACAACGGCGGAGTCTCGGCTATCTTTTAAAATGCGAGATTATTATGGCACGCATCATTATGCCTATACCTATAGGCTGGGATAACATTTAATACTTACTTAGTTTTAAAGGTGGGATTGATTAGTTTTTGTTTTTCATAAAAAAATTGTATACAGTCTGCGGATTATTTATATGGACCCCAAATTATACCTACTTTTTTATTAATGTAACGACAACGTTTCATGCAATTGCGTACGTAAGTAATTACTTTATGCCCTTTGTCATTTGTATTTTGATATTTGTACAATGTCGTAACCCGATAGTTTACTCAATATTTCATTGTACTTTGAAATTTTGCTAGTTTAGATAACAATTTGTCAGCATTATCAATTTGCTACCAAAGCACTATTATTTTTAAATCATAACTTACTACATCAGCTGTTTGTAAGTAGGTACATGGAGCATTGTAACAATCATGGTCCTTACAAAGATCGTGTGTTGTATTGAGACCTACCTACATCAATGGACGAAACCGGATTCCACAATAAAAATCTAATTGGAGTTCACACTTCTCTGCATCCACAGCGGCTGTTATCTCATAATGCATGTAACTTTCATGGACAATCACTTCTATAAAACCAAACGAGAAAATGTATTCTGTTTTCGTATTCATGTCATTATAAATATGCATCAAGTTTCCGTAAAAGCTGGTGTCATCAAATGCAGTCGCGATGGACTCGAAGTTGTAGGGCAGGTCATGGCTGAATGTAAACAGTAACGGATGTGCAAAAGATAATAATTATCGTTATTTTTATTGCTTTCAAAGGGCTCGTAAAATGCTCGTTAGTTTTAAACCGCATTCTCGTTCAGGCATTCCTTTCTTGCTTATTAGAATTCAGCAATGTTCATATCTCATTTGAATCTTTCTAGTAAAGCGCGATAAATTGGTAATATACAGACAATTCGTCGGTGACAATGACAATAGTTAATATTCATCGAGCAAATAGTCGGTGTGCGAAGCAGTCTTATCTGGCGACGCCTCGAGTACGAGACGAGCAGCGGATCGCGGCGGTGTCGCGTTACGCGGTGGCTGTTGACACCACTGCCTGATTAATATTTATGATACGGCTGAGCATCTCGCATGGCCGGTTCGCTCGGCGCGAATTTGCTCCTTCTCCCTCCCACTCCGCCGCGTATCACGCGCCAGACAGAGCGCCCATGTAACACATATGGCGACTCTTTCAACATTGACGGCGCGAAATACGAATGTGGATCCCGAACCGACTCGATTTTCGTCGCTGTTTTACGTCGGATTAAATCTTCACTTTGAATGGCTCATTTTAAAACTTACTTGCTTTTAGGAGTCGCGCTCTTGGCATGAAACATTTTGCGGTGGCGTATTGTTTTGTTCAGTTCGGCTACCGGTTTGCACTAAGGGATTTTTGCTCCAATGTAGACATTATTGTAAGAAACGCGAGTATGTGGGCCAAAGCGTGGGACACAACGCGTCGCGCCTAACCGTACCGGGTGGATCGAGGTATCTCAACCGGACAGACCTAACAGACTTATAAAAACTGCACTAACCATAGTGGAAAGTGGCACTGTAGGACGGATTATATTCATTTAGTTGAAGGGGCGATTTAAATGACCGGTTGCGGGCCGAAGACGTCCATTACGAAGTTGCAATAGTTGTAGGTATCTTTGCACTCTTAATAACAGTGCCATGATGCCGTCGCATAATAGGATTAATCGCTTGTAATTTCCTTAACAGAATATTGCTGGTGTTTGCCAGGAATGATGACGCCTGTTTTCATTCGAATTACTCATTGAACCGTTTCATTTGTTAGGTATTTAAACAGGCTCACTCGTTCCTAATTGAGATGTACTCAAACAGCGAGGCCGATCTTTTGTTTGACGATGAATTAAAAAAAACAACTTGGTATTACAATACTGAGTTCATGAATTTAGCTACTTATTCATTCAAACGTGCCAGTATCCGTTGCGTTAGGTATACGGCGATCACATTTATCGGCTTCCTCGCCCGCAAGTGTCTGGCGTTACCAACATCGCCTTTTGAAGCCTGCGGCAGTATTATCCTCGTCTGTCTGGTCATTTTCCGTGCGCGAGCGCTTCCAGCCGGCGCTTGCGAGACTTCGGCCCAAGGTCACGTTATCGTGCTATCGCCAGCCCTGAACCAATCCAAGGTCGCCCGTCGAATCCGTAACACTAAACAATTAACCGGCTCGTCGCTACTCAACTAATTCAACGGGACATCAGCATGCCGCCGTACGTCTTACAGGAACTAGTCAATCTCGTTCGCCGCGCGCGATCTTGGCAATTTGCGAGTGCGAGCAGGGCACTACCGGACGCCTACTCTCGCTTTTAAGCAGCAATACAGTAACATAGTCTCAAATTAAATTAGCGGCGTGTTTACATTTTATAAATAGAGCGTTCACGTGGCCGCAAATCGGAGCGGCGGGCACTCACCGTGCGCTGTTAACATCCTCCGCGGCAGCGGGTCCTGCGGCACACAGTGAGACACTAGCGCGGGAACAGAAGCACTCACAAACGGCGCACTAAGTTCGTGGCACACGCGATGACTGCACGCCGCGACACCCACAACTAGAATGCGAGGCGACGGTCGGCGGCGGGGCGAGGGGGGCTGCCGAGAGCGACACTACCGAGGCGCGAGGAGGACTGCGGCCGGGCGCGAGTGCCCACCGCGCAATTGGTCGGATGGGGGCTGACGTCACGCGGCCCGACCAATGGCGGCGCAGCTGGTGGTTCCCGCCGCCGCCGCTAGGGGCGCCACTGTCGAGGAAGTCGCCCGCCCTACCGAGCTTCCTTCAGGGCGTGTGCTTCCTCGGGCGGCTCATGAAATCACGACTGAATAATGAACTGTCGTTAGTGAGCGTTATTTGATTAGCGTTTTTGTATCATTATCTTCGTCGCTTCTATTTAAGGAGCTCTCTCGTTTCAATGGCTACTGGTACGCTGATGAAATGGAACGCGTCAAATTGGAATAATTTCGTTTTGATTGAGTCCTTTGACTCGGATGTTGGCAAAACAGAGGAAAACATAAATATAGAAAAGAGGATGTAAATATTCAGGTGTGCTGAAGCCTAAGCAATCTTTATCAAGGACCGCATCAAACCCGGAAGTTGAGTTTCAATCAAAGTTGATAATCTCGGGTTAAACACTTTGCGGGTTTTGCACGAGGCGGGGTTTAATAACTGTCTTTTGATCGGATATTTAATTACACTTTGTCGAAGGAAAATCTTTTAAACATTTTTAAAGAAAAAATATTGAATTAGTACCTACTACCTTAAACAAGATGCCAACATGAGGTTAACGCTAACGTTTAACACCAGCCTTAATTTCAATAATTGACACCATGCTCCTTTTAACACTACTGCCCAAAGAATAACCAACTTAGAAAAGTTGAAAAACCCCCGACATTGTCATTTCAAAGTTCAATATTTCAAAAACGGGTGTACGTGTTTAAAAGAGTGTATTGTTAATGACGACAATACGATTGGAGATGCCAAATATTGGGACTGTGTCGGGCTCTGGGCATTTCATCATCACCAGCCTTATTTACGTCCCACAGCTGGGCACACGCCTCCTCTCAGAATGAGAGGGCATGTCTGGGCATTTACCTTATCTGTATCTATTCTAAAATTCCTATTCCTACTGTACATTAAGTACCCATCTACCTACTTCTTATTGACATGATTTTGATTTAAAACTGTCTTAAAGTTACCTTTATTAAATTTTCAACTTTAAAGCAATTTTCAAGTTTTCCAGATTTATTATTTACGTAATACTGTTTCATAAAATTCCATGAACGCTGTTTGTCGAATTCTCGAATAATAGTAAAGTATTTCTTCATTCTTTTGCTAGAGAAATATTTTTTGAATTCTTTATTGTAAAAGCCTTCTAAATATTTAATTCCTAAAACAGCTGCCTGTTTCATGCTTGGCTATCTTGGATCAATAATTACAAGTAGATGACGGGGCAGAGCGCAAAATTAACCAGCACGGTGAATAACACCTCACTAATATAGTAGTTACTGTGATCTTAATTTTATATTGTAGGCAAAATCGCATATTATTGAAACCGCTTAAGGGTTATATGAGATCAAAATAAATAGTGAATTGACGTTACAACTGTACCTTACTTTTCGTTTTTAACAATTCAAAATAATTCGCGGTTAATCACTTACTTCTACTACATTTACTTACTATGTTACTTCGTTTTTGTTAGTGACCCGTTATATAGGTACCTAAATTATTGATGGAAGTTCCTAAGTATTAAGGACCATTCCTTAATACTTAGGAACTACTTTCTTTGATATGCATGCAATATCACCTTTAAGTAAATTTTAATAATTTTAATAGCTTTAAACAGTTCTAAACCCTGAGAGCTAGATTTGAAATTTGGAAACCATATAGGCACCTTGTGCATCATAGAGGGATTTTTCCAATCTTACCAAAAAAACGTCAGAACTTCTTCTTCACAACTTCTGTCAAAACTTAATTTTTAGTAAGAACAAACTTTTTGCCGACTGTACTTCTCGTTTTGCTGACTGTATTTCAAGTTGATGCCATTAACCGTTGAAGAGTTCCCCCTTGTGGAGACGAACCTGACCGCACCACCAAGATTTCACTACCAGATTATTGTATTGTCACCGGGTCTACATAAGTATGCAAAATTCCATCTCAATCGGTTGAGAATATCTGCTTTAAAATTGAGTTGAAAGATTCCACCCCATACATACATTGCAAAAGCTTGTAAAAGAGACACAGTTTTAACTACGTACTAGGGAAAAGTAGAGGTGTAATCCTAATCCTAACTTCCTTCCTAACTAATATTATAAATGCGAAATTAACTCTGTCGCTCTGTCTCTCTGTCTCTCTGTCTCTGTCTGTCTGTTTGTTACCTCTTCACGGCAAAACCGCTGGACCAATCTAGGTGAAATTTGATAAGGAGATAGTTTGAATATTCAGGAATAACATAGGCCACTTTTTATTCGGGAAAATTATATAGTTCCCGCGGGATAGCGATAACCGAACTCTACGCGGACGAAGTCGCGGGCAACAGCTAGTATAATATAAATTCACTCGCATGACCGCTCATTTAATCTAAGGCTGTGACCAGAAGTAGCATTACTGATAATTTGAATTGAAATTCACCTCACAAAAAGCGAACTCATTTCAGAAATTCATACCGCTACGTTCAAGAGCTCAGTCATTAGAGTCTTCTGTAAACAAAACCCTTAGTGGTGCCCGGGGGAACGACAGCTGTCTCCAAGCCTAGTTCGACCATTAAACACCCACTCATTGCCATAACCACCATGAAAACCACCATCGAAAACCAACCTTAGGACACTACACACAAAGCCGCGTTTCCCCAAAGACATTGGGTGCTTTTTTGGAGACGCAAACTACGCTTCGAGAAACAAAATTGTATACCAAAGCGGTAGAGCTTCATTTACAATGGTTAGTAGTGGCAGGAAATTGTATTGCTCTAAGTAAGTATAAGGCGCGATTAGAAAAACGAATTTATTGTGATGGCGCGAAAAGCTGGGGTTTACGATGCTTCCGTTTATTAGTTGACAGATGAAATGTTTCAAAGTGAATTAAACCGCAGGATACAAAAATATGAAAGCGTTTTGCTGTCTTTTAATTTTAGTCTTGAAAAAATATAAATACTTACCTGTTTGTTTTTTCAATTATCTCCTCTTTTGGTATGAAATACTTTTTAGTGACTATATTATAAAGTAACTATGTCTCCCTCCTAAAGAGGCTTAAACTAGACAGGCGGGAGTAGCCTTAAGTTTATCTTTTAATACCTATTATTATTTATCTACCACTTTTTGAGGAGGGCCATCAGCCTTATTGTCTGACTCGCACGGAATCACAATCGCGTTCATTTTGACATTTCCAAGCCGAGCTCGCTATGAAAAATGAAACAATTTGTATCTCGTAAGGTCATGACAATCGAAAGCGATGCCGAGGCATTTTTCAAGGCAATTGAACGAATTATTTATCAAAAATTGGTTTCACTGTAAGCAAAATGACAGTCCGGAATGGTTCAGTTTGACATGAGTATGATGAGGCTGATCGTGCTCGTAATCGGAATCATTTCGTTACATGAAAGCAATGTTTCGAGGCGCTCGCAATCGCGATCATTTTTGTCCATCAAGCTGATTGTGATCCCCAATGAGTTGGGCAATAAGGCTGCTGGGTACACACATGCAGCATGCAATAAATTAGTTACGTTCCTACAAACCCATACCAAAACAAAACTCTCACACAAATGCCAAAAACATACGATCAGCAGCAGAGTAATGTACATTTTTTGGCGGACCAAAAATGCTTTGTGGCGACGTCTACGTGTCCAGAAGCACTGATGGATAAGTATTACTAGTTTCGGCATAAAAAAAAAACCTTTTAACTCGTTGCAGTGAGAAGTAATGTTACAAAGAATCTAACAAAAATATGAAATAGTGCCATGTTAGTAAGTAGTTGTGTTATTAGTATTTTTATAAAAAAAAAATTTTTAGTTTTGGCATAAGTATATAAAAATTGAAAACACACAGATTATTGCTTGCAGGTCTCAAATTCTCTATCTTTTTCTGTATTATTTTACACTAGGTAAAACATTTCTTTCACTTTTTGCAAGGCAATTGAAGAAGTTGACACTTTTCAGCAATAATTGTGGCGCAAAAACCCGCAATTAAAACGGAACTTTATTTTATTTTTCTTTACAATTAACCCCTATCATTTAGCGTCTCATTTTAATTATATAGGTACCGCAATTAACGCTTTGAAACAAAGAAAAAACGCAAAAAGTGTAAGTATGTGTGGTAATTTTCGAGCCAAACACGGTTCTGTCCTGTATCAACTTTTAACAGTAAAATAATCTCTTGCAATAACTTTACTGAATTGTGTGGCTTGTTATAACTTGTAATTTCATTTTTTTTTATTTCGCTGTACCTACAAATTGGTCGATGTTTTGAAAATTACATTCATTGTACTTCCCAACCCAATTTACCTGTGAGTTACAAAGCTACAGCATAGAACAGACAGGTATTATTATATACAGACAGACGGAGGGTCACAGTAACACTATACATACGGTTCCTAACTAAACTAGGGAACCCTGAAATACAATGTTTGC
Organism: Clepsis dumicolana; assembly: GCA_963691665.1. Classification (NCBI taxonomy): domain Eukaryota; kingdom Metazoa; phylum Arthropoda; class Insecta; order Lepidoptera; family Tortricidae; genus Clepsis; species Clepsis dumicolana. Next base: position 14,708,779 of record OY829508.1, read on the forward strand.
AGGTCCTCGCACTTGTAATTAAACTGCGCAGTAGTTAATTGTCAATAATCACACATATCACAAGTGACAATTACTAAAGGAACATGTTCATAGATAAATCGAATTGAGTAGTAGTAACGTTATCATATCGCCAGAAATCACCAAAATTTCATAGCATATTTTCATTGCGTGCTATGAAATTTTAGCACCAAATACGTTCCCGGGGCGCTGCTCCAAACGTCATACAAATTTTCTCGATGGTGATACGATAAAGGTTACTCTCGATTTTTGGTGAAAACTCGTGCTTGTGGTACTAAAATGGTATGAAGGAAGTCAAGGGTTTCATTGCATTCCGATTACAAAGCGGTCTATTAAATGATTTCATGTAGAGTTGGTAGACTTGAATGAAAATAATACAGAGGCATCGCAATTGACTCACAGGGTGGAACTGCTAGAGTATTTGTTTGAGGAAGCCTTACACGGACAAAATTCTTCTTCTGTCTTTTAAAATATACGAATGGCTCACCCTGGCTTCGCTCGGTCCTCTACTATATTATGTATATTTTATTATAATACTTTATACTTAAGTAGCTATCCGATGTTGAATACCGCATCAAAATCCGTTCTTTAGTTTGAGATAGACTGACAGACAGGGCAGGGAGATTTTGTTTTATAATATGTGGTGATCTAGCGCATAAAAAACTAGCAGACGTGGCTTCTGGCTTGAGCCGTTTCAATCAAATTTTAGTCTGAAATGGAGCTCAAAGTACTCCCTAATTTATCTACAAAAGTGAACAACGCTTGCGTATATTGTAATTAAAAATGCAGCTTACAAATTAGTCGTCAACATTTTCCACATAAGCCATCATTAAGGCACGTGCGTACAATCTAGTTTCATTAAATTATAAACCGGCGCAGGAATCCCTGGTTCTATTTCGGTAGCGCTTCCCCCGACGCGTGCGCCGAGTTTAATGCACTGGACGTGAGCATTGACTTAAATAATTTATTGAATCAGGCGTTACTTTGCGGAGGTCCATATTTATGAACTAAAAAACAATTACTTTGCTCACCCGCGACCACTAATGACAAATAGTTATATCTGTGCGGCAAATGTATGTTTCCATGCAACACCTCCACCTCCACTGCTACACGAATCAACACATGCCACACAGACCCAACTATCACCACCACCACTATACTAAACGCTGACGCGTTTCGGCACTCTCCACGAGGCCATTTACGAAGCACAACAACAACCGCTCAACATGCCACCACTTCCACTACTGACATATGTAAACCATGTACTCAACTTAGTTAATGACAAAACCAACGTACCCACTAATATTTTATAAATTCCAAACTACCCTTTTATGTAAGTCCTAAACTACCCTTTTTTAAGAAATGAATTCCAAACTACCCTTTTTATTTTTATTTTTAATCTACGCCAGGTACCCCGTTATTTTTAACCGAGTACGGTAAAAAGAGAAGTCATGTTCTCATTATTACTATGACACATTATTAAAATTAGAACCAAGTCGTAACAAAGGCCAAGAAACCAAATTAACTTGTTCATTAATAATAGACCCCATGTTGTTGTACCTAATTATTTCCAATTGTTCTAAAACCGATAGCCGCAAACCCTTATCACAATAATGTAAAATTTCGTACGTATCTGAGTCTAACAACGAATGATTCGTTTCTAATAAATGCTTGGCAAAGTTTGATTTCTCTGGATGATCATGCCTATATGACGAGACATGCTCTTTAAATCTAGTATCAAAGCTTCGACCGGTTTGTCCAATGTATACTTGACTACAGTCGCCACAAGTGAGTTTATATACGCCCGACCTGTTCCCTTTATCCACCTTTTCTTTGTTATTACAAAGTCTAGAACGTAAAGAATTAGTAGTCTTAAAGGCAACATTGATGTTATTTGATTTTAAAATATTATAAATCTTGTCAGACAACCGGCCAACATAAGTAATACTAGATCTAAATTTGTTAGTAGGCTGAGATGGCAACGCAGAGTAAAGCATGCTATTCACTATCCGTCCCTGCTTCTTTTGAACCAGACTATTAACCATTGCTGTACTATAACCATTTGTTGTTGCTATCTGATATATAGTATGTAACTCAGAATCATAATGCTCTTTCGAAAGAGGTACAGTTAGTAGTCTATGTACATAACAATGGAAAGCAGCCAGTTTATGCTGCCATGGGTGAGTAGAATTTGCAGGTATGACAGTATCTGTGTACGTAGGCTTACGGTAAATTTGAAACTGGTGCCTATTATTTACTCTTGTAATAGTTAAATCCAGAAAATTTAATGAACGATTTTCCTCTAATTCTCGTTTGAACTTTATTTTTGGATGTTTGTTATTGAGAGCACTAATAAACAAATCTAGCTGCCTCATACTCCCCTTCCAACATAAAATTAAATCATCAACATACCTATAATAATATACTAAATTGTCATACCTGCAAATTCTACTCACCCATGGCAGCATAAACTGGCTGCTTTCCATTGTTATGTACATAGACTACTAACTGTACCTCTTTCGAAAGAGCATTATGATTCTGAGTTACATACTATATATCAGATAGCAACAACAAATGGTTATAGTACAGCAATGGTTAATAGTCTGGTTCAAAAGAAGCAGGGACGGATAGTGAATAGCATGCTTTACTCTGCGTTGCCATCTCAGCCTACTAACAAATTTAGATCTAGTATTACTTATGTTGGCCGGTTGTCTGACAAGATTTATAATATTTTAAAATCAAATAACATCAATGTTGCCTTTAAGACTACTAATTCTTTACGTTCTAGACTTTGTAATAACAAAGAAAAGGTGGATAAAGGGAACAGGTCGGGCGTATATAAACTCACTTGTGGCGACTGTAGTCAAGTATACATTGGACAAACCGGTCGAAGCTTTGATACTAGATTTAAAGAGCATGTCTCGTCATATAGGCATGATCATCCAGAGAAATCAAACTTTGCCAAGCATTTATTAGAAACGAATCATTCGTTGTTAGACTCAGATACGTACGAAATTTTACATTATTGTGATAAGGGTTTGCGGCTATCGGTTTTAGAACAATTGGAAATAATTAGGTACAACAACATGGGGTCTATTATTAATGAACAAGTTAATTTGGTTTCTTGGCCTTTGTTACGACTTGGTTCTAATTTTAATAATGTGTCATAGTAATAATGAGAACATGACTTCTCTTTTTACCGTACTCGGTTAAAAATAACGGGGTACCTGGCGTAGATTAAAAATAAAAATAAAAAGGGTAGTTTGGAATTCATTTCTTAAAAAAGGGTAGTTTAGGACTTACATAAAAGGGTAGTTTGGAATTTATAAAATATTAGTGGGTACGTTGGTTTTGTCATTAACTAAGTTGAGTACATGGTTTACATATGTCAGTAGTGGAAGTGGTGGCATGTTGAGCGGTTGTTGTTGTGCTTCGTAAATGGCCTCGTGGAGAGTGCCGAAACGCGTCAGCGTTTAGTATAGTGGTGGTGGTGATAGTTGGGTCTGTGTGGCATGTGTTGATTCGTGTAGCAGTGGAGGTGGAGGTGTTGCATGGAAACATACATTTGCCGCACAGATATAACTATTTGTCATTAGTGGTCGCGGGTGAGCAAAGTAATTGTTTTTTAGTTCATTGACTTAAATGTTTTGTTTCAATCAGTGCTTTCAGCAGAAATACATATTTTATTCCGGATATAGGAAAGTTGACAAGTATGCTAGTATTACGACTGTGTGATGGGCGTTTGTCGCTTGGTAGGGCTCATTTAAAAGATGCTTATGGATAAATTTGTCTCTGTATTAATTTAAATAAGTACTTACCTAGATGCTGAGTCCCTTTGACTCGTTGACAAACGTTGTTTTATTTCATCGGATTTTCATTTCATCGAATGCTATCTTCTGCTAAAATTAGGATAATTTCAGGGTAATTTTATTGTTTGCTGTATAGGTTAGGTTAGTTTTTGAATCATAAGGTTATAAAAATAGGTCAGAAAATAGCTTCCGATGTAATGAAACAGCTATGAAACGTGCGTCGGCAATTTGATGATAAACCACCTAGATGAATATTGAAGTGATAACTACCAAACATGTATTAATATTAGAGTTATCACTTCAATAATAAATGAAGTAGGGAAACTAAAGTCAGCTGCCAAAAAAAAAAACCGTCAAGGCCGAGTCGGATTCAGGCAGCGAGGGTTCCTAGCGATAATTGTGTTACTTTACAATTACATACATGTTTTTTAATGGAGGATAAACGCACAGGTGGACAGCGGCATCTAATATCAGATATTGAAATTAACGTTTTTTCTTTCTTATAATATTCCATGATGTATTGTGCGTCATGGGTAGGCATGTCAAAAATATTCGGGGTGTGTGAAAACCGATTTTCAATTCTAGAATGCGTTGGCGAAATATTCAGCTTTAAGTGTTAGAGTCAAGTAAACCTAGACCCCTGTATACAAACGCCAAACGTTAGTATGATAAAATTTTTCGACCCCCGATATCTAGACCCATTAAAATTGGATATCCTGGGCGTGACCGTCATTCTATTGGACGGTTTTTTACCCAAATTTCCTTCTATTCACTAAATTATTCGCATTTAATTCTAAAAATAGAAGGAAAATAGCAGAATTAGAAAAACATTTTACTGAGTTAAAACAAACATTGGCGCAGTGAAACGTGACTAGAGTGCTCTAGAGCGAGCCTAATAAATAGTAGTAAAAGACGGTCGAAACCAATTGAAATAGCAAATAGATTTTAATTTAAAGTAAACAAAAACCAAATCCTACCCGGTAAAGGAATTCATCCTTTTCTATTTATAAACTCATTATTCTCCCTGTTGTCTCATACTTAGTTTATATTGTGCAGTATTTTTTTATCATCATCACCAGCCTCTTTTTTACGTCCCACTGCTGCGCACAGGTCTTCTCTTAGAATGAGAGGGCTTGGGCTATAGTTCGCACGCGGGCCCAGTGCGGATTAGGAACTTCACACACATCGTTGAATTGCTTCGCAGAAGTAATAAATAAATAAATATCATGGGACAAATTGACACCAATTGACCTAGTCCCAAACTAGGCAAAGCCTGTACTATGGGTACTAGACAACGGATAAACATACTAATATAGATAAATACATACTTATATACATATTAAACATCCAAGACCGGAGAACAAACATTCGTATTCATCGTACAAACCTCTGCCCCGACCGGGATTCGAACCCGGGACCTCAAGCTTCATAGTCAGGGTCGCTAACCACTAGGCCATCCGGTCGTCAAGTGTGCAGGTTTCCTGACGATGTTTTTCTTCACCGAAAAGCTCATGATAAATTAAAAAGTAATTCCGCACATAAATTTCGAAAACCTCAGAGGTGCGAGCCGGCCACTTTTTTATAAATGAAGAAAATAAACATATTAATATGTATATCATGATACCTAGATAAAATATCATGGGACAAAATTGACACCAATTATTGATCTAGTCCCAAACTACGCAAAGCCTGTGCTATGGCTACTAGGCACATAGTTAAACACATTATTATTCATATTTAAGATCCAAGACTCTACAACAAAATAGTACTTTATGCAACGCAATGAGGTCCTTAAAACACGTGTGTTTCGCCTCGTGTCAAATTAGGATCACACGAGTTTTTTAAGGCTTAATTATGTAGAGTTGCAAAGATTAGGTACTTTATCTACACACTTATTATAAGTACTCTACGATGCGTTCAGAAGCCGAAGGCATAACAAACCTTGTATTGATTCAGGCGTAACTTTGCGGAGGTCCATGTTACAAGTAACGGATTAAATTAATTTGCTCGTCCGCGAAGTAGTGCAGTATAGTCATGCAGAATAGCCTCACTATACTGCACTACTTCGCGGAGGAGCAAATTAATTTAATCCGTTACTTATAACAAACCTGTCACGAATTTGGCTGAATGCATAGAGGACTTACGATATGTGTGTATTATAATGTTATAATACACCGACTTCATATTTCTGCTAGTGCTAGGGCATAAAACTCATGGCTTTAGAGGATTATTTTATGTTTTTTTTTTAGGGTTTTTTGTAAGCGGTTTTACTTTTTTGTTAAAAGATTTTTATGTTACAATTTTATGTTGAATTAACATTTTTAGAATTATCCTCCAACTCCTAACCGTTAAAGAGTTGTATATTCCATCATCAGCTCACCATGAGATGATGACTTTCAGACGCAAATACATCATCAGATTATGACTTGGTGACAATGGGACCAAATCAGGAGTATACCCTTTCGAATAAAATAAAAAACCGATATACATACATAAAAAAAATAATAATAATACAGTGGAACGTAGAACCTCCTCCTTTTTTGAAGTCGCTTAAAAACGTAGTAGGTACCTATCAAGAAACATAATTTCATGTTTTCATAAAAAGTTATTGTCGATGTTGAAATAAATTTACTTTCACGGTTCGTATTAGTCTAACCAGTAAAAGTTGAAAAGGTTACCAACTTTGAAGAGCGAAAGCAAATTGAAGGACTTCATATTTACCTTTCAGTGCTGTTGCTTTGTAGTCTTCCTTCGCGATTCGATTTTATAGACGAATGTAAATTTCTGTTTTTTTTTTTTTGTGAAAGCCGTATCGTCTTTGACATTATAACATTGATACATAACTTATTGTTACAATAATTGTTTTTGTTACAAGGTTTTTCCTGCCTGTAATTTTTGTCGACTCTATTACAGCTATTGTAAAATTCGTAGACAATAGTGCATCAACTCTGTAAGGGTGCTTTTAACATGAAACTACCGTGAGACTCAATCGTAGCGAAATAAAACGGATCACTCACGTATATAAGTCGAGTTTAGCCCGAGATGTTTCGGACTAATTCGTAGTCCTTCCTCTGAGTAGTCGCGCGAGCAGAGCCGCGGCGCGTAGTGTTCGTCTGGCTGCCGCTGTGTCGTGCGCTCCCAGAGGAAGGACTATGAATTCGGGCTAAACTGTGGGCTAAACTCGAATTATATACGTGAGTGATCTGTTTTATTTCACTATGCTCTAAAGGTGGTTTACAGAAGGGACCGTTACTTGCGCAAAAAGCTGAAACTCAACCCGTGTGGCCTACAGACGAGTTTTTGTCAGGAATCCCTGTAAACAGGGTTCCTTGGGCAGAGAAAGCCGAACCCTCAACCCAACCCTATACTTCACCACTCGTTCATCATGTTTTTAGCCGACTTCAAGTTCTCAGTTCTCAATTCGTCGGAATATTTTAGATTATATTGATGCTCTATCTAGGGCTAGCACGACTGGCCGTGACTTGTCGTGCAAGATTATATTACGCGTCCCCTTTGCATTTTAAGTGACAGAAAAGGACGGGCAGTTGTTTCCGCTCGAGATAGAAGCCGCACTGTCAGTTGTGCTAGACCTACAGAGATGTCATTTATCAAACCCTCCCGACGCAATATGAGGGATATTGTAAGTTCAACGTGTGTATCTGTGTGTCTGTGTCTGTCTGTGGCATTAAAGCTCCTAAACAGATAGTCCGATTTGGGGTGTCTTTTAAAAATCGGAAGATTTAGTCCAGTTGCTTCTTAGCTAAGGTTTCACCGTTTGTAGATATTTGCAGAACATTTGTATGACGTTTAAAATGGCGCGAGGGCGTTTGGTAAGTACCTACCGCTATTTAATATTTATGATTTTCTCTCGATGGCGATATAGCTCGATTCTGGTGAAAACTCGTGCTCGGGGTACTGGGCTGGTTTTTTTTTAATCATCTGAAGGAACCACAAGCAAACAAACAACAAGATCACACTTAACGATTTTTTTCTATTGATGCACATTATACAATATGCTCGGCATAATGTAACCTTTCGTCTTCCCCGGCCATCTCCCACAAGGTAACCTATTAACCTCGAACGACTTAACTCCCTCGATACGGCGATCAAATTTGAATTCTCGTCACTTGAGCTTAAGGATGAGTGTAGCGTGTGGTTGGGCTGGTATGTTACGTTTGGGGTGGTGACATTGGACCCACGTGGTGTAACATATGGTTAGGACCATCGCTGTCTCTGCGCGGGAGATGTTTAAGCGGTTTACCGTAAATGAGAGATTTTGAAAGTTTTTTTTTATAATTTATTTTTAAGCGACAAAGGACTGTTTTGTTTTTTTTTGCGATCGTGGAACTGAATCAAAATTAGTTCATTAAATATTCGATCATAACTTAAATAGGTATAATTTTTTTTAACTGCTTTAATTATAAAATTCTGAATGAGCTAATTGGTCATTTAGATAACTGCTGTCTTTTGGTAGTTAAACACGTGTAATAAACTACCTTTTAATGCGATTTGGCCTATTGTAGGCGTAAGTATTTGAAAAAAAAATGCTTACAAATGATCACAAATTATTACGGTACTATTGTTTTTTAACCCCAGATCAAAAAGAGGGGGTGTCATAAGTTTGACAATTGAAAGTTCACCCGTTTTTGAAATACTGAACTTTGAATTAATGACAATGTCAGGCCTCTATTTCACCAACTCTACAAATGTCAGTATTAAATGACAATTCGGTGTCAGTTGCTGACGTGAAGAGCTTTTGCTTTAGCGCGCATCATATTGGCAAAGAAATCTAGTTCGAATTGTCATTGTTAACTGGCAATTGTAAAGTTGGTTATTTTTTTCATGCCAGGGGTTTGTTTATAATTATTCAAACGGCAACAACTTACAGGTCCAAGAAACTAAAGTCTACTAAAAACAATGAATCAGTAATTCTCATGAAAACGACACTCCGCAAACACATGTGGCACACATTTAGACCCCTCCCGCGCACCCCCTCACCCCGCTAAGGGAACCGCTGAAAAAAACAAACGACATTCAAATAACTCGAAAGGTACTCTAACGCCTTTCAAAGAGGATGCAGTTTCGAGGCACTTGGTTACAAGGTATCCCTCCGGTGGTACCGTTAGGATGACTCCTGCAAGGGTACTTTTTTCTGCGAAATGACATTATGAGGTCATCGACCCCCTTTTGTACTAAAGTCGGTTTGACTTTTGATTTCAAAGTTCGGTTTTGTGCGTTGAAAAGCTATTTAGTTATTTTATATAACTTAATATTAATGAAAGCTTATTTGGGTATTATAGGTATATAGTACACAGGGTTCGGACATTAAAATTCAAGTATTACCTACCTACCCATATTTATACCTGTTTATTTAATTAATCCCGAAATGCTTAATCGGTCCAAGTAAAACTCCTAGGTAATGTAAGATTAAAATTGTAATTAAAATTGCAAACTAGGTACCTACTTATTTAAATAAGTAGGAAGTAGCATCATTATAATATTATTACTCGTAAATGTTTTAATGTATGTAATTATTATTTAGTGTAAATCTCATAGTGTAATGAACAATGGCGATGACAGTTATGTTCATTTATAAAATAGCAATTTTTAAAATTAATTAAATGAATGTGTTTGAGTAAGAGTTCTATGTTAATGTTAATCTCGACTTCACAGTTAACAATCGTTACGTTTCGTGATGTTATGGAAAAACCTGTCCTTGTATAGGTTTTACGCACTTACATATCATTATTCTATATCTCCGTACTGTATAGATTTTTCTCGGAACTGTATCGATCTCTGCCAGTATCTTATCGAGATAGCAGTCTTTAACGCATTTCAAATTCGCTACTCCATAAAACCAGTCATTTCAGTCTACTTGAAACGAAACCATGAGATTCATAGCTGTGTCTTGTCTTATAACTTGTGTTTGGGCCCAGGGGGCGGTGGTTGATCCATCTGTGGAGATCAACCAAGGAACTGTGGTTGGGAATCTCAATGATGGCATTTATGAGTTCCATGGAATACCTTATGCGGACTCTACTTCTGGAATCAACCGGTTTAAGGTAAGAAAATTATTTAAATATGCACTAAAGCACGAGAAATAACATGCAATATCAAATAATAAAAAAAATGAAAGTGATGCCATCATAGCCATATTTAGAAATTATGACGCAATACCGCATTTTCAAACGAAACACCGATAATTCGGTACCTATGTAACTTATGGAAAACTTAAGAGTAAACTTAATAGTCTAAATTATCTATTTTTGCCATTTCAGGCACCATTACCAGCACCAAATTTCCAAGAACCCTTCATTGCTAACCGTAAAGGCATCAAATGCGTCAGAGCTTTAGGCGTCGGCTACGAAGGAGTGGAAGACTGCTTGGTAGCAAACATCTACACCCCGACCCTCAACAGCACACGTCGCCTTCCCGTCATGGTCTGGATAAAGGGGACGGAATTTGACAGAGTTTACGAACATGAACTGTCTTTCAAAAACTTCCTCGACAAAGAAGTCATTGTAGTCTCATTGAATTTCCGGGAGTCGATATTCGGTTTTCTCTGCTTGGGTACGGATGTTGCTCCTGGTAATGCTGGTCTGAAGGACATCATCCAAGGATTGCGCTGGGTCCAAGAGAACATTAAAAGCTTTGGCGGTAACCCTGACTCTGTCACTCTGTTCGGTCATGGCAGCGGGGCGGCCGCTGTCGATTTAGTGACTCTGTCACCTTTGTCTACAGATTTAGTACATAGAGCAATAACGCAGAGCGGCACTGCCATTGCTCCGTGGGCAGTGACTCGAGACAATTTAGAGTACGCCATACAGGTAGCTGAAGCGCTCGGTCACACTGTCAATGACATTAACACACTCTCTGATGTCTATTCAAGAACTAGTGTGGCAGCTTTGATGGCTATAATCAATGAACTGGAATTGACTGATAATTCATTGGCTTTCGCACCCTGTGTAGAAAAAGGTTCATCCAGAGCCCCAGTACCGTTCATGACGAGATCACCTTTCCAAACTTTGAATGATGAAGAGTTTGTACATGTGCCATTCTTAACCGGTTTTGTGGACAAAGAGGGCACAATTAGAGCGGAAGAGGCGATAGAAGATGATTGGCTAGAAAAAATGAATGAAAAATTCGAAGCTTTCTTACAGCCTGATTTAGAATTTGAAAACGAGGATGATGAGGCAAGGATAACAGAAAATATAAGGCATTTTTATTTTAACGAACAAGCTGTTAGCGTCACTACTCTAAATGAGTATTTGTCTTATCACGGTGATACTATGATCAAAGTATCAGCTGTTAGAGAAGCTCAGATGCGTGCAGCTGTTTCTACAGCTCCTGTGTATTTATACCAGTTTTCTTACAAAGGAGCCTTGGGTGATCCATTCGTCGGTCCTTTGGAAGTAGATGGCGCAGCTCACAGCGAAGAATTGGCTTACCTGTTCCATGAAGCGAACGAGGCTCAGTATCCTATACAAGATTTAACAATAAGCGACATTTTGATTGAGCGGTGGACTAATTTTGCTAAGACTGGGTAAGTTTAACGCTAGGAGCATAGACAAAAGGAGAATTTGAAATGACTTTGACTATTTTGCACAGAAAGTGTTGACTTTGTGCGTGTTTTTGACATTTGTGTGCGAGTTTTGTTTTGATATTAGTTTATAGCAATTCAATGATGCGTGTGAAGTTCCCAATCCGCACTGGGCCCGCGTGGGAACTATAGCCCAAGCCCTCTTATTTTGAGAGGAGGCCTGTTCCTGATGATTAGTTTATAGGAACGTAATACATTTTAACATAAGCGTAGGCTTGTGCTCTACGTTTTACCTTGTCTCCCTCAAAATTGATTGCTACGAATTAAGATTGAAGGTGCTAACTACTGGAACAGTGTCGGGCACAGGGACATTTATCTTATTTACACTAGTTACTCTCAATACAATTATTTCACCCAATCCTCTTGAATCTTTGTAGTAAATAATTTTTGTTTTCAGAAACCCTTCAAGTGACACTTCCACAGTCTCTTGGGCTCCGTTTACTTCTGAAGCCAGCAACTATCTTCACATCGTCAACAACGACAACACTGAAGCCACCTCTACTTTCGAAGTTGGGATGCAGAACCCTTATACAATGATTATGACGTTCTGGAATAGCATTTACGCTGGTCATTTCAAGGATGCTGAAGGGCAATTTGATTTGAACGACAGGCTTGAAGACGATCTTGAGGTTGTTGTTGTTGATGAAAATGAAGATGATGAAGGTAGTGGAGAAGAAACCGAAACCGAAGGCGGAGAAGAAGAAGACGAAGTTACAACTCCTGCGCCTGATTCTGCTTCAACAGCTGTTAGTTACACTTTTGTGATTGTAGGTCTTTTCGCGGTATTTAATGAATTACATCTTCTGCGGATAAGCTCTTAGAGACTGTTTAGTAGTTTAACTCTACTAAATAAGTTGTAATTATAACAAACACTTGTTACTTCCGTGGATTTTTTTCAGTGCTCTAAAATCCGACGTCAAGTAGTTAAGTTCTAGTTTAAGATGTTAATTTTGTACATCATTAGGTTAGTTACTTAGATTAGTTTAATAAATGTAATTAATTAATGTATTGTTTTACTGATATTTAGTTTACGCTGTTTGGGTTAGTCAAATGATAATCTGCAATGACATTAGTTAAAAATCGAAACAAAAGCAATGAGTTTGCAATACATGTCAGGACGGCGAAAGACCTAGTTATAAGGACAAGCTCTCTAGTTGTAAGAAGGCCTGTTATTAAGTAGCATTGAATTATCTAGCATATCTAATCTTTTTTTCTTTCATTTCGTTTTTGCTTTTACGCCAGACTCTAAACTTCCTAACTAACAAACTATTTATCACGCCCGTGAATTTATCTTTTCATGTCAAGTCGCAGAAGATCTAGATAATATTAGATAACTTTTAAATGACATATCGATTTGACTTGATCTGAAGGGCTTGTTTTCTTATGTCACTAAATTAAGGTACATACAGTCTATCAATCACACAAAAACAGCTTCAAAATTTAAGACACATTAAGTCAGAAAACAGAAAGCTATAACTGCGTCCATGGATTATGATTTTGAACGTAGGAACTGTAATTTAATACAGTACCTACCGAGGCAAAATTTGTGAGATAATAAGAAATAACTTTTAAATCCATTTTCCTTTTTCATGCAGATACTTATAATTCTACTTTGTGTGTGAATGTAGGGTAAATGTCCATTTTGAATTCCAATAATTTACATCCTGTACTTGTCACCTTGCTGTAAATTAAGATTGAAGGTGACAACCTGGAACCTAACTTATATTATTGCTGTGACCAATACCACAAACGCTGCACCCGAGCAAAATTCGATACTGTTTCTCGCGGAAATACTCTAGCCAGCTGGATAGATTTTATTTTACGCTTACGCCCTACGTAAAGTACCTAGTTAGGCATCACGCGATGCATAAAAGTTCAGTAAATTACATGGGGTCGGAGGGTTAGTCGTTTATCCCTGCATTACGAGCCTCCGAGGTATCGTCGCGCCGTGAATGTCACTCGGATGTATTAATATTAGAACAGGAAAAACGTAAAGGCGATTGAAAAAAAAATTGTAGTTAATCTATGCCGTGACAGCCTAGTGGTTTGAGCTATGGCCTCTCAAGCCTCTGCTCGTGGGTTCAAACCCCGGCTAGCAGCTTTGAGTTTTTCGGAATTTATGTGCGAAATTACGTTGGTACGTAATCTATCACTAGCTTTTCGGCGAAGGGAAACGTAGGGAGGACTTTTGCGAAGCAATTCCATCATGTATGTGTCATGTAAGTTCACAATTTGCACAGTCTGGCTAGCACGACTGGCTGCGACTTTGTTTGTCGCGCGAAATTATAACCCGTCACATAATAAAATCTGGTAATGATACTGATGTGAACCTATAGTACTGTCATTGGGTGGCTTCATTCTAAAATATGAAGCTGAGGTTTTGCGTCTAGTGGCCATTCTGTGTGCTACTATCAGATATTCATTGTAGTATTGTACAGTAAGTGAACCGCCTGCAATGATTCACAGTTTTCAAAAAAGTCTCCAAATAAAATACACAGTTAATGTTCTTCGATACTTGCAAAAATTATATCCGCTTTGAAGCAGAAGTCATATTTAATGACCATCAACATGGCCCATAAATGTATTTTAGAACAATATCGCCGCTTTATTAGGCCTTCCGTTAAGTATGTTTATCGAACGGGTAAGCTGCCTATTAAGTTATTTAGGGGTGATACTGTTTGCGAATAATTAAAAGGATGGCGGTTTTAAAGAGTTAGCGGTCATTTTTCCATACAAAGACGTTCTCGATGGTCTTTGACCCTAGAGCGATGATTTTTTCAAAGATATCAATATCGGTATCTGTGTCCATTATATATTTATTATTATATCTGTTTTGCTTTATTATTATGTCCGCGTAGATTTCGGTTATCTCTATCGCGCGGGAATTATATAATTTTCCCGAATAAAAAGTAGCCTATGTTATTCCTCAATATTCATACTATCTTCTTACTAAATTTCATCTAGATTGGTGCAGTGGTGTTTCCGTGAAGAGGTAACAGACAGATAGAGAGACAGAGTTACTTCCGCATTTATAATATTAGTATAGAGTATAGATTACTTAAGTAAATTGGCAGCCCTAAGACTTGGCGGCAATAAAGACTGCAAAAGTGCAGATTTGCAGGCGACGGGGTTTATGTTTCGTAGCGTAACGCAGCTGGCGTCATTAATGTTTGAAATCATGCAACGCGTGAAATATAACATTACATGCTCTACCTAAACCTCGCTTAGTTAGGGATCAAAAGGAAAGCCTCTGAGCAAAAGAAAAAATACTCCTGTCATTCAGCTCATAGCAACCTTAACAGGGGTCCATAAACAAACAGACGGGAGGCGCCTTTGGCTTATCTATTACAATTTTTCTGCCACTTTTTGAAAGGGACGAGAAACACACACGTACAGCACACGTCTACATTCCTGTAACAATTTATTATGTACAAACGCACACTAAAACAAAACTGTCACACAAATGCCCAAAACACGCACACAATCAACAGACCGTGATCATTTTGATCAGGCTTAATGTTAGAGATTTGGTAGAGGGGAAATCGCGCGTTAACATCTCCATTCCTTTCCTGCTCTAAGCGGGGTCTTACGAATTCTCCAACTGTTTCCATCTCTCGACCGCTAAGGATATACGTAGGTACCTACAGGTTTAAAGAAATACATTAGTAATTTGTTCATCAGCGGAGACGTGAAATAGTGCCAAATACATTTGTTCATTGCACGAAATGAGTTTGGTTTTACCTTTGTAATTTACTATAAACTTTTTAGTGAACGAAACCAGCACGCTTCTGCAAAGCAATTCAATGGTGTGTGTGAGATGCACTGGGCCCTTGTGGGAACTATAAGCCCGTGTCCTATTTTTGTGCAATATGGGAGTGGGACGTAACTAATGATGATGGTAATGCTGATGAATGAAATAAGTTTTTCTGCCTCTTTACGCATGTCAAATGTTTAAATTTCCCCGGTAAGATTTGATTGATACATAGACCTAAATCAAGAATTATTTCGGTTCTAGGTATAATATTCTGGAAACTGCTTTAAAAGTTCGAATTTGTACTTAATATTCATAATTATTTATGTAACCGACGATTTCAAACGAAGGTCTAATAAAATAATTCTTGGTCTCGATTGCATGGGGTAAAAAACACTCCTTACCTTTTCCTAAAACCTCTGTTACGACGTTTTGCCCCGTGACGGGGCACACGTGCTAACCACGTCGTGTTTTAATGTCGGGTTTTACTTACGTTTATGATAGTGTGGACATGCCTTGGTATATTTAAATCTAATAAGAATCGTATTGGTTATTAATTTGGCGGGATGTTTCGAGTAGGTACCTACTGTAAAATGTTGAAAACGGTGATAGTATAGTTTTCGAGGTCAGCGTATGTATGTATGTATGTCTAATTCTTTGGCACGCTTTGCCTACTAAACCGTTTGACGGAAATTCAACATATAAGATGTCTATGTGTTTTTTTAAAGGCTAGTTTTTCGTTTTTAAACTGTATAATTTTTATGTTTAAGGTATTACTGTTTATTGATACAATTGACTACTTAATTATAGTTGAATTGAGAAATGTTTTTACATGTCAAAGAGTTTATGATATTGAAGTAAGATTGATTTTTGCCTAACCTGTTCAAAAACTTTTTTCACTAGACTTGTAGATGATTATTGACATATAAGATCCGTCTCAGTTGTAGTAGTGACATAGGGTAAGTATATATTAATATAAGTTTTTTTTTTTACTAACGTCTTTTGTTTTTTTTATTAGATCGTTAATTGTCTCTGCAGTCGGGTTGATTCTTTTTTTCTTTAAACATTCTTTTAATTTAGTTCTAATCTAAAGCAAAAAGTATCAATCCAATCCACATAAGTCCGGTACTCGATCGCGGGCCATGTGCTCGACATCCTGCCTCGCCCAGTCCCTACCTCCGCACACGGCTCGCTATGGCCACCATAGTAGGTACTCATATAAACCACGATATAACCCTCTAAGTGTTTACTACCAACAACGAGCCGAATATGCCCTGTGATGTTAGTACGTCACTACGTTCTATGTCCACGATGAACCAGAGCTTCTAGTGTAGTCTAAATTACTGTGGGCAAAATTGGCAGCGCCTCTTTAGGCACATATTGGCAACTGGAACGCGATCGAGACGACATTTTCGTGTCAAAAATTAAACTAGAATCTCTACGTGTTTATACATAGGTACATAGTGTATTTGCGACACAAGAAATCGTCTCGATCACGTTCGAGTTAACATCACATCAGAACTAGGTACGACCAAATCGGCAGCGCCTCTATTTGTCAAAAATTTCACTAAGTAGAGGCTCTGAATTCGAATAAGTACCTACACTTCACAGGGATACTCACATTCACATACTGAAACACTTGTTGAAATAAATATTTCTGATTCATATTGTGGCACTGCATACCCCCCTGGGTTGTCGGTGTCTATGTGATCACTTACCATCAGGTGACCCAAATGCACGTTTGCACTTAAAAAAAAATAGGAACTTGTGAACTTTGCATGGTCTCACTTTAAGCAAAGTTTACTGGTAGATGCAATGCATTGTGGCGTCTGATCGACCACTTCTAACTCGGTCGTTTAGCGAGTTCGCAATGTAATGCAACTGGTGTTTTGCGTTGGCTTTAGATACGCAAGATAGGTATAAAAAGTTTGCAACCAATTTTCTTAGTGTCTCTTATTACAGCCGTTCGTAACAAACCGCCTTCAAACTTTCCCCCAAATAGGCGATCAATTTCTACGATCTGTTAATGAGGCAAAAGTAAAATTTTACGATTTGACACCAAACAAGGTTTAATAGCAATATAAAACACTCCGCTTCAAAGTTTTGACGTTTAGAAAGTTATTAACACAAACGTTACAGCTATTTCGAGACCGCTGTAAAACTTATTGTTTATACATGGCTCATTTTGATCGGAAAGCCATCTTAATGTTTAAAATTCTCGGGGGAAGAAAAGCAGAACTTAATTAATACCTACATTCAACAGCAGTAAAAGAAATATATAATGACACGATTGACAATTTTTTTTTAAATATAGCTTTGGATTCTCATAAAATTGCATTTTCACTTTGACGATGGAACATAATATTGGTAAGCATAGTGTAACAGATTAAGTAACTACATACTTTTCATTGAAACTTAAGAAAGCACATCTAAGTACATGGAACCTTTCAACTTATTATAATTCTGTTATAGAATTATAAAAGTTATTTTAAATCAAAACGTAAAATAATCCTCTAAAATAATGATAAATAAATAAAATAAAATAATATGCGTTTATTTCGGACAACGGAAACTAAAGCCTAAAGTTTTATGGCCTAGCACTAAGCAGCAGAAATATGAAGTTGGTGCGGTGCGAGCGGAATATTCTTTGAATGAAGCACCGACTTCATATTTCTGCTGCTTAGTGCTAGGCCATAAAACTTTAGGCTTTAGTTTCTGTTGTCCGAAATAAACGCATTTTATTTTATTTTATTTATTTATCATTATTTTAGAGGATTATCTTACGTTTTTTTCTAAGGTTTTTTTTTGAAGGCGGTTTTAAAAGAAGTTTGTTAAAAGATTTTTATTTCACAATTTTACGTTGATTTAACATTTTCAGAATTATCCTCCAACTCCTAATCGTTAAGGAGTTGTACCTTCTATCATCAGCTCATCAACATGAGATGATGACTGTCAGACGCAAGTACTTGAATAACCTTAGAAAACATATGAAACACATAGTACGTGCCTGTAAAATTTGAGGGTTGCCCTCGATTTCCCTGGGATCCCATTATCAGATCATGACTTGGTGACAATGGGACCACTTCAGGAGTATATCCTTTCGAATAAAAAAATAATTTTGAAAATCGGTCTACAATTGACGGAGTAATCGATGAACATACAAAAAAAAAATACATACAGTGGACCGTAGAACCTCCTCCTTTTTTGAAGTCGGTTAAAAAGTAGAAACAATAGCCCATAGGACAAATGTAAGTAAATTATGCATGACATTGGAACTTCCAGCACAAAACATGTTACGGTCATAAAAAATGGACGGCTTATTCATAAGCAACTTACAATACTCGCTTTTAACATTTGGATATAATAATAATATAAGTAGAAATTCCACAAAACTCTCGACAGAAATTATCTTACCTTTTGTTTTTATAACCTACACGATAAAACTTAAAGGTAGTCAATGATGTGTGTTAAGTTAGCACCACCATTTTGCAAACCCAAAAAAATTAAGGCTGTGCTAGGTTTGTGCTAGCTTGTGCTTCAATATATGTATGTTTGACGACCGGATAGCCTAGTGGTTAGAGACCCTGACTATGAAGCTTGAGGTACCGGGTTCAAATCCCGGTAGATGATCGGGGCAGATGTTTGTATGATGAATATGAATGTTTGTTCTCGGGTCTTGGATGTTTAATATGTATATAAGTATGTATTTATCTATATAAGTATGTTTATCCGTTGTCTAATACCCATAGTACAGGCTTTGCCTAGTTTGGGACTAGGTCAATTGGTGTCAAATTGTCCCATGATATTTATTTATTTATTTTATTTATTTACGGTGGTCAGTTCGGTCAGTACGGTCAGTTGCAAAATTTTATTATGTATCGAATTAATTCATAATCCGAATAACAACCACAACCTTAATTCGCTGACATAAGAGCCACGGGACATGTTTTTGAGTATGATAGTGTATGCATCAATATTTTTGCACTTGATTGTACTAACAGTGAAATAATAGTTATTTTGCATAGGGTTTTTGAAATCCAATAAGCATCAAATGACATACAACACGTCTAATTAAACTTTTTATAGGACAAATAGTTTCCAGGGAACGAACGTTAGAAATCCAGACACAATATCTGTGGACAACTACTTATGCGTCGATATTGAAGTAAAATTTACATGTAAATACAGCAATACCCTGTGGAATAGGAAACAGTTTTATTTACTGCTGATTGAGTTAGTTACTGACCTACAACATGGCCTCTCTTATTTTCAAAGTAGGTCGTTTTATCTGACGTGAAATGTATAATTTCATAATTTTTATTTGGCATTTGGACACCTTATACATCTACAATTGAATCAATACATTTATTTACATAATAAAAGCGATTTACAATGACATTACATCTAAACTAAAACTAAATAAACTAAAACTTAAAACTAAATTAAATCTAAATAAGGCCCCCGTGGCATGGTGGTGGTGGCTGGCAGCGTTGCCTCGCTGAATAGCAATGCTGATCTGCAATTTATGCACCTATTGTTATAATTATTATTTGACCGTAGAGGAGTATTACATCTCTGCTGATCGTAAATTTAGTTTACGTAGTTTCCGTTCGCGACTTCGTACGCGCATAAACATTACCCTATATTCCCGGTTATTCTTTATCAATGGGAATTGCAACAAATAATTCATAATAATTAATAATTCATTTATTACATGCTTTTCGCAGGTTACAAAGATCTTATATACTTAAAAAAGTTCAGCCATGATACCCTGCAGGGCACCGCAGTATATTTACTTACAATTAACAAATATATTAAAATTGGTAACAGTAGGCGTCTCTTTTTTGGGATCTAATGTTTTAATTTAAAAAAAAAAAAACTCTTGCAACGTATAATAGCTTTTGTGCAGCAGATATTTATTAAGGTTCCTAATGTTGTCCCTAGTTTCATATTTTATGATTTTCGGTAAATGGTTATATATTTTAATGCACATGGCATATGGGCCAGAACTATGTAGCTTTAGTTTAGAATTTGGCAGAGGCAATTTGTTTCTTGGGCGGAAGCTAATAGGGTGCAGATTTGTTGAATGTTGATTAGGAAAAAGGTATTTATATTTCCTTATTAATTTACTTGTCTCCAATATATATAAGGAAGTTAATGACAAGATTTTTAGTTTTTAGAAATGGAGTTTACAACTTTCTGTCTGTTTAATGTTGGTCAAAATTCTTAAAGATCTTTTCTGGAGAATAAATACTGAATTCACGTCTGTACTGTTACCCCATGACACAACTCCATATCGGAGCCACGCGTGGGCGTAAGCGTGATAAGCGTTTAATGCAGTTTTAAGGTTGGTAGTTTTTTTCAGTTGTAAGAGGGCGTAGGTAAATCTTGACAACTTAGATGTTAATTTTTGAATGTGTATCTTCCACTTGATATTTGTGTCTATTTCAAGTCCCAATAGGTTAGATGATTTTATGCATTCTAGAGTTGAATTTTGGTAAGAGAAAATAAAACTTAGATCACGTTTTTGATGAGGTCGAAACTGCATAATTTTTGTTTTTTCTAGAATTAATTCTAGGTTATGGAGATCTAGCCACTGCGTGATTTTATTCAGCGTGTTACTCAGAAACGCGTTTAGGTTAGCTTCATTGTCCTTCGGGTCGTGTGGGAATACGATTGAAACGTCATCTGCAAAGAGAAGACATGGAGTATCGAAGGCTTTTTGGTAGGTCATTAATATATATGAGAAATAGCAAGCAAGCAACCAAGCACACTACCCTGAGAAATAGAGCCTACCATTTCTTTTTCATTCGACTTGACATTTTTAATTGAGTTGGTTACGTGATTATGCTATTCGATCTCGACATACTGTTTCCGGTTAGATAAATATGATTGGAACCATTTATGTGCCATCCCTCTAACACCTATACCATAAAGCTGTTTAGTAGGATTTTATATGAAACTTTATCGTAAGCTTTGCTCATATCGAGTAAGACACCAATTGCGTATTTTTTGGTGTTTATTATATTGATTATCTCATTTACGTATTTAAATAATGCTAATGTAGTAGATCTGTCTTTTCTAAATCCTTTTTGACTATCGCAAAATATTTTTAATTTATCACAAAAATAATAGAGTTTATTTGCCACGCAGGTTTCAAAAAATTTTGCAAATGTAGACAATAAAGCAATGGGACGGTACTGAGAGGGGAAAGTCAAAGTGCCTTTTTTGTAAATCGGCTTAATTTTTGATATCTTTAATAAGTCTGGTATAGTTCCTTCATTAAAGGATTGATTGATAAGTGCTGTTAATGGAGTAGACAATTCTTTTGCACACATTTTTACTAAGAAGGGTGGGATTGCGTCATGGCCGAAACTTCTCTTATTTTTTTATAATTTTTAGTACGTCATTTTCAGTAATCCGTCCTTAGTGCTTGTCTACACCATAAAGGCAACTTCTATGCAAAATTTCAGCCTTCTAGGGCCAAGGGTTTCGGCCGTGCGTTGTCTGTCAGTCACTGAGTAAGTACCGGAAGAGTTTTATAAACATTAAAAGTACCCTTATAGAATAGTAGTTAATCAAATTCAAATTCAAATTCAAAATTTAATTCAGCAAATAGGCAGTTGAATGCTCTTTTACACGTCATTTTTTTTGAGTCTACCAGCGCTTTCGGAAAGACCATGATTGCCAAAAAGAATGCGCCGCAAGAAACTTGGCACAAAGTCATTTTTTCTAAAAACAAGTTACATTAGCTCTTACAATACGTAACCACAGACAAATTACACAAAGAAACCCCACTCTGTCATTAAAAGATTAAGAGAGAAAAAAAAAATACCGCATTTTAGAAACAAGTGTAAAAAGTAATTATTAGAACAGCAAAACCAGAACACTTTACTTTACTGGCACGTTTTAATTGAGCAGGAGATGTATAGGGTGTATTACTTCTGGGACCCATATTAATTATTCTTGACAATCATGGTCTTTCCGAAAGTGCTGGTAGACTCAAATCAATGACGTGTAGAGAGTGTTTAAGCACCTACTACTGAATAAAATTTTGATATTGATATTCTCTATAGCAAAAAATGCCGAGCCTTGAGCATAAAGAAATAATCGTCGTAAAGAAATAATTAACTTTAACTTATTAATAAGAGTGGTTAAGTAACAAAGGATAAATAAAAATTAATTCAGACGGATTGCTTTGTAAGGTGTTTCCTTTGCTAATAACTAAATAGGTATGTAGAGCGTTAATTAGATATTGTAATTTCCTAATAGTTGTCATAACTTAGACTTCTTTCGTTACAGTTTCGCTTAATCAGACACATCTGCGTAATAAACTTACAAAACAAGGAGTGTGTTTAAGGTTAATCATGGCAGATGCCCGAGTACGAATATTCGAATTCTGCGTTACGTCACCGTACCGAAATCGAGAAACTTCATTAGTTTCATTGGTTTAGTTGTTTAAAAAACTCTATTATTATACTTTAAATACTTACTGAAACTAGAATACACAGAAAACTAGAAAAATATTACAAGCACGCCACGGGGGATCGAACCTGAATCCTTGACATTATTTAGTACTAACTTTGGTGTAAGGGTATTGCACGTGACACGAAATGTCAAGAAATCACAATACATGGTGTCAGATACCTAATGAACTGTAAATATTTCAGCAAAAGATTGAACAAGTCTGCTAGTATTGTCAACCATTAATTTATGGCAGAGTGTTTTATTTTAATTTATTTTGTCAGAAAAATAATCAAAAAATACCACAGTCGCGTTCACCTATCACTGACACTCTGTATAAGTCATTGTCACTAGCACGGTCAGTATTGATCGGAACTTATTTCTGAGTAGCATCTAATCCTTGACCTACACTCCGAAATATCCTTTAGTGATTACAGTAGTTACTGAAATAGTAGCATGAAGTAAAATTAACTCGTTCAAAATCGTGGGCGTTCACCTTTATTTTTACTCGCCGGGAAAACATACATTATAGTTAGGTGCTTATAGCTTTCAAACATGATATTTTACATTCTTCTTACCTACCATTCTTTTGATCAGTGAGAAAAAGTATTTTAAGGAAAGGTAAAGGTAATTAGTGGAAATCAAGCAACTAACTAGAATGTCTTGTCCTGTTTAGAAAAGTTACCTTAATTATAGCATGTTTTGTCTTTTATACAAAATTTAGTTACTGATATGTGATGGCCGATTAAAACTACCTAATACATTTCAATGTTCATGACTATCGCAGTATTTCTCATCTATAACTCTGTTTACCTTCTCCAGATTGCGACCCATCCTTCAAAAAACGTTTCTCCCCGTAAAACACATATCAGACCAAAATCATCCAGCTTTTGCTAAGGCAATTTTTAATCTCTCCCACAATCCATTTCTTCAAACTTGCACCAACAATGCAATTGAAAAATGGAGTTCTGCATTATAGAGCCGGCTAGTTTGACGTGCTCTCCGATAAATGAACAGCCGTCTGGGCTTTGATAGGCGTCTTGCAGTGCACTGTGAGTAATTGCTGCTATTTTGAGCCAGGACGTGTTGTGAGCATGGGTGAGGTAGCTTCATAGCCAGGTGGCTATGGTTTAAAGATTTATTTGATAACTTTTATCTATTCGAAGTCACTCAGAGGGCTATGGAGAGAGCTATGCTCGGGGTTTTTCTGCGGGATAGAATCAGAAATTATGATATCCGCAGTAGATCTAAGGTTACCGGCATAGCTCCAAGCATTGCGAAACTTAAGTGGGAGTGGGCGGGCACATTGCTTGCAGAACTGATGGCCGATGGGGTCAGCAGGTTCTCGAATCGCGTCCGCGAACCGGGAGGTGAGCTGTCGGTAGACCTCCAACAAGATGGAGCGACAACCTGGTAAAGATCGCGGGATCGCGGTGGATGCGAAAAGCACAAGACAAGTCTGAGTCTGAGGGGGAAACCTATGTCCAGCAGTGGACGTCTTTCCGCTGACATGATGATCCAAAAGATACTAGTAATTAACCCCAATACTACACGATGGAAAGTGCAGATGAGGCCAAAGGTGTAACTCAATGGTTCCATAACAGCCTATTCACTTTTTAAGCCTTGATGAGACTCAGATGTGTCCGTCCGGAAACACAGACGAGATGGGGGTGAAATCCATTAATTGGCAATTCGTATTAGGAAAGATAAAGTGAACCGTTTTGTGACAGCCAGTGGAATGTTAACAGCATAATTATGGATGAAGACGTTCGCTGTAAAAAAGAAGATGATAGAAGATATTTTTCCGTGAACTGACGGAATGACCTAACGTTTTCTGTAGGATTAAGCGGATATGTGTTATATTTCATAATGATGATAGTTTTGCTTCCCATACTTCCTCAAGGATAAATACAAGTTATACAGAGATACAGTCACTAGTATCTCATTTTGTATACTATATCGACAACATACTAAAAATCGGACAAGTGCGAGTCGGACTCGCGCACGAGGGTTCCGTACAAAGATTTTAACACTTATCCCCAGTGTTAGCAGAGCCCTACTCCTAAGCAAAATGTAAACAGTGTGGGGTCATCTTATAATTGGTCTGAGAAATCTACAGACAGACATAAAAATTTTAGATTTTGAGAATTTTCTGAGTGGTTGTGCTATAAGAGCTACCTTCATACCAAATTTCAAGTTTCTAGGACAAGGGCACAGAAATTTGTATGGGAACAACCTTTTTAATGACCGTGTCTTTTGATAGCGTTGACTTAGAAGTTTGATTTTTTCACAGCTCCAAGGGACTGCAGGCTTGAGCATTTGATATTAATTTCGGCATGCTAGCTACCTCCACGCGTTCCACAGAAAAAGGGTTTGACAGACAGACAGACAGACGGACAACAAAGCGACATAAGGGTTCCGTTTTTTCCTTTTGAGTTACGGAACCCTAAAAACGGCTAGGTATAATTAAATATTATTAGAAATAAGTTGTTGTGTTTCCACAGCCTTGAAGAGGTTTGAAAGCTAGCGCTATTCACTTTAACAAATGTGAAATCTTTAATTTCTTTTGACGTTTATTAAAACACATCATCTATTGATCGCTACTGTCCTAATAAATTATAAGAAACTAGCTTATGCCCTGCGGCTTTGCCCACGTGAAATATTTCAAAAGGGCTAGTTCGCTATCCCGTGGGAATTTATAAAAATTCCTTCTTAGTGCACCTCTAGGATACTCAAGGTATAATGTTTGCCAAATTTCAAGTCTCTACGTCCAGTAGTTTAGGCTGTGCGTTGTCTGTCAGTGAGTCAGTCAGTCACCGCACTGTTTTATAAGTATAGATTAATCATCATAACGTGTTCTAATTTAATTACAACTTGTTTGATAGAAAATTCTCGGCTACTTATTTTAAAATACGTAAAGTCCAGGAAACTGTAGCACCTTACAAACTTATCAGTGCAGTTGCCCTAAATACATGGAAACTTTTAGCTATGAAAAGTATGGACAGTTCGAAGAGTAATGGCTTGTGGCATCGCTATTTTAACGGTAAAAGTAAGTTAGTGTCCAGTTGGTTTCTGTCAATAAAATCGCTGCCACGTCATAAATTGCACTGAGTCATTATGCTCTTTTTGTAGCATTATGTGAATGTTCGAAGTACTTTAACAGTTTTCTATCGGGTTATTATCTGATCCCAATCGAAAGTTAACAAATTTTTCAATCAAAAAAAAAAAGATTATACGTGTAGGTATTTTACTTTATTCTGGGCGAAAATTTTATTGAAGACAATTTAATCCCTTATCTTTGATATTCTCAGTATTTTATTCAGCTCGTTAATTATCTCGATCTTTCTCTGTCTATATCTTTATGTAGAAATAAATCGCTCCGATATCTTCTAAACCGAAAGTCCAAAAAATGTTTAAAAAATCACAACGGTAACGCTTAATAAACACATTCAACCATCATTCAACGAAAATTATTTAAAATTACGTCACCAATCCGCAGGTACCCACAAAAACGGGCAACACCGTCTGGCGCACAGAAATATCTTGTCCTAGATTCACAGCACAGGTAAGCTAAATCAAGCCAGCAGTTACAACGAATGTCGCTCAATTTTCATTAATACCAGGACGGGGTTAAGCGGAATTCGGTGTCCGGTCCAAAAATAATGGCCGGCCTTTTGCATTTTAACTGCAGTAATGTAAATGGGAGGGGAATTGATTAAAAGGCTCGTGAAATTCGATAGAGTGTTCTGTCGTGTTTTTCTGATGGCCAGTTGTATTTTTTTTCCGAACTTCTCGAAAATTTTAAAGTGATTCAACCTCATCCATGCTTTTAGACACTTTTTTGAAATGGGAAAATAGTATGACTGTTGCTAACCACGAGCTAGTCCAGTGATCGTCCGCCATGAACTCTCTAAGAAGGTTACGGTTAAAAACTTCCTTCAAAAGTTGGTCTCTAACTACTTATTGCGTCTCCTCAACACCAATTTGGTTGCCAAACGTTTTATAAAATAGTAACAATATGGTATTGGTTGGTATGTACTAGAGTGTATCTGTATTTCTATGTATGTGTATTTTAAATGCTTTAGTTAGGCAATTAGGTTAATTTCAGGTTCCGGATCCTCTTACTTTTATTTGTATGTCTACTCTTTTTTCTGATGTCCTGTCAATCGCCCGAAGGTTAACTGGTAGAGATCCCTTTAAGGGATAAGTTCGCCTTTGTACATTTGCTTTTGTTCTGTTATCTTTTTTTTTGTTTTATGTGCAATAAAGAGATATACATACATACATACAATATCAGAGCAAATTTTACAAAAAAAAAGACTAGTGATTTCGGTAAAAGCATCCAAAACGCACTTGCATACTGCCGATTAGCCCCATCGATTTCCTCCTAAATCTTTCCTTACATGCAGCCAAAAAAGGCCAATAGGTTAGGGTCATTCCGCACTAAGTGCCTGTGACATTTCAGCGTGTGCATAATTGGGCCTGGAACTGGCGTGGGGGGAGGGGGGAGGGGGGGTAGCGTCGACGTGTCAAGTCGGGAGGTGAATAATATATGGACAGAGGAAGCGGATGGCTCTGCCACTTAGCGGTGCTTGAATAATGTATGCATCAGAAGCAGGAGTGAGCGGTTCGGGTGTTGCGGAGGTTTCTGTTGCAGTTTGCACGCAAACTATCAAGACTGTTGCGGTGCAAGTTCTGCGTTAGAAATTAGTAGTGTGAAAATATTCCGGTGAATTGAGAACCTCATTTTTTGAAGTCGGTTGAAAACATTCGGATCTCAGAGGAGTATGTTTTTAGTGTAATAACTAAGACGAGGTTAGCCCCTGTCTGAACTCGACTTGTTTATTCGCTATCATTGTGTCTCACGGTAGTTTCATGTTAAGAATGCTTTTTTTTTGTATTTTTTAGCATTTTATTTTTATTTTTGCGGCTTTGTCATTTAATTCTATTAAGGTACTTTAATTTAAATAGTCACTGAAACAAGAATGCACAGAAAACCAGAAAAATGCTAATAATCCCAGGAATCGAACCCAGGTCCCCTTTTCTTTGGGCAGTCGTGTAATTAGGCGTTTTAAATGTTTTTTTTTAATAACCACTTAGAGGTCGATTTTTCAATCCCCAGATAAGCTCTTAGCTCACAGATAGTGTATAAGGGTATCTATGGAATAAGAGCTTATCTGAGCACCGAGCACGAGTATTCGAATGCTGCATAACGTAATCAAGTGAAGCTTTGGGTACTGAAGGTACTGTTTGAGTGAGCTGTATAATATTTAGAGTGTGTAGTGTGTTACTGCGTGTCGTGCGGCTCTGCATCGCATGCCAACCAGGATTCACGTAATATCAGCGTCGAGCCACCTTTAGTGACCCGACGAATGCTGAGTGGATTCCTTTTTCGCAACTACTTATATTTAATTTTATTTTAAGTTAACTGTATTATTACTGTATTGTTGTTGCGAAAAAAAGATTTCTTATTCTTATTCGTTATCGAGAAAATGTGTATGATGTTTGGAACAACGCCGCCCGTGAACGTATTTTGTTAATTTACGTTACGCAAGATTCTAATATGTGCTTGGGGCTCTGAGCTTGAGAAATCGGCCCTATGTGGAATGCTTTGTAGTTACAATAAATCCATATACTGATTTCTGTATTTAATTTAATTTATTCTGACGGAACCCCAAACTGAAACATTAGTGCGCGATATAATTTAAGCGATTTAATAAATCACAGCCTTCGTTGCACTCGTTGCGATTAAACCTAGTTTCGTATGCTACCTGAATTGCCTACTAATTGTCAATTTATTTCATTAAATAAACTTCATCCCCCTTTTCACTACTTAAGAGGTAGAATTTACAAAAATCCTGAAGGTACTGTTTGAGTGAGCTGTATAATATTTGGAGTGTGTAGTGTGTTACTGCGTGTCGTGTGGCTCTGCATCGCATGCCAACCAGGATCCACGTAATATCAGCGTCGAGCCACCTTTAGTGACCCGACGAATGCTGAGTGGATTCCTTTTTCGCAACTACTTATATTTTATTTTATTTTAAGTTAACTGTATTATTACTGTCTTGTTGTTGCGAAAAAAAGATTTCTTATTCTTATTCGTTATCGAGAAAATTTGTATGACGTTTGGAACAACGCCGCCCGTGAACGTATTTTGTTAATTTACGTTACGCAAGATTCTAATATGTGCTTGGGGCTCTGAGCTTGAGAAATCGGCCCTATGTGGAATACTTTGTAGTTACAATAAATCCATATACTGATTTCTGTATTTAATTTAATTTATTCTGACGGAACCAAAAACTGAAACATTAGTGCGCGATATGATTTAAGCGATTTAATAAATCACAGCCTTCGTTGCACTCGTTGCGATTAAACCTAGTTTCGTATGCTACCTGAATTGCCTACTAATTGTCAATTTATTTCATTAAATAAACTTCATCCCCCTTTTCACTACTTAAGAGGTAGAATTTACAAAAATCCCTACACTGTATAAGGTATATGTCCAAAATTTCAAGTTTGGGCTAGGCGTTTATAAAATGACCCAACCAGTTTACGATTTTTAACTGACTTCCAAAAAAGGAGGAGGTTCTCATTTTGTCGGTTTTTTTTTAATACAAAGATTAAATCTCCGTCAATCTTAATTTGACGTAAGTATATGGCAGATCAAGCAGAAAAAAGTGTGGTTTATGACAAGCTGTGTGTTTGCTTGTATGTTAGATAGTTTACACGCCACCTACGCTTGCAGATAGCAAATTGTTTCAGTCCTACTAGGTATATTTATTTAACAAAGAAAATCAATCTAAACAAAAACAGTAACAAAAACTTAAATTGTTTCATTGTACATTTATTAAATTCGTCAGTTTATCAAAAAATAAGATGGTTTCAATATTGAGTACAACTGTTACTAAAGACCGTAACTTCAGTAATGTAGTACCCTCTGACTCAGGTTAACAACCATTCAAAATGACTTCAAGCAGTAATTTTTCAAAACTATCAACACTGAACGAAAAAAGCTCATTACTTTCCGTTTGTGAGAGCATTCAAAAGCAATAAGATATCGCCGCCTGCGCAGTGCAGGTGTGCCGGATACTGAAAGGAAGGGGAGGGAGGGAGAGGGGGAGGGAACCCTCACTCCTTGCGTTTGATTTCAGAATACGTAAACTCTCCTTGTGTTAGGGTGCATGGTTAGTGTTACAATTTAATAGTTCAGTAATTTTGATCTTTGGTAACGTAATGAAGGGCATGAAATAAAATGAAATACATTGTTTTAAATTCTCATACGATTCTTATTTAATATCAATTGTATTCTAAATACAAATACAATACAATATAATATAACACTTTATATAACATAGCTCGCAGAACTGATGGCCGATGGGGTCAGAAGGTTCTCGAATGGCGTCCACGGACCGGGAGACGAGCTGTCGGTAGGCCTCCAACAAGATGGAGCGACGACCTAGTAAAGATCGCGGGACCGCGGTGGATGCGGAAGGCACAGGACCGGTCAGAGTGGAGAGCCTTGGGGGAGGCCTATGTCCAGCAGTGGACGTCTATCGGCTGACGTGATGATGATGATGATGATGATAACACTTTATTGAACATCACATGACAATTAAAACATAAAAAGATACAAATACGAGGTAAAAATTTGCGGCTTTGTCGCTATACATAGAGCGATCTCTACCAGGCAACTGTAACGGAATAAAGGTAATAGTAAATTAATAGTAGTTTATGCAACTGCTACATAATGAGGGTCCTTAAAACACGAGTGTGTTTTTATGAAACGAGGCGAAGCTGAGTTTCATAATAGGATCACACGAGTGTTTTAAGGCCTAATTATGTGGAGTTGCATACATTACTTAATCTACACACATATTATAAGTACTCTAAGATGGGTTCAGAAGCCGAAGGCATATATCATACCCATACCTGTCAAGAATTTGACTGTTTTTTTTTAATCATAGACAAACATACCGAGCTGACGTTTCGTAAACTGTTTTTTTTTGTATAAAAAATAATATTTCACATTATTAATTATACATGTCGGACTGAACTCGGCTTATATACGTGAGTGATCCATTTTATTTCACTATGATTGTAAATTACTATTACTTTACTGCTGGACCTCCTGGTGGTGGCTGTCGGTGAGAAGGCGTCGTCGTGCTGCAATGCTGGTCATTTTCTACGGTTTCTGAACCCACTATAGAGGACTTATGATATGTGTGTAGATAAAAACCTTTACTATTTTATATAAATGTCGTTTTCAATACGTTTTTAACTATCTGTATTTTCATTGACTGTACTGGCATGGCAGATACCAAATTTAAAATCTGACTGGCATAAACTGCAAATTAAATGAAAACTCATTTAAACCAAACAAATTTGGACGTAACCAAGTGAATTATTTGGATATTAAAAAGTAAAAAAACAAAAACATTTTTGAAAGGTTGACAGACTAAAATCCAGTATGTAGAGAAGCAAAATAATAAGTCACAATTTAATATTACAAAAACTGGCAACACAATGAGCCTAATCATACCAACGTACAAAACCTAAAGTAATGTAAGAACTTCTCCCTAACATCAAGCAGAATCTTAAGTGCTGACAAGCACCATTAATTAAAAAAAAAGCTTCCCCATACTGGCAACTCCATTAAAAGTAATATATCGAATTCTCCCCAGCCTCCCCATAGATTCAGGCGTCACGTTACAGGGGAGGTACAGGCAATAAGGGATGATGAAATAATAAACTTAGTACCATGGTAATTCGATTTCACGCTCGGATGCCGTGGAATTTATTTTATTTTAGAAGAGTACGCCTAACAGGTTTAGATGAATTAGTGATTCCAGGAAAATGTTTCTTGCTAAGACCATAAGAAATTTATTTATGGCCAAAACCTATTTTGCTGCGATCTCTTTCTCTCTAAATCTACGAAATATTTTCGCTATTTAAAGCACTCCAAACAAATATTATAAATGAAAGTAAACCTGTCTAAGTGAGTGTTAAATTTTCACTACTAAACAGCTGCATCCACTGCTGCACCTACTGATACATTTTAATGTAAGGATAGTGGGGACCTTGAAGAAGGACATGGACATTGTATAATTATGTCCAAAACCGAATTACCCACAGATTTTTTTACTGGTCCCCAAAACCACTTATGAAGGTAAATAAAAAACCAAAGGTTAAAGGGACACGGGTTAAAAATTCAACACCCAAACACCCCTTTAATTGAGGTCTGTTTTACCTCAGAACCTAATATTCAAAATTAAACTGGCCGGGTCATCGACCGGAGTTCCACCACCGGCTGACTCTGCTTCCTGTCACAATTTGTCTGTGTTTTTGTACACAGGAATCCCTTTTTTTGTCATCCGCTGTATTTGAGCTTAAGATGAATGTTGTCATTTGTTTAAGGCGCCCTGCACTACGCGACTACGCGTCAGGCGCTCGTGGAAGATATACCAATTAAAAACAGTTCAACTGAGTTTAAAGACTGCAAATTTGTGATGTAGCTTTAGTTACAGGACTACGACGATCGCTCATAGGTACATTTTGCCATTTATCGATGCCGTCGATCGAACATCGTTTGATTGGGTGTAGTAGAAAAATTAAAAACTATCGATCGGCGTCTACCAATTCGAATTGAAACTCTACCATCGGATTGGTGGGGTAGCACGCTAAGACTGGGATAGAGTTTAGCTCTCGTCGTGTGTTGTCAACACTTGTAGGCACCTCGTTATTTCGTAGTTGCAAAGCAATGGTATAAATTGCCGATTCGTTATTAAGGGGGCTAATCACTAGACCAATCCTAAGAGGCTTAATGCTAAACAGGTGAGGCGTATACGGATTTAATTATTTATCCTAGGGCTTGATATACCTGCAGACTATTAAGTACTATAGGATTTGGTCACCTAATGTTAATTATGTACAGGTTTCTTAATTATTAACAAGGTTCCCTGTAGTTAAATCCTTGGATTGACAATAACTGTAAGATGATTATACATCCAATATGATTACCCCGAGGTCGCATTACAAACATGCCGTCTATGTATGTATGTATGTATGTGTGCCAATTCTTATATTTGGCTGAATATCTTCTTTTAAAGGGTCACGAATCGGTGCGGATATTGATGCTGAAACTTGACTTTTAAAATTGGTTCCTGACTAACCTAAAAATGCTCTCCAAAATAAACGCAATCTCTAGGACCGCGAATTCCCACGACCCCCATTATTGCCTCTCCAGCTGAAACTAAACAAAATTAAACATATATGCCAGGAAAACTAAATGACCTGCCGCAACGCCGTGACAAAGTCACAGCGCAGCCTGTCGCGATTACCAATTCCAGTGCATTCGCTAATTCAAATTGACACATCAGGCCAGACCAAAATACTCGGCCGTCTGGCGAGGTTAACCCTACAGGGGGGCAACCCCCCGCTCCGTTTATATCCCAACTGTCGTCATAATGGTTTTTGACAGTGCAACCTCTCACACCGGCAAAGTTGTGCATTTTTAAATGCATTTAAAGTTCTGACGCTGAGATTTTTGATGCAAGAATTACGTGTTATTTTTGCTCGCTGCTCGCGTTGAAAACATTTAAATGTCGAAACAAATTAACTGTGCGATCTTTTCGCTATTCCCTTTTTAGGATGTATGCTTTTTTTTAAACATTCGTTTTGGAATAAATAAAATTTCTAAAATAGGTTAACCAGGAAATAAAGACAGTCTACCTAATTTAATGCTGAATTACGAATAGCAACTTTCTTAACAAAATTCCTTGCAACAACTGCTCACCCTTCCTCAAACCAAAACCAATTTAAAAAAAACAGTGACTGTTGCCTCATACTTACTGTAATCTGCAATCAAAACATTATCCTGCAGCTAAATCGTCCTGCAGCGTGGCATCGGCCAGGCATCGATTTGGCACTATTTATAGGTTTCAGAGTCTACGATCAATATTTCCCTTAATCATTCTGTGCGAGTTCGCACATTGCTTATCGACTTTGT
Organism: Clepsis dumicolana; assembly: GCA_963691665.1. Lineage (NCBI taxonomy): Eukaryota > Metazoa > Arthropoda > Insecta > Lepidoptera > Tortricidae > Clepsis > Clepsis dumicolana. The sequence goes on from OY829508.1 coordinate 14,742,426, forward strand.
CTTGCAACGACGGTAAATCAAAGGCTTCGTTTGAGTCAACGACAATTTACATAGGTAAGAGACCGGTAACTGTTGCTGCCTTTTGTTTTAATATGTAACAAAGAGGATCGAAGCTACAATATCTTTTAATTTCAAAACAGTAAAGTTTACTCGAAACCAGTACGCTCGTTGTTATAATTGGAGTAAACTTAAGTGAAAAGATCCCAAAAACTTAAGTAAAAAAATCCCAGTTATGTAACGCAAATTACCGCCATCATGAGTCTCAAGTCATCTGGAGCCGCGGCGCCAAGCAGCGGCGAGCGACGCCCCAGCGCGCGCGGCCCACCGCAAGCCCAAAGTCGATCGCAATCAAAGTATAAATAATCGTTTACCAATGCGTCCGAAAACACGCAAACCACCGGCCGTAGTACGATATTTCAGGAAGGTATTCCCCCGTCCGTCAGACGCAACTTCAGCACATCCTATTTATAAGCGTCTATGTATAAATTCACTAAAAGTTAACACCACAACACACGTAACGAATATAAACTCGGAAAAGCCTCTATTAATAATCGACCGACTGACTTTGCTACCAAAAATAATAGTCTAATTGTGAAAAGTTTATGCGCGATGGGTCGTGGACCGGGGCTATCTTGGGGCGGCTAAACTTAGTGGTGCGTGTGAGCCAGATTGTATGTAAAATTAGTGCTGAGTCTCGCACGAGACGGCGTCTGCTCTGGTGGTGATGACGCCGCGTCCATTCACCGCTTCGCCAACCTCGGTGACGAACCTCACTAACTGCCAAACTTATGACATTCCATTTTTGCATGGTCTGCCATATGCGCTGGTGACATCGGTGCCATTGCCAGGGTATTTCGCGCTCGCGGTTCCGCTGTCACCTTCGCGCTAATGTGGTAGTGATTGCATGCAGTTGCTCTCGATGTTTGCGATGAGCTCATCAAATTGAGCATGTGTCTATTGTTTGCAGTTGGTTGCAATGTTCACAAGTCTGCTAAAGAGTACTCGGTTTTTATTCTAAGTCGTTATCTTTGAACAAGGGCTTATCTCGATTTCTTTTTTCTTTCTTTTTGTGGGACAATTATGATACCAGTTGATCTAGTCCCATATATAACACATATATCACACAAATATCTGCCCCGACCGGGGATCGAGCCCGGGACCTCAAGCTTCGTAGTCCGGTTCCGAGCCACTAGGCTATCAGGTCGTCAAAATAAGCGAACATTTTTTCTATCACGTTACATAAAAGGGATCTCATTCCATGTCAAGGCGAGGCTCAGGCGCTTCAGGAATTTTCAGGCCCTATTGAGTTTCGAATATTCGTCCTCGGAAAATGAAATGAAGCGGCAAATCAAAGGGTTTTTGAGGGCTCATGTTGGCCGGTAAAAACAGAATTTTGTAAATTGACCCCATCCTTTGTTGGGCCGATAAAATCGATGTTATAAGGGGTGAGCAAGTCGCTGCGGTAACGATCTGATGCAATAAGAAGGACATCTCTGATCTTTGTTGTCGAAGTATTGTGACATTGAATTTGATAAGCGAAGATCCCATTGTTAGACTTGTGACCGTGTTCACATTTATAACAGTGCAGTAATGTGTAGGTACCTAACTAAAGTGGTAATAAGTATAACGGGACATTTGGTGAAGTTAAATGTGATAGAAGCAATATTAATGTATAAATCAAGACACGTAGTTACTAAGTCCTCGTAGGTACTTTAGATGCACCTTTTAAAAATGGAAAAGTAGATGGGGAATCTTGCAACCTAAATGGCAAAGTGTGTTTCTTGTAGCTGAAGTATGTAGTGTCCCGGAAAAGGTAATATTATTAAACTTTATAATTACCTTATCTTTCGAGGTTTAAGAGGTAATACTTTACAAACCTTAACCTCTCAACCAATCAACTTCTTGTGCAAGAAAGGAATTGCGGAAACCCGGGCTCTTCCCTTGCGTCTTCAACTTCAAAACTTGTGTGTCCATGAAAAAATCTTATTATTTGTTCGACAAATGTATTACGTTAACCGCTGACGGCGACAGAGGGATGATCTGAGGCCCGACACTACCAAAGTGAGGGTTTTCAGTGAATCATTAATTAGTTATCTATAGTTAGCAGTCGTCACAAAACTGACGGTCAGTGTCAGACACAATACATTTCGTCACAAAACTGAGTGTTGACGTGATTTAAACATAACTTAAGTAACGCTTGACAGCACAAGTTAAATTGAACTGCCCCACTACTAGATAAAGATACACGTTTAGAGTTCACATTACATCTCCTCAGCTTTTAAAGTTGGTAATCATCCGTATTATCATCCGAGGGTCGCGCACGACTTTACGAATGCTGCGTAACGTAAAGTCGAATAGTAAACGTTGTCGAGTTTGTATGACGTTTGGAACAGCGCCCGCCCGTGAGCGTATTTGGAACTAAAATTTAGTATGAGGTTTCTCAATCTCGATACGATAACCGTAACGTTACGCAGGGTTCGATAAGTCGTGCTCGACCCTCAGAGGCCCGGCTACAAATATTCGAATACAGCGTAACTTAACGTTATCGTATCGAAATCGAGAAACATCATACAAAATTTTAGGTACAAATTTCTCGATTACGTTAGGTACTACTCGATTACGTTACGCAGGATTGGAATATTCGCCCTCGGGCCTCTGGTTTTTATTGTAATTTTTGACACAAGGTTCAAATCCCGGTCGGGGCAGATGTTTGTATGATGAATATGAATGTTTGTCCTCGGGTCTTGGATGTTTAATATGTATATAAGTATGTATTTGTTTATATAAGTATGTTTATCCGTTGTCTAGTACCCATAGTACAGGCTTTGCCTAGTTTGGGACTAGGTCAATTGGTGTCAAATTGTCCCGTGATATTTTTTTTTTTTATTTTATTTTGAGGATTAAGTACCTGCTATGGGAAAGCAACCTCGGCAGCACGTATTGGCAACGAACTATTCGCAAATTAGGTATTTGACACGTTTACGCGAATGCGATCGAGATTAATTTTTTGTATAATACTAGGTGATCTGGATGTCTTCCTTTACGACTGACCTAAGATCGCTTGAGATCTGGACGCGTGGAAGACAAGGGGGGAGGCCTTTGCCAGCTGTGGGACACTTCACCAGGACAATATCAACAATAAGTTCAAGGCTAGAGTGAATAGGCTGTTACTGAACCAGTGAGTTACACCTTAGGACTCATCTGCACCTTCCATCAAGTGAGAATCAATCACTGGTCGGTTTATAGTAAAATAATAATAATAATAATAGACCGCTGAAGCGTGCACCTTTATCTACAAAAGAATACTAATCAAATAAGCCGGCTGTATCTAACCACAGAAAAATACATAAAAAAGGTAGTCCCAACATTTCAGACTTGAAATTCTCACTTATTTGACAAAACGACGTAAATGACGATCTTCGAATCCCATTAGCACTCAATAAAACTCAAGATCAACGATTTTGTTACGTCCACGATTTTTTGCAGGCAAATTGGCGCTAGTAGAAATTTCCTTGGCAATGAAACTTTTTCATGGTTTTTAGTTATTGAGCATTATAATAATATATGTGTAATGGTATCATTAAATGGGTCAATCAACTTTTCTTTACCACTCGTTGCCATGGAGGTTAGGAGTTTCGACAGTAAGTTATATGCCAATTCCTTCACGCTTCATCTCCTAAGCAAATTCTGACTGTCAGGGGAGTGGAGTCTTAGAAAATATATTTTTGATGAGTTACCCAGGGGATATCTCCATGGCAGCGAGTGTCAGTAAAAGTTGATTGACCCAAATACGCAATGACAAACTTAAAGTCGGCGTTGCAGTTGAAATAACGCCGGATTCAATAAATTGATTAAAGTGCCTAATGCACTGAAACGTCAATTAACTTAAAAAATACCTAGGGTTCCTATAAGTAATTTAGTAATTAATATTTACTACTACGTACACTCCGTTCAATGTATTTTATTAACCCCCGACGAAAAAGAGGGGTGTTATAAGTTTGACCCGTGTATCTATGTATGTCTATGTCTATGTATTAACCGATTTCGATGTGTTTTTTTTGATCGAAAGCTAGTTTAATCGAGATGGTTCTTAGCTAAGTTTCATTAAAATCGGTTCACCCGTTTTTGAAATATTGAACTTTGAAGTGACAATGTCGGGAGGTTTCAACTTTTCTAAGTTGGTTAGGTCAGGTCATTAGGTAGAAACCTATTGGAGAAAGAAGATGAAATCTGTTTCAGAACAGAACTAAATGTTCGACAAGTTTTTACTTAGTGCCGAAATGCAGCTAAACATACCAAATTCCATACATTCTTTAGTGCAGTGCTTCCTCATACTCTGGTGTGTTCTGGTGTGGAGAGCCAGGGAAACTACGGAAAAAGAGGTATTCCATAAAATGTTAAATCTCTCTGGTGATACAGATGTCAACGGGCAGAGGTGATCACCTGATCACTTACTACCAGGTGAGCCACTTGGCAAACTTTCCTCCCATATTCTATTTAAAAAAACCGACGAATTGAGAACCTCCTCCATTTTTGAAGTCGGTTAAAAAAACCGGTCCAGAGCGAGTCGGACCTAGGGTTCCGACCCATCTAATAATATCTGTGTTACTTTATACTTGCACAATCCGTTCAATATAGGATAGATGGGCCCATCTCCCGTCCTATAATGGGAACAATGTAAATTTTGATGATTTCTGAAAAACTGAGCTATTTATGGACATCTTTTTATTTTTTAATGTAATCTTTAGGTACTTAAAAAGAAATGTTTCAGAATGTGCAGACAGAGCCATTTCGTAAAATATGATACCCCACTTAATTTACTTTGTAACCCCACTTTAAAATTTTAAGATCCCCTTCAGACTGAGTTGCAATAAAAGCAAATATTAGTACGAACGAATTTCGTATGTCCGTCCGGCTGTTTCCCTCTACACAGGTCGTATATAAAGCAGGTCTCCTAAATTATACAGGACTTTTTATCGATTCGTTTTTATGGAAATTACAAAAAGAAAAAAGAAAAATGTTCAAAAATGAAGCCTCGAGGTCAACAGCTCACAGGGCCACTAGTCTAATGAGTTCCAAATTTCAAGTCGGTAGCATTAATAGTTCCTGAGATAACCAGCTGAGATGGACGAACAAACAGGCGGACCAAGTCACGCCCTAAGGGTTCCTTTTTACCGTTTTTGGTCGGAACCCTAAAAAAGTTAAATAGCTGGTGAAGATTTGAAATGAAACTGTTTCATCCTATCTCATTAAGGAAAACAGATGTTTTATCATTGTTTATGCAAAATATTTTCGCAAAACTAGATATAAGATGATAAAGCTACAGCGTGTTCATCATTAATATCTTATCTGGTATGGGAAAAATAGAACAAAACGTACCTTTTTATCGCCACGTGAGCAGCTGAAGAATCGACGTTCATGTAACTACACTTTATCAAAACCGAGGCCTTTAGTCCAAAATCTGCTAAGAGCAACACTGACAATGCATTGAAAAATTTGTTAAGCAGCTGGACATGAACTAGCAACCTCGGTAATCCGTACCACGCTCCGATAATTAAGCCATACATAACTAGCTGAATGTAACGAATTTTTCAATGCACTGTGTCATATTTACTGTAAGGCTCTCCTCAGCGCCATCTTTGAGCAACTTACCATACAATGAATCTCAGAATGTTTGATAAAATTAATCATTAAATCAGATTATGTTATGCTAAGGTTACGTATCTATACTACTGTAGGAATAGGTTCCATAATGATGTAGAATCAGGCCGGTAAGACTGCGCTGTGATATTTGAATTTTGGAACAAATATTAATGAAAAAAGTAGTGGTCTAGTTTTGGTAGAGACAACGCACTCTAACTTATGGTTTCCATCGGATGAATATAGTGTATTGGTGTATTATAATTTTGTTCGCTGACATTCGACCCCAACATAAGCAAAAAATGTTTTTTATTCCGCAAACAGTTGGAACGTGTTCCCGTACTCTTCTAGGCTAGTAGCTGATGCCCTAGCACGAAACATTTTTAGCGGATATAAAACCAACTTTCTAACCACAAAGCGAATGGTTGAGGAATTTTTATGTTTTGTCTGAGTTTTAATAAATGCTGAGCCTAAAAAGTGTGCCTCGATGTCAATTCAGTAACTAGGTAGCCTAAACTCTGTATACGCCGTGGTAGAAATTCTTTAAATTTTAAGTCTTGTAAGTGCAAGTCTTATGCGTGAGAGTGAAGAAAATCTGACCCACCATTCTATTGGTCTAAGTACAGTTATTTGCGTTAATTGACTGCTCAGAAACTTTAAGACCACGAAACTTATTATTATTTGTTTTAATCGTGGTTCTAATCCTCGTTTAATTTTGACAATCCGTTTTAAAAATCAAAACATTTCAAGACAGCGTTAATGAATCCGTACAAAATATAATTGCGGCTACCCGCCAAGCGTTTTCAGTAGAAGCCTCACATAATACTTGCATGCTGCCCTAATGTCTCAAATGTTACACGGAACAGATAGTCCGCTCAAACATTCAAACAACAAATACGAGTTACAAAAGCCCCCTTAATCATTTCAAAATTTAAACCGCAACTTCGTAGCTGTCAAAGCTAGACTCCAGACTAAGAACAAGAGCTAGTGGCATCAGTTATTCATGCCGCGAGTGCTTGTCGGCTGGCGAACGAGTGTCGGCTACGTGTTTCCTCTGTTTTGATCTACTCTGCTTTTGAAGTGTTTGAGCAATCGAAGAGTTGGAAAAGAAAGTGTTTTTATCTGACGTAATTTAGGTAGGTAAAGACGCGGTTGTAACGACATGGGCATGCTTATTGTCTCGCTGCAATCGGCACCGTGTTCACTTTGTATTGGCTGACAATTGGTGTCGGAAACAGCTAACTGTCACAGTCGTACATTTCAATCTGATGACGAGTGTCAAAATAGTTACTGAATTTCCCTGCGGATTATTTAGAGAAACATACTTAGTAATCAGGGTTTTTGAAGGACAGTATAAAAAGTCGGTAGATCCTAACCAATCCTAACATTAAGGTGTCAACTACATTTTATCTGAAATACCTACATGTCGCATAAACACCAAAAATCGTAATAAAAGCAAATCAACGAGAACCTATCCAGAAAAACAAAAGCACATGTACCAAAAGAGCTCGCTGCTATCGCTATTTATATCTCTAACATACAAAAGTACATAAAGTTATGTCTGTTTACATAGAACCTGACAGAGAAAAGGAAAAATGCGTCGCACCGGCGGACGACTAATCTCTCGTCATAGTAAACGGCTCATTAAAAGCCGCCATCAAAATGGAAAATGTGGCGGGTCGCCGGCGATCACGCGGGGCTGGCAAAGAGCAAGATCTTATAGGAGAAACGCTGGATTGTAGCATGCGTGGAACCACTTGAGTCATGAGGCATCGTAAAACATTTTCACTTACGTCACAATACTTTTTCTTGTACGTTTTTTTCAGCAGAGCACGCTGTTGAGAATAAGAGGAGTTCTGTCTAATACCGAACTCGACAAGGCAAAACTGATGATGATATGGATGATGACGAACTTTAAAAGCTGAGGAAATGTCATGTGAACTCTAAAAATGTATCATAAGATTCATAAGTGTGTCGGGCTACAGTTCATTCTTGGGTACAGTATGATTGGTAGCGGAAAATCAACGTAACAAATTCAACAGTATTTCATGACAGTGTCCGTTTTGCTGGGGCAAAATTTTAACGAGAGCAGCCCTGACTCGTTCAGTTTGACTTCGAACATTGCTGATTACAATGCTTATAAGGCTACAAAGACTTCTTCTTCTTTCAACCCGGGGACGTCCACTGCTGGACATGTCTCCCCAAAAATACTTCTGTACGCTTTCTGCATTCACCCGGTGCCCGGCGATCTTCCTAAATTATCGGTCCTCCTAGTAAGAGGCCGACATACACTACGTCTCCCGGTCTGTGGTCTTCAGTTGAGAACCTAAACGGCCCACTGGAAATTAATTCTACGAGTAGTCTACAAAGTCTACTTGAATTTTACTATTCAAATTCACCTAATGTAACATAATCACTCAAAAAATCCACAACGTCGCTTCTACCTCCCAAATCTTCGTGCAGGCAACAAGAGGGGCGCAGAGCAAGGCGGGCGCCGCCCAAAATAGCTCGCACGTGCCGCTCGCCGGCTGCCCACGCGCAGTCAAGATGGCGGCCGTCGGCGATGTGTGAGTACGCGCATGTAAGCGTGTAACAATCTACTCTCATTACTGGGGGTGTGTGAGTGTGATTGATGCGCAGTGGCATGTAGGTAGGCATGGACTGCAATTGGAGCGATTGTGTGAGGTTTGTCACGCTGGTTAGGTTAACAAAACGGAAATTGGAGGTGGTTTAATAAAACTGTACAATGAAGTTGTACCTAACTTGTTACAATGAGGTTGAAACTTCATAATTCATAATTTATGTTACAATAAGTAGAGTATAGACTGTATTAGTATTTAAACCACGAGTTCATGAAACAGGTACCTAATGGATGTAATAAATTTCAAGCTAAAAAAAACGTTAAGTGATCTTTAGTGAAATAGTGACGAGTTTTCGAAGGAACAACCACTTTTTTTTTCAATAATATAGCTACTGTTTACTATATTAATTAATTACAGTAACGTACTAAAACACTTCAAAGTACGCATGCCGTAAAATCCGTAAGACCAATGCTACCTGAGATTACGGCCGGAACAGTAGCCCTTCTCAAGTGCCTAACACTTGAGCACTCGAAGTTATCCCAAGCTCAAACACACCTTATACATGATGATGATCAATTACTCATCACCATGTGTGAGGGAAATTAATTGCTAACGCATGAATCAAGCATCCTGTAGGTGTGCCGAATTCCCACATGCGGACACCGTCTCCGAGACATGTGCCGGTTCTTGAAACGAAGTGAATCATCCAACAATAAGAATGAGATGAAAGGTGTCGGGTTTTACAATTAAGCCGACAAACGTGAACATAGTTGAGTGGCGGGGAACATTTTTTATTAATGAATAACCAACTGAAAAGTTAAAAAAAACCCCCGACATTGTCATTTCAAAGTCCAATATTTCAAAAACGGGTTAGCCGATTGCAGTAAAACTTAGCTAAGCACCATTTCGATTAACATAGCTTTCGGTTGAAAAAAACGCATCGAAATCGGTAAATCCCATTATGAGCTATGATGCCACAGACAGATAGGTACACAAGTTAAACTTATAACTCCCCTCTTTTTCGTCGGGGGTTAAGAAGGAAAGCGAAGAAGCAATCTTGCAAGTGGATCACTTGGTGATACCTAAGTGATCACCAATGCGAAGAATCAATCACCAAAGCGAAGAAGCAATCTTGCAAATGGATCACTTGGTGATACCTAAGTGATCACCAATGCGAAGAAGCAATCACCAAAGCGAAGAAGCAATCTTGCAAGTGGATCACTTGGTGATACCTAAGTGATCACCAATGCATTTTGACATCTGCAACTCCAGAGAGATTTTTGATGCGTCCCCAAAATCTAGAGGGCTGATTTGGAATGCCTCTTTTGCCCGCAATTTCTGGTTCTCTCACTCGGAATACACCGCAGTGTAAGCACTGTACTAAAGAATGTATAGGATTGGTTAGATTTAGCTAACATTTAGTTCTGAAATAGACTTCATCTTCTTTCTCCAATAGGTTTCTACCATTACGTTTAATAAGGCTTCTTGATTCCAGAGTCGCAGCGATATGACAAACAAAGTTGTAGCCGTGGGTGGATTTTCAAACTGTAGACCCCTGGTGTAATTTGTGTGGCCGTATTTTATCCCCGTGAGTTTTCTTCAAACAGCATTTATGCATTATTTTTGAAGAAATTATTACTCTACAGAGCATAGGTACGTAGCAAAATAGTGCAGTAAAATTGAAAAGTCATCTACATTGCCATGCCATGCCCCATTTCATAGCTGAAGTAAATGGCAAAAATCCCGACACTGCCTCATTACTGGGCGTTTTCAATCTAAATTTGAGCCATAAAAATGACAAACAGGAGTGTCAATTATCACAATTAAGGTGTCAAATATTGGAACGTTTGTCTTAAGATCACTGGCATGCCACACCTAGTTAGATTAACAAGCCAGTTCGCAGAGTAATAACTAGGTAATAGTCCCCAGGTCAGTTATCAACTATCTATTTAAAGTTTGATTTCAGCAAGTTCACTGATCCTTTCAGGTGCGCCATTACCGCTTAGCACACGCACACAAACGTACACGTACGTGTGATTGCCGCGCCTGCGCGTTGGGGCACGCGTTGCGGCGCGCGCGCAGCTATATTTAGCCGCGCCTCCCGTCGAGGAGACGGCTGGAGATTTCCAACATTCTACATTATTGTTTTTCTATGCTGTATTATGTTATGTAGTACAGTCAGCAACTAAAGTAGCTTTGCTTAGCTACTTCTGCTAACTGTACCAAGACAAATAAGTCATGGGATAGCATAGGACGATTGCTCGTAAGAGGCGGAAGAGGCGTATTGGTTTGCATCATGCTTGATGTATAAAATCATGTTAGCCCTACCTAACCTATCGTCTAAAATGTGGATTGCTGGCTAAGTACCTATTATAATGACAGATAGGGATACGAGGCTGGCAATACCTTTTCACGCTGAGGTATTTAAAAACTTAAGCAACTTTAATCAATCAATATTTTATTCGTAAGGCAACTAGAACTAAACCGGACTTAAATTATAACCATCACTTACGCGTAACTTATTTCGTTCTATTTCCAACTTTAATTGAACTAAAAGTTTGGTTTTTTTAATGACTGAATGCCGTGCCGATATGTCACAAATTGACATTGAAACAAAAGACGATCACTTTGCAACCCTAAACCTCCAGTTTTGTATGAAAATCCATGACGGTCTGTCTCGTCTAACCACGCCTGAAACGTGATACTTCGCAGCATTGCATGTTTGGGAAAATATTATTTTTGTCGTATTGTACTTGTATTGTATCATACTCGGTGACACTCAAAAACTCAGTCATAATTCCGAAAGCATCATTAGTCCGATTTTTTATTACTCCGAAGCCTATTTTCTGCTAAAATGAAACTTTGGTGTACTTAGGTACATGATTTTGATAACGCATGTAGGTTAGGTTAGGTTAGTTAGGTTAGATGATGATGATGATAATAAAACAAACCGTCATCATCATCATCATCATTATTTCAGCCGAAAGACGTCAACTGCTGGACATAGGCCTCCCGCAAGGCTCTCCACTCAGACCGGTCTTGTGCTTACCGCATCCACCGCGATCCCGCAATCTCTACTAGGTCATCGCTCCATCTTGTTGGAGGCCTACCGACAGCTCGTCGCCCGGTCCGTGGACGCCATTTGAGAACTTTCTAACCCCATCGGTCATCAGTTCTGCGAGCAATGTGCCCCGCCCACTGCCACTGGTTTGTTTTATATTGGTTAAAAAATAATTTACAATTGGATGCTTTGAGAACCGACTAATCTCTTGCTCGATTTTTCGAAATTACGCACTGAAATTCGTACATTCTTGGCAAGCCATTTTCCGCCGTAACCTCGATCATTTGTCGTGTATTGGATTTCAACTGCAACATTTACAATATAATATTAAGCCGCTGATAGAGGCCAAGCTTGCATTGTAGTCTGGCACTTCATTGCCAAATGTTCTCTCTTATTCAGGTGAAAAACGAAAGAGGCGACACGAATATTTGTCAAGTGTGGCCAGGTGAAGAAGAGCCAGCCTTTACCCGACTGTGCGTGAAGTACCTAAAGGTAAGGTTGTGATGTTATACGGGATTCCTTGTTTTTTTGGATGCATTTATAATGATGCTATACCAAATGGTGTTAATAAGGAAGTGGTTTAATTCTTGTCAATTTTGATAGCTTTTAATTTTTTGCATAATAAAATATGCTGCGAAGGGATCCTAAAATAGCGTATTGTTAAAAAAACAGGCAAACATCAACGGCTCTGAAATTATCAAACCTTAGGTTGCAATTTCTTCTGTGCTATCTAGCTATCTAGCCCAAAACTTGAACGTAAAAATCCCAGTATGTTAATTGTAGCAACACTCCTGCGCGGAATAAGAGCAAGCTCTGAAAACCGAAACCGTTTCAATTAATGTTTTTTTGTTTCTGTGAAAGGTGAAAGCAGCTGTCGAGAGCGAGCGAGACAGACACAACGCAGCTGGCGCAAAGCGACGAATAAATATTTTACTTAAGGACATAAACTTTGTAATTACTAACGGGGTTTTGCTAAGGTTATGGGTAAGTAATTCAATAGATGTTCTTAGTTCTGCAAAAGCACCTTCTTGGTTTTAGACTACGGCCACCATTTTAGATTAGAAAATACAGGGTGTCCAATGGTGAACCCTAATATTTCACGTAGTACTTAACACCATGTGAAGTTATTTTTCGTTTATAAAAAAAATCTGTACCTACCTACACTCCCACTTGCTAGTTGATCGTTGACAATAATTAGTTGCGATACATTTTTTTTATTCTCTTGAATTCACCTAGACTTGCCACATAATTATTACGGTATTGCTTGATATTACGGTTTATTATCTGTAAGTAATCATATACGGAAGTGACGTAGTCGTTTAGGCCAAGCAGGGTATAGGTACCTTGGTCATATTGATGATACAAAATTGTCTTATGTAAGAAGTAGAAGCGAAGTCACAATCGTGAGATAACCAAGTCTTACGGTGAAAGCCGGGATTTTTATTTTTTCTACATTGACACAAGAAAGAAATGATTCAGCTCATTTCTCATAAAAATTGCATCGAGTCGAAAAAGTACATTTTTCATTATACCAAGCGAATTGTTACACTAAAACGTCATAGATTTATTTTATATTAAGTCCCATTCCCATTCCATAAAACAAAAGCCAACCAAAATATTGCGCGGGTACAGAACCTTGAAGAAACCGGAGACAGACGCACAACAGTTTTCTAAAATCAATCTTGTATTCTCCCAACAGGGTTGTAGTTTGTCTGTATTTTTGTTAGCAATTTATGCCGTTTCCCGATGTTTTTGGTTGGAAGCGACACGTGCGGCCGTGCGCAGAGTAAGCTGAGATCCTTTGGCAGCTGCGCGTGATATGACGCCCTGGCTGATTCAGTTCCGTGTACGTATTATGGCGAGACTTGAAGAGAGCTTTGCAGGCAACATAAAGTTTCTATGCAGTTGGGAAAGATGTAAAGGTATTGGTGTAATTAGAAAGAGGGGCACTAAATAGAAGAAGATTGTGAAAGAATCTAACGTAGAAGGGGTATCTCAAACACCAAAAACCATTGGCCGAATTTCATTTGTCAGAAATTTTTGTTTGTCCGAATGCATGTTTTTCTGTAACTGTTAATATTTCAGCATTTGTTTTAGGAACATCGTGTAGAACCCTTTAGGTTAGGTTAGGTTTGTCTTATAAAAAAACTCAGAAATGTTCACAGTTTCAGAAAAAAATGCATTCGGACAAACGAGAATTTCGGACAAATGAAATTCGGTCAATGGTTGTTAGTATTTGATATAGGTAACCGTAAAGAAGATAACCTAAAGCTCTCTCTTTAAGGTAGTTAGCACAAAGTGTTAGTAGGTAGGTCTGATAAGAAAGATATTACACTGTCAACATTTTGATCCAGAAAAAATCGAGCGAGTAGCGTGCCAAATTTTACTAAACCAAACCGATTACATTTTCAAGAAGAAGATGGTAAAAATAAATTACTACATTATCCACTTCACAAGGAAAACTTCATTGATAACTTTTTACATACCCATCAGTATTCATTGCAGTAAAAATCAAAAAATGGGTAAGAACTGAGCAAATACGTACAAAATCATCTCATGTTTATAGCTAAGGTAAATATCCCAGTCTTGAAAGGGACACCTTCAAGTTCAATTTATGACAAATAAAGGTAACACTAGGGTGTCCATAATTGTAACTAAGATGTCAAACATTTGGACGTTTATTTTACATTAGCAACGTTTGACCACATACGCGAAACAGCGGTTCAAACTCAGTACCTACCTACACACAAGAGCAAAAAAAACGGGTCACTTTCTATGGAATTCTTCATACAAAGTGACCCGTTTTTATTGCTCTTGAGTATATTATGTTTTGATAGTCGGTGCACGCACTTACAGTAGTTGCATACCTATTCGTAAACCATAAAATCTGTTATGATTATTGAACCTAAGACACTCATCTCTATCGTAAAATCAACCAATAAGCAAAGAATGCGTTTCAGCTATGTCCTTAGTTCGTTGATCGCGTAAGCTTCTGAGGCTAACGTGTTGGCGGAGTTCGAAGGTTTGTGTTACTTTCGAAAAGGTAAGGCGAAAGTTGCCATGTGTTTTTTTTTTATTAATTTTGTAAGTACAAAATATTTTATACTATGGTTCGACAGAAGTACATAATTTATGGTTAATTGAACTTACCTTAAGTGAACTTCAACCAAAATTATACGAAATGTTGCATCCGAAGAGATTTAATATACATTGTAGTCCATTTTCAACTGTACCGCATTGCCACACTGTTCAAAGTAAGAAAAAAAAGTTTAGTAAGTCTGTAGTGTCTATACCATCTGCTGTCAAATTCATTCATTTTAGAGCTCGTCCTGTTCCACGATAACTTGGGGTCCACTCTATCTTTCAGGAGGGCTGGGTGTTAAATCTCTTCCCTTTGTCCCGTGGATAAAGCGAGCAAAGTTACAAGTTTTTTAGATATGTCTTTAAGAGACAAATTTTCATTAGGATACAATGTGGAGAGGTAATCTAAAACCGGATTAGGGTCCCAAGTGGAACTGTATTTAGGGAAATTGGGCTTAAGTTTGAACACGCCCTTAAGGAATCTAGATATACAATCATTTTCCATCTGGTTTTTAGGTAAGATTAATTTTAATGCTGATCGAAAAGAGTTAAGAGTCCCATAGCTAACACCATTTTTAAATTATTCGGTTAAAAATCGTAAAATCAATGTAACTGAGCTGTCAAGATAATCTACATTGTTTAATGAACAGAAGGAATGCCATCTTTTAATTGCAACATTATATTGATTGATGGTGTTCTTAGACAGTGATTTAATCATAATTCCTATTGTATCCATTGGAATATTACGCTTCATGTACGATGTCCTGATAATATCGCACACGCCAGGGTAAGTTTTCTCCACATCGGATGAGGTTCTCTGTAAGGAGAGAACAAATTATCTTCATTAGGTTCGAAGAACAGAATTTCAGAGTCCACTAGTCTTCTAAACAGGGGATACCAGGGCTGACTAGACCAGTAGGGGACAATAACTATGCCAATAGCTTTTTCGCTGACTATCTTCCTTAAACATTTTAACACGAGCGCAAACGGGGGGAAAGCATAGAAGAAGTATATGTTCCAAGGCACTGTAAATGCATCTATGTCGTAGGCGTCTGGATCGCGTTTCCATGATAAGTATTTTGAACATTTTTTGTTCAGACGCGATGCGAATAGGTCTATAATAGGCTGGCCAAATTTTTTTGTAATAGATCTAAACAAATGAGGGTTTAGCTCCCATTCGGTATCTATATTAGTATATCTAGAGGTCTGGTGTGCATCTGTATTTTCTTTTGACTTAATGTACGATGCGTAAATAAACAAATTTTTTTGTTCGCACCACTGCCACATTTCCCGCGTGATATCATTTAAGTGCGGAAATTGTATACCGCCCATTTTATTAATGTAGGCAATGGCGGTTGTATTGTCAATCCTAAGACGAATGTCAAGGTTACGTTTATGTTTGCAAAATGCTTTCAAACCTAAAAAGGCTGTTAGTAACTCAAGGAAATTTGTATGATTATTTCTCTCTTGTGCAGACCAGTGACCTCTAGTAATTTCACCTTCACAAGCCGCTCCCCAACCAGTGAGTGAAGAGTCTGTAAATATTTCTAAATCGAAGAGGCCATCGCGAAACTTGTTCATGTTCCTACTTGAAATCTGACTCCACCAAGTAAAGTCTTCTTGTATAAGAGGGTTATTAGGCATGGTCGAATCATAGTCGTCATTTGAATCCAGAAGGGCTATAACTTCTCCCGCTCCAAACGTTTAGCATAAACCCAGCCATAATTTACGGCTGGGCAGGCTGCTGATATTGTACCAATTATATTGTAGATTGATAAAGAATGAAAGGAGGAAAGGGAAGCCAGGCCACTATACCACAAAGTTACAAAAGCTTCAATTTAACATTATTGTAGAGTTTTACATACTACTTTAAAATGTGACAAACATGTCACATTGTACGACTTGTAACTTTCGTGGTATAGGGGGCAGGTGGTACACAAACAAAGAGATTAACAAAATGGTAATGATTGTGGGAAACTTAATGAAAAGGGTTATTTTTGTAACTTATACATCAATATTTCATGAACTGATGATAACGTAGTTAGTGGAGAACAGTTACCAATTTCATTTTATTTATTTATTTATTTTGTTTACGTGACCTTCAAAATATTTTCACTGTTTTATACTATTTTCTCATTTCACCGTAATTCGCGGTAAAAGTTTACAAAGCCGACATTCGATAGCGATAGTCGACAACCATTTTCGACTACAGCTTCATTTCGAATCGTTGTGAAACCGCTCCCGTTTCCCCCCAAAGAGGGGGTGATTTGGTGGGTTGGCCGGCTGCCAGGCGGCGTCTCTGGCACGGTGCCAACGCGCAGTGGAAAAAAAACGGCCGTCGCGCATCTTTGATATGCGTCAGAGGCGCGCGCGCAGCCAATACGAGATCTTTTTTTTATTGTATTTTTTACGTGTTAGATCAGCGATCTGTCATAGACGCGATGGTTGAAGTAGAGGAAGTGAGTTTTGACGATTTGCTAAAAGCTGAATATTGACACTTTAATGTAATTGTAATGCCCCTAATTTACTTGTCAGGTACAGGTATAGGTGCCTTAAGTACCTGTAACGTGTAATTAATAATAAATTAAGGTTATTAGAGAATAAGTAAGTAATTAATTAAATAATAATTATGGTACTTGGTCGTTCATTGGTTATAATTTGGTGACGAGACAACAAACGGGTAGATGTACACACACAGGATACAGATGATACAGATTTCACATCGACATGGTCAACTGCTAAGTAAAAAGCAGGTTACAAGCCACTGTTACAAACTGGCCACTAAAACTGAAATAAAAAAATGCGAATTTAATTAAAGACTATTCAAATTGAAACTGCCCTTCCATACCGCCCTCAAGAAATCCAGTCGCAATCATGTTTTTTAGGTCAAAATAAAAAAGAAACTGTTGATAAATATAAAAGCTGTGACTAACACTATGACGTCAAACCTGCCAACATAAAATTAATTAATTTACTACTGGCATATCAAAACATTTTAGCAGAGAGAAAACATTAATCAGACGCAATTAGGTAAATTATAGTTCAAATGTATCTCGTTGAGGGTTGATCATTTCAGAGCTCTTTTCATCTATGAATTCAGACTCAGAATTTTATTAAAAAGTCTTTGACATACCTCTTAAATGTGGCATTTAGTGCAGGCCACATATAAATAAACAAAGAAAAAAGTTGTTTTACAGATTACAGGATGTCTTTAAATAGCAGTTTTCAGAAATACTTAGTTCCACTATTTATAGGACAATTGATGACGCCATGATGTCCGTCTCTCTGTCTATCCTATATATTGAACGGACTGTACGCAAAGTAGCACATTTTTTTAGGTGACCGTCGCGGCTCGGAACCCTCGGTGCGGGAGTTCGACTCTTGACCATGTTTTTTAAGCCTGCTGTGTGGTCAGACCAAAAAGTCAAGAAAAAAAATGAGGGCCCCACCTTGGTCTTAAATATGGCAACTATCTATGAGAAATTTTAGTTCCTGTTTTCTTCGTTTTCTTATCTTTTTAGTCTCACCCATCTACCTACCTACGTTTCTATGTGTCTACGTGAAAATGCTCTCATTACCAAAATAAATTGTGTCACTTGAGTGGTAAATACTACTTTCGACTTATGATTAAATATTAGGTCTCATTTTCAGAGTATGCATGAAGGAAAATAAAGCTTAATTTTATCACTTTTAACATAAATCTTAATTTTATCGATTGTTTTGTTAGCATATGACGTAGGTATCTAACTTTAATATCATTGAATTCATTGAGTTTATGTAGAAAAGTCACTATTCGGTCCAAGAACTCCCAGATTGCACCACCGACATTGTGGGACCACACTTTATGGCGTCGATTTTCATGCCACTCTATATTGTTATGAAAACCCCACCACAGGCGGAGTGTTGGCGCTTAGCCAATAAGCAACAGGCGATCGTCTACGTTTACTGTCGAATGACGTTAGAAAATGTTTCGCTCGAAACGGGGATTTATTCCTTTTATATGAGAATAGCTTCCGCGCACGGCTTCGCTCCCGTGGCCGAACTTGTTAGAGGTTGCAAACCTTACTAGTTAAACTATATCATGTTGTGCTCTATTGTTCATGTGTGTCCTAGGAACGATGTGTCTTTTATTCAATATACTACACTTATGGCTCTAACATGGTTTCTCTTTAATCTCTAATAGAACTCCCTATCCCAAGCGTATTACGCAAAATCGTACCCTATCCTGTCTCATTATTACGATGGTAGGTAACTTTAAAAAAAATTGTACCTCACGTTTTTTTCCTGCAAACTTCCACTACACTTTTTCACCCCCTTAGGGGTGGGATTTCCATAAACTAGTGAAACATGTTTGTGTTCGTTTGTTTCTATTGAAGATTATATTCACGAAGTTTTATAATCTTAAGCTTAACTTTAAACAAGCTTACAACCCCTTTCACATACTCTTAGGGGTGGTATAAAAAAGGTAATACACCTATTTTTTTCATTTCCCGTAACATACATACTTCCTTCCACCCCCTTTTCACCCCTCAGGGGTGGAATTTTTCGAAATACCTCCTCATAAGTGAAGCTCTAAGTCAAATTTCAGCTTTATAGGTTGCAAGTCAGGCATTTAGTCAGGACTTTCCGTTTTATTAAATTATATTTATTTAGATTCGGAGACATTGCTCTGCTTTGCCACCACACCACCACAATTGTAATTTGCTTTGTGACGCATCTGGCAATTTGCGGTTTGTGATTGAATTTTGTTATAGGTAATTGAAGATCTTCCTTAGGTCGGATGGAAATGAAATTAAACGAAATTCTTTATTATAATACATTTATTTACATAATAAAAGCAATTCACAATGACATTATAAATCTAAACTAAAACTAAATAAACTAAAACTTAAAACTAAATCTAAATAAGGCCCCCGTGGCGTGGTGCCCAAAAGGCTGGCAGCGTTGCCTAGCTGAATAGCAATGCTGATTCTTTGAGAGAGAAAACTGCCAGCCCTTTGGTGACAAGTTGCATCGACTTAACGCTTTTTCAACTCTTTATTGATAACAGGCGTTACAGGTCGTTTAGATACAGATTAATGCAAAATACTTCGGTTACATGATGTATAAAATTAAATTAACCGAACTGATCTTTGAAGGAGAATCTCTGTAGACAAATATACTTAAGAGCAAAAAAACACAACAATTCCATACAAAGTGACCCGTTTTTATTGCTCTTGAGTGTAGTTGCAATCTTGAAATCGCAGTATAATCCTCACCTTTTCAAACCCAATTGATCTACGCCTAATTAATCCATGCAATAGTGAATTTCGTAAGTAATCCGCTTTATTGTATAGCTGGCTGCGCGCCAGCGACGCAGCTATGCGTTCGCGCATACAGTCGCTGACAGTATTGTTAAGCTTTTGGCGTCGTGTGCGCAGGCAGGATGATTTATATTGACCACTTAAAAAATTTAACCCGATTCCTTCACTTTCTATACAGTACACAGAGGTACGTACAGTCGAGGAAACAGTTTCGCGTACCACCGTGAAACCTATTTGCTGAAAATGTTACAATGATACATCTTCATACTTACATCTCTGTCAAAGAAATCATCCTAATCCTAACTAATATTATAAATGCGAAAGTAACTCTGTCTCTCTGTCTTTCTGTCTCTCTGTCTGTTTGTTACCTCTTTACGGGAAAACCGCAGCACCAATCTAGATGAAATTTGGTAAGACAGATTGAATATTGAGGAACAACATAGGCTACTTTTTAATGGGGAAAATTATGTAGTTCCCCACATTTCACAGCATTTACTCTACTATTAGTGCACTGTGGGTGGAATCCATTACGCACTATAAACTTTATGTAGTAGATATTGTAGGGTTGAGTGCGTAAATATTAATTTTCGCAATATAACCTTTAATATGTAGTAGGGTTGAGTGTATAAATCATAACTTTCGCACTATAGCCCTTATGTAGTAAGTATAGGGTTGTGTGCATAAATATTAATTTTCGCAATATAACCTTTAATATGTAGTAGGGTTGAGTGTATAAATCTTAACTTTCGCACTATAGCCCTTATGTAGTAAGTATAGGGTTGTGTGCATAAATCTTAATTTTGGCACTATAACCCTTATGTAGTAAAGTTGAGTGTATAAATCTTAATTTTCATGACTGTACTTAGAAGCGATGTAGACGATATGAGGCGATGACCTCGAGCTGACGTCTAGCCAAATGTCGGCGTCCGTTGGTGGTCAACAGGCTAGAATTTTACACAATAATAATTCATATTATTGGCAAGGTACGCAGTTAAACCGTTGGCATTACTTTCGATAAATAAGTAGATAAGTGTCTGGAAATCTCTTTTTAGTCCAGCAGCAAGAGTGACCCTGCCCAGAGCATTTTTTATTTTTATTTAATTCATCCCATAAGGGATAGGCAAAGGAACTGAGTCCATACAGCCACGTCTGATGTGTTTTGTAAATTTCTGTATATTAAAGTCCTGTCATCGTCAGAGTTGTGTCAGTCTGTCCTAGTCACGTCCTGTCAACTGCTCATGCCTTCCGTAAAGCGATAGTGTACTTTACGTCGAGCTACGGCGAGCAGCAGCCGGCGGATATTTGGGGGTCACAAACAGAGGGAATACGCGTTTTCACTTGAATTCTTCATTTGCTGGGCACTTTCACGTCAATTTGTTGTATAATACACTATCTTTATTATCCACCAAACAACATTAAGCACAGAAACTAAAATTCAATTAACGACACGATCCACTCTCATCGGTTTCCCGCCAAATTCCCCCTGCCCTGAACATCTTGTGTAGATTTGACAGAAGAAAACGGCGCAATCGCGTTCGCGTTTACATCTGAATTACTATAGGCAAATTGGCAGCGCCTCTAGCAGAACGTATGGGCAACAAACTAGTCTCATAGTATTTGAAACTTTAACCGTCGATTACACTTGCACTGAGGGTCGAGCACGACTTTACGAATGCCTCATACTAAATTTTAGTTCCAAATACGCTCACATTTACTATTCGTATTCCGTATTCCGTAGAAAGATTTTAACGCTTTTCCCCAGTGTTTGAAGAAGTCCAGTGTTAGCAGAGCTCTGCTCCTAAGCAAAATGTACGCAGTGTGGGATCAACTTATATTGGTCTGCTAAATTTACAGACACACATAAAAATTTAAGATTTTGAGACTTTTTGGAGTGGTTGTGCTATAAGAGCTACCTTCATACCTAATTTCAAGTTTCTAGGACAACTGGTACCCTTTAGGTTTTCTCAGTACGGCGATTTGTATGGAAACTACCTTTTTAATGTCTGTATCTTTTGATTCCGTTGACTTAGAAGGTTGATTTTTTCACAGCTTTAAGGGACCGCAGGCTTGAGTATTTGATATTAATTTCAGCATGCTACCTCCACGCGTTCCAGAGAAAAAGGGTCTTGACAGACAGACAGACAACCAAGTGATCCTATAAGGGTTCCGTTTTTTTTCCTTTTGAGGTACGGAACCCTTAAAAGTAAAACCGACTTCAAAAACACATAAAATAATCCTCTTAAGGCATCAAGTAGTTCATTTATGGCCTACCACAAGTATTAAGTCGGTGCGGTGAGAGCGGAATACCTATTCTTTGAATGAAGCACCGACTTCATATTTGTGGTAGGTCATAAAACCGATGGCTTTAGAGGATTATTTTATGTGTTTTTGAAGGCGATTTTACTTCTTGTTAAAATAGTTTTTATATCACAATTTTAAGTTACGTTAACATTTAAATAAATATCCTCCAACTCCTAACCTGTAAGGGGTTGTGCCTTCCATCATCTCATCAACACGACATGGGCAGTGACCATTGGTCACTACCAGACGCGGACTTGAATTAGAGACGGTGGACCAAATAATACAGAAAAACTTGAAACTTTTCGTTTGTTGTTATTACTTATTGCATCATCTCAGTATATCGTATACCTAGGTTTATGACTAATCGAATAATATTTTTCCGACTGTACGTGTATTTTTAGATTTTGTATGCTGCAATTAAATAACCTCGTATTATTTTGTTTTATTGCAATAATTCTGTAAGCTAATAATTTGACACACCTATTGGCTGTTTCATAATATTTATGTTTCCTATGCCAAGTGTGCTCTTGTAGGCGAGAACGCTATGGCGACCATGCTTTCTGATTGCTAATGAGACAATCCTTTTTAACGTAATTTCAAATTTCATACCAAACCAGTGAGTTACACCTTAGGCCTCATCTGCACCTTCCATCAAGTGAGATAGGGGTCAATCACTGGTCAGTTTATAGTAAAAAAAAAACAAGCACTGCCATGCCAACGCAACTGTTGAATGCCCCATCGCCTCCTTCGGCAAATTCTAATCCACGCACTCTATCGAAAAATTGGTAAGTAAGTAAATTTAGTTAATCATGAATTTTAAATTAAAAAAAATTCAGTATCGAAAAAACTATTGCATGTAGCGATGGATATCAGATTTTTGCCAAAATTTGTTGCCTGACGTCAATTCTTATGTCAAAATGTTTACAGTAAATAACTATTTTTCATCACTCCAGTGAGTGAAGTTACAGTGCTGCTTAGCGCACACTGTATAGAACAAACTTTCACCCACTTTTCACCCCTTACGGGTCGAATTTCGAAAAATCCCGCCTTACATCGTATTTATAATAAAAAGAACTTGTATGGCAAATGCCAGCTTTGTAGGTCCAAGGATTTGAGCTGAGCGTTGATCAGTTAGCCAGTCAGAATTTTTCTTCTTATAAATACAATAGATGTTATTTAGGTACTTTGGTTCACGTCTCTCATTCTCAGAAATCAAGGGGTCACCAAAAATGATGACGTAAGCAACAGCGAAAAGAAATGAATATGCTGCTAAATGTCCCGCTGCTCTGAAATATAGTTGCTGATTTCTAAAATGGCGGTGATGTCAGTCCAAGGATGCGGTTAAAAAAACATTGCACACTCAATAAAATGGGAGAAAGAGTTGTGTTTTGTTTCAAGTGGCTTCAAGGCTCGGATCATCATCATCGTCATGTCAGCCAAAAGACGTCCCCTGCTGGATATAGGCCTCCCCCAAGGCTCTCCACTCAGACCCGTCTTGTGCTTTCAGCATCCACCGCGGTTCGCAAGGCTCGCGGGTCGGCCAGGCTCGGGTAACCAAATCTTATTTAAGACATTGTCAAAAAGTTTAAACTAAGATCTCTTTACAGCCAAGGGTCACACGAATGGTTTAAAGGCTAATTATGTAGAGTTACATAAGTTACTTTATCTACACACATTATTGTAAGTACTCTAAGGTGGGTTCAGAAGCCGAAGGCAAACCTGTCACGAATCATAAGCAAACATACCGAGCTGACGTTTCGTACGGATAATTTTTTTAGTTGTACTTACCTAAATTGTGTAAGATTTTCCAAATATGAAATGACATTAAGTTACTGATGTCGTAAGGACTTACGATTTTTGTGTCTTAGATAAAGTATTCTATGAACTAAAAAACAATTACTTTGCTCACCCGCGACCACTAATGACAAATAGTTATATCTGTGCGACAAATGTATGTTTCCATGCAACACCTCCACCTCCACTGCTACACGAATCAACACATGCCACACAGACCCAACTATCACCCCCACCAACTATCTCAACTATTCACTATCAACTATTTGTCATTAGTGGTCGCGGGTGAGCAAAGTAATTGTTTTTTAGTTCATAAATATGGACCTCCGCAAAGTAACGCCTGATTCAATAAATTATTTAAAGTATTCTATCCTCTATGTACGGGGCCTTGTGGCCAGTCTGTACCACTTATTGTTTCCTATAGTTCTCCTTGTCAAAAATCCCAAATATCAAGCGTAACCTTTACCGCAGGCCGGCGTGACTGACGTTGGCTCGCGGCCAGTAACTCGACCTATATACTCTCCTCTTCCTACTAGAAGAGAGAACTGTCGCACGATTTAGGTTATTATACCGAATGCTGGTCAGAATGTTGAGACAAACAACCCTAGATTTCACTCGTTAAGACGAGGGACTAGTTTGAAGTTGGGTTATAATTCGTTTCAATTCCGTAATGCGGAATGTTGGTCTTCCTAATACGCGTACTGAATCCAATTTTTTTGACATTAAATTTTATGTGGGCTGAACGAACTTTGCATGTGCCTACTTGGTATGGAACATGTTTCGATGTTCTTTTTTAAAATTTCCAAATCGTCATAAAATCGACATAATTAATTATTTTGCGAGAATCAGTCGAGAAATGCGACCTGCTGGAGAACAGCCGGACATACGAAAACATTTTTCCCAAGCTGAAACGGCGACGCTTTGCTCGCTCGCGCTCACTCACTCAACTAGTTGTCAGTACGACACAGTTCGTGTGCCATAGAAATTAGTGCATCGAATTAATGGACACTTGGTACATATTCGAAATAAGCGGATAATTAATAAGATGCCTACGTGATTCATTGCTGAAGTATTGCCTTAGTCAATTATTGGAATAGTGTTTGAGTAGCTTTAGTAAGCATTACGTTGACGGTCACTGTAATTCTTTTTTCTTTAATTCAGTACAATTAAAAAAATGCCAACAACGTAGAAGGCTCATTTAAATTTTGTATAGCACTCTATTTTTACGCTTAGCTAAGACATTTCATGATTATTGCTCTACGTATTGAAATACTACGTCTAATTAAATTGTGTTGTAAGTATTTGCTGTAAATTTAACCAGCTTGATTACATTATTAACACGCGTGCTAGCAAAACAATAATACATACAATAATAAAGCATGTCGAACTACACCTCAAACTCTTATCGCACTCAACAGTGTGGTCGAGAAATGTGCCTAACTCTTTATTAAATAAGATTTTTATTTTAACAAAACGCGTGGCAGTTATAAGAGCTTATGAAAGTAACAATTTGATATTGTAATTCTCTTGCGCAGTCCATATACGAGCATATGCGCAGCGTCCCCGCCGCCCGCCCTCCGCACGTTTGGCTCACATTTCGTCACAGAATAAATAAATATAGACTGGCAACTTCATACTTTTTATCCGCCTCTGATTCCCTTACGGTATCCTTGATAACAGATAAGCATACTAATACATATAGATAAATACATGTTTTTATGTTAAACATCCAAGATCCGAGTACCAACACTCGCATTCGTCATACAGATATCTGCCCCGACCGGGGATCGAGCCCGGGACTCCAAGCTACGAGTACATAGTCAGGCTCCCTGATCACTAGGCTATTTGGTTGTCATGTTTGTTACTCCATTTCTTCAGAAGAAAACAAAAGGCAACACAAATATTTGTCAACTACGGCCAACTGAAGTGCCAACATGAAATAGGATAGGAATTGACTTTTGAATTGTACGTTCTATAGTCAAAGGAAATTAAGTGCTATAATAAGTTGCGAGTTTGTCTTGCCTTTCGTATGAGCTTACCCGCCGTTTTATTTTGTATGCCAGATTAAGAAAGGTGAGAATAAACTTTCAAAATTCAAACACATCAAAATAACAAGAGAAGGTAGGTATCCCTTATTAATTTTGTCTTATTTTCGCACTTAAGTGACCTCCCACGTCTCAATCGATCTGAATCACCATTTTTTGAAAAAAAAAGAAAATCGTCTACGACAAGAATTTACACGTTTTTCTCTAACCAAGTGTTTCTTGCACTTTTGCACACTTTTCACATATTTTGCCTTCGTTCGCGTCTGCGTCACCCGCACCTAATCTTGAGTACGCGCACATTTTGTTTACACACCACGGCGGGTGTGATGCATTTGTTTTTTCTCAACGCACGCAGTACTTAAACTTAATTTATTTTATCGTATTTCTTAATGAAATTCTATGCATTAGCCTAATAAATCGGTGTACAGTGCAATTGTTACTAAATCGTTCATCATCATCATCATGTCAGCCGAAAGACGTCCACTGCTGGACATAGCTTAAACGCGATCAAGACTTATTTTTGGCCGTTGATTACACTAGACGCTCTGAGGGTCGAGCACGACTTATCGAATCCTGCGTAACGTTACGGTTATCGTATCGAGATCGAGAAACCTCATACTAAACTTTAGTTCCAAATACGCTCACGGGCGGGCGCTGTTCCAAACGTCATACGAACTCGATAACGTTTACTATTCGATTTTCGTTTCGAATATTCGTACTCGGGCCTCTGACCTGTTATCGGAAAATAGCCACGTAAAACACCAAGCAATTACTATTGAAGATTTTATTTTCTGTTGGAAATAGGAAATAATAAAACCCTGACAAGACCGAAAGCGAAGACAAGATTAACTTGTAAAGGTCACAATCATTTGATTAAAAATATCGGGCCCGGCCTTCCGCGTTCCGTATAAATCTGATACACGCGCTTCTGGAAGTTTCTATAAGTTTCTGGGAATTTCTTGGACCTTGAACTTGTGATTGATTTCCGTAGTTCCGATAAGTTTCAAAGTTACTGGGCACCTGTCTATGTAATTAATATAAATATGGTTTTGGGAACTATAATGCTGTGTGTTAAGCGGGATTCATGTTATAATTTTATAATTAGAACAAATAGAAGCGCAGGCAGAATAAAAAAAGCATGTAGGTTGTTTAAAACGTATTCGTAGACGAGAAAAGGTACCTTGTTCTTACCGGAAAAAATTACATTATGCAGGGTAATAATATGCCACAGCGGCTCTACTAGATCTACAGCCTCATATTATTTACACACTTCTACAACTTCACATTCGCATGGGATTTCGTTCACATTTAAATAACGCCAGATACAATGACATGTGTCAAATATTTGATTTTAAGCTTTACTATTTTATTAATTGTCAAGTCATGTACTTACATGCATTATGTACATAATTATTTAAATGTTCAGTGGGGTCAGACCATGACGCCCTGTAAGGGCACACAATAAAAATCACTACATGATTATTATAAAACTGTCTGTCTACATAAACGCAAAACTACCGAGCTTTAACCATCATTTCATAGGTAGTTTTTTCCCCGAAGGCTTATAATTACGTCTGTAACGCCGGGTCGCTAGTTAATAACTAGTAAATCGAATCTACATTATGTCAAAATAATAACATGTTAACTTGCATTAAATTATAATCATGCATTCAAATGAAAACTGAATGATACTATTCCATAATTAACGAGCTAGGCACTCAAAAAATTTATTCCAAATTTGAAAGTATAAAACTTGTAAAGAAAAAAAAAACGCTTTGTCCGTTAGAATCCAGTCCAGCAACCTTAACTTGTGAACAGCATGCTTATTGTCTAACTGGCTCGCAATTAGCACCGTGTTCATTTTGTACTAGCAGCCCGTCCCGGCTTCGCACGGGGTAGACAATTATAAAATGAAAAAAGTTGTTGTAGTGACATAACTACAATAGTTGGACATATGCTACCGCGGAGTTTTTTGTAGACATTATGATGTTCTTTAATATTGTTGTACATTATTTTGTGTTTCGGCAGCGCATTCGACGAAAGACATTTTAAGACTCATTTTTCTACACCTTCGGTTACATTGTTCAAATTTTACCAAGGATCCCTAATTTTTTTCAAAATGAAATGTAGCCTATGTCAAATTGGAAGAATGTAGCATTCTATTGGTGAAAGAATTTTTTAAATCGGCCCAGTAATTTTTGAGCCTATTCATTACAAACATACAAACATACAAAAATAGGTACAAATCTTTCCTCTTTATAATATTATTATAGTGTAGAGTAGATGGGCTGACAATTAGCATCGGAAAAGCTAGCTGTCACAGTCGTACAAAAACTGTCTTTTCAATTCGATGACGAGTGTCAAAATAGTTACGCAAGAGGGCCTCTGCTGAGGTAAACAGTAAGCGCCGTGACTAAAATACTACCCCAACGCGTAAACCCAGAAAAAAAATCCCGCGTCTCATCCATCTTAAAGTCTGCCCTAGTAGCATTTACCGTTGGCCAGTCGTAGCCGACGGTAGATATACTGTCGGAATAATGTCGGAATGGTTCGTTAAATCGCCCACATGAAACTTGTATGGGCCCGTCGAAGACAAATTTCACTATTTATTACTAACCGATTGCCAATAACGGGCCTTCACGTTTTCAACCACCGTTGGCTACATGACGGTAGCTGGTTGTTGGCCAAATGAAGACAAATAGCGCTATTTACAGCGCACTGATTGCCAACATTGGACCTTTAAGTCATTTGCTATAAGCCCTTGGTTGTTGGCCAGTCAGCAGAACGTACGGCCAGATTCTACCGTTGCCCAACTAATGACGTATATTGGCCCATCCAAATATCACGGGACAATTTGACACCAATTGACCTAGTCCCAAACTAGGCAAAGCCTGTACTATGGGTACTAGACAACGGATAAACATACTTATATAGATAAATACATACGTATATACATATCAAACATCCAAGACCCGAGAACAAACATTCGTATTCATCATACAAACATCTGCCCCGACCGGGATTTGAACCCGGGACCTCAAGCTTCATAGTCAGGGTCTCTAACCACTAGGCTATCCGGTCGTCAAAATGCCTACAATAAAAGCTACTAGGGTTGTACTAGGCATCTTGTATACTACACGGGCAGAGTACGTACACCTATCACTATCAAGACTATTTATCTAATAAAGTATGGAGCGGAAGCAGAGGCCATTAACAAGCACCAAACGTGAATGTAAACCGCGGAGTGACATGGGTGGTCAAACTGGTGATTAGATGAGGTTATTTACCTAACTATGGAGAAACAGGTGGCGTTACTGTTTTTAAAAAGGTTTAAACTTAAGTGACTTATATGAAAGACATTTATTTTGTATTGTATGACGCGAGATCTCATTAAACACATATAAATCTGTACTTAAATGCATTACAAGAAACTGAATAGCCCAGTGGTTAGAGAGCCTAACTATGAAGCTTGAGATCGGGGCAGATGTTTGTATGATAAATACGAATGTTTGTTCTCGGATCTTGGATGTTTAATATGTACATAAGTATGTATTTATCTCTATATAAGTGTGTTTATCCGTTGTCTAATTACTAGTACTCATAGTACAGGTTTTGCCTAGTTTGGAACTAGCTCAATAAAATTGGTGTCATAATTGTCCCATGGTATGAATTTATTTAAAGTTGGAAAAAATTTCAACTTTGAACCACAGCCCACAGCGCACATTAACAGCTGGTTCCCAATATTCAATATCTCTCTTGTTTTGATCTAGTGACGAAGATAATAAATGAAATCAAACAATTTACTAAGTAATTTATTATTTATTTATGTATTTATTTATCTATAGATGGCTCACCACACCATTCCCCCTTCGACAGATAGCAAGCAGCTATGGATTTCCCATCGGTAGTAAGTTTATTGTGACGGCTAAATTGAAGATAGATAAATGCTTTTATCGTCAATAGATCTAAGCAAAAGATATACTGAATTTTGGTAACGGCTGTTAGATGACCCATTCATCCATGGTGGCATATTCACTACTACTTTTAAAAAAGCAAAGTCAACTTACTTAACTCCCTCCCACAGTCATGCATCTCTCATACATAGAATGATCTATGCCCTGCGCGCGCGCTGAAATTCGATACGGGCGCGTGCTTTCCTTATACAGCTGCAATGGCTGCTATTGGCTAATGACGGCCCGCCCCGTGCGTACGCGCTGCTTTTATGACTACAATGAATGATATGTGTAGTAAGAGTAAGTAATCGATATACATATTAGACATAATGAAAACAGGATATTGACCGCGATTACCTTAATAGGTTTGATGAGCTCCCGGATAGTTGTAGTTTGACACACTTATTGACAATGTATAACATTTTTGACATAGCCGTTCACGCACACATAATAATTATAATTATATCCTACAAAACCCAACCATACCAGTTGATAATGCGAAATTTCCTTCCCTGGCGCCGCTTAAGTATCTCAACTTTCGACCAGATAAACATTATTATATTTGCATATTAATCGAATAGGCATCACTTCGAATGTGTTTAGGTTGAAATTTGGCGTCAAGGGAAGAATACTTACCGAAGATTTACCGAAGTGTGAAATATCACGTCATACCACGGAGCACAGATATAAGGAGGAGTTAACGCGCGATTGCCTTTCTGTCAAAAAGTCTACATTACTCTCGTATTTTTTTAAGACTGCTAACAGTGTAAGTACGTGTATTGATTTAAACATTCGCGATTTTCATACATTACCATGATACTCGGGACTTAATCGCGTAAAAAAAAAAATTATTGAAATACCTCGACGTCGCGTCCGAAACGTCGAGGTATTTATATTTAAATTGAAACATATTTTTTACTATTTCTTTATTAAGTCCCGAGTATCATGATAAAGTGTAAGTACGTGTTTATACCTAACTGCCGAAGGAGAGTTAAGTTTTTTGAGCGTACGTAGGTATACTCGTTTAGTTCTGGTTGTGTCAAGTTTACTCAAACGAACAATAGCTTTGTTTACTAAAAGCGCAAAACACCAAAATTACCATTTGTAAAAATAAAAAGTCGTTACAGCCACCTAGAAAGTTCAATTGAATATCGACTCTATGACCCAACTTTCAACGTCAAATACGGCCCTGGCGGCCATGAAATTCAGAACGCAACTAACGTCACATTCCTATTAAAGCAATTAAAATTTTTGACAACAGCCCTTCAGTTGAAAATCCGGTAAAATGTTAATTCTTGCAGATTTATCATCTACAAAGTCTTATCTTTTATGACGGATGATATACAAAACCGCACAATAGGACAATGAATGACACAACCAAAACCGAACGACTTTATATGACGTAATGTATCTATTTAATTAACTTTTTTTTATACTCGCTGAAACATGAATACACTGAAAATAAAATCGGCCCACGCGTTCGGCCTCTAGAGTGCCACAAAGGAACAAACATACATACATACATAGGCTGTTAAGCACATTACCCTCCTTTGCGTTTCGCAGTCGGGTAAAAAACAGAAAATGCTGACCCCGGGAATCGAACTCGGATCCTCGACATTCCGTGATTTCCGTGCAGATTTTCTGTGTGTTCATGTTTCAGTGAGTATTAAAAAAATATATATATAATTGATATTCACTGGAAAACCATAAAAATAAAAAAAACGGGGTAAAACTCAAAAAGGTACTCCATTTGAGATCATGAATGTACCTATTCTTTGGCACGCTCTGCGACCTAAACTGTTTGATGAATTTCAACATTATGAAGTGTGATTAGATATTTTATGTCTCAGAATTGTGGTATAATACCTTATGCCACTTCCACTTAGGTATATTGTTTTCCGGAATTGCAGTCGAGTTTTTGTTTTTAATTTTGGTTTGGTTAGGTTATTTAATATGTGAATGCAGTTTTACTTAATTCAAAAAATAAACGATTGTCTTGTGAGAGCAAAATATTCTATCTAAAATACTTGAGGTACATCCCTCCATGTGGCACAGCCGTTGGACACCCAGAGGGTCGAGCACGACTTTACGAATGCTGCGTAACGTTACGGTTATCGTATCGAGATCGAGAAACCTCATACAAAATTTTAGTTCCAAATACGCTCACGGGCAGGCGCTGTTCCAAATGTCATACAAACTCGACAAACGTTTACTATTCGATTTTACGTGACGCAGGTTTCGAAAAGACGTGCTCGACCCTCTGTATATATAATACCACTTGCTTAGTATTCGTACACAGCTCCTGACGCCCCCCCCCCACTAGCGATGTTACGAGTCGACCCTTTTCCAACTCGGATAACTCACACACACTCACACTCGGAACGTTGATCCGGATCAGAGGGTCGAGCACGACTTTACGAATGCTGCGTAACGTAAAGTCGAATAGTAAACGTTGTCGAGTTTGTATGACGTTTGGAACAGCGCCCGCCCGTGAGCGTATTTGGAACTAAAATTTAGTATGAGGTTTCTCTATCTCGATACGATAACCGTAACGTTACGCAGCTTTCGTAAAGTCGTGATCGACCCTCAGAATGCGAGTTGACTTGACTCGGATCAACCGGATGGCGTTCGCTCAGTCCGCGAGTCGGCGAGTCGAGTCGAGTTCGGCGTATTCGAGTTGGCGTATACGAGTCGCCGAGTTGGCGACTCGCATAACTCGCATAACTGGCATTCGCATTCGTATCAAGCCGAGTCAATCGAGTTGGGTGCACGTTGCGGTTGCGCAATTCGAATGGAACCGGCAAGTCGAGTTGATTCGACTTGCGAAGGAACTTGATTCGAATCTACTCGCATAGCGTCTGATTCGGATCATCCGAATCAGACAACTCGACTCGCCCATCGCTACCTCCAACCCCTCCCACCCGGGATAAGCCACTTGTTGTTCAATGGGTCGAGAAATTGAATGAAAACATGTACCTACAATAAACACCGGAGACACTCGGGACAAACACGCCGGTTTTAGGGTTCCGCATATCAAAAGGAAAAACGGAACCCTTATGGGATCACTTTTTTGTCCGTCTGTCTGTCTGTCTATCAAGACCCTTTTTCTCTGGAATGCGTGGAGCCTGCTGAAATTAATATGAAAGCCTGCTGCAGTCTCTTGAAGCTGTGAAAAAAATCGAACTTCTAAGTCAACGCAATCAAAAGATGCAGTCATTAAAAATGTTGTTTCTATACAAATCGCCAGTTGTCCTAGAAACTTGAAATTTGGTATGAAGGTAGCTCTTCACTAACCACTCAGAAAAATCTGAAAATCTAAAATTTTTATGTACCTATGTCTGTATAAATGTCACAGATCAATATAAAATGACCACACACTACGTACATTTTGCTTAGGAGCCGGGCTCTGCTAACACTGGACAACATAAAACAATGGGGAAAAGTGGGGAAAATCTTTGTACGGAACCCTCGGTGCTCAAGTTCGACTCAAACTTGGATGTTTTTTTCTGAATTATAGAGTACATAAAGACCAAAAGAATCATTGTAGCTAAGGGGTTGTTTCTAAAATTACTTTGCGATTTAAGCATAGTATAAACCCGGTAAGTACCTAATCTACAAAGGAAACGCCAAATTTGCTCTTATACAAACGAGCGCTGCCCTCACGCAGTCGTTACATAAACAATAGTAATAATAATCATGGGATAATGAGGTGAGTCAAAAATCCGCTAGAATCGTTAGTGTCGATTGAGGTCTATCTGTCAATTTTCACAAATCATAGGCCAGTAGCTTCTCTCTCATTGGTGAAGAATGATAGATAGACCTGACTCGACACTAGCAATCCTAGCGGATTTTTGACTCGCGATAGCCCTAGAATTGACCTAGTCCCAAACTAGGCAAAGCCCATACTATGGATACTAGACAATGGATGAGTATACTTATAACATACAAATTAAGCATCCAAGATCCGAAAAAAAAAACATTTGTATTCACCATACAAACATCTTCCCCGACCGGAGATCGAACCCGGGACCTCAAGCTCACGCCAGGGTCTCTAACCAATAGGCTATCCGGTCGCCGAACACGAAATCTTACTCATTTATTCTTCGTTTTGGACGTAGATGAGTAAACTCCGCGTCATCCACGCGCCGCAAACGGAGTAACAGCGAGTTGTTTTTTTTTATACGACGAGGAAGGCAAACGAGCAGTGGGTCACCTCTGATGGTAAGTGAGCACCACTGCCCATGGACACCCGCAACCCCAATTTGCAAATGCGTTGCCAACCCAGAGAGCTAAGATGAAATGCCTCTTGTGCCCGTAATTACGCCGGCTGTTTTTCTCTCCACACCGGAACACAACAGTGCAAGCAAGTGTGCTGTGCACCTGCCGTTTCTGATTTACAAGCTTATTACTGGGCCAAATTTTGAATTTTAAGCAGGAAAGAGCGGGCGACTGCACATAGGTAGATGAGAGAAAATTTTCACGCGTTTTTTGTGGATTGGTTACTGGTTCACACTGTGGCTTAAGTTTGAAGGTTTTGTGGGAATTTATCAGGTGTATTTTTACCATGTGGAAAGGTTAGACTTTTGTGGAATCTCGTGGAAGGTGAGTTTTGGTCTTTTGGTTCATTAAGTATTCTGTTAGAATACCCAGAATATCCGGGCATACCTTAATATTTTTGTATTTCTTTAAATAGAAATGAAATCCCGAAGAAGTCTGATTTGGTGTGTCGTATTCTGGACTAGCATTTTAGTTAGCAGTTTTGCTATTTAAAAGTGGTTTCGAATTGAAGTTAAATGAAATAAGGTGGTTGCGTGATGTTATTATAAAAACATTTTACACTATCACCTTTATCAAGATTTTGAAAGGTGTGGTAAAAAACTAAAGCTTCATTAACTGCTATTTTTAATTTAACACAAACTAAAAAAGTAAGCAGTTAAATCGCAGTCGATAATGACGTCATTGTACACACAATTCATATTAATAAGCTCTCGTTTTGCCATTTCTTTCATTTCTAAAATAGTTGCTGATTTCTCAAAGTATACAACTACCGTATTTTTAATGACACTAATTCAGTGCCCTTAGTGTAATCAAAAAGCACAAAATACATCTCGATCGCGTTTGCGTTAAAGTGTCAAATCGACCGTTGATTCCAAAAAAAACCGTAACTACAAAATGCTGGTTTCCAGGAGAGCGCAAAAACGATTTTAAATACTTTGAGTCTTAATATTATGGTTTTTTAGTTAAACATAATTGAATATTTATGTGGCATATGTTTTAGAGTTTTTCGTTTTATGAGAGAGTATTGTTATTTTATTAAAAAAATGCTTTATTTCGATTTTAGAAAGAGTTACGACCACAAATGTCAACAATTTGTTTATCGAGTATTATCGTAACTGCAGTGCCCTAAGCACGACTTGTCGAATCCTGCGTCACGTAAAATCGAATAGTAAACTATAACGAGTTTGTATGACGTTTGGAACAGCGCCCGCCTGTGAGCGTATTTGGAACTAAAATTTAGTATGAGATTTCTCGATCTCGATACGATAACCGTAACGTAACGCAGGATTCGACAAGTCGTGCTTAGGGCACAGAAATTGTTATACCATTCCATATATGAACGTATTTTACTAGTGGAGCATTATTGTAACCTATGATTACACTGTACTCCTTAGTATTATTTTGTCAAAATAC
Organism: Clepsis dumicolana; assembly: GCA_963691665.1. Lineage (NCBI taxonomy): Eukaryota > Metazoa > Arthropoda > Insecta > Lepidoptera > Tortricidae > Clepsis > Clepsis dumicolana. The sequence continues at coordinate 14,777,877 of OY829508.1, forward strand.
TGTTGTTTTCAGTAATACAACATCATAACCAAAGTTGCATTGCAAAAAAAAAAAAAAGTTTGTGTGAATATTAATTGATGATGCTTGAGACCTATAAAAGAAGACCGTGACTGACTGACTGACTGACTGACTGACAGACAACGCACAGCCTAAACCACTGGACCTAGAGACTTGAAATTTGGCAGACATATACCTTGAGTATCCTAGAGGAGCACCAAGAAGGGATTTTTTGAAATTCCTACGGGATAGGGAATAAATGGGATTTACTTACAGTACAGTTAATTATTAGAGATTACAAATTTGGCATGCAAGTAGGTAATAATAACAGCTAATAACGGGTTTCAGGATTTTTCAAAATTCCCACGGGATAAAGGATAAACAGTAATATTTTCATAGTAACTGACTAGCAGATATAGAGACTTGCAAGTTCACAATTATTATTTCTTGAGGATCATAGAGGTGCACTAAGAAGGACTTTTTCGAAATTCCCACTGGATATGGAATAAATGGGATTTACATTTTAGAATTTTTTAATCGATCTAAAGAGTTAAAATGCAAAATTCCCGCGGGATAGAAATAAGCGAACTCAACTTCGGGGCTGATTTAAATTAAAATCACTAATAGAAAGCTATACTGTCACTGATTCATATTTAAGGTTTTTTAAATAGCTAGGTTAAAACAGTTATTAATATCCGGCGGGAACTTTACAATTAATCGGGCTAAATGTAGAATTCGCTTATTTCTATCCCCCGGGAATTTTGCATTTTCCCGAGGAAAAAGTAGGTGCCAATATCAGTTAAGAACTGTAGCTTTTTATAAGTGATTTTTTTTATCGATCTGGAGAGTTAAAATTACTTAAAATGAAAAAACGCGCGGGATAGAATTAAGTGAATCCAACTTCTGCGTTGATTTTAAAATTTCTTCCACTAATAGAAAGCTACATTGTCTCAAATTAACATTTAATTAAAGTGAAGCCTTATATTGCTAATAGGTACGTCCGTCCGCGGTCAGTGCTAAAACGCGAAAACGGAGAGTGACATAGGCTACTTTTTACCACGGGATAATATCTCATTCCCACGGGAAACACGTTACAACATCGCCTTTATTTGTGGTTTTGCGATGGATCAAAGTTTTTATATTTTTTATAGCTATACGGAGATAGTTGAAAGGTTGACGAGTGACATAGGCTACTTTTTGCTACGGGAAAATATCTAATTCCCACGGGAAAACACGTTAGAAATCTTATAACATAACCCATAATGATTGTAATGCTTGCATGCTCGCTTGCATGTTTGCTTGCATGCTTGCTTGCGTGCCTGCTTACATGCCTGCTTGAATGCTTACTTGATTGCTTCCTGGATGCTCGCTTACATGTTTTCTTACAAGCTTTAATAATTGCTTGAATGATTGCTTGCGTGCTTGCTTACATGCTTGCTTGCATCTTGCTTTATGCCTGCTTGCATGCCTGTTTGCATGCCTACTTGATGGCCTGCTTGCATGCCTGCTTGCATGCTTGCTTGCATCTTGCTTGATGCCTGCTTGCATGCCTGTTTGCATGCCTACTTGATGGCCTGCTTGCATGCCTGCTTGCATGCCTGCTTGCATGCTTGCTTGCATGTCTGCTTGCATGCCTGTTTGCGTGCATTATACCTTGCTTGCATGCCTGTTTGCGTGCATTATACCTTGCTTAGTATACTTGCTTGCGTGCCAGCTTGCATGCTTGCTTGCAATATTGCTTGCAAGCTTGCAGGTTCGCTTGCTTCTTTGAAATGCTTATGGTTCATGCGAGCGAAGCCGCAGGCAAAAGCTAGTATTCTAAAAAGCCCAATGCACAAAATTATCAATATAAATTGGTAATGAAGTAATCCTATTTTCGTGGCTACTCGTAGCTCCAATAGCGCGAGGTTTTACTGATAAGTAAAATTGTATCGACAGTTACTGATAGAACAGTTGCAATAACTTCGATGGACTAAGATGGTAACTCGTGATCCGACATTATTTCCACAATAATATTTCGCCTTTTCGGTTTGTACGTTACTCAAAATGTTTGTAAGTCGCGAACGGATTTTATTCGTTAAAACATTTTACTTCAAACCCTTACTTACTGTGTTTTCATACTGTGTATCTTTTTTATTTATCAAAATTTTGAAAAAGTAAAAATACAGTTCGATAGGGTTTCAAAATAATTAGCTTATGATACAAAAGTCACGAAATATATTATTTTGAGTTACGATATTTTTCGAATCAATGGTCGAAATAGTATCGGAATTGTTAAACGCGAACGCGATCGAGACGTATTTCTTGGCCTGGTCGGCGATTACACTAGGCTCTCTGAAATACGATTTCATAAAATTCATCTCGTTTGTTGCCTAAAATAGCCTGGTAGAGTCACCTACTTACTTAGACATAATGAGAACGGGATATTGACCGCGATTACCTTATAGGTTTGATGAGCTCCCGATATTTCGATGCAGTTACATGCATCATGATCACGGGCAGACTGACGAAACGCGGGCAGATACTAATGTTGCGCATACCGGGCTCTACACTCATTAATGTCTAATGTAATTAACCACGAATCATTTATAATTATGTTAACCTGCTCAATGTTTAGGAAAGTGGCGCCGCAGTTACAGATATACCCAACGCCAGCTATCTTTGCACAAAAGTTCATTCGGTTTATTAATGTTTGCCAAACTGATTAATTTCCCAAATGTTTCATTTCACAAAATGCTTTTTTTTCCGAAACTGTAAATATTTCAGGATTTTCACTAAACAAACCGATCTTAGCCTGGGTTCTAGGAGATGGCCCTGAAATAAATTCTGAAATATTTACAGTTTCTAAAAAAATTTTTTTTGGCCAAATGAAAGGTTACCAGTTTGTTCCCTAAACTGGTACAAGCCGAATTGAGAAGATTTACTTTGGTACGCAACGCGACTTCATCATCATCATCATGTCAGCCGAAAGACGTCCACTGCTGGACATAGGGCTCCCGCAAACTCTGTCTGCGTAGAATTCGGTAATCGCTATCCCGCGGGAACTATACAATTTTCCGGAATGAAAGAGAGCCTATGTGTTAATCTGGGGTATAAGCTATCCCCATTGCAAATTTAATCCAAATCCGTCTAGCCGTTTCAGCGTGAAGAAGTAACAAACATACTCACAAACTTTCGCATTTATAATATTAGTAAGATAGTAGGATAGGATTAGTAGGATTACATTACTGCTTACTAGCGTTGCTTACCAAAGAGTACGTCTTCTCAATTTTGCTCGTTGAGGAAATCAACTTTTGTGAAAGATAGCGAGCGCCTACCACAGTGTAAAATATGATGTAAGTCACGTGTGAAGAATTAAATACTACTATTACATGTAAGTACTAAACAACCAGTCAGGCTCCAAGTTCATTCAAAAACCGGCTCGTCGAGCATTCCCTCGTCAAATTCAGTAAGGCTTTTCCTTCATCGATCGGCAGCGAGTAAACACGACGCCTCAATTCAATAATTCAATGGAAGCATCGACTTACAAAGCGGTATGCATTGTCGTGACTCGTGACGTAACTGTAAGTGCCGATACATAGATGTAGTTCTTTGAATTTATCTTGAGGGTTCCGATGGTTAGTTAAAAGTTAACCTTTAAATATAAAGGCAAATCCGGACTGACTAACTCATCTACTATGCCCTTGGATCTAGAAAGCTGAAATTTTGCGTTGTATTTCTCTTTATGACGTAGACAGGGGATAACTCTTCCTTTGATCTTCCAAAATTCCTGCGGGATAGGGAGTTCTACCACGGGAGTATTCAATAAGCAGTTATTAACTAAGTTTTGTGTATTCATTAAGTCAATAATAATCAAAGAATCGGCATCGCTATTCAGCGAGGAAACGCTGCCAGCCTTTTGGGCACTATGCCACGGGGGCCTTATTACACGACTGCCCAGAGAAAAAGAGTGTACTATGTTTTCAGGGTTCATGTAATTATTTAGATTTAATTTAGTCTTAAGTTTTAGTTTAATTAGTTTTAGTTTGGATTTAATGTCACCATAAAATTGCTTTTGTTATGTAAATTAACATATTTCATATTAATTAACATCCTAATAATAAAGACGCCTGGTATTCTTGCCTAATATTAAATAACAGCTAACACCCTGTGGTTTTTAAACCCTAACAAAAAAGAGGGGTGTTATAAGTTTGACATGTGTATCTGTGTATCTGTCTGTGGCATCATAGCTCCCAAACGGGTGGTTCGATTTCGATGCGGTTTTTTTCAGTCAAAAGTTATTTTAATCGAGATGGTTCTTAGCTAAGTTTCATTAAAATCGGTTTAGCCGTTTTTGAAATATTGAACTTTGAAATGCCAATGTCGGGGGTTTTTCAACTTTTCTAAGTTGGTTAGGTTATGCTTCCGTGAAAGCATTAAAAAAAACCAACCAATTCCCTATCCCGTAGGAATGTTGAAAAATCCCATCTTATAACACCTCTTTGATCATCCAAGTACATGTCTGCCAAATATCAAGCCTCTATAATAAATAATAAATAATAATAATAAATATCATGGGACAAATTGACACCAATTGACCTAGTCCCAAACTAGGCAAAGCCTGTACTATGGCTACTAGACAACGGATAAACATACTTATGTAGATAAATACATACTTATATACATAATAAACATTCAATACTCGAGAACAAACATTCGTTTTCATCATACAAACATCTGCCCCGACCGGGATTCGAACCCGGGACCTCAAGCTTCATAGTCAGGTCAACCACTAGGCCATCCGGTCGTCCATAGCCTCTAGCTCCTCTAGCGCCTGGTTTGGGCTGTGGGTTGACCACTGGGTCATTCAGTCAGTCAGTCACATTCCTTTTTTATTGTCTAATAATGTCACACAATGTCGTGAGAAAATGAAACTATGACATTGCAATACTAATTTATTATATAAGCCACTACGCTCTTAAACACATCGTGACCCCGTACAAAGAACGTCAAATTGTTGATATTTACCTGTCTGTTTGAATATGATAATGATAGCATTAGCTGATTCTTTGAAATTGCGGTCCGCTGTATTATTTAGCCATTTAAATGCTGTATAGAGATTCCTTTGACGTGAATTGTTTTTAATAACTGTAATAGAGCTTTTATGCGACCTCGGGTCGTTAGAAGGATTTGTGATATTGGCAAGCTATTAATTAGTTCCTTAAAGGGAATTTTGTTGAATATTTTATTAACAATTCATTAACTGGGAAATCACGGCTGTAATTAAGGTATTTTTTAGGATCTTCACTAGTGCTAGATTCATGCTTATGTAAATAAAAATATTTTGCTTTTGCTTATAATAAATTATGAGCTTGTTATTTATTTTTATAGAGGCTTTAAATCTTTCATACTCAGGATTATACTACTTAGAGAGTACTCAGTAACTTTTATATGGAGAACAATATATCGAAAGAGGTGGAATATCTACTGATTACCTACCTCTCTAAATCTAGAATTACAGCAAATTATTATGCATCAGCATATAAGCATAATAATTAATAAATTTGAGAGCATTTAGAATATTACTTGGGTTTAATAAATATTCTGGCTGACAATATTTGTACCCGTCTATATATTTATTTTTATGTTTGGGGCAATTAAGGCATTCTATCGGTTTCCATCATTATTCTACCCAATACGAAAGTTCAATATCTCAAAAACGACTGAACCGATTTTGATGAAACTTAGCTAAAAATCATATCGATTAAACTAGCTTTCGATTCGTTTAGGAGCTACGATGCCACAGAAAAAAAAACCTATACACAGATACACTGGTCAAGCTTAGAACACCCCTCTTTTTGAGTCGGGTGTTAAAAAGGGTATAAAATAGCACATGTTTTTTTAATCTAAACTTATTGACGTAAACAGAGGGTCGAGCACGACTTTACGAATCCTGCGTAACGTTACGGTTATCGTATCGAGATCGAGAAACCTCATACAAAATTTTTGTTCCAAATACGCTCACGGGCGGGCGCTGTTCCAAACGTCATACAAACTCGACAACGTTTACTATTCGATTTTACGTTACGCAGCATTCGTAAAGTCGTGCTTGACCCTCAGAACGCTTTTACCGTAGGCACAATTATGTAACTGGGCGAAAATAAATAAAACTTTTTTCCCAAGCATAATTGGGCTATCCTCGTTTACTTAAGGAAGTCCCAGTAAAGCTCATTCAAAATTCGGTCATATTCAAAGCGCCGTAGGTAGCAGGTTCGTCTGATAACTGGATGAATTAATTGTGTGTGTGGGCGATACTGGCGTTCACAAACTGTATCAGGATATTAAGTTACTTGTTTGATCAGCTACTGTTCCCTGTTATTATTGAAGTATTCGAAAGGTTAAGTATGCTCTACATGATAAGGAGAGTATCTAAAGGGTGTATAATGAGCTACGTGATTTAATTAAGTACAATGTGGAAACGCAGGCTTTCTTCTGAGGAGCCATGTTTTTGCTATGGCTGTACTAATTGGAATACTATTAGAGAGATGCTGTTTATAAGCGTCTTTGTTTCAGCTTGGGCAACAATTCTTTCGTGTGTCTGTCCGGCTGTGCTCCCCTACAGGTTGCATTTCCGCACAAGTTTTCGCGATTATTTTCGATAATTTGTATTATGTAGTTTTTTTTGCCGATTCGGTTTTTGGAAACTAAAAAATGTTTTTTTTTTTTTAATAATGTGCTCGCGAGGTCTACAGCTCGTATAGCCACAGGTTTGTGTTAAGCAAACGAATTATGAAATACGACTCAATATAACGCGTACATTTTTTTAAACTACCTACTTAACATCCAAATGGCATTGGCCACACTAGCATTAGTTGATCGAAGTAGATCGTAAAACCTAATGCACACTTGAGGCACTTGGCGGTGCAGACAAAGGTATGCGCAGACGCCGGGTATCCTCTTGACACGCCGACCACGAATATACTCAACCGGCGAGGCGGCAGGTAAAGTCTCGTTCCATTACGCGGTGGAGACGCTTACTGCGCAGCGTTTAACTGGCGACGCACGCAATGTATCAGAAAATGGCTTGAGGCGTCGCAGGCGCCGGTGACCCTCTTGATGCGGGTCATTGGTTTATGAAAATTGTTATGAACGTGCCTTTAGTGAAATGTGATAGGCCAGTTGGAGCCAAATAAGTGGATTTCGCTGGCGTTTTGGAAGTTATGTTCATTTGTTTTTGAAGACAAGACGTTGCACAATGTTAGATTAACAAAAAATTAAGGTTACACGGAAATAATATGTCTAGTTATCTTAGCAACTTTATGAGTTATCGCGATCTGAAAGTTTGGAACAATGTAATTAATATAATTTTTATTATACATCTTTTTTCACAGTGATGAAAAAGACAAGTTACATGAATAAATACTTATACCTGTAACTGAGTGGTAACTTATAGTCTGTTGAGTGCTCTACATTTTGAGTTTGATATCTTGTTTAAAAAAAACGAGTCTATAAATTTCGAAAAACTCAGAGGTGCAAACCTTGGTTTGAACCCACTATATTCTGCATGCTCTACTGCTGTGTAACTGACACTAACTACCTTTTCGGATGCCATACTGTTTAAATTAAAAAAAAAACATCTCGTGGGACACTAATTAAAAAAAAAACTCGACGCCGAATAAAATTCTAAGACGTCTTAGAAAACGAAACTTGTCTTACCAGCCTTTCACTTTACTAAACAAATCTTAAGGTCCTTACCCTTTTCAAGGTATTTTTTTATTTACGCCTATAAAATTAATTCTCCGTACATAAGGGCAGCCATGCACGGTCGCCCCATGAAAAGGCCGCATGGGTCAATGCGTGTGCCTGCTCACTGCACGCGAGACCACGGCTGAGCACGCGCGTAGCGAGCCTTATTTATTATCCTATAGACTACAGAACTACCGGTAGCTGTGGGTAGATACTTATATTGAAATTGAACAAACGGATCTCCTACCGTTAGCTGTAGGTAGATACTTATGTTGAAATTAAACCATCGAGTTATATTTGTAGTCGGGATATGACTTACATGTTTCTGATTAATCCGTGTTTCTTTATCAAGGTGCGATCTGACAGAAAGCCAAATGATCACAGAACTATATCAGTATCAGTTATGCTCGCAATAAGCTTAGATACTATAGGTAATTTTATTTACATAATAAAAGCAATTTACAATGACATTAAATCTAAGCTTAAACTAAATAAACTACAACTTAAAACTAAATTAAATCTAAATAAGGCCCCCGTGGCATAGTGCCCAAAAGGCTGGCAGCGTTGCCTCGCTGAATAGCGATGCTGATTCTTTGAGAGAGAAAACTGCCAGCACTTTGGTCACAAGAAATAGGTAATTGATCTCATGTAGCTACTAAGCTGAGTTTATATGTACCTTTTTTATGTTTAGATAAACAAAATATAGTATTTGTTACAATTTTTGCATGCCGATGAGGCAGAACGCAGTGTTGGTTATGACCTGTATTCTCGCAATAAAGATATTTCATTTCATTTAGAAGGAGAGTGTATTAATGTGTACCTGGCGTGCCGAAAAGGTCTGAGAACCTCATTACGCGTTTCAGGGGATCCATTTTTGAATCTCACTTGGTGACTAAATCCTCACCCACGACATTTGTATCACTATTTGCCAAAAGCCGTATTTTTGAATGTCATACCCGTCTACTAACATGCAGCTAATATGCGTTTCTGTCATATACAAGGATGTCAACATAGTTATGTTAGCTGTCACTGCCAGTGGTCAAGCAGTCACTCAGTGATCTCATTTACGAGTGAGTGGGGGCATTCGTATTTGATATCAATGGCATGAGATTTTTAGTCGCCGATGAGATTCAAAAATATCAACTTTTTAGAAATCACTGAATTTAGTCACTGGGTGAGAATCAAAAATTAGGCCCAAGGTCCCGATCGCTTTCCGCGTGCGATGTCGGGTGGTGTTTAAAAACTTTCTGACATCAAGAAAACGCCATGAAAGCTTATCTATGGACATCGAAGCTATCTAAATGCTAATATATTAAACGTCTCCAAAGGACGCAATTACGCAAAGGACTTGTTAATGTACATCAAGTTTTTGTTTTGAAATCACGTCAGGAAATATTAAGTAATAATCAAATGAGACAATTTGACAATTGACCACAAATTTGACGGAAATAATTATGTCTGGCGTAGTCGAGATACGTGAGTGACATAATTGTTTTTTTTTTTTTTCAATATAAGTACGCATGGTACTTAGTGCCTTCGAGAAAGATATTGCGAAATAAAAATAATGTATTTTTATAACTAAGGATTAAAAGTAAAGCTGGGATTTAAATTAATCTATGACGTCAATTAGCGTGGATTATTTTTTTCATGGCTGTTTTGCGAAGCGGAAGAAGAAAATCGTTTTTCCTAAATAAGTAAAGTATAAGGCTATTTATAGTATGAGAATCAAAGACGGTAAAATTTTTCTTACTTATTTATTTAAAATGAGACAAATTACATAGATAAAAAACTTTATTCGACAGCCATGACTATGACAAATACAGGACAACAAATATCGTACAGTCAGCAGCAGAAGTAGCTAAGCAACCGACGCATTCACAATAATCTAAGCACAGTGCCCTAAGCACGACTTGTCGAATCCTGCGTCACGTAAAATTCGAATAGTAAACTATAACGAGTTTGTATGACGTTTGGAACAGCGCCCGCCCGTGAGCGTATTTGGAACTAAAATGTAGTATGAGATTTCTCGATCTCGATACGATAACCGTAACGTAAAGCAGGATTCGACAAGTCGTGCTTAGGGCACAGTTCTATTGATATAGACATGAGAGCTTGTGCAGATCTTTGTGACCGCTTCAGTTGCTTAGCTACTTCTACTGCTGCAAGCTATACACATAGGTATTGTACCTATGTGTATAGCTTGCAGCAGCAGCAGCAAATATCGGGAGCTTATCAAACCTATAAGGTAATCGCGATCAATATCCCGTTTTCATTATGTCTAATGCTAAATAACTCTTCGGGATTTAATCATGACATAAGTAAACTGTTTTTAACCCCCGACGAAAAAGAGGGGTGTTATAAGTTTGACCTGTGTATCTGTGTGTCTGTGTATCTGTGTATCTGTATGTCTGTGTATCTGTGTATCTGTGGACCATGTGTATCTGTGTATCATGTGTATTTGTGTATCTGTGTATCTGTCTGTGGCATCATAGCTCTCAAACGGATGGACCGATTTCGATGCGGATTTTTTAATCGAAAGCTAGTGTAATCGAGATAGTTCTTAGCTAGGTTAAATTAAAATCGGTCACCCGTTTTTGAAATATTGAACTTTGAAATGAAAATGTCGGGGCGTTTTCAACTTTTCTAAGTTGTTAAACTTACTTATCTCGAAGTTTCGACGGCACTGCTAAAGGTCTCGAGCACGAGTTTTCGAATCCTACGAACATAATCGAGTGGAGCGGTTATCAAGATAATTTGTATGACGTTTGGAAGAGCGACTGACAGATACCGTGAGCGACTGAGCGTATTTGGTACTAAAATTTAATATGAAGTTTCTCATTGAAATGGAGGGTATCATTGTTTAGCCACGTGAGTTTTTCGAACTAAGTACACGCACATTATTGATGACCGAATAGCCTTGTGGCACAGTCTATACAGTCGTCCGACGAAGGCCTCTAGACAGGTCAATCGTGCAGGGGGGTGCGGGGTGCAGGGCGGGTAGGGCGAGCCCCCTTGCATACACCGCCACTGCCCGATTAGTTAGGAACTTTCGCCTTCCTTAGTGCTTTGGCCATGCGGTTGCGGTGTCGGCATTTACGCAAACATCAAAGGCGTCGGACCACTGGTAGGTATAAGCTCTTTACACTGTGCTAGTGGTTAGAGACCCTGACTATGAAGCTTGAGGTTCCGGGTTCGAATCCCGGTCAGGGCAGATGTTTGTATGATGAACACGAATGTTTGTTCTCGAGTCTTTGATGTTTAATATGTATATAAGTATCTATTTATCTATATAAGTATGTTTATCCGTTGTCTAGTACCCATGTACAGGCTTTGCCTAGTTTGGGACTAGGTCTATTGGTGTCAATTTGTCCCATGATATTTATTTTATTTATTTACATGATCATCTAGATTGAAATTTATTTCGTCTCTTACATACCAAAAAATATTGGACACGTTTACAGTAAGTATTTATGAGATCTTTTGCGTCGTATCAAATGGCCCACAATTTTCCCTCTCCTAGTCTCCACCATGTTTAGAATATTTCTTCTCTCTCCAACTCTTTCCCCCTGTATAGGTGGTTAGAAGGAACCTTGACACACCTTGTACTCAAAAGTGACGTCACCAGTCCCCACCCTGGAATGCGCTTTGTCATTTAGGTATCTTTAGGGTTCCGTACCTCACAAGGAAAAAACGGAACCCTTATAGGATCACTTTGTTGTCCGTACGTCTGTCTGTCAAGACCCTTTTCCTCTGGAACGCGTGGAGGTAGCATGCTGAAATTAATACCAAATACTCAAACCTGCGGTCTCTTAAAGCTGTGAAAAAATCAACCTTCTAAGTCAACGCAATCAAAAGATACAGTAATTAAAAAGGCTATTTCCTTTCAAATTTCCGAAATCCGAAAACCTAAAGGATACTTCCAGTTATCCTAGAAACTTGAAATTAGGTACGAAGGTAGCTCTTTAGCACAACCACTCAGAAAATTCTCAAAATCTTAATTTTTTTATGTCTGTCTGTAAATTTCACAGACCAATATAAGTTGACCCAACATTGCGTACAATTTGCTTAGGAGCAGGGCTCTGCTAACACTGGACTTCATAAAACACTGGGGAAAAGCGTTAAAATCTTTCTACGGAACCCTCGTGCGCGAGTCCGACTCGCACTTGGCCGGTTTTTTTTTATGTCATCATCATCTTATTTAAGAGTGCTACTCTTGTCGATGCAGTTGTCTCCAGTCCGTTCTTTCCAATGCAAGTTCTTTTACCTCCCGATACGACACAGCGTCTATCTTCTTTTTTATTTGATCTAAATACTCTATCCTCGGCCTTCCCCTTCCTCTCCTTCCTTCTATCTTTCCTTCTATAATTTTCAGTATCAGATCGTCGTGTGGTATCAAATGGCCCACCATTTTTCCTGTCCTAGTCTCTACCACATTCAAAATACTTCTTCCCTCCCCAACTCTTTCCAAGACTCTCTCATTGGTAACTTTTTTTATGTACCATTTGATAAAGCAAAAAATCCTCCTCGTGTCGCGCACCTCATTATTAAGGGTCGTAATTCCTCCTTTGGATTACCTTCTCTCTGACATTTCGTTGCGGTCTACAGAGGGTCGGGCACGACTTATCGAATCCTGCGTATCGTTACGGTTATCGTATCAACATCTAGAAACCTCATACTAAATTTTAGTTCCAAATACGCTCACTGATGGGTGCTGTTCCAAACGTCATGCAAACTCGACAACGTTTACTATTCGATTTTACGTGACGCAGGTTTCGAATATTCATAGTCGATAATCAGCTGTGTGGAGGGCGTAGTGGAAGCTTACGTATTCTAACGAATATGCTTTAGTATTTTATTGGACCATTCTAGGTGGGTTACGGCATCTCAGTCGCCTGTGACCACGACTCTCCAGGTTGTGACCATTCCAGGCAATGTGAAGTACTCGGCATTCGGCAGTGTTCCTAACCGAACCCACTGTGTAACTCGCATCCCTGAGAGTTTTAGTGATGAATTAGAGAGAAGTTCGTTTTAGTGATGACATCTATTAAATCTCGATGAACTAAAAACAATTACTTTGCTCACCCGCGACCACCGCGCGGTCACGTGGTCGCGGGTGAGCAAAGTAATTGTTTTTAGTTCATAAATATGGACCTCCGCAAAGTAACGCCTGATTCAATAAATTATTAAATATCGGTCTATCGTCATTTTACACAGTGTTATCACAAATAACGCGTCTTTTCGAAAAAAAGATTCGTACAGAATTCGCACAGAATACGTCAATTACTTATTTAAACATTTTAAAATATTATAAATAAAGGCCAGGTGCCCAGCCAGTGGGATGTAAATAGGCCGATGATGATGATGATTATAAAAAGGTATTTTAATAATGTTAAACATAGAAATCCTAGCCTATTAAATTCTCTATAAATTTTAGTATGTCACAAGTCAAAGTAGATTATGCTTATGATGTAGTAACAGAATATTAATTGCAACTTGGCTTACTTGTGATGGAATAGGAAAAAGAAATTAAACAATTAAACATAGAAAAACAAGTTAAGATGTTATAGATACTTAATGTATTTGTATATTTGGTTTTTATAGTTTAAATAATTAACAGAATGGCTCTAAAAAGAAGTCATTACAGCGTCTAGGTCAGGGAAGCGCCTTTGTCTCGAACTCGCACCTACGACAGAGGGTCGAGCACGACTTTTCGAATCCTGCGTCACGTAAAAACAAATACTAAACGTTATCGAGTTTGTATGACGTTTTAACAGCGCCCGCCCGTGAGCGTATTTGGAACTAAAATTTTGTATGAGGTTTCTCGATCTCGATACGATTACCGTAACGTTACGCAGGATTCGAAAAGTTGTGCTCGACCCTCAGAGAATCGATGTATCTGGCAAGATGTAAAAACCATGAAAACTGTGGCTACTGAGGTAACATTTTCTGATTGTTCATCAAGTAACATAAATACTTATATCAAATTCAGCTATTATACTATAGCATTAGTATAATTACTTTTTTTTTTTATTTAAGGGTGTCTGGCATCGGGTTGAAACCGTACAAAGTGTCGGGCTATAAATGACGTTTTTTCTAACATTATTCCGAAGCAAATATAAAATAACCAACTTAGAAAAGTTGGAAGCCCCACGACATTGTCATTTCGAAGTTCGATATTTCAAAAACGGGTTAACCAATTTTAGTAGAACTTGGCTAAGAACCTTCTCGATTAAACTAACTTTCGAAGAAAAAAAAACGCCTCGATAACGGTCAACGCTTTTGGGAGTTATGATGCCACAGACTACACAGAGACACAGACGCAGGTCAAACTTATAACGCCAATTTTTTCGTCGGGGGTTAAAAACTGAGCTTTATACTTTAACAAAATTGAGGTACTATTTTATACACCTTTGCAATCAGTTACCTGCCAAAGTAACCATGATACAGACATCATACTCGTTTATCAGCAATGATCGGGGTTTTGGATGCAATTCGCGGGATTTCGAGTCGTAATCATAGTATGGATGTGACTATAATCCCGCGATATTTTTTCAATAATAATAACGTTTATTTCAAACGTCGACCTGTAATATCGATTAATATCATTTAAAATAAAACAGAATAATTATCCTCCAACATCAATACAAATCCCGGGATCCCGGGCATATTCATTATTAATGAAATCCTAATTTAGATGATATCAGAACATACGCCGAACAAATATCACACGAATCCGCATACGATGAAATTTCTTTATATAAATTCGCCCCGCTAACATCAGTTGAAGTAAAAATATCGTTTTCGGCTTATAAGTGGGTTTTAGATGTTAAACGAAATAGGTTAAAATTAGGGAACATTGAAAAAATAATGGTTTGTTATTTTAATTTTATAGAGACCAAAAGTAATAAAAAATAATATGCTAAGTATTTGAAATAAATGATTTTATTAAAATGTATAATCAATATGTAATCTAATAATATGACAAAAAAACTGTCCTTTATCAAACCACACGAAAGCCCGGAATCCCGCGGCATATCCATACTAGCATAATGATTGAGGTCATTCACCCCAAGCCGCATCCAAAACCCCGATCACTGCTTATCAGGGTCACTTGTGTTGGGAACACGCGCAGAGAAACTTTCCGCTTTTATAAAATAACGAAGGTCTGGCCGTCACGGGCTCTTGCGCTACATGACAAGCTTTAGATTTAAAAAACCTGCGTCCAAACGGGTTAAACGCTTATAAGCTACGGTACCATAGACAGACTCACATACAGATATATACACAGAGACACATGTACATAAGTAGGTCAAACGTATTTTAACACGTCTCTTTTTGCGACGCGGCACTCATTTCTTTGTTCAGTTTTTTTTTAATTAAAACTCTCAGCAACTTTACATTTCCAATTAAAATCACTTAAAACCAATTACTCACACGACAAAATCATTCGTTCTTACAATCCCGCATTCAACTCCACGTAGGTGTTTCCAAGAAGCGGTCTCAGAGAACGAGTTTCCGTAAAATTCCGGGTGCTACAGCTGGCTCGTGCCGATCAGCTGCGGGGCCAAGGTCTGCTGGGTCACGGGTGCCCCCCACCCACCGGGGGCGCGTGGGCGCGTCGCCATGGCAACGCCCACGCTCTGAACAGGTACTCTATCAATTACAAGTGCCGGGAATATGTGCAGCTTGAGTGTTTGAGTGAAGTGGATAGAGGTGTTGTTTTAAAATATGTGAAAATCCGACGCAAAAGTCTGACGTGTATGTGTGGCTGTCTGTGGCACCGTAGATCCTAAATGGATGGAAAGATTTGGACGAGAGTTTATTTAAGATCGAATGGAAATAACTTAGCTAAGGACCGTCTCGATTAAACTAGCTTTGGATTGAAGTAACCTCATAAAAATCGGTTAATCCGTGTGGTACTAAGTTAGAAATAAGAACGATGATTGCCTCAAAGTTTTGTTGAAATTGACATTATTTATTGTTCCGGCAAGGTCAATACTTATCACACCTACGTCACCATTACCACTATAACTAACTGTCTTAGTACGCTGACACTAACGTTGAGATCGGAAAGGTCACTAAAGCTTACGGTTGACAAATGAGGTCCTACAAACAAAAGAATCTCGCACCTGGTCCTGAGTCGGCACCTGGACTTGTGATCACGTTACACGTAAGAAAAAACATTTACATTTCTTTCTTATTTGCAAAATAGTTTTTTTTATACGAAAAAGAAGGCAAACGAACAAGTAGGTCACTAGATGGTAAGCGATCATCACTGCCCATAGACACCGGCAACCCCGGGGGGTTTGCAGATGCGATGCCAACCGAGAGAGCTAAGATGAAGTGTCTATTGTGACAGTAATTACACCGGCTGTCTTACTCTCCACACCGGAACACAACAGGGCAAGCACTGTAGCTTAGCAGCAGGATTAGCGAGTAAGATGGTGGTAGCGATTCGGACGGACCTCGCACAAGGTCCCACCCGCAGATGGGCAAGTATAACCTAAAAGTATTGAAATTTCAAGCTGATAGCATTACTAGTGTTTCCTGAGAAAACCAGCTGTGACGGACAGACAGACAGACTTGATCACACCATAAGGGTTCCTATTTACTATGACGACCGGATGGCCTAGTGGTTAGCGACCCTGACTACGAAGCTTGAGGTCCCGGGTTAGAATCCCGGTCGGGGCAGATGTTTGTATGATGAATACGAATGTTTGTTCTCGGGTCTTGGGTGTTTAATATGTATATAAGTATGTATCTATCTTTATAAGTATGTTTATCCGTTGTCTAGTACCCATAGTACAGGCTTTGCCTAGTTTGGGACTAGGTCAATTGGTGTCAATTTGTCCCATGATATTTATTTATTTATCGTTTTGGCTTGGAACTCTAAAAACGGAAAGTGAACGGTAGTAGGTACTTAGGTAGTAAAATAAAACAAGAGAATGCACACTGCCTAAATCCTAAATCCTAAGCCTTTCAGTGCCCTAAGCACGACTTGTCGAATCCTGCGTCACGTAAAATTCGAATAGTAAACTATAACGAGTTTGTATGACATTTGGAACAGCGCCCGCCCGTGAGCGTATTTGGAACTAAAATTTAGTATGAGATTTCTCGATCTCGATACGATAACCGTAACGTAACGCAGGATTCGACAAGTCGTGCTTAGGGCACTGACATCAAGCATATAAGCGAAGGATCTATTAATACTAATACCTGTCTTTGTGGAGAAACTGTTTGAAGAGATTATTTTATCTTCCATTTTTAAACCCCGAATGCAAAATAGAGGTGTTATAAGATTAACGCGTGCATCTGTGTGTCTATCTGCGGCATCGTAGCTCGTAAACTGTTGGACTGATATCGATGCATTTTTTATACGACCGCCTAAAGAAAAAAGAGTGTACTGTTTTTTAATTGAGATGGTCCTGGTATTGAAGGTTGAAACCAAAAAGTGTGGATTTTTCTTCATTCAGACAGATTATTCTCTTATCAACGCAGGCTAAATAATCCGCCTCCATAAATAATCTATCAAGGGCACAAAGCGAAACTTATTTCCGTGCCCTAAGCACAACTTGTCGAATCTTGCGTCACGTAAAATCGAATACTAAACTATAACGAGTTTGTATGACGTTTGGAACAGCGCCCGCCCGTGAGCGTATTTGGAACTAAAATTTAGTATGAGATTACTCGATCTCGATACGATAACCGTAACGTAACGCAGGATTCGATAAGTCGTGCTTAGGGCACCGTAAGTCTTATACATTTCTTTGAGCATTATTTTATGTTTCATAAAAAAATTTACATTCAGCTAAAAGCTAAATAATGTCAAGCGTGACAAAATAAAAGATACAAAAAACTTTTTAGGATCCGTCTTAGCAAGGAAGAGAACAAGTAGTTTGCAAGGACCTATCGAAATCGTGGAATTAGTCCATTCGTCTAAACTATCATTATTTTCTTAGACTTAGGAAATGTGTATATCGTGGCTTCGTCCATTCGTTTAAAGTTACTTATTTAATTAGCTCCTGGCTTTCTAGCTCCACCCTTAGTATTTTATAACCTTCACTGCACTTTGATTATCATGAAGGCAATTTTCTCTGCACCGACCATTAAGCCTGCTACGTACCAAGCGTAGGCTGCTACGAAACAGCTACGCGCTACGCCGCGCTGCTACGCGGTTACGAGCTGTGCAACCTTCAACCTTTATAGGATGTAAAATGCTTACAAAGTTTTTATGTAATGCAAGGTTAGGTTTTTGGAAGTATGTAGGTAATTTCAAATTAAATAATGCGTTATTTCTAGATTCGTGGTTAACTTTTGAAAAATCGTATACTAAGTAAACCAAAAGTATTTTTAACATTAGAAATTTAATGGTTAAAAAAACCGGCCAAGTGCGAGTCGGACTCGCGCAAGAGGGTTCCGTAGAAAGATTTTAAAGCTTTCCCCCAGTGTTTTAAGAAGTCTAGTGTAAGCAGAACCCTGCTCCTAAGCAACGCACGCTAATGTACGCAGTGTGGGGTCAACTTATATTGGTCTTTGAAATCTAGAGACAGACATAAAATTTTAAGATTTTGAGACTTTTCTGAGTGGTTGTACTATAAGAGCTACCTTCATACCATATTTCAAGTTTCTAGGACAACTGGAAGTACCCTTTAGGTTTTCAAAAAACGGCAATTTGTATGGAAACGACTTTTTTAATGACTGTATCTTTTGTTTGCTTTTTTGCTTGATTTTTTCACAGCTTCAAGGGACCGCAGGTTTGAGTATTTAGTATTAATTTTAGCATCCTACCTCCACGCGTTCCAGAGAAAAAGGGTCTTGACAGACAGACAGACAGACAGACGGACAACAAAGTGATCCTATAAGGGTTCCGTTTTTTTCCTTTTGAGGTACGGAACACTAAAAACAAAGACACTATCTAAAATTGCGTAAACCTGTATGAGGAACATGTAACTAACCCAGTGGTATATCTTAATAAATTTTAACCAGGTTATTACTCATTACTGGTCAATGGAGGTTTCCATCCTTCGCTCAACTTAAGTGAATATCCTTCAATAACTATGGATTGAAATAAATACTCATAATAAGAAGAGTATAAACTGAATTGACCAAATTGGATTGTGATCGTCTAGAAAGATTAGGACTCCCTACGTTGTGTAATTTTTTGTTTTAGTAATCCCAAAATTCTTTAAGATGTGGTATGTCTGGATTAAAACAAGGTGTAAGTTTTAGAGGTATTCATGTATTCAAACTAAAGACTTATAATTAAACACAACTAATGTCACACAGTATAATAAAAATAAAACATAACTACTAACTAGTATAACACATTATAATAAAAATAAATAATGTAAGTGTACTGATTTCTGTAGTAAGTGAGTAGAATAGTAGGTAGGGTCTGGGAATGGGAATGATGATACCGGGGCCATCATTGGCCCCGGGCAAGGCTCCAACCACTAATGGAGGTGACACCAGTCACCAACATTACCCCCTCCTTGCTACCTTCACACACCAGCAGAAAAAATAATAATAGTTTAGGTTAAATTTAGAGCGCTAACCACGGCGCTAAGTCAACTCAAATAAAGAGACTGGCTAGGAGGAATGAGTAAACCCAATTCCAAGATAGATTTAGTAATTAGATGGAAATACATCCGATCCAACCAATGCTCGTTCATTCTGCTGCGTCACCGTGCATAAAACACAGGTAAAGTTGGGTAATCAGTTGGAATGCCTAAGCATAACCAATGGATTACAAAATATTCGGTATAACCAAGCTGCAAGCAGACAAGGTAGTGTGGGGTCTCATTAGAACGTAAGGAGAGCGGAATCCACCAGTCTTTTCATTATGCTTTCTCTTCCCACTGAGTGGGCCTCATGGAATAGACATAACTACATCGAAAGGCGATTCGGCAGGTATCCAAAGGTTCATAACAAGAAATAATTAGATAAAGGTAGCATGTAAACATACTACCGAATTGTAGAGTGTGGTGTAGGCACTGAGTATTAAACACAGGTTAACAGCACACGAAAAGCATCTGGTAAAACCGGATGAAAGGTTCGAGTTGCAATAACTTGAACAATTCAATAATTATAGTAACATTGTAATTCAGGCACTCACAAGGAATGGTAGGATTATGATAGACAAATATTTGTCTTGAGTTAAATGAAACACCTTAAGTAGAATTCATTTATTCAGATAATCAACACCATCGCAGGAGCTTCCCAAATCCTACAATGCAATAGTCTCAGATATATTGGTCCAATAAATGGTCATAATATGTTTAGTAACACAAGAGGACATTGGACTCTATTTTGTTCTACCAATAATCCTGGATCAATGGTATACCAAAACAGAATTTTAGATTTGAGTGATTGCGACACTAAGATAATCCAGAGGAAATATCAAAGTCTAGACCTTCAGTTAACACTGACTTGAAGTAGCATATGAATATGTCTTTTACACAGACTTACTGGTGGCAGGTCCGCCTAACCCAGTTTAAGTGTAAGATCCATGTTTCATACTTAACCAGTCATTAATAACCGAATTACATACAGGCAAGATAGCTCTTGACAGGCAATCAAAAGATTGTCGTTCAACAGACATAATGAATGATATGTTATAAACTCAACATAACTATAGTAAGAACTTCACTCACTTAGCCATGAAGAATAGATAACACAATGCTGGCTAGGCCTTCACTCAGGGGAAAACCTATAGTAAAACACAGTTCGATTATGATCATTCCTGGACCATACATCCAGACACTTCGAATCATAAATGTATTATTATAAGATTAAGGCAGCTCTGCATTACACCTCATTTCTACAACATAATGCCGTCCATAGTCTCATTAGACCTTTAGACATTACTTTATAGAAACTACTTCTCACAAATACCTCGCTCTGAATTTCCATGGAACGCTATACAGCTAATCCCTTCAGAACTACACAACAAATATTGTATGGAGTTTGTGTACTGATAGTATATTGTGTGAATAGTGTGTATGTATAAAAATACATAAATGCGTATAGCTAATAGTTTAGTTGCATGTTGCAGGCATATTTTGTATAAATAACACAAATGTATTGTTCGAACGGGTGATGTCATTCTCATAATGGAATCTATTCTGTTAAAATAGATCTAATTTTGCTTACAAAATTATAGAAATTCATTTTCTGAGAAAAACCACCAATCCATTCACACAATAACACAAATTAATATCTTAACAGAAAATAAAACATTCGCAGTGCAAACCACACAAAGTAAAATATAAATTCCCTAACTTTTCCCTACAAATTGTCCTACTCCCTAGCATTGTATAGTCAGAATTAGAAAGAACCTTAGCCTCCATACTACGTTATGCTTACTATACACTACTCATTACAAATTTTATTACAACACAATGAAAAATGAGGCAAAGACTCAATTGAAGTCCGACATACACCCTAACCACAGAAAAGCATGCTTACATACCTTTTATTTACCAAGATTAGGTAAATATATATATAAAAATCCAACCTGCATACAAGAATACACTACCTATCACACTAAGACAACACAAATTGCCCATAATTTCACTAAAACACCCCTAGCTAGAATCACTCCCTATTGCGAACTGAAATTTAGTCTAAAACCCATAAACTAGACTACCCTCTAAAATATTACCTACCTAGCTAAACTTCTAATACGCGTCATTCAAACCGTCACGGATCTGACTACGGAGTTTGAATCGCCATAGATAAAACCCAGCACTTCCATTTGTATTAAAAACAAATGAAAACCTTCATGCAGTGAGCAAATCCAGGAATTCTAGTTAAATACTAGATTTATCCAGTAACAACTAAATACAGGATAAATAAGCTAAAATAACAATGAAATCCTGCTGAAAACCAGCAACACTTCAGTAGCACAGTATTATTGTATAATTAACTGCAATAAACCAAGGAAACACAGGATTGCTCACTAAAAGAAGTTTCTGGCTTTACCTGAAGGCACTCACAAGGAAGGGCGTTCCGACGACTCGACTCTCCCAAAGCTGATCCGAACCCGACTGAAGACTGAGTAAAACTGTCCCGAAGCTCACCTGGAGCCTCATATTTATAGCTTTCCCGAAGGATCGCAAACATTACCTTATATGGTCATGTCCAGGGAAGCGTTACAACCGAAAAAGCCTCCATGCCCATATTTGGTCCTCCATAAGGAATCGTTCGAACGCGAGATCGCGAGATTACCTAATATGGTAACATATAAGGCACTCTTCGCTTGGACCCTTCGCCCCACCACTTTAGTGATGTTACGATATCAATTCTGAAATATTTTCAAGAAGTGTAGTTTAAATATATTAAACACCTCCAACAGGTTACACAATTGCCTTCTCAATCCTTTTGTCAAAATAAATACTTTGTCAAAATTTGAACTACAACTGTGTAGTATTTTAGTCATAATTTCAAATAAAGCATAAAACAGCAATTAGAATATCTTCTAGATCTTCGAAAATAGCGCACATTTTCCCAACCCTAGCATCCCAACTTTCTTGCAAAACCGTCTCCTAATTGGGGAATTACAACAGCTGAAACATGATTGGCTAATGCTCTAAAACCAAGCCAAATATATAAGGGTCTGATTGGTAGTTAGCAGGACATCAATTATCAGGTCCGAAATTTATTAGAAGTAAATCAAAGGCACATTATTTGAATTTAAATTTTCCACAATGGAATTCAAATAGAGAATTTTATTATAATTTGAGATGAAAATTATTAATCAAATCGACTCTGTCATTTTTTAGGCTCACAGAAATCATTGACTCAAACAGTCTAGTTTGACTTTAATGAGTGAAATGTTACTTGACGTCTGATCGGTATTTGCTATTAAATATTGATTTACCATAAATGTGTGTATTATAGTAGATAACACAATTAACAATCACAAGTGCTACTTCAGCATGTGACCTCCTCAATGCTTCAGCAAACATGCCTCAAAATACAGGTAAACCTCACTCTAAGTTGAATGATTTCGTATGATTATTTCATAAAATAAAAGTGTATCTTTTAACGAACTACACTTGATGTTACAAAACGATGATCTTTAATGATGTGTTAAACCTAATTTATGTTTCAGGTAAAACTCAAGAATTTATGAACCAAAAGCATTTTTAATCCTATGTTGGGTTTCATGCTATTACTGAAAACGCTGAAAATATATCATGAAACGCCAAATTTTTACTCTTAGTCATGTCCACCTAAATCCCAGGTAAGAGTATAATAGAAATTTCATATCTTAACTTAAACCTCATACTGTTATTTTAATAATATTTTTGTGTTCATATTAGCCATTCTTATAACTTTAACTACAGCTAATTCATATAACCAAATGAGATAAGGTATACTAAATTATAGTATTTGTAGTGCACAAAGAACAGATTTATAATAACAGTACTAATCCAGGTTTTATTATACAAGTTATTAAGACCGCTAAATTGGTCTAATATGGAGAATTCACCTTGATGACTTGGTTAAAATCCATAGGATCTAGAAGACTAATTATTGTATAAATATAGTGTATTGGAGTGTAGGGATAAGGCTTATAAAGATTTTGACTATAAACACACAATACTGTATAATATTAGATGACATAACAATTTCAGTCTCCGGAGCAAAATATCCCATACAATAAATTACTTATATTGAATCATTTAACTAATAATTAACTAACTAATTCTATTTTAGAACCGATATTAGGAACAGATGTAAGCATAAGCGCTTAGATCTAGCTTGTATTTAAAATGAGAATGAAACATTCAAAATGGTGTTGGATTAACTCGGTAAAAATTCCTATTACAGAGAAACTTTTAAACTACGCCATGGATGTTGAACTATTTGGTATCAAAATTGCCTGTGCCGCTGAAATGAACAGAAAATAAAAGAAATGCTTTATTGGACACGGATTCAATGGACCTTTCAGCTGATGGAGGACATCATAAGAAGAATTCTATAAATTGAACATTTTTATAACTATTTTACATTAGTTAGACCTGCTTTTGCTAGAAGTTCACAGTAATAGTATCGCCTGTTGTAGAATTAATTGCTTATGCTTATAAAACAACAAAAGGAGAATAAATAAACCTCATATATTATACCCTGTTTTATTGATTTTTCTATTACAACGCCATCTATTATCGAGTAGCTAATTTCCTAATTTTAAACCAATAACCTGAAGCTTTTAGTTCGTCAACTCACTCTAGGTGTCGCTTAAGTATCCAATTACCTCCTACATGGTGACATCTATTGTTGAGTAGGGAAACTCTTTACCCAATCAACACAGCTGTATGATAAACTGAAAACTCTTTCTAATTAAGGGACTAACTTCACTACTTGTCCAGAGATGTCACTAGTTTCTATGCATAAAATGATTGATTAGTTTAATCTTGGAATTATTTATTAAATTGACGAAAGATGTGATTTGGAATAGAATGTATGCTTTTATTAAAGTCAATTAATATTATTTAGAATCGAAAATTTTATTCTCATATCTATTCTTATAAAATATAGCCAATTAAGGCAATATTATAGTAGGTCTGGTACAAACACAAACATAAAAATTACTACATGTATTATTTCCCATTTGGTTTCGAATTACTGAAAAACGTGTGTGGTAGTTTGACCGTTGATTCTAAATGTTAAAACAAATGGCCATAATTATAGTCAGCGGCACATTCATTTTATTTTTACGACTTCATAAACAAGCAATTGAACATAATAATAGTTTTCACAATAATCAAGGAAAATAGGGTGATTTGCCTTTAGAGTGAGTCGATGTTAATAAACATTTCCCTTTTCTTTAGATTAATTTAAAAAAAGTCACATAGAGACTAAGAAAGTCACAACAATTGGTGTTAGATGTGGAGTCACCATCGCATTATAATCCGATACCCCAAGTGAATTCAACTCATAAAACATACAAGTGCGCAATTTTTTGTAGGCAGTTAGAATTTACTGAGCACTAATTGCAAAAAAATATATATAATAGATTTAGACATTGCTTTTGGAATTATGTAGGTATTTGTTAGTAACACTTGTAAATCCAAAGAAAAAATATGCAAGTTTAAATTTTCTCTACTAGATTATTGTATTCAACTATTAGAACAACACCTGTCATTTTCTAACACTTTTATCAAGAGCTTATGCCAGCATTATTAAAATCGCGTAAAAAAATATATAAATCTCTTTAAAAAAATTACAAATCAATGATGGCTGCTGAAATGTATTCAAAACTGTTAAAAGTAACCACAGTTTTAATTTCTAACAGATTTATCAATAGCGTCTTTTTTTATAAGCAGTGGAATTTTCAAAGCGTTCTATTTTCCACAAAAAAAATCCCATAATTCTCAAGTCGGCTTCTTAGATTCGGTTTCATTATAGTAATTTATAGACAAAAAATCTAACGAATTCATCAATAGCTTCAAATTTATTAACTTATCAGTTATATCCCTAATTCAAATACACGCGGTCTCGCGCGAGTCAGCCGCAGCGCGCTCGTCCAATCACATACCTGTAATAATACAAGGCTGTGCTCTCCACTCCCGATGCCATTCGATGTCTAATAATCTACTCGTTTTTATTTTCGATTTATTTACAGTCGGCCCATGAAAACGTTTACCACTTTAGGACCGTGTCAAATTAAACAAAGGCAAAGACTTGTCACTGGACAGCTAACGTTGCAAAAACAGATTTCGAATTTTGAATTATGACAATCACCGAAAAGGGTCATATGAAACCGAATCTTAGAAGCCGACTTGAGAAATATGAGATTTTTTTTATAGAAATAGAACGTTTTGAAAATTCCATTGCTTATAAAAAAACACGCTATTGATAAATCTGTTAGAAATTAAAACTGTGGTTACTTTTAACAGATTTAAAAACATTTCAGCAGCCATCATTGACTTGTAATTTTTTATAAGAGATTTATATTTTTTTTACGTGATTTTAATAATGCTGACGTAAACTCTTGATAAAAGTGTTAGAAAATGATAGGTGTTTTTCTAATAGTTTAATACAATAATCTAGTTGAGAAAAATTACACTTACGTATATTTTCTTTGGATTTACTAGTGTTACTAACAAATATATAGATAACTCCAAAAGCAATGTCAAAATCAGTTATTTTTTTTTTTGCAAGTAGTATTCAGTAAATTCTAACTGCCTACAAAAAATTGCCCACTTGTAAGTTTTGTGAGTTTACAGGGTAATTAACATGCTCCCGTACTGCCCTATTATGACATAGCGGTGATTCACTACGCCATTGATTTTGTTGACGTCATCTTTGTACCTATACCTTCAGAGCTACAGCAAATAAAGTACCTAATAATTGTTAGCCTATACGGTGTCTCAAGGCCTCGCCTTTCTCCTTCAACTCGTCTCTGGTTTCGGCCTAATCTCCGGTCCGGCCAAAAACACTCCAAATCGTCCCGCCATCTCCTTCTTGGTCTGCCTCTGCTCCGGTGTCCGTCGCATGGAAAATGACGTATAGTCGTCCCACAATAACTCTGCAACGAACTGACAACAGTAGAAATCTAAAGTTTGTTTATGGCAACACTGATTTATAGTCAAACAACACGTTTTGCACTTTTGATTAGAATTAACATTATACAGGTCATCGTTCATTCACCATCCACTATTAAAATACCTCTCATATTTCGTTTTCTAGATTTTTTTTTACCGTACAAAGGCAAAACCTACTAAGCACTGGCAAAGTTTTGTCCTCCAATGGACAGAGCCATATTTAAAAAAAAAAACACTTTTTATTGCTACTATCATTATTATTTTTAAATAAATAAATGTCTGAGTGACATGAAAAAAGTATTACCACAGCGTGATTTTTCGGGGTTGCCAATTAATATCTTATGCAGAGTTATCGTGGGACGATTATACATATCCTTCAATTTTCATAACGAAAAATCCATAAAGCGTACCTCCACATTTGGTGTCTATACAAACAATACTTTTACCAGCTGTGGGTGGACGTCGGCTGCTTTGATTGATGGAGATTAAAATGATGCCAGTACGAGATCAGTTTATTCCGATAAGGTTTGTTTATTCCGGTCTACTTTAAAGTTGGGTTGTTAAGTGGTTTAGAGATCATCTAAAAATTAAATTGCCTACGTTTCTGTTAGCCTACGTTAAAAGTGAGAGTAATCTTGGGGTCGCGTAGACCAATTTTGATATTAATGACCGAAAAATAACTTTAGGTGATAAAGTCGTTAACTCATACGACCTTTACAATGGCCTGGCAATGGCAATACACCCGCAATTCCCGTCGTATTGTGAGTTTCCATGAGCAGCGGTGAATGCTTTCCATCAGATGATCGACCTGCTTGTTTTCCCCTAACGTATAAAACAATCTGTTTAACTGTAACTGTGAATTGACGCAATTCAAAATATAAACTTCCACTTTACTCGAAACTCAAACACAACTGAACTAAGCCTTCTAAAATAGAACATTTGCATTTTAAATGTCCTAATGGCATTTGTCTTCCCACAAAAATGTATTTGATTACCCGGCAGAAAAACTTACAACCTTATTAGACATAATGAAAAAATCAAGCAACATTATTTACATTCCGGAGTCACAATGCTAACCAGGTACGAGTGATCAAACGAGCGCCGAAATGAAATGCTATCTCAACATTATCATTTGTGTGCAGGGCTTTAGTTTTTCTACTACTCCTACGTATATGAAAATAGAAACGCAGGTGCATTCGAGGGGGCGGGAGGTATGCATGACCCACTTGTGACGTCACTCACCCCCCTATTTTAGGGCTGACAGTTTTCCACGTGGAAGGTTGTTTAAAGTAATTGATTATTCCGCTGTATGAATAGAGTCAGGCTATCGAAAGTTGACCCTAGCGGGGCGTTTTCGGTGAATCATTAATTTTAGCTATTGGTTAGCGGTCGTCACAAAACTGACGCTCAATGTCATACATACATTTCGTCACAAAACTGACCATTAAGACGTCTTAATGTGAATTAAACCTAACTTAAGTAACGCTTGACAGGTCAAGTTATATGAAAATGCCCAGCTTAGATATAGGTACGGCAACACTAAGTCAAATGTCATATTAATTGAGAAATGCTCCCAAACAATCTTGGTCGTGATCTGGCATTAAATCTGATTCCTGGTTCTTCCTGAACCAGTGCTCTACTCTTTTGGGCTCATCTTCACTTGCCCTTAAGTAAGTTCAGAGCTAAGTTATATCAGTGGCTTAAAGAAAAGACATTTTATTCAATTAAGGAATACTTAAGCAGCAACTAAATAATTGTAATAACTGATAAAATTTGATTAACGTATTGACATATTTGACATTGAAGCTTATTGGATAATTTTATTTTAAACTTATTAATTGTGTAAAAAAAATGTAGTAGCTCGACCTATGTGTAATATTATTTTTTATTTTTTGTTTTTATTTTTAATGTATTCAATTAATTTATTAAGCCGACATTATATAATAGACGTAGATTATACGATAATGTTTTGCATGCCAATGTTTCTGGTTAGACATGTCACTGCACAGGAGCACTATTTATAAGACATTTCGACCGTTG
This sequence comes from Clepsis dumicolana, assembly GCA_963691665.1. Lineage (NCBI taxonomy): Eukaryota > Metazoa > Arthropoda > Insecta > Lepidoptera > Tortricidae > Clepsis > Clepsis dumicolana. Next base: position 14,806,193 of record OY829508.1, read on the forward strand.
ATTCGAAAAATATCGTAACTCAAAATAATGTATTTCGTGACTTTTGTATCATAAGCTAATTAATTGAAACCCTATCGAACTGTATTTTTAATTTTTCAAAATTTTGATAAATAAAAAAGATACACAGTATGAAAACACAGTAAGTAAGGGTTTGAAGTAAAATGTTTTAACGAATAAAATCCGTTAGCGACTTACAAAAATTTTGAGTACCATACAAACCGAGAAGGCGAAATATTATTGTGGGAATAATGTCGGATCACGAGTTACCATCTTAGTCCATCGAAGTTTTTGCAACTGTTCTATCAGTAACTGTCGATACAACTTTACTTGTCAGTAAAACCTCGCGCTATTGGAGCTACGAGTAGCCACGAAAATAGGATTACTTTATTACCCATTTATATTGATAACTTTGTGCATTGGGCTTTATAGAATATTCGCTCAAGCATCATCAATTATTATTCACATAAACTTTTTTTTTTGCAACGCAACTTTGGTTATGATGTTGTAATACTGAAAACAACATTATTTTGACAAAATAATACTAAGGAGTACAGTGTAATCATAGGTTATAATAATGCTCCACTAGTAAAAAACGTTCATATATGGAATGGTATAAAAGTTTCTGCAGTTACGTTAATACTCGATAAACAAATTGTTGACATTTGTGGTCGTAACTCTTCCAAAAATCGAAATAAAGCATTTTTTAAATAAAATAACAATGCTCTCTTATAAAACGAAAAATTCTAAAACATATGCCACATAAATATTTAATCATGTTTAACTAAGAAACCATAATATTAAGACTCAAAGTATTTAAAATCGTGTTTGCGCTCTCCTGGAAACCAGCATTTTGTAGTTACGATTTTTAAAGCAAAGTTAATAAATTTTGTTTAATTTCATTTCATTTACAATCAGGCGTTATATCGATCAATCGCTGATCAGTGCCCTAAGCACGACTTGTCGAATCCTGCGTCACGTAAAATCGAATAGTAAACTATAACGAGTTTATATGACGTTTGGAACAGCGCCCGCCCGTGAGCGTATTTGGAACTAAAATTTAGTATGAGATTACTCGATCTCGATACGATAACCGTAACGTAAGGCAGGATTCGACAAGTCGTGCTTAGGGCACAGTTTTTAATAATAGGTACTTAGGTAATAAAAAATGGCTTTATTCATAATTGGTACCTACTTAACTTAGGTGTAAGGGTGCTATAGCAAGTAATACAGAATGTCAAGGATCCGAGAAGATATAGTCATTGTAGATGTAAACGGATGAATACCTAGATCATCTGTTAAAGTCCCTAAAGTGAAACTATACACAACAATATGTGTAACTATTTTAAATATAAACGTATATTTGCATTTCAATAGACATTCGGAGTTTTCACAGCGATTGTAACCTCCCTTTTTCTTTCCACTGCAGAGATTATGAACCGTTACGTAGCGCGCCTACGCATTTTTTGGTACGACAATCAAGCGCACAAGGTCTGCCTTCAGTGATTCGCTACTTGTTTCTGCGATATTTCGGCTTCATTACTAACCTGTCAGACTCAGAGAAAACAATATCCCGGGACCGAAACGTTATTCTTGGCATATTTAGATTTTCGCCCTTTGTCACGTTACCTACTTGCTGATTGCGTAGAGTTGTTTTGTGTGAGTGAAGTGACATAACCTAAAATATATAAATTGAATATGTTGTCTAGAGAATTAAACCAAATGTTTAGTTAGGTAGTATTGGAAAACTTTCAAATTGGTTGATTAAGATTCAAGTATTGTTTCCGGTTATTGGTGTAAACCTCTTCCTTCGTAAGACAGCTTCGTAATATATCTAAAGCGTCGTTCTAATTGAACACGACTATCCCGACCATCACCAGTTCGCGCGAACCTTACTCGTTTGGGTACTGCGATTAATCGAGTTCAAACTCAACAAAGACTTTCTCATCAAACTTGACAGTAGCTCGAGCACTAGTTTTCATCGAGAATCGAGTAGTAACATTATCGTATCGCCCGAAATAAGGTGAAAAAATATTCATTTAGTTTTCTAGTATGTTACAATGTGTATACATATAAGATGACATAATTTCATCTTCCTCCTCGAAAAACACACAGAGTCTCTCAAAATAAAATTTACCTACCGAGTAGACATTTCAATGTATCGTCATTTCAATGGGTCGTATTTCAATACTAGTGAAAGATGAGTGTTTTTGCTACCCTTACCTCGTTGTAGAGTCACTTGCGTTCGCTCCTGACGTATGTCCGGTTGACTGACGGCCCCACCCTCCGCGTGGACTAAGGTCGGATTATAATTAACTAGCGTTCTGCCGAAAGGTAGGATTGGTTTTTTTTCAAAGGGTGTAGTAGTGTGCCGACGGGTAGGCATGGAGCCAGAAGCCGGACTCCCGCTGGGACACGGCCAAGAGGCGGACTTTTTCGGTTTGGGTGGCACAGGTGTCCATAAGGTGGGTGTGCGCTCTGAGGCTTATGGGCTCATCCCAGAGTTTGTGTCGCAGCGGCTACGGGAGGATCTTTTCCCGGGCAGGCGGCTTTCTAGGCCTCCTTTGCGTCGTACGTGCATGCTACCTCAAAATCACTAAGTGATGGGGCGAGAATTTTACCAATTAGAGGTAGCATTTGTGCTTCATTCATAGCAATAACCGTATTTTTTTTAGCAAAGTAAATTTACATCATACATCGTGGGTCAATCATACTAGTACTTAAACATTCTGTTCCGTTTAAAATTTTATTAATCCTACCTCAAAGTGTTGATACGCTACAGACAGAGCGAAATTTAACAGGCAACCATAATAGAATAAAGAAACAAAAACGCCCGACTGCAATTCCGTAAAGCAATATACCCCATGTCGCTCCCACAACTGAGAAGAAACTAATGACATCTCATGTGTGGAAATCCGTCAAATGGTTTAGGCTGCAGAGCGTGCCAAAGAATTAAACACACACATAATTATACACATATATTACATACACATACACTCGAAAAACATAACCCTCCGTCGGCAGTCGGGTAAAAAGAACAGAACAAAGAAGCTGCTGCCGTAATAATAATATTACCGGTTATTTCATTTTACCCCTGACTTTTGTTCGTCATGTGGTCAACAAAATTAAAGCATCCACCACACCGAAGTTTAATGCAGCGTATACGCAGTGACGTGACGTATGCGACACGTTTCACATGTTTCTTTCATACATTTTGTTGCGTAAAGTTTACGGTGTAATCAACGGCCAAAAATACGTCTCGATCGCGTTTGCGTTACGGGTGTCAAATAGCATGACAATTATTTGTTGTCGATACGTGCCACTAGTGGCGCTGCTAATATGCCCACAGTAATTTTGACGTAAACGCAAACGCGATCGTTTCGTCAAACGTTTCGCAAAAATAACGAATCTGAAACGAATTCGTTTCCCAAATGTTTTATTTAAGCAATTTTTTTTTCTGAGACTCTAAAAACATTTCAGGATTGTTATAAAACTAACCTAATCTATAGGTTTCTACAGGATAGCCCGGAAATAAATCCAGAATAGTTTAGGTACAGTTTCAGAAAAAAAAACATTAACCCACATGAACATTTGCTAAACGAATTCGTCTGGGGTTCGTTTTTAGGCGAAATAAAAAGATAGCGTTGCGTTAATACTTATATATACACAGTCAGCGTATTTCGAGATGCCTTAATTTTTGTATCGATATACTAAGAACAATTAAATCGCTGCCTTCCGCAACTTAACTTTCTTAATAGAGCAGTTAGTATTGATAGAATAGAATTAGTTATTCAAGACGGCCACGCAAGAATGTTTAATATGGATCACTAGATTTGTCCGGTACTGTTTTCATTCGTTATTGAACCTTATTCGCCGGTAACAAAACACATTTTGTTTAGTTGTCAAAAGCTGTAATTAAATTGTCAATTGCTTAATGTTTTATGTGGGTTTGTAACGTGTGTAACGACAGACAGTTTCAAGGAAGGAATACGAAAATCTTTCATACACGACAATTTTAGTCTCGAACGACTAACGACGCGTGCTTCGTGCGTCGGGACGAAACCTGTACTTACGCTCCTGCTAAGCAAATCAGTGGTGTGTGTGAAGTCCCAATCTGCACTGGGCTCGCGTGGGAACTATAACGCAAACCCTCTCATTCTGATAGGAGGCCGTAAAAAGGGACGTAAATTACCCTCCTTTGCATTTCGCAGTCGGGTAAAAAGGCTGGTGATGAGGCGATGATGATGAAGTACATAAATAGACATAATTTGCTATTTTAGTAACTCAATGATTACGAAACGCTGCGCTGATTATGATATTGTGTTCACAGTTATTTTCATGAACCGCAATTAACCAACACCGAAATAAATAAAAGTATGCCGTTGTTTGCAAGTCTTCCTGCCCTTTTGTAAGAGCCAGTCTCGTAACGTTGTTTCGAAACATTGAGTTGGTCGAAGTACAGTTTACACTAGAAAAGTTGTTTTTTAAATTTGTTCCAGATGTTGAAAATACAGGGTTCGTTTTAATGAACCGTCGGGACTTCAGCTGGGGGTTGAATACGTCTAAATAAAGACACCTGTAAAATTTTTACTTTGAAGAAAAAACAAAAGCACTCCCATGCATTCATTGCCTCGGAGGGTCGAGCACGACTTTTCGAAACCTGCGTCAAGTAAAATCGAATAGTAAGCGTTGTCGAGTTTGTATGACGTTTGGAACAGCGCCCGCCCGTGAGCGTATTCGGAACTAAAATTTAGTATGAGGTTTCTCGATCTCGATACGATAACCGTAACGTTACGCAGCATTCGTAAAGTCGTGCTCGACCCTCTGCTGGTTCAAACCGCTTGGAACAGGTGTTCCTGGGGGTGATCTGAGCTGATTTGATCCGGTTGCCACGAGGTTCCCCCCAGCAGGTGGGCAGGAGAGGGGGGAAAGTTGCATCCGGCGCGCCTCTCTCTAAGCTACATATCTGCATACATGTAGCAACTATCCTAAGTATAAAAGCTAATCCACTGAAATCTGACGAAGTAAATACAACTTTATGCAATTAACAAATTCCACAAATTGTCAAAGTGTTTTTTTGTAGATTGGTTCATACGTTGATACGTTGGACCCATCGAATACCCATATGCCTGGTTGACAATACAATGGGAGATATTTTTTTTTACTTCTACATAAAATATACTCTACAGGGGTGCTCAATTAGACTTACTCATCCCCTGGCTGAAATCTTGACGGTTCATTAAACGAACCCTGTATAATTCCATAATTATGTACATCTGACTGTACTGACTCTTAGTTATTTTTAACTGTTGCCATTTCTGATTTACGCAATTTAATTTTCGTCGAACAACATCGACTTCGTTATATTTCTCTTGCCTAATGAATAGACGACTTAAACGGGTTTCTACCAAGTCTTCGTAGTCTTGGTAGAGACCTTAGTCCAAGTCCTTAGGCCAAGAAATTGACGGCCGAATAGCCTAGTGGTTAGAGACCCTAACTATGAAGCTTGAGGTCCCGGGTTCAAATCCCGGTCGGGGCAGATGTTTGTATGATGAATATGAATGTTTGTTCTCGGGTCTTGGGTGTTTAATATGTATATAAGTATGTATTTATTTATATAAGTATGTTTATCCGTTGTCTGATACCCATAGTACAGGCTTTGCCTAGTTTGGGACTAGGTCAATTGGTGTCAAATTGTCCCATGATATTTATTTATAAAAAAAAAAAAAAATACGTCCCGATCGCGTTCGCGTTTAACAATTCTGAGCGCCTAGTGTAATCGCCGATAAGGCCGAAAAATACGTCTCGATCGCGTTCGCGTTTAACAATTCTGAGCGCCTAGTGTAATCGCCGATAAGGCCGAAAAATACGTCTCGATCGCGTTCGCGTTTAATAATTCTCATACTATTTGACACTATATTTAACGCAAACGCGATCGAGACGTATTTTGTGCTTTTTGATTACACTGAGGGCAATGATACTATTTGACACTTTACGCAACTTTGCGTTAAAGCATCAAATAGTATGAGAGTAATTTTTTTTTTTGAGTCTACCAGCGCTTTCGGAAAGACCATGATTGTCAAGAAGAATGCACCGCAAGAAACTTGGCACAAAGTCATTTTTTCTAAAAACAAGTTATACCATTAGCTCTTACAATACGTAACCACAGATAAATTACACAAAGAAACCTCATTCTATCATTAAAAAAAAACGAGAAAAAAAAAATCGTATTTTAGAAACAGGTGTAAAAAATAATTATTAGAACAGCAAAACCAGAACACCTTACTTAACTGGCACGTTTTAATTGAGCAGGAGATGTATAGGATGATCTTTGAAGTGGAAGTGGAAATGGTCTTGACCCATTTATCGCCGTAATGTTAGTGATTCAACTTAACCCTTCTTTGTTTGCGAAGGTGATCCTACTCACACATTTTTTTTCGTGATTTTCTCCCCTCTTTTGGCGGTTATTCTGCTATTCGGTCCAGCCATTCTTGACTTATGGCTACTTAAATAACACGACTTTGATATACTTAGGTAAGTACCTATAACTACTTAAAAGCATATACAGCTCAAAAATGTCGAGGGATCAAACGCGTAGGTATGGGAGTCCGCACATGATGATCGCTAGACATTTTTGAGCAGTGTTAGAAATATAGCTACTTAAGTATATTAATAATAGTCTGAATGCTATCACTCAAACCTTCCATAAAATTAAAAACAGGCTTAAAGATCACAACTTAGAGATTAACACCAAAAAAACCAAAATTATACAATTCAGACCTCATCAAAAACAAGCTCTAGAATTAGATACAGTACTTAGTAAACTAAACATTGAACAGGTAAAAGATTTTAAATTACTAGGTTTAACAATAGACACACATATTACATGGAAAGACCACATATCAAAGGTAAAAGCTAAAATTTCACAGTTCCTATATGCGCTTAGTATTCTTAAGAAAAATACTCACACAGAATGTGCACTGTCAGCATACTATGCGTATGCGTATGCGTGGCTCAAGTACGGGGTGCTTCTGTGGGGCCACAGCACGGATGCGCATGACTAATTTGTCATCCAAAAGAAATGCCTACGTATAATCGCCAACCTAAGGCAAAGAAACAGTTGTCGCCCTCGTTTCATAAATTGTAATATGCTCACCCTTCCATCCATATACATTCTTGAAACAGCAACATTTGTAAGAAAGCATATCTCTCAGAACATCTACAATACAAGCAAACGCCGTAAACACAAACTAGCCCTTCCCGAACCAAAAATTAGTATGTATAAAAATAGCCCCTATTACAGATCTGTAAATGTATATAATAAAATACCTGTCAATATTAAGAATGAGGGGAAAGATAGCACTTTTAGAAAAAAACTGAAAGCATTTTTAATAACCAAATGTTATTATTCAGTGGAGGACTTCTTAGATGATAGGATAAAATAAAATAGGTAAATAATTAGCAATTAAAATAGTAAGTAATTAATTAGTCTTATGATAAGTGGTAATAATCTACATATGATCTCACAACAATACACAGGTTATAAATAATTATAAGTTTTAAATGTTGTTACATACATTGTGAAATGAAAAGTACTTATACTTACCTAATTACCTAACTAATAGCTGATGTGTTACCAGTTGGGCAGTGTTAGCTAATTTGTTTAGATCTTAATTGTTACCTGTAAAGGTATAATACTTATGTATAATTATATTGCTACGCCGTTGCAGGGTAGTACCCAGGTTAACTTAAGTTAATTTTATGTGCTGTGCAATAAATAAATAAATAAATAAATAAATAATTATACTAGATATCGTTGATCATAATTTAGGTTCAGTTTGCTGCACCTCACCACTCTATTACGAGGGGCGGCTGAAAAGTAATCTACCTAACAATGAAGCAAAAGACTGTCGTGGCAATTTTATTTTTATTTTTCTATATAGTCCCCTGCTAGTAAAATGCACTTATTAAATTTTTCAAATATTGAATTTAAACCATTAAAAAAAAAAAGTCAGTAACCGCAGCCTTCATTTCGTCATCGGTCATAAACCTTTATCCCCTGAGATCTTTCTTGAGAAGTCTAAACAGAAAATAGTCACACGGGGCTAAATCTGAACTATAAGGGGGGTGGTCAATGGTTTCGAAGCCATTGTCTTTAATTGCTAGCTTCGTTGTGCGGGCGGTATGCACTGGTGCGTTATCGTGCAAAATCAGAATTCCTTTGCTTAGTTTACCTCGCCATTTTTCTTTTATTGTGTCTTTTAGTTGATATAGTAAGTTTGAGTAATAATCAGCATTCATTGTTGTTTTCTTCGGTAAATAATCTATGAGCAAAATCCCTCCAAAAAGATTGTAGCCTTAAGTTTACCTGCTCATCTTCCAGGCTTTCACGACCTAACTTAAACTGCTATGACCAAAACTTTATAACAAATGCGGAAGAACACGAACTGCATAACACACGTAACATACGCTGTCTGATCTTCAAAGGCGTATTCCCTTCTTTAGTCAAAAACTTAATCACCGCACGCTGCTCGATTTTATCCATTTTCACTTTTTCTACCGAAACGTTTGAAACAATTGTAGGAGACAAATAAACGTGATGCAATAAACAAATGAATGTAATACATTTTGAAAATAGAATAACAAACGAATATAAATCCATACCAGCCAGCATTATTTTTGTATATATTTCTGACCAAGGAGATTACTTATCAGCCGCCCCTCGTAAGCTGTTTGAAAATAACGTCGACCTTCGTGTCAGAATGGCCAAGTTTGACTAAAATTTAGCACTTAGGTAGATAGTAGGTAAAGCAACAGCCATGACCTGTTTATTTAGCTTATTATTTCGCATCTAAAGTACCTACTTTTAATCATACTTATTAGCAAAAATAATAAAACAAACAGATTGGAAAGCTACATTCATGTTCCTTTATTTTTGCTCGTCCATGGTATTTCGGATTCCGGTAGTAGGTAGGTATAAGTACCTAGTTGTCTGGCAGTTTTCCTTTTGTCCTCTATTGAAGAGGGTTCACAAATTCTAAGAAGGTTTCCCACTTTTTCTGAGCACGTTTTCATACGTACTTACTCATATTTGTTATCTGTAAGTAAGTATATCATTAATTTCACGGTATGCCAGTCAGGTTTGTACACAGGTAATTATGGTATTGTGCGTCAATACAGTCCGCAAAGGGCTGGTTAGTATGGAAAGGGATTTTTGGGCCATTTACTTATAAAAAGTTCACACACACACACACACACATTTTTGTGATTTTGAATTTATGTTACAGTCATGTCTACTTAGAATCACGAGTAGCTACATTGATTTTAATAGGTGAAAAAAAGTGTACCGAAATTTTGATAAGTAAGTACTTACCTATAGTTTCTGTGCGTCTCGCTTCCCCTGCAAGTGACCGACTTCAGCCAAGCGCATTTAAGATTGACACGAACTGTATAATTAGACTACGAGCTGTTGCCCGCAACTTCGCCTGCGTTGAATTTGGTTATAGGCTTATAGCTATTCCGCAGGAACTCAGTAACCTGTTAAAGATCTAAAGAGCCTTGGGGGAGGCCTATGTCCAGCAGTGGACGTCTTTCGGCTGACATGATGATGATGATGAGGTAACCTGTTTTAATCTCGGGTATTATAGCTATTTCCATTTAAATGTGATCGGAATCAGTCCAACCGTTTTTTCTTGTGATTTTGTAGGTAACAATTTTCCACATAATATTATATCATGACTTAGCTATGAACCATCTCGATTAAACTAGCTTTCGATTAAAAAATCCCGTACTTAGGTATCGAAATCGATCCATCCGTCTGGGAACTAGGATGCCACAGATACACAGGTCAAACTTATAACACCCCTTTTTAGTCGGGGGTTAAAAATAATGATAATAATAATGTAGGTATAATCAAAAAGCCGTCTCCTCAATAACTACAAAGCTTCAACAGCACCCACGCAGGGCGAAGTGGGGGGCAAACGCAGTTGGAGAGAAAACGTGCCCTACCTCCCCTAGCAATCCCAACATACGACTAGCGGCCGTGACCATCAAAGTACTGTCAATCAAAACGGTTTAAGTACATGTGTGGGCCTTTTAGGTAAGACATTTCGTAAACATCGTCAGAAATATTATTATTATACTTACTCGTACTTTACCTTATGTACTTACCTACTTAGGTACAGTAAGGAGGTCTCTCTCTGTTTGTTGATGTGTAGTGTTAGTTCGTTATTTGAAAGACGAATGCAAGGTGTCTGGGGAGACAGCAAACAAGTGCGACGCCCTGCACATGTAGCACGGCGCGCCATTTTGTCGCTTGTCGCGCAGTGCGTCCCTTTCATAGTGATGGAATCAGTGGAGGACGTACTGAGCGACAAGCGACAAAATGGCACGCGTGCCCCTGGCCCCTATTTCACCATCTTTGCAAATTGTCAGTTTTAAATGACAATTCGAACATTTCTTTGACAATATGAAGCGCGCTCAAGCAAAAGCTCTTCGAGTCAGCAGTTGACACCGAATTGTCATTGAAAACTGACAATTGTAAAGTTGGTGAAACCGTAGGTGAAACAGGGCCCTTTGACGAAAAGCCGTGTATTCGCCTGTTGATCAGAATAATAATAAAAATCACGGAAGATGATCATTCTAAATATACCTAAATCGGCAGTAAAAGAACAAATCGCGTTAGAAATTTTCAGTGAGCCAATATGGACCCCAAAGAATTACACTTGGTCATATCGTAACGTTATCTCACATGAAAATTGAATAGTTACGAGAAACAGTCAACGGAGCTCCGCTTACCTACACGTATACCCCATGTTTTAACAGGCAATCCCTAGATTTTCACTCCTGGCTACGAATATCGATTACGAGAATTGATTACTCGCTGTCAAATGTTTTTCGATTATCAGAGGCCCGAGTACGAATATTCGAAACCTGCGTATATCGAGAAATTTGTATGACGTTTGCAACAGCGCCCGCCCGCGAGCATATTTGGAACTAAAATTCAGTGTGAGGTTTCTCGATTTCGATACGATAACGTAACGTTACGCAGGATCCGAAAACTTCGTGCTCGGCCTACAGCTAACATACTAAGTACATACAACAGCAGGTCGAGCAATATTTGCTCGTACCAACTTATAAGGCGTGACCAGGATATTCGGCCGTATTCCATGTACCATATTATTATAATATAAAATATATTCACGGATTATCAGGGCCGTGTTTATAAAGCTACAAATTACAATTTACAAGCGGACCTCTCTTTCTAACAAAAGATGATAGAATGAGACTTAGATACGCTTGTAAATTGTAACTTGTAGATTTATAAAACACGGCCCAGGTGGTGCATTTTATTAGGTTGTACAATAACTCGTCATGTGGGTATTAGTACCTAAGTACCAGATTGACAGTTTTGTTTCGCCGTGTCATACTACGTGTACTTACTAGTGAACATACTTATTGTAGCGTATGGACCAGCCCTTGGGTACTCCATTTTTGCTGTCAGTTTTGTGGCACTATTTTATTAAAATGCTTTAAAGGGCATAACTCAATGCAATTTGTATATAGACTGTGCCAAATATTGTTTGTGCACATTGAATGTTGTGGTCTTGTAATGCTGTTGCTTGTTGGGTAATAAAATTAAATAGGTACTTACCTGGTTTAAACATAATTACAATTATGCGTAGCAACACCTAGTCCGTGCACATATTGCATAACAACATAATGCAACATAGGTATGGACTAAACTTACTCTATGAGTCCATAATCATTCGAGCAATTAGTTTTCTTGTTTAAAGTTACTGAATGTCAAGTATCATTGCCAGGTAAAGGATTAAGTACACCCGTACATGCCTATACTCAGGAACAATCTTCTCATCCTTCACAAACCCACAACAACCCCCCCCCCCACACACACACACACACATACACACACCTTACTAATTAAGATATTAATAGATAGAGATTAAGATATTTAATAGATAGTTCTTATAAGAAATTGCTAATTTGTAAAACAACACCGGAGGGGAGGAGCGGAACCTCCTAACACAAGTATTTGTCATACTTACCAGGAGGGACCGGACATAGATATTGTAACCCTTAGCATGATACCAAATAAAATATTTTGATTTTTGATTTTTTTGATGTGAAAGACGTGTCACACAGCCAAGTACTTTTGGGATGGCCAGGGAAACCCCCAAATAAAAGCCGGACAAAAAATATACACATAGTATATTTATTTCCTTTGCACTTCCCGGAGTAGGTATTTCATTATAAATTCAACATGAGGTTTACAGTTAGGACATTTTTTTTAAATGTATCAGGACCAATTTTTTTACAGGAAATCAGAAAAAAACCAACTTATTTTATGTCCACTACTATGATTATAATTAAGTAATATGCTGTGTTTGACACTGCCATAAAACTTATTTTTAAAACTTAATAGTAAGTCGACAAGTCCACAATAATCTTTTTTTTACAGTTATTAGTTATTACATTGGTCCTGCATAAAAATTAAAAAGTTGAATTTTGAAATTAGTTAAGCGAATTTTAATTTACCAGGTAGGTTAATAACAAAATACTAAAAGAGTAAAGTTATAAATGTTTGAGAAAATAGGTATTACATTTTTTTAATGATTTTTTCATGGTTTACCCATATTTGACACTCATTTTTATTATGACATACTAATTATTATACCAGTTTCATCGTTTTTAGCTTAGCTAGCACAACGATATGGTTAGAAACATTGATTTTAAAGCTAACAGTTGTTATGTATAAGGTATAGTGTATATATATATATATATATAATATGTATGTATGTTGCTTACTTTAACACCTTTAAGAATAAATTATGTATGTATAATATATTAAGTACAGTCAGGCATGTGTACCTATTGTAAATAATAACGTCGTTCATGAAACGGAATTTAAAAACCTGTCACTGTAATTTATTACCGTGACCGTACTTTTTTAACAATATGATAAACTTGCAATAAGAATTCACTTACTTAACACTCTTTAAAAACAAATTCTTTTACATCAGCTTATATTCCTATAGAACAAGGTACTGTCAAAATGGAATGTATAAAATGAATACTTAACTTATAACAAATTCAATTTAACTACCATTTTAAATCATACACAACCAAGTAATACTAATCAGAATCTGAAGTATTAGGCACTTTGAAATGTATAAAATTACCAGTGCCCAGATGTTTTCAAAAACATTTCGAACAAAATAATTGTCATAAATACTGCAGGACTAATAGAAAGCCTTATGCTTGACGCTTGTCATTTTAGCTTGCACACAGGGCCGGATTAACAGTAGTAGAAAAACATTTTTTACAAATCCAGGGGCCTGTTACATAACGACCTGTAACCTGTAATATAAGTGGAAGTGTTTTTCTAAATCAAGGAGTTGAAAAGAGGTCCGTTTCAAGTCGTTATGAAACAGGTTTGTAGTTCTATTCGTTACCGTTACGTCTTCCTTTTTGAGAACTTATGAGCTGGAGTACAATGCCAGTGTATAAATGAATTTTATAAATGAAAATAGTATTGTAAATTACATATCATTAAATAAGAAAGTCAATTGGTAGGAACACTGAAACCAATTCGATTACTTAAACCAAATCATAAAATTTAATAATACTCGTAGGTAGGTACAGCCAAGGAATTAAATTTCCAACCCACCTAAGGTTTAATATCGTATAGCGATCTGTCACCATAAGAGCTAGATAGAACACGACGTTGCTTTGACATGTCCCGTTTACGTTGACATTTTCGACCTTAATGCATAGCGAATGTCTAAAAACATTTCAACGAAATGGGTAGGGAATTAAATTACCTGACTGTACCTACTTTAGTCACTTACATATGTATACCTATAACAAAAATCATTGAGTCATTCAAACACTTTTGACAACATAAAAGAAAATATATAATTTTCAAAAGTCCTCGAATAAGATTTATATAAAATGTATACATATATGTATTTGCTTGTGTATAAATAATTTATTTACATTATCAAAGTCCACTTTCCAAGCCAAAGTCGTCCGTAACATTAATAAAATAATATTGTAAATGCAACTATAGTTTAAAAATGTTTAAAAAGTTCTTTTAAATTTATTTATTTAGACATGCCAACAGTACATAAACAAAACTTTTGAATTAACAATATTACAAGTTATGGCCCCTGTTCATGCACCAATAACAAAAAAAATAAGTAATTTAGTTTATACATATGTAAACATAGAACAGGTGGGTAAAATATAGTTTTAAAAACTAAACTAAAATAAAGCTTAACATTTACAAATTCAGTTATAATGATAATTTTTTTAAACAGATCAAATGGTTACTTTTTCAGATCTAAAATTTCTGACAGATCTTAATAAGATCTCTGGTTTTAGCTAGCTACTTAATAAATAAGGACAATATATTTATTACGGAATTTTATTCTACAGCAAGAGAGAATACACCTGTTATTATTTATTATTTTATATCTTGAATTTTTCCTGTTCTCGACAATTTTTTATTTAAAAGCTGCAACTCACGTGTAGCTATAGACTGTTTTTTTTTAAAGTCTGAAATCATCGTTAGAGAGAATAGAATATATAATGTGTAACGGGCCTATTCACAACGTAGACTGTAAACCTAAATAATTTAGTATAAAATACGATACATTTTATTATTTTCCGAGTCTTTTCCTTTGATATTGACTAGAAGTAGACATAAGTTACATTTTAGAATACAGTATACCTACTGTACATCTTAGGATACGACAAAATGGTCGAACTAGTAAGATCATTAATACTTCTTACTAAAAGTATCTAGGCATAATAAATGAAATTGGAATGTAAGTTACTGTGATGTCATTTAAAATGGAATGTATATAATCAGAAAGTCAAAACCTGCTTTCTAAGTAAAAATAAACATACATTTTTATAATAAAACGGGCCAATAGTACTTCTCGTGTTAAAAATAAATTTCCATTTTTCGAATGCAGTTCATGGTAGTTTTTAAGCATATTTAAGCCCATTAAATTACTAAATTTTTGTGCTAATTATTTTTGGAAGATTACATTTTCAAGAAATCTCGCGGACGCGTAAAGGACGGCACGAAATTCTTTGAGATTTTTCTTTAGTGATTAGTTTGTGACACAAAGTGATGTGTTATTCTAATAATTAAAATCTAAGCATTTGCAGGCCTAAATGGAAGTAGCATTTTAATAGTAAGTTTCAGATATGATGTTGATACGACGCCATCTCTAATCGGTTATGGCTCTATGCAACTTATTGGTAGTACTAGATATAATGTTTAGAGTTTAGAGTATAGATGGCGTTAAAGTAATTACTGCCAGTTAGAAAATAATAATTCAGTTAATGACTCTACTTTTGGCTTGCGATTTAGTAATAAAACAGTTTTGTTTATCTTGATTAGAAATTTAAGATCAAAGCGCAGTGGTCAGAAAAAATGCCAACCAACATCTTTTCTTCAGCTTACTACAATCATATTTTCCAAAAATAAAGAAAACTATTTTATCTATGAAAATGCTACCCAACAATAGTTCTTGTAATAAACTCACGCGCACACGTATATCGTATCAGGTGGTCGGGTCAGTCTAACTAAACACCGTGTCAAGTTTTTCTATAAGTTCTTCAGTTAAAAAAAAAACGGTTTTCTTTTTAAATTCCGTATCATTAAATGCACGGATTCAAATGCTAATCACAATCAGCCATGAAAGCCATGTGCAGTAATAAGGTGTTCACTGCCCTACGTGTTTCTGACCCAATCTGTCACAACTCAGTAGACATTTGAACGCAGTGCAATTTCGATCGTCTTAGCCGGCATAATTATAGCGAAACCACACTACGCTATGCGCTATTCGTCTTACAACCTCTACAATTTGGTCACAAACTTATCTATAAACTAATAAATAACCAACTTAGAAAAGTTGAAAAACCCCCGACATTGTCATTTCAAAGTTCAATATTTCAAAAACGGTTTAACCGATTTTAATGAAACTTAGCTAAGAACCATCTCGATTAAACTAGCTTTCGAATAAAAAAACCCGAATCGAATTCGGTCCATCCTTAGGGAGCTATGATGCCACAGACAGATACACAGATACATAGGTCAAACTTATAACACCCCTCTCTTTCGTCGGGGGTTAAAAACAATTAATTTTCTCACCCGCGACCACAGTTTAAGAGCCTCCACTACCACACGAATCAACAATTTTTTTAAGATCTAAACGTGCGATAGAGACGAAGAAACGCTCCACATTACGTCGTATACCGAATAACATAGTGTGATTCTGCCGGAGCAAACCTGGTGTAAATTCAGCAGCAGAATAGCTAAGCAATCGAAGCGGTCACAATGATCTGCACAAGCTCTTATGTCTATAACAATAGAGCCGTGCTTAGAACACTGTGAACGCGTCCGTTGCTTAGCAATTTTTGCTGCTGACTGTACACGTGGACCACAAATATAAGTTGCATCGGCAATCTTCGTCCGCGGAGAAGTGTTGACAAGTGCCGAAGTAACCCGAATGCAAGCGTAATGTCATAAAGACCTTATTTCGTGAGGCGCAAGGTAGAATATGCAATGACAGGTAACAACTGACGCAGTGACGCGTGTCGCGGCAAAATGGCGGTCACCGCAAACGCGCGCGAACGTTTGACCAATGGCTGCTCATGAATTTACCCACTGCCTCATTATTGGCTAAAATGCTTTCGCGCCTTCCAAAATACTCACTGAAAAGGTAGTATCGAACAAATTGATTCAGTGACCCACCGTGTAACCTTTTCTCACTAAGCGTCATAGTGACATTCCATAGTTATGACGTTTACTGTGAGACCGTTCTATTGTGGGTCAGGAATCAATTTGTACGATAGTACATCGTTGTAACTCATACTTATGGTACAGTCGAGGTCTCCAATATCTGTACAGCCCACCGTTCAAAAAATCCTATACACAGATTTTAGTGCAAGTCACATAAGGTCCATCATCATCATCATCATCAGCCTATTTACGTCCCACTGCTGGGCACAGGCCTCCTCTCAGAATGAGAATGATGATGATGTGGTTTGACCTATCGCCTCTGAAGCAGAGGATCGAGGGTTCAAGCCCCGGATCGCACCTCTGAGGTTATCGGAATTTATGTGCGAAATTACATTTGTAATTTATCATGAGCTTTTCGGTAAAGGAAAGCATCGTGAGGAAACCTGCACACTCCTGCGAAGCAATTCAATGGTATGTGTGAAGTTTCCTATCCGCACTGGGCCCGCGTGGGAACTATAAGGTCCATGTTTAGATATAATTATGGACGGTTGGCTGAACAGATATTGGAGATCTCTATGAACTAAAATCAATTACCTTGCTCACCCGCGACAAGTGAAAAATAGCTAATCTGCGCGGCAAATGTATGTTTTCATGCAACACCTCCGCCTCCACTGCTACACGAATCAACACATGCCACACAGACCCAACTATCACCACCACCACTTAACTAAACGCTGACACTTAATAGTAATAGTAGTAGTAGTGGTGGTAACGGTGGCATGGTGAGCGGTTGTTGTAGTGTTTAGCTTTAATAATCGCTTCGTGGAGTGCCGAAACGCGTCAGCGTTTAATTGAGTGGTGGTGGTGATAGTTGGGTCTGTGTGACTTGTGTTAATTCGTGTAGCAGTGGAGGCGGAGGCATACATTTGCCGCACAGATGAACTATTTTTCAGTTGTCGCGGGTGAGCTAAGTAATTGTTTTTAGTTCATAAAAATGGACCTCCGCAAAGTAACGCCTGCCCCCTGACTACGAAGTGCAAAATTCGAACTTGGTATCGTGCCGTCCCTCTCAAGCTAATATTATTTTAAACGAGAGTGAGCGGGACGATACGGTACGAACTTCGATTTTCGAAATTCGTAGTCTGGGGGCTGATTCAATAAGTTATTGGAGATCTCGACTGTAGACTCTATGGGGTTAGCTTATAATTCTTTACAGCTTGTTGACATCCTTCTCTGGTATGCGGTTGAAGTTCTCCGGAGCTCGTGACCAGTAGTAGTACGGAGGCCCGGCAGAGAAGCAGTACTTCTGCTGGAGAGGCGTGTCGTTTTCAACCCAGTACATTAGGTAGAAGTTGCACATCTCATCCTTGTTTGTTGCTCTGAAATGGTAGAAATTCAAAAATTCTATTTTTTTAGTTCAGTAAGTCGGCAGTTAGATGCTGGTTTACACGTCATTCGTATAAACTCTGCTTAACAGCTGTTTAGTTTACTGGCACAAAAGGTTTTCTGTTTTAACATGATCCCCTAGGTTGACTACGCATTGGCCGGAGGGTACCGCTGGTGCATCCCTAGGGATCCCCCGGTACCTAGCAACCCGGTAGGAGGGCAACACCGGAGTGGTTTTAGTGGGTATGCTTCTCCCCTTTCTCTTTTAGGGAGAGGTGGCGAAGAGAGTTTCACATAACCACCAGACTTTCCCCAGGTCTGGTGGTAGTTTTCACTCCGACAAAAAAAAGGTTGACAACGCATTCGCAATTTTCACATATCATAATATTCGGGACTTAATAGCGTAAATACCTCGACGTTGTGGACGCGACGTCGAGGTAATTAAATTTTAATATATTTTTAGGCGATTAAGTCCCGAGTATCATGATGATAATGCATCTATAATGTGCAAGTACGCACTTTTGTCTTTATTCTATAATAAAAAAAAACTCACCCAATCCTGACAGTAAAATCATTGGTGTTGTTCATGGTGCATCGGGCCGCCAGGATATCGCCTTTCCCCAGGGGCGTCGGGTCCATGATGGGGTAAAACATTTGGGGCAACTGGGGGTTCTTCTCGCCTATTTCTCGCCATTCGTCGCCGTTCTGGGATTTGCGTACCACGTAGCCGGATACGACCTTGCCTGGAATATAAATAACCAACTTAGAAAATTTAAAAAACCCCCGACATTGTCATTTCAAAGTTCAATATCCAAAAACCGGTGAACCGATTTTAATGACACTTAGTTATGAGCCATCCCGATTAAACTAGCTTTCGATGAAAATAACCGCATCTATGATGCCACAAACAGATACACAGATACACACACAGGTCGAACTTATAGCACCTCTTTTTCGTCGGGGGTTAAAAAAATGTTACTTTGACTGCGACCGTAAAGCCGTAAGTCCCTATGTCCCGCTGTCCCAACAGTCGGGACCTTTAATCTTAATACGTAGCAATAAAGGTGACAAACAGGGCGTCAATCTTCTACACCTATAACCTCCAAGGAGTTTTTGATAACCTACATCGTGATTTATCTTTTAAATTACTTGTTCTTGTTGCAAATGAGGTTTTCAATTTCTTCACATTTTTTCAGAAAAGCACTACGTATAATTCCTGGACGGAAACGTGAATTGCCTGACTTGCAAGCAATTCCCTACTTTCCGGGCCTCGGCAATAATGTATTAATAGTTGGATAATAGTACAGTACTAATATTATCAAAGCTGAAACGGAGACCAGTACCAGTAAGATTACCGACATAGCCCGAAGAATTGCGAAGCTTAAGTGGCAGTGGGCGGGGCACATTGCTCGCAGGACTGATAGCCGATGGGGCCAGAAGGTTCTCGAATGGCGTCCACGGACCGGGAGACGAGCTGTCGGTAGGCCTCCAACAAGATGGAGCGACGACCTGGTAAAGATCGCGGGACCGCGGTGGCAAGACCGGACTGAGTGGAGAGCCGCGGGGGAGGCCGCCTTCCAGCAGTGGACGTCTTTCGGCTGACATGATGATGATGAAGCTGTGACGCTTCGCTTGGTCAAACATACCCAAGGCGTGTGTGTGTGTGCGGTAAGCGAAGGGATAGATGACTTTGTTCTCCTTGAGTGTGCAGGCCGTCTCCATGTGTTCGACTTTCTTGGGAGGGATAGCGCCGCTCGTGCCCAGCAGGAATACGCCGGCTTGGCGAGGCATACTGTAAGAAACGCATTTTTGCAATTTATATAAATAAACATGATTTTTAACATAAAATACCACGGAATACTACTGAAATAAAACGGATCACTCACGTATATAAGTTGAGTTTAGCCCGATATCTTTCGGACTAATTCGTAGTCCTTCCTCTGGGAGCGCCGCGGCGCGCAGTGTGCGTCTCGCTGCGTGCGTGCGTGCGTGCGCTCCCAGAGGAAGGACTACGAATCAGTCCAAAACATGTCGGGCTAAACTCGACTTATATATGTGAGTGATCCGTTTTTATTTCACTAAGATTTTCTTCGAAGTGTGCATGTGCAGTAAGCGGGCAAACAGATGGAATTTTAGAATTTTTATTCATAAAAAAAAATGTATATAAGTATCCTTACTGCTCTTGTGTGTACTTCAGGAAGACGCCCGAGTTGTCAGTTCGTCCAGCTGAAAATACAGAAAAAGTATTTTCACCTCACTGTGGCGAGGAAAGCGCAACATGCAAAAAAAACACACCTTAAAAATAAATCATTATCACAGGAATCACTATTTTTTTTTGACGATATTATAACAGGAAACTCTGGAAGTTGTGTATTTTTACGTGAGTTGGAGTCAGTCAGAAAATTTTTGTTGACAATGTTGACAATTTCTGACGATGCGTTTTGAAATTGCATGAACTCAACTTGTGCGTTCAGAATTATATTTAATATCATTATAAAAAAACAAATGTTTCTCATAGAATTTTAAGGACCATTAAATAAAGCTAAATTTGGTATTTTTTATAAAATTCTCAAAATATTTATCATTGATTTAATGATAATTAATATCGAACGAACCATTATTATGAGCGTTTTACGTTTGTTATCAGTCGAAAGCTACTTGAACACGCTCCACTCCAAGGTCAACTTACTTTCCCCACTAGTGGATAAAATGCGATTTTACCCGCTTGTATTAAAGGATAAACGACGGCTTTCCGAGGTAGTGAGGGGAAAAAGTATTTAATGGTAAGTTAAGGACACGTAATGTTTTGACCGTCGTTTAGTGATGTTAACTTATATTAAAGGTTTAAACTTCGTCTACGGCGGCTGTTAAATAAAAAATCTTGAAGATAGCGGGTGTTTGACGCACGAGCCGAAGGCGAGAACGACAATCATGCAATCCGAAGCCTTTCTTTATCATTATCACCCTCAATATGATTACACAGCTTCTTCTGGGAGGAAAGAGGAGATTCCTTCTGACGTAAAATATATCCCACCAGAAACAAAGTTCACTACTGAACAAAAGAGGTGCAATCTAAACGGGTGCCAAGTTTTTTAATCTTAGTCATTTGCAACTTGGCTAGTTTTTATGGCTAAATATTCGCACATAGATTTTTTGTGGGTCAAAAGTAGCCCCAAACGGATGCTGCGTCGCCAGTTTCTTTTTCTTGAACTTGGCTTGACAAACTGCCGCGTATCAAGCCAATCACATAAATAAGCAGAATTAAGGTCTCATAGACTTTAAGCAAAATTCATTAATTACTATAACTAAGTACCTATTATGATTGTAATGCATAATGTAAAATATTGCCATACCCCACCGGAGTTCATGTGGGTACCATTACTATTGTATGTAAATTTTGACCATGTATATGAATACCATGGTTTTAATATTGTTATAATAAATAAATAAAAATATCCGGGCGCACGGTAATTCCAAGTCAACGTTGTTTTAACCCCCGACGAAAAAGAGGGGTGTTTATTACAGTTATTATTTCTATAAAATAACATACTTTAGTATGCTGTTGACTTTAGCGATCCCCCGACACCAACGACGCTGAGATAAAAATTTTGCTAGGTATGTTGAACTGAAAGGGCTAATCCATACTTCCACGCATACTAACAAAATATAATATTAGGCATTATTTTCACTTTTTTTAGTTTTCACATTTTTTACTTTACATTAGGATTTTTTTGTCGGCGTTTTTTGTTGTCTGCTTTTTTACTGTTTTAACTGCCTCTGAGAAACAACGGTACGAGTATGAAAGAAAGATGGTTTGTCATTCAGCTGATTCACATTAAAAAGCAAACAAACGACAATTTGTCAAGCCAATTGTTTAATTGTAAACAGATTACTAAGATGAAGGAACACAAACGTATTTGTTATGGATGCTGGAGTGTCTTTGTAACAATGCACAAGAGTCATTGTTTGATTTATCTCTGAATCTGCTCAATTTAAAATAATTTACACATGAGTCAATCAAGATGTATTGTATACAATAAAATGCGAGGAATTGATTATACAAACAATAAAGATTGTCAGTTAAGGTTGGCGTGAGTGGATATAATCGGTGGTTTCCTGGCTACGACCATGCTAGGTTGGCGCGTCGTGAATAGACAGATTTAACATACGTAATAGTAAATTGTGTATTAGGGGCAGCAGGTGAGGAATTACGAACGAGGCTCTAGTTAGAAGCCGAAGTCGAAGTTTGAGCCGAGCTTCGTAATTCCTGTACCGCCCGTGACACATTACAACGTGTTTCATCACTCATTCCTTAAAGGATAAAAGTAAATTTTATGAAATTAAATTAAATATTTCTATTGCGAGAATACAGGTCACCAACAATGCGTTCTGCCTCATCGGCATGCGAAAATTTTAACAAAAAAAAAATCGAAACGGGGTCCTTTACCTAATTTACCAATTTTAACTTGTAAATTATCATGAATTTCGTTATTTTTAAAACAAGCGCACTGGCCACCACAACGATCGCACGTAAAAAAAATTACAAAAAAAGGTATGATGCTGGCTGAATGCGCCAAGAGCTCGAGGCCATAAAAAATGCACTAAATAATTTTCTTGTTGAAATCTTTGTTTCAAATTGCAAGGTATAATTATTTTTATCGAAAAATTACTTCAAGTGAAGATTTGGATTTGACGCCTGAATCGGTAAAACTAATAGACAAAGGCAGTCATAGAAAACTTATTTACTACCTCTAATTCCAAAGGAAATATATTTTTCTTTATTTCCTCGCATTTATGATGAAAAGTAGTGTTCAACTCGAGTGTAAGTGATCCATTGCACCCTCGAACTACAAGCGCCCTTTTTCGCTTCGCTCGCTCGTGCGCCTAAACATGTGGTGTAATTACGACCCTTGTTTATCAATCTACTATTCCGTACACGCCATTACAGCTCTTGGGCGTTATGAAAATAGGGCGGAGGGTTTTATTTAGGACATAACAGCCAAGTTAGCTTGCATGTTATGACCCTTGTATGATGAAAAATATAAACCCAACGCAAATAAAAAACTAAGTTTACGTAATCTCTAAACTAAAAGGTCAACTGATTGTAGATTCGATCCAAATTATCGTTATTCCAAGCGTATCGCGTAGTATTGTATTTCATTATACGAGCACATTATGATTAAATTACACGTGTCGCTATTATATGGCTGAACGCAGATAGTAACTGTAACTTGAAAATCTCAAAACACAAAACAAAAGGACTTTATGAAATAATACATGTCATATTTATTATTTAAATCTTAAGTGTTATACAAACGTTAAGGTGTTTTAATTTTGTTTTGTAGTTAAACACTAACGATTTTCACCGAAATGGGTTATGAGTTACCGGGTTATAAGTTAATTTCTGTCCTGTACTAATTTTAAATTTAAAGGGTCTTGCATATAAGCAAATTGGTTGTAATATTACAATCGCAAATGAAGTTCAATCGGACTAAGATGAAGAAATATCAATACCATAAATTTCTTAAAGGTTATCCTGTAGATTCAGAACTATTAGTTTAGGACATAAGGGGGGGTGATAAAATTGTGCCTATTTTCTTAAATACAATATTTATCTTAAAATTATAACAAAACAAGCCCTTTAATTAACTTCTTTTTTAATTTAATTACTTTACAGGCCCGTCTTTGAGTCACCGACTTAGGTACATTAGGGGCCGTCCATTAATCACGTGAGGCTTGAAAGGGGGGGGGTTGAAAAAATCACGAAATGTCACAAGGGGGGAGGGGGGGGGGGTGTAGTAAGATATCACGTGTATTTATTTTTTCATTATTTTTATGCCAATCAAAAACAATCTGCAACCTTTCTGTCTATACATTTTTATCATGGTCCTTGATTTTAGAATAAAATAACATAATACTTTATACCTGCATTTAAGATATTCTAAAATATTCTAAAAAATTAAGATTTTCTTGTGATCCTGTAAGGACCTTTTCGTTTCGGATACGAAACCCTAAAAAGGGTTGTTTTGTTACCGTTACAAATATTCAAAGCTCAGTAGGCCGAGCACGAAGTTTACGAATCCTGCGTAACCTTACGTTATCATACCAAAATCGAGAATCCTCATACTAAATTTTAGTTCCAAATGCGCTCACGGGCGGGCGCTGGTCCAAACGTCACATTATTTTCTCGATAACGTTTACTCGATTACGTTACGCAGGTTTCGAATATTCGTACTCGGGCCTCTGCTACTTACTCGGGAAACGCATCATGTAATGGACTTGAAGGACCAAATATTTGATGGGAGAGTCCTTCCCTATGAGGAAGCCGACATCTTTCGGGAGAGTCAGGCTCGGAGCGTCGCGAGCCCAGGCGTACACGATCTGACAAACATTACCAAGCATTGACGACCAGATAGCCTAGTGGTTAGAGACCCTGACTGTGACTATGAATCTTGAGGTCCTGGGTTCGATCCCCGGTCGGGGCAGATGTTTGTATGATGAATATGAATGTTTGTTCTCGGGTCTTGGATGTTTAAGTATGTATTTATCTATATAAGTATGTTTATCCGTTGTCTAGTACCCATAGTACAGGCTTTGCCTAGTTTGGGACTAGGTCAATTGGTGTCAAATGTCCCATGATATATATGTATAAGCATTTGAAAAAGTTCCAAGTAACAATTACTAGTAATTTTTGTTATAAGTTCGGAAAGTACATCATTTTGCACGAGTCTCGAGGTTCGAAGGAGACGAGTGAAATAGTAGTTTATGCAACATTTACATAGTGAGGGATATTAAGTATAAAACAGGAGTGTGGTTTTACGAAATGAAGCTATGATCACACGAATGCTTTAAGGCCTAATTACGTAGAGTTGCAAAGAAAATTTAAATGAAACATGTCGAGCTATACTCGACTGACATAATGTAATGTTTCGAACTAATCCATAGTCCTTCATCTGGGAGCACTCGACTGACATAAGCATAAGTGATTGATTCGTTTATTTCACTATAGTCATCATCATCACCAGCCTTTTTTACGTTCCACTTGATTCCACGTTCCACGGATTGGGAACTCCACACACCATTGAATTGCTTCGCAGGAGTGTGCAGGTTTCCTCGCGATGTTTTCCTTCACCGAAAAGCTCATGATAAATTACAAATGTAATTCCGCAAATAAATGATGAAAAACTTAGAGGTGCGAGCCGGGATTTGAACCCACGACACTGCTTAAGAGGCCATAGGTCAAACCACTAGGCTATCACGGCTTCACTATAGTTCATGTTCATATTTACTTGAGATCCAGAACGGCAGGGGCTGGCAGTGTTATAGACGTCATCAACTTCATTGCTCTGCATTTCACCGCAACTCCTGTAATAAACGATATTAGATAGGTACACATAAACGGGAAGTAGGTCTATCTGTAAATTTGCACCAATCATAGGCCAGTCATCATCATCATCACGTCAGCCGATTGACGTCCACTGCTGGACGGCGGCCTCCCCCGCGGCTCTCCACTCTGACCGATCTTGTGCTTTGCGCATCCACCGCGGTCCCGCGATCTTTACTAGGTCGTCGCTCCATCTTGTTGGAGGCTTATAGGCCAGTACCAAGTTATTAACCGGGAGGGGGGAGTTCTATCACGGGCGTTGTTTTGTCACTTCTCTCTCAGGGCGTCCCTCACTGAATCAAACGCTAAGAAAGGGACGCACTGAGCGACAAGTGTCACTGAACTGTCAAAACGACCAATCGTTCGTTCGCCCGTGATGGTCCCCCCCCCCCCTTCCTAACCCCCCGCTTACAAACTCTATAGATACAAATACAGTGACAACGATCTGGGCGATATTTGTATAATATATTTTTAGGTTTAGAATAAGTTAGTATTGGATAATAAGCGATATAGCACTTTAAAAGAACTGATGAGACTACACGAACAACACTTTATTTTCTAATTACAGAATTAGACAAATTAACTTTTAATGAACTTAAAATCTAATACAATGCGCGATAGGCAAGTTGGCTTCTCAAACGGGCAGGGGTTCTTCTTAGCAAGTGGTCGCTGGCGTAAGAGAGCGATTCTGAGCGTGCGGCCGGTTTTAAAGGCACAGCCCCCGCCGCTACGCGTCCTCCCCTCCTTGGGTAGTTGATGTTGCCTTCGTTAACACGGCCTCTCCCGTGGCCCAGGCTGAAGGGTTGCTGCCCCGCCAGTGGTTCCTGGCATTGGCTCTGGTATCGAGGGCACCTCATCGCCCCTGACAGCTCGCTCTGATGTGGACTCCGTGTCGTCTTTATCTTCATCACGGCATGCATCTGAGAATAGAGGCCACTCATAAAAGACTGAAAACATCTTGCAAAGTGACATAGTGAACTATAGGCACGACGTTAGCGTAGTTCACTAAGACCAGAGAGGAAGCGCGACGTTAGCTATCTCTGATAGTGGCAACGTAAGAAACCTATAGTTACGTTAAGACTTTTACATGGCATAGGCACGACGTTAGCATAGCATGTATCCTTATGTATGACATAAGCACGACGTTCGCTTGTCATACACGCGTGTAGTCAGAATCACGCAGCTAAACATGACATAGGCGCGACGTTAGCATATCATGTGTTCTTTGTATGACATGACCGTTGCATCTCGGGTGTAATGAGATGTATGTCAATGCCTAATTCCGTCACAAACTTCGTGAACTCTGAACTTAGAAACATACGACCGCGATCTGCTATGATTTGTTTTGGGGTGCCAAACAAAGAGATCATATTGGTAATAAGTCGCTTTAACTCATTAGCATCATGACTATACATGGGGTACAACAAGCAATATTTTGAGAAAGCATCTACAGCAATTAGCACGTACCTATAACCGTTAGACTGTGGCAATGGGCCCAACGCATCTACATGAATTACCTCAAAGGGATTACATGGCTTTTCCCATGAATGTATAGGTTGGTGAGGGGCTCTTGGGGTCTTTTTGTGTGTTATGCAAATAAGACAGTGAGCAACATATTTTTGAACAAAAGACTTCAGAGATGGGAACCAAAAATGTTTCCTAATAAGTTCTAGCGTCTTATCTACCCCAGGGTGATTGTGCTCATCATGAAATATTCGAAGTAAGCTAAGCCTATGGCCTTTAGGCACGAAACATAGGAGTCGCGATTCTTCACCTACTGGGGAGTACTTATAAAAGAGCAGTCCATTCCTATGAACGTAATGGGTGGAATCAAGTTGTCCTTCTGTCAGTTTTTGAATGAGCTGTTGAGTTTCTTCATCCGCACCCTGTGCCACTTGAGCCCAATTCTGTTGTTTGCGGGCTTCACAGACATTCACAGGATTGCGGCTCAAGTAATCAGCATGTGACATAGAGGTGCCCTTACGGTACTCTAACGTGAGGTTAAAGTCCTGCATATATATCCACCACCTGGCTACGCGTGGCAAAAGGTCTTTTTTCTGTTGTGTCGATTTTAATGCGTTACAGTCAGTAACGACTGTAAATTGAACGCCAACCAGGTAGTGCCTAAAATGTTGCAAGGCTTTAACAACAGCCAAGGTCTCCAGCTCATAGGAATGGTACCTTGGCTCTGCACCCTGGGTTCGTTTGCTGAAATAGCCTACCGCTCGTTTATGACCTTTTTCATGAACCTGAAGAAGCACTGCACCATAGCCAACAGAACTTGCGTCCGTATAGACTTCAATAGGCAAGTCGGGGTCGTAAATAGCCAACACAGGCTCGCTAGTGAGTTGTGAAATTATAGTTTGCCGTGCTTCTTCTTGTTCACTGCCCCAGCAAAATGGCACACCCTTTTTTGTCAATTTAGCAATAGGAGCAGTTTTAGTGGCGAAACCAGCAATATAGCGGCGGAAGTAGCTAGCTAGACCTAACAATTGACGCACCTGCTTGACATTTTTTGGAATGGGTGCTTCGACTAAGGCCTTTACTTTTTGTTCGCTCGGTTGTACCTGACCCTGACTTATAGTACGACCCAAGTATTCTACTTTAGTTGACAAAAAAGAGCATTTCTTCAAATTAATAGAGAAGCCTGATTCAGTCAATGTTTGCAGTACCTTGCGTAAAGTGATTAGCCCTTCATCCACAGTATCGCTTAATATTAACACGTCGTCAATATATACCAGGGTTTTACCAGACTCCAAGTGTTCGCGAAGAGTTTTTGACATTATTCTTTGGTAGACTATGCCCCTATGGGCATTGGCCAAACCGTAAGGCATCTTCAAATATTCGTAATGCCCTTCCGGCGTTACGAATCCCGTAAATCGTACAGAATCATTGTCCACTGGAATCTGATGAAAGCCTGTAGCCATGTCAAGGCTAGTAAAAAAATTGTGTTTGCCCAATCGATCAATATGATCGTCGATTAACGGTAGTGGGAATCGATCTTTAATTGTGATCTCATTTAATTTGCGATAATCGACACACATGCGATCAGAGCCGTCCTTTTTTTTTACCAAAAGAATTGGGCTCGCATATTCCGATTCAGATTCTCGAATTATGTTCTTTTCAAGAAGCTCTCGAATGATCTCACGAACCTTCAGAGTCTCAGAGTATGAGAGCCGGTACGGTCTATAAGTAACTGGCGTACTATTGTTCAATTTAATTGACATGCTACCAGTACTGACGGTAGAGGTAGCAGTTCCAGCAATGAGGAACTTTGAAAATTCGGTAATCAAATCGAGCAGTTTTTGCAAATCTTGTCCTGTCAAAGAAGTCTCAATCGGAATCTGCGTTGACGTCACACTAAAATTTACATCGTGCGTAAAACGGGACACATAGGTCAGATGTTGTTGATCGCGCGTGCGTGTGTACGTAACACCTTCTCGATTTAGTACATCAGTACCGACAATAATAGGAGTGTTCATGGATTCAGGGGATACTACATGCAAGTCCACTTCTAAAGTGATTTCATTAAATTCTATTGGTAGGGTAACGTAATAAGTAGATTCAACTTCCTGGCCACCGATTCCTCTTAAAACTTTAAAGGCGGGCTTGCACGCACATTTGAAATACTTTAATAGTGACGAAGAAATCAGAGAAATACTCGAACCACTATCAATAAGAACATCCACAGGAATCCCCTGTATCACTGCCACCGCGATATCTTTATTTTTATTGAGAGAGTTTTCCTGACAAAAGTTAACATTATTAGCATTGCGAGACTCTGATTTTATTTTCGCAAAGCAAGATTCTATTTTATGGCCTGGTTTTTTACAGAAACCACACGGTTCGGATTTATTTGAGTTAATGACACGATCATTCTTTTGGATGTTCTCACTGCTATTGTCACTCTTGGACGCGGTTTTAGTTCTTTTTGCACAATTAGACTGTTTATGGCCGTATTGACCACATGCAAAACATTTACCATCAGCAAATTTACGTTTACGGGCAACAGTATCATTATTTGAATTTGAAAATCGATCATTACGTGGGGTATTTCCAACTTTTTTCGTAGGTACTGACGCGTTTGACTTTACATAAATCGAAAAGAATTCCACCAAGTCGTTCGGTTTTAATTTTGAATTAGTGGCTGATGCACGTATTTGTGGGTCCGTAATACCCCGTACAACTATTGCTGTCATTAATTCGTCGGTCAACCCTTTAACTATGCGCAACCTTAATAAAGATCGACGAGCATAATCGGCATATGTAGGGTACTTGTCAGAATTAGTGCTCATGACCTCATACAGAATATTAGCAACATCTGGATTTTTGGGACACAAGGGTTTAAATTCCTTTTTAAAATTGCTCCAGCTACGATCATGAGTTACCCATTCATTGAGCCATGTCCTAGCGTCACCTTTAAGACAATTCCCGATGCGAGACAAGCACTCGTTGTCATTCCAGTGATTCAAAATCTTAGCACGGTCTACTTCGTCGCACCAGATATCTATATCGTTGACGCTAGGATCAAAATTAGAAATATAGTACGAATGGTTAGATCTCACCGTAGTATTGATTGACCGTATGGCCTCGACTATACGATCCGTCGCGTTGGGGTCACGGTCCGTGGCAGCACTCGCGGATCGCCCTGGCGACGTCGGGACCCCCGCATCCGGGCGCTCTGCATCCTCCAGGCCCGTGACTGCAGGCTCGGGCGCCCGCGGCCGCGGCGGCGTCATCGAGAGTGCGCCGGCACCCGGCTCACGTTGTTGTGACGAAGAAGAGTCACGTCGGTTTTCTAAAGAAGTCAGTCGATCTAGAATTTGTTGCATTTGTTCAGTTAATACATTTCTTGAAATACTGCGTCTGCGGGTATGCCTAGAACGCGAATCACGATCACGATCCCTAGAACGCGAATGGCGGTTTCTAGAACGAGGATCTCGGTTTCTAGAACGGCTTCTACTATGACGGTTATTATTCGGCATTCTTTTAAGTAAGTATGGCTAAGCTACAGCGAAACCAAATAAAGTAGCGGTAGGTAGCAGAAGTTCGAAAGCCGTTAAAGCAATTTAATTCAAAGAAACACAATTTAAAAGAAATGAAACACTGATTGACTATTTACACGACTAAGTCGTTAGTTAACAAATAAGCAAAATTGCAAATAATCGACCAAAATACAAAGCGTAAATTATCAATGATCACACGTTTCTTCACACAATCGCGGAGAACAAATTGGAACGTACTCACCCATAACTGCAATCACACAAATCTTACCACAAGAAAACCGTTACGATTTTGAAAATGCCACATTGAATAGCCAGTCTGCCTTACGTCAGGAACTTAGCGAATCAGGACGCAGGATAACGGTATCCCACTTACTGATATTGGATAATAAGCGATATAGCACTTTAAAAGAACTGATGAGACTACACGAACAACACTTTATTTTCTAATTACAGAATTAGACAAATTAACTTTTAATGAACTTAAAATCTAATACAATGCGCGATAGGCAAGTTGGCTTCTCAAACGGGCAGGGGTTCTTCTTAGCAAGTGGTCGCTGGCGTAAGAGAGCGATTCTGAGCGTGCGGCCGGTTTTAAAGGCACAGCCCCCGCCGCTACGCGTCCTCCCCTCCTTGGGTAGTTGATGTTGCCTTCGTTAACATTAGTTTAAGTTTTTTTTACTGTTTTCATAGTTATGCTAAGTATAGTAAGTACTTTTTGATATAAGTGCGGAAAGTATGTCATTGTGCACGAGTCCCGAGGTGTAGGCCCGTTTTAGTTAAATAGGCATATGATGGCTTCAAATTTTATTCCAAATATATTTAAAACTACTCCATTGTGCAAAATTTCACAGCTTGGTGAATCATTTTCAAGGCCAACCGCTCAATAAAACTGCTTTAACTATGATTGCATGATTATAACAAATAACCTTACTTTTGATTACTTTATTGTCATCATCACCAGCCTTTTTACGTCCCACTGCTGGGCACAGGCCTCCTCTCAGAATGAGAGGGCTTGGGCTATAGTTCCCACACGGTCTCAGTGCGGATTGGGAACTTTACACACATCATTGAATTGCTTCGCAGAAGCGTGCAGGTTTCCTCACGATGTTTTCCTTAAACGAAAAGCTCATGATATATTACAAATGTAATTACGCACATAAATTCCGAAAAAGTCAGGTGCGAGCCGGGGTTTGAGCCCACGACCCTCTGCTTGAGAGGCCTTAGGTCAAACCGCTGGGCTATCACGGCTTTTTTTTAAGTTTATTTTGGTAAGTACCTAGATTTACTTCGCTTCCGTGACGGAACGCCCTATCCCAATCTAAGTTGTATGATCGTAACCTAAAAATAACGTTTTTCCCTACAAACTTGCGCCCCACCCTTTTCACTCTCTTAGGTATAGAATTTCCAAAACTGGTGAAACATGTGTCCTTTTATGGAGTAGGTACGAGGGCAGGATGATAAGTAACTAGCCTAATATAAAAATACTTAGGTTGGCGTGATAAAATTGATTGTATTTTTCAACATATTCTCCATGTACCTCTAAGCACTTGTTCCATCTTCGTTTTAAAGCTTTAATGCCCTCCATAAAATGACTTCTTTCAAGACCGGCAAAATACTCTTCTACGGCGGCAATAACTTCATCATTTGTGGGAAACTTCTGTCCACCCAAAACATTTTTTAGCTTGGGGAAAAGGTGGAAGTCTGATGGTGCTAGATCAGGCGAATAAGGTGGGTGGGGCAGCAAATCATAGTTCAATTCGTTGGTTTTTGCCATAGCCTTAACACAAGTGTGAACCCGTGCGTTGTCTTGATGGAAGATGATTTTTTTTTTCGCTAAACCTGTGCCCTAAGCACGACTTGTCGAATCCTGCGTTACGTTACGGTTATCGTATCGAGATCGAGAAATCTCATACTAAATTTTAGTTCCAAATACGCTCACGGGCGGGCGCTGTTCCAAACGTCATACAAACTCGTTATAGTTTACTATTCGATTTTACGTGACGCAGGATTCGACAAGTCGTGCTTAGGGCACTGGTCGTTTTTGCTGAATACATTGATAAAGCTTATCTAAAAGATTAGCGTAGTATTCTCCATTAATAGTTTGACCTTTGGGAAGGTAATCTATAAACAAAATTCCATTTGCATCCCAGAAGACAGAAGCCATCACTTTTCCAACCGAGTTTACAGCCATAGCTTTTTTAGG
The DNA here is from genome assembly GCA_963691665.1 of Clepsis dumicolana. Lineage (NCBI taxonomy): Eukaryota > Metazoa > Arthropoda > Insecta > Lepidoptera > Tortricidae > Clepsis > Clepsis dumicolana. The sequence continues at coordinate 14,838,946 of OY829508.1, forward strand.
AGCCGAACACCCAGATTCAGTCCACTGTTTTGATTGAATTTTTGATTCTGGCGTGTAATGGTGAACCCATGTTTCATCTGTTGTGATAAATCCACGTATAAAATCTGCTTTATTTCTCTGAAAACGATCTAAGCATGCCTTCGAGTTTTGCACCCGAATTATTTTTTGATCGTGCGTAAGCAAACGCGGCACCCAACGGGCGGATAACTTTTTCATATTTAATTCGTCACTTAAGATATGATGTACCCGATGTAGCGTCAGCTATTTCAGATAGCTTCAATCGTCGATCTGCTAAAATTATGTCATGTACTTTAGACACCATTTCCGGAGTCGTGACGATTTTTGGACGTCCGGGGCGGGCTTCATCTTGGAAACTTGTACGGCCGCGTTTAAACTCAGCCACCCAGTTTTTTACTGTGGCGTAAGAAAGAGCACATTCACCCAAAACATTCTTTAACTCTTCATAAATATCAAGCCTCTTCATATCCTTCATATAAAGAAACTTAATCACCGCTCTTTGTTCAATTTTATCAATTTTGAAAAACGACAGACACAATGTATTTTCAAATGCCAAAAAAACAATAAAATATTCAAGCCACCAAATTCAAATTTAGAACAGAGATAGCCAGAGACATATTTTTAAAAATGAGTAAGTTCTTTTTTTAATAAAACTATTTAAATACTTAAGACTAGTTACTTATCATCCCGCCCTCGTATTTTCGTTAACTTATATAATCCTAGGTTTTTCTTGAACAAACTCTATTCCCATTGTCCCATTCTCCTTCAACATCCAACATCCTCGAACATTTTCACCCCCCTTAGAATTGGAATAAAAAAAAACGTGTTTTTTAGTTCTCTTGAAGAGTATAATTATTCACTAAGTTTCGTAATAGGTAGTACTTTAAAAATTATGTTTGTCCACACTATTTCCACCCGCTACGCTGGCCTGGGCTGGACGTTGATGACTCAGTCAGGATTTTTCTTTTTGTATAAGTATACCTTATGTACATACCTATACCTATATAATATTCATATCATTGTATGTGGAACCAAGTCATTGGCGACGGGTACCTAACACAGAACAGGATTTCGATCATAGAAATACAAAACATCGTTTGAAAATCGTGAAAAACTGTCATCAATTAGAAATACCTACGAACAGAGTAGGAGAAAAAATGCTAAGAAATTACTAATACTAAATAGACAGATTAACACCATTTTCAAGTGGTATTTCCACAGGGGTAATGTGCAAAATCGTGTCCCAGACCGTCGTGGAGATATCAGGGGATGCCCTATGCCCGGTAGTGGAAACAGGTATTCCCTCAACCCCGCGTAGCAATGTTTAAAGGTACTTACCATACAGAGTCATTGGCGCCAGGATCGGAACAGCCGTACAGCAGCATGTGATGAGCGGTATGCATGGACGCATTCGGCTCAAACCCCACTAGAAAACAAGAAGTTAAGTTAGAAAATTAAAGTTAAGGTTAATTTAGGACATCGAGGTAGAATAAAATCACCACCGTGGAGAAAGAATAATTAATGCATACAGTAAGCTTCAAACTTAAGTTTTCGAAAATGGTGAAATACGCACGTGCTCATTTTCATTTTTTTTTAAATGTGTTCACTAAGATTCATGATCGTGACTTTAAAAATAACGTTAACCACACAAACTTCCACCCCCTTAAGGGTGGAATTTCGTGAATTCCCACCTTATCCTTAAAGTACAATGTAAAAGGTTTCATTTTGCTAAATTTCAACTTTTTAAGTATAAGGGCTAGGCTCATCGGTAAGTCAGGACTTTCCTCATTATGTATATATAAGTAGTGGTAAGTACTTTGTTCGATTCTTGTTGTAACTACCTAGTAGTTAATATTTAATAATTTCAGTAAGTATGTGGAAGGAGTCTCATTCTGGTACTTAAGTAAAATAACTTATCCTCTTTTATCATTTGACGGTATAATACTTAAACGAGTCACGTTTGCACGGTATTTCCCCGAAGTCGCCGTGTTGTTTTATTTTGGCATTGAAGTGAGGTAGAAATTATCGTATAGACAGCTATCTCGTATTACCTAACGTTTATTCTCAAATCATCATTGAAATTAGGTACATAAAACTGAATTATCACTTTGCTTTCTTGACATTTCTTTATAATTTTGATTACGTCTTTTTGTTTTTGTATCTTGTGTCTGTTTGTTGTCAACCTAGTCTGAAGAGCAATGAATTGGTTTCTGCCGTTTCTGGTTATTTAAGTGTTCTGTTTCGTTTACGATTCCATATCATTTCTTATAAATACAGTCCACTACTTCGTAGGTACGCTACAATCACAACTAGATGCAAATGTTACTGAATAAATTAACACCTTACAATACAATCTGTTCACTTCAATACTTACCTAATTATTTACAACAGCACCTACCTGAGGGTCGAGCACGACTTTACGAATGTTGCATAACGTAAAATCGAATAGTAAACGTTGTCGAGTTTGTATGACGTTTCGAACAGCGCCCGCCCGTGAGCGTATTTGGAACTAAAATTTTGTAAGTATGAGGTCGATCGTCTATGTCGTATATGTCGATACGATAACCATAACGTTATGCAACATTCATAAAGTCGTGCTCGACCCTCTGCATACACATAACAACGTCATACATAAAGTGCACTATGTACATAAACACATCTGAACAATAAGTACGGTTAATTTCTAATAGAATGGCTCATCTTCCTCACGACTTCCACATAAACAAGAATTTGGTAAGAACTAATTCCTATCCTTCAAACATTTGAATTAACATACTTACCTACCCATATAATTTTAAACAGAAAACTAGGCAATGTCATTGGTCGAATTACGGTTCATTCCTCTACGCTCCGCTCAGCTCCGCATCAGTGAACACGCACCCTAATACCTATGTAGCGACCCTAGCGCCACACGCGGATGACGTCATCACTGTTCTACATCGCGCTAACGAAGTTTCTTAAGTTGGAAGTTATATTTATGCAACTGGCATAGATACAACTTCCAACTCTCTTCCTTCGGACTTCGGTCCCCAGGCATAACGTCTGCCTGGAGAGAGATCTCTCTATTGTGGTCCTCCCAAACCTAGTCCCACAGCCCGGTTTTTTACATTACTTACCTATGTAGTAGTTATGGTTTGGCGAAATCCTGATGGGCGTGCAAAGGTAGAGCTCATCCTGAAAAAAAAAACGTGTTTAAAAAAAAGTTGGGAGTACAGCTGAAGGCATGGCACCATGACCTTGACTAAGGGGCTTATTTCATACATACTTGTACCTATATTACAACAGTATCTAAATTACTGTGAGCAAATCAATAGCGCAACGAACTATTCTCATATTACTGGACATTAAGGCAAGGCGTTCGAGACGCATTTTTTGGCCTTCAATTATACTAGGTACCCTTGGCATTATAGCTCATAATGGGTGACAAGCTAACTCCAAGTTTGGCATGCATGCCATGCAAGATAAGTACAGTCAGCAGCAATAGGCGCTAAGCAACCGAAGCGCTCACAATGATCTGCACAAGCTCTTATGTCTATAACAATAGAGCCATGCTTAGATCATTGTGAACGCGTCGGTTGCTTAGCAACTATTGCTGCTGACTGTACCTAATTAAAAGTAATACCTCCCTCTACCCCCCCCCCCCCCCCCCCCCCGGTCTGCTGTATCATTATTTGCATAACCGCCATAACAGCAGCATCCCACGCGTATCGCCATCAATAACCACTGATCCACCCACACAGCCAAGGTCACCAAACTACCCACACACTCGCAATCTCATTAATACCGACTAGATTGCTTTGATAAGATTTAAGTACTGCTTTTAGCTGATAAGCAAAAGTTAATTTATTGCTCATAACTCATAATATTTAATAGGTACAATCGAGGAAGTTAATTCCTGACCCACCATAGAACATTTTCATAGTAAACGTCATAACGATTTTCCTTGCAATGTCACTATGGCGTTCATTGTGGAAAGGTTCCATGGTGGGTCAGGAATTAATTTCCTCGACCGTACCTACTTACTGCGAAATTACATTTGTAATTTATCATGAGCTTTTCGGCGAAGGAAAACATCGTGAGGAAACCTGCACACTTCTGCTAAGAAATTCATGATGTGTGTGAAGTTCCCAATCCGCACTGGCCCGCGTGGGAACTATAGCCCAAGCCCTTTCATTCTGTGAGGCCTGTGCCCAGCAGTGGGACGTAAAAAAGGCTGGCGATGATGACCTACTTAACTTTGCCAGGAACTCGGAAACTTAAGTTACTGCCTCATTATGCTTAATTATAATTAGTATAACCTAACCAGCATAGAAAAGTTTAAAAACCCCCAAAATTGTCATTTCAGAGTTCAATATTTCAAAAATGGGTGAACCAATTGTCATGAAACTTGGCTCAGAACCATCTCTCGTAATTCCGTTTGAGAGCTATGATGCCACAGACAGATACACAGATACACATGTCAAACTTACAACACCCCTCTTTTTGGGTCGGGGGTTAAAAATGCTGTGGCCTATTTCTGTAAGAAAGCTGAAGACAGGGCGCTCTGGTGTTCATTAGGGGAGACCTATGTCCAGTAGTGGACTAAGGGTGATGATGATGATTCCTGTAATAATGGATCTGTTTGAAACAATATTGAAGTCCCATTTTTGTAATAATACTATTTATGGAACACCATTAGATTTTTTAGAATGTTATCATGAGCATAGGAGGTCAGGAGGACAATTCCAATTTGTATCTACCCTCCGGAGCAAACTCTTTGTAGGAGCTTTCCCAAAAAGCTAGCCCATAACTAAGGAAATCACCCAGTTGCTTCAATTATCTGTGACTTAATGTATTTGTGCTTATATTGCTTTGCCCCAACAGAGTAGAATTTTGTACAAACTTTCGCAATAAATAAATTTGTACAAAGTTTTGCAATAAATAAATTAATACTGAATACTAATTTATGCCAATCATTCTTCTTCCTCTCCGTCCTTTGTGCCATGTCAGTAAATCAGACCACCACCACCACCAATCAGACCTACCACTACCACAACAACCACATAAACCAGAGGACTGTAGTCCTCTGTATCATAAATATCATATTGTATTTTTCTAAAGTATCAATTATAAAACTGATGGAATCATGCATTACTTAGCGGAGGTCCATATTTATGAACAAAAAAAAATTACTTTTCTCACCCGCGACCACATCTGTTGTGTAAAGTAATTGTTTTTAGTTAATGTCAATGTTGAATAAGGCAAATCTGACTTCTACAGTTTTGTTAGCTAAGCAACATAAACAATGTTGATGTATACAAGCCAACATCCATGACTTTAAAGTAGTATTGAAACCTTATCTGAACACGAAAATATTTGTGGGGGCCAGAACAGTGAGTATTTCAAAATACTTCTTATCTTGAAATTTCCTATTTCATGCTTTGATACAGACAGTTTAACTTAGACATTTAAAGCAAAGCTTTTAATTTATTTTTAATAGGTGTTGCTGTATGGTCTATGCGAGCATGTTATTGATTTTAGTGACAAGAAACCTGCATTTGTAGATAAAAAAAAAACTCCTTGAAAAATACCTGTTGTACTGACCCATTTTTGGAGAAAGTAATAAAGGATACGAAATAACATGAAGCATATTTATTTTACATGCCATCTTTCAGTAACATTTTACTGTTTACAACCTAACATTAAATATAAATCAAACTAGAAATACTGCAAGGCAGGTATTTTTAATATTACCAGATTTGGTTTGAAAACTGAGCTAGTTTTTTTAAAAAACCTATAGTAGGTATAATGCCATAAGCATGAATGCAGTTTCTTGTCAAAATGATGACATGGTGCCTTTATAAAAAAAAAATCTAGTCATAAAGGTAGTTTCTGACTTCACCATACTGATCCGTCTATCTTTCATATTTTACTATAATAGTACTTATAGAAGAATATTATTGTGCTCTGCTTTCTGTACAAACATTTCAAATTTGATTGACCGGCATAGAATTAATTGCATTAATTAATATGCAGGAACGCAATCGTTGGTTTTACCTAGAGGAAGCTAAAAATCCAGTTAGGATATGAGCATATGGCATTCTTTTGTTTCCACATTTAACTATGAGAAATGATTGTGGAGTAGCAACCTAATTAATATTAAGTAAATACCTACATAAACTACCCATTAAACAACTTAGATGCTTATGTTCCTGTTGGTTCATACAAAAGTTTTAATGCGTGACAATATTAAATAACTATTAGATAAGTGCACTCAAGTTAAAACAATTTCTAGTTAGCCCGATGTTACATTTCAAGTTTCAACTGTTTTAAATGCTATAAAGCGACAAAACAAATTGAAGTTCAGCATGTTGAAAGCTTAAACCTCGACAATCAATTAAACATCAATTAAACTCAAGGATGGCGAAAAGAAGCGATGCCGCGGATGATACAAATTAAAACTAGGTAAATTAAAAATAAAGTGTCAACTTACTCTGTGTGGATACACATTCGGCATAAGAAGAAGCGATGCCGCGGATGATACAAATTAAAACTAGGTAAATTAAAAAATAAAGTGTTAACTTACTCTGTGTGGATACACATTCGGCATAAGAAATTCGTAAGTATCCACCTCATACGCGGAAATTTTGCCGCAAACCGCAAGCGTAGCTATGAGGAAATTTAATTTTAACATGTTTTTAAATTATTTAAAAATGGAACAGTTCTCGCGGTCCACTGAACAGTCTACACTGTGCTCCCAGAACTGTTGTAAATGACTATGTTGTAATGTTGTTTGGTATGTTATGATTTCATTTAGCGGTAAACCACGCAGTCGTAAGTCGTATTGTTTGTACTGACTGCGATCCGAGACGACACAGACACAAGCTACAAGTGTTTATGAACTATTTTTATTCGGGATCGATAATCGCTACGAACGTCATTCGTGTGTTGCCAACGTGAAACTTTTCCGCCGTTTTGTGAGTTTTGGGTTGACGTTGACGTCATTAACATGATCAAAATAATAGGGCTGTTTAAATTTTTTTGATATTAAAATATAACATTCGGCATTGGCCAGATATTACTCTACAATTGACGACCGGATGGCCTAGTGGTTAGCGACCCTGACTATGAAGCTTGAGGTCCCGGGTTCGAATCCCGGTCGGGCAGATGTTTGTATGATGAATACGAATGTTTGTTCTCGGGTCTTGGATGTTTATTATATATATAAGTATGTGTTTATCTATATAGGTATGTTTATCCATTGTCTAGTACCCATAGTACAGGCTTTGCCTAGTTTGGGACTAGGTCAATTGGTGTCAGTTTGTCCCATGATATTTATTTATTTATATTTATTCATTTAATTAAATTTTTGCCTCAAAACGACTTTTAATACATATGCAAAATTTACTAAATCTTTGTTGTTAGGTTTTGTTGGCGCCAAAAACGCTATTTAAACAAATTGTGACGTCACTGCTCAGAAACACAAAAAGAAAGTATGTAACCAACACGTGTGTAGTTGTGTGTTGACCAAGGTGTCAATGTCAACGGAATGTATGCATTTTGTTACACCCAAGTATTCTTCATCTACTACCACACCATGAAGTCTAAAGTATCAAATAAGGGTAAAAAAGGGTAACTACGAATAATTTTGAGATTTCGAGTTTTTAGGTAAAAACTATATTGATTGTTACTAAACGCAAGCATTTTTTTTAAGCAGTGACGTCATCATCATTTTGAACGCGACCTTAACAAACTTTTATTAAGCTAATAGAGTTAGCAAACGGATATTTTTCCTATCATATTTTTCCTACCTACCTACTTATTTGCGGTATTAATTATTACCAAGCTGGCAATACTGTTTATTGCTTAGTTCAGAAATTTGGACTGTCCAATGTTCAATACTTTTCTATTACTGTTATTTTTAGATAATATTACATAAGTTCGAAATGAATTCAATAAGTAAAATTTGCTATATTAAATTAACTGTTAAAATAATATGATTTATTTGTATATTTCTGAACGAACAGAGTATAGCTTTAATTTACTAGACGAATAATAGATGTCGCTACAGTCAATACAGAGAAAAAGATTAGGAAGTGTGCTACAAGATGGCGTTAGTAAGCACTTTTGCTGCTACTACTTTTAATTAAAAAAGGCTAAATAAATTCCTAATTTAGAACTCTGTTAGTAAAAAGCCATTTACCAGACGTTAAAAGAGCTGTCAGTCGCAGTCCACGATTTTTATTCATTAAATGCATTCTATTCCATTATTTTCAATACTTACTAAACTTTGGCAATGTAACCCCCAACGTGAAGTAATGGAGATGTCTTGTAGTAATAACGTCCTGTCAACTCTCAAAACTACCGCTCCCCTTTGAAAAATGCTATTTCGTTTAGCGAAATAAATTGAAGGAGACAACTTCAAATTGAGTTTAAGTAAAGCGCTTACTTTGGAAAGCTTGAGGTTTTCGAGCTCAGGAATACTTAGGTAAGTACTCTAGACAGGTAAATATCTACTTATCTGTCAAAATATGTGCAAGATAGCTTTCAGGGTGCGCTTCCACTCATAATGACATAATAACAGACTTATGCAATTTTTTTTTTTATTAGGTGTAATAAAGTATAGAAATAGTAAAAGTACATATAGAAATAATAGAAACAGTTGAAAAACTCCCGACATTGACATTTTAAAGTTCTATTCTTATCTCAAAGAACCTCCTCCTTTTTTTGAAGTCGGTTAAAAACGGCTGAACCGATTTTAATTAACTTAGTTAAGAACATTGCAGTCTCGATTAAACTAGTTTTCTGTGGAAACACTTGCCACTTTACACTTCTTAACCGACTTCAAAAAAGGAGGAGGTTCTACGTTCCACTGTATGTATTTTTTTTTTTATGTATGTACATCGATTACTCCGCCAATTGTAGACCGATTTTCAAAATTCTTTTTTTGTTCGAAAGGGTATACTCCTGAGGTGGTCCCATTGTCACCAAATCATGATCTGATGATGGGATCCCAGGGAAATGAGGGCAACCCTCAAATTTTATGGGCACGTATTATGTGTTTTATATATTTTCTAAAGCTATTTAAGTATTTGCGTCTGGTAGTCATTATCTCATATTGATGAGCTGATGATGGAAGGTACAACTCCTTAAAGGTTAGGAGTTGGAGGATAATTCTTAAAATGTTAAATCAACGTAAAATTGTGAAATAAAAATCTTTTAACAAAAAAGTAAAACCGCCTTCAAAAAAAACCTTAGAAAAAAAACGTAAAATAAAATGCATTTATTTCGGACAACAGAAACTAAAGCCTGCATGCAATGCATTTTATTTTACGTTTTTTTTCGAAGGTTTTTTTTTTGAAGGCGGTTTTACTTTTTTTCTCCGTTCCTCTCTGCCCAGCTCCGTGTCCAGTGGAGATAAGTACTTATGGTGATTGAAAAACTATAATAAATTAACCTAGCCAGATTTTGTAAGTATGAACGAGTGACACTAATTTATTGAATCAGGCGTTAATTTTGAGTGACACTTACGAAGTAGGTACCTAGTTGGGATATCTTCAGCTTCTTAAGTGAAATGCAGGTAGGTATGTGTAATTGTGTACCTAACTAAGTATGGGCCTTAGCCTGGAAAGAGTGTAGAAATAAAACAGGGCGTCACTTTCAATTTCAATTCAATTTTTAAAAAAGTATAGCTCCATCGATACTATCGATGATTCCGCCAATGTCGAGGTTGAAGAAGACACTATCGGTAATTATTGAACCGTTGTTCGGTAGCTTCGACGCGCGGTACAGAGCGTCACTTTATTATCTGTTACACTTTTGACGTAAATTGCTTAAATTGTTTTTTTAATTGTATGTCTTCTTTCTTCTTAAATATGGCAACAAATTTGTATGACAAATTTTAGTACTTAGCAAAGAGGCTTTGGTCCGTTCTCTACTTTTTTTGCAAGGCAATAAATTTATTGATGCCATAAAATGAGATGTAGCGGATAATCTTCTGCAACATTTGGCTTATCTGTGGCAACACTGCAAGTCAGCAGGGGTCAGGTTGCCCCCGGGGTAACTTCACTGACCACTGACGTTATTGACAAACGTTACATTTTTTTTCTTTGCAACTTGCACTGGGGTGGCTGATTGGTTTTTAACGAGAATTCCTGATGTTTCTTCAAACATCAAACAAAGACTTACTTACCTACTTTGCATCTCCATTTTCTTACTAACAGACGCACTTCACTTCGTGTTATGTTTAAACTACGTGCACACCGGGCCAACAAACGCCAACGAATATGGGTTTTAGTGAAATAAAACGGATCACTCACATATACATAATAGATAAGTCGTGTTTAGCCCGACAGTTTCGGACTAATTCATAGTCCTTCCTCTGGGAGCGCACGACCCAGTGGCAACAATACGCATACTACGCGCCGCGGCTCTGCTCGCGCAGTTTTACCTCCGTGTATTATTTATAACAAACTGTTAAGTACACGCGATTCCGAAAGAAAGAAAATAGAAATTAGAAATTCTTTATCGTTATAGCGGGGAAACGCAATAATCTGGAATAAAAAGTACTTAGTCTATTGTGTTTTCTGAGGTATTTATAGCCTATGTATTACTGTGAAATTTCATCAAAATCCACTTAACCCGTGGCTTTTCCGTAAAAGAGTAAAGTACTACCTAACAAATTCATTTTTTTTTAAATTGAAGAAGCAGTTGAAATTCTTCACATCACACGAATTTTTTTGAGTCTACGCGCTTTCGGAAAGACCATAATTGCCAAGAAGAAGTAATTTTACCTCAAAAGAAAACAAGTTACAATAGCTCTCACGAACATCCAAACACCCTTGCATCCATCCTCACAAAATTTCTCATTTATAACGCAAATCACGCGCCGATGTATCGAGGTATGGATCAAGGCGGAACACGTCCGACCTTGACGTAGATTTACGCGGTGACCCAAGCTTTGTGGGTGAATGGGGCATGATTGCGCCTTTAGTGATATTGGAGATGTTGAGGGTAGTGGAGCTTTTGGTTAAATTTTTATCAGTCCTCGGTCCAGGGGATGCTATTTGTAGATCTGACGTGTTTATGCGGGGTTCCGCTGTCAGTTTAATATTTGGGAAGACGTGTCTATTTAGAGTTTAGAGAAATGCATGGTCGTAGGCTAGGGTACATTTACGCACGAGTTGTGATGATGGGATGATCAATCTCCATTCCAATTATAATGTTCTTCGATGATACCCATTTTGATGGCATATGAATAAGGAACTCCATTTCTTTAAAGAATTAAACGATGAAGCCTAGTTGGTGAAATCAGGAACTTTTGAAAGCCGAAACGATCGCTTAGCAGATTTTCAGTGATCAAACTGCCTAATTTTATTACTTTTTGTTAAATTAAACAACCCCCAACATTTTTATTTCAAAGTTCAATATTAAAAAAACGGGTAAACCGGTTTTAATGAAACTAAGCTAAGAACCATCTCGATTCAACTAGGTTTCGATTAAAACATACCGCATCGAAATCGGTCAGTCCGTTTGAGAGCTATGCTATGTATCTGACTACACAGATACACAAACACACAGATACACAGACACACAAATACACAGATACACAGGTCAAACTTATAACACCCCTCTTCTTCGTCGGGGGCTAAAAATAACCTTAATTGCATTAATAAGGAAGGCATCAGCTTTTACATGTACTTACCTCCAGAAGTCTGAGTGAAAATGTAAAATGAATTTATTTTGACATCAGTCATCCACACAATTAGCTGTCAAACGTAAAAATATTCACATTACAAATTCCCATCGCTTTTAAAATACAGAGTTCAAACTAAAACTAGGTACGTACCTACACATTTTTTTACGAAGGCCCGAACAAATATTTACATGCGTAGCCAATTTCAATTTTTTTTCACAGAAATATTTCATGACTCAATAGACACGCCTAACAAGGTATTTATTGGACATCGAATTGAGCACGGGAATTCTTGTCGTTTTTTCCCCGACTATGAAAATCCTAGGGCAATGCGGCCCGAGTCACAGAATACATAATACCTTGTACAAGTTAAGAGCGACAAGCTTTAATATACCTACTACTCAAAAGATTACATTAGCTTTCGATTAAAAAAAACCGCATCTAAATCGGTCCATCCGTTTGGGAGCTATGATGCCACAAACAGATACACAGACATACAGATACACAGGTCAAACTTATAGCACCCCTCTTTTTTGTCGGGGGTGAAATATAGGGGCCACAAGAGTTTTGATGGTTACTTACGTGAAAATTATATTAAACAGCACATAAGTATATTGAAATATGTGAAACAAATTGACTAATTACTTAATTAAATGATCATTAGCCTAAAAGAACCACCTCCTTTTTTGAAGTCGGTTAATAAAACGAAGGCCTTGTTAATGAAAGTTATTAAAAATATGCATAAGTATACTGTTTTATATGGTTTTCGCGTAACGATCATAATACTTGTGGCTCCTACTTTTTTATTACACCTAGTATACAAGAATTCTTTATAATTATACTAAAACTAGAATACAAACAAAACAGAAAAGAGGTACAAAAAAATTACAAGTGAGCCTGCCTTGTTGCTAAAGAGCAATCTTTACCCGCAAATGTTTCATTTCCCAATTTTTTTTCTGAAACTGTAGGTAAGTATTTTAGGATTTATATACAAATACCCTAACCTATAGGGTTTGACGAGGTGGCCCTGAAATAAATCCTGAAATATTTACAGTTAAAAAAAAAGCATTTTTGGGAAATGAATCAGTTTGGCAAACGTTTTTGCCTAAATGAAACGATACAATTTACAGATACGTTTACAATGACACACGTGCTCGACACTACCTAAAATTGACAAAAAATTCAATGCCTCCCGCTAACCTCTCCATGCTTGTACCCCTTCGCCCCTAAGTCAACTCAAGTGAAAGGAATCAAAATACCGACCGATACATACATTTATCAGCGAATTGCAATCGTTGCACCGGACCCCTACGCAAACGGCACCCCCACGCGGCGGGAACCCCCTATGGAACCCCACGCACACGTTCTTTCGACCCCTAAAAAGGGCCGTTTCTTGTTATCTGTCACGTTATTGCTTTTATTTCTTGTAGTGTAAAAAGTTTGAAGGGTTTAACATGTAGGTAGGTGAGGAAAAGTTCAGGTGTTTGTATTTAAGAGAAACCACTATATATTTCTTTTATCATACCTGAGTTTATCAAACCGGGAATACGTAACATTTATTTTAAAGTAGACTTGACAATTAGTCAACTAGTTCTAGACTATTGACGACCGGATAGCCTAGTGGTTAGCGACCCTGACTATGAAGCTTGAGGTCCGGGGTTCGAATCCCGGTCGGGGCAGATGTTTGTATGATGAATACGAATGTTTGTTCTCTGGTCTTGGATGTTTATTATGTATGTAAGTATGTATTTATCTATAATATAAGTATGTTTATCCGTTGTCTAGTACCCATAGTACAGGCTTTGCCTAGTTTGGTACTAGGTCAATTAGTGTCAATTTGTCCCATGATATTTATTTATTTATTTTTAGTGGTAGGTTTATACACTATAGTTAAAGTGACTGTAGAAGTTCAGAAAATCTTATACCATACTTAGAAAAAGATACTTACTTAATTGTAATGGTGCTTCTAAACGGGCTATATTTTTGCTGCAATATGTGGCCGGCAACTACACGAGTCTTTGTCTAGCTTTCATATTAAGAGTCAGACATCAATAGTTGCCGGCCACATATTGCAGAAAAACGTTGCCCATTTAGAAGCCCCTTAAGTAAAATATAGTAATTAAACGTTGCCCATTTAGAAGCCCCTTAAGTAAAATATAGTAATTAAACGTTGCCCATTTAGAAGCCCCTTAAGTAAAATATAGTAATTAAACTTGAAGAAGTCAGAGGCGAGCTGGCCTTTATTTTCCCCTTACTTCTAGAAAAGTTAAGTTAAGTTAAGTTAAACTTTTCACAGCTTTATAAGTTGTTAAGTATGTAACTAAAAATACATTATTGTATGTAGTAACTGCCTACACACAATAAATTAGCTAACTTACGTGCCTACTTATACAGTTTAAATTCGGTAAGTCCTAGATAAACTCGTGAAATTCTCACTCAAGGGAGCAAGCTCATTACCACAAAAAGGTCTATTTGATAACCTTTTAATTAAGCTGTTCCGAAGACACGCTTTACACCTGTTTGTCACGCAAGGTCGAACCCATAGCCTTCTTGACGTCACCACCATAGCATAGAGAGGTTAAGAATGGGAACTCAAAGTGTACCACGTGAAAAGTAAAACTTAAATCGAAAGTAAAACTTAAGTTAAAAGGAAAACTCAAGTTAAAATTAAAACTTAAGTTAAAAGTAAAACTTATGTTAAAAGTAAAACTTAAGTTTTAAAATGAAAAGCGGCCCATTGTTGCAATATTTACAAATTTTAAAATGGTGAAAATCAGCGTAACATACGTACGAACTGATAGGTATCACTTCGAGAAGTACCTAATCAAAATTACCTTAAAATCCGACCTTTACTAGCTTATGCCCCGCGGCTTTGCCTCCTTGAAATATTTAAAAATAGGCTAGTTCCCTATCCCGTGGGAATTTCGAAAAATCCCTTCTCAGTGCACCTCTAGGATACTCAATGTAGGTATATGTTTACCAAATTTCAAGTCTCTCTAAGATCCAGTAGTTTAGGCTGTGCGTTGTCTGTCAGTCAGTCAGTCAGTCACGGTACTGTTTTATAGGTATAGATTTATTCTGTGCCTTTATGAAAATTGCTCCAGGAGGTAGGTACGTTACGCGTGTTTTTAATGCATTACACCCTTTTAAAATGATCTGCCAGTCTTGACCACGTATTTTAAGTAAAGCATAAATTTCAAACTTTAAACAAAAGCGAGAATATTTACCACATTCTCCCCGAAGTTAAACCAATATTTTTGCTCTAGGCCCGGTCGTAATGTATGGAGGCACATTGAAGAAATTTATGGCTTAGTTGCGTGTTTAGCGGCCATTCTTGCATTCAAAACATCTGTCATACGACTTAACTGGTAAGTACCGGGTTAGTGGGTTAACAGCTTTATTTTGGGATAAAAATTGTACCTTGTTGTAGGTTATGTTTGAAAATAATGTGGAAAATATTAACATTCTTACAAAATCTGGCCGTTTTCAAGCAGGGTGAATGGGCATTTGCTAGGCAAGCGTGTTCCATCGTAGACCACATCTTCGCTTACCATCAGGCGTGATTTTGGTCAAACGCAAGCCTGTAGCACAGGAGTAGATAAACAGTGCCCTAAGCACGACTTGTCGAATCCTGCGTCACGTAAACTCGAATAGTAAACTATAACGAGTTTGTATGACGTTTGGAACAGCGCCCGCCCGTGAGCGTATTTGGAACTAAAATTTAGTATGAGATTTCTCGATCTCGATACGATAACCGTAACGTAACGCAGGATTCGACAAGTCGTGCTTAGGGCACTGAACAGAGAATAATGTTCATACAACCGCGCGAATCGGTTGCATTACTACAAGCACGCAGGGCATGTGTGCGTGACCACTGGCCGCTAGTCACGTACGCGGCGAAACCGGTTGACGCCGGCACAGCCAGTGGACAATCTCAGGGTCGGTGCGACGCACTTTGTTTGTTTTGTTAGTCGCAAATTTGAATATTTTGATGTAAAAACGTTATATTTTATTCTAATGGTGGTAAAGCACAAATGGGTTTTTTAATTATACCTCCTGATAATTTTATCGCATTTGTTCAATTGCTCAAGCAAAAGTTTCGCGAATATTTCGATCTTGAAATAAATATTGTCAATGTTGGCAACGAAATACTTAAACGTATTAAAGATTGTAAATTTGATATACCCTGTGAGTGTTTCCCGTTACTTAGATTACTTGAAAAAACTATATGCAGATTTAGAATTTAACCACACCATTAAAATACAATAAATTATTAAAAAACAACAATTATAAAAATAAAATCACTAGGGTAAGTAATTTGTAAAGTATTCTATCATACTGAATAATAAAACTATTTATCAAATGTTTTGTTGAATTTGTCTCCCTATTGTGACAACCCTACCAAAACAGGTAACAATTTTGCACGCTCTTAAGAACATTTAACTCTGTTCGTTTATCTACTCCTGTGCCTATAGCGTAAGTACAAATAAAATACTTCAGACTGGTCTTTAGAATCTCAAATTTCTATTGACTCACTGTGCGTAATAATTAATATAAAAAATCAGCTAAGTACGAGTCGGACTCGCGCACCGAAGTTTCCGTATTTAACGATTTTCTGATTTTTTCCTTGACTTGTACCCTATAAGTTTCGATTTACTTAGAATCAGCTTAGAATTGGCAAATAGATAGGCAGACAGACAGACGGACGGACAGCAAAGTGATGCTATTCTTACAGCAGGCTTACTGTCTAACTTGATCGCATGTGTGCAATGTACATGGCCAGCTGACAATTGATATCAGAAACAGCTAGCTGTCACGGTCATTTCAATTAATTTCAATCGGATGACGAAGTCAAAACAGTTACTCAATTACGATTTATTTCTTTTGAGGTACGGATCCCTAAAAATAATGTTTCCATCATCATTAAAATATGAAGCATTGTTTTTTTAGTTATCTAAGACAGTCTTAATTTTCACTGAACAAGTTCAGAAATTCTCCGTATCCAAACATTGGGCCGGACTATCCAACAGGGTTATTTCCAAGTTAAATGTAGCATGAAAAAATAAACAGCTCAGTGTTATCCGCGACCCGCGAACTTGCTCTCACCTAGAACCTTAGCAGGATCATTGTAAGGTTGATTTGAGGTTGAATTCTAGCCAAGTAAGCCAGTCGCGGTATTGAATATCCGTTTGCCGAGACTGATCCCTTCCGGTCCGCTAGATTTTCCATATTGTGCCTTGTACCGGAAACCCGATGGTTTCCTAATTTGAAATTTGTTTGTGTTCCCACTTGATTGACTTGTGTGTTGTTTTGAACTTCTGGGTACGATTTTAAGTGGCTCGTGGCAGCTGGTTTGTTATGACACGAGTTGAATTGCTTTTTAACCGACTTCAAAAAAAGGAAAAGGTTCTACGTTCCACTGTGTTTTTTTTTTTTTTTATGTGTGTTCATCGATTTCTCCGTCAATTGTAGACCGATTTTCAATTTTTTTTTTTTTGAAAGGGTATACTCCTGAGGTGGTCCCATTGTCACCAAGTCATGATCTGATGATGGGATCCCAGGGAAATCGAGGGCAACCCTCAAATTTTACAGGCACGTACTATGTGTTTCATATATTTTCTAAGGTTATTCAAGTATTTGCGTCTGGTAGTCATCATCTCATGATGATGAGCTGATGATGGAATTTACAACTCCTTGGCGGTTAGGAGTTGGAGGATAAATCTGAAAATGTTAAATCAACGTAAAATTGTGAAATAAAAATCTTTTAACAAAAAAGTAAAATCGCCTTCAAAAAAAAACCTTAAAAAAAACGTAAAATAATCCTCTAAAATAATGATAAATAAATAAAATAAATAATTTATTGAATCAGGCGTTACTTTGCGGAGGTCCATATTTATGAACTAAAACATCAACATCAATGTTGCCTTTAAGACTACTAATTCTTTACGTTCTAGACTTTGTAATAACAAAGAAAAGGTGGATAAAGGGAACAGGTCGGGCGTATATAAACTCACTTGTGGCGACTGTAGTCAAGTATACATTGGACAAACCGGTCGAAGCTTTGATACTAGATTTAAAGAGCATGTCTCGTCATATAGGCATGATCATCCAGAGAAATCAAACTTTGCCAAGCATTTATTAGAAACGAATCATTCGTTGTTAGACTCAGATACGTACGAAATTTTACATTATTGTGATAAGGGTTTGCGGCTATCGGTTTTAGAACAATTGGAAATAATTAGGTACAACAACATGGGGTCTATTATTAATGAACAAGTTAATTTGGTTTCTTCGCCTTTGTTACGACTTGGTTCTAATTTTAATAATGTGTCATAGTAATAATGAGATCATGACTTCTCTTTTTACCGTACTCGGTTAAAAATAACGGGGTACCTGGCGTAGATTAAAAATAAAAATAAAAAGGGTAGTTTGGAATTCATTTCTTAAAAAAGGGTAGTTTAGGACTTACATAAAAGGGTAGTTTGGAATTTATAAAATATTAGTGGGTACGTTGGTTTTGTCATTAACTAAGTTGAGTACATGGTTTACATATGTCAGTAGTGGAAGTGGTGGCATGTTGAGCGGTTGTTGTTGTGCTTCGTAAATGGCCTCGTGGAGAGTGCCGAAACGCGTCAGCGTTTAGTATAGTGGTGGTGGTGATAGTTGGGTCTGTGTGGCATGTGTTGATTCGTGTAGCAGTGGAGGTGGAGGTGTTGCATGGAAACATACATTTGCCGCACAGATATAACTATTTGTCATTAGTGGTCGCGGGTGAGCAAAGTAATTGTTTTTTAGTTCATAAATAAAATAAAATAAAATGCGTTTATTTCGGACAACAGAAACTAAAACCTAAAGTTTTATGGCCTAGCACTAAGTAGCAGAAATATGAAGTCGGTGCCTCATTCAAAGAATATTCCGCTCGCACCGCATCGACTTGCACTATGGTTGCAATAAATAATTGAATTGAATGGGTTTTTTTTTGAAGGCGGTTTTACTTTTTTGTTCCGTGAATATAAAAAGTCAGATCCAATTTCAATTATACAATATTTGGTGTAACACCCCGGAATTCGTAAGCGATTTACTTTTTAAACAGACTTCAAAAAAGGAGGAGGTTTTCAATTCGACTGTATTGTTTTAGGGTTCCATTGCCAAAATGGCAAAAATGGAACCCTTATAGTTTCGTCATTTCCGGCTGCCCGTCCTTATTTCACAGGCATTTTACTCGAAAGCTATAAGAGGAATGTATGTATATGGATGAAATATTACAGTACAGAGGTAACGCTTAATAATTACTTTCAACGAAAATTGTTTTCAACGTGATCGGATTTACCGTTTTTGAGTTATTGCCGAAAAACTGCGCTTTTTAACAAATGGACGTAAGTGCCGTTAACGGATTCGCTGCCACACATGTGCGTTCAAATTACCTGTAAAATTGCGACAGAGGCACTGGGTGAATGTCAGGAAAACGCATATTTGCGTTGCTGGCAGTGAATGCGGTAAGATACGCTCTTTTCATCGGTAGTAACGATTACGGAACCCTACACTAGGCATGGCCCGACATGCTCTTATTCGGTTTTTCTTTCGTACACCTGTTAACACCACACCACATAAACTTAACTGAAACTTCCGCTTAAATTTAGCTTAAAATTATACAAACAGGATGTTGCAAATTGTCAACCGTAGGTAAGCCGTCGTTTAATGAACCAGTGAAACAGGATATAAATATATAATGTGTACGAACATGATTTTAGGCATAAATGTATGCAGTGGCCCTGACGCAGACAGTTTTAACGCAATTAACCGCGAGCGGGGAGCGTTCAAAGCGTTTGCCTAATAATTCGATCAAATTAGAACTGTCAGTAGATAAAATCTGGATGAGTTTTGTTCTAATTTTAAAATAACAAAAAAAACAACTGAGCATCTATTCTGTGACGCATTTACGAAAAAGCATTCACTCATTTGTATTATTTTTCTAGCAGAAAATATCACGCTCTATGGCCTTAACAACTGAGGATTTTCGAATGATAAACAAAACGTGCCACCCATACAATGATGTATCCAATTGATTGAATTCAGGCGTTATAATTTACGGAGATCCATATTTATGAAATAAAAACAATGTGCTCATCCGCTATTTTTCTCGCGAGCGAATTAATTGTTTTATAGTTCATGATGTATCCATTAATGAACGCGAACAGGTTTCGCTACCTTATAATATTTGGTTGCTCGGTTTACTATGCTATGCTCTGCCGAGTGCCAACCATGTCAAAACTATCATCTTTATTGTTCCTGCTGTTTGTCTGTCTCGTTTAAGACTCTGCTCATTGATATAAAAATCAGAATATGCCCTTTGGAACATAATAGGAACGGTGTTGCCGAGCACGCCCGCGGGAGCGGCGCGGCCGGCGGTGCCCGTGCGGACGTGCTCGCGGCTCATATCACTGAGACTACTTTATAGTCTCACTAAATTGTAAACAAAAACGAAGTACCGAAGGGCCCTCGTCCATACGCTATTTTTATGTATGTCTATGACTCTGGCAGCTGTCAAAACCAATTCCACCTATAGTGAAGTCAGTCACTTGTAGGGAAAGCAGGATGCACAGAGACTAACGGGAATGTGAGAGCGGGACCGCGATACCCCCTCCCACGACCTGAACAACTTCAGGTCAGAGGCGAATGTAAGTTTGAAGCGTACTTACATGATTATTTAAACCATGCGTGTGAATTTATTTTTGGCAAATTATATGTCAACTTGCTCGTTTCTCTGTTATATAATTATTTTTTGCAGCGACTCTTCTAGACATCAATTTTATTCTGTGGCCTTTAATTTTTCGTCAGTGAGCATCAAAATAAGATGAAACGTTTTAATTAGCAGTAATAAATCCTTTAAAACGTTTCATAATCAAATCATCTTTTAATTTGCAATTCTGGCTCGAAAAGTTTGCATTTTATATCTGAAAAAATAATCAGTGCAATCAACTTTATCTCTTGTTGGTAAAAAAATACTGCGAAAAAATTGTGCTTTACAACCTAAGGAAAACTTCCCAGAACCCGTCTGACGCACGTAAATGACACAAGTGATAAATGAACGTAAGCAAAGCGAATTGGATACACACAGGTTAACAATAAAGAATACATAACGTACCTTTTGCAAGTGCAGTGCACAGCCCAAAAATGTCTACGGAACAATTATGTACGGACTCCCACACGCGTTTGATCTCTAGACATTTTTGAGCAGTGCAGTAGCGGTTCTAAGTATACAGATAGGTATACATATAATTATCTAGATTACTTACGACATACTACAGTGAGTCTAACTAAGTTCGCGAAGCAAATGGCATGTTATGGCGGGTTATATTACACGAACCACTTAAAATAACAATACTTACCTACTTATGTCTACTTAGTTCAAATCGTGACGGGTGAATATTTGGCTGTAAAAACTAGGTAGCCAACTTGTGTATGGTTCAGATAGAAAGTCCATTGACTGAAACTATTGGCATTGAGATGGTCAACGTAGCGTTATCGCTTCCGCGTATCAAATAAGTTCTAAAATACAGACTTAGCGCCCATAAATTTCAAATAACGCAGACAGCAACGTTCACGTGTAGAAAGTTTTACCCAGAATTCAAGGGAACAAAAAATTATCTTAAACAAAACTTAAGATTTATAGAGTCGACCAACGCGCAACATAAAATTAAATTAGACAAAAGAAACCTGACTCGCTTTCTTAAAACTAAGTCGTAAAAATGACGCTTGACGAGTCGATACTTAAGAACCCATTATAGACAAAGGACTTTGTGCAATCTTTCAATTGCTAGGATACGTAAATTGCTTCCACGTGTTGCTTTAGACTCGAGTGAAACCAGTCAAAAAAAATCATAGCAAGCAAAAACATCATGATGCTGATGATGATGTTTTAAGGGCGGAGCTTACGCTCTAGCATGACTATCGTCCAATCGCAAGGATCGGTCATAGTCATTAACCAATCATATGTACGGAATTACTCGTGGGAATATTTTAAAATTACAGAGACAAGCCCACAGCTCCCGGAGAGAGGTGGAGACCCGAAGGATGACGCTGACGGGAGTGGAGGAGGAAGTTGGGGCAGTTGGATCTTGGCTCGCTTCACGACAAGAACCTAGAAAAATCTTAGCGATTCTCTCTGTTAGAACCTATGAGCTAGGGTTGTTGAAGGTCCTAACATATCGAACTAAAATCTAAATAAATAAGTTAGTTTGTAATTTAGCTAGGGAGTGAAAAGTGCATCCAGGAGTTATTCGGTAAAGTACCCGATTTCAGTTATTAATACAGGTTATCAAATGAATCCACTACTTGTTTATTACTGTTCTGTATTATAGTAAAAAATGAATCTAGACGAACTATATGAGTCTTGTTATCGCCTGATTCAGGTTGAATATAAGGGTTGGAACTCAATAGAGGTCATAATGTTGATATTGTTCGGATTAATGATCATGGTTCTATTGATCTTAATGTGTGAGAAATGTGGGAGTATTTGGAGGTGTTTGGGCTTGATTGTAGTAGAGAAGTCACACCTAGAGTTCGAGAGATTGAGATGACCGACGTTGGAAATTGAACTTATAAGGGGTCATGGATTTATTTGACAATACTGGAAAGAGTAAATTGTAAAACGTAATTTTATGTGTACTAAGTTAATCTGTGTGAAATGAATAAGAAATCTTGTAATTCCCTTGATTCATAGCTTTAGATTTACTTGCCGATCTTTGATACTGTTTTCCTAATTGTTTTAAACCTTGATAACGAATAAAGAGCGAACTTCATTGTCGCACAACAGATAATAAGTGTGCAGTCACAAGGGCAACCCGTTGCAAGCTATGTAAATATAGCACCATTCACCAATGTAATAAGGTGGAGAGTTGAGGCTAACGTACATTAGACCCTCAATTAAAGCTCCTTTTCACACCAACTAAAAGCGAACCTAAAATCTTAAGTCTATTCACTGTACTCAGATGAACTAATTGTGTATATATTTTATTGTGTGATTATTTGTGTTTATTGTTGTGTGATATGTTTATTAGCCACTGTGTGCATGTGTGTTAGTGTGTAAATAGCCAAAAGGGTTTTTTATTTGGGGGTTCGTTTTCCCTTTATTAGTATGGCTCTGTAGGAACAGAATCCTCGATTTTCATTGAAATGATATCATCAATGAAGATCTAAATAATTGAAATAGTTTCTTTTGCTTCCTCAAATGTATTATAAGGTAGATCTTCCTATTGAATAAATTAATTGATCTACTAAATTTCATGGTTTTCGTTATATTCTAGATAAGTTCCCTAACTCGGAACTATTTAATAATGGAGATTTCTCATTAATAAATTGAGCGGATTAAGCTACAATGAGATTTCTAAATCAAGAGCAAGTAAAGTACACTTCATGTAATAATTAATCTCCACTACTGAAGATTTCCACACTACATCTCGATCACAGATTTTCTATACAGTTCGATCTCGATGGCATTTTACAGATAAATTATTAACCACGTAATAAATACGGGTTAATAAATTAAATTGATTGATGAGACTTTATATTGTTAAAATTATGCCGATACACTAGTAATTTTGCTTCAAATTGGTAATTTAAGCTTCTTCCAAGCAAACTGAGAGTTAACGTAAGGTCCATATTTTGATTAAACAGACCAAATATGCATTTCTGAGACCAGAGTTGAGAACAAGAGTCACAAGTTATTTGAGTAATAAAATCCTGCGTACAAACGCTAGGCGATGTCCTAACGGATTTTAGTGGCTAAATGTCACGTGTACCGGGAGACACAAATGGCAGTGGACCGAGAGCGGCGGAACCAGTGGGTATTGTTCGCATCGGTAGATGCAGTAAAGGTAACGACCCTGCAAGTCACAGCTGGGCTTGTGAGGCTGAGTTAATTGAGTTTGAGACATTGAAGTAACGGAGGTTTCAGCCAATAAGCTGATTTGGGAAGGTTGACCCTATATACTCATGTACATGATTCGGTGGCGATCTGATAGCAATCCTGGGTACCCAATACACGCCATGTCTTACAGATTGACCTCCGACCTTGGTTTGGCCAAACCATATCAAATATTATTGAATTTCATAAATCCATGGTAAAAGGGGTAGGGGCCCGCTGGGCCCCAACATTGAAAGTACGCATCCTCGGATGTTGGAAATGTAAACGCTTCGCAGCGCAAAGGAGGTCAACTGTCACCCCAATAACCTGACGACAGGGCCAGTTACTGGCGTAGGGATCCCCGTACCAGAATGAGATTGGTCATTTGGTTCAGGCATACCTGTTTCTAGTATTTTCACTGTCTATCACGCTATCCGAGCACTTACTTTATTCCATACAGCCAACAATAGTACAAGCGAGCTTCACTAACTTGTATTGAATGAGGCTCGCCTCATTACAATAAACCCTTTGTCTACCCCGGAACATAAAGGTTCCAGGTAAGCGGGTGGAATGAATGACAGTCGGGGTACTAGACCACTCAATCCAATGTACTGTATAAAGCCTTGAAATTGACAAATAAGCTGCCTCCTTGTTACCGAGATGTGCTCTAACTCTACGATGTTTTCCTGAATAAAGTCTAAATACATTCGATACACTAAATAAATAAATATATAGACGATCATAGCCGTACCATCACAGCATCCGTTTATTTCATATTTTTTAGGGTTCCGTAGCTTAAAAGGAAAAAACGGAACCCTTATAGGATCAATTCGTTACCCGTCTGTCTGTCTGTCTGTCTGTCAAAACCCTTTTTCTCTGGAACGCGTGGAGGTAGCATGCTGAAATTAATATCAAATACTCGAGCCTGCGGTCCCTTGAAGCTGTGAAAAAATCAACCTCTAAGTCAACGCAATCAAAAGATACAGTCGTTAAAAAGGCTATTTCCGTACAAATTGCGGAAATCCGAAAACCTAAAGGGTATTTTCAGTTGTCCTAGAAACTTGAAATTTGGTATGAAAGTAGCTCTTATAGCACAACTACTCAGAAAAGTCTCAAAATCTTAAATTTTTATGTCTGTCTGTAGATTTCTAGACCAATATAAGTTGACCCCACATTGCGTACATTTTACTTAGGAGCAGGGCTCTGCTAACACTGGACTTCTTAAAACACTGGGGAAAAGCGTTAAAATCTTTTTACGGAACCCTCGTGCGCGAGTTCGACTCGCACTTGTCCGGTTTTTTAACCCCCGACGAAAAAGAGTTTGACCTGTGTATCTGTCTGTGGCATCATAGCTCCCAAACGGATGGACAGATATCGATGCGGCTTTTTAGTCGAAAGTTAGTTTTATCGAGATGGTTCTTAGTTAAGTCACAAATAACTTAATAGTCCTAAGTTTCATTAAAATCGATTCACCGGTTTTTGAAATATTGAACTTTGAAATGACAATGTCGGGGGTTTTTCAACTTTTCTAAGTTGGTTAGGTTATATTGGCAGTCTGTTCAAAAATCTGTTTAGTACCTACCTATCGAAATAAGCGACCCCTATTTCATTTTTATGTTTTTGGTGGGATTAACGTTAGTTAACACTATGTATAGGTAATATCACTATGATGGAGCCCATTTTCCCTTTCTCATCACACGTAAAACGGCGTCTGTGGCACCCTATGGGGTCCATTTATATTTCTGCCACTCATCCTGGCTTTGTTATTTACCGGTATTGACCACACCAATAATGATCATTCTTCTTTTTACTTAATCGACAAACATGTGGATTACTGGGCAAAATGTTGAAGGCTTGTACGTCTTATACAGGTTGAGGTTAGCAACAGGGACGAATGAATTTAATATAAACCGGGAATACTCCCTGTTACTGGCATATTTTTGTACAAGCTTCGGACACGTATGTCAAACTTTATACAAATAATATGATACATGCTCACATAGTACATGTGTATGCAAGCTATAAAGCATGTGTATTGTGTGTTTCCACCATATTGTCCAGTTGGGAAAGGGTTCCATAACGTTGCAATAAAAAAAGTTTAGCACATTTTTTAACGGTGGGTTTAAATTTGCTTCGCAACATTTAAAATTCGCGGCCTACCAAATCTACGTTTTGCAGTAGAATAAATCTTACTAATCCTAATATTATAAATGCGAAAGTAACTCTGTCTCTCTGTTTGTTACCTCTTCACGGGAAAACAACTGCACCAATCTAGATGAAATTTGGTAAGAAGATAGTTTAAATATTGAGGAATAACATAGGCTAGGTACTTTTTATTCGAGAAAATTATACAGTTCCCGTGGGACAGCGATAACCGAAATCGACGCGGACGAAGTCGCGGGCAACAGCTAGTCTTATTATAAATGCGAAAATTTGTGAGTGAGTGTGTATGCATGTTTGTTACTTCATCACGCTGAAACGGCTGGACGGATTTGGTTCAAATTTGGAAAGGAGATAGCTTATACCCTGGATTAAAACATGGGCCATATTTTATCCCGGGAAAATTGCGTAGACAGCGGGATATTTACGCTAAAGAAATCGCGGGCAGCGCTAGTTAATTAATATAATCAGGGCGGGCCCGATGGCTAAAAGCCCCATAACGACGTTACTTTCATTTTCCGAGCACGGCATAAACCAATTACTGGAGTTTCATGTAGTTTTCATACTTTGTATTTTAAAGGGTTGAAACGATAGTGCTTAATTTATGAGGTAGAAATTTGACAGTGAAAAATAAAATACGTTTAGCAACTAAAGTTTTTGGAAGGAACTGCGTAAGGGGGAGTTAGCCAAAACCGGGAAACAAACTAAAATATAAAACCTAACCAACTTAGAAAAGTTGAAAACCCCCGACATTGTCATTTCAAAGTTCAATATTTCAAAACCGGTGAACCGATGTTAATGTAACTTAGCTAAGAACCATCTCAATTAAACTAGCTTTCGATTAAAAAAAATCGCATCCATCCGCTTGGGAGCTATGATGCCACAGACAGATACACAGGTCAAACTTTATAACACATCTCTTTTTGCGTCGGGGGTTAAAAATGAGAAATATTTTAATGTAAGTACCTATTAAAATTATCATCGTTTCTTTGATTTTCTTTTAGGACCAGAACACATTTATTTAGTGTTATGGTAAGACCAAATAACACCTAGACTAAATCCACAATCTAATAAATAACATAACGTACTGAAGCAAACGCAAACGAAATGTATGTAAGTGGTGTTCCTAAACGGACTGCCCAACATTTAATTAACAGCACCACACAACCGTTAACGCTACGGGTGGACAAACAGGCAGTATTAACGTGGCAAGATCCGGGATTGACCACCCAGAGCCCCGAGTACGAGTATTCGAATGCTACGTAACGTAGTGAAATAAAACTGATCACTCACGTATATAAGTCGAGTTTAGCCCGACATGTTTGAGACTAATTTGGTAAGTCCTTCCTCTTCGAGCGCACGACCCAGCGGCAGCGAGTCGCGCGACTACTAGGCGCAGCTGACAGCGGCACACAACTACCCTCGTTTACATCGTCATTTTTATTATTGTCAAAAGTAGGGTAGCACCAGGGCCGTGTTTTATAAAGCTACAAGTTACAATTTACAAGCGGAAGTCTCTTTCTAACAAAAGGTGATAGAATGAGACTTCCGCTTGTAAATTTTAATTTGTAGCTTTATAAAGCACGGACCAGGTAGCACACTATACTGATCACATCACTCTGTAAAGGCTCGCACTCATAGTTGACGCAGTTTTTAACACAGTCTTCCAACATGGGGACTACGAATTAGGTAGTCCGAAACATGTCCGGCTAAACTCGACTTATACACGTGAGTGATCCGTTTTATTTCACTATGATTGCGTCTCACGGTAGTTTCATGTTAAAAATGCTACGTAACGTAATCGAGTGGAGCGATATCGAGAAAATTTTGGATGACGTTTGGAACAGCGCCCCCGGGGAGCGTATTTGGTACAAAATTTTAATATGAAGTTTCTCGATGGCGATATGAAAACGATAACGTTACGCATGGTTCGAATATTCGTGCTTGGGGGCTCTGTAGCAAATACGGAGTGTTTGTTGATATCTCTGGATGTAATCACGTTATTATTAACGAGTTTGACGAGAGTGATAGGATCTTGTTTGTGCCATAGCCTTCAGGTTCGCATGATGATATATAAGGAACACCCTATAATAAATCAGTACCTATAGGTAACGTATTACAAAAACTTTTTTGAAACGAGCTTTTATTGAAGTGCTCAGAATAACCTTCGAGTCCGAGTAGAGCGTTGGCGCGCAGTGTTCATGTCGCTACCGCCGAACCATGTGCTCCCAGAGTAAGGATTACGGTTTAGTCCGAAACTGGTTGGGCTATACTCGACTGACAATACGTAAGTGATCAGTTTATTTCACTATCATTTAATGTTATTTCGCGGTCTTATCATCATGATTTGTCGATCTAATGCAAATATTATAGGACCGCGCAATAAGACTCATTACCACGAATATCACTAAATAACTTGTGTTTTTGTCCTGTTTTTTGTACAATAATGTGTTTACTTACTTATTTACTTATAACACCCCTTTCTGGCCGCAGTCGGGTAAAAAAATAAGGCTTTATAAGTATTTATCAGCCTTGTAAAAAGTAAGGCCCGCAGTAAACACAAAGTCCGTGTCGAAGTTACGAGGTAAACATTATAGTGACGCACGCGCGGAAAGTTTTTCCTTGTATCCACCATTAACTTTATGATCCCATATAAATCTTGCCAGGATTCCTCTGTTGTTTAAACATCGAATGGTTACTTTCTTTTGGTTTCTGTAACTGTGTTTGCAGGCCTCTATATCACTAACATTGCAATCGTCAGTTTTAAATAAATAAATAAATAAACATCTTGGGACAAATTGACACCAATTGACCTAGTCCCAAACTAGGCAAAGCCTGTACTATGGGTACTAGACAACGGATACACATACTTATATAGATAAATACCTACATACTTATATACATATTAAACATCCAAGACCCGAGAACAAACATTCGTATTCATCATACAAACATCTGCCCCGACCGGGATTCAAACCCGGGACCTCAAGCTTCATAGTCAGGGTCGCTAACCACTAGGCCATCCGGTCGTCAATCGTGAAGAGCTTTTGTTTTGGCGCGCTTCATATTGTCACAGAAACGTAGTTCGAATTGTCATATAAAACTAAAAATTGTAAAGATAATGATGGCCTGGTGATATGGGCCTTTAATAAAAGGGTAACTATTCGAGCGTTTCAACCGCCTCACTTTCGTGGACACGTTTTTGATGAACGGGCTGTAGATTTGGTGGCATTTCGGAGTTAGCTGGTAGCGGTGCCATATATAGTTCTACCAAATTGCCGTAAACGCCATCAAAACCTTTATCCACTTGGACAAAATATTGACCGCGATAGTGATTCGGAACAAACGCCCAAATAATGACCCAAAAAGCCGTGATAGCCCAGTGGTTTGACGTATGGCCTCTCAAGCAGAGGGTCGTGGGTTCGAGCGGCATACATCTCTGAGTTTTTCGAAATTTATGAGCGAAAATTACATTTACAATTTATCACGAGTTTTACGGTGAATGAAAACGTCGTGAGGGAATCCGTACACTTCTGAGAAGGAATTCAATGGTGTGGGTGAAATTCCCAATCCGAACTGGGCCCGCGGGGAAACTATAACCTAAGCCCTTTAACTCTGAGAGGAGGCCTATGCCCAGCAGTGGGACCTAAAACAATGCTGATGATGAAATGAAGAGAAGGATTATTTTTAATTCGACGACCGGATGGCCTAGTGGTTAGAGACCCTGACTATGAAGCTTGAGGTCCCGGGTTCGATTCCCTGTCTGGGCAGATGTTTGTATGATGAATACGAATGTTTGTTCTCGGGTCTTGGATGTTTAATATGTATATAAGTATGTATTTGTCTATATAAGTATGTTTGTCCGTTGTCTAGTATACCCATAGTACAGGCTTTGCCTAGTTTGGGAGTAGGTCAATTGGTGTCAATTGTCCCATGATATTTATTATTTTAATTATTTATTGTTTAATTAAAAATTGCGGTTTGACCTTTACCTGACTAAAACTACATTAACTTTTTGTGTGGACGGTAGTTTAATTTATAAAACCCGTTTGTAAACAAACAAGAACACTTTCACACATGGCGACTTCCAAATAAGAATTAACCCTTGTTGTGCCGAAGCTTCAACGGCCTCTAGACACCCTAGGCTCATAATTACCCCGTCTGGGAGATATTTGAACAGGGGAGGGGTTAAGATGGGAACACAACGGCAAACGGATTAATTGGATTAATATTGAATTGGCTTAAAATTGCGTTAGTATCGTTGGTGAGATGTGTTGTTGTTTGATTTTGATTAGAAAGGAAAGTTTATTGCTGAAATTATATTGTACCTGTAATGATTATTGTAATATTAGAGAGCGCCCGCGGCTCCGCCCGCGTGGAATATTAGGAATCTCTGTGGCAATAGGAATGTGTCCTCTGGGTAAAAAAGGAATCGGAAAAAAAATATTGGACACGTATTTTTTGCTTTACGTTATCAATAAAAATTTACATAGATAAAGTTTTAAATTTCCGTAGACTGCAATGCAGGATAATGAATGGCTTCCTTTATCCCTGAACAGCAACACTGGCATAGACATCGCTTTTGGCTCGAAATTCACACTTGCGATTTTATTTAGCTTAATATATAAAACTTACATACATCCAATATCATATTTTCTCAAGTTTTTCGCGATTCCCAAGATCAAAGAATCGAATTGCTTTAAAAATCCGGAGAAATAATGCGTTGTTTGGGAGAAACGTGTCAAAATGGTGTTGTAGAGCGCCATCTCGCTCTGTCTCGTTTCTTTTATCCCGTTCTGGTTTTTCGCTTTATATATTAGATAATAAAATCACGTACTTTGCCCGATTTGTGATATACTTTTCCGAGAGATTAACACACAGATTTTTTTACTACAAGTTTGGTCAGTCACTCTTGAACGGCCTGCTGCGACTCCGATGGGCATCTTGGGGCACCCACTGTCATGTGGTCAGTTGGTGTCCCAAGATGGCTGGTAGTTGTTGAGTGGGCGACAGTGGGTGACTGGTAACATATATCTGGAAGACAAAGCTCTAGCCCAGGTAGTACAGTCAGCAGCAAAAGCAGCTAAGCAACCGAAGCGTTCACAATTATCTAAGCACCGCTCTATTGTTATAGACATAAGAACTTGTGCAGATCATTGTGAACGTTTCGGTTGCTTTGCTACTTCTGCTGCTGACTGTACCATTTAAGCCTGGCAGCTTTCTGCCTACGTCTAAGATGCGAGTTGTGGCGCATAGTGTGGTGTTTGGACCCGATTCGTCCTCATAAAAACTTCACCCACACCATTGAATTCCTTCTCAGAAGTGTACGGATTCCCTCACGACGTTTTCATTCACCGTAAAACTCGTGATAAATTGTAAATGTAATTTTCGCTCATAAATTTCGAAAAACTCAGAGATGTATGCCGCTCGAACCCACGACCCTCTGCTTGAGAGGCCATACGTCAAACCACTGGGCTATCACGGCTTTTTGGGTCATTATTTGGGCGTTTGTTCCGAAACTCCGAAGACCTTCTGCGTTGGACTTCTGAATCACGGTCAAGGATCATGCTTGGGCACCGCATTAAGTTAGGGTTTACCAGCCAACGAGCTCTCGCTTTCGCTTGAGTGACAATGGAATGTTTCTTCTTCTTAGTCGTGTCCATCATGACTGATGATCGTGGTTAGTGATGGTTATTCGTGCACGAACGCACTCTCGTCACCGATTCCGGTCCATCGCGTTCCTCACAACGTCGTAGAATTTCTGGGATGGGTCTTTGAGCTGGTCAGTCCGTCGTGCAGGTGATCGGCCACACGGCCACACGGTTTCAACTTAAAAAAAAAAAAAAAAAAACCGGAATTGCTCACCTATAATCATTAATCACGTTTGTATTCGCATTTTAAATTGCCAGTTCACACATCCATGTGCACCCCGCCGATCGGCCGGCGTGTACGGCGTTAACGCTCCTCTGGCCACGTTAATTGAAACTGGATTGGAGGTGACAGTGTAGAACGGGCTTAATATTTTTTTATTCGTTCTGAAAAGGGCTTTGAATGCGTGTAGTCGTGATTTTCTTTTGTTTTTGTAATTATTGAGCATTGTTTACGGGGTGTATTGGACTTTTGGATAGCATTGTACGGATAGAATAAAAGACACGCCAATGCAACCGTTAGTACGAAAGTGTCATGTTTGCACAGTAAATTTGTAAATGTGTTCAAGCCATAAATGATTTTTCCCCTCACTACCTCGGAAAGCCGTCTTTTATCCTTTAAAACAAGCGGGTAAAAACGCATTTTATCCGTTAGTGGGGAAAGTAATTTGACCTTGGAGTGGAGCGTGTTTAAGTAGCCTTTCACAGATAACAAAACGTAAAACGCTCATAATAATAGTTCATTCGATATTAATTATCATTAAATAAATAATAAATGGCTTGAGAATTTAATAAAAAATACCAAATTTAGCTTTATTTAATGATTCTA
This sequence comes from Clepsis dumicolana, assembly GCA_963691665.1. Lineage (NCBI taxonomy): Eukaryota > Metazoa > Arthropoda > Insecta > Lepidoptera > Tortricidae > Clepsis > Clepsis dumicolana. Next base: position 14,871,180 of record OY829508.1, read on the forward strand.
AGTCATAAACCTTAAAATTCTATGTGAAACATTTGTTTTTTTAAACAATGATGTTGAATATAATTCTGAACGCACAAGTTGAGTCGATGCAATTTAAAAACGCATCGTCAGAAATGTGAACATTGTCAACCAAAATTTTCTCACCGACTCCTACTCACGTAAAAATATACAACTTCCAGAGTTTTTTTGTTATAATATCGTAAAAAAAATAGTGATTCCAGTGACGAAGATTTATTTTTTATGACCTGTTTTTTGGCATGTTGTGCTTTCCTCGCTACAGTGAGGGGAAAAGTTTTGTGTTACACACGGGTGCAAATGTATTTTACTTCTCGTGTGTTGAAGCACTTGCTACGCTCAGGATTCTATTTTAGAACCATAGATTCCTTTCGCTTGCTCGTGTTTCAATTTCACACTCGCGGGTAAAATACGACTTTGCACCCTTGTATAACAAATAACTGTTTCCCCTCACTACCTCGGAAAGCTTCCAGAGTTTTCTATCATAATATCGTAAAAAAATTGTGATTCCAGTAATGAGGATTAATTTTTATGAGCTGTTTTTTTGCATGTTGCGCTTTCCTCGCTACAGTGAGGTGAAAAGTTTTGTGTTACACACGGGTGCAAATGTATTTTACTTCTTGTGTGTTGAAACACTCGCGGGTAAAATACAACTTTGCACCCTTGTATAACAAATAACTATTGTTTTCAAACCCCGACAACTGATAAAAGGTTATAAACATACACATTCTTCATTCTCTCAGGGTTATAAAATGATGAAGATATTTCTTACTTTACTACCCGTTCTACGATGCTATTGAGGCGGAATCGAAGAATGTCTACGTGTAAATTTTTCAATACAATGTAATCTTTGTTCTAATACAGGAGGCGATATTTCGGAAAATGCGACGCGAGACAAAATTCAATGTTCAGTGCCGAGAGGCCGCAGCCTCTGGTGGGATAAATCGGGGTTGGTACAAGTTATGGGAACTATAAATATTGACAATTGTTGAAAACATTACCTAACTATTACTAGATGGGTAATCTCTTTTTGTCAGTTTGTTTTTACTGCCCTACGTACATTCAACTAACAATAACGATGTTCTAGCTCAACAAGCTCCCTTAAGAGACCAAAGTTAAAATTTTATCAGGTTGTTAGGAGCACCTAACAAGTCGCCTGGCACAAACCTGGTATGAATATTTGAAAATGGGCTAGTTTCCTATCCTGTGGGAATTTAGAAAAATCCCTTCTTAGTGCATCTTTAGGATATTTAAGGTACCTATGTGTTTGCCAAATTTCAAGTCTCTAGGTCCAGTGGTTGAGGCTGTGCGTTGTCTGTCAGTCAGTCAGTCAGTCACGCTAGGTACTGTTTTATAGGTACCTATAATAATAAGATTAATCCGCCATTCACTTGCATCCCCCCTTAAGGGCCAAATCGCCATTCCAAGCTCCGCTCGCGCGTCAAAATGAGATATCACCCGGTATTGAATGACGAGCGTTACTGAAAGCGGTTACTGATATTTCTTCCCTTTTTGCGGACAAAGGGTTCCCCGAAACGCCGATACTGTAATAAAGTGTTGGTTTAGTTATTGTGAGAGTGATTGTGTTTTTGTGTTGGCGCCGGGCGAGATTGTATGGCAATACAAAAAGGGAAAGGCGTTTGTTTATTTGTTAGAAAAATGGTTATCCTTAATGATGTAGTAAGCTGGCTTGATTAGTGGTTGTGCTGTTACTGAATAAAGACCTACGAGTATTTCTTAGTGAAAGTATTAACTTCAAAGTTACAAGTTTTTTTTTATTGGTTCGTGGGAGAGGTCTAGTGGGACGTAGGCTTAGGGATAGGGGGTGTGATCCCCGTTCTGGATCCCATCTGGTGCAAAGGGTTTCCTTAGCTATTCAGCAGGGAAACGCAGCAACCGCTATGGGAACTTTTGCGCCGGATACGGTTTATGGCGGTGATTTAAAAAAAAATTGTGTTGTTGTTTTTGTAATCACTTATATTAACATTCTTTTGGTGAAGCCTGTGGCGGATGACATATCTGTGTTATAAGTTTGACGAAGCCTGTGGCTGATTTATTTCTGTGTTCTGCTCATTTTTTTTTGGTTCTGTAATAAAGATACCTAGTTTTGATTTAAGTTTAGTTTAGTAAGTGGAAAGGAAAAATCACATTATTACTAGATGTAGCATTTTTATTCTTAATAATGAAGATTTATCACGTTAACTTAAACCACAAAATTATCCTTTTGTGTTCCTTTACATTTGTTTATCGAATACCACTTAACAAAAAAAGGAAATAGTGTCTAGATAAAATACATTACATGATTTTAGTGCAATTCTTCCTAGAGTAATGTTTTTGCTTAAGCTAGAATAGTATCCTCCTCCCCCTTTTCTACAATATTTCCTCAAAAATAACCCAAGCGCCATCTTTGGGTCGAATATTGATAATTGTATCCGGATCATAATCGAGGGGATATTTAGTTTTCGGTGAACGCGTCAGAGTAAAGTTCTCGAGTATCTTTATCAACGCGACCTTTATTTGCAGTGTTGCAATCCTCGTACCTGAAAAAACGTTTGAAGATTACATAGAGCCAAGATTACAAACCGTCCATGTTGATAATGTCAGAATCTCACTCAGAATCTCAGATGTCTAGTGAAAGATAATCCTTACCCATACACTTCTTCGGTCCTTCTCCAAAAGGCATGTAAGTAAACTTAGGTCTTTTAGCAATCTCCTCCTCCGTAAACCGCTCCGGATTGAAGGTTTCTGGATCAGGATAATATTTTGCATCCATATGGATACTACTGGCAGGTACGACGACCCTTGGTAACCTTGAGTGGACTAGAATTCGGCACAGGCATGTAACAGTCTTGCGTGCATTCCCTGAATGACACAAAAGTGTAAAAACGGAAGCATTCTGAAAACAGCAAAATGTTGTAATGGGTAACGAAAACCACCGTTACTGCTGCAGAAGGAATTTAAACTAGTTATTTATTTTATTACAATAAGTCACAAATTTCAAGTGAATTTGTGTTTCATAGTCGGATTAAGGTACCACGAAACATGCTAAATTTATGTAAATGTGAGTTGAGAGAATATGAAAGACGCCATGGGATGGATAATAAAAATCGTCCTTTGAAACTTGATTTACTTCATTTTTCTAGTCTGGTTGGCTTTTGTTTAGCCAGCACCGCTATTGTGTTAGCCAGAGGTCTAAATGTCATACCAAATGAACGGTACAGAAACCCCTCCGTAGTAAAACTAGCTACAGCAGGCTTATTATTTCAGAGGAACGCGACATCGTATAGATACTGGCAGTACTCTTGGTTTTATGGTCCTTGCATGTATATTATAATTTGATAAAAAAAAATCAAATTCAATTTAAACTGTTTATTTCGAATAAAGAAACAAAAATCATACAATACGAAATTGACCTGTAATCCAGGTCACCTGGTCTATTTGATGTGAACTTCACAACTCACTTTTTTATTTAAATGTTTTTAGTATACGGACTTAAAAGAGGTTTTATTCTGTTTTAGAACTCCATAATAGGTGATTGAGTCATTTATTTGTCAATAATGATTAATTTCGTACATTATAATTCGTTTACTTTTTATTCAGTGATTTTAACCATGAATTTGGAAAACTCGAAAACTCTCAACAATTTATTCAGAAAACTAATGAAATTATACAAATCTCTTGTGTTACCTGTAGAAATATTCTTGTAACAAAAACGTTTTATATACCAAAATACCAATATGTTACATTGACAACGAACTAAATATCGTGCGACAACCCTATGACTTAGTTTCAATGAATCCGCAACACTGATAACGGGGTGTGATAATGAGGGTCCTTAAAACTTAGAGTGTGGTTTTATGAAACCAGGCAAGCCGAATTTCATAATTAGATCACACGAGAGTGTTTTAAGACTTAATTATGTACAGTTGCATGAGTACATTATTTTACTGACACATATATTTTAATTATTCATATTCATAAATTCATTTATATAAGTAGTACTCTAAGATGGGGTAACAAACTTGTCACGAACGAATACCCTAATGTGTTTTTCTTTCAATTTTGTTGAATTGTTTCTATGTTCTGTTTCATTTGATTTTTAGGGTTCCGTAGGTACCTCAAAAGGAAAAAACGGAACCCTTATAGGATCACTTTGTTGTCCGACTGTCTGTCTGTCTGGCCCATCAGGCACGCCGAAATTAATATCAAATAATAATATCAGCGGTCCCTTGAAGCTGTGAAAAAATCAACCTACTAAGACAACGCTATCAAAAGATACAGCCATTAAAACGGCTATCTATACCTATAAAACAGTACCCTGACTGACTGACTGACTGACTGACAGACAACGCACATCCTAAACCACTGGACCTAGAGACTTGAAATTTGGCACACATGTACCTTGAGTATCTTAGAGGTGCACTAAGAAGGGATTTTTCGAGATTCCCACGGGATAGGGAACTAGTCCGTTATGAACTAAAAGCAAAAAAAGAAGCAGCAAAAAAGTGAAGTGTAGCAGTGGAGGCGGAGGTGTTGCATGGAAACATACATTTGCCGCACACATATAACTTTTTGTCATTAGTGGTTGCGGGTGAGCAAAGTAATTGTTTTTAGTTCATAAATATGGGAGGTCCATATTAACGCAAAGTAACGCCTGATTCAATAAATGATTCAATAAATTAACTAGCCCGTTTTGAAATATTTCACGGGGGCAAAGCCGCGGGGCATAAGCTAGTTTCCATACAAATTGCCGAAATCCGAAAACCTAAAGGTTACTTCCAGTTGTCCTAGAAACTTGAAATTTGGTATGAAGGTAGCTCTTATAGCACAACCACTCAGAAAATTCTCAAAAACTTAAAAATTGTATGTCTGTAGATTTCGCAGACCAACATAAGTTGACCCTACACTGCGTACATTTTGCTTAGGAGCAGCGCTCTGCTAACACTGGACTTCTTAAAACACTAGGGAAAACCATTAAAATCTTTCTACGGAGTCCGACTCGCACTTGTCCGGTTTTTTTACATGAAAAGGTGATAGTATGGGTGCATAAGTATCTGAATTTAAAATACGTATTATTATAATTATTTTATTAAAAAAACTCTACGGGAACATTAATTTAATTAGACGAAATAGTAAACTGATAGAAAACACCATGCTTACAACTTACAACACGTTTCATTTCATCCTTGTTTCAAAATAAAAGTAAGTATGTCATTGTTTTGCTCTATATAAATTGTTTGTTTTCCTTCGATCATACAACGGTTAATTTATAATCTCTAGCGTCCATGATAAGGTTTAACTTTGTCTTATCTGCTTCTATAGGCTTTTTCTTCTACCTTATTTCCTCAAAAACCACCCAAGCGCCATCTTTTGGCCGAAAAGTGACAGCAGCAGCTGGGTCAATTTCGATAGGAAATTTAGTTTTCGGTGACGGCATCAAGTTAAAGCTCTGTAGTATCTTCATTACAGCAATCTTTATTTGCAATGTTGCCAGCCGCATGCCTGAGGAAGAATTCAAGATTCAATTTTAGTCTTTAAAATATCACTAATCAATCACTCGCACTTGGCCGGTTTTTTTCTTTTTGAGGTACGGAAACCTAAAAACAAATGTCTCTTATGGAGATTTTAGGAAAACTCTATTACCTTTTAGTGAAAGATAATCCTTACCCATACACTTCTTCGGTCCTTCTCCAAAAGGCATGTAAGTAAACTTTGGTCTTTTAGCAATCTCCTCCTCCGAAAACCGCTCCGGATTGAAGGTTTCCGGATCAGGGTAATATTTGGCATCCATATGTATGGCACTGCTCGGTATGATAATGGGTGTACCCTTGGTTATCTTCAGTGGACTAGAATTTGGCAAAGGCAGGTAACAGTCTTGCGTGCATTCTCTTGCTGACATGAAGCTGTAGATTCGGAAGGCTTCTAAAAAACACTAATATGTAAGTAGGGGTAATTACTTTCTTACTTAAGAAAGATTAAGTCAAGAGAACTGGTAAAGTGTATAGAATGTCGTGTTAATTTAAATTAATAAGCCTGCTGCTGTAGGTAGTTTCACTGTTTTCATTACCCATAGAGAGGTATTTGTACTATTTATTTTGTATGGCAGCAGAGGTCTTGCTTGACTCCATCTATAATAGTTTTTCGTAAAACTAACTACAGCAGCTTTTTATTTTATTTATTTTATAGGAATGCAACGTTTTATAGACATAGACATTTGTCCGTCTTTGTTAATAATATTAACTGCCAATTAACAGTTTGCAAAATGTAAAAAAGTGAATTGAAGTCTCACCGCAGAATACCATATCCAGATATTTAGCGTTTTCTATATCTTCAACCGTGAAATCTCCGTTGTTCTTAGATCTAATTTCTCTAAATTCATCGCGAAGTTTATCTTGAATTTCTGGGTATCTTGAAAGCTAAAAATAAAAGGTTTTATTTTTGATTTTGAAATAACGAATAAATGTCACAAGATCAATGTTAAAAATCAACTTACTGTGTATAACATCAAACAAATGGCATTGCTCGATGTATCATACAAGTCTACTATTATAGTGAACACTTGTGCACTCATGTATTCGTTGGTAAAAACTGTAACCAAAGAAGAAACCTAATTATAAGAACAACATAGTCATAGTAATGGAACACAAATTAAACATACCTACATGGAATACAGCAATTCATCCATATATGTAAAACGAGTAAAATTGTATGACGAGTCAGATAGGAAAATATGCAAACAGCCTCGTTTTTGCAAATTCACAATCATCGGATTTTTTTAGATAAGAATGTAGCATAACTGAAATTGACGGAAGTGAAAGTGACAATTCGGTATCAATTTCTGACTTGAATACCTAGCTTTTGTTTTAGCGCGCTTCAGATTAACAATGAAATGTAGATCGAATTGTCATTGTAATCTGACATTTGTAAAGTTGGTAACTTAGGGGGCAGAGAATTCAAAAGTAGCAATTGCAGAATAGATGCTTTCAGATGCGGGAGGCTAATAGGAAGGAATCTTGCGACGGCAATGAAATTATAAATAAAACACGTAAGATTGGTTACCTGCAGTTAAAAATTGGCAGTGACTAGAGCATAGTCGAAAATTTAACCCGGATATTATGTATTTAATTAAATAGGCTCGCTACTATAATACAAGCAATAATGTGCGCAAAATGCTGAGCTACTTCATTCGCGTGGGACAATTTTTACGTCCCACCCGCTATTACTAGTACAACCAATCTACTTTTTCATTTTAATATCATTGTGTGACAGTAATTTACCTAACCTTCAACTCGGAACAAAAGTGCGAGGACTACGGTAAGATTAGCGGGTCATAATTATTGTGGTAAATGCCTAATTATTATTTTACTGTGAGATCCTAAGCTGCCATATGGTTCTGTGAATAAAAACATAAATTCATTCATTGATTCATTCAACCATTCATTCAGATAGTGGAAGCAATACGGACAGGCTTTTCACAATCTCGCCACACGCAAAAGTTGCAAAGAACTGTGTTCTGATTACCTCCTTCAGTATCATTTTCCTTCAACGTCATCAGTACTTGGAGAACATCGTTTCGTTTTTCACCAGTTGCTGCCCTCTCTGCCATTACTTTTGAAACTAGTGGTATCATCGTGTCTTGAAGTTTTTTTGACGTGAATCTGAAAGTATCCGAATTCGACATGTCGGTTAAAATACTTCAGTCTGGTCTATCGAGAGTGAGCATTTACTTGAGGAGTTTGTGAGAGATTCCATACCGACTAGTAACATTTCTAAATTTAAATTGGATCAAATTCAAAGTACCACCTTCGGAATTAGGTATCATGGCAGTCTAAATAAATATGAAGACTAACGATAGTTTTTCGTAGAAGTTCTTCATAGACTTACCGTGGCGGAAAAAAAGAATTCACAATCGGTATCATCTGTAGAAAGAATTTGAAATTTTCGACAACTGTAAAGTCAAATTTAATCTCTCGTGTGAGCAGGGCAAACAAAGAGTCCTTGTTCTCAAAAGTATTGTTTTTTACACCAAAAATTGCGTTTGCTATAACATCTGTGGTGTATCTTGATGCTAGCTGTGAAACATAAGAAAAATAGTTAGTATCTAAATGATTGCCGTAAGGCAGGAAGACTGCCTTTTGTAAACTGTGTTAAACGTAATAGCATTGGGTAAGGGATTCCAAATACAACTGTACTTACATCCAAACGAATTAAATATGCAATAATTAAGTCACATTTCTTTGATCAAGCTACAAATTCTGTTTAAAATCCTATTTAATGCCTATCTACTGACTTGATATAGACAATTTTGTTTGCGAGTGTGTTTTCATCGTTGACACTACTCTCATATCAATTTGGTCCCCTACTTTAGTCAACGTCGATTATTCAATTTATATATATAGCAATATTCGTTGAACCTAATATCTTACTTCCCTCGTCTCCAGTTCTGCTGTTGCTGTGACGTTATTCTTCACGTATCTGACCATTTCGTCGCCGACGTTTAATATGATTGGCAAATAGCCTTTCAACTTGGCCAGAGTCAGAGCTGGTGTCACCCGGTTGCGGGCTGTCTTCCATTCATCACCACTGAGGAAGAAGGGATTTGAGCCTGCAAGGACGTCGGTTTTCTTGTCTATCTGTGTAAAGAAATGTATGCCATTAGGTACTTGGTATTTTTCTTTACTGCATTCTATTCACTCCGTTTGAAAGTCTAAGTTAGACACAACACATAATGAAACACTTATACGGTAGCACGAACTTGTTTCCAATTTTGAAGGAGGCATAAGGTTAAGTAATGTTTTGTGTCCGACACTGCCTCAAAAGTTAGCACTTTAATCTTAATTTTTCATTAACTATTTCGACTGAACTCACATGTATCCCGTTGGAATTAAAACTAGAGAACTCAGAAACCATGATAAACTTAATGAGGTTCAAGTCTTTCACCAGCAATCCAGGCATGCTCAATGCATAATAGCCTACTAACGGAGCATTAGGAAACTCTCTGAAACAATAAAAATTGTATCCTGTCTTAATTTTCAAATGGAACTATTATTAACTGATTTTAGTCTGTTGTCTTAAATACTGGTACTATAGGAGAGTGACTTAATGCAGTGGACGTCTTTCGGCTGACATGATGATGATGATGACTTTATGCTGGGCATAGCATTTTTTTTAATTGCATACATCCCGTTGCTGGGTAAAGGCCATCTATTTTGGAACAACAAGGCTTGGGCTATCTATGGTTCCCACTGCGGCCTTACATGACCCCGTGTGGTTTGGAGACTTCACACACATACCATGGAACTGCTTCTTTCTTTGGAATATACTAAACATTTATGACTCCACTTGGCATAATAGTTCAGCCTGCGGGGATATAAACACACAGTGACGCAGCACTGGTTCGGTTGTAGGGATTCCAGGTCTTCATCCAGCCGCTCGACTCTAACAGGGCTAAAAATTTAGCTCCTTGAAACTCCAAGTGCCTGCCAAGCACCAGCAGACGTTCTGGCGCTCCAGCCTCTGATGGAGGGTATGCTGTACCGTCGGTTCAGGGAGGCGGAATGGCATTCTAAGCTCCCTAAATAGTTGTAACGTTTTATTTTTTAATTGTATTTCATAATATGAATATATTTTTCTGTGTATCTATACAGTTACAATTTACTGAATCAGGCGTTACTTTACAGTTGTATACGTGCGGAAAATGTATGTTTCCATGCAATACCTCCGCCTCCACTGCTACACGAATCAACACATGCCACACAGACCCAACTATCACCACCACCAATACACTAAACGCTGACCCGTTTCGGCACTCTCTACGAGGCCATTATCAAAGGCAGGTGAGCAAAGTAATTGTTTTTTCGTTCATTTATCCAAGTACATAGTTAGAATTTTCCAGTGCTTTGATTTTGTTACTTTCATGCTGTGTAATTTTTTGGTAAGTAAATAAATAAAATAAGGAAGCCTTTGCTCAACAAAAGGTGGAGTATAAACAGTTTAGACAGTTATTGTAAATCAGTCGAAAACGGCAAATAAATAAATCAACACTGCTTACTTGTACATTGCGCCATAGATATCATTCCAGTGTTTAGTCACAAACAAAATGGGTCTAAAATGGCCGAAGAACCATTCACACCCGGAGGCTGTGGGCACACCTTTCTTCTCCCAGTAGTCGAACTTGCAACTTGTCAGTAAATACAATAACAAGGCTAACAGCCCGAGAGCTAAATATAACCACATGACGGACCGAAGTGAGGCACTGCGTAGTGTTAGGTCGCAATTTATACTGATTTGAAGTAGGGGAACTGAATACGAATTACTAACAATATAACTATAATAACTGTTTTAACATTAGGTAAACTAACATGAGATGCAATCATACTGAAACGTCAGTCGAGTATAGCCCGACATGTTTTAGATTACTCCTTCCTCTGGAAGCTTACGCTTCGTAGGTAGCGAAACGAAAACATCAAACACAGTGAAACAGCGGGCTATATTCGACTGGCATACGTGAGTGATCCGTTTATTTCACTCAGAGGCCCGAGTACGAATATTCAAATCCAGCGTAACGTAACGTTATCGTATCCAAATAGATAAACTTCATACTAATTTTAAATCGAGGGCAACCCTCAAATTTTATAGGGACGTATCATGTGTTTCTTAAATCTTCGAAAGCTATTCAAATACTTGCTTCTGGTAGTCATCATCTCGTGTTGATGAGGTGATGATGGAAGGTACAACTCCTTAACGGTTAGGAGTTGGAGGATAATATTTTAAATATTAACGTATCTAAAAATTATTCTAAAAATGCTTCATTCCAAGAATATTCCGCTAGCACCGCACCGACTTCATATTTCTGCTAGGCCATAAAATTCATGGCTTTTTGGTGATTATTTTATGTTTTTTTCTGAGGTTTTTTTTGAAGGTGGTTTTACTTTTTGTTTTATATCACTACGTTAATCGATTACGTTACGCAGGATCCGAATACCCGTGCTCGGGCCTCTGCCGTTCGTCATTTAAATTCGTCTACCCTTAAGCTTTAACTCCTTACCTTCTGTATTCGCCTGTCAAAGCCAGTCGCGATTGACGAGGGTGGCAACCCATTATAATACCTGCTTGACCCCTCCCTTGATAGACGGGTAATTGAAACGATTATTAGGGAGACTGAAAATCTACTTCACTATCACGAATAGAATACATACCTATACATATACAGATTTTACCACGATGCGATGTAGTGTAAACAAACCAAATTCCTTGACCATTTTATTGTGACAACATTTATTTTATTTACTTAATAAAAGCAATTTATAGTGACGTTAAATCCAAACTAAAACTAATTAAACTCAAACTTAAAACTAAATTAAATCTAAATAAGGCCCCGTGGCATGGTGCCCAAAAGGCTGGCAGCGTTGCCTCGCTGAATAGAAAAGTCATTTACAAGAATGTATGTGTAAGCCGTGATAGCCTAGTTTGACCTATGGCTTCTCAAGCAGAGGGTCGTGGGTTCAAACCTCAGCTCGCACCGCTGAGTTTTTCAGAATTTATGTGCGGAATTACATTAGTAATTTATCATGAGCTTTTCGATGAAGGAAAACATCGTGAGGACACCTGCACACTCCTGCGACGCAATTCAATTATGTGTGTGAAGTTCTCAATCCACACTGGGCCCGCGTGGGAACTATAGCCCAAGCCCTCTCATTCCCAGCAGTGGGACGTAAAAAGGCTGGTGATGATGATGATGTGAATGTTAGATGTTAACAACCTCTCACACCTTAAACCTATCTTGTGAACTACATATACACTGCTGTTTTGATTCGTACGGCAGATTTGTCGCATAGGCGTAGATGTCTTACACGTGTGGTTGCGGTTTAAAAAGTGAATAGTTTTAGTTCAAGAATATGGACCTCCGCAAAGTAACGCCTGATTCAATCAATTATCAAAATAATAGTTGAAAAAATATCTCGTTAAGCAAATTTACATTGTTTGGAAATTTCGAATGGACTTACACGGTACGCTAATATTTTTAAAATTGGGAATATCAGCCTAAGATTTAAATATATTAGCTTATTTCAGAGTTGTGAAAGCACTTGGTCGATGCAACTTGTGAACTAAGTGACCAAAGTGTGGCAGTTTTCTCTCTCAAGGAATCGGCATCGCTACCTATTCAGCGAGGTGACGCTGCCAGCCTTTTGGGCACCATGCCACGGGGGCCTTATTTAGATTTAATTAGTTTTAAGTTTTAGTTCAATTAATTTGCTTTTGTTATGTACCTAAATAAATTATTTTCATTATAGTTAGCTACTTGAGGAAGGCTCAATCCAAAGACTGTATATAAATTGGGTCGCGCTGAACCCATTGAGGTCCTCTGAGCAACAGAATGTGTTGGCACTAGTAACGGAGAAGAACCCAGTACTGGACAATATTAAGTCTTATTTCATAGAAAATAAGGAATAGTCATTTATTTTACAACAGCCAATCTTTCAATTTAAATGAAGTGGCCAAAGCTGGTGCCATCACGTTATTTGTACATCGATCTTTGCGTACTTTCAAGTAGTTGTGTGAAATCTAGTACCACTACCTACTAACCCCTGACTGCTAGTACTTGAGTGGTTTGCTAACTTTTGATATTCAGGCGTTCAAAAGGAAACCGTGGTTTTCGTACAACTTTTATATGGCAACGCGACGAAAAAGAAAACATTCAGGCGTTTATTTATTTAACTAGTAATGGTAACGTTGGACAGATCATTCATATAATTTGACTTATGACATACACCAATGTATAGACAATTTAATGGGCCCACGCGTACGTTCTCTAGAGTGCCACAAAAGAACTAAGGTACAACCATACATACATACATATATAGGCTGTTAAACACATTACCCTCCTTTGCGTTTCGCAGTCGGGTAAAAAGAGACGTTATGTTAGTAATTTAATAGTCAGGGGTTATTAGTAGTTAGAGAAGGACCGAAGATGTGTATGGGTAAAATATAAAGTATCTATAAGACCTTAATTTTTTTTCCTATTTAATACTTATGATATCTGCATCACAAGTAGGTAAGTCAAGTTACAATTAATATTCTAATAAAGCCCTGGCACAGATAACTAATTTAAAGGTATTTCATCACACGTATTCTAAACCAGTGTTAGCAGAGCCCTACTCCAAAGCAAACTGTACGCAGTGTGGGGTCAATTTATGATACCGACATAGACACATATAATTAACTATTACTCACAAACCTGTAAAGCCTGCTTATCTCTGATAGTTTTCCTTTTATATTCACTATTATGCATTATGCTTTATTCACTATTATATCTATACCTATAAAACAGTACCGTGACTGACTGACTGACTGACTGACAGACAACGCACAGCCTAAACCACTGGACCTAGAGACTTGAAATTTGGCAAACATGTACCTTGAGTATCATAGAGGTGCACTAAGAAGGCATTTTTCGGAATTCCCACGGGATAGGGAGCTAGCCCATTTTGAAATATTTCACGGGGGCAAAGCCGCGGAGCATAAGCTAGTTTACTATATGCACGGTTGCCGTAGCTGGAATCGGGCAGGAGGATTTTTTTTTTTATGCACACTACTGTTCTCACTTTTTCGGCCCAATGACTGATGATTGTATATCTATGCAAAATTACAGGTTTCTAGTACCAATGGTCTCTGAGCTATGCCGGGACAGACAGACAGACAGATAGACAGACGGACATGACAAAACTATAGGGGTTCCTTTTTGCCATTTTGGTTTCGGAACCCTAAAAACCGGACAAGTGCGAGTCAGACTTCCGCACGAGGGTTCCGTAGAAAGATTTTAACGCTTTCCCTCAGTGTTTTATGTTGTTCAGTGTTAGCAGAGCCCTGTTCCTAAGCAAAATGTACGCAGTGTGGGATCATCTTATATTGGTCTGTGAAATCTACAGACAGACATAAAAATTTAAGATTTTGAGAATTTTCCGAGTGGTTGTGCTATAAGAGTTACCTTCATGCCAAATTTCAAGTTTCTAGAATATGTAGCTGTGGTCGCGGGTGAGCAAAGTAATTGTTTTTAGTTCATAATGTAATAATTCATCATCATCATTATCTTATTTAAGAGTGTTACTCTTGTCGATGCCTTCAGGCCTTTGCTTCACCAACTTTACAAATGTCAGTTGTCAATGACAATTCGGAGTCAATTGCTGACTTGACGAGCTTTTGTTTTACAGCGCTTCATATTGGCAAAGAAATGTAGTTCGAATTGTCATTGAAAACCGACAATTGTAAAGTTGGTGAAATAGGGGCCAGTCCGTTCTTCTAAATGCAAGTTTAAAAATGTAATGATTAAGCTTGGAAAAGTATTCATAATAAATATATTTACATAATAAAAGCAATTTACAATGACATTAAATCTAAGCTTAAACTAAATAAACTGCAACTTAAAACTAAATTAAATCTAAATAAGGCCCCCGTGGCATGGTGCCCAAAAGGCTGGCAGCGTTGCCACGCTGAATAGCGATGCTGATTCTTTGAGAGAGACAACTGTCAGCCCTTTGGTCACAAGTTGCATCAACTAAGCGCTTGGAAAATAGTTCACATGACAATTTATATCTACGCAGTATCAAAGTCGTGTCAAACGGACTCTTTGAATCATTCACTCTTAAAAAACCGGCCAAGTGCGAGTCGAACTCGCGCACGAGGGTTCCGTAGCGAGATTTTAACGCTTTTCCCCAGTGTTTTAAGAAGTCCAGTGTTAGCAGAGCCCTGCTCTTAAGCAAAATGTACGTAGTGTGGGGTCAACTTATATTGGTCTGCGAAATCTACAGTTACTACTAGTTAGCTACTACACTTTTATGAGTGATTGTGTTATAAGAGCTACCTTCATACCAAATTTCAAGTTTCTAGGACAGCTGGAAGTACCCTTTAGGTTTTCGGAAATCGGCAATATTTTTTCATGACTATCTTTTGATTGCGTTGACTTAGAAGATTGATTTTTTCACGGCTTCAAGATACCGCAGGCTCAAGCCTTTGATATTAATTTCAGCATGCTACCTCCACGCGTTTCAGAGAAAAAGGGTATTGACAAACAGACAGACGGACAACAAAGTGATCCTATATGTGTTCCGTTTTTTCCTTTTGAAGTACGGAACCCTAAAAAGGAAGTCATCAATAAAATTCAATTGTTACTTTTAAACTAAAACACGTTTGGGAGGCGGATGTTGAAACAGGAAGTAGCAGTCTGCTGCAGGGGCTGCCGTCTAGATATTCAGCACATCCGGTGTGCGAGGGAGACGGCAGAGGAAACGAATGCCTCTATTCAAAGATTCTATTGAATGCCCTTAAATACCTATTGAGGAAGTCTTAGTTTTGCGACGAAGTGACTTGGAATTCTGTCCGTGTTGCTGAATTGAAATTGAATGTCGAAATATTCTTGTCCATAACATTATGGAATCGGTAGGAATCTAAAGCCTGTCCCTTTTGCCGTAGTACAGGGAAGTTACTTGCGATTTAGTTTTAGTTTAAAATTCTAAGTGAGTATATCTTTTAATAATTATTATTTTGTTTTTAACTTATCTGTATCTCATTTTAATATTATCCTTATCTTACCTTAAAATAAGGCATGTTGGTTATTTGTCTTATGCATTTGTGTTTAGTACTTAAATATTGATAATATGTTGGTATGTATTAATATTGGTGGCAATAAAAAGTAGGTAGATGCTGACTTCTTACTTTGTAGCATTATTTGATGGAATAATTATAACAATTATTCATAATAATTGTAACAATTATTCATAATAATTATAACAATTATTCATAACATCGTTGTAAATTATACCTACCGCATATGAAATTTGTTTAAACAAGTGCAGTTTCTGCTACGCATGGCAATTATTAAGTGTCTGTTAGTATTTACTTTTTGAATACTTAAATCAATTATATTCTGTATTCTGTCATCGGATTTTTTTAACCCCCGACGAAAAAGAGGTGTGTTATATGTTTGACCTGTGTATCTGTGTGTCTGTGTATCTGTGTGTCGGTGTATCTGTGTATCTGTCTGTGGCATCATAGCTCTCGAACGGATTTACCGATTTCGATGCGGTTTTTTTTAATCGAGAGCCAGCTTAATCAAAGTGGTTCTTAGCTAAGTTTCATTAAAATCGGTTCACCGGTTTTTGAAATACTGAACTTTGTATTGAAAATGTCGGGGGTTTTTTAACTTTTCTAAGTTGTCACATTTTATTGACCGAGCGATCGAAGGCTGGGAGCGTAGCGTCCACGGACCAACCACCCACCCTCTGGACACCGCATCTTCTATAATTTACTTGGAAAGTCATTCCGAAAAAAGCCGCGGTGAGCGGGACGGGGGAATGCGTCGTGATTGCTTCATAGCTTGTCATCTCGCTTGTCATCTGGTCGAAAGTGAGCCGCGATTAGTTGCTAGAGAGATTTATACGTGCAAATGAGCATATGCGTTTCGGAAACGTTCGCCCTGACATGTGGTGTCCAGAGGATGGTAGGTCCGTGGTAGCGTCTCTGCTTCAGCTTCGAGAAAAAAAAACATTTCGTATGTCTGTCTTGCTGTCCGGACATCCGGCTGTTCTCCTCTACAGGTCGCACTACTCAACTGATTGTCGTAATTTTTTGTGGGCAGGTTCGTAAAATAAATAAACATTTTTGTCTATTCGTTTTTTTGGAATTTTTGCAAAGAAAAAAAAAACTGAACAAGTTTAGTGCGAGTCGGACAAAGATTTTAACGCTTTTCCCCAGTGGTTTAAGTTGATTTTGAGAATTTTCTGAGTGGTTGTACTATAAGAGCTACCTTAATCCCAAATTTCAAGTTTCTAGGACAACTTTACTTTAAGTACCCTTTAGGTTTTTAGGGTACGGCAATTTGTATGGAAACAACCTTTTTAATAATAAATAATAATAAATAGATATCATGGGACAAATTGACACCAATTGACCTAGTCCCAAACTGACTGTATCTTTTGATTGCGTTGACTAAGGAGTTTTTTTTTTTTCACAGCTTCAAGGGACTGCAGGCTTGAGCATTTGATATTAATTTTAGCATGCTCCCTTAACGCGTTCCAGAGAAAAAGGGTCTTGACAGACAAACACACAGACGAACAACAAAGTGATCCTATAAGGGTTCCGTTTTTCCTTTTGAGGTGCGGATTGCAGAACCCTAAAAACAAAAAGTATGCTATCTCCTTATCGAAATCTCTGTAGAAGTTTTACTTACTGTGAGAGTTCAGGATATATTTGTGACAAACTTGTTAAACGTGGCGCTTTTAGGTCAAAGTACCAAGTCAGATATTGGCAAAGCACACAATATTACGTTCTATTAAAGATAAAAGCATCCTGTAGAGTACTCGAAACCCCTATAATCGTGTTACAGGGTGATCTAGTTACATCCCGAATCGCGGTTGATCCAGAAAAAGGGAACTTGGGGGACAAAGTATCAAATAAAATTTTCAATACCAACCCCTTTCAGGAGTATCATATTTTTTTATGCTACATAGATTCTTGTTTTCGCAATTTAGATGTTTTTAAGGTATGTAAGATAAGTCGTCTAGAGGATTGTATGACACTGATGGAGTATAAGAAACTATTTTTTTTTTGTATTTTTTTTGCCTCTGGTGAATCCTAAAATGTGTCACTGACGACAAGAAATACATACTCACGCACTTAAAACGTACATTCACATCCATCTTTTCATCCCCAGATTTGAACCGGGAACTTCGAGCATCGTAGTCAGGGTCACTAACCACAGGGCTATCCGACCATCTCTTGGCTGGTGTTGAATTTACAATTACCTGCGTAAAGGTATGACCAACCCTTGCTGTCATTTACAGGCCCTGCATGGAGGGTGGCGTAATTTCTAACGGACGAGCGCCTCCGTTGACAAATCCGCTTAAATTTCTCAAATATTTCCTAGGGGAGCGGAAAATTTGGAAATAATCTAGTTACGGAACCAGACTTTGATGCTCGCACTTTAATCGGATTTAAAAAGAGATGCAAGAAGTACTTGGTTTAAATTGAGTTATAAGGTTAAATAAGTTTTTTTTTAATAAAGGTAACTAATGCGATCCTGACTTAAGAAAGTGTTTTTTTTTTCTTGTAACTTAAGTTACGAAATAATTAAAAATTAAAAAAGCACCTAAGTTAACAATCAGGGATCTTGTTTACGCGCATATCACCAGTACATCGGTTAGTCAAAGTTTTGTGGTTTAGACACCAATGCTGTAGAGACTGTGCCCGAGTTTAATTAGCATGCTGCCACACAGGGTTGAGTTAAGGCGAAGCTTCCGAACTAAAAAATGGGTAAGTTTATAGGCACTCACTCAATTATATTTTATGATCTCCGTGAAGTATCTTTTCGTTTTTTAGGGTAACACTGGAATGGACAAATAAAATGCTCGGATCGTCGGTAGACCTCCAACAAGGTAGAGCGACAACCTAGTAAAGATCGCGGGACCGCGGTGGATACGGAAAGCACAAGACCCTTAAGTGGAGAGCCTTGGGGGAGACCTATGTCCAGCAGTGGACGTCGTTAGGTTAACATGATGATGACGATGACGGTATGTCAAGGTGCCGGGTTCGATACCCTGGGTTTTCCCGGTTTTCTGCGTATTGTTGTTTCATTTAGTACCTGTTTAAAGTTTAATAATATCCTTAAATAGTGCTCTAGTGCGTTTATATGTCCCGGGAAACGATGCCAGCTATCAAAAGGCGCAAGATAGAGTATCTTGGTCACGTGCTTATGGACGACAGATATACGCTGCTGCAGCTGATAATGATGGGCAAACTAGAGGGAAAGAGACGCGCTGGGCGCAGAAAGTAATCATGTCTGCGGAACATCCGGGAGTGGACCGGCATCGCCTCCATCAAACAGCTGTTCCGGCTGGCTGCCTACAGAGACGAGTACTGGAAGCTGACGGCCAACCTTCACGTTTGAAGAGGCATTGGAATAATAATATATTGATGGCTGATTTTAGTGTCTGGCCTTTAAGACCGTAGCGCGAAACAACAGCACTGCAACCCTGACGAACTTTCATTATTGCACGCACACTGTCTGCGGAGTTACCAAATTCTGTACATCAGACCCTGATAAAGTTTCATGTTTTAATTCCCTTGGTAATTAATATCATTAATACCACATCTTCATTACCCGTCTTTACATTTCGCAAAACAGTTTTAACCACAGTCATAAAAACAATAGTTAATGTTTCAACAAACGACATAGTACTTACAGTTCGTTAACTGTCGTTAAATTGATGACTATAATAAATATTTATTGGCAGAGCCCAGACAGGTCATCGCAAAAACAGAACCGTGTTGCGATTATTTTGCAATGACCCGTCCGGGATCTGTTTATTGCCATTGTTTACGAGTCATATTATGCAGTTTAACATCTTCCATAGCAGGGCAAATTGCCCTTATCTTGTTGTTTTAGGGTCAGAACATTATTATCTACTTATGGAGATAAGGAGCAAAAGCACGGATACAAATCGAGATGACATGAACACATTTTCATCTTGATTGGCAAGAGCTTGCTGTAAATTATTCTTTGACTTATGCCCGTTTTCACCAACGACTCCTAATATTTAAGGGATCCCTTAGCTCTTTTAGGGGACACCTAAGATCAATTTCCGTTTCACCAACGCTTAAGTAACACCTAACTGCTTACGGGGTCCCGTAAGTTTAGGGGGTCGAATATTGACGTCCTAGCGCTAAGTGACAGTTCGCGCAGTCGCAGATGCGTTTAAATTTTTATAGGTTATCGTGCATTTGTTATGCAATAATTAACTTGATTGATAATATTTATATAAAATGGAAGGCTAATTAAATGATTTTGTAGAGTTTGGAAGCTGTTGAATAAATTGATTTAATATTCACATCAAAGTTATTTAGATCAGACTGAAGATCAGATGATTTATCAAAGTATGATAGGTACTAAAGATTTTTCATAAGATATACCTACTCGTAGAATGTCGAAAGAAAACGTGCTTTTCATACTTGAAATAATTTAACATTAGAGGTATTTGGAATATAAGAATAACCCAAAACAGAAGAAGAATAGTTCTGTATAAAGGAAGGCCTCATCGCAGTTGGACGAATGCCTAATACTAATTATCCATCATCAGTCTATTCTTGACCCTCAGAATACAAAACAAACCAGAAGCCGCGTTCAATCATAACGCCGCGCACTGTGTCAATTTATTATTGATTTCGCTATCCGTTTACACTTAAAATAATAATCCTATTCTGTTTTTTTATAAACCCAACGGCATTTCTGCATGTAGGAACCACATGAGAAGCGATTAATTAACATGCGCGCTCGCGGGTTCTGGTCTGTTCTTTATTATACGGGTTTCAAAGAAATCGAATAACACAATACTTTGAAAATATTTACAGTTCATGAATAAATTATCAGATAACTAATCATTCCAGTTTCAGTCAATGAATGCTCGCTAATAAACTACAATCATCGCACCGAAAGTTCGAAAAAAATTTGATAGTTATAAACTGTTCTGATTTTTCTGGATGGCAAAGATAATGCCATACAGCCTAGTCAACATTTAAAAATAAGAAATAAGACGTCAATTTAGTATTAATTATATATCTGTATAGTTTTTCTATGTTATTATATGTTATTATAATGTTGGTTTAATTTTTTACAGACGATTTTTTAAGTTATTTCTCTTAAAAAAAATTATCGATACAAAACCGGTTTTAGAAATCACTATAGCTAAAATAAACCGTCACTTAGTTAAGTAACCCCTATTAAGGCGTTACCTAAGATGGTGAAAACGAAATTAGGTTAGGGAGAGATATAAGGGGCCACTTAGGTTAGGGGTCCCCTGACTAGGTGATGACTTAAGTGTCGTTGGTGAAAACGGGCATTAGACCAACAAAAAATCCAAGATATCAACGAGCTCCCGGATTACGAATATCCGAACTTAGCCATACTGACATCAACGGGCTCTCACATCTGGGATCTGAACTTGAGACATTTAAAAGTTTAATATCTCAAAAATGGCTTAACCGATTTTTATGAAACTTAGCTAAAAACCATCTCGATTAAACTAGCTTTCGATTAAAAAAAGCCGCGTCCAAATCCGTCCATCCATTTCCGAGATACACAGATACACAGACAAACAGATACACATGTCAAACTTATAACACCCCTCTTTTTCGTCGGGGGTTAAAAAACAGAGGTTTTTGCCCAGTAGTAATTACATCCTAATCCTAACTATCCTAACTGATATTATAAATGCGAAAGTAACTCTGTCTCTCTTGTCTTTCTGTCTCTCTCACTGTCTGTTAAAACCGCTGCACCAATCTTGATGAAATTTGGTAATAAGATAGTTGGAATATTGAGCAATAACATGGGCTACTTTTTATTCGGGAAAATAGTATAGTTCCCGCGGGATAGCGATAACTGAAATCTACGCGGACGAAGTCGCGGGCAACAGCTAGTAATTATTATAAAACAAAACGTCTGTCTGAACGCGAACTTGAAACTACAGAAAGGATTTTGGTACTGTTTTCACTGTCATAAAAGTATTTTTTTCCGGTAGTTTTATAGGTATAAAACATTCTCTTCTCTTCATAAAGCTCGTCACCGCAATCGTATTCACCATCTCCTGTGCCCTAAGCACGACTTGTCGAATCCTGCGTTACGTTACGGTTATCGTATCGAGATCGAGAAATCTCATACAAAATTTTAGTTCCAAATACGCTCACGGGCGGGCGCTGTTCCAAACGTCATACAAACTCGTTATAGTTTACTATTCGAGTTTACGTGACGCAGGATTCGACAAGTCGTGCTTAGGGCACTGCTGTTGCTATCTTATAAATACAGATAAATAGAAAGAGACGGTAAAAGAGAATGCCATGGTGCTCACCTTATTCATTCACTTATGTCTACTGAGTGTACTCTAACATATTATCGCCTGTTCCTGATTTGGTCAAATACCTATAATTGGGAATTAGTTTAAATTATTTGAAAATCAACTTTTCAGGAAAACCTATTCAGAAAAGACAGGCAGACCGACTGACAGACAGCAGAGTTTTCCAAATTCACAAAAAATATCATAAGATATTTTTGAAATACTTAATTTCGTTGCGAATTTGGAAAATGGGTATTCAGAAAATAATGTTCAATATTTCTGGCCATTGGAAAATTGACAGGTGGTGAGTGAAGTTGGCAGAATAAATATTTGGCTCGCGTAGTACAAGTTAGTTTAATTTTCAACAAATCCAGAGCAGAAGCTCCAATCAGAAAACTACGCGAACTAATTACATCGGGCCAGTCTTTGCAAACAAAACGATTTTAATCAAAATTACATTAAAATGAAAGGCTTCGTGCCACGACACTAATAATAATAAATTATAACAATACGATATTTGCGTATCGGTTTTCCATTATACGGCCGGGACTGGATATGGTTACTGATGCAACCGTTATGCCTGCGCTACGCGGCAATGCACCATCATCATCGTGAAGAATCATCGCTATCACAGAATACATAATAGTACAAGTATACAACGTTATGTACAACAAGTATTATTGTCTTTACCAGTATTAGCACGACTGGCCGCGACTTTGTTTGTCGCGCGAGATAGAAGTCGCACTATGAGTTGTGCTAGACCTACAGAATAGGTGAAAAACTTAAGTAAAGGACCTGTTGTATGTGTGAGTAATGTGTGCGAATAGACATTCCATTTTTGAAATTTGTAAATAACGTATGGTTTGCAAACTCAATATTATTATTTGCTTATCTTTCAAGTTTGATTATTCCTGTCCAGTTATGATTCGAAAAGGAGCTGAGATTTGAATACATGGTAAAACTTCAGCGTGTGCCCCTTATTGGTGTAAGCACGCAACACGGGATGCCGAGGATCCGGGTTCGATTCCCGGGGTTAGCATTTTCTGTTTTTTGTTTGTGAATATTCGTGTTTCAGTGAGTCTGTGAGTATTTTAAAAGTATCGGGAAAAAATACAAAAAGATACTACATATGACATTTATTTTAACAATTACATTGGCAGTCCTATTAGTTTTATTGT
Organism: Clepsis dumicolana; assembly: GCA_963691665.1. Classification (NCBI taxonomy): domain Eukaryota; kingdom Metazoa; phylum Arthropoda; class Insecta; order Lepidoptera; family Tortricidae; genus Clepsis; species Clepsis dumicolana. The sequence continues at coordinate 14,894,251 of OY829508.1, forward strand.
ACTTACCCGACATGGAATAATTCGATATTTTTCAAATCCCTAAACCAATATCAAAATTTAATAAGCGTTTGTATTTAAACCTCTTATAACCCTCGGATCTATCTAGAGTGGTTCACACCCCGACATCAGTCCTTGAAGGACACTTCAGAGCTGTTATAACCCACAGGAAATCCAAACAATACAATCGTTCCCATCTGATATTGAACCTTGTCTCATGTGAAATTAAATTAATTGTCCAATGCGGCTACTTACGATTTGCTGCCTTTTGAAATTGATGTGTCTACTTGTGCAAGCGTTTAGCTGACTGAGGGTAGTAATGCCTCCTGATTTTCCAAGGGTGTTTTTTGTTAAAAATCAAAACGTGTAAACAGATTTTAATGTTTGTTGTTTAGTATCTAAAATCTCCGAAACCGAAATATCACAAGCATTTTCTTATCGCATCGAAGGAGATACATATTAATATGGTATGGAGAAAGTTAAGTAGGTACGTAAATAAGTAACTCTTTATTAAATACTTAGTTACAATAAAGCCTAAGTCCCCGTCAAAGTCATAAGTGTTAATTGTGTGCTACAGCTGAATTATACAGGTGTTAAGTATAACTTATATCTACGTGCCTCTGCAATATGTTAATACGACATACAATACAACATCAGTGCATTGCCACATAGTTGAGTCCCAATTAATCGGAAAAAACTCAAACAACGAACGTAAACTAAAAGTAAAAAAATATTTTCAGCGTTCACAGGTAAAATTGCTTTCTATTTGTTCTTGTGAAATCTTGCTCTGATAATCAACCCGAAGATAAATAACCTATCCAACTTAGAAAAGTTGAAAAACCCCCGACATTGCCATTTCAAAGTTCAGTATTTCAAAAACGGGTAAACTATTTTAATGAAACTTGGCTAAGAACCATCTCGATTATACTAGCTTTCGATTAAAAAATACCGCATCGAAATCTGTCCACCCGTTTGGGAGCTATGATGCCACAGACAGATACACAGATACACAGACACAGATACACATGTCAAACTTATGACACCCCTCTTTTTCGTCGGGGGTTAAAAATAAACAAGACATCGCCAATGAAGTCATATCGTACAATCGCGCAAACTTTATTTCGCAGCACCCTGTACAAATTATTACACAGCAGTGCAGCACCCTGTACGTCATTGAATATATCACTCAAGCCGGTGTGTCGTGCAAAATTCTCTTCAAATACTAACAAAAACAAAACAACCGGAACAGGCGCCAAGTTCCATCTTCATATTTTTCCGAGAAAATCTCTGCAGATGATCAGTGACCAGCACACCTAGACCCCTCATCCGAGCCACATCACACCTTTATCGAAGACCACAGGAATGCAGGCTTCGAAGGAAAGGGTCCGTGTAAACTGGCAGCTGTATCGCTAAGTGAAATCGAATATTTTTTGCCGTAAACTCCGATCTTTGCTGGTTGCAGGAGTATTTCTTGCGATTCTGTTTTGTTTTTAGCGCGTAAGTAATAACTATTTATTAGTTTAATTTTATCTGTAGATAGCGTAGCGTACATTGTGTCGAAGACTTACAGTACCTACCCAATGTTTCGTAGTTTCATTCGATGTCAAAGATTTCAACAACAAAACAAATCCTAAATTAAGGCTAATTCTACTCCTTGTCTTCAAAAATGTTATGTTAAGTGATAAATTAGTGAAGCATAAAATAAACATAGAGGACATCATACTTTGCAACAAAAAGAAGGTAGATTAATGTCCAACTTTGCAACTCGGCGCTTACGTACCAAGTTAATTTGCAACACATTTTATAGCGAAAACGGCAATAGTTTAGAAATACCTGTTAGAAGCATGACAAGCGAGAACTAATATACAAACTACGTAAAATAACACTTGAAACTTGGTCAGTAAGTATTTGTTATGCCACCATGGAGTTGCGAAATGTATTTTATCTACACATATATCACAAGACCTCCATAATGCATTCAGAAACCGTAGGTAATGACCATCATTACGACAATTAATCTTCGAAAACCAATACAATTTAAAAATAGGCTACCATAAAAAATAAAATCGATACGAAACGTCCGTTTGACATGTTTGACTATGATTTGTAAAAAAAAACAGCTAAATTCGTAAAAGGTTTATTATGCCTTTGGCTTCTGAACCTATCTTAGAATACTTATAATAATATTAACATGTGAGTAAATAAAGTAACGCATGCAACTCTACATACTAATTAGGCCTTAAAACACTCGTATGATCTTATTATGAAACTTGACTTCGCCTCGTTTCAAATAACCACACTCGTGTTTTAAGGACCCTCATTAAGTTTAGTAACAGTTGCATAAACTACTATATACTATTATGTACGATGGTTTTTCGCGCAAAGGTGTATGGAGAGGGAGAGAGCGATGCTCGGAATTATCTTCCGAGGCCGAAAACGTACCTAACGAATGGGTTCGAGATAAGACCAAAGTGAAGGTTGTCATGCTGAAAAAGTGGGAATTAAAAACATTTTTTTTTTTGCACGTGACGTCTCTGAGTTCATCGATATGGACCTCCGTAAAGTGCCTGATTCAATCAATTACCTATGCAAAGTTTTCTCATCTATACTCACCTCAACTAGCTGTTCTTACATTTCAGCTGTCACTATCTCACAGGAACTATGTCATTATCTGTGGTAAAAGATAGTCTGTTTTTTAATCTAGGGGTATAAATGAGATTCCTTTATCTCTTTTCCAAATTTGATCTAAATCCGTTTGGCACTGTTCAGCGCAAAAAAGTTACAAAGAACTTACTCACTTAACTTAGTTAAATTCTTACATGGGTCCAATTTTTGTTTTTTTATATTATTATAATTACGTAGCTGTGGACTTAAAATTAACGTTTAAGGAAAAGCTTGCAACTAAAACCCCATCTTTTACATTTACTATAAAATACCACCTCTATCTCCTCCATATTCCACAGACTATAATGTGGGAATACCATCACCTGAAGATGGAAACTTCTAGAGCTTTAATACGACCGCCGCTCTGAATTTAATGAATTCTATGTACATTTTCATAAATTTGCAAGCAACGTTCGAACTAGGATAATTTTGATGCATTATTTTAGTTAAACATGTTTGCGTAACGACATCGCGCAACGTTTACTTTGTTTAAAGAAAACATACGTAAATTACAAATCATGTTTTAAATAAAACATAACCCTCCTTTGGCAGTCGGGTAAATTATTGCTTTATCTAATGACAAAATAACATTGCCATGTATTAAAGTAGTAGCTTTGCATTCTTTTTTAGGGTTCCGTACCTCAAAAGGAAAAAATGGACCCCTTATAGGATCACTTTGTTTTCCGTCTGTCTGTCTATCTGTCAAGACCCTTTTTCTCTGGAACGCGTGGAGGTAGCATGCTGAAATTAATATCAAATACTCAAGCCTGCGGTCCCTTGAAGCTGTGAAAAAAACAACCTTCTAAGTCAACGCAATCAAAAGATACAGTCATTAAAAAGGCTATTTCCATACAAATTTCCGAAATCCGAAACCTTTAAAGGGTACTTCCAGTTGTCCTAGAAATTTGAAATTTGGTATGAAGGTAGCTCTTATAGCACAACCACTCAGAAAAGTCTCAATATCTTAAATTTTTATGTCTGTCTGCTTATTATTTGAATGGGTGTTGATTCTCTTGCGAAAGTGGCACTTTTCGGTACTGCCTAATAAATGGCAGTTAATTTTGATACGCCGACGCTAAAACTTTAAAAGAATAACGCCAATGTCACTAAGCGTTAATTGTGAAAATACAAGCTAATAAATATAAACTGAATATTGCCCAAAAGCCATTACGTTTTCAAGTTTTTATAGTCACATAGTACCTATTTATATCCATACAAACTAACGCCGACCAGAGCAAATTGAGTACATACAAATTGCCCTCTCTGGACTCCCATTCGCCCGGCACAATGTTTGACGGCCTCGCTCCCAGGGCGTGGAGTATTTGATGGAATAAACTTGTATGCTAATGTTCAACTATTTAATAGTTATGTACCTAATACCCGTAGGTGATTATCAGATACATAAACGAAAAAAACTCCGACATTGTCATTTCAAAGTTCAATATTTCAAAAACGGGTGAACCGATTTAAATGAAACTTAGCTAAGAATCATCTCGATTAAACTAGCTTTCGAACAAAAAAATCGCATCGAAATCGATCCATCTGCTTGCGAGCTACGATGCCACACCAAGCAGATACACCGATACACAGATACACTGGTCAAACTTATAACACCCCTCTTTTTCGTCTGGGGTTAATAAGGAAAAAAAAAGAAATCAATGTTCTCTTGGTGTTTTTATAAAATGTACGTATTGTATACACTCACACACATACACATGCGCTTGCATGCTCGCTCCTTTACTGTGACTGTTAGTTATAATTGTGTAATATTGTAATTGAGTATTAACATTTTGCAAGCACCTTCACGCCGTTAATTCAATTGTATCACAACCATAACGCCCATCTGTTTTTAACCCCCGACAAAAGAGGGGTGTTATAAATTTGACCTGTGTATCTGTGTGTTTGTGTATCTGTGTATCATAGCTCCCAAACGGATGGACCGATTTTCATGCGGTTTTTTTAATCGAAAGCTAGTTTAATCGACATGGTTCTTAGCTAGCTTTCATTAAAATCGATTAACTCGTTTTTGAAATATTGAGTTTTGAAATAGCAATATCGGGGAATTTTCAACTTTTCTAAGTTGGTTAGGTTATGTATCTTAGAAACAATCTATTAAGGTATATTATTTAATTGCTCTCGCAGATGCCCAAGATACTCATCCTAGTTTGGAGTCTGATGGATATTTCGCTGTGTAAAAACTCTTATTGCATTTGTATTTGTATGTTGTTCTGCGATAAATTTTGTAGACTATCAAATAGTCGGATCACGCATTTAGCCATCAAACTTAAATTAAAGTTATGTAATCAAAAACGTGAGTAGTATCTTCAATTGAAGCTGTTTACTTTGAAAATATACATAAATCCAAAGAGACATGAAAGGAAACAATCCTGTAAAGACAATTGGGAGAAATATGAGTTCAGTGACCTTCCCGCCCAGCTTTGAAACCTTGCGCCAAGCCAAAGCAAATATTAATGTTGATCTAACACTAAAACTTTAGTACTCTGCACCTATGACAGTGGCTTTCGACCGCGAGCAATAATCAAACGTTTGGATATACGCTTAATTCAACGTACTTGTATTTGCGAGTATGTTTGTTTTCGGCTTACGTTTTGATGTTACTAGTTCGGTCTTTACATGGTCTATTATGCTTGTGCCCCGTCATTTTGTCAGTTCGATTCAAGTATGTAAGTAAGCATTCCTGTTTGTCTTGTGTTGTTCATTATGATGTTGGATGTAGAAAAAGAAATTGTTTTTGATACAGGTAGCAAGTAGCGACTTCAAAATAGAACACACAGCACCTGACAGTGCCTTAGCGCTCCACCTGACAGCTGAGTTAATCTCATTCAGAATTTGATCACTGGCTGAACAGAAGCCAATTATAAACAAAAAAGTAAGCATATTCAAATTAGGTGACAGCTTCGCTGTTGGTGAATTTATTAAGTGTTGCTGCTAAATGGTCTTTGATATCATCATCATCTTCACAGCACAGCAGTCCAACAGCTGGACATAGGCCTCTTCCATGGCATGCCTCAGGACGCCCTACACTACGTTTACTCATCCGTGGTCTCCGTTCGAGGACTCGTCTGCTCCACCGTTCATCGTTCCTGCGACATACGTGGCCAGCCCAACGTCACTTCAGCGAACTAATTCTTTAAGCAATGAGTGCTTTCGCAAGTCAAAAATCCGCTAGAATAGTTAGTCGAGTGAGTTCTCTATCTGTCATTCTCCACCAATGAGAGACAAGTAGCTTGCCTATGATTGGTGGAAATTGACAGAAAGACCTCAGTCGACACTGTCGATCCTAGCGGATTTTTGATTCTCGATAGTCCTCTTTGGTTCTCGATGGTTCTAGCATATTATTACGTACCTGTTACACACCACCGCCCACTTTTATTTCGCCTTTAATAGTAGTTTATGCGACTGCTTCAAAATGAGGGTCCTTAACACACAAGTGTGTTTTTATGAAACGAGGTGAAGCTGAGTTTCATAATAGGATCACACGAGTGTTTTATGGCCTAATTCTATAGAGTCTTTATCTAAACACATATTACAAGCACACTGAGATGGGTTCCGAAGCCGAAGGCTTAAAAACATGTCACAAATTCGTCTCTCTTTTTTTTATCATAGATAAACGTGTTGAGGTGACGTTTCGTATTGATTACTTTGTTAAATTGAGGCTTATTTTTAATTTGTATTGGTTTTTGAACACAAAAATTTACCGTCGTTTCGTCGACCTACGGTTTCTGAACGCATAATAGAGAACTTACGATATGTGTGTTAACGAAACAATCGCTGAGCAAAGGGTTTGAGACTAAAATATAAAAGTAATTTTCAATTAAATTTCAGAAAGAAATTGTCTATTATATTTCAAAAGAACCATTACAGAAGACTGAAACCAACGAGCTTTCTGCCATGATTGACTGTATTTGAAACTGTGATTTACTTTCGACTTTCCCAAAGCCCTGTACTGTACCAACGTCTTTTATTCCGTAAAATCAATTTTATTTCTATTTCAGATGTCGAAGTCAAACTAAATCCTCTGATATAAAGCGCTTGAGAGCTACTGAGGCCAAAGATTATTATTAGGCAGAGGCTCCAAAAGCCGTGATAGATGGCCTATCAAGTAGAGGGTCGCGGGTTTGAACTTCTGAGTTTTTCGGAATTTATGTGCGAAATTTCATTTGTATTTTAACTTGAGATTTTCGTTATAGAGAAAAATTAAACATACCTAATTAGCCAACCTCCACGAACAAGGTGCTTGAATAGTGTGTGTGAAGTTTTCAATCTGCTGCCTAAACCTTCTCAATGCAAGAGAAGGCCTCTGACCAGCAGTCGGGCGTAAATAGGCTAGATTACTATTATTAGAGTTTACATACGAATACCAAAATGCACCTAACTATGCTACCTATTCGAAACATTTAATTATAGAATACTTTATTATAACAACAAAAAACACAATGTGAATTACATTTAAAATTAAGAAAATAAGAAAAAAAATACGATTAAAATATACATTATACAAGAAAAAGAGGAAAAATTAAGAAACTTATGGATGTTGTATCGTATCAGAAGGTAAGTAGGTAAAGGAGTTGCATTAAGAAGTATTTTCAGGAAGGAACAGAACCAACTAACAAGAGTCAGTCATATTTTTAAATATTGATGATGATAGAGGCTCAAAATTAATAGGAAACTAAACACTAGTATCTATGAGTGAAATTTTGTAGTTACTAATGAACCAAAAAAAAATTATGTTCAATGTTTTTGGAAAGTGTAGATGACGAACAAGATACAATTTTTCAGGGCATTATAGGTACTACAGTATAACTTGTCCGTTCTGTCCTTGTCCAATCTTTTCCGATTCAGTATGTAGAAAATTGTATTTCGTCATCCGACGAATAATATTTCCTGATCCATATTTTTGACGGAGTGAATTATGGCCCTTTTATGGGAGGCTGATCAAGTTTGATATGTCAATAGATGTGTAATATCAATGAATATTAATGGTGATGACGCCGTTCGTATGTGTCGAGTAGGGCTCAAGGAGGAGTCACTTTCCAATAAAGGTCGTTGAACTTTGATAACAGATAAAGTTTTCACTTGAAATAAGTATTTCAGTAAATAAACGAGCAGGTCTATATGAATACTCAGAAAAAGATTTACTTAAATAAGAAATGGGTTCATTAGTATACTCAGAGGCTCATCGCCCACCCCATTATGCCTGGAAATTATGAAGACTTATTTAATCAATTAATGTTTTACCGATAGTCAGAAAAAGGGTTTAATAAAATTGCAGATGTTTTATAGTAGTTTTTTAAAAGGCTTATAAGTATTTTACTTTTAAATCTAACTATAAGTATAGCTAGAAATTTGTGTAAAGGTGTTTTTTCGGGGTAGCGCGTGTACATAATAACATTAATTTAACAAACACACATACAGTGCCACTAAACTCGAAAATGTAAATTTAACAGAAACCAGCCATGTACAAGTCATATAATCAATACTAAAATTGAAAACGTTACTTTTTAAGAGCAACCTTTTAAGCGGAACATGCATTTCCTAACCTAATAGGGTTCCTACTTAAACTCTTTTGCACGAAATTACGATTTGCACATATTCTCGAAAGGGTTAAGTGGGCTTCAACTCGATTAGCCAAGAAACGAAGTACCTAATTTACTATGAAAAAAGGTAAATTTATTGAGAACCAGAGTGCCTACTCCACGGTTTGTGTAAGTAACTTGGGATGTTGCTTTTTTCGTTTTAAATATCACGGATAAAGTTGCAAAATTAGCCAGTCCAGTTATTACTATAACCTTATATCCTCATTGCTTGCTGATGGATATATTATGTTTCAGCATTGATCTGAATTTTAGCTGAAACAAACATACAGAATAAATAATTTGTTAAAAAATATTTATAAATAATTTAAGTTACGTTATGTGAGGACAACTGACGACCATATACCCAAACAGGCTTTGCAGTGGCGCCTGCCTGGAGTGAGAAGACGAGGTCAGCCCAAAACAACATGGCAGCGTTCGGTCGAAAAGGGGATCAAATCCCTGGGCATGAGCTGGCGAGAGCTGGAGGTCGTTGCGCAGGATCGTTCCAAATGGAGTAAAATGCTGAGAGCCATGTCCCTGGTTAGGGATAACAGGACGTGACGATGATGATAATTTAAGTTCTTTGTTTGTCCGCGTTTGTACTTGTATCTCATTGTTCGTAACTTGACGACCGGATAGCCTAGTGGTTAGAGACCCTGACTATGAAGCTTGAGGTCCTGGGTTCAAATCCCGGTCGGGGCAGATGTTTGTATGATGAATACGAATGTTTGTTCACGGGTCTTGGATGTTTAATATGTATATAAGTATGTATTTATCTATATATGTATGTTTATCCGTTGTCTAGTACCCATAGTACAGGCTTTGCCTAGTTTGGGACTAGGTCAATTGGTGTCAAATTGTCAAGTGATATTTATTTATTTATTTGTCTTTATTTCTGTATTTTCTGTACAATAAAGCGTTTACTTATTTACTTGCAATCTTTTGTCGTTTACTTCCAGTGGCCGGACTGATTTCAAACATATGAACATGTTAATTGGATGACAATGCATGTACAAATAAAAAAGTACAACCTGCAAAACGTCTTGTAAGTAATAATGAGCTTTTTGTTAAAATAAAAAATAATACAAGCTTTGTACACATTCTAGGCGTCATAGGGACAGGTTACAATAATTAAAAGCTTGGAATAATTAATCTAGTTTTGTGCTGAATTCAGTCTATCAGCAGTTTTAAGTGATTCGCGGTTAATTACATTAGACATTATTAACCGCGGGATATTGACCGCGATTCTACCCGCGAGCGGTGCACGTAACTGCGTCGAAATATCGGGAGCTCATCTAAACCTATGTCAGGTAATCCCAGTCAATATCCCGTATTTGTGCCACCAACATAAAGTCTAGTTTTTATGTCGAGATTTTTTTTAATATATTTGAAACTCCAACAAGATGGAGCGACGACTTGGTAAAGATCGCGGGACCGCGGTTGATGCGGAAATCACAATACCGGTCTGAGTGGAGAGCCTTGAGGCAGGCATATACTATGTCCAGCAGTTGACGTCCTTCGGCTGACATAATGATGATATTTAAGAATAATTATAATACGTAATAATGTATTTACAGAGTGTGAGGATCGCTTAAACTTAGCACTTACACTCTTTTCCACATTTTGCAGGTAAACATGCAGTTTAACTTTACATTTAAGTTAAGGTAATGTAAATGTCCTCGTGCACTAAAGTTTCGGAGGAACATTGACATAGAATGCGATTTCCCCCACAAAGGGCGACCGAGGGAATTGCATGGCCGAGTCGACTGCTTCTATTTGCAATTTTCTCGGTGTTTCCCGGAAAATGGATGATAAAATACTTTTAACTCTTTTACAAAAAAATATATACATAAAAGAAACATTCCGACGAATTGAGAACCTCCTCCTTTTTTTGAAGTCGGTTAAAATAGTTCTCGACGAAATTAAACAGGCTGTAAAACGTGTGTCGGCAATTTGATGATAAGCCGTAATTTATTCAACCGCTCCAAGTCAATAAATTCACACCTAATACCTGACGGTGCAAACGTAAGCAATCATCGGTCATCGACCCTAGATCAATATTTTCGGCTTTTCATACATTTGACAGCACTGGGTCACCACTATTATTCGAATTACGTATTTAAGTTACGAGGGGAGCTAATGGTTGTTCGATGAGTTTGAATTTCAAAGTTCCTATGCGAGTAAAATTTTGAATATTTTTGTAGACACATTGTGTATTTTTGTATACACATTTTGTCTAGTATAATGTGGTATTTTATTACAATGATCATGTATGACGTGACTGAAGATTTGATTTACAAAATTTAATAGTACAAAGCTATCGGCATAGCTCAAAGAATTAGCAAACTGAAGTGGCAGTGGGCTGGCCATATCTTACGAAGAACCAACCGTTGGGGTAAACGTGTACTTGAGTGGGGACCGCGACTCGGCAAACGTAGTGTAGGTCACCCTCCGGCCAGGTGGGATGACGATCTGCGAAAGACTGCTGGCAGATGCTGGATGCGGCAAGCTAAAGACAGGGCGCTATGGCGCTCATTAGGGGAGGCCAATATTCAGCAGTGGACTAGAATATGATGATGATGGTGTGGATGAATAGTACATGGCATGTACTAATTCATCATCACCACCATCATCATGGCATGTACTGAAACTGACGCATTTGGGCCAAGTATTTATCCCCACTATTCTTTATTTTTTCTAGTTTGTTGAACCATAAATACATTAGGTTGGAGTCCACGTTCTCATAATAGTTCGTACGATAATTTGGTCTATGGAATCTAAGGAAAATTAAAATAGACGCCCTTTTAAAATTATCAATTGGTACATTTTTGCAAAGCGCAAACTTCCGGATGGTCTGTTGATTTATAGACATGTAATCAACAATTCAATAGCCATGATGCTTATTAAACTTTCCGCTGACCTGCAATGAGATATTAATGAAGCTAAAATTGACCACAAAATTGTACTCTCGTAATTAAGTAATTAAACGTTTACTGCTTAATTAAGCAATTATATCGTCCATTACCAGTAATTATACTCAATACAATTTGGCCAAACTAAATGTCCTCCTATAGTATATGATTTGATTAAATCGACATCAAACATGAATTACCTATCTACTACTTCAGTAAAAACTGAATTGAAGCAGGGTCTCAACATACGCTTACTAACAAATTTATTGAATAAGCAGCTGTGTGGAAGAGCTAATTCAGCCGAAATAATTTCAATAAATAATTAAATAATAAGGAATTATTTCTAGGAGAAAATAGCGAAAACGGTTTCTTATAATTGACTTTTCTGTAATATTAATATAAAAAGCAGTATTATTATTTTTTAGACAACCCCAATCCAGGCTAGCGATGCGAACTTGTCAAATTATAGATACTAGTGGCTCTGTAAGCTAAGCTCCTGCTCAGAAGTCCGAAATTCGAAGTTAGTATCCGACCGTCCATCTCGCTCGGCTTTCGTGTTAACCTATGTTGGCGTGGGCGAGACGGTCGGATACGAACTTCGAATTTCGAACTTCGGAGTAGGGCACCCGCAGACCTCGCAAGCTCCTTTATGAACATTTATTTGAAAAAAATCTCAAAACCGAATCTACAAAAAATCCATTTATGGTTATTGAACCTGCTCACAAATTTTCGCGAGGATCAGTTGAAAAATGCGAACAACCGGACTGACATCAGGACGAACGAAATAATTTTTGGCTAAGCTGAAACGGAGACACTTCGCTCGCGCTTCGCGCTCACTCGGACAATAATTGATAGAGAGAAAGATGATAACGTGGGCAGCCGTTGTCGTTATTTTAGTTATTTTGATTTTATTCCAAAATATACTAACTTTTAGCTTTAAGTCAACTACACAACATACTAACAAGTGGATTTGTTATCTGTTTTATGAATAAACTAGCTTATCCCCCCGCGGCTTTGCCCCTGTGAAATATTAAAAAATGGGGTAGTTCCCTATACCGTGGGAATTTCGAAAAATCCCTTCTTAGTGCACCTCTAGGATACTCAAGGTATATGTTTGCCAAATTTTAAGTCGCGAGGTCCAGTGGTTTAGGCTGTGAGTTGTGTGTCAGTTAGTCAGTCACGGTACTGTTTTAATAGGTATATATCGAATAAAAAAATATTCTATCATAAATTCTTTTAAAAAATTACACCTCAAGCGGAAGTTATTTTAAGGCCATCATTATAACAAACAAGTTGGAAATGATGCGTAATACAAGGGTGTCAAAATGTCATTGATAAATTTGTAATAATGGCTAAGTCGTATTAATATTTCATGAGAAAATACGTAGCTGTTACATTCATAATAATTATGAGAGGTGCTTAATAATATACTAAGCACTGGCCTGGTAATAAGTAATACGATAATATATTTAACTAGTTTCTGCACGCGGCTTCTCTCGCGTGGGCTACAAGTAACAAAATGACATAATTTTTTTCCAGAAATAGCTTATGCTCCGCGGCTTTGCCTCCGTGAAATATTTGAAAATGAGCTAGTTCCCTATCTTTTTTTTTAGGCACTATAAGGGAATTTCGAAAATTCCCCTGTAGATACACCTACCCAAATGTTATATTAAAATTAAAATTCCCTGCTTGTTAAGTTCCTACAATTTCTTTATTTGGATTGTAATAATAAATTACCTTTTCAGGCAATTATCCTATTATTATTATTATTATTTGACGACCGGATAGCCTCGTGGTCAGAGACCCCGACTATGAAGCTTGAGGTCCCGGGTTCGATCCCCGGTCGGGGCAGATGTTTGTATGATAAATACGAATGTTTGCTCTCGGGTCTTGAATGGTTAATATGTACATAAGTATGTATTTATCTATATAAGTATGTTTATCCGTTGTCTAGTACCCATAGTATAGGCTTTGCCTAGTTTGGGACTAGGTCAATTGGTGTCAATTGTCCCGTGATATTTATTTATTCATTTATTTATTTAATAATTGCAATAAACAAACAAAGCAACCTGGCTACTAATAGCTCCCCCCCTCCCGGGCCCCTCCCCCGCACACAGGCGCTCTCAGGGCGCCCCCGCAAGCCCTGCGCCCGTTTACCATGCCGTATAAAACAACCCTCTTTATTCCTTATCCCGTGGGAATTTTGGGAAATCCTGAAAACTATCAATAGCTGTTCTTATTACCTACTTGCATGGCAAATTTGATGTCTCTACTAGTTATAATAACGCACTTAATAGGGTCACTTTTAAGTGGAATAAGTACCTATAAATCCCTTTTATTCCCTATTCTGTGGGAATTTTAAAAAATCCCGTCTTAGTGCACCTATAAGATCCTCAAGGTCAAAAACAAGATTGCTGTTTTTAGGGTTCCGAACACTGGGGAAAAGCAGCGAAATCTTTGTACGGAACCCTCGTGCGCAAGTCCGACTCGCACTTGGCCGGTTTTTTAAGTTCCAAATACAACAGGTATAAGAAATACCTAGATGAACGAATGTATAACTGAACGAATGAATGAATGTACCTATTAACCATACAACAGCCAAGTCGTCATTATTTTTCTTCTGTTATAGCATAAAGCAATAACATCGTTTTCTTTCTTAACTTATTATTTAATGTTGTTATAAACAAACAGGTCCCGTAACATTTTACTCTTCCCCACTCTAACTTTTTAAATTAGGATTAGCTGTAAGCCCGCCATTGTACAGAGCGCGTGTGCAGTGCCGATAACAGCAAGTGACGTCATGAACGCAGCCTGCATTCATGGTCAGGGGCAGCTATATTTTAAAAACTTTTTTCATTTTAGGCTTGTTTATGAGAAGGGTGAATGGTCATCGCATGTTATTTACGGCCTGTAGCAAATGCGAAAAGAAAATCTTACAAGTTTAGGCGCCTGTTAAACAAGGCGTGTTCTTGGGGTAGGGAGTATTTCGCGTATATTTTGATTCCACGTAAAGTAGGTAAGTATTTAATACCTTTATGCGTTTTTTTTAAAAAGGAAGACAAACGAGCAAACGGGCGATCTGGGGCCGAAGTTTTATAAAGCTACAGAGTTACAATTTACATAAGCGCAAGTCTCATTCTATCACCTTTTTATAAAGAGACTCTTGTCAATTGTAACTTGTAGCTTTATAAAACACGGCCCTGGTGTAAAGTAATCACCATTGCCTTTTATTCGCCTTTGTGCATGTTACTTTCCCAGCTATCATAATTGTAAGCACCGGAACACAACAGAGGGTCGGGCACGAGTTTTCGAATCCTGCGTACGGTAATCGAGCAGTAACGTTATCGAGAAATTTGTATGACGTTTGGAGCAGCGCCCGCCCCGTGAGCGTATTTGAAACAAAAATTTAAATAATAATAATAATAAATATCATGGGAGAATTTGACACCAATTGACCTAGTCCCAAACTAGGCAAAGCCTGTACTATGGGTACTAGACAACGGATAAACATACTTATATAAATAAATACATACTAAGAATATGCAGAAGTTCGGGGCGCATCCCGCGACATGCCGGCCTCAACGACGTCATCCGCCGGGCCTTGGTCAGCGCCGGAGCACCAGCCGTATTAGAGCCTTCGGGCTTGGTCCGCGACGACGGCAAGAGGCCCGATGGCATGACGCTCATGCCGTGGAAAATGGGGCGACCGTTGGTCTGGGACGCCACTTGCGTCGACACACTCGCCCCGTCCCACCTTCCTTCCACAGCCAACAGGGCCGGTGCCGCTGCAGATTCTGCGGAAAACCTCAAGCGACGCAAATATGCAGGCATTAGTAGTGCCTACATATTTGAGCCGTTTGGGGTAGAAACCATGGGTCCGTGGGGTCAGAGTGCGACTAATATATATAAGTCACTGTCGGCCAAACTGATAGAGGCTTCGGGTGACCAGAGGGTTGGCTTTTACTTAGCTCAGAGATTAAGCATTGCTATCCAGCGTGGCAATGCTGCCAGCCTTCTAGGCACCTTACCGTCCGGCAGTGATCTGGGTCAGCTTTTTTATTTATAGATTTAGTTTATATATAGTTTTAGTTTATTGTATTTTTAGTTTTAATACATACTTATATACATATTAAACATCCAAGACCCGAGAGCAAACATTCGTATTCATCATACAAACATCTGCCCCGACCGGGATTCGAACCCGGGACCTCAAGCTTCATAGTCAGGGTCGCCAACCACTAGGCCATCCGGTCGTCAAATTTGTATCAATGTCAATTTTGTATCAGGTTCTCGATTTCGATACGATAACGTAACGGATTCGAAAACTTCGTGATCGGCCTACAGAGCAAGCACGCAGCTAGTAAGATAGTAGTGCCTAGTAGCGATACAGACGGAACATATATGAGGTCCACCCACAAATATAGTAGTTTATACAACTGCTACATAATGCATAATGAGGGTCCTTAAAACACGAGTGCGTTTTTATGAAACGAGGCGAAGCTGAGTTTCATAATAGGATCACACGAGTGTTTTAAGGCCTAATTATGTGGAGTTGCATACATTACTTTATCTACACACATATTATAAGTACTCTAAGATGGGTTCAGAAGCCGAAGGCATATATCATACCCATACCTGTCACGAATTTGACTGTTTTTTTTTATCATAGACAAACATATCGAGCTGACGTTCCGTAAACTGTTTTTTTTTATTGTAAAAAAAAACACATTATTATTTATACATGTCGGACTGAATTCAACTTATATACGTGAGTGATCCGTTTTATTTCACTATGATTGTAAATTACGTTGGTTTTCAAATTCGATGTCGTAATGACTATTACTTTACTGGAGGTGATAGTGGTGGTGCTTGGGCTGGCGTTGTCGGCGAGAAGGCGACGGCGTACTGCAATGCTGGTCATATTCTACGGTTTCTGAACGCATTATAGAGGACTTATGATATGTGTGTAGATAAAATAAATAAATGGATCGATATTGCTTATAACCACAAGGCACGTTCATTTAGTGTTTAATTTGACTTTAGAGGCCTGTTACATAACGAGTTGTAACTTGATACAGTCAGAGGCCCGAGTACGAATATTCGACGTTACGCCATCGAGAAAGTTCATTCTTGATTGGGCCTCAGTGCCCTAAGCACGACTTGTCGAATCCTGCGTTACGTTACGGTTATCGTATCGAGATCGAGAAATCTCATACTAAATTTTAGTATACAATGACAATGCTAAGAAAAATTCGTTAAGCAGCTGGACTTGAACCAGCAACCTCGGTAATCCGTACCACGCTCCACCAATTAAGCTATACTTAACGTTGGTGTACCTAACGAATTTTTCAATGCCTTGTGTCATATTTTATTTGGAAGATCTCTCCTCAGCGCCATCTATGAGTAGCTTAATCAAGCAGCTCACCCACTACGGAACTTCTACAGTTACGCATTAGTGGCAAGAGATGGAGCTATTTTCTGAATCAATGAAAATAATCGATTTATTGATTATTTTTGTTTTGTTCTATGAATGTTTCATAAAAATAAAACAAAAATAATCAATAAATCGATTATTTTCATTCTAAATTTTAGTTTCAAATACGCTCACGGGCGGGCGCTGTTCCACACGTCATACAAACTCGTTATAGTTTACTATTTGATTTTACGTGACGCAGGATTCGACAAGTCGTGCTTAGGGCACAGAAGTGTCTGTCTAATAAAAGGATGAATAAAGGGAGTTGAAAAGAGGTTTCCGCTTTTAATACAAGTCGGTAAAGATCGCGGGACCGCGGTGGATACGGATAGCACAAGACCGGTCCGAGTGGAGTCTTGTAGGAGACCTACGAAATGATGACAAGTCTTTATGAATAACCAACTTAGAAAAGTTGAAAAATCCCCGACATTGTCATTTCAAAGTTCAATATTTCAAAAACAGGTGAACTGATTTTAATGAAACTTAGCTAAGAACCATCTCGATTAAACTAGCTTTCGAGCGAAAAAAGCCGCATCGAAATCGGTCCTTCCGTTTGCGAGCTACGATGCCACAGACAGTGCCCTAAGCACGACTTGTCGAATCCTGCTTCACGTAAAATCGAATAGTCAACTATAACGAGTTTGTATGACGTTTGGAACAGAGCCCGCCCGTGAGCGTATTTGGAACTAAAATTTAGTATGAGATTTCTCGATCTCGATACGATAACCGTAATGTAACGCAGGATTCGACAAGTCGTGCTTAGGGCACTGATACACAGATACAAGGTCAAACTTATAACACCCCTCTTTTTCGTCGGGGGATCAGTCATGGTAGTTACCATGGTTCGGCTTAAATGAGAAAATTTTACCTAAATTTAAATCATCACATTCGACAGTGCAAGCAAAATCATTATATTACATAAACTTATTATTAAAGTAGATACGTGTACTACTTTCAGAGCTCACTCGTCGAAATTTTGCCAAAACCCAACAATAGGATAAAGCGAAAAGCGGTACCCAAATTTTATTGCAAAATTTTGTACTAATTTATTCACCGTGTTACTGCAGAATGCTGAAAAACTGACGCGCATAATTTACGATTCATATTTCAATATTGGTACAACCTCAATTGTCATCCCTGCGGCGAACAGCCGAGCGGGTGATTTGCAAAATTACGCATTGTTCGAGTCAATCATGATTTACAAGCCGTATTAATAAAATACCTTATTAGAGCCATTTTTAGGGTTCCGTACCTCAAAAGTAAAAAACCGGCCAAGTTCGAGTCGCACTCGCGCACGAGGGTTCCGTACAAAGATTTTAATGCTTTTCCCCTGTAAGCAGATCCCTGCTCCTTAGCAAAATGTACGCAGTGTGGGGTCAACTTATATTGGTCTGCGAAATCTACAGACAGACATAAAAGTTTAAAATTTTAGACTTTTCTGAGTGGTTGTGCTATAAGAGCTATCTTCATACCAAATTTCAAGTTTCTAGGACAACTGGAAGTACCCTTTAGGTTTTCGGATTTCGGCAATTTGTATAGAAATAGCCTTTTTAATGACTGTATCTGTATGACTTAGAAGGTTGATTTTTTCACAGCTTCAAGGGACCGCAGGCTTGAGTATTTGATATAAATTTCAGCATGCTACCTCCACGAGCTCCAGAGAAAAAAGGTCTTGCCAGACAGACAGACAGACAACAAAGTGATCCTATAAGGGTTTTGTTTTTCCTTTTGAGGTACAAAACCCTAAAAACGGAACCAATACGATCACTTTGTTGTCCGTCTGTCTGTCTATCTGTCAAGACCCTTTTTCTCTGGAACGCGTTGAGGTAGCATGCTGAAATGAATAACAAAAACTCGAGCCTGCGGTCCCTTTGAAGCTGTGAAAAAATCAAACTTCTAAGTCAACCCAATCAAAAGATACAGTCATTAAAAAGGCCGTACAAAATGTCGTACTGTGAAAACCTAAAGGTTCCAAGTTGTCATAAAAACTTGAAATTTGGTACGAAGGTAGCTCTTAAAGCACAACCACTCAGAAAATTCTGTAAATCTAATTTTTTTATCTCTGTCTGTATATGCCACAAACCAATATAAAATGACCTAATACTGGACAATTAAAACACTGCGAAAAGCAGGGAAATCTTTGTACGGAACCCTCGTGCGTGAGTTCGACTCGCACTTGTCCGGTTTTTACCTTAATCTTACTTAGGTACCAAAAAAGGAAAAAAATACATTAAATTTCTCCGGACTGCCTTAAGTACATTTCCAATTTACGAAATAAAACCTTGGGTACATATTGTCTAGCTAAGTGCGTCCGCAAACAGTCTTAACACACTCTTTTCAATGATATCAAACAAGTCTAGACAGTACCAATTTACAGAGACCTCCATCCCAAGTTGCTGTAGGTCCTAATATCTCTTAGTTTGCACTGCCAAAAGGGAGCGAGGGAGTTCAAGTATTTATGGTCGACAATGAGATAAGGGTGCATACAGACTAACGGGGAGATCGACAAAGAAATGCAATTAAATGTAAAATAGGGGCTGTTTCACACGACTGTTGACACGCTGTGACGAATGGGGATCGGATAGAAGGTTTTGCGTCTATTTATTTGATCAGAGCCTTAGTGGGAATTGAAAAGTAGTGACTACAAATATTGTACCTACTAGGTGGGACGAGATTTATATTTGCTTTCGTGTGATGTTCGAAATAATACCATTTACAATTGTCTGGGATGTTATTTTCTAAAATTTATTCATTGCTGTTACAGCGTTAAAATGTCAGATCAGTCGTCATTTAGGATCGAAAAGTGACACAAGTGCCTGGGGCTGCATTAGAAAATTGGATTATTATTTTATAATATTAATCAATACAAATGCAATACTTTCGCCTCAAACAAAACCAGATTTTACTATAAATTAGTAGTGACCCATTAGTAAGAAAATAAATTCAGAGATGACTCCAATCAAATCCTTCTGAGTAGAAGTGTACCTACTTGAGTGAGTTTGTATAAATACTGTGTCCTCCTTACATGAAGTAACATGATTACAAGTATAATGTCGAGTCACAGTCACACAGTATTTATACAAATTTGCTCAAGTAGGTACACTTATACTTACTCTTATGAGTAAGAGATTAGATAGCTAATCTATTATGATAAGCTACATAATGTCCTAAACCTAGATAACCCGTGTGCAAGAGATAACCTACGTACTGAGGTTTGCTACGGACCGACACAGATTACGAACTTGGGGTGCGGGTCGGGCTGCCTCCTCGTGTGCCTAAGAGCTGCGGTTCCCTTCTGGATCCGTCCGGGGGGAAGAGCAGTGCTCGGGCCGGTGCACCCTGGGCATCGGTCAATGATTTCCTGGCCAAGAATTTATGGAACATCATTGGCCGATGGCTAAGAGTAAGAACTCGACAAGGGAGGGGGGTTTATTCAGTTTGGCCTATCCGACATCTTTTTTTAATGTCAATTTTTCATATCACATTACTCTTGCAAATGATTATGTTTATACGTGTTATATTATATTTACTGATATTGGCACAAGGCCTAGAGGCCGCCATTGCGAAGGAAGAAGATTATGATCTTTACACAATACATGAAGCTCCTTCTTTCACTCAAATCCGTTATCATCCATAAAATAAAGGATGAATGTTTTCCAAACAACCCGCTCGCATCCGGTTCTCTTACGCATCCAAGGCAATTACCAATTCATAATACAGAAAGTTAAGCCCGCGGGAATCCAGTTAACGGACCGACGGAGCCAAGAAGATTTATGCATTTTAAATCACTGCTGAAACATCGAGGTCGTATTACAGCGTGTGATACGACTTAGGTACTTCCAGCCTTAAAAGCTTGTCGCTTTTCGATACCACTTGACAAGTAATTTGACAGTTCGACGCTGAAATTATGTATGCATAGCCTCAGAAAATAATACCTTAACATTAGATTATGTTCTAGTCGGTTTTGGCTATAGCAAAAGCTGAAATGACATGATTCATATTATACTTAAGTACTAATGTCCTCTTGCAGAAAATAAATAAATCTAGTTTAAGTTAAGGTTTAAGCGTGACAGTTACATTTTGACACAGCTAAACTGGACTTAACGCAAAAACTGGGTTTAATTTTTTGCTACAAGTTATTAAAATAAAATAATAGTGCAATGGCGATAGCGTTATGTAATTGAGGATCAAATGTAATACAAATTTTCATTTCATAACAATTAGAAATAAATGAAGGATGGTTTTATATTCAAGACATGTTTTGGGGATTTCAGAGTCAAATATAGCTAATGAAGCAAATTTTGAATTTATTTAGGTACCTCCCTCGCACACTTCTCTCGCTAATTGATTCTGTGAAGCTGGCTATTGTTAACAAAATCAGACTAAAATAAAGAGACGTCTTCTTCTTTGGTTTTGTACATTTTGTACATTTATGTCTAAAATTTGCTAATTTATATCTGTAACTGGTCACTATTTCACCAAAGTTACAAATGATTGTTTTCAATGACAATTCGATGTAAATTGCTGACTCAAAGAGTTATTGGTTTAGCATGCTTCATCATCACGTCAGCCAGACGACGTTCACTGCTAGACGCCTCCCCCAAGGCTCTCCACTCAGACCTGTCTTGTGCTTTCCGCATCCACCGCGATCCCGCGCGATCTTCATATTGGCAATGAAATATATATAACATTGTTTTTTTTTTGGGCCTCGTAGTCACTTTATTTACTTACCATAGTTGGTATCCAATTGACAACATTGCGTATTTTTGAGACTATAATTTGATTAATTGTCTGCATTCTACTTTGAAAGAGGAGCAAACCTACGGTTTTAAATTTTCATTAGGATTTGCATTTAATTTATTATTAATTTATTAACAGCTACTTATTCCAAAAGGACGTAACTCCGAAACTACGCTAGGATGGATCAATTGCCTTTGTCTTGTCACGATCAAAAAAACAAAACCCAAGATGACTAATCTGACATTGTCAAAGATATGTGTCATGTCAAATTATTGTTGTGCTTTAGTGAAATTATTGGTGTGCTTTTTTTTTTAGCGAAAAATTCAAAGGTACACCTATTCTTGCGTAGTTTTGGTAGAATTGGTAATTTTTATTTTATTCTCTTGAATTTAAAAAAACAAGTAATGTATTTTTTTTATAAATGTAGTGGTGTGTTCAGGAGGCAAAGCACTTTCGATACCTATATTAATTTCCAGGTGTGAAAAATACGAAATGTTGTCAATTGATAAAGATGCCGGTAATAGAAGACACATTATATTTCGCACGTTTAGAATGATTAAACCAACTTCAAGACACCTGTAAAAAAGACACCTGCCCTGTTTCAAACAACTTAACGGTTTCAGCTTGTACTACAAGCTAGAATTATTAATGTACAGTTAAATTTTGGGACGTGACGATAATAATAGATTTAGAGACGAGACGGAGTTTTCCAAATTTATGAAGTACACAAATTCTCATTTTGCGCAAGTCTTGTACGTGATTAAGGGAAGCAAAGGTTGTATGTCAGAATCGTAGCAAGAGGAAGTCCGTGGTCTCTGCCTACCCCTCCGGGAAACATGATTATACATGATGTACGTATGTATTGTACATGAAATAAAACTATAATAAATTGAACATGCAATTTCATTCCTTGTGCCAAGATGCTTACGGATTTCTGTCGTTTTGCTTCAGTTTTTGGTTGAACACTCAATAAATCAATATTCTACCGTCTCATTGAACGTCGCCTATGAACTGATCAAGCGGAAGGTGCGTGTCACTAATGCCGTGGAAAAGGTTAACCAAGCGAGATGCTCCACGAATTAGGAGTTATGAACTTACTAGGTATATAATATGTATCCTCACCGACATTGCTCAAAGAATTAGTTCGTTGAAATGGCGTTGGGCTGGCCACGTATGTCGCAGGAACGATGAACGGTGGAGCAAATGAGTCCTCTAATGGAGACCACGAACGGGACAACGTAGTGTTGGGCATCCTGAGGCACGATCTACGGACGATCTCAAAAGGGTTGCTGGCGGCGGATGGATGCGAGGGGCCGAAGACAGAGTGTTGTGGCGCGCCATGGAAGAGGCCTATGTCCAGCAGCTGATGAAGTATATGCCGATATTGGTGATGAGACAGTTAGACCGAAATTTGTCTACGCAGATCATGTTAGCCTGACAGTCTTAGGTTGACTTGCACCGACTGGTTAGATGCTGTCCCGAGGTAACTTGACGTATTCGTATGGTCTGACGCAATGTTAACCCCGCGGGTTAGCGCCTAACCCGGGCCGGTGCAAGTCGGCTTTAGAGGACAGGTCTGTCTGGTGATAATCCTACAAGTGGCAATTTTGTCACTGATCTGATGGGTTGCCGCCGGCATAAATAGGGACAGCACTATCCCAATAGTTGACACTTTCAATCTTAATACATAGGAATAAAAGTGACAAGTAGGGTGTCAATTATTGGAATTTACGAGTAAATCATTGGGACGATTACCTTATTGAGTGTCGGACATGGAGTCGCTTAAAAATATGTGACACTCTTAACCACTGGCCCCAGACCTGTCAAAATCAGGAGGAACAGAAGACTTGGGGGGGGGGGGGGGGAGGCTTTGCATAGCAACGGGATATCGATTCAAGCTAGATATCGACGGTGTTCTGACTCAACCTCGTATCTAAACTTTGACGAAATTGGAATAACCACTTTAGGTGCGCGGTCTAGAGTGGCTATTCCAATTTCGTCAAAGTTTAAATACGAGGTTGAGTCAGAGTACCGTCGATATAGTATTTTTGCTCGTTTGCCTGTTTTCTTTCGTAAACATACTTACCCGTATGAAGTACTAGCTGTTGCCCGCGACTTCGTCCGCGTAGATTTCGGTTATCGCTATCCCAAGGGAACTATAATCTTTACGAATAAAAATTAGCTTATGTTATTCCTCAATATTCAAACTATCTTCTTACAAAATTTCATCGATATTGGTGAAGCGGTTTTCGCGTGAAGAGGTAACAAACAGGCAGACAGAGAGACAGAGGGACAAAAAGATAGAGAGACAGAGTTACTTTCGCATTTATAATATTAGTTAGGAAGTAGGATAAAATAGCAGGATGTAAAATTACAAAGATGTGCTTCCGAACGGGTCAAGCTGAAGTTCACTGGGATTACCATTAACATTGATTTGATTTTTGATAGCTGCCCATAAATCTTTTGGGTAATTTACTGCAGTCTGTCCGCTAATTCGGTTATTTTTAAATAGCAGTGGGATGTAAATACGCTGAAGATGGTGATGACGATAATTTACAAAAATCTATACCTACGTATAAAACAGTACCGTGACTGACTGACTGACAGACAACGCACAGCCTAAACCACTGGACCTAGAGACTTGAAATTTGGCACATATGTACCTTGAATATCCTAGAGGTGCACTAAAAAGGGATTTTTCGAAATTCCCACGGGATAGGGAACTAGCCCATTTTGAAATATTTCACGGGGGCAAAGCCGCGGGGCATAAGCTAGTTTCAAATAAAACACCTTAGAGAAAACTATCTCACAGACTCTATTTATATTACCTACTGTTTATTTAGACTAGAAAGCACATAATAAAAGTTCAGTATTTCAAAAACTGGTGAACCGATTTTAATGAAACTTAGCTGAGAATCATTTCGACTAAACTAGTTTTCGATTAAAAAATCGCTTCAAAATCGGTCCATCTGTTTGGGAGTTATGATGCCACAGACGAATACACATACAAAGATACACAGACACACAGGTACACAGGTCAAACTTATAAGTCAAACATACAGTGGCACGTAGAACCTCCTCCTTTTTTTGAAGTCCGTTAAAAAGAGCACACGCATGAGTGAATTCAGCTTCCGGTTCAGCAGAAGCCAATAGATGAACTTAACTTAACAACTAATATTAATGCACACATTTACAAAACAAAGCTTTCGCCACAACAAAGATATCTCAGAAACGGATGACCGGGTTTGATGAAACTTCCAAGAACCATTGCGATTATACTAACTTTCATAAAAAAACCGGCCAAGTGCGAGTCGGACACTAGGGTTCCGTAGAAAGATTTTATCGCCTTTCCCCGGTGTTTTAAAAATCCAGTTTTAGCAGAGCTCTGCTCCTAAGCAAAATGTACGCAGTGTGGGGTCAACTTATATTGGTCTGCGAAATCTACAGACAGACATAAAAATTTAAGATTGTGAGACTTTTCTGAGTGGTTGTGCTTTAAGAGCTGTCTTCATACCAAATTTCAAGTTTCTAGGACAACTGGGAGTACCCTTTAGGTTTTCGGATTTCGGCAATTTCTATGGAAATGGCCTTTTTAATGACTGTATCTTTTGATTGCATTGACTTAGAAGATTGATTTTTTGACAGCTTCAAGCGACCGCAGGCTTGAGTATTTGATATTAATTTCAGCATACTACCTCTACGTGTTCCAGAGAAAAAGGGCCTCGACAGACAGACAGACGGACGGACAACAAAGTGATCCTATAAGGGTTCCGTTTTTTCCTTTTGACGTACGGAACCCTAAAAAAATTTAATAAAACAAAAGCATAAACTAATAACTATTTAAAACAAGACGAATGCCGAATAGTGTTAAAGCTCACAATCACTTTAAACATCCTGAAGAGCCCGCTAAGTACGTCTAAACAGAAGAAGGAAAGTAAGTACTTGCTTCTTTTTTCTAAGACCACGCTTGTAGTGGCCAGTAAGCGGTGCGGTGGCGTGATTGATGATGTGCCAGCAAGACTGATGCAATGGATGTGTCCACGGACCCGACCCCGGCGATAGTCAGTCAACTGCAGTGTATTGGTGTGAGTTAGGTATAGCGATAAGAACTAGTGGCTGTGTGAGCTGAAGACCTCGCGAGCTCATTTTTGAATATTTTTTGTTCTTCTTTCGAAAATAGGGATGTTGCCACTTGGTTAAATTAGCAAGTTTTTTTTAATGTCAAAACGATTTGATCGGATCCGTTAGTATGAAGCTTGTATTGAATTACAGAACTATGACGTCATCAATTTATGTAAGCAAACTTGTTAGTTTTTGTTAAATTAAAAATCGTTTCAATTGCAGTTTAAGTGAGGCATCGGTTTTTTATGACTTTCTTCGGAAGCTTTATATTTAAGTGAAAGTGTGAAATGATTTTATTTTGACATCAGTCAACTACCGTAGGTAGGTATTATCAAACCTGATCACAAAATTTCACCTAAATCGATTGAGAAATGCGAAAGGTAGAGGAAAATAGCCGGACAGACGGAACCGCTGGACATAACGAAAGATTTTTTTTCCAAACTTCACTTCGCTCGCTCTGTCAACTAGACTACTATAGTGAAGAGTATAAATTAAATGAGACTGCTTCTTTCTTTTCAGTGTCACAATTTGGATGAAAATTTACTGAATGTGGCAACCAACCATCTCGGATAAATATTTCCAGTGTAATTTTCCACTCGTCATTCGGACTCTAGAGCGTCATACAAGTCCTTACCTGCGTTTATACCTCTATATAAATTAAACGGCGTACTTAAATATTTTGATAGCAACATCGTAAAACCTCCATTATCTTTCACCCTTAACGACGCCTGCATAGAAGTTTTTTCAATAATTCACCAATTTAAAAAAAAATTGAAGGTATGTTTTCACGGTACAAGTGATTCGCTTCAGAAGGGTGCTGAGCAATGGCAAGGTGCACCCCTGTTCTGCAAGGGATGATATTAAGCGAGAAGTGAGGTGCAATGGCAATAGAGTGGATACGACTGAGCTAATTTAGCAGACCTTTTTACAGCCACAGTACATCGTTAGACATAATTAATATAAATGTATTTATGTAGCCATGTTGGTAGGCCTCCAACAAGATTTAGCGACAACCTGGCAAAGATCGCGGGACCGTCTGAGTGGAGAGCCTTGGGAGAGGCCTATATCCAGCAGTGGCCTATGTCCAGCAGTGGACGTCTTTTCGGCTGATATGATGATGATGATGATGACATGCATGCAATGCATCATGATCACGGGTAGACAACCTACCTATACCTACACATATATCTATCTACCTACCTGCCTCTGATCTCGTTATTAAATAATATTTTCTTGCTCTACTAATACAACATGCTCTACTAAAAAGCTGCACTGAGATCAGGGGAACACCTATGGGTGTTCCCCTGATCTCAGTGCAGCTCCAATATACTTAATTATTGTAAACAAAAGAAGTAGAGTAGTTTGCGTTCCGGGTGTCAAATGAGAATAGTTTGTTGTACTAATACCTGCTAAGTACTAGTCAGAGGCGCAGTCAATTTGCTTATAGTAATGGAGTCGTTAAAGCGAACGCGATCGAGACGTTTTCTTATGACGAAAATTACAGTAGAGGCTCAGAGCGCCTAAGTGTAATCGCCGACCAGGCCAAGAAATACGTCTCGATCGCATTCGCGTTCAACAATTCTCATACTATTTGACACTTTAACGCAAACGCGATCGAGACGTATTTTGTGCTTTTTGATTACACTAAGGGCACAGAGCGTCTGGTGTAAAAAACGACCAAAAAAACGTCTCGATCGCGTTCACGTAACGCAAACGCGATCGAAACGTATTTTTGGTTGCTGATTACACTAGACGCTCAGATCCCGCAATCGAACCGCCAAAATCGTGGCAAATGACAGTTATATGTTAGGGTTGGCGTACGATTGTGAAATCTAAGTCTAGTCCACACTAACCCAACGGCTTCCCGTTGCTACGTAATGCAGCCAGAATGACAGTTTGATTCACTTAGCTCGTGTTACACAGTATAAACGCCCCATCAACCACCAGGGGGCGGCCAGGGTGTTTTTCACCCGCTGTTTTTCCCGGTTACATATTTTCGGGACGGAAATCTGTTTTAAATTTTCTTTGGTGTTTTAGGGTAATTTATTCGCGGTTGATTTAAATTTTTCTTGAACGTGTTTTTTTAGGTGTAAAGGTTTACATTAGCGCTTGTGTTGTAATAACGTTGTTTCGAAAAATGTCGAGTGGAAGATTAGTAGACTCAAAATTTATTTTTATTTTTGAATTGAATTTGTGTTGAAGTTGAATCAAGTGTTTTGGGTACCCTCGTTAGGGTTCCAAACCAGAATGGTAAAAAGAACTTCTATGGTGTGACTCGGTCCGTCTATCTGTCCGTCACAGCTGGCTATCTCAGGAATTACTAATGATATCGATATGAAATTTTGAACAATTTTAGAAAATGTTTGTCCAAGTATTTTGCAAGTGGGAAAATAATTAAAAATATGTTTATTTTCATAAGAGTGTCTTACAATTTCAATCTGAATTGAATAGGTCAAGTGGGGAATATAATAAAGTATGTAAATAAATACTTTATTCCACATAATATAAACAAAAAAATACAATTAAATAACAGATAACACCTCTCTTCTTGCGTCGGGGGTTAAAAATGTAGTACGAAGCGAGCTTACCCCTAAAAAGGGATCTCTTCATTATAAAAGGTCTCTCTTTGCACATTTTAGGTTTTTTCCTTTTTTATGCCGTTCCTTTCCCCTTCACAAGTAATGAGAAAAATCTGAATTTATTACATACAGCCATGGTTATGCAATCCTGGTCATCAAAAATATTGTAGCTGTCGTCATCATCATCGTAATCAAACTGTTTCTGATTGGTTGTGTTGTGGGTTTGTCGTGTACGTTAGCCGAGGTAGCCGGTAGGTTTAACTAGATCTTAAGAAATGCTTAAAACTATGTATTGATTTAAACCTTCGCGATTTTCACACATTATCATGATACTCGGGACTTAATCGCGTAAAAAACAAATGTTCAAATTTTAATTTTAATGCCTCGACGTTTCGGACGCGACGTTGCGTCCATAGTCTCGAAGGGACCATGGGAATTAACGTCGCGTCCGAAACGTCGAGGTATTTAAATTGAAATTTAAATATATGTTTTTTACGCGATTAAGTCCCGAGTATCATGATAATGTGCTTAAAACTATCTGCATTTCACTTGTATCTAATGTAGAAACCAGAAAGCAATATGCAGATCTTTTCTGGTCGCGCAGTCCGTATGCGTTTAAAGACAATATTGGCACCGGCCGTCGGCCGCGGTTTTGCAATTCCGGGCAAGCAGCCCGCGCTGTCCGTAGGGCATGCACGGCTTAGAATACAAACTGCTTATTGCTATAGGTTATCTGTTTGGTTGTGGGAAGGGGTCTTCGCCCAGCAGTGGGACGACAAAACCCTCTACCCAAAAAGATTGGGGGCTGGGGTGTGGGGTGTTATAAAGTTTGATGTGTGTATGTTGTATGTGTGTTCGTGGCATTGTAGCTGCGTAACGCATGGATGGCCCTAGACGCGACTTCTTTTAATTGAAAGCTAGTTTAATCGAGATGATTCTTATCCAAGCTTAAACGTTAAGGTATTTCATTTTGAAATGAGAATGACGGCGGTTTTCCATCTTTTCGTCACATCGTAAAAAAATCATGAATTTTGTAATGTAATAGAACTCTATAGATTAGGTTAGGTTTCATCATCATGCTAGCCGGAAGAAGTCCACTGCTGGACATAGGCTTCCCCCAAGGTTCTCCACTCAGACCGGTCTTGTGCTTTCCGCATCCATCGCCGGTGGGGTCAGAAGGTTCTCGACTGGCGTCTACGAACCGGGAGACGAGCTTTCGGTAGCTCTCCAACAAGGAGCGACGACCTGGTAAAGATCGCGGGAGGTTAGGCTTATCTATTAATCCTGAACAATAATAGCTTCTGAGAAAAAAAGCAGCGATAGATTATGACAAGCATTAAGCATATGACTTTCAATTGTATTGGAAAAATGTATAGACCCATTGCATAATTATCTACTTGCCTCCCATGGCAATAGCACTAACGTGTTGGGCCACCCATTCGCTGTCCGCAGGCGTAGATTGCTGAAATCCGTCGGCCGTAAAATCCTTTGGCTTAAATCGCTAAGCGCTTAAGCATCGCCTCATGACGTCTAGTGGTCACACGTAGGTTTTATTTGTAGCGCTTTTTGGTGCATTTGAAATTAAATTTGTACGGTAACTTCTACGTCCGATGGATAAAAAAAAACCGGACAAGTGCGAGTCGGACTCGCGCACGAGAGTTCCGTACAAAGATTTTAACGCTTTTCCTCAGTTTTTTAAGTCCAGTGTTAGCGGAGCCCTGCTCCTAAGCAAAACTTACTCAGTGTGGGTTCAGCTTATATTGGTTTGTGAAATTTACAGACAGACATAAAAATTCAAGATTTTGAGAATTTTTTAAGTGGTTGTGCTATAAGAGCTACCTTCATACCAAATTTCAAGTTTCTAGGACAACTGGAAGTACCCTTTAGGTTTTCAGGGTATGATAATTTGTATAGAAACAAACTTTTTAATGGCTGTATCTTTTGATTGCGTTGACTTAGAAGTTTGATTTTTTCACAGCTTCAAGGGACTGCAGACTTGAATATTTGATGTTAATTTCAGCCTGCTACCTCCACGCGTTCCAGAGAAAAAGGGTCTTGACTACCAGACAGATAGACAGACGGACAACAAGGTGGTCCTATAAAGGTTCCGTTTTTCAACAAAACGAAAACACATACATGAAATAGCTAAGGGGTTTATGGGCATGTCCGCCATATAGATAATCAACCAAATTTCATCCCACATCTCAGATATGTGGCTAGTAAAATTGAAACTCATTTCGCGTTAATTTCCGCCTATCGCTGCTGCGGACGTTCAGCCACAAGATTTGACCGCAAACATGTGTGCCAGATGCAGATGTAGCTTGGACCTGTGGTTAACGGTGTACATACAGGTTAATTATACGTTATAATTAATAGACATCAGTTTATCTGTCCGGAATCGAATTACCTTTTCGCTGTAGGCTGATACACTAATTTTCGTATTTTTACTCTAATACGGCAAAGCCAAAAACGAAAGGATCATGATTTTAATAGTCTATGTATTTATATTTCACCGTAACGACTCATCAATGAATTAGGTGTCAATTGATTCGTCATTAACGTAACCCACCTTTGAAATACGCTCATTCCAAACGCGCTTTTCCAAATGTCATATAAATTTTCCCGATAACGTTACTAACTCGATTACGTTACGTAGAATTCCAATATTCGTTCTCGGGGACAGTGCCTTAAACTTCCTCTTTTCCGAACCCCGCCGTGTCATTTCCCAACTCGTACGCGACACTTAAGGCCCATTTAAAATTTCCCAACACAAATTCGCTAAATGCCCGCAATGTTTTCACTAAAAGTTGCTAAGTACTGAATTTCTTAACTCTGTAATTACTTATGCGGAGTTCCTAATAAGTTGCCGGTTCCGTACGTCGTGAGTTTGGTCGTGAGTAGTTCGGGTAGACGTGCAGTGTACGAAGGCTTAATTACGGATTATGAAGGGTAGTTGAAAGCTATTCCGAACTGAAGTTGATTATCTCTTGTGTGACGATAAAAAAATGCTCACGAGTTTAACATAGATCAAGAACAGAGGGTCGATTTTTGAATCTCACCCGGTGACTAAATTTACTGATTTCTAAAAAGTTCGTATTTTTTAATCTCACTGGTGACTAAATTTCTCATGCCTATGCTTCGATGCTATGTATAATCAAAGTGCCTATGATACCTATCAAATACCCACTCGTAAACGAGATCACTGAGTGACTTCTTGACCACTGGCAGTGACAGCTAACCTCAATTTACTATGTTGACATGCTTGTCTATGACAGAAACGCAAATTAGCTGCATATTAGTAGACGGGTAGGCACAAGTATGACATTAAAAAATAAGGCTATTGGCCAATGGTGATATCAATGACATGAATGAGAATTTAGTCATCAAGTGAGATTCAAAAATCGACTCCCTGGAATAAGATTGAGGGCTTGTTTCATCACCGTCAGATAAGTTATATCTGACAAATAAATGTGATGCCATCTCTGTCAGTGCTAACACAATAGACAGAGCCGGTATGGCAGATATCTTTATTAGGAGGGTGGTGAAACAGGCGGTAAGAATTGTTTATTTAGCTGACAAAATACAAACTAAAGGAAGCTAAAATGGCAGCCACTCCCTACCAGCAAACATCCCTGCAATTATCAGTTTGGAGTGGGCGATCGAACGCCGCAATGTATTGCAACTTTCACGATTTTTCATGCAAGAAATGTAGTTCGAATTTTATTGTCATGACAAACCGACAATTGTAAAGTTGGCGAAATAGGGGCCAGAGGGTCGAGCACGACTTGTCGAATCCTGCCTAACGTCACGGTTATCGTATCAAGATCAAGAAACCTCATACTAAAATTTAGTTCCAAATACGCTCACGGGCGGGCGCTGTTCCAAACGTCATACAAACTCGACAATGTATACTATTCGATTTTACGTGACGCAGGATTCGAAAAGTCGTGCTCGACCCTCTGGTCTAAACTCGGCTATAGCTCTCTAAGTCTATTCGACAAATCCACTGCCTCACGAATCAATACAAGACATGTCACACAGACCCAACTATCACCACCACTACACTATTATGAGTATGCTGACGCGTTTCGAATCTCTCTACGAGCCCAATATCTGGTAGGTATTTGTAGGATAACTAGCAGCACTGTGGTTTAAGTGCTTTTGCGGGTGAGAAAATTCATTGTTTTTAGTTCATAGTTAAGGCCCTCTGCAAAGTAAAGCCTGATTCAACCTATTGTTTATTCAAAGAATCACACATCTTCACTGGTAGCGGTACAAAGTCGCTTTGCAGAAAAGATGAGTCTGTCAATTTTTAAACGGCGATATCTACGAATTTCCCATTTTATGTTATGCTGCACGTACTTACCTACCTATTTCAAATTCCAATATATCCATCCGCTTCACATTAGCATATAATATTCCCGCGCGAGTAAATTACTCCCCGAATATAGGAGAAAGCGAATAAGCGGTAATACTCTGACATATTCTACTATCCAAGCGAATATTTCGATTGCGAGGTATTTGAATAAAGTTAACCCCCTTCCGGGTCGGGCGCAGTGTGAAGATTAGCAACAGTAGTTAATAAATTAATTTATAAATTATGGCATTATTCATAAACGTCACTCAAGCCTCCATTAGTTAAAATAGGTTTTGTCTTCTTACTACCGGAAATGTCAATGTGACAGAAAGGGACAAACGAACTTTAACGGCATTTTACTTAAAATAGGTTTATATACCGGGACAACTGGATAAGGTTAACTTGAAGAAATTGCTTTAAGGACGATCATGTATTATTATGTTTTAACTTTTTAGTCTTCTGAGTACAATTTGATTACACTTCAATTGCTCTTTTGCAATGATTTTAATTTTATTGTTATTTATTTTTAAATCATGATAAAAGTACTTAATACAAATTAATAAATACATTATTTAATCAGAAAGGCGGTCACAATCAATTTGACTCAGTAATTAATCTAACAGATAATCTCACGACCTATTATTATTAGATGGCATTCAAATATTAGTCTGGGGAATTTTAAGAAAATGCACAACTAAATATTTCACAGTCAAAAGTTCTTTAATAGGTACCACCACCACCACCACTATTTTGGAAAACATTTCGTGTCTTCACGCATTATAATAAAGTTCACATTTTACACCTGGCATTAACTCAAAATCTCTTTTCAGACGAAACTGTCATTTTCATATAATTTCTTACCTAAAACCATGCAACTTTAGGTTTAACGGCAGGCATCCTATAAATATAATGTAAATAAGAAAAAAGTTAAAGTGAAAAAATTCTTCAGCAACTCGGTCAATAATTATTTCGTAGTATTTCATAGACCTCGCTGCTTTAAATCTGTTTACTGTCCCCAGGTCGTGATGAAACGATGATTGATTTCTGTTTGCACTGAGGGTGAGTTGCAATTTAATATCTTATTGTTAATCGAAGTCTACTCCGTTTGCGTTGCGGCTCCACGCTTAATTATTGCAAACGCTATTATTGTTTTGGAAACAAATTTTAGTTAAACGCGAAACCCAGCTAAGGTCTTTGATGTTTGAGTTGGCGACCATTGTTTGTGTTAAGGATTGTAGACGTAGAAAATCTATTACGTTATGGATTTTGGAAAGTTTTCCTGTGTTTCGCTCGGCTATGTGATTTCTACCTGTGAAAAAACCAGTGGTGTTACCTATGGCCTCTCAAGCAGTCTCTCTCTCTGGTCGCGGCTTCGAACCCAAACTCGCACCTCAGTTTTTCGAAATGTAAGTAAGTGCGAAATTACATTTACACTTAAATGAGCTTTTCGGTTTATCGGGCTGCGAAGTAGTACAATGGCGTATGTGAAGTTCTCAATCCAGGTTTGATCCAAATTCTTCCAGCCATTTTTGTGTGATTGAGTTACAATCATCGAGATTCAGATTTCAACTAAGCAACTAACCAAGTCTTTTGTCACAGCTTAATAACTAATATTTTATGGTTAGGTACCTACTGAAATTAAAACCCATTCAGTCATGTGCATCTTTGAATGATTCAAGTTTTTTGAAGTAGGAACGGAAACCCTATTATTGATTAATTAGTAATCATAATTATTTTTGTTGTAGTACGTTTTGACTGATCATCCCCGAGGGGACATTTATTAGCGAACACAATTCAGTCGTTGTATAATCTACTATTTTCCTCTCTAATGATAACTAAACTTTACATCTGACAAGATTAAAAGAGCATCAATCTTAATTATAGTCAGTGAATTTTAGCAGAAACTCCGCTGATTATGTCTTGTACTTTACATGTCTTAAGTGTTGTGGGAAATATCGCGCAACTCGCTGTACATTGCGGTTTCGTGGGGTAAAGGTTCTATGAAATATTGACTGACCACGGCAATGTATTTACGTATAAAGTATCTACTCGTACAATATTTCTCGCACCATGTAAGGCTTCAAAATTAACTTTTCCATTCGTCGAAGTATAACACTTTGGGAGTGTAATGTTAAATTTTGTATGAAGGGTTGGTGTTTTGATTCTTAAGATCCATGAGACTCACTGCCAAGTTGAATGAGGACTATTTTGATAAGTGTTGTGTATTTAGTGTTTTCAGTGAAGTTCGTGGTTTTGTTTTGCTGGTGGTAGAAAATCATGCAAGGTCGGTCCGTCCAAACTGAGGATCTTATGGATGCCACTAATATTAGTGGCCATCACCATCATGATAAGTCAAAATCGAGGTGTGGAGTCGACAATATCATTAAAAACCATCTCTTAGGTACTTATAATCTTAATCCTCATCAGTAAAATTGAAGCTCCTAAGTAATAAAAGATCAAAATGGTAATTGAAATCAAAATTATAAAAACATTTATTATGAATATGGCGTTGACAGCTTTTATTTTTAGTTCAAATTTTGCCTTTAGTTGAATGTATGCGTATGTACCCTGTAAAGGAATCACTGTTTCTCGTAAAAATAGGGTTCGTTTACAAAAGAGGTAACTATAACCTAAATGCACTAACGAGACTTTTTGAGGCATTATGTATTTGTAATTAAAATCATATTTGTCACACATATCAGCAATGTGTGTTGCAAAGAGCACTAATGACATTAGTGTAATTGCGATGCAAGGCGGAAACTTTGTCCATTATAGTATTGATGGGTTTCAAATTGCATCCAGTCCCAAGGGGCATCCTTAACGTAGGGCGACTCAAAACGGTCAGATTGCCTTGCATGTTCGAAAGCTACAAACCAAAATCGTATCAAATCAACTCACATTACCTACCTCTCTGCAAAAGCCTCGTTGTCATTTATTTTTGACCAAATAAATGAGGTCCAAACTTGTACGCAAATGTCAACATGTTCGGAACATGTTTTTCAATTCTTTTGTGAGGATAATGTCGTATCTTTACTTATAACATCATTGGAGTTAAGCTTTTACTACAGATTCCTTGCGCCGCCCTCGTCTGCTCACATTCGTCTTAAAGTGCGATGAAATTTCCGAACCCTGCAGATGAGGCCTTAAGTGCAACTAATGTTAACGCCATTTACCTGGTATTTCACCAACTTTACAAATGTCAGTTTTCAGTGATAATACGGTGTCAATTGCTGGCTTGCAGACCTTTGGTTGTAGCCCGCTCCATACTAGCAAAGAAATGTAGATCGAATTGTAATTTAAAACTGACAATTATTGTAAAGTTGGTGCAATAGGGGTTTGGTCTTATATCCTCAGTCATATCATCACCTTTCATGCAGACTGTCAGATATCGTCTGAATAGCGGGCTTGTAGTCTGAATAAAGTTACAGTACAGACAGTTAGTTGTAATAAATATTTCCTTACTCAGAAATTATTTTTTAAAAGACATAATGAGAATACGTGTAATCGCTGATATTAGATTCACTATTATTGATAAAAAGTGATATGGTCGAACCATTAAGTAGTAATCTTTATCACATTGCGTACGTAACTGTCAGTTTACTCTAAATTAAAAAATTAAAAATCCCATTTTAGTAAGCTTCAGTCTAATCTTGGCCTCATTGTAACGTAAAATTTAAGACTTGAACAACTGAATAATGTTCTCAGTGTGAGAGAATTTATTTAAGATTATTTATTTAAGCTTCCGTTGATGAAGTTTAGTGTACGTTTGACTGAGGAAATCCATAAGTTTTCCCGAATAATTATTTCAGATTGTAACTCACACAATTATTATTTTGATGCGGTATAATAAAAAAGAGTCGGTTTCAGACTTTTATAGACTCCACAAGGCTCCAAGACTCCACAAGGAGTCATGATCTCCTAGCGTGTTAAATTTAGAAATGGTGGAAACTTAGCCAAACTCGTCCGAACTTGGCCAACACTTGGCGACAATTGCCCGTGACCGAAACCCGCTAACTTATAAGTTCAGGTGAATTATTAAAGTCAATTTCTTCTTGGGAATATTGGACGGTACTTGGCCATTGTCTTGACCAAATTTGAGGATCAGCTCAGGCTCAGGCTCAGGATGAGTTGGTATGGTGCCAAGTTACGATGTGTTTACTGAATTTATTTAGTTTGACGCCGAGTTATTTCAGATTTTGTAATATGAGCATACGTTAGGAAACATTATTAACTAATCTATGGTTATTGAATGTTTTAAACTCAATTGCAAATTTTTTTTAAGAAATGGTAATAATAGTGAACACAGAAAAACAGAAAAAAATAAGATATGTTTTTTCCATAATTTTTGAATTTGGTTAGGTAGGTGTTTTTTGTGTCTGCTTTGTATCGTTTGCTATAGGTTCATTTATTTAAAAAAACGTATTAACGTTACATACTAAGTACTGCAATATATTAGGTACAAAAGCTCTATAGTCAAGCAAATACTAGTAGAGCAATTTGCAAAAGTGGTTTCGTGGTGTGTCCAATCTAGTTTAAGAACTAAGCCTATTTTTAGACTAAATTTCCCGTCGGGGTCGTCACAGCTTAAAAAAGAAAGCTGTTTCACAGCGAAGAGTCTACTTCTCATTATTTCCTTAATCGACTGTGTCTGAGTTATCTAAAGTACTTCTACTTTTATCATTACCGATTTGTTATCTACATTATGATTATGATGAATTGGTTATTTATTTGCTCGTGTATTAACTTACCTATCGCAGGTTTATACTATGTTCATTTATTTTAACAGACAGAAAGAAGGAGAGAAAGATTTGCACACATTCGACACAGACAAAAAAATAAATCAGCATATTTGAAAACAAAAGAAAAACAATTTAACTATTACTAACTACCTAATTTTATACGTAAAAATGTAAAATAACAAAAATAAATAAAAATTATGGGGTTAAACTTACTTGACGTGTTTAGAATCTACCCATTTAAACTACACTGGGAACTCAAGACGGGATCGTTATTTTATACGACTTTTAACACGACGTGCTATTCAATCATAGCGAAATAAACCCCCGTGTGCTCTCAGAAGAAGGACGACCGATAAGTCCACAACATTTCGACTCTCGACTGACATACGTGAGTCTTACATTTATTTCACTATAATTTTTATACGACACTGAGTTTAATGTTCTATCTTTGAATAGATAGAGCTGTGCCATTCTCGTCTAAATTTGAGCTGGTGCCAAGTTTCACAATCACAGCCATATGTAGGCCAAGAGGCTGCGGGGCTTAGACTTTTTTTACCAGCAAAAAGGTACTTACTTTAAATGCACTTTCTGTTAATATTTAAACTGTGACAAGTTAAATGATCGCAAATGGAGATCGGAAGGAGATTGCTCCAATATCTAGTGGATTTTCAATCATCAACAGTCATCACCAGCCTTGTGTTACGTTCCACAGCTGGACACAGGCCTCCTCTCAGAATAAGAGGGCTTTGGCATAGTTCACACGAATATATCGTCAGCTCAAGGGCAAAGTCGTGAATCTGCAATTTGGACAAAAATGAGATTTTAATGCCATAAGTGGTTCCGAATATGGAAATGCATATTCCGTAAAATTATCGTATTTCTAGAATTATTGCAGATTCGCGACTTTACAATTAATGTGACGATATTATCAGAATAGCAGATCATAATTGAGAAAATATTACAACGTTAGGTACTCTTTAGTACCGTTAACAGCTTTTACTTACTCTAAAAAGCTTTTGTTTCAATCAGTCAATCTTATTTTGCTATAATTTCTGATACCTAGGTATCTCTATCCCTTATTGACAACTCGGATAATAACGATATCTTCTTTTCCTGTCCATGGCATATTTGGGCTCAACATCACATACATATAATATATATTCTAAGCTCATACATTTTGCCGGTAAACATGTCTCGCCGATCAAACAACATATCCGAAGGAATATTTGCTCGGAACTATCGACATTCTCAAAGTGTTTTGGTTTAAAATAGAAGCGAGAAGCATAACTTAACTTGTTCAACAGACTCGAATAAATAGAAACCAAATAGGTTTATTTTAAGATTTTTATTTTATTTTTTTCTGATGGAGGCTTGTGCCCAGCAGTGGGACGTCAAAGAGGCTGATATAGATGAAGATCATAATACAAGTTGTATACTAACTACTACTTGTACTTGTTGTTGTAAAGTCGTAAGTTGACACGATAGTTTCAAGTTGTAATTATTGATAAAAGGGCCAGATGGACGGTTTTAATTAAGATTCAACTTTTTGGTAGTCGCTTATTATATTTTGGCTTCATAGGTCGAATAGTACGCCCTAAAATAACAGAGAATACCAAAATTCGTTGAAAATAGACATGTCACGAAATATGCGAAGTTTTTTGCTGTTGCAGAATCTTGCTAAATCTTGGTCTTCCAAAGGGAAATTTTGTCTAATGGCCAAATTGTTGATTGTTTTTGATCATAACCTAAAAATCTTGCTGAAACTCTAAACATGTCAATAGATTTTTTATAATTTAATACCCCTAAATATTTAATTCGCTCAAGTCTATGCCTCACAGCCTCGCCGTCGGCGTTGTGAAGAGAATAATGTTCGGAATAGTTTCACTTTTCTGCACCGTTGAACTGGATGCTATAAATATATACGAAACTTTAAAACCGGAATCATTATTGTCACTAGTTTGAATTTTAAAATGCTCTTGCAACGGCGGAGTTTTCCCGCTGCATTTTATGAGACATTTTTCGTTAGCCTCATTGAAGCGTCGCATGCAGAGCGCTGGCAACTTTTCAAGCGTTTTTTAAAAAGACATTTCTCATAGTGGTACATATTGTAGATGAATGGACTTTTTTGACATTATGTTAGTGCTCTTAGTTCTACTTGTGTTGCGCTGTATGATTAGGTAGGTTCAAAAGTCTGGTAAAGCCTAGTTTTTTCTTAGACAAATCTATAACTAGCATATTTGGGGATAAACTATTTGAATGACTAACAAACAAACCGACAAATATAGGTAGGTAGGTTAGACAGTGTTCCAAAAGTGGTACGTCAGAGAGATAAAGGAGGACTATGTTTGTAGACTAGCCAAAGTCCCATCGAGCTAGCCTAACATGACTGTTAAGTGAAGAGTTATGAGCTTCTAGACATTTAAGTTTAAAAGTGAAGCTTACAAAATTACTATTAATTATCAATAACTTAACCAACTTAGAAGACATAGTGAAATAAACGGATCACCCACGTACCTATGTCAATCGAGTATAGCTTGACATGTTTCGGACTAATCCGTAGTCCTTCCTCTGGGAGCACACGCCACGCCGGTGGCGAGACGTAAACTGCGCGCCGCGGCTCTGCTAGCGCGGCTGCTCGGCGCAGCTGACGGCGGCTCACAACTACCCTCGTTTTCATCGTCATTTTTATTATTATCAAAAGTGGGGTAGCACACATCACTTTGTAAAGGCTCGTTTACACTAGCTGTTGATGCAGTATTCAACACAGTTTTCCAACTTGGGGGCACTGACCATCCACCATCACGGTTGAAATTGGGATGACGACTAATTTCAATAGCTTCACGTACTTTCCGCGGAATGAAAAATTTTTCTTTTGCCAATACCGACACCTTATCAAAACGAATGCAGTGCGTCGAATCCGAGTTCATTGAATGTTCGGCCACAGCAGAATAGACATGTGCGCCGATGACAAAATTGTCGGCTGCGGCGTCCGATGGTTTTTTGACCGGTGGCGGCGGCGTGGTCGGCGTGAAATCGGCGTGGCATTGATTTTTTCAGATTTTCCCAATAGAACTTCATAATTAGAGTCATACATAATTTCAAATACGATATTAACAATAAAATAAATTCAATTATAAATTACACCAATAAATTCATAAAATAAAATACAGAAAAAAAAGACTACCAACACCAACAAACGCTGTATGGCCTGTACGGCTAGAGCGATCTGCTGAACCAAACATATAACACAAGTATTTAATGACAGAAAGTAATCATAATACAATAATCAAAATGATGCCAACCTTACTCAAAGACGCCTCGTTCCGAAGTGAATCAAATGCCGCCGACTGCAATGACGTTTACTCATTTGAAATAAGCAGGCACAGTGTTGCCACTGTAATATCGGATCGTATTGATGGGTATAATTGGGAGTCATGTTACACAAGCATAGTGCCAAACTTGTGGGATCGTAGAGCCTCGCACCTGGCACAACCCACTGATCAGTCGCTTCGCAAACACGTTTCCCAAATCGTGAGAACCCCCGATAAAATCGGCAAAGAAACCCCGTTGCTTGCTACTAAAAGATCCGCCACACCATACGCCACCAACGCCAGCCAAAAACCAGGCCGATATTGCGAACAAGCCGCACACCTAGACCGCCATACCATACCGAACCGGGAGAACTCCTTCCGGAAAAAAATGGTGCACCAAGCAAGTTCAGTTCGGACTTTTCCTAGACCTTTAGGTATCCCGGAAACCAAAGACCGAAAACCCTCCAAAGGTTCCCTGCTCAGTGCCCCACAAGTTCACATTTCCCCGATTTAATGTCAGGCCGTATCTCTTTTAAAGCAGACACAAACTTTCTCTATTCGACCTAAACAAGGTACCTAACATCCGGCCCACCGCCTATTGTGCCATCATCCAGATGCTACAAATTAAATGGTGAGTACGAATCTGTGAAGGTCTTGTGCATCGCGACAAGGCACAACACCACAGGTCCCAATGCTGATCATACACCTGCGAAAATACCCTTTCTAAAGGGATATCGCGAAGGGAGTTTATGTAATAGGTATCTACCTCTTACAAGACGACATCCCTTTCAACACAGTTGAATGCATTTTTGATGTCAACCTTAACAACAACGGCACCAGTAGCTCCGCCAGCCAAAGCGAAGGACCGCGTGGCATGTATAGCCGCCGCACATGCCACTAGTCGTGCCATATATTGCAGGTATCCCCCTATCGTATCCCGCACTGCTCGACAGAACAATTTTGCCGTTTAGAAATAGAAAATACGGAAGGAGGAATGAAATTATAACTATGGTATTGTAATTTAGGGAATAATTAACAAAGAAGTTGGTACTACTTTAAAATTAATAAAATATTCGTCACGCCGATTTTACGCCGATGAAGTCCATCGGCGGCGGCGGCGTGGAAAAATCGTCGGCAGCGGCGGCGCGGCGGTGCGGCGCACATGTCTAAGCAGAACCCTTATCGTCCTGTTTTTTCATACTGCGTATGTGCTCCGTCAGTCTTGTGGATATATTCCGCCCAGTCTTTCCGATATAGTTCTTCCCACAGGAACACGGAATCATGTATACCCCGGGAATATTCAGGGGCAGGGACAT
This sequence comes from Clepsis dumicolana, assembly GCA_963691665.1. Taxonomy (NCBI): domain Eukaryota; kingdom Metazoa; phylum Arthropoda; class Insecta; order Lepidoptera; family Tortricidae; genus Clepsis; species Clepsis dumicolana. Next base: position 14,936,058 of record OY829508.1, read on the forward strand.
GTCGAGCTACACTCGACTAACATACGTGAGTGATTCGTTTATTTCACTATGATTGAGTCTCACGGTAGTTTTATGTTAAAGGAAACTTAGAAAAGTTGAAAAACCCCGGACATTGTCCTTTCAAAGTTCAATATTTCAAAAACTGGTAAACCGAGTTTAATGAAACTTAGCTAAGAACCATCTCGATTAAACTAGCTTTCGATTAAAACAAACCGCATCGAAATGGGTCCATCCGTTTGGGAGCTATGATACCACAGACAGATACACACATACACAGATACACAGATACACAGGTCAAACTTATAAGTTACAACGCCCCGCAATACCTAGTGATAACTAAACAATGTCAACTTACACACAATTGTCACAAAAATAAGACATCGTTTATAATTTCTGAGTGTCGTAACAATCTTATTGGTTTTTCGTAATTACTTTGGTCTCTTCAATTTTAGTATGTAAATTTTTGAGTAAGTACCAAGCTACCTACCAAACAAGCAAAAACTAGTTTATCCCCGCTCGTAGCATAACGTAGGTCTACAATATAAACAAAAACCCTCTATATGCAAATGTTAATCTTGCTGCAGTATTTGTATTTAATCACTCTCTTACTCATAATACAATTACATTCCAAAATAAATAATGTCACACAACAACAAGAAAGTCAAAATTAGTCAAATAACCCGCCCCACGTCATTCCAGGCGCGAAGGTGCCCAGCACGCTCGCCGCGTTACCCCTTTGAACTGCGATGGACAATCTTTGCACCAGAAACGACCCGGAGCGAGGGTCAAGACCCCTCTCACGAAGACGGCGCCCTACTTCTTTAAAAAAACATTTAGCCGCAGAGCCCCAACAACCAGTCGTCTCCACCGCAAGCGGGACAAACAAGTAGTTTGTGAGTGCCGAGTAATTCTCGTGCTTTTTTTTGGCTGCCATTTCAGCAGCCGCCCCCGCCATCCTCGTGGTGCGACTGAGGTGCGAAGATGCAAAAGTACTGACGCACGTGGCGTCCCAAAGCGTGCACTTTCCCCTCTGCCAAGGTACCAATGTTCCATCCATCCAACCATCAGGCCTTTTGCCGTCTGACCGGCTAAGACCTGGAGACTCCAATACGCACGGGACGTTAGCCGACACCAACGCCCTGCGGATGATGTCGTTCAGGGCGTGATGGCGCGGAAATCTCCCCGCACAGCGACAACAGCTCAAGGCGTGGTGACCGTTGCTCTCCACCATAGCGCCACAGATGCATACATGAGGTTCACAAACATCGCAGCCCAGGCGGAGCGCCACAGCCACCCGTAAAGAGTCGTCGTCGAGGAGTGTTCCCAGATGCGGAGACGGAAGCGCGTGCAGCCACGCCCCGGACTCCGGCCTAGACACAGCGTTAAGCCTCGCTCTCTTACATACCTACGCTCGTAGCATAAGATACCTACAACATAAACAAAATCCGTAGTATATACCTTCGCTCGTAGCATAACGTACTATCGAACCGACTGAATCGTGACCCACTGTCGAACTTTTTCGTAGAAAATGACATGGTGGCATTGCACTGCCTGACAAGGAAAATCATTATGACACTTAGTTACTGTGAAAACGTTCTACGGTAGGTCAGGAATCAAATTGTTTGACTGCACATACAACATTACAAAAACCCTAGTACATACCTCCGCTCGTAACATAACGTACCTATCTACAACATAAACTAAAATCTAACTAAAATATATTTCAAAACGTACCCAACTTTGTTGAAGTTAAACGAGATTGGATTCTAAAGACAATTTCCATGTTTCTAACTTCAACAGTTCTGAGGTGAACATTGAACAATGCACTTGACACTACTCGTAGTTTGAAAGTTGCGGCGCGGGGCCACGGGCTTTGTCTTCGATTTCTAAGAGGAGAGGAAGATTGATTTGCGATGTTACGTGACTACGTAGAAACAAAAAGAAGATAACCTAACTAACTTAGAAAAGTTGAAAAACCCCCGGCATTGTCTTTTCAAAGTTCAGTAGCTCAAAAAAGGCAGAACCGATTTTATTGAGACTTAGCTAAAAATGATCCAGATTAAAATCGTTTTCGTTTAAAAATTAACAAAAAAGTTCCTTCAAAAAAACATAAAATGATGCTATAAACTAAAGCCATCAGTTTTATGATCAAGCACAATAATATGAAATCAGTACCTACGGTGCTGTCAGAATATTCTATGAATGAAGCACCGACTTCATATTTGTAAGCTGGATAGACTGCAACTTGACAAATTGAAGTTTCGCAAACTTTGAGGTTTGACCCATTTTTGTTTACTTAATTAGAACCTATGACTAAGTAAAAATTAATATGATTTCTTATAGTAAGTAAGTATATAACAAGTAGGTACGTAGGTATACGTAGTACAAAATATTCTCGCAGTTGAAATTGAATTAATCTTTCAAAATTGCGTTATACATACCACTCACCTAATAATTGTCAGAAAGGGACAAAAACGTACGCAAAAGCGTCCATTTCCTACTTCAAAGGCAATGGTCGGTATCGGCTCTTATGGGCCAATTCTCCCGCTTCCCCAATTAGGGGGTAAAGCGGGGAATCGGACGGGGTAACAAAGGGTAGTTGCCATTCCGGCCACTTAGCCCCAGTTTCTCGCGTCGGATAGTGCATTTTAAAATTTCACTCTTTTTACTGTACCGTGGGCTAGCGAGTCTAGAAAGTATGCAATTTATTAATATAGCTACCGTCCATACGTTGTAATCGGACCTACGCATAGGACGCAAGAAATCAAGAATATTATGTTTGTATGGACAAGTTCTGGCGGTACGATGCAGAAAAGTGGCCGCACTCTAATACGAGCATGTTACGCCTAACCGTTGCGTATAAATATTATAGGTATAAAAAATCGTACGATATGGAACTACGACATTTTTGTACGAAACCAGAGGCCAACTTTGTTCGTAAGTCAACACATCGTCACTCCTTTTAATATTTTAAGTACAGAACGCCTGATGTAATCGACGACCAAAAAATACGTCTTGAACGTGTTTGCGTTAAAGTGTCACATAGTATAAGAATTGTTTGTTGCCGATACGTGCCACTAGTGGCACGGCCAATTTGCCCGTAGTAACTCAGACGTAAACGCGAACGCGATCTTGACGTTTTACAGCGTTTGTCGTTGATTACACTTAGGCGCTCTGTAAGGTAGATTGTGCGACACGGCCCAAATATTATATTTAAGTTGGCACCTTCGATCTTATTTTTTTTAATGGTTGCCTTTACGAGATCCCTCTGTACCTACCGATAAAGCCGCGTACTGTTAACTTGTTATTTTCTTTAGACTTTTTTTCTGTTGTTTGTTACATGGTGTTTAGGCCCAAGCCTAAATATAAACTTATACTAATTATGTGATTTAGTGTCGTATTGCTATGGCGTTGTGCCCAGGCGCTTTTACCTCGTAATGTTTATTTTTTGTAGGCCTGCCGGCCAACACTTGCTGTCAATACATCGATGCGACAAGTGGCATCATCTTTGTATTTTTAATTAAACAGTTTAAAGTCAAATCTAGGTTTTTATCAAGGCTCCATTGTGTATCAAATACACATGGTGATAAATAAAGAGTGATTGTATTGTATTGTATTTCATAGCAATAAAGATGACAGACAGGATGACAATTATTGGAATCAATGTGGAAAGTTTACTTTCGTCTTTTATGGAAAGTAAAACACGAAGAACATTAAATTGAAATGAATGATTCAATATTATGGTAAAATACTAGACATTATCTATAATTAAAAATTACTCAGAACTGGTATTGACCACGATTACCGTGCTAGGCTAGGGGAAGGCTGGGTAGGAAGGCTGGGTAGGAAGGCTGGGTAGGAAGGCTGGGTAGGAAGGCTGGGTAGGAAGGCTGGGTAGGAAGGCTGGGTAGGAAGGCTGGGTAGGAAGGCTGGGTAGGAAGGCTGGGTAGGAAGGTTGGGTAGGTAGGTAGGATTAAGTTAGGCGGTCAATGTCCCGTTCTGAATATGTCTAAATATAATTAACCGCGAACCATTTAAAACTGTTTTAATAACATTTCATACGATGTGAACGCAGAAGAACGCTATCAAAGACAATTGGAAGTGCAGCCGATGCATTTCCAGGTTTCCAGTCTAACAATTATTTCAGTTTTGACTCCACTGAGTGGAAAGAGCCTTGAATTGGTAACAAAGTTTTTGTACCAAAAAGTACCGTTGCTATTTTATTTTAAGCAAGCTTTTGTCGGCGTCTTCGTACTAGCATAGGCCACGTTTATTCTCTATCCCGTTTGAATTTCAACAAATTCGCCCTTAGTGCTTGTCTACATCATTTAAGCAACCTCTATGCAAAATTTCAGCGTTCTAGGGCCAAGTGTTTCGGATGTACGTTGTTTGTCAGACACTCGGTCAGTTACTAAGGAGTTTTGTTATATTTTTGATAATTCATTGATTCAGGCGTTATTTTGCGGTGGTTTTTGAATTAAAAACAATTACTTGGCTCAGCCTCGACCAAGTGTTTAAGACAACTGCTCCTATGCGACAAATGTACCTTTTATGTGTGGCATGCAACACTCTTCTACCTCCATCTATTGCCACACGTATCAACACTTATGTCAGATAGACATCTATTTTTCGTTTAACGGGAACTAATATAAAACTAGCTTTTTTTGTACATTTGATAAAATTACTAGTTTGTGACTTTTTTCATGCAAACATTTTTTTTTTCCGATTAATTGTTCTGAGTAGAAAAAACATATTTTACACCAACTTCTGAGGAAATAAAGAAATTCTACACACAGTTTCGAAATTGTGGAGTGCATAATTTTGAGTCTACTTAATTGCATAACCTCATTATCATAATGTGTGAAAATCGCGAAAGTTTAAATCAATGCATAACCGCAGTGCCTTCTCGTAAACTAAACAATAAAGTTAAAGGAATCTTACTTTTTAATTGTTTAGCCGCACCGTTCCGTGGCGTGAAACTGACCAGTCAAAGTGTTTATGAAGGCCCGACATGCCAACCGGCTCGCATGACCGTCAACCGTTTTGGTAAAAGTTTGGTCTTGTAGTGCAAGTCAGAGGAGCAAAAAACATTTTTTGTAATAAAAACTCGACTGCGAAATCCCGATACTCGATTCCGAGAAACAGTACATACCCTAGATTACTCCAATCTCTCCCACAACTGACACAAATCTAATGACATAATGTTGACATCAGTCAAACGCTTTTGGCCGTGGAGCGCACCAAAGAATTAGACATCCATACATACATTGGGTAATAATGAAAACACAATAAACACCTAGATGTAAGATGCAAGTAATCGAATTTGGCGAGACCTTTACTAAGTCAGAAATCTTTTTTCATATAATAAAGTGCAAAATCCCTTGGACAACCTGAACTGATTCTAAAAATTCTTGCAATTGACCAATAAAATTGACCTAGTCAAAAACTAAGCAAAGCCTGTACTAGGGGTACTGGACATCCTGACAAACACACCTACTTTTTAACTGACTTCATATAGAGACATTTTCTAGCGGCATACTTACCTACATAAAAACATTAAAACGATCCTAATAAATAAACGTATAAGAAAACGCCGGTAACATTTCAAGTATTATCCTCGCTTACCAGGTGTCCATGAGTGCGCCCTATGGGTCTCCGGTAGGAGGCAACACCGGAGTGGTTTTAGTGGGTGTGCTTCTTCCCTTTCTCTCCTTTGCAGAGAGGAAGAGACGAAAAGAGTCCCACATAACCACCAGACTTTCCCCAGGTCTGGCAATACTCGTAAAGAGTTTGCATTCCTTCAAAAAAAAGGTGTCCATGTATGGCCAATATAATGTAGTATTTCATCATTTGACCCGTTCCCCAAGTTTAACAGAAATATAACAAGACTGTGGTATAACTACTTGAAAAACTGCTTCTTCCTACCGCTTATATTTTAGACCAACCTCAAACGCAAAGGATTATAGGTTTCTAGGTTTACGACTTTATAACTACCCGCAAAACAGGAAAAAGTGTGTACCAAAGGCCTTATCTCACAAATGTTAATACTAATACTACTTATTACATGTTTGTTGTAGTTGAAAAATAAAAAATAAATCATAAGCTTAATTGGACAGGGCACGTCGTTACTAACCTGAAAAAAAAAACAATGAAAAACATTCTACCTAAAGCGCGTACTTGTAGAAAATTATGGAAGACAAAGTGTGGTTTTTTCATCTCTAGATTAATAATACGTGAAGCGAAAATTTTGGGTGTGAAAAGCTTAGGTACTTAATTAAAGTTCATATGGAAAACAAGAGCAGAAAGCTAAAATTTGTAATTTAATACGACATTAAATTAATAATGTAATGAATTACGGTTGAATTTCGCAGTGTTGCTGCTTAATAAATAAGCTACCGAGATTTATTTAACTCATTCGATTCTTTCAATTTAAATAAAGTGTCCTTCCGATCCACGCCAGTCACTGAACGATACTTCAAACTCCGTTGTTACGTATCATCGGTACGTAAACGCCAACTTGTAAATAAGAACCACGTTTACAAAGTCCCACAAGTAAGCAAAACTATACTTTATCCATTCGCCTCAAGATCTTGCATGAGCGCATCAGTTCTTGCAAATCTGTGCCTTTGAAGCATTACGGTCCAGCACGCTCATTTCGCCTGGGCCGGATTCAGCAAACTTCGGCTAAGTTCGGCCAAGTTCGGCGAACTTCGGCGAACTCCGAACCGTGGTCGGTTTGGAGCATCAATGTATTATGCTGCTGTTTGAGGTAATTGAAAAGTGGTTTACTTTAGTAAACCTTCTAAGGCCGACTTGTACCGACCTGGATCATATAATATTAACCCGGGGTTAACATGACGTATTTGTATCGTTACCCTAACCCCGAGTTAATGTCAAATACAGGTCTGTGCAAGTCCGTCTTATAGTGTCATCATCGTTTACGTCCGAAAGGCCTCTCCCAAGGCCCTCCACTCAAACCGGTTTTGCGCTTTCCGCATCCACCACCGTCCCGCGATCTTTACCAGGTCATCACTCCTTCTTGTTGGAGGCCTACCGACAGCTGGCCTCCCGGTCCGCGGACGCCATTCGAGAACCTTCTGATCCCATCGGACACCAGTCCTGCGAGCAATGTGCCTCGCCCACTGCCACTTAAATTTCGCAATTCTTCGGGCTATGTCTGTAACCTTAGTTCTACTGCGGATATCATAATTTCTGATTCTATCCCGCAGAGAAACCCCGAACGTATCCTCTCTGTGCAAGATTGCACAACTTTTTACTTTTTGGACCTATTTAGACTTCTATATTTTTTATCTATGGTTTATTGTAGAACTTTTCATTACAATTTTGTTTTCATCCAAGACCAGTGCTTTTTACTTAATTAATTCCAAATACTCTCCATAGCCCTCTGAGTGATTTTGAGCTTAGTTATGAGGCCCATCGTTAGCGCCCGTCTCAGGTCTTACAGTGTAGTTTGATAGATTATGTATCTTGTTTTATTATTTCTCATTAACAAAATACAGTCCTTGATAACAACATACATACATCCATAACAATTGATATCCTTATTCGAAGCCGGATCATCATCACATCATCACCAGCAGTCTTCTTTACCTCCCACTGCTGGGCACAGGCCTCCTTTCAGAATGAGAGGGCTTGGGCTATAGTTCCCACGCGGGCCCAGTGGGGAAACACAGAGGTGCGAGCCGGGGCACGAATCCACTACCCGAAGCCGTTTAAGCACTACTAAATACTCCTGAGTATTTAACGCGCAAGTGCGTTAAGTGAGTTAAGTGACGCTTAGTATTATTATTCTTTATTCAACTCACGGATACCGGTTTGTTCAGATAGCCACTTGAGACGAGAGTACCCGGTACAGGATACACCCGGGTAGAGATTTAAGGCTTCGCCGAACAATATTTGCCCGGGTCGTAATTCGAGATAATGTATTTGGATTACAATTACAGCGAATTCTATTACGGATACGGTGTTTTCGCTCACGTTGTAGGTTACATCGATGTTTGTTTTTGTAAGGCATCATTGGACACGGATTCGAATTTATATTTGGTTGATTGTTGTTATAGAGGTATTTTGAATATTCACTGGAACACGAATACACAGAAAAACAAAAAACCGGACAAGTGCGAGTCGGACTCGCGCACGAGGGTTTCGTAGAAAGATTATAACGCTTTTCCCCAGTGTTTTAAGAAGTCCCGTGTTAGCAGAGCCTGCTCCTAAGCTAAATGTACGCAGTCTGGGGTCATCTTTTATTGGTCTGTGAAATCTACAGACATGCAGGCATAAACATTTAAGATTTTGAGAATTTTCTGAGTGGTTGTGCTATAAGAGCTACCTTACCCTAAAAAGCTTCCAAATCCATTAATCCGTTTGGGAGCTACGATGCCACGGAAAGATACACAGATACACCCATTCAAAGATACGCAGCATGCTTATTGTCTAACTCGCTCGCAATCAGCATCGTGTTCATTTTGTATGGGCTGACAATTGGTATTGGAAACAGCTAGCTGTCACAGTCATACAAAAACTGTCATTTCAATCCGATGACGAGTGTCACATTAGTTACGCAAATACCCTGCTAGTCAAACTTAATAATAGCACCCCTCTTTTTCGTGGGGGGCTGAAAAAAGGCGCCGGTTCGCTTGCGAAAATAAATGTAAGATGAAAATATCTACAGGATGTAGCTGGCATTTCCAACGTTGCTGAAACAAATAGGTCATCCTGATAAACAGGATGATGCGGCTTTATTTATGCAACGCTCGGCGGTGATTTAAAATGAACATTCATTAAATTTTGTTTTATGTGACTCGCTACTCGTGTAAGTTATAAATTACTAGCTGTTGCTCGCGACTTCGTTAGCATAGATTTCGGTTATCGCTATCCCGCGGGAACTGTATAATTTTCCCGAATAAAAAGTAGCCTATGCTATTCCTCAATATTCAAACCATATTCTTACAAATTTCATCTAGATCGGTACAGCGGTATGCCCGTGAAGTGGTAACAAACAGACAGACAGAAATACAAAGACAGAGAGACAGAGTTACTTTCGCATTTATAATTTTAGTTGGGATAGTAAGGATTAGGATTAACGTATCATGTACAGTCAGCAGCAGAAGTAGCTAAGTAACCGAGGTGGTCACAATGATCTGCATAAAGCTCTTTTGTATGTAACAATAGAGCCGAGTTTAGATCATTGTGAGCGCGTCGGTTGCTTAGCTACTTTTGCTGCTGAATGTACAGTCGAGGACACTGGGACCGTGGTAAAACCCTTTCAAGTGCTAGTCGGTCTCGCGCACTGAGGGTTCCGAGCCATCATCTTTTTTCCAGACTTGTTATGTCATCATCATCACCAGCCTTTTTTACGTCCCACTGGTGAGCACGGGTCTAATCTCAGAATGAGATGGCTTGAGCTATAGTTCCTACGCGGGCCAGTGCGGATTGAGAACTTCACACACAATTGATTTGCTTCGCAGGAGTAGGTATAAAGATTTTCCTTCTAGGTTTTCTGTCATCGGAAAGCTCGTGATAAATTACAAATATAATTTCGCACCGGTGTGAAGTTAGCAGTCTAAAGTTAGCAGCCTAAGATAACCCGACCAAATAAGAAAGTACCATTTTAAACAATATGTTAAATTGAAATTATAACGTTATAATAGGTATCAAAGCTTGCTATTTGTATTCAAAACGTGTATAAGAATAAGTTATCACTTTAATAAATAACACCAAATAGAGTAACCAATAATTTTTTTTTTTTTTGCGAAAATTTGAGAAAGTGCCCTATCTCAGAGAAACAGAAGTCAAGCCAGGAGTAATAGCTATATGTGTCGTATAGCTACACCACGGGAGCTCCAGAAAACAATGAGTCTAGAGTGATACCTAACTGTGTTTGGGAGATGAGAAAGGTCAAAAGTTAGCAGCCTAAACGCGTCCAACGAAAGAAATCGAAATTCTACGAGACAGAAGTTAAGCCAGGAGTAACTGCTATATGTCGCTTATAGCTAAGGCATAAGAGCTCACAAAACATCAAAGTCCAGAGTGATACCTTCCTCTGATAAAAGAAAAACAAAGGAGATAACTCTAAAAAAATATTTTTTTTTTGCAATAACCAGGTATGGTGCCGATTTTCAGCTAAACGAAGTAAAGCCAGGGGTAGTGAGTATATACAACGTGTAGCAGCATTACCGAAGGTCTAGAAAAGCGCTCCTCCTGTGTGATACCTAACTTCGATAAGAAGAAACAGACGGGACAATCCGCATGAAACTTTTTTTTGCGAAAATTTGAGATAGTGCCCTATTTCATAGAAATAGAAGTCAAGCCAGGAGTAATGGCTATATGTGTCGTATAGCTACACCACGGGAGCTCCAGAAAACAATGAGTCTAGAGTGATACCTAACTGTGTTTGGAAGATGAGAGCGGTCAAAAGTTAGCAGCCTAAACGCGTCCAACGAAAGAAGTCGAAATTCTACGAGATAGAAGTTAAGCCAGGAGTAACTGCTATATGTCGCTTATAGCTAAGGCATAAGAGCTCACAAAACATCAAAGTCCAGAGTGATACCTTCCTCTGATAAAAGAAAAACAAAGGAGGTAACTCTAAAATAATATTAGAATTTCGTAGAATTTCGGCTTATGAACTAAAAAACAATTGAGTTACAAAAGCGCTTAGTTGATGCAACTTGTGACCAAAGGGCTGGCAGTTTTCTCTCTCAAAGAATCAGCATCGCTATTCAGCGAGGCAACGCTGCCAGCCTTTTGGGCACTATGCCACGGAGGCCTTATTTAGATTTAATTTAGTTTTAAGTTGTAGTTTATTTAGTTTAAGCTTAGATTTAATGTCATTGTAAATTGCTTTTAGTATGTAAATAAAGAATTATAATGATTAAAAACAATTACTTTGCTCACCCGCGACCACTAATGACAAATAGTTATATCTGTGCGGCAAATATATTTACCGCACAGATATAACTATTTGTCATTAGTGGTCGTGGGTGAGCAAAGTAATTGTTTTTTAGTTCATAAATATGGACCTCCGCAAAGTAACGCCTGATTCAATGAATTTCGGCTTCTTTCGTAGGACGCGTTTAGGCTGCTAACTTTTGACCGCTCTCATCTCCCAAACACAGTTAGGTATCAGTCTAAACTCATTGTTTTCTGGAGCTCCCGTGGTGTAGCTATACGACGCATGTAGCCATTACTCCTGGCTTGACTTCTATTTCTGTGAAATGGGGCACTATCACAAATTTTCGCAAAAAAAAAGTTTCATGCGGATTGTCCCTTCTGTTTCTTCTTATCGAAGTTAGGTATCACTCAGGAGGAGCGCTTTTCTAGACCTTCGGTAATGCTGCTACACGTTGTATATACTCACTACCCCTGGCTTTACTTCGTTTAGCTGAAATTGGTACCATACCTGGTTACTGCAAAATAATATTTTTTTAGAGTTACCTCCTTTGTTTTCTTTTATCAGAGGAAGGTATCACTCTGGATTTGATGTTTTGTGAGCTGTTATGCCTTATCTATAAGCGACATATAGCAGTTACTCCTGGCTTAACTTCTATCTCGTGGAATTTCGATTTCTTTCGTTGAACGCGTTTAGGCTGCTAACTTTTGACAGCTCTCATCTCCCAAACACAGTTAGGTATCACTCTAGACTCATTGTTTTCTGGAGCTCCCGTGATGTAGCTATACGACGCATGTAGCCATTACTCCTGGCTTGACTTCTATTTCTGTGAAATAGGGCACTATCTCAAATTTTCGCAAAAAAAAAGTTTCATGCGGATTGTCCCTTCTGTTTCTTCTTATCGAAGTTAGGTATCACTCAGGAGGAGCGCTTTTCTAGACCTTCGGTAATGCTGCTACACGTTGTATATACTCACTACCCCTGGCTTTACTTCGTTTAGCTGAAAATTGGTACCATACCTGGTTACTGCAAAAAAAATATTTTTTTAGAGTTACCTCCTTTGTTTTTCTTTTATCAGAGGAAGGTATCACTCTGGACTTTGATGTTTTGTGAGCTCTTATGCCTTAACTATAAGCGACATATAGCAGTTACTCCTGGCTTAACTTCTATCTCGTGGAATTTCGATTTCTTTCGTTGAACGCGTTTAGGCTGCTAACTTTTGACAGCTCTCATCTCCCAAACACAGTTAGGTATCACTCTAGACTCATTGTTTTCTGGAGCTCCCGTGGTGTAGCTATACGACGCATGTAGCCATTACTCCTGGCTTGACTTCTATTTCTGTGAAATAGGGCACTATCTCAAATTTTCGCAAAAAAAAAGTTTCATGCGGATTGTCCCTTCTGTTTCTTCTTATCGAAGTTAGGTATCACTCAGGAGGAGCGCTTTTCTAGACCTTCGGTAATGCTGCTACACGTTGTATATACTCACTACCCCTGGCTTTACTTCGTTTAGCTAAAAATTGGTACCATACCTGGTTACTGCAAAAAAAATATTTTTTTAGAGTTACCTCCTTTGTTTTTCTTTTATCAGAGGAAGGTATCACTCTGGACTTTGATGTTTTGTGAGCTCTTATGCCTTAACTATAAGCGACACATAGCAGTTACTCCTGGCTTAACTTTTATCTCGTGGAATTTCGATTTCTTTCGTTGAACGCGTTTAGGCTGCTAACTTTTGACAGCTCTCATCTCCCAAACACAGTTAGGTATCACTCTAGACTCATTGTTTTCTGGAGCTCCCGTGATGTAGCTATACGACGCATGTAGCCATTACTCCTGGCTTGACTTCTATTTCTGTGAAATAGGGCACTATCTCAAATTTTCGCAAAAAAAAGTTTCATGCGGATTGTCCCTTCTGTTTCTCCTTATCGAAGTTAGGTATCACTCAGCAGGAGCGCTCTTCTAGACCTTCGGTAATGCTGCTACACGTTGTATATACTCACTACCCCTGGCTTTACATCGTTTAGCTGAAAATTGGTACCATACCTGGTTACTGCAAAAAAAATATTTTTTTAGAGTTACCTCCTTTGTTTTTCTTTTATCAGAGGAAGGTATCACTCTGGACTTTGATGTTTTGTGAGCTCTTATGCCTTAACTATAAGCGACATATAGCAGTTACTCCTGGCTTAACTTCTATCTCGTGGAATTTCGATTTCTTTCGTTGAACGCGTTTAGGCTGCTAACTTTTGACAGCTCTCATCTCCCAAACACAGTTAGGTATCACTCTAGACTCATTGTTTTCTGGAGCTCCCGTGGTGTAGCTATACGACGCATGTAGCCATTACTCCTGGCTTGACTTCTATTTCTGTGAAATAGGGCACTATCTCAAATTTTCGCAAAAAAAAAGTTTCATGCGGATTGTCCCTTCTGTTTCTTCTTATCGAAGTTAGGTATCACTCAGGAGGAGCGCTTTTCTAGACCTTCGGTAATGCTGCTACACGTTGTATATACTCACTACCCCTGGCTTTACTTCGTTTAGCTGAAAATTGGTACCATACCTGGTTACTGCAAATAAAATATTTTTTTAGAGTTACCTCCTTTGTTTTTCTTTTATCAGAGGAAGGTATCACTCTGGATTTTGATGTTTTGTGAGCTGTTATGCCATAGCTATTAGCGACATATAGCAGGTACTCCTGGCTTAACTTCTATATCGTGGAATTTCGATTTCTTTCGTTGAACGCGTTTAGGCTGCTAACTTTTGACAGCTCTCATCTCCCAAACACAGTTAGGTATCACTCTAGACTCATTGTTTTCTGGAGCTCCGGTGGTGTAGCTATACGACGCATGTAGCCATTACTCCTGGCTTGACTTCTATTTCTGTGAAATAGGGCACTATCTCAAATTTTCGCAAAAAAAAAGTTTCATGCGGATTGTCCCTTCTGTTTCTTCTTATCGAAGTTAGGTATCACTCAGGAGGAGCGCTTTTCTAGACCTTCGGTAATGCTGCTACACGTTGTATATACTCACTACCCCTGGCTTTACTTCGTTTAGCTGAAATTGGTACCATACCTGGTTACTGCAAAAAATATATTTTTTTAGAGTTACCTCCTTTGTTTTTCTTTTATCAGAGGAAGGTATCACTCTGGATTTTGATGTTTTGTGAGCTGTTATGCCTTATCTATAAGCGACATATAGCAGTTACTCCTGGCTTAACTTCTATCTCGTGGAATTTCGATTTCTTTCGTTGAACGCGTTTAGGCTGCTAACTTTTGACAGCTCTCATCTCCCAAACACAGTTAGGTATCACTCTAGACTCATTGTTTTCTGGAGCTCCCGTGGTGTAGCTATACGATACATATAGCCATTACTCCTGGCTTGACTTCTATTTCTGTGAAATAGGGCACTATCTCAAATTTTCGCAAAAAAAAAGTTTCATGCGGATTGTCCCTTCTGTTTCTTCTTATCGAAGTTAGGTATCACTCAGGAGGAGCGCTTTTCTAGACCTTCGGTAATGCTGCTACACGTTGTATATACTCACTACCCCTGGCTTTACTTCGTTTAGCTGAAAATTGGTACCATACCTGGTTACTGCAAATAAAATATTTTTTTAGAGTTACCTCCTTTGTTTTTCTTTTATCAGAGGAAGGTATCACTCTGGATTTTGATGTTTTGTGAGCTGTTATGCCATAGCTGTAAGCGACATATAGCAGGTACTCCTGGCTTAACTTCTATCTCGTGGAATTTAGATTTCTTTCGTTGAACGCGTTTAGGCTGCTAACTTTTGACAGCTCTCATCTTCCAAACACAGGTATCACTCTAGACTCATTGTTTTCTGGAGCTCCCGTGGTGTAGCTATATGACACATATGGCCATTACTCCTGGCTTGACTTCTGTTTCTCTGAGATAGGGCACTTTCTCAAATTTTCGCAAAAAAAAAAATATTATTGGTTACTCTATTTGGTGTTACTTATCAAAGTGATAACTTATGTTTATACACGTTTTGAATAGAAATAGCAAGCTTTGATACCTATTATAACGTTATAACTTCGATTTAACATACTGTTTAAAATGGTACTTCCTTATTTGGTCGGGTTATCTTAGGCTGCTAACTTTAGGCTGCTAACTTCACACCGGTTAATTTCGCTCATAAATTCCAAAAAAACTTAAAAGTGCTAGTCGGGGCTCGAACCCACAACCCTCTTCATAGGTGGTCAAACCACTAGGCTATTATGGCTTACAAAACAATACCGTGACAGACAACGCACGGCCTAAACCACTGGGCCTAGTGACTTGAAATTTGGCAAACATACCTTGAGTAAGATACTGCACTAAGAAGGGATTTTTCAAAATTCCCTCGGGATAGGGAACTAGCCCTTTTTGAAATATTTCACGGGGTCAAAGCCGCGCGGCATAAGCTAGTTATGTCGGTAAAAATTGTCAAATAAAATTACTAGAGTTGAAAAATACATAATAAATAGTTTACTTACCTACTTAGGTAAGTAATTTGTAGGTATTTACGTGCCAGTGTTGCTTTAGTATTAGGTAAGGAGAATTTTGACGTAAAATTTGGAAGGTTTCGCAAGCTTCCATCTTACCAGCCGGTATCCCTTCTATTATCATAAAACATCTCCGCAAACAAGCCGTCCAATATAGTATGAGATCGCTAAATGTTTGTTTAGACTGAGCAAATATTCCCTTTCTTGTAAGTGAAGCAAAGCGAGTCACTTCGATACCTAACTTGATTGTTTGTTGTTCTGGATAGTAGGAAGCAATTCGATGACTTTGGAGTGAGGTAGGATCTCATATTACTAAGTAATCACAGTTTTTAACCCCCACAAAAAATTAAGACCGAACAAGTGCGAGTCGGACTCGCGCCCGAGGGTTGCGTACAAAGATTTTAACGCTTTTCCCCAGTGTTTTAAGTTGTCCAGTGTTAGCAGAGCCCTGCTCCTAAGCAAAATGTACGCAGTGTGAAGCATCATATATTGGTATGTGAAATCTACAGACAGGCATAAAAATTTTGGATATAGAGAATTTTTTGAGTGGTTGTGCTATAAGAGCTATCTACCTTCATAACAAATTTCAAGTTTCTGGGACAACTGGAAGTACCCTTCAGGTTTTCAGGGTACAGTCGAGTTCTCCAATATCTATACAGTCAACAGTTCAAAAATATCTATACACAGACCTTATTGCCAGTTACATAAGGTTTGTGTTCAGATATTTATGAACCGTTGGCTGTACAGATATTGGAGAACTCGACTGTACGGCAATTTGTATGGAAACAACCTTTTGATTGCGTTGACTTAGAAGTTTGATTTTTTCACAGCTTCAAGGGACTGCAGGCTTGAGCATGTGATATTAATTTCAGCGTGCTACCTCCACGCGTTCCAGAGAAAAAGGGTCTTGACAGACAGACAGACAGACGGACAACAAAGTGATCCTATAAGGGTTCCGTTTTTCTTTTTGAGGAACGGAGCCCTAAAAATTTTCAAAACTAAGGTCACGAGGTCTACAGCTCACAGAGCCACTTAGTGAATATGTGAACTGTCTAAAAATACTGCTCCCCAATTGCTGTTGCAACAATTTTTTTTAGAATGGTTCCCCATCGTTTCAGAAATAATATGAACTCTTTCTTAAAGGTATAATACTTATGTATAATTATATTGCTACGCCCTTACAGGGTAGTACCCAGGTTAACTTAAGTTAATTTTATGTACCGTGCAATAAATAAATAAATAAATAAATAAATAAATAGATTACGACAATGTTAATAATTTTCAGCAAAATCGATTGATTTCAATATCCAAATGTTATTAGGGTAATCGTGGGATCGCGCGGTGGATGCGGAAAGCACGAGACCGGTCTGAGTGGAGAGCCTTCGGGATACCTATGTCCAGCAGTGGACGTCTTGCGGCTGACATGATGATTAGAGTAATACGACACATGTTACTTTTCTCAGTCTTACATGATGATTATATTTATTAAAGGTTGGAAATGAAATGATGTCACCATTTTATCGTGGCAAATCAGTGAATATTTGCGAACAAAAATACTGAAAATTTGCATTTAAGTCCCACTTTACCACATTGGAAAAATAAGGAAAAATGTGCAGGGAAAGTTGAGCGCCGAGCGCACGCTTCGAGTTTTCCGCATTTTCCGGCAGACTGCGCGACGAGCATTTATCGCGTGAGAAAGCTTCATAATAAAATAAGTTGGGTAGACTTACTGCAATACTTATGCCTAGTATGCACTTACAGGAAAATCTGCTAGCTGCTTTACATTGCGGCACTTCTTTGGTCACTAGCAACTCGTTAGCACTGCGGGCCGGCAATGTTATGCAACTTGCACAAATTTTCTTGCAAGTGTAAATTGTGTTTTACAATTTGATTGACCAGGGCCCCGTTTCTTGAAGCTTATTAGATATTTGTGTTTTGTTTAATTTTTTCGTGTAATTTACGAGACAAAACACAAATATCATTAATCTAATAGCTTCGACAAACGTCTGAGGGTCGAGCACGACTTTACGAATGCTGTGTAACGTTACGGTTTTCGTATCGAGATCGAGAAACATACTAAATTTTTAGTTCCAAATACGCTCACGGGCGGGCGCTGTTTCAAACGTCATACAAACTCGACAACGTTTACTATTCGATTTTACGTGACGCAGGTTTCGAAAAGTCGTGCTCGACCCTCTGTACGTCTGTCCGACTTTTCTCCTATACAACCGATTCTTGTGAAATTTTGAGGGCACGCTCCATAATTTATATTGAATTTTTCGTCGATTCGTTTTTTTTAAAGTCAGCACTCGAGGTTAAAGTAGGTACACAGCTCACAAAGCCATTAGTTATTAGTTCTGTCACAATTTCGTTTAACTGTAAGCAAAGTTGTGGTTTAGGATGGAACAAGTTTCCCTACTTTTTTTTATACGACAAAGACGGCAAACGAGCAAGTGGGTCACCTGATGATAAGTGATCACCACTGCCCATACACACCCACAACCTAGGGGGGTTTGCAGATGCGTTGCCAACCTAGAGAGCTAAGATGAAATGCCTCTTGTGCCCGTTATTACACTGGCTGTCTTACAGTACTCTCCACACCGGAACACAACAGTGCAAGCACTGCTGCTTGGCGACAGGATTAGCGAGTAAGATAATGGTAGCGATTCGGACGGACCTCGTACAAGGTCCTACCACCTGCAACTTGTAATTATAAATGTCCACACTCACAGTATTTTTTTAATAAAAGGGTACCTATGTGATGGTAGGTACGGTTAGATTAATGACTAAAGGTAAGTACCTATAAAGAATAGAGCTGAAGCTTACACAGCTTGCAATTATGCAGCGGTGCCGACTGCATAAGTAATACTGGGCACTGATGGATCGGTCTTAGTGAGAATGAGAATTGCTAAATACGACACCTGTAGCCATCCTACTTTGTATTCTATTCACAACAAATTTACCCTTTTAACATGAAACTACTGTGAGACTTAATCATAGTAAAATAAACGAATCATCTATACTATAAAACAGTACTGTGACTGACTGACTGACTGACCGACTGACTGACAAACAACGCACCGCTGAGCTGAAGGCGTCTAACGCATAATGCTGAGTCAGCGACCGTTTCACTTTTGCGAGGACACACTTGCTTGAGAAGAAATGTGTGAAATTGTGTGTATTTTCTTGTATTTGTGTGTCTTCTTGTGAATGTAAATAAATGTCTTCTTTCTTTCTTCTTTCACCGCCTAAACCACTGGACCTAGAGACTTGAAATTCGGCAAACATTCTTGAGTATCCTAGTGGTGCACTAAGAAGGGATTTTTCGCAATTCCCACAGGATAGGGAACTAGCCGATTTTGAAATGTTTCACAGGGGTAAAGCCGCGGGGCATAAGGTAGTTCACGAATATAAGTAGAGTTTGTATAGAGCATAAATGTTTCGGACTAATTCGTAGTCCTTTCTCTAGGAACACACGGCTTAGCGGCAGCGAAACGCACACTGCGACTACAAAAACACGACTGATTTACAGTCGAATTAACGAGAGCCTTTGTCTCGTAGATTTTTTGGTAGAATGTAATTTTCTGCGACTGAAACCGAAAACACATGAGTTTATTTTACAGCTTTCCTGAAAAATTTAAATTTTCAGTTGGTATAATCGAAATTATGACAAAATTCATTATACCAAGCATTACATTAGGACAATAGATACGTATACCTATGAACATAGACGATCGACCGACGACCTGGTCAAGATCGCGGGACCGCGGTGGATGCGGAAAGCACAAAACCGGTCTGAGTGGAGAGCCTTAGGGGAGGCCTATGTCCAGCAGTGGACGTCTTTCGGCTGACATGATGAACATAGACGCTAAATAGGCGGTAAATAATATGAAGATATTTCACCACTCGCTCTGGTCTTCTGCGGTGGATTGCTGTGCTAATAATCATCTCCAGGTTTCCGGAGATTCAGTCAGACCATCGCTTAGAACTACAAACTCTAGATTTTTTGACGTCACTAGAAGCTCCTCCAAGTTTTCGGATGAAGATAATATTATTGACACTTCTTTTTGTCAGCATTTGTTGCTCAAGTAAGAAAAGACCTTAATTAATTTTGCAAGCACTAAAGTGCTCCGTTCAACTCAATTAAGTATATAATGCAAAATATTACAACAATTACACTCCATTTCCTGAAACAAATCTATTTATCGCCACTCTTACGCACTGTCGCGCCAAATAAACTTAACGGATACGCTGTACAGAGAATAGAGCTTTATTTCATTAGTTCTCTCCAAGCGGGCCTAATGCAAAGCGGAAACTCCCTTGAGACAAACTCAATTAATCCCCTTTAAAACACAAGTCGCTTTCAATGAAAGACTGAAAATTTAAACATTTTCTGATACAGCTATAACACTTTTGCAATTCATTACCTTGTCTCTACGACACCGCTAGAACTGTCCAGACCTAAGAGTCGATGGATGGTGTATAAGTGCCTGTTCAAACTGCGAGAGGGTTATTCGAAGTGCGCATGTCAGTAAGTAACTTGTTGGCTATGGAAGCGTTTTTGAACGGCAGTGCGGCGCCCGACGTCCTCCGCGTACGCTGGACTTTGTCGCTTTCCGCGCGAACAGTTTTCGAACGCGAGAGAAATTGCCGCGAAAAACGTTCTCAATTCAAACGGGTTGCAACTGTTTTTTCTTCGCGATGACTTTTCAGCCAGTAGTAAAAGTTTAAAAAACAAAAATGGATACTACGTGACTGTTTCGAACTAGGTTCGACGAAATTTTGAGTGGAAATGAAATGATTGAACAGTAAAGTGTTTGTAATGGCGCTTAAGAGATTTGTTATAGCATGGGCGGTCTGGTTGGCGTTGCCATTGGCAACGGGCCATCTCAACGTGCTCATCAGCCAAGCTGAAGTGATGAAATTGTTAGGTGAGTCCGATTAGAAGGAACACTTGAAATATCTAGCTGTCTGGAATGTTCGCAACTTGCCAGTACGACTGCAATGTTAATCTTAATCAACAGGATTTGAAGTTTTGTACGCTTTGTTAGTCATATTTTTGTTTATTATTAGCATTATTAGTAATTTTAATTACCGTTCTATTCTATGTTTGACATTTTGTTACGGTCTGAAAATGAAACCTGATAAAATGTTGGCCTATGAAAACAAGGTTGACCATGCTATTTGATCTAATTTAATACTTACTTACATACTTATTTGGAATAATGCCGACAATAATATTCATAAATAATAGTACAATTCTTAGGACAGAGTTAATGTATGATAATTAATTATATTCAATACTTTAATATTAGCAAAATGAAGACCTTGATAAAGTAAGTCATAATATCAATATAATGTTATTGTCACATTCGCGGTTGAACCATTGAAATTTTTGAACATAAAAACTGACGGAAAATCCATTAGGAATTTAATTTGATCATCAAAAATGTTAGCAAACTAAGACAATGTGACATGTACGAAAAATATCTCAATAAAGATAAATGGGAAGCTAATTCAGTACCTACACCGGAACGGCATGCATTCCTTTTTAACCGACTACAAAAAAAGGAGGAGGTTCTCATTTTTATTCAAGGACTTTGGTCGACGAACGATCATGGAAAACTTCTTGACGCTGTTATTTTTCAAGAACCTACACTTATAGAGTTATTTACTTACATGTCTAATTTAAAAGATATTCTGTTAACTGCAGGAGTTGCATGTCTAACACGAAATCTGAACACACGTGAAGAACGCCTTCAAAAGATACGCCGTATTTTTTTGTAATGCAAAATTGTTATGTATTTAAATGAAAATGTGTTATTTTTCCCGATGTTTTTCTCGCAAATTCTGGTTCCAACAATAGTATCGTTTTCCTATATCCGGGGAACCCATTAACAGCGAACTTGATCCTGCTTTTCTGACACAAATATCCTTTTTATCGCTTTTGTCATACAAGAAGTATCTATGTTGTTTTGATTTTTTTATTTTGCAGCTTTTACAACTCTGTAAGAAACTTCTTTACAGAATTAGTTAGTTAGGTACCTACCTACGGAATTATCTTACGTTACTACGGTACCTAAGGTAGGTATAGTTTATGAAAGTTTACAGTTAATGAAAGTTATCATGAACGGTAGAGTCTTGTTTTTCAGCCTAACCGAATGAACCACTCTTTTGTCTTTGTCCGTCACTTTCATATTTGCTTTTGTCAGTCAGAGACAAAACATGCTTACCTAATTTATTTAGCTATAATAGGTGTCAATTTTCAGAAACACGACCAAATTCGTCCGTCTCTACCAAGTCTGTATCGAACAATGATGATAATTATTATGTAGGAAAATTAACTTTTGTGTCTTATCAGAATTTTGCTTAAATATCTCCAAACTAAAAACATACAGTATATCAGAATATGAGTAAGTAGGTATTACATCATGCAATACCTGGCCCCACCCGTGGCAACCGTACCTACCAACCTAAATGAACGTTGTCAAGTATCCAATTTCCTCCGAAATCTATCGATTAATCTTATTGCGTTTGACTCATGTCACCTTCGAACAAAAGCTTTAACAGAACTGTCGGTACGTCATTCACAAAAAAGGCTTATCTCCATAAGATATACTTGGTAGTGACGACCTTTTGGCGTAGGAAGACCGTGTTTGTACGTCATATACAGAGGCGCGGACGTCACCCCCGCTTCCGAAGATCAAAAAATGTAATTATCTACCCTTGATCTACCCTCAACCATTTATATTTGTGCTACAAATTCGACGTATGTACGCAACTGTGCGCCTCTCCACTGTTTTTTTACGACACGGGAAGGAATATGACGTGTGACGTTTTACTAAACTTTTATTTTGCTGTATTGAAATATTATGTATTCACGATAAGTAGGAGATAATAAGGTATTATCGAAAAATATTGGTAACACATTTTTCACCTTAGCTATTACAAAATAATACAGAATTTTACGTTTTTATACAAACAACTTACATATTTTAACATGAAACTACCGTGAGACTCAATCATAGTGAAATAAACGGTTCACTCACGTATGTTTCACTTGTATTTTGTTTTTTGTACCCTCTTGACGAAGCACGTATTGTGGATCTGATTCCTCTTTAATTTATGACGTGCCAAATGTTTTGGTGTTAAATAAATATTTCTTTTTATCTCACGTATGTCAGTCGAGTATAGCCGAGTAGTGTACAATGTACATCTTCGTAAGGTTTTGAACCAGCTTCCGTTGTTTGCTTATCTTAAGTTTTGAAGTATACCATGATGATGATGATGTGTTCCTGTAATCCCACATGCTTTTTAACTTTTTACTAACACTCTTTCATTTATTCGTCTCTCTATCAAATAGCTAGCTATCAGGTAAAGAAAGGATCGATAAAAGTCCATTTTCGCCGTGAAAATTTTATTTATGATCTCTCGTAAGTATTGGTTTGCTGTGCGCAATCAATTTTGTATTTTATTGCCACAGTAGATAGTAGTCACGTTCTCGTGCCGTCCAACAATGGAAACAGAATAGTGTTACTCACTAGTTTATTACTTTAGGGAGTAGGTACGAGTACGACATCCGACCATCCGAATTCGAATCTTATTAGAGATAAAAGAAATTTGCCATCGTGCAATGCATACGGAATAAGACAAACCACCCTGTCAAGATAAATGCAATGCGGCAGAATAATGGTCACTGCATGACGGTATGAGGGATGCATTCCTCTGATTTAATGCGATAGAGTCTTATGTATGTCTGGATAGAGCTTAGATGAGACGTGATGTAAATTCTGAATGGGATCGTTCAGACGAATGACTGTAACATCTCTCTCCAGCAGTTGTAATGCCTCGGAACGGAAGTCCGAAGGCAGAGAGTTTAAAGTTGTATTCTGCGTTCGCTAAAAGTCCAAGGGATACGAGACAAATGTTTTCGACTATATTGAAAGGTACTCTGATATACAATCTCTTAACTAATAAAACTGTGAAACTATTCGGGAATCAAAACGAATTTATTTTATTAATCTTAATTGCTTTTAACTCCTCAGTTCAACGTACCTATGCTTCATTCGATTAAGCAGCTAGGACATAAATCATTCAATGACAAATGACAGTCGCATGTGTCAAAAATAATAGACTAAAGCGACATCTGTCGGTGGGGGATTAATGACTGTTTAAACATCAATTTGGACGGAGTCTTATCGGGTGCTTGCAGTAGGGGGAGGCATAGAGGCGACTTATAATGCACACGGTTACGTTTAAAACGTTTTTTACAACATTTTGCCGGCCGGATAGTTTTTTGTATTAAAAAGAAGGTAACAATCTTGACATGTCGTTTTATTGAAAACGATTTTTAAAAATAAGTAGGTAACAGCAAGTAACTATTAAATAAGAATGAAATTAATCCATATTGTTACGGTTTTATATACGTATTGGTTTTATAACTTTTACTTATTTTTAAAAAGCATATGTCATTAAAGATACATATCAAGAATGTTACCTTCTTTTTAATGCTAAAGAAACGAAGTACAGTTGATTAGTGACCTTGGCTACGAAACTTGAGGTCCCGGTTTCGATCCTCTTAGAATTGTATCACAATAATTGTATGATGAATACAAATATTTTTTTGAATCTTGAATGTTTAATACACGTAAACATGAATCTAAAGTTTGTTTATTCATTGTCTACTGCGTATCCATAGCAACATACATACTTAACTTAGACCATAGCAGCGTATAGGTAACACAGGTTGGAGACAGTTTGGACCAAGGTCAATTAGGGTCAATTTGTCCTGTGATATTTATTTACTTATTTTATTTAACACGCAAAGCGTACCTACTCATAGTCTCAGTTAGTACCAGTGTATTCAGCAAAAAAATCTGGCATCCTAATCCTAACTAATATTATAAATGCGAAAGTAACTCTGTCTCTCTGTCTGTCTGTTTGTTACACGCGAAAATTTTGCTAAGAAGATAGTTTGAATATTGAGGAATAAAATAGGCTACTTTTTATTAGGGAAAAATATAAAGTTCCCGCGGGATAGCGATAGCCGAAATCTACACGGACGAAGTCGCGGGAAACAGCTAGTTAAAAATGAAAATGTTCGCAAAAAAAGTATTATTCGTTTCGTTAAAGTCGTCAAAGTAGGTTAAAACAATAAAAATTCGCCCAGCCTATTGCGTACACGATTGGATATTTACTCGTTATTCCATTTAACTTCTCAAAGAACCTTGTTCTTTATGCAAATGTTAACTTTTTCCATCAATAAGCCACGAAGTATCAATGTTACTACAGCCGGTGTTTTGGTCTCTTTTACGATTACTTCTCTTTCATGGAGATATAAAGGTCGTACTGTCACCGGTACTGTTATTTTTTATTACCAAGATATTATACTTACGCGCAAAATGTGTATTTTAGATATGTGTGAGTATGTACATGCATAGGTACGTGGTATCGCATGCGTGTGTGTTCGTGTCTATGGAACTTGCTAACTATGTAAACAAACCGCCATAGTAAATTCATCATTCAGAGACAATTTCAGTATGGCGGTTTGTTTATATAGTTAGCAAGTTCCATAGAATGACACTATAATTATGTACGCTATTACATAAAAGCAAAGGATTTAGATTAGTCTTTTTTTAAGCTAAACCATTTCGACACAATTACAATAACTACTACTTACCAACCCCATAAGTCACAAACAGTAAGCCCGTAAACTACAGCCATAAACAAGGTTCAAATACATTTTATTGATATGATCCCATAACGGCGGGGGTTCGTTCAGTTACGACCCCCAACAAGTGGTTTATTTCCCTGATAATGCGACTTACACCTCCCATTTTATGAGAAGCTAATGGTGTAAAGGTCAAGTGAATTAACACTTTTGTTGATGCCACAGAACTTATTGACAGAAGGAAAGAGTTTATCGATTTGTTTGGTAACCGAGCGCGTAACATTTTGCGTAGGTATTTTGACGTCACGATTGTAATTTAGTAAGGAATGTCTTGACAGACAGACAGACGGAGAACAAAATGAGTCTATAAGGGTGCCGTTTTTCCTATTGATATACGGAACCTTAAAAAGCCGGGCAAGTGTGAGTCGGACTCCGTACATAGATTTTAACGCTTTTCCCCAGTGTTTTAAGTTGTCCAGTGTTAGCAGAGCCCTGCTCCTAAGCAAAAAAAAATTATTGGTCTGTGAAATCTACAGACACGAAAATTTTAGATTTTGAGAATTTTCTGAGTGGTTGTGCTATAAGAGCGACCTTCATACCAAATTTCTAGTTTCTAGGACAACTGGAAGTACCCTTTAGGTTTTCAGGGTACGGTAATTTGTATGGGAATAGCCTTTGTAATGACTGTATCTTTTGATTGCGTTGAATTAGAAGTTTGATTTTTTTCACAGCCTCAAGGGACTGCAGGCTTGAGTATTTGATATGAATTTTAGCACATTTTACCTCCACGCGTTCCAGAGAAAAAGGGTCTTGACAGGCAGACGGACAATCTATAAGGGTTCCGGTTTTCCTATTGAGATACGGAACCCTAAAAAAATATGAAAATACGAGGTTCCGTTTTGCGAAGAATTTTGATGGGGAATGTCCAGCTTTTCCCACAGAATCCACTAACGAAGGCACACTTTTTATGCCTTACTCGGTCAGTTTTATGGTCTCTTGTTATGCTTATGGTAATGAGGCGTCATCAACCCTCAAGAATGTAGGTCTTACGCTTAGGTATGCAAGGAAAATATATAGCGCGGAAATATTTGACCACGCGCGGAGGCAACCTTAATAAGGAATATTGAACACTTTCTAAAGCTAGTCTGTTTTTTTTTTTTTTAATTCGATGCCTTCTGTCAGTTGGATCGAGATTTCTTCTTTTGGAAACTAGTGGAAACTGACGAAAACGCATATGGCACACAGTGTGATGACACTGTGTGCCATATGCGTTTTCGTCACAAAATGGTGGTAGTGGTGATGACCACTACCACCATTTTGCAAGTCCCAATGCTGGGCATAGGCCTTTTCTCAGAACTTGCAATCAGGTGACCCACTTGCCGT
Source organism: Clepsis dumicolana (assembly GCA_963691665.1). Lineage (NCBI taxonomy): Eukaryota > Metazoa > Arthropoda > Insecta > Lepidoptera > Tortricidae > Clepsis > Clepsis dumicolana. The sequence continues at coordinate 14,962,512 of OY829508.1, forward strand.
TTGCCTTCCTTGTGTCAATACATGAATTGAAAATGTACCTAAATTTTCACGTTTTCGAAAAACTCAGACGTACGAGCCGGGGCTCAAGCCCTCGACCCTTTGCTTAAGAGGCCAAACCTAAGTAAACTATGGCCATAGGTCAAACCTCTTGGTTATCACGACTATGACATTAGTGTCATATTTTCCAAAAACAACTTCACAGGGGTGTAATAATTCGACTTGTTCAATCACTAGCTAAAAGTTACAGTTCAAGGCAACACATTTATGTGACTACTATCTTATGCCCCGTGGTTTTGCCCCCGTGAAATATTTCAAAATAGGCTAATTTCCCATCCCTTTGGAATTTCGAAAAATCGCTTCTTAGTGCCCCTCTGAGAAGAGGCCTGTGCCCAGCCGTGGGACGTAAATACGCTGATGATGATGATGAGTGCACCTCTAGGATACTCAAGGTATGTGTTTCCCAAATTTTAAGTCTCTAGGTCCAGTGGTTTAGTCTGTGTGTTGTCTGTCAGTCAGTCAGTCACAGTACTGTTTTTATAGCTATAGATTTACCCAGAACTCAAACAAATGATTTACTGTCATAATTATTTTTACAATCATAATGACTGCTCAATTTTCGACAATCATTGCAGCGCTACTATGATTCACGGCACGTCAAAAAACGACATGCAAGCGAGTTACTAATGTCCAACCATTGAGTGCGTCTCACGTTACTTTATAATTGGAAAGATTTGCTCCTGTCATTTTTCACGTGACACTGTCGAGGACCCGTGGTAATACATCACGTATGACGGATGGTATTAGCCGATAAACATGAGGAGTCATAAATTATATTATTATTTATGTGACCGGTCGCTAGTTTCACTGCGGAAGATTAGTTTTAAGGGCTAACATATTACATCTAATCTTCACTCACCGGCACAATTAATTTTATTTCATTTTATCCAAGCTGAAACGGAGTATGTTTATCCCTTGTCTAGTATCCATAGTACAAAACAGGCTTTGCCTAGTTTGGGATTAGGTCAATTGGTATTGTCCCATGATATTTATTTATTTAAATGTCACAGGGATCATCATAAAGCGATCAATTGTGACCTCAGCATAATTAGTTACTACAAGCTTTTACTTGATTTACAAAAAAAATTAGGTCGAATCTTGCAAGTTAAATCCATTGGTCGGATTAACTTGGAATTTGGCATGAAAGCTTGAATTAAAAAATATTTTTAACACAACAATGTTTCACTAGTGGCCTTTAGGATTCATCATCGTCATCATCTCAGCCGACAGACGTCCACTGCTGGACATTCATATAGGCCTCCCCCAAGGCTCTCCACTCAGACCGGTCTTGTGCTTTCCGCATCCATCGCGATCCCGCGATCCACGATCCGCGGCCTTCACGGTTAGGGTAGGTAGGGTCGGGTCGGGATCGGTGACTCAGTCGGGTACACTGGCTTGCGCCTATATTTTCCGGAAGCGCTCGACACCCAAACAGGTACAAACCACTTATCCGCTAGCTCCGGAGCTGGTTAGATGTACTACAAGTGTTTTTCGTTTTGCAGGTCGAAAAACTACTTTCAAAGGTAATTTACACGTGTGTTTTTTAACACACATTAAACCATTTAGACAATCTTTGTTGTTTTGATGAAAAGTCAAGTTAATATAGTAGGCAATGGCATAGATTCACATAGTGTTTGGGCAAATCAGGTAAGATTTGTGCGCCGTTGAATTAAAAATGGCGGCGGCGTGTTCAGTTACTCAAATGTAAGAAGTAAACAGTGACTCGAAGAGACTAGTACTAATTATTATTTTTTGTTCTTTCTGTATTTGTTTTCCCTTTAATTATTCGTAATGTCTGAAATATTATTTGTTTGAAAAATGGAACAATTTCTTTATTTCAGGCCTCAAACAATAAATAAACAAAGCTAAAAAATAAATCTCAAGTAATTTGATTTTATAGCTTTTATGTGACAGATATTGATAGATGTTAGGCTTTAGAGTATATTCTTTCTTAAACAAATAAGCCTAAATGAATATAGACTGTAGTTTTAATTAAATATTATATAGTTGAGTCACTGTGTACTGTTAGAGTCTCTGTGTACTACAGGGTCGAGTCACAGTACCCCAGTACCGGTACACAGTGACTCATTTCCCATTTTTTTAAAACATTGTCTCACTACTTTAGTATCGCCTTTATTGAAAAACTGATAATGAAGGGAACAAATTTAATAACCAAAGCAAGTAGAGTGTGAAGTTTAGCTCGCTACCTCAACTTTTTCTTCACAATATGGATGTCCGAAAAAATCCGAGTCATTGTTCCCGACTCGACCCTACTTAAATGAATGTACACATACTCACGTACGTAATGCTATGTTATTGGGAAAACCTGCTGCATCTGTTAACGCTTTTGGCGCGATCAAGTCCGTGGAGGCTCGTCTGATCGCCCATTAGCTTGTCAATGCTTTGTTTTAATTGTTTGTCATAGTCATAAATAAATGTTACAGAGAAAAAATGTTTTCATTAAAAAATTACTCATATGAACGCAATAAACCCCATAGTCGCTTTTAGCCTAGGTGACCTTACAAGTAACTTATTGGCGTGTTGTACAATACCTACATGCCTTTTTATTTCCCAATAAAATGTGGAGCTATTAATATTTATTATCCTTTATCTATGATTTCACATCCAAACAACCCTCTCGCAAATAAATCCAAACGGCCAATTATTTGCCTACAATTGCGTACATTTGCGTTCAGGGCTGTCTCTATAAATAGAACACACAAAGAACAACGTGGGAGACATCCGGTACGGCCCGATTGTCAACCCTAGGCAATTACAAGTCCGTGGAAAATTAAATATAGCCTAGGGCCTAGTCGATTGCCACCGTAATTTTCACGTAGTGGGTACGTATTACGTTTGCCGTTGAAAGGTTTGACAGCTAGCATTGATTGACACTGGCCTATGATTTTCGCTGTGACGGCCTTGACGTCGATGACAAGTAGTAATGTTGGGAATATTGTAGTGATGGCAATGGACGTGCTTTTAAATTTTGTTCTTTTGATAAAATGTTTTTGACGTCAAACGTTTTGTTAAAAGAATAAAATTTTGAAGTGCGTTGGGCATTTCGTTTGAAATTAGAATGTGAAGAAACGGAAGACAAGAAACGTTTCGTAATTTTGTATGTTTACTATATTTGGCTACATAGTTATAAAGTTTTTGGCAGAGTTTTTGGGGCATTTCATCTTAGCTCTCTAGGTTGGCAGCGCATCTCAGACCCTCCGGGGTTCCGGGTGTATGTCTATGGGCAGTGGTAATCACTTACCATCAGGTGACCCACTTGCTCGCTTTCATTCCTTGTCGTATAAAATAAGCATTGCAGGACGAAGCTCGAATACAAGTTTTTGAGTGAATTTCACATTTTTTTATGGTCAGATTTGACACGTAAGGTATACTAAACTTAATCGAAATGTTGAAGCTAAAGTTTACAAAAGCATCAAGTTAGCATTTCGTAGAGAAACTAAACTGAAAAATTATGACATTTAAAAAAGTGATCCACATCATACTTGAATTGAGAAACGTTTTTAGGTATTTGGCTTTGTACAGTCGAGAAAATTAATTCCTGACCCACCATAGAACATTTTCATAATAAACGTCATAACGATTTTCCTTGTCAGGCTATGCGATGTCACTATAACGTTTACTGTGAAAAGGTTCCATGGTGGGTCAGGAATTAATTTCCTCGATCGTACATGTCAAAGTGTTTTTGACACTGACATAAGATTGATTTTTACCTGACCTGTGAAAAAACTTTTTCTCCCCTTTTTTCTATGATGATTGCGTTATTTGTCTTTTTCCGAGCTGTAACTAAATCAATAGGTATTTAAAAATTACAAAATAAAATAACTGAAACTCTGAAACAAAGAGGAACGGCTTACCTTCCACGCGTGTGTACAGTCGAGTTCTCCAATATCTGTACAGCCAACGGTTCATAAATATTTAAACACAGACCTTATGTAACTGGCAATAAGGTCTGTGTATAGATATTTTTGAACTGTTGACTGTTTAGATATTGGAGAACTCGACTGTACCACGAAAGTGTACATCTTGGTTTACGCAAGTGTACACTTTATGCCACTGCGTGACGGAGTTATGGCTTGTTTACCTTCCCCATTACACTGGCTGGCAAGTTAATGGCCGTTAGATTATGAACTATCTGTAAGTAATTTGTTAGTGTTTACTGAGTTTGTTTACGTTTTTTGTGTTTTATAATGGCGCGATGGTGTTTCAGAGATATTTTTATAGGTGTGTTAGAGTAGTAAGTTAGTAGGTGAGTTAAAAGTTCTTTTATGTAATGTCACTTTTGTGGTACAAAATTTAAGATTTTGAGACTTTTCTGAGTGGTTGTCCTATAAGAGCTACCTTCATACCAAATTTCAAGTTTCTAGGACAACTGGAAGTACCCTTTAGGTTTTCGGATTTCGGCAATTCGTATGGAAATAGCCTTTGACTTATCTTTTTATTGTGTTGACTTAGAAGGTTGATTTTTTCACAGTTTCAGGGGACCGTAGGCTTGAGTATTTGATATTAATTTCAGCACGCTACCTATACGATAAGTCTGCTCTGTAGCGATAAGGCCGCCCATTGCTACCTTGTATTTTCTTAGTGCCTTATTTCTTGTTTTGACTGTTATGTGGTGTTCAATAAAGAGTTATTGTATTGTATTGTATTGTATTGTATTGTATACGAGTTCCAGAGAAAAAGGGTCTTGACAGACAGACAGACGGACAACAAAGTGATCCCATAAGGGTTCCGTTTTTTTCCTTTTGATGTACGGAACCCTAGAAATTTACTTTTCGAATTGGTCTTGCATTTTCTTTTTGCAATGAATCATATTTGCTTTGTTGCAAAGTTAAACGGATAAGACTCCGGACCAAGCAACAGCGAACGGAGCTAACTTTGCAACTTTTCTCGTCGCATACCTACTCGTATCGACGTTGAGTGTACCAAAACACAATCAAAGAGAAAACAAAAACATCGTGTGCAACGAGCCAAGGGAAACTTTAAGGTTAGTTTAGAGGAAATCGGATGTTAGTTAAGTTTAGGGTTACCATTAAAGCTTTCGCTTGATAAGCCAAGCATAATCAGTCAATGAGTCATTCATTTATTGCCATCATGGCATTTTCAAATGATGTTACCGTTCTTACTAATCCCAGTACAGACATGGGCCCGATTCAGAACACAGACATACGAGGGCTGTCTGATAAGTACTTGTTTATTTAAAAAAAACATTTTTTTTTGTATATATGCATTTATTTTTCTACGTAGTCACCTTTTAACTCTATACATTACTCAAGCTTCAATAAACCATCCAAAAAGTATGATTTTGGAAAGTCATTAAAGTAGGCCTCTGTGGCGGCAATGACTTCGTCATTTGATCCAAATCGCTTGCCACCGAGCCATTTTTTTAGGTTGGGAAACAAGAAATCGCATGGGGCCAAAACTGGAGAATACGGGGGGTGAGACAATAGTTCGTAGCGTAACTGTGCTAATTTAGCCGTCACAACTCTGGACGAATGAGCCGGGGCGTTGTCGTGATGAAACAGTACTTTTTTCTTTTTTAAATGGGGTCGTTTGTCCTTCAACACGGCGTCAAATTCATCCAATAAATTGGTATAGTACTGCCCTGTTATTGTTTTTCCCTTTTCTAAATAGTCAATATGTATAATACCTTGCGAATCCCAAAAAACGGTCGCCATGACCTTTCCAGCCGATGGGACGGTTTTTGCTTTCTTTGGAGCAGGTTCACCCGGTAAAATCCACTGCTTCGACTGCCACGAAACGACGCAGAAACTCCTTCGGGTTACGTTTGAACACGGCCAAACACTGCTCCGAAGTAGTCAGTCGGTTCCGTTTTTGCTCCTCCGTGAGTAAACGCGGCACCCAATTTTTCTTCTAATATGTGTTGTACCCTCTCGATTGAAACGTTTACAGCATCAACGATTTCTCGAAGTTTAATTCGGTGGTTGGCTAAAACGATATTTTCAATTTTCTTAACCATATCGTCTGTAGTCACCTCAACTGGCCGGCCTGGGCGATCCTCATCAAAGACGGTTGTTCTCCCCCGCTTAAACTCGTTATACCAATATCTGACGGTTGTCATAGAAGGAGCACATTCATGGTAAACCGCTTGCATTCTTTCTTTTATTTCATCACATGTTTTCCCTTCCAAAAATAAGAATCTAATTACAGACCGATACTGTTCTTTCTCCATTTTAACAATTTTAAGTTCACGCCTTCACTGAATCGTTGTCAAATGAGAAAAAAAACAAAAGAATGCCATTTTTTTTTAATTTTCCCGCCTGTAAAAAATGGCTTAAAAAGGTGGTATACTTATTTGCGGCCAGTGATATTAATATATTTAGAAAACGGGTACTTATCAAACAGCTCTCGTACATAATAAGTACATAATTATAGCGTCAGTATTTATTTTATAAGTAAGTATGTAATAATTCGGACGAGTAATAATTAACGGACGGGTAATTTAAAACCTACACGATGAGTTGATGACACATATATTGAACTTTCCAAACGAAAATTAAAACCATTTAATTTCAAAACAAATGAGCAATATGTCTCAGTATAAACTGTAAAAGACACTCTGCTTTTAGGTCATCACTAGCTTACGCCCGCGGCTTTGCCTCCGTGAAAGAATGAAAAATAAGGCATTCGAAACATGTCTTCATAACTAGTTCAACCTTAGTATGACCAGCAAGGTACGGCCGAGGAAATTAATTCCTGACCCACAATGGAACCCTTTCACAGTAAACGTCATAGTGACATCGCATACCTTGATAAGGAAAATCGTTATGACGTTTACTATGGAAATGTTCTATGGTGGGTCAGGAATTAATTTCCTCGACTGTACAAGGTTTGTGGGAAAATTCAAAACAATGACTAAACGAAACCTTATTTCGAATTCCGACGTTGAGGTAAAAATTGGAGTCATCGTGCATTTGTAAAGCAAGTATTACAAGCACCGCATTAGATTGTTGCTTTTGTCCCACTCGTGGGAAAAGCGGAGTGCACACGACAGGGACCATTAGTCAAATCTTGTGACCGAGCAAAAACAGAATTAAAGAAAATGTCAAATTTTAAAGGTTTGAGTGGCGGGGTAAGAAATAAATAAAGCTTGTGCTGATAATTTATTTTTAATGCTAGCTTTTTGCCGATCGGTTTTGTTAGTTCGTATTAGACCTTGTCACTAACAAATTATGGATTGAATTATCTGAATAAATTGTTTTTTACAACATACCTACAGATACCAATATCGTATACCAATTCAATCCAAATAAATTAATTAAGTCTAATATTGCTCGTTTCGCGTGAGATACCGAGTTCACTAAATAATTCCTAGTTCAGGCACACGCACACGTTGTTACAAGATTTTCTGTAAATGTACTTTTTATTAATTTATTGAATCAGGCGTTACTTTGCGGAGGTCCATATTTATGAACTAAAAAACAATTACTTTGCTCACCCGCGACCACTAATGACAAATAGTTATATCTGTGCGGCAAATGTATGTTTCCATGCAACACCTCCGCCTCCACTGCTACACGAATCAACACATGCCACACAGACCCAACTATCACCACCACCACTATACCAATACTTATTAATATTTTTTAGTTTGTACTTTTTATTATCTGTACCTACCTCAATTTCTAAAATAAATTATCGTATCTTATCACAGCTCAGTTTTGGTTCTTGTGTCTGGTCTACGAATACTGCTTAGTATTAGATCGAAATAATTAATAGTAAATTGACAATACAATTAATGTCAAAAACAGTAAATTAATGTCATTCTTTTATTATACTTTGTTCGTGAAGAAGATTTGGAAACTTAAAATAAATGCTACGTTAAATTGGAAGCCATTTTAGCGACTTGCTTAACTTTCATCCATACTGTCATATTACCATAATAACAATTTAATTAAATAAGACAGAAAAAATACACCAATGGAAAGAAAAACAGAGGAATAAAATATATACGAGTCAATATGTTACAAAAGTGATTAATTACAATAACTACGAGTCAATAATGTTACAAAGTAATTACAATAATTAAATACATTCCAATGTCCAAATGTCCTTAAATATTTAATGTGTTTATTTAATGTTTCTATTTAATGAAATCAGTGTTACTTAAATACTTAGGAAGCCGCTTGAAATTCTTTTTGGCTCCAGTAGTTGGCACCATTTACGTTGATAGTGCAAAACAGTGTAACTAATCCAGCAAAACGTCGTATTGTTTTTTTAAGAAAACAAACTTGCTGAGGCTCTGGTAGTTTCAGCCAACGATTTAAGATGAAGATGCTAATTTGTCGTTGGTAAAAGGGCTATTATTTACACGAATATTTGCTTCGGTCTTGCTGGCTTACAGTTTTGCTGGCGTATTGGGGCAAAAGGTTTTGTTTTTAATGTTGCTTTAGAAAGAGCCATTATTTTCTGGTTCCTATTTCAGAAACAAAGTGATAGGCACCAGATGACTGTGACGATTTCGTCCACATTTCTTAATCAAGTCAAGCGCGACTTTTTGTTTAAAAGGTGTGTAACCTTTTAAACAAAAAGTCTTCAAGTAGCCAATATACACCGAATATAATGACAAAAAAAATAGCCCTCACATTTTATGTGAATTTTGTACTAGACCCAAAGTCTATGGTGTTACTAAGTCAATGCTCATGAGTCACTAATAGCTCGCGAAGGCTAAAAATACCTTTGAATTATTAACGTCTTATAGCTTTAGTCACCACCTTTGAAGGGCTTCTGACACAATAATGGAATGGAACTCAATATCGTTAAGTGCTAACAGTACCTAATTTAAAGCGTTTCCTAATGATTTTTAGGGTGGCTTACCAATGATTCGGTTGCGGAACCATAACAATCATTAGATATCGCTTTTCTTATACAACGCGGAAGGAAAACGAGAGCGTGGATCACCTGATGGTAAGTGATCACCACTCCCAGTAGACACCCGCAACCGAGGAGGGTTTACAGATGCGTTGCCAACGTAGACAGCTAAGATGAAATGGCTCTTGTGCCCGTCATTACACCAGTTGTCTTACTCACCACACCGGAAAACAACAGTGCAAGCACTGCTGCTTCATCATCATTATCATAACACTCTGGACTTGATCACGTAAAAATATGTATTATTTAAATACCTCGACGTTTCGGACGCAACGTTGCGTCCATGGTCTCGAAGGGACTCATCATCATCTCAAGCCGATTGAGAGAGCTTGGGTTATACTTGTAATTCCTATGCGAGTATTCCGTTTTTACCCGACTGCAGAAGGAGGGTATTGTTTTTCGAGCGTATGTATGTCTTAATTCTTTTGGAACGCTCTCCAGCCTCAACCGTTTGACGGATTTCAACGTATGAGGTCTCATTAGATTTGTCTCAGTTGTCAGAGTATTGTTTCCAGCAATTGCAGTCGTGTTTTTGTTTTCAATTTTAAGTTGGTTAGGTTATTCCTTTTGAGGCACGGAACCTTAAAACCACTTGTTTAAAATCTGCTGACTTTAGTCTCCCCAAAAACTTTTTCAGATTAGTAATCTTTTTCCAAAAATAACAGCCTCTTTCTTTATAGTTTTAGATTACTTAGTTCGAAAGCAGTGCAGTTCCCACAGTCCCAATTAAACTGAATAATTTTCAGGCTTTCATCTAAAACTTTTTTTTTAAATTGTACAAAGCGTCAACGTGTTTTTTTCGCATTGAAAGGTGGTCAATTAACGCGATAATGACAAGAAACTTATCAAAGGAGACGTTTCGGAAAAGGCGATAATTAAAGCATAAATTTTAACGAGCCCGATTGTACCGTGATGAGACTGTTTAAGAGTTTTAAGATTGTTCTACTCACTTTTTCCCCCGACGCAAAACAAAATGGTTCCTATACTTTTTATAGTCTTTATTATAGCTTTCAAACCGATAGACAAACAAGAATGGCTGTATATTTTTGGAGTGTATTTTTTTTGTAATTTAAAAAATAAACCTTTTTTTTATTTTGCACGTAACAAGTGTGTTAGTTACTACGAAGAAAGATGTGACTCGTGGCCAAGTTTTCCTCAAGCATAATATTTGACTAATTTATCAATTCAAAATTTGAACACAACTTTAAAATAATAGCCGTACACGCAGTCCGTAATAATAATAAAGCCAGTGCAATTATTTATTTAAATTGGAATCGCGACCTAATAAATAATAAGCCAGAAAAGCGCTCGTAAGTCGCTTTCAATTACATTCAAAAACAAAACAGGATGAGAGTTCGCGAAAATTCCGCTCGCGAAAATACGGAACAAATTCAAATTTATAACGGCGATAACGGAACTTCGAAAAGGCGGCATAAATTTCAGCTGAGTGTACTTTGACTTGCACGTTTTAGAGTGGCGAGCTCAATAAGTTTCCGGGACATAGTATATTTGGACTTATTTTGCATGTGACATAGTTTTTAGTGCAGGAAGTTATTACATACTATTAATAATACATATCATTATAATACTTACCCATAATGGGACAATTGACACCAATGAGCGCTGCCGCGAGTCAAAAATCAGGATCACTAGTAACATGTGAGTTTTATCTGTCAATATCCACCAATCACAATTGCGAAACTCAAGTACTCGCAGGACTGATGGCCAATGGTTCTCGAACGGCATCCGCGGACCGGGAGGCGAGCTGTCGGTAGGCCTCCAGCAAGATGGAACGACGACCTTGTAAAGATCGCGGGATCGCGGTGGATGCGAAAAACACAAGACCGGTCTGAGTGGAGAGCCTTGGGGAGGCCTATGTCCACTTGTCCAGCAGTGGACGTCTTTCGGCTGACATGATGATGAAACTCGACTTATACGTGAATGATCTATTTTATTTCACTATGATTGAGTCTCACGGTAGTTGTTAAATTGCAAATGGAGTATGCTGGGAAAATTCAAAGACCAGATTAGTGGGCCGACCGTTGCCGTCGGTGGTAGTGAAAAAGAGGGCTTTACTTCTTTATAACAATCCTTATATACTAGTTGAACAGCGCCATCTCTTGAATGATACGTAAATTAATTCTAGTTACAGCTTCCTTACTAGTATTGACAATCATTAAGATATATGATAAATGCAAGTAGTACCATCCGGTTACTCTAGATGGCGCCACTAAAGTGCATCGTTAAATAAATTTAACATACTCCCCGCCTTTGACCAGCTCTCAAAAAAAACTGTTTGTAATTTAAAGAAGTAAGTAATTAAATAATTATGTGTAGACTCTAATAATTTAATAATGTAGCATGAGCTGTGTCAAAGGTAGTGCTGATTGGACGGTGTTTTGTTCAATAATGTGTTATTGTTATTATGATTACGGATAGGTATAAGGTTTCTAAGTAAAAGGTACAAAACGGCAAATGGCCGTAACACCTCATTGTTCAACAACGTCCAATACATATGTAAATATGCCTGATCAATGAGACACAAAAAAGGGAATTGTTTAATTGTACACTATAAATCTAAACAGAGTTTCGAACACTTAAATTAGGTACTTAAAATTATTCGCTATTTATTGGCAATGGACAAATCGATACGAAGCTACGCTTTATCGTTCCTGTCGAAGTCTGGAGAATGGCCACTCGCGCGACGTGGTCCCGGCCCGGCAGCGTGCGCAGGACGCGGGCCAGCCTCCACTGGCACGGCGGCAGGCGGTCATCCTTCACCAGCACGAGCGCGCCCGCGGCCAGGGCGGGCCCTTTGCTGCTCCTCCACTTCGTCCTTTGTTGCAGGGTGCTGATGTAATCCCTCGACCATCGTCTCCAGAAGTCTTGTTGCAGCTGTTGAAGTTGTTGAAAATGCGTTAGTGTGTGGCTCGGTACATCGGCGTAATCGTAGTCTGGCAGTGATGTGGGAGTGCGTCCAATTAGAAAGTGGGCTGGCGTTAGGATGGGGAATTGGTCACTATCGGAATTAGGTATTTTACATAATGGTCTTGAATTTATTATGCCTTCAATTTGAGTAAGAACAGTGGACATTTCTTCATAAGTAAGTAGTGATGTGCTTAAAACTCGTTTCATGTGATATTTACAATTTTTTATAAAAATTTCCCACGTCCCACCCATGTGGGGGGTGTATACTGGTATAAATTTCCAATGAATACCTTCGTTCGAACAGAAACTTATTAATTCACCCGAATTATGCTGCAAATAGGTATATAGATCTTTAAGTTCATTATTTGCCCCATGAAAGGTAGTGGAATTGTCGCTTACCAACTCCTTCGGTTTACCTCGTCGGGCAATGAACCTGCGGAGGGCTGTGATGAATGCTGCCGACTCTAGACCTGAAATTAATTCAATATGAATTGCCTTCGTCGCGAAACAAATAAAGAGAGCTACATAACTTTTGTAAACTTTGTAACCACGTCCTCTTCGGTCACGAATGTTAAATGGACCCGCATAATCCAAACCAGTTACGTGAAAGGGGGGGGAAGGGGTAGTTCTTTCGGGGGGTAAATCACCCATGATCGGTACCGTAGTCGCTGGTTTAGCCCTAAAGCATTGTACACACTCTCTCACGACCCTTGTTGCTAAAACCTTACCCCTAATCGGCCATACTCGTTCGCGGAGTGAAGAGAGCAGCAACTGGGGTGGTGCGTGTAAAAGTCGTTTGTGTTCTGTTTGCATAATGAGCTTAGTTATTATATTATCACTGCAAAGTATTAGTGGGTGTTTTTTATCGAAATTGAAATGTGACAACCCTATGCGCCCGCCAACGCGCATTAAATTATCTTTTATAAAGGGTTTTAGACTGATTAATTTGGAGTTATGGGGCAGTGATTGTTGATTTGAGAGTAGTTTATACTCCTTGGGAAAAGATTCGATCTGTGAAAATTTTATTAAATTGCAATTTGCTGACTTTAATTCTTCGCAAGACAAAAAACCTAATCTTTTATTACTTGGATGTCTTGTGTTTTGTATGAATCGTTGCATGTACGCGAATACTCGAGTTAGTTTTGTGTAACTTGAGTATTTTTCGTAAAGGGTTTTTATAAATGGTGTCTGTGTTTGTGTGCTCGTCGTAGCATTGCAAGTAATTTCCCTTTTTGTCTCGGGTATAATATCTTCGCTTAGCGAGTTAGGTGCATTTTTATTTATAGGCCACTTCGAGGGCTCATTCTTTAGCCAGGATGGACCATTGAACCATAAGGAGTTACTTGCAAGCATGTTTGGTTGAACCCCGCGAGACAGAAGGTCCGCTGGGTTATCTGCAGATGGTACCCATTTCCAATCATCAACATCTGTCAAGGTTTGAATTTTTGCTACTCGGTTATTTACAAATTGGTTTAGTCGTTTAGCTGGAGATCTAATCCACGCTAGGGTGACATTTGAATCGGACCATAAATAGACCTTATCTATTCTACATTTTAAAGCACCTTTTACTTTTGTTACGTGAGTGGCTAAAAGCAAAGCAGCACATAATTCGAGTCTCGGAATTGTTTGCGTCTTAATTGGTGCTATTTTCGATTTTGCACACAATAATTGGACCCTTACATTTCCCTTTATGTCGACAGATTTTATGTAAATTGCTGATCCGTAGGCCTGCATACTGCTGTCTGCAAAGCCATGGATCTCTAGCATGATGTGGTCATCAATTAATATTTGTCTTGGTATGCGTATTGCATTTATAGAAGAAAAACTATAGTAAATCTGTTCCCATTCTATTTTTAACTGTGTTGGTAGCGGGTCGTCCCATTTTGTGTTGTCTTTCCATAATTGCTGCATAAATATTTTTGCTTGTACTATAATGGGTCCTAACAAACCAAGGGGATCAAAAATGCTTGCAATTATCGATAATATTTTTCGCTTCGTGATTTGACCTGACATTTGTTGATATTCGATTGGGTACAAAAGTTCATCTACTTCTTTCGACCATGCTAGGCCCAAAACCTTATGGGTTTCGTCTCCAAACTTGGTGATCGACGAATCGTGTATGTGTGAGGTATTTGTGTTCGTGTGTTTATCGTTCGTTACCTGTTGTAATATTGATGCAGAGTTGGACTTCCACTTCCTCAGCTTAAACCCAGCGCCGCGCAGGATGCTGTCGACCTGCAAGGCTGTCTCGACTACCTGGCTCTCATCCTGCATGCTGTGGATCCAGTCATCCATCCAAAACTCGTTCTTGATAGTGGCCGCCGCCGCTGGAAATTGATTTTCACTTTCGTGAGCTAATTGCAGCAGACAACGAGTAGCTAAGTGCGGAGCAGCTCTTAATCCGTAACTCAGGGTCGTGAGTACATATGTTTGCAGCGGTTGGTTAGTTTCTTCCCTCCACAATATACATTGTAGGTATCTTTGGTTAGGGTTTAAATATATACAGCGATACATTCGTTCTATATCAGCACTGATTACGTACTTAAACCTTCGAAATCGCATTAATATGTTAATTAGTTCGTCCTGTTTTATTGTTCCTTTGTACTGAATATCATTTAAAGAGCGTCCTGTGTCGGTCGCGCACGATGCGTCGGTAACGACACGGATAGGTGTTGTTGCAGACGGTCGAGTGACTGCGTGATGGGATAAAAAATTCAATTTGCTATCATAAGTATTATTCAACTTAATCATGTGGCCCGCTTGTTCAAAATCTCGGATGAAATCTACATATTTTTCTTTAAATTTCGGGTTTTTTGCAAATTTTTGTTCTAGTCCCATAAAGCGTTTGTAAGCTACATTTTTCGAATTGCCTAATGCTGTGGGGGAGGCGTGCAGGGGGAGTTCGACGATAAAATTACCATCAGACGAGCGTTTATGAGTTTTCAAAAAAATCTCTTCGCATATGTCATCATCATGTGGTAGTTTAAGTGTGTCAGTCTTGTCGGTAGTGTCCCTACATTCCTCAATTTCCCAAAATGTTTTTAACTGATTATTCAAACTGAGATTAATTACTGGATTACGCAACTGAGTTGATAGGGATTTAATCGGGCCCGACAGTACCCATCCAAGACGCGTTCTTTGGAGGATAGGCAGACCATCCCCTAATTTGTGCTGGCCAATACATAATAAGTTATAAAAGTGTTCGGAGCCCAGTATCATATCGATCTCGCCCGACGCATGAAACGCATCGTCGGCCAGTTTGAATCGCTCAGGAATGCGTAGGTATTTTGCGTTCAATGATTTATAATTTAAACTGCATATCGTCGGCACAATAAAACAGGATAAATTTAGGTTAAATTCTTGTTCGATTTTAGATTGCAGTATTAGACTACAAGTATGTGTTATATGGGTGGTTGTGTTGTTAAAACCTGTAACCTCTAAATTTAATTTGGTTTTGTGGAGGTTAAGTTTTGCAAAGGCTTCCTTAGTAATGAAGTTTGATTGCGAGCCGGAATCGAGTAAAATACGCATTATATGCGGCTGGTTATTGCTATCCATAACATTAACCTGAGCAGTCGAAAGTAGGATTATTGATGAGTCGTGCGTTACCATCGTAATTGGTTCGCCGCTCTGTTTGCTCGAAATGTTACTGCTAACTAAACTGTTGACGACGGACTCCTGTTGTGGAGTCTCGGTCTGATGATGGATTGTGGAACGGCTTGGAATGTGCCTACTATGCTCATTGTTCGTACTGGGTGTGTACATCGTCATTGGACGTGTACTCGTATCGGTAATAAATTGATTTTGCATTTGGTTGTGTATATGAAGTAGTGTATGGTGCTTCCCCTTACACGTTTTACACATACTAGCTCGACAATTCGGTAATAAATGATTGGAACCTAGACAGTTCAAACATAATCGTAGTTTGCGGACTATGGATACTCGATCATTTGGGTTTTTCGTTAGGAAATTTGGACATTGGTTAATGTAATGGTTATTTTTGCAAAGAGGACACTGATTTGGCTTGTGCGTGTTATGTGTGGATGTTACCTTGAGGTTGTTCGAGGACGTGGTTACCAAGGCTCTCCTGCCGGTGTTCGAATGAGGGTCGCTCACCCCACCAGCCTCCAGCAGATCGGCTCTGGTACGCAGAAATGATTTGAAATCCTGCAACGAAGGCAATTTTCTTGAATCGATCTTCTCTTCCCATTTTATTTGCAAGGGTCTTTCTAATTTGGCAGTCATAAAAAATATCACTATAACATCCCAGTCTTCTGTGGGTACATTTAAAGAATTTAACGTTCGAATATGCTTATTCATGTTATCTAGTAAACCTCGTAGGCCCCGTGCCGTTGATGGCACAGTATCGATGTTCAATAAAGCTCTTAAATGATTAAACACTAGAAGTCTAGGGTTGTTATACCTCTCGCAAAGCATCTGCCACGCGATCGGGTAGCTATCGTGTGTATATTCAAGTGAGCTTATAACCTCAATTGCACTACCTTGGAGGCATCCGCGTAGGTATTTGTACTTTAAAATGGGTTTTAATGAACTATGATTAACTAGCGCATCGAAGGTATCACGGAATTCTAACCACTGTTTTATATCACCATTAAACGTGGGCAAATTAATGTCGGGAAACTTACATTCGCTGTAGTTAGCAGAGGTTGGCTCACGTTTTGGAGTGGCCAGCGGCGTGGTCTGCACGCTACTGCTCGGCTGCGCGGTTTGACCTATTATGGCTTTAGCTCGAGAATATAAGGCGTAGTATTCATTTTCAAATTCCTCGCGTTCAATCGCTTGGATTTCCCAATCGTCACTAATTAATTCTATTTGATCTTGTGTGCTTTCAAACTCTGCAAATACATTTGGTAAATGCGATACGCGTGATTCTAGTTCTAATTTAGTCTCCGCCCTAATATTCTGGACCTGTACAGTGTCAAGAAATTTTTTAAACATTGTTAATTTTCGTTTTTTAGTGCCCCGCTTTATTTTTAACTCCCGCAAGTCCACGTGCTCCCGCCCTCTGGCCTCGCTAATTGATTCTTCATATTCGGACATATTTGACAACTATTTAAATAAGAAGGCAATAAATTTGCTATTACAGACTCACGTTTAAGTATGATTATCGGAAACTCGGGAAATTGGAAGGAAATTTGCCAGCCCACTTGCCTTTTCTCCTTGTCTTCGGTCTTGCAGCGTGATGCTCTGCTCGGTTGTAGGTGAGCCGCGTCGAGCCGCTGCTAGCTTGATCTTCGGAGGTGCTACCACGTTGCGTGTCGGCCACGTGTCGCTTCCCAGATTCGTCGGTGTGTCGGTGAGAATTCGTCACCAGCGTTACCAAAACACGATGTACTCCTCACCGTCTCCGCGTGGACTCCCTGCTTTGCCCTTCTTAGTTGCTGGCGATGTCCACGTGGGGCGTGCTTCGTCTCTTCCTCGTGCTTGCGCGCTGTAGGTAGCCTGAAGGCTGGTTGTTACGCTGGTGGTTGCGTAAACCCTGGACCATGCAGCAGCGAGGATTGATCACGTCGGGGTCACCACATGTTAAATTGCAAATGGAGTATGCTGGGAAAATTCAAAGACCAGATTAGTGGGCCGACCGTTGCCGTCGGTGGTAGTGAAAAAGAGGGCTTTACTTCTTTATAACAATCCTTATATACTAGTTGAACAGCGCCATCTCTTGAATGATACGTAAATTAATTCTAGTTACAGCTTCCTTACTAGTATTGACAATCATTAAGATATATGATAAATGCAAGTAGTACCATCCGGTTACTCTAGATGGCGCCACTAAAGTGCATCGTTAAATAAATTTAACAGTAGTTTTCTGTAATAAAAATAACGTCTTCTTCTGTTTCTTTTACCTATTTTTCTAGTCTTCGTATACCTACCGATGTAAAAAATACGAAAACTTCTGACGAAAATAGAATAATATTATCGCTACAAACTTTCAACTCTCGTAACACAATATATCATAATAAAAAGCGAATAAAAAACCCATTGCGTCAGTAATGTGCTGTTATTAGGGTTCCGTACACAAAGGGTGGTAAATGTGACCCTGTTACTAAGGCAGCTGTCTGTCTGTCCGTCCATCGCCCACAGCCTGTGGCCCTCAGGGCTTTAATTTGAAATTTTAACAGACTGCGCTTTAGTATGACCGTTATAACCACAATAGTTATTTATGAAACAAGTGCGGGAATCAGGCAATTCTCGACTCCAGGTGTCGATAATCTCAAAACACGAGCGAAGCGAGTTTCCGTATGAACGTCATACAACGTCTAACTTTTATGATAATTACTAGTATGTTGACCCACTTAAAAGGGCACTTTCGGAGCGTGTGCATTGTAAAAGATTATTCATCGATATCTGCCTGACTCATACCGTAAACTGTTAATTTATAGTTGTATCATATGAAAATAATAGTTTTTTCCATGGCATGCATTCAAGCATGCAAGAAACGTTTTTTTTTGGCAAGCAACTCTTCATGTGGCACTCCCCCTCGCACTTTTCCGGTTTCTTCAACATTAATAACATTTTGCCACAATCACACCTTAGGCGTCCAAATCTAGAGTCGCGTGCTTACACCGTCTTACTGAGCTAAGGAGACAATAAATATAACGTTATCACCATTTTAATAAATGTGCGGGAGTTCTGTGTGTAAATAAGCGCGGTAGGCAATAAAGGTTTTATCTACTGGAGTTTCCGAGCGACAAAACGTCAAGGAGGTTTATGTTGTTCGTAGATTAGCTTGCAATTGTAATGAATTTGCCTGAGTTTTTGTGAAAAGAGGTGGGTGTTTCGTGGATTTTTAACCACCAGCGCATAAGTACTGAAGTTTGAAATCTGTTCCATCTGTGGAATCTTCAGATTATCTTCACAGACTGGATTATTTAGCAAAGAATATCGGGGGATAAAGATATTGGTCACTGAGAGAGATTATGAAAGCAACAGATCTCAGCAATAAATTAAAGTGTTTAAACCATGTTTAAACTCTTCAATACGGTCTGCTACAATACGAGTACTTGCCACTTTCAACCTTTACTCATGTACAAATATCAAGCAGGAAGTTAGATGTTAAACATTGGGACGTATCGTAACAGTATCTAAGGAACTTTATTCCATTATGGTTGCCTGGTAGACATAGCTCTGTAGCGATAAGGCCGCCCATTGTTACCTTGTATATTCTTTGTGCCTTATTTCTGGTTTTGCCTGTTATGCGGTGTTCAATAAAGAGTTGTTGTATTGTATTGTAAGGAACAGCTTTATTTTATGTTTCGTTTATTATTATAAAATTTCAGTCAAGCCAGAGCCACCTCGTATGTAATTATTAAAACGCACTAATGACAATATGGAACCCTCGAGCCATTCCTTTGTATTAATGAGTCAAAGGCGCTAATACGGAATCCGGTGCCAGCCATTTTCGCCTTTATAACTTTGGTGCTAAGTCCAAAGTTCCGTGGCAAGGTTTTCCTAATGAGGCAGTGTAGCATTTCATAAAGGTGTTACGCAAAGTAATATGAAATTAACTGTATTTGTGTACAGGATTGTGCTTGGGATGGTGTCTGAGATTGTTTTGGACTAATGAGGGAAGAGTGATCAAAGGCGGCGGTGGAACGCAACACTTTGTGGAAATAATCAGAGTTCTTTCCTTTTTAGGGTTCCGTAGCCAAAATAGGAAAGACGGAACCCTTATAGTTTCGTCTTGTCCGCCTGTCCATCTGTCCGTCTGTCCCCGGTTTAGCTCAAAGACTGTTGGTACTAGAAACCTGTAATTTTGCATGGATATACATATTAACTAGGCCGAAAAAGTGCTTGAATAAAATGTCGAAATAAAAAAAAATTACCATGATCTACGATTTTAAAGTTTAGTTTTATTAAGACTGACTATTGCCACAATGTAAAGAGCTTATACCTACCAGTGGTCCGACGCCTTTGATGTTTGCGTAAATGCCGACACAGCAACCGCATGGCCCAAGCACCAAGGAGGGCGAAAGTTCCTAACTAATCGGGCAGTGGCGGCGTATGCAAAGGGGGCTCGCCCTGCCCGCCCCGCGCCCCGCAACCCCCCGCACGATTGACCTGTCTAGAGGCCTTCGTCGGAAGACTGTATAGACTGTGCTATTGCTCTATTTAGGAAGACATTGTAGAGCTTTAGTTGGTGATCAAATATTACAAATATTTAATTATTTCCTTCTTGTTTCAATATTGGGCGAAACTAATAGGTACAGTCAGGGTAAATAAAGCGTTCGTCCCAAAAACTAAGACTATACAATACTGAAAACTAACGAAGGTGTTTCTATCCTGTACAAGAAGCAAACATAATCCCTACTCCTCATACCTACAAAAAAAACATTAACTTACTACTAGCAAGCAAAAAAAAAAGAACTTTCACACCTCTATGTCAAATGTTCCAAAAATAAGTCGCTTTGCTGTCGCCCCTTCGATCAACATAGGGTGCTCCGAAAGTTGATACAGACAGGGGTGATTCATCAATTGAGCGGAGTGCCACTTCATATTCGGGCCATTTCTGTATGTTGTAAAGCCATGAATTGTGTGATTGGATGATGAAATCTGTCGGTTTAGGGTGCTGTGTAAGCCCTAAAAATAATGGCAGGATGACATTCATCACATCATCGGCATCGTAAATTTAGGTGGTGATAGTTTTCAGCTATGTGCTTTTCATCATGAAACATGCAAGGTAACTTGGCTGTCTACCCTAAATAAACCCCTTGTATTTTTGTATGTGTTTTGTGTTTTGTATGTAACGCCCAAGAGCTGTAATGACGTCCACGGCGCGTCATCGCTTTGCAGACTGTGCACCATGTTTCCTTGCAAGTGTGATGCAAAACATTGTTTGGTCATTGTGAAGTCGAAACTTCAGGCTTTTACTAGAGCCTCGTTTGCAATTCCTTTCTTACCACCCCTTAATATACAATGTACTATTGCAGTCTTATATTTTTTTATCGTATCGTTTATTTAAACAAATGTAAATTAGAAGCAATCACTCTGTAGATACAGCGCGCGACTGAATGAGAATTTGTAATGGCGAATCGAATGTCATATGAGATGGATATGTCGCGCTGCATGATTATGAATTGACAATCAGAATGGAATCCATCCGTGTGTATGATGAGATGTAAAATTGAAATCGGTGACTCTTAAGCGGTGAATATTGATGAAGGCAAAAAGATCATGCGAGTGAGTGGCATGTGTATATTTCAATATGTTTTCTGTTATTGAGATTCTTACGAACGAAAGGCCGTTTATAAGATCAGCCAAGTGCGGGTCAGACTCCCGGACCGAGGGTTCTAAACGTAACGTTTTTTTAATTTTTGCTTTGACTTGTGTGTTGAGATCTTGCTTCATGCCGAATTTCATGGTCAGTGGGAAGTAAGTACCCTACAGATAGGTTTTGATTGAATTGTGATTGACAGACTGACCGAGAGTGATTGAGGTACGGAACCCTAAAAAGCAAACGTTAATTTAATTTTGTTGTACTTTTTAATTTTCTTTTGTAGTTGTTTCCGTTTCAATGCAAGTGACATTTTTGCATTGATTTATTCAAATAGAAGTAACAACATGTGAACTAAATTGCAGAGAAGATAAGTTTATTTTGCAACCATTACAATTGTGGTACATCTTTTAAAAATAGTAGTGGACATCTCGCCAAAGCGATTTTGGATTGCATCAGGTGTTACTTTGCGGAGGTCCACATTCATGAACTAAAAACAACAAACAATGAAATCAATCAATTAAAAACAATTTATGCGACAAAAGCGTACGTTTACATGCAACACAATTCCCTCTCCGCTGCCACACAAATCAACACCACCACTAGATACGCTGACACCTTTCGTAACTTTTCGTAACGTACGTAAAATTGAGTGAGCCATTACTTATTTCTTACTTAGCTAGTTAGGTACATATTACTCTCATCTAAGACAGAAAACGTTCCTTTCGGTAACCACCTTTAACGTGGCCGGAACCTCTAAAATATGATGTTGTAAGTCTCTCAGACACGATACACGGCACACTTGCAAATGTAAATTTATGTCAAGTCGTTACACAAAAGCGTCTGTATTTTTATTCCAACTTTTACAACATCGTAATACAAAAGCGAAGAACATTAGCAAATTTACTCGTGTGCGTTAATTATGCAAAAACGCACTTTAGAAGAAACTAAGTTACGCAGAAAAGCTTTTTCACTGTTCAATATTTCAAATAGGGTATAGGGAATCTTATTATTCTAATTCTGCGATTGCAGGGTGCATCCCTAACGGGTCCCTAGGGTTGGCGCTGCGTCAATTATCCAACTTACACTATTTGCTTTGGAATGAGGCGTAAAGGGGATACGGTAGGTACCAGAGGGGTGTCACTCCGCAGTTTAGGTACGTTCGGCCAGGGCGCCTCTCGGGCAGGCGTAAGGCTCGCCTAGCCAGCTAACCCGCCGCCGCTAATTTAAACATTTCTTCTTTGATTTTTGCAACAAAAAATTACTTACTTACTTAAAGTTATCTTTGTTGATTTGTTTTAATATTAACCTATATAATATCGGCGAGTGAAACCCTGTGCTCTTGCCGCCAAACCGGTTTCGAGTCAGCGATGCTCAATGGGATATGAATGCTCGTGTCACACAATAAGTTTCAATTTAGTCGAAAGAGAAGGGTAATTTTTAAACCTAAACTTGACTGTTGCTCGGGAGTGAGCCTTCTTCTTCTTGAGTAGGTACTATTAGTATTCTGCGACAGAATGTAGAATGTAGAATGTATTTCGTTTGGCTCTTGTCTAATGATTAATCTATATCTATAAAACAGTACCGTGACTGACTGAATGACTGACTGAATGACTGACTGACTGACTGACTGACTGACTGACTGACTGACTGACAGACAACGCACTGTCTAAACCACTGGACCTAGAGACTTGAAATTTGGCAAACATATACCTTGAGTATCCTAGAGGTGCACTAAGAAGGGATTTTTCGAAATTCCCACGGGATAGGGAACTAGCTCATTTTGAAATATTTCACGGGAGCAAAGCCACGGGGCATAAGCTAGTAGTTATCATAAAATTGCCAAATGCCATGTTAGTTAGGATTAGGATTTAGTTTTTTTTTTTCAATGAAGTATTGTGTTAATTGTAAATGTTTTTTTTTGTCAATCAGGTTTGGATGCAGAGCTTTACTACGTGCGGGAGGGAGTCGTCAACACCTACGCTACCGGCTTCATAGTGCCCGTGCCAGCCCATATTGCCGACCTAGAGTTCATGTGGCAATCGCTTGGCAGAAAACCGGTGAGTGGCACAAAATGTACCAAATACTTTGGGAGGTGTTTGTTTGCCCAATCGAGACAGCGCCAGCTGCTAAGTGGAAACTAAAGAGTGAGCTAGTTTAAGTAGGTACACTGTGAATAAAGAAAACCGGTCAAGTGCGAGTCAGACTAGCGCACGAGGGTTCCGCAGAAAGATTTTAACGCATTTCCCCAGTGTTTTAAGAAGTCCAGTGTTAGCAGAGCCCTGTTCCTAAGCAAAATGTACGCAGTGTAGGGTCAACTTATATTGGACTTTGAAATCTACAAACACACATAAAAATTTAAGGTTTTGAGAATTTTTTGAGTGGTTGTGCTATAAGAGCTACCTTCATACCAAATTTCAAGTTTCTAGGACAACTGGAAGTACCCTTTAGGTTTTTGAATTTTGGGAATTTGTATGGAAATAGCCTTTTTAATGACTGTATCTTTTGATTGCGTCGACTTAGAAGGTAGATTTTTTCACAGCTTCAAAGGACCGCATGCTTGAGTATTTAATATTCATTTCAGCATGCTCCCTCTACGCGTTCGAGAGAAAAAGGGTCACAGACAGACAGACAAACAGACAGATAGACAGACGGACAACAAAGTGATCCTATAAGGGTTCCGTTTTTTCCTTTTGAGGTACGGAACCCTAAAAATAAAAAAATAAAACCGTTTTTATAGGGTTACGGCCCAAAAAAGAAACCCTTATGGTGTGACTCGGTCTGTCTATCTGTTTATCACTGCTGGTTATCTCAGGAACTAGTGCTGCTATCGAAATTTAAAATCTCTTCTTTTTATGTGAAATTTAAATGCGTCGCAATTTTTTCACCTCACTTTTAACTATATCAAGCAATTCCAATGGCGCTCAAACTTCGCTAACGACACTATTCACGATTCGCATTTGTTTTCGCATTCAGCCAAACGCTCAGTTCCAAAGGCCGTAATTGTAGGGGCTTCCTATGTTTCCAATTTGGCTTGAAAGCAATTTAATTTCAGGAAACAAAAGGACGGATTAAGTATTCGTTTTTCACATTCTAACGAGGACGGTGCAGCGCCGAAAAGAGTGGGAGTTGTCTCAACTTCATTTTGTACAGGCATTTTGGACGTCCCATTTTTAATAGGCAACGCCTGAATCTTTTGAACAGTTATCGGTACCCGGTTTGTCAGCGGTCCCTGATTGTAGAACATTTTTTTCGGCTATCATAATATTACTATACTTTTAAAACTAGCTTATGCCAAGCGGCTTTGCCAATGTGTAATATTTCAATGGGCTAGTTCCCTATCCCGTGGGAATTTCGAAAAATCCCTACTTAGTGCACCTCTGGGATACTCATCGTATATGTTTGCCAAATTTCAAGTTTCTAGGTCCAGTTGTTTAGGCTGTGCGTTATCTATCAGCCAGGCAGTCGGTCAGTCGCAGTACCTACTGTTTTATAGGCATAAGATAGGTTCTCACTGTAACATGAATACACAGAAAAATCCAAAATAATGTAGCTAACCCCGGGAATCAAACCCGGGCCCTTGACATTTCGTGTCATGTGCCATTGCCATTACACCAAAGTTAGAAGAAGGATATTGAATTTTTCTATGTATTCAAATTTCAACTCGTTTATAACTTTACGCAGTGACTAACGCCATCTATGCGATAAATTCTCGCAACTAAACACATTCCATCGAAACTAAATCAGTTCACCCGGACCAAGAGATGGCGCTCTAAAGCAATCAATTTAATGATCTCACTGGAGATCATAACGATGGATCATAACATATACATAATCTTGCAGTTGCCGTATGTGATGGGTATAGACTACGAGAGCCGAGGTGCGATGCTGCCGCCACAAGTCAACATATCCGAGAAAGGAATGGTGCCAACCACACTCCAGGCATTCAGGTAAGGCATACCATTCACTTTCCACAACCAAATGACATGTGCTTAGAAAAGCTGACTATGATGCTTTGATCCCTGTTCGGGGCAAATATTTGTATCATCCCGTGCCCGGGCCATGTAAGCCGTGATAGCCTAGTGGTTTGACCTATGGCCTCTCAAGCAGAGTGTCGTGGGTTCAAACCCCGGCTCGCACCTCTGAGTTTTTCGGAATTTATGTGCGGAATTACATTTGTAATTTATCATGAGCTTTTCGGTGAAGGAAAACATCGTGAGGAAACCTGCACACACCTGCGAAGCAATTCAATGATGAGTGTGAAGTTCCCAATCCGCACTGGGCCCGCGTGGGAACTATAGCCCAAGTCCTTGCTTTTACCATAGGCATTGCCTAGTTTGGGATTGGAACCAGGTGAATTCTTGTTATTTCTGACTTCAGAGCCAATGATGATGTGACCATTATTTTTATTAACAGTCTGTAGGTATGACGTGTTTTGTGGAGGTCTATTAACAATGAACTAAAGTCGAGATCACATTACCAATATTGTGGTGGCGGAGTATAAGATGATGATACTTCTAAGTGGTCGACAGGCGAGCCTTACCGCGGATTCTTAGGCACGCTGGTTAAACTCGACAGTGGATCACAGAGAAAACCGCAGTTTTGTGAGAGGGCAGCCAGGTTCGCGGGAATCTATACTGGCGGTATAGCTCACCCTTAGTATTACTTTTTTCCCAGGGTTCGGTTACCATGTACGGGCAGCAGAAGCGCCGAGATCCTGGTGACAATGCAGCTGAACATCTCTGCACCAGACCGCAGCCATAAGGATGTCAGACTTGTGTTTAAGAGGAACAAGATCTGCTTGAAAGGTTAGAGGTATTTTAATTAACGAATGAGAGTATTGTGAAAATAGCAGGTACAGTCAGCAACAGGGGTAGCGACTGCAACCAAAGCGTTTGTCACCGAGGCTAATACTTTTGTATGCTAACTAGTTTCGAGCTCATGTTTGAACATTTATCGTTTTTTAGGGTTCCGTACCTCAAAAGGAAAAAACGGAACCCTTATAGGATTACTTTGTTGTTCGTCTGTCTGTCTGTCTGTCAAGACCCTTTTTTCTGGAACGCGTGAAGGTAGCATGCTGAAATTAATATCAAATACTCAAGCCTGCGGTCCTTTAAAGCTGTGAAAAAATTAACCCTCTAAGTCAACGCAATCAAAAGATACAGTCATTAAAAAGGCTATTTCCATAAAAATTTTCGAAATCTAAAAACCTAAAGGGTACTTCAAGTTGTCCTAGAAACTTGAAATTTGGTATGAAGGTAGCTCTTATAGCACAACCACTCATAAAAGTCTCAAAATCTTAAATTTTTATGTCTGACTGTAGATTTCGGAGACCAATATAAGTTGACCCCACACTGCGTACATTTTGCTTAGGAGCAGGGCTCTGCTAACACTGGACTCTTTAAAACACTGGCGAAAAGCGTTAAAATCTTTCTACGGAACCCTCGTGCGCGAGTTCGACTCGTACTTGGCCGGTTTTTTTTAATTATTTTAATCCACAATTATAATTATTGAACCTGCTCACAATTTTTTACGAGAAACGGTTGAGAAATGCGACCTGTAGAGGAAAACAGCCAGACGGATAGCCGAGCCGGACAGCCGGACAGCCAAGCCGGACAGCCGGACAGCCAGACAGCGGAAAGAATTTTTGCCTAAACTGAAAGTTAGACACTTCGCGCTCCCTCATTCAACTAATAGTAGGTACCTACGATTCGAATAACTAAACATAATGAATAATGAGTGTCGAATGAATCTTTAATGTTTGTGGAATAACGCACGCACGATTCGACCTTTCCTAATAGTGAATTGGTTTGCTTGCATGTCTGCAATTTCCTATTAGAACTTTCAGAGTTCAAATTAAACGAGATACCTTTGGAAAAAACGACAATGGCGAAAAGGTGGTCATCAACGGTTTTAGCCACTCGTCGGTCGGTTTCAAAACTCCTTACCACTATTTGCATTAAAATATTAATAGGGTACTTGAATGCTATTTTAAAGTCGCGAAAATATCCGTATAAGCTGCAAGCTTTTTGCTTTTAGATCATTTGCCGACCGCTCTATAACGTTTGTTTGGTCCGGCATAAATAGCTAACGTAAGACAAGTGTTTATAATTTATGAAAAATTATAACACCTTTGAAACTCGCAAAAATAATCAACTTCCTATTATAGTCTACTAGCATTCATTCGCTCGAAGTCGCTAAGAAGTAATTTGAAATTTCCTTCTCTCGAAAATAACTTCGTTCAACTAAATTTTCATTATTTAGAGGATATTACTGAATCACTTTGCGGAAACAATTTAAAAGTAATCTTTCTCCCGGAGTGAAAATCTTGACACCATTTTTGGTTAAGAGAAAGTTTTAATAAATGGGGCAAGTCATTAAAATGCATAAATAATAAAGGTCTAGAAAAACATGTAGGTAATCATAGTATGATGTTCTAATGTCTCCTCTCTAAGGTAGCGTAGTGGCTACCTAGTGAATGTAAAAACGAAGTAAAACGAACGTACAAAATAATAATATTACATTATAAAATCACGACGGGCCATAGAAGAGACATCAAAATCACTTTTAATGTTACATTTACCGCCAAAACTCCTCCAAGTTATTAAGAACGGCTCGTAAAAGATACGGAAAATTTACAAGTCAAATAAAAGCACAATAGAACAATCGATACTTCGTTGTAAACACATTAAGAGGGAGTCCTCCCTTATGGCTTGATCCCTCTGGATGTACCGACGGTAGGGGATACAAGGAAACGAATTGTGAAGTGAGTAAAATTGGTGAGTGCCTTGATAAGTGGCCAATGATGTGCGCGAGTTACTTGGAATTTGCAAACTTTGATAAATTATCAGTTTCAGTTCTCTTTCTATTAACTACACTAACTAACTAACGTTACACATAACGTTTTTAATATTTAAATATGGCCCTTTGAGAAGTAACACCTGGTTCATCAATTTATTATCTTATTATCTTTTTCGTGCTATTTTCTTCTATCTATTCCAAGACTAGAGGATTTATTGCTTCGCTTTAGCATTCGCCATCTTTTTCTATCAAACGATACAAGATCGTGCGAGAAAGAGATAGTTAATACCAAAGCGAAATCGAGCGCGTTAGACAAGAAGGCCTTTGGCCATTATTTAGATAGGTATTTATTTATTTTATGTAGAAATTTTCCATTTTGTTTAACGATAAGTTTAAACTATCTATCTAGGTTGCTTTGTACGCGCGCTGTTTGCAAATAATCATTGCTCGTTATTTTCATCATCACCAGCCTTGATTTACGTAGCACTGCTGGGTACTGGCCTCCTCTCAGAATCAGAGGGCTTGAGCTGTATTTCTCACGCGGGCCAAGAAATCAAATAAAAATTGTTAGTCTCTTGGAATACACCCGAATTCGCTATTTTATCTTGAACTAACTTTGCAAAAAACACTTCCTTATTTGACAAATATAACACGGCATCTATCTCTCGGAATGACAAAACTTCTATAGTGGTACAGAATAATGCAGTGAATATCCCCTGTTCAATGTTGCCAGTAGATTTATAGTTATTATTATTGCTAGGGAAAGTGCAGGAAACTTTAACAAATCGTCCCCGGTCTTATTGGTAGTTGTAAAATAATTTATTGAAGGGGGAACTGCAATTTTCCAATGCTTTCGACTGGGATGAGTTCCATTCAATGTTTTATGACTATTTTCTAATTGATGATATAATTTGCAATACTGTTTACAGCGAATTTTTTTACAAAAGCAATAAAATAGAAATAATTTATGACAAAATTTTGCCACCTCGTCTTATGGAAGCTTGGGTTTGAAAAGCTTAGTTTTATTTTTTTAACGGTTTTGTTTAGATTTACCTGGTACTTGGTAGTTATTAAGATAGTCTAAAGATGTTTGCTTCTCTGTGTGGTGTAAGTATTTAAATCAAGGGCCAGATTCAAAAGGCAAAAGTATAATCATTATAATCACATGTCGTAGTAAAGAGATTCCTCACTCTGCGATTTTCACCTGTGTCGCTATTGGTAGTGTTGCCGCCAAAAGGACATTGATAAAGATATAGTGGCGGCATTAGTTACAAAGTTTTAAAGATCTGTTACTCTATAGATTCTTTATACTATGTCCAGTTTACCTTTACCTCCGTTTATATTAAAACCGTCTTAAGGTGCTCCAACGTCAACATTTAATAAAAGACGCCGTACCTGCCTTATTATAACGCCATTACGCTTTCTCCCCTACCAAAGTTTTTCTATTATCCTTAATATTTCATTTAGTAGGATTTGGATCTAATAACATTAAGCGGAAGAAGGATTTGACAAGAAATTGGTTACAAGTCGGTTCACGTTTGGCTTTGTAGAAACGCGACGAAGAATTGATAGCCACAGTGAAACAGTAAAAGTAAAACCACACATATTGTTTTAAATACAAGTAACATTTTTAATTCAAGTAGAAATATTTACTGTTGATTTCTTGTTGTTTGTTTTTGTTACTCAAGCACGTGTAAACAGAGATGAACAGATTCAAAATATTAAAAAAATGCACATCAAGTCTGGTCGTGATCTGGTCTAGCTCATATGATACTTCTTGTACTGTAGGTACCAAAATAATCCACAGTGTTCGTAGGATACTTAATAAAAAGCATAGTGATTCCCGCATTTTAGACAAAGTCGCGGGCAAAAGCTGTTAAAGTTACAAATGGCAGTGGAACTGACGCAGCTTACTTAATGAAATTTCGAAGTAAATGTTATCTCGAAATTAGTTTTGTGTACAGAGCAATATTATGACTAGTTAACATTATAATTAAGGCCTCAAGGCTTTACTGGTGGCTCTGTGAACTTGGGATGAGTTCAAGGTTGGTGTTCTGTATTGGTAAGCTGAGATAATTTGGTTAGGAAAGTTATTTTATTATTACTACTAGCTGTTGCCCGCGACTTCATCCGCGTAGATTTCGGTTATCGCTATCCCGCGGGAACTATACAATTTTCAGTATTCAGTATTCAAACTATCTTACCAAATTTCATCTAGATTGCTGCAGCGGTTTTCCGGTGAAGAGGTAACAAACAGACAGACAGAAACAGAAAGACAGAGTTTCGCAGTTATAATATTAGTTAGGATTAAGATTAGGCCGACTTGCACGGACCTGGGTTAGACACTAACCCGAGGTTACCTGGACGTATTTGGGTCAATCAACTTTTTATTGCCACTCGTTGCCATGGAGATGTCCCCTGGGTAACTCGTCCAAAATGAGATTTTCTGACGCAACACTCTCCTTCAAACGTTGGGAATTTCGACTGTTACATGCCAATTTCTTCATGATTCATCTCCCAAGCATGCAAATCTTGACTTTTAGCGGAGTGGTGCCTTAGAATATTTTATTTTAGACGAGTTACCTAGAAGACATCTCCATGGCAACGAATGGCAATGAAAAGTTGGTTGACCCATTTGTATCGTCTGCCTAACCCTTGTCAGTGCTAGTCGGCCGAAAGACAACAAACTATAATAAGCAAACTTAATACAATTTTAGTTCCAATTCCAAACAGAAAAACGTAACGACGTTATAACTTTTTTTATTTAAAGCTAAAAAGTTGATATTGAAGGAAAATGACTAGGTGAACCATGTAGTAATTGGCATGCATACTTTAACCGACCAGCCAAGTAACACGGCTTCAAATTCCATAGTGTTACTTTGTAACGAAACGATTCCGCTTTATGAAATAACTAAGTATAGCTGTTACTCGCGCCTTCGTCCGCGTAGATTTCGGGTATCGCTATCCCACGGGAACTATACAATTTTCCAGAATAAAAAGTAGCCTATGTTATTCCTCAATATTGCCCATCTCGATTGTTGCAGCGGGTTTTCCGTGAAGAGGTAACAAAAGACAGACGGAGAGACAGAGAGACGGAGTTACTTTCGCATTTATAATATTAGTTAGGATTAGGATGCCAATTTAAAGTCTCCATAATTATCTTTCCTCCGACAGGCCTATCGACGATAGTGGCACACAACGAGACAGCGATGCTGGCCGGGGACGCGTCTCGCGGATCGAGCGGCGTCGCGTTTGCGGCGGGGGGCTGCGCGGCGGCTGCCCTGGCGCTGCTGGCGGCGGCGACCGCCGCGGGCACGCTGTACCGACGCGGGGGCAAGGCCCGCCACCATGATTCTATACAGTGAGTAACTAGGGCACATAGATCCTCATCACCATCATCATTCATGATCATGCCCACACTTTTTATCATAGCCATCCAACCATTGACCAAATAACCATAACATACCGTAATTATGTGGTCGATGCATCCAACCAACAAGCGTAAATAACCACCACTGTCTGTATAACACGTATAGCTTATACGTATAACTTGTTCAGAGGCCCGAGTACGAATATTCGAAACCTGCGTCACATAAAATCGAATAGTGAACTAAAATTTCATATGAGTTTTCTCGATCTCGATACGATAACGTTTACATTACGCAAGATTCGAATATTTTTACTCGGACCTCAGATGAATAGATTTAAAATAATATGAAAAAACCTTGCACATCAAAGTCTGGTCGTGAGTTCGTGACCCGGTCTAGCTCATAGACCTACCTACTTCTTGTAGGTGCAAAAAATCCAC
Source organism: Clepsis dumicolana (assembly GCA_963691665.1). NCBI lineage: Eukaryota > Metazoa > Arthropoda > Insecta > Lepidoptera > Tortricidae > Clepsis > Clepsis dumicolana. Next base: position 14,994,251 of record OY829508.1, read on the forward strand.
CCGCCCACCATATTGTAGATCCAATATGGGCAATATAGCGGAAGACAGTCTGACATCATTGTTGACTCATAAAATGGTCACGTGGGTGTCGATTTCATATAATTTGGCTGTGATAAGCTCCGATATTAATATTTTTTTGGCCCCAAGATGGCGGATGTCTAATATCCTCGCAATCGAAGTGAAAAGCGGAGTGTATTACACGTTGAAACCGATTTCCAGCCGAGCCGCAGCTAGGCTGTTAAGGCGTGTTTTATACACTAGTTGTACAAGCTACTATTTATCCTCATCTTGCCTAGCAACAAACTTTGTCGAGTCTAGCCTTCTTGATGAACTGGCTATAGGAAGATCAGGGTAGCAATAGCAATGTAACGTTAAGATACCCATGATAGCGGGTGGCATGTTGATTAAGATACCCATGATAGCGGGTGGCATGTTGATTACCCACGGGAGGGCGAATGGCGGTGCCAGTGAAAGGGTCCTTTCATACGGGCGATGTTTTTCTACGATTTAACGGCGGAGCGAGATCGCGGCGAGCACGCAGCAGCCCAAGGCAACAATTTGTTTCGGCGATGTAACGGCGGAGCGAGATCGCGGCGAGCACGCAGCAGCCCGAGGCAACAATTTGTTTCGGCGATGTAACGGCGGAGCGAGATCGCGTTGGGCACGCAGCTGCAGCAGCCCGAGGCAACAATTTGAATTTGTTTCAGCGATGTAACGGCGGGGCGAGATCGCGGCGAGCACGCAGCCCGAGAATCATTGCTGCATCAATTGCAGAATTTCGCTCCATTAAATCGCAAAAAAATCGCTTGTGTGCAAGGGCCCTAAACAAACAGTTGTATAATATTTAACTTCTCGGAGTTAAAGTTTTACAATGTGCTGAAAAAGTAATAAATATTAATATGTAGCAGAAATAACACTGAACATAGGCAGGTACATAAGTGATTGTGACTCTACCTTAAAAAAACCTGCAAACGAATAGGCACCTCCTTTTCATCAGAAACGGTTAATAAAGAAAATTACATATGTATTGATTTAAACTTTCGCGATTTTCACACATTATCATGATACTGTTTTTTACGCGATTAAGTCCCGAGTATCATGATAATGTGAAAATTACATAACTCAAGTTGGGCCATGGTATTGGTCGTTGCCTGCCTAAATTTTTACTGTTGTACAATTCGTTTATTAGTGCGTAAGCAGCAGCGATTCAAGTCATAATAAAGCCATAAAAACACGTTTATACAGCTAGCGTCATCTCCCTTCCTTTACACTCATTGCTTTCGCTCAAATTGAATATACAACACAATGTCGTGTTGTAGGTAGATACTGAAAATTTGTAAGTATTTTAGCCTGGGTTCTATAGATTATATTTATTCGAATTGATATCTAATAGTAGAGAACGTAGTAAGTACAGAGTGCGCTCAAACTCCGAGGAATCGGGGGCTGGATTTATTTTATTATATCAAACACATAACGTCCTTATAGAATAATTTCACTAGCTCATTTAGCTTAGGTATAACAAAACTGGCTCATATACAATAATTATGAAGTTATTCTGTACTTAGGTATTGTACGTGCTTGTCAAATATTAAAATAAACTGCAAAATATTGATAAGTAGCAAACCACTATTCTTGAATTAGTTAAGGGCAGGTTTAAGGCGGTGGGTTCAAACCCCGGCTCGCACCTCTGAGTTTTTCGGAATTTATGTGCGAAATTACATTTGTAATTTATCATAAGCATTTCGGTGAAGGAAAACATCGTGAGGAAACCTGCACACTCCTGCGAAGCAATTCAATGGTGTGTGTGAAGTTCCCAATCCGCACTGGGCCCGCGTGGGAACTTATAGCCCAAGCCCTCTCATTCTGAGAGGAGGCCTGTGCCCAGCAGTGGGACGTAAATAGGCTGATGATGAGGTTTAAGGCATCCCTTTTAGGTATCTACTTAGCCGTCGCTTTATTTAAATTTTCGTTAAACAAAGTGAATTTCGTAAAGATCTTTCAGGAAATTATTCTTCCTTTGAACTTCTTCATTTGAATTAAACTGTTGAAAAGGTTAACAGGAAATTTGTATTTTTAAAATTATCGCTGTTCCTCAAAATCATAACCACTGGTAAATAAACGTACTAAAATAGGTTATGTTTCATTCTATTTATTTTCTAGCAGGTGCCTTAGACCACTTCATTAAAAACAAGCGCCGGAAAAATTATAAAGCTATGAAAAATACTGGAAGGTTTTTCCCAGAAGTACCCCTCTGATAACTCTATTATTATTAAGTAAATCAAACAACTCTCTTACACATAACAAACAAACGTGCTCACCCTAACTTCATATAATACGTACACGCCAAACAAACAGACTTCGTGAAATGGATCACCTGACACCATCGATGGGGTTTACTAAAGTTTCGTACTGAGCCTCTAGTGTAATACGTCCAAAAATACGTCATAATATATTATAGTATTCGAATTGTTTGTTTTTTTTTTTTTTTTTTTTATTGTTTGTTGTCGATACATTATGTCGCTAGTGGCGGGGCTAATTTGCCTATAGTTAAACGCGAATGCGATCGAGACGTTTTTTTGCCCGTATATTACACTAAAGTCTAGTCCAGTCTGCTGACTAGACGCTCTGAGTTCGGGGCAGATGTTTGTATGATGAATACGAATATTTGCTCCCGGGTCTTGGATGTTTAATATGTATATAAGTATGTGTTTATCTGTATAAGTATGTATATCCGTTGTCTAGTACCCATAGTAATAGGCTTTGCCTAGTTTGGGACAAGTCAGTTGGTGTCAATTTGTCCCATGATATTTATTTATGATATTTATTATTCTCCCAAAAATTGTAATAAGAATTTACTAAGAAAAATATATATTGTTATCAAATTCAAGTGTAATTCCGATTTCTACGTTGATTTCCCGCGAAGTGGAGGAAAACTCGATCCTGTGCTGCGGGAAGTTATTTAAACAGAAAAACAAACAATCCTGATTGGATTTTCTTCAAACTTTTTTGATGAAAATTAAATGAAGTACTTAAAATATTATTGTCGTACAATGAGAAAAGTTTGTTTGTAATTGCCGGCGTCATTTGACATTCGAGTACCTACCTAAGTCTTTAATTTCAAATTATTTATTGTATTAGGGCGTTGCATTGCGGAGGTTCATTTGAATGAAACAAAAACAAAATTACCTTATTTCGCTGCGACTACAATTGTAAAACACAACATAAAATTACCTTACCTCTAGTACATCACACACCCTAAGCAATAGCTGAGGGTCGAGCACGACTTTACGAATGCTGCGTAACGTTACGGTTATCGTATCGAGATCGAAAAACCTCATACTAAATTTTAGTTCCAAATACGTTAACGGGCGGGCGCTGTTCCAAACGTAACACAAAACTGACAACGTTTACTATTCGATTTTACGTGACGCAGCATTCGTAAAGTCGTGCTCGACCCTCTGAACGTGCGACAACCGCGATCACCCTAAACAATTGACGCATTTCAACTCATCATCAATAGCCTAATAGAAAAGTTGAAAAACCACCGACATTTTCATTTCAAAGTTCAATATTTCAAAAACCAGTAACCGATTTTAATGAAATTTAGCTAAGAACCGTCTCGATTAAATTGGCTTTCAATTAAAAAAAGCCGAGTCTAAATCAGCTCATCCTTCTAGGAACTGCGGTGCCACAGACAGATACACAGATACACCCATTCATAGATCAAACTTGTAACACCCCTCTTTTTGCACCGGAGGTTAAAAACAAAAATGGTGCTTGAACACTTGATGTCAAACGGGTAGGAAGATAAACATAATATAAGTAAAGGTTAACTGACTTTCAGTTATAACAGTAGTCATTGTACGTGCGAATTACTAATATAGTGAGGCCCAAGCAATATTCGAATCGAGAAACCTCATACAAAAATTTAGTTCTAAATTCGCTCACGGACGGGCGCTGTTCCAAACGTCATGCGAATTTCTCGATAACGTTACTACTCGATTACGTTACGCAGGATTCGAATAATCGTGCTTGAGCCTCTGTATACGTAACTATGTCTTTTTTAACCCCCGATGCAAAAAGAGGGGTGTCATAAGGTTGACTTGTGTGTGGTGTATCTGTGTATTTATATGTCTGTGGCATCATAGCTCCTAAATAACAAAAAAACCTTAGGAAAAAAACGTAAAATAATCCTCTAAAATAATGATAAATAAATAAAATAAAATAATATGTGTTTATTTCGGGCAACAGAAACTAAAGCCTAAAGTTTTATGGCCTAGCACTAAGCAGCAGAAATTCTTTGAATGAAGCACCGACTTCATATATCTGCTGCTTAGTGCTAGGCCATAAAACTTTAGGCTTTAGTTTCTGTTGTCCGAAATAAACGCATTTTATTTTATTTTATTTATTTATCATTATTTTAGAGGATTATTTTACGTTTTTTTCCTAAGGTTTTTTTTTGAAGGCGGTTTTACTTTTTTGTTAAAAGATTTTTATTTCACAATTTTACGTTGATTTAACATTTTCAGAATTATCCTCCAACTCCTAGCCGTTAAGGAGTTGTACCTTCCATCATCAGCTCATCAACATAAGATAATGACTACCAGACGCAAATACTTGAATAACCTTAGAAAATATATGAAACACATAGTACGTGCCTGTAAAATTTGAGGGTTGCCCTCGATTTCCCTGGGATCCCATCATCAGATCATGACTTGGTGACAATGGGACCACCTCAGGAGTATGCCCTTTCAAATAAAATAAAAATTTGAAAATCGGTATACAATTGACGGAGTAATCGATGTACATACATAAAAAAAAATACATACAGTGGAACGTAGAACCTCCTCCTTTTTTTGAAGTCGGTTAACGAATGAACGGATTTGATCGCGGCTTTTTTAATCGAAAGCTAGTTTAACCGAGATAGTTTTTAGCCTAAATTGAAACGAAAATTTCAACTTTTCTAAGTTGGTTACTTTATTTTTTACCAAATTATGGATCAGAAACATTTTATACAGTAGAGTTATTCCGAACATGATCACAAATACGTGTACCTAAGTAATATGAATGTAAAATACTTATGTAGTCAAATTAAAATGTACAGATTTACACAGCCCACTGAACAAGACCGGCTCGAACCTAATGGAAACGAATAATTTATGTTCTTCATACCTTAGTAAATATGTAATATGGTAAACGTGATAGGCATGTCCTAAATAAAATTAAAGTACCTATAGATTATCCGAAGAGCAATTTCAGCGTGGGCTGATATTTCAATTACATACGAAATGTATTCATAAGACGAAATCGATGGAATCCAGTTAAATTTGTACAACGAAGATTTACTCTGACATGTAATTTCTTTTTGTAGGTAGATTATGTACTTGATAGACTAGATATTGGGTTCTACAATAAGAATAAAAACTTCTTTATTGTTCTTTAACATTTTAATTAGGATTTCTTCATTCATGACCGCTTTCGAGACACGCTTTTTCAATGACGCCTCATTCCTACGTTATAAACAGTCAGTATTCTGGAATGACCCCTGTTACAATTGCAATGACAGCACTATTACAAACAAATACAAAGAAACTACTTCATTAAGTACATCATTATAAGAGCAGTCATCGCAAGTATCACAAGGACCACGTGTTCTCATAAGTCTCATAGAATAACTGCCGTATTTACTATGTGAGTTACAAATTGTTCAATTAAAAAATAACGACATGTTATGATAATTTCCAAAATCAGAAAACTGGGAAAAACTCATTCTGCAGCAGTCGTAAGACGTTCACTGCTGGCCATTAGGCCTTCCCCAAGTATACGGCGATCGGTCTTCTGCTACCCGCAGCCAATGGCTTCCCGCGATCTTTATCGTCCGATCACGTCCGTTTACCTTGCAAGGCTAGGAGGCCTACAAACACTTTGCATGAAGTAATACTTCAGTCGTAAAAAGTGAAGACTCAGGAGGCTAGAGCGACGTTGGTACAATTCGGAAATTTTCAGCAAGTATTTAAAGACCGTAAAGTCGGGTTACCTTAGCCCAATGGAGGGTAACTTTGACCCGCACGTAAATAACACGTATAGCGTTGTTAAATATAAAAATAATATCAAGTAGCTGAAATATGCTACACCTTGGTATGAAACAGTTTTAATACAATAAATAAACCTGGGCAGAGCAATCTGCTTAGGCCAAAGTTACCCTCCAGGGCTAAATTTACACGACATTAAGGTATTTAGATGTTAGATTCCTTCCAGCCGTCATGGCAACTAAGTTTCGCAACCGGTTGTGATGCAGGATTTTTAATTCTTTAGATTAGGTTTTATACGTAGGATCCATCGACTGTGTTTTTGTCTACTCCACATTCCCGAAAGCCAGTCATTAAACGGGTGTCGAAAATATTTAGTTCAATAGATCGTAGCGAATATAGGTCGACCCCTGTCGGCTGCTGATTGATGATGTGGTAGGTTAGATAGACACTCAATGTGTCCAAGTTTAATCATTATGGAGATTTAGGCGAACACTGGACAGATTTAGCCGCAAAAATGGAGCGATTAATTTAAAGACGTGATTAGAGGTAATGATCGGGAATTTATATGGTTTTGGCTTTAAATAGAAGTTTTATTTAGGATGTGGTGTGTGTGTGACATTTGCGACTAGCTTTGCTTCGCTTCCTTGGCAGAACTCCCTACTCCGAGGGTATATCGCAAAACCACCACCACCTGTACCACCACTATTGTTCTGTCTAAGTTTTATGATTGGAACTTTAAAACCGCAATTTTTTTTATGAATTTCCAAAACTGGTGATACATGATTGTGTCCTTTTATTTCTCTTGAAGAGTATTTCGCTAAGTGTTGTTATCATAACTTTAAAAATAAAGTTTGTTCATACTAACATCCCTAACCTACTTCCCCTTTTCACTTCCTTAGCGATATAATTTCGCAAAATCCCTCCTTATTCTCGGCATACATCATAAAGTGAACCTTTATGTAATGTTTCAGCTTTCTAGGTCTAATTGTTTGGTCTGGGCGTTGATAAGTCATCAATCAAGACTTTATAAATACATACATACATACATACGTACATATAATCACGCCTCTTTTCCACGGGTGTAGGCAGAAACTATAGCTTGCCACTTGTTAGAATCCTTACACACCTCTCTAGCCTCCTCCACAGTCATGCATCTCTTCATACACGCTCACCGGTTCCGAGTACTACGCACCTGACCTTTACGGAGAATATCAGCGATATTGTCGGCGTAAGTTCTCATCAAGCCTAGTGGTTTGACCTATCGCCTCTCAAGCAGAGGGTCGTAGGTTCAAACCCCGGCTCGCACCTCTTGAGTTCTTCGAAATTTGTGTGCGAAATTACGTTTGTAATTTATCAATAGCTTTTCGGTGAAGGAAAAACATCGAGAGGAAACCTGCACACTCCTGCGAAGCAATTCAATTGTGTGTGTGAAGTTCCCAATCCGCACTGGGCCCGCGTGGGAACTATATTGCCCAAGGCTGATGATGATGATGAATTTCTTATAGGGCGTCGTCTACCGGCATCACCACTCACATTCGCTTCATAAATATTTCACTTTATAAAAATATATAATATATTGTCATTTTCCTTTTGTCGCAGTACATCGTACACTACAGCAGCCTACGGCAGCCATCAGAACGTGTTGCTTCGTCTGGATACCCTCGGCCGACCGCCCAGTTCCACGGGATCTTACGCGACTATAGCCAGCTTGCACAAGTTTCCTTTTGGTATGTAATGATATAGTTTCCTTTTATATAACCTTTAAAAACTTCTCTCTAGCATTCATTCTTGGTACTAAATAAAAATGATAGGTGTATCTTTATGTCTGGCCACATGCATAGTTGAGGACGTCAGTCTTCGTTCGTGCCATTTAATTGTACGCAGTTTGGCATCCGTGTGCCAGCTACTTGCAAAAAAATACCAACTTACTACAGGCCTATAGATTTTCGGCTTACCTAATAGTACTGCCCTGCTAAAATAAAAACACGTAACTGCCTTGAGTTTCCTTTAGACTTCTGCCCTGCTACCTTAAAAGAGCGTATGCTCTTTTAAGGTAGCAGGGCAGAATATTTTATAAAGTTTCATGTATATTTTTGTTCTTCAACAGGCAGTAGAAGATCCCCATCGCCTTACGCGACGACACACATCGGCGAGCATGTGTACGCTAAACCTGAATCCCGGGTGTCTTACTATGCAGCTTCCAACCTCACCCACGTTTCACAGGTAACCCCCCTTAGGCCCCAAAGTGGACGCCAGCGACCAGCAGGGCGTTGAACTGGGCGGCGAGCGATTTTCAAATGCATTGCGTGTGTAGTAGGGTAACCGCCATGTGGTGAGCGTTGCGACCGCGCAATGAACAGGGAAATCGCTCGCCATGCTCGTCGCTCCGCTGATGGCTGGCTTCCAGTCCGTTTTTTATAATAATTTTATTTCTATTTTGATTAATAAGTATGGTTCTGTCATATTTCTGCTTTTTTATTATAAAAAATCTCAAAACATTAGAAGTCATTAAAACAAATACGTTAACAAAACTTTTAACCATGTATTAAATGATGTACAAACTTTTTCAGTTATTTTCCCCAACGTAATGTTTAACCAAATTATTGTTTCACATTTTCACTTACATTAAAAAAAGCGTCAAAAACTATTTGTACATTCTAAAAAGCTCCAGAAACTGTACCGCCTTATAAAATCCTTACTAATATTATAAATGTGAAAGTGTGTTTGTTTGTTTGTCCTTCTTTCACGTCGAAACTAAGAGACGGATTGACTTGATTTTTTGCATGAACATAGTTGAAGGGCTGGAGAGTGACATAGGCTACTTTTTATCCCAGGAAAATATCTAATTCCCACGGGAAAAACGTTATAAACATAGCCCTTATTTGTGGTCTTGCGATGAATAGAAATAGTTATATTTTTTTATATATGGCGATAGTTTAAAGGCTGGTGACTGACATAGGCTACTTTTACCTCGAGTATATATCTCATTCCCACGGGAAAACACGTTATAAATCTTATAATAATGATGATGATGATAATAATGTGTTCCTGTAACCCCTCAGCAGGGACCTAGGGCTCGCAGTAGGGACTTCCGTGCATCACGGTCCTGTTCTGTGGCTTCAAGGTCCCTGCCAATGACACCCGATTTGGGAGATCTCTTTCTTAACCCCAACCCTTAATTACTGTCATATTTGTAGTTCCTCTAATCGACGATAGATGGCGCTACTGTAATGTTAAAACGTGCTAGCTTACTTGCTTGCCTGCGTGTGTTTCCCTATTTACATGCTTTCTTGCATGCATGCTTACATATTTGCTTGCATGCTTGCATGCTTGCTTGCATGTTTGCTTGCAAGCTTTAATAATTGCTTGAATGCTTGCTTTAATGACTGCTTGCATGCTTGCTTACATGCTTGCTCGCTCGCTCGCTCGCTTGCTTGCCTGCATGCTTGGTTGCCTGCTTGCTTCCTTGCTTTCCTGCGTGCTTGCTTGCAATATTGCTTGCAAGCTTGCAGCTTCGCTTGCCCGCTTGCTTGCTTGCTTGCTTCTTTGAAATGCTTATGGTTCACGCGAGCGAAGCCGCGGGTAAACGCTAGTTTTAGATAAATGTAAAACCTGGAAACGACGAGAAACATCACACGGTGTTCCAGAGAAGAAACGAACAAAAAGCATAGAAATAAATCTTCTGTAAGAATCATTTAAGTTCGTCGGATTTTTTTCCAACCTTTTTCATTGAAGAAGCCAACCAATGACTCCTTTACCTCATTAAGGATCCAATTTAAGACGCTGCGTCTTGCAGGTGATACAAATAATGCCATTAGAGATGCTCGGAAATATTGAAAGCGGAGTTTGAGCTCTGAATGCGTTAAAGTTCGTCAATTTCATTTGATGTTAGAAAAGTTAACTAACTACCTGAAACTGAGACATCAAAAGTTATGGCCATTGTTTACTGGAGTACAGTTGAAGTAAAGTTTGTTGAGAGTTTTGTATGTTTGTAATGTTATAGCTTTCGTTAACTGTACTTGCATTGTCATCTCAAGCAACTTTCATACCTGCAGGTAACGAATTTCAAGTAAATCTGACCAAAGTTAAAGTACCCAAAATTAGATCCAATACAGATTATTTACTTAAGGCATATTGTAACTACAGACCTAAAAGATGATTTAGACATAGAACGGGAACGAAGGGCATTGGCAGTGCGAAGTAACATGTTAGCGCGTAGATTTTTTCGCTGCTCGAAACAAGTGAAAATTACTTTGTTTAAGGCGTTTTGCCAAGTATTTTATACAAGCAGTCTGTGGGTCAACTACACGCAAAAAGCTTATAATGCCTTCCGGGTTCAATACAATCATGCATTCAGGGTGCTGTTGGGGCTCTTCCGATTCTGTATCGCATTGGGGATGTTTGCCGAAGAGCGCACGGACGATTTCTACGCCATCAGACGGAAGCGGGTAGCATCCCTGATGGGCCGGGTTCGAGCCAGTTCCAACAGCATACTGAAGGTCATTGCAGACAGGCCTGATAGTCCCATCCTGAATGCTTGGGTAGAGCTGCATGTCAAAAAATAAGTGTTAGGTATGTTATTATTATTGTTATTTATTGCATCATTAATATTATTTTATTGGTACAAAATTGTTGTTGACATTAATTTTTATTCCAAATTATTTTATTTTATTCAATTGTGGTTCATTACACTGACATTTTATAATTATTATACAAATTATTCTATTACATGACTCAATTAATTTCAGTGACATAAAAGTAATGATACGGTATTTATTATTTATTCACTAATATAGTTCGTAAGCAGAACCATTGTCACTAACGATATATGGATTTATAATGATCTGATATATTTTATTTTTTTTATTAGGCCTGCCACAGAGTTTTTAATTTGAGATCCCCTTTTGTCCGTAAATTTCCCGCGTCGTTGGATGTCTTCAGGAAACATGAATTAGTACTCTTAGTAAGGGAGAGGCGTTAACGAGTCCGGATTGTAAATAGGGAGTATCAACAGCGCACAAAGATAAACGATGTTGATTCGCTGACTGAGTTAATGAATTTGCTGTATAGTGTCGCTACAGGCTTTGTATTTTTGCCGCTGAGTTTTTATTAATGAGTTTCTGAAGTAATTTTCTCATTTATTAAATTTTTGTCTTAGTTTGCATTTGAATCTTATGTAAGGGTACCAACCGTTTTATTCATTTTGTAATTTTCAATTTACCTACTACTTATTGTATTAATATTATGCGCAATTATAATTGTTATAACTTATAAGGCTGTGTATCTGTGTATGGGTGATGTGTCTGTGATAGAATCATAGCTCACAAGCTACGGTTCATCAAAAATAGGTTTAGCCGTTTTTGAGTTTTTCCAGTTTGAAATGAAAATGTCGGAGAGTTTTAAATTTTTCTTGTCGGTTTAGTTACTAAAATAAGCTCAATTATTAACAATTTGAAAAAAAAAAACAAAAATTTACTCCATGAGGTTTTAGGATCATAGCCAAATGTTCTTATCTTCTACTCCGTCACGATTTTCACCGAATTTTATTATTTTCTCCCGCTATCTGAGCCTGAGCTGCTATCGAGACGTAAAATTTCTTGTTCACCGATTACACTAACGGCCGTCGGTTATTCTGAGACTGTAGTGTATTTTTTGAGACAAAAGTACGTCCCTATTGATTTAGCGTTACAGTCTGAATTACTGTGGGCAATTTCTAGGCAAATTCTCGGGCACGTGTCGACAACAAACTATATTCTCATCTCTCTGAACTATTCTGCTATGCAAAACATCGATAATGATATTGTAGTACGGGATATGGACCTTTTCCAATCTAGTTTTGAACTCGATTAACGACCGTTCAGCGCCGGCGTTCAATGAAATTACATGCTCGAGCACCTGATAACTAAGGAGTTGCACTACACAGCTACGACTAAACGATCACGGGGATATACTCGTACCTTGAACCTGTAAAGTGACAGTTTTGAGTTTGTCCTTTCCAGAACACCATCACGAAGGATCGCATCACCGACCCCGCGGAACAACTTCGGTATTTGACCACACCCCGCTCCAATATTCGTCCAGAGATACTAGTCCATGAAGGTACCTTTGGACGAGTCTATAAAGGAGTATTCAAACGGGGGGACACGTATGAAGAGGTTATAGTTAAAACTGTTTCAGGTAAGTTTTTTTTTTCAATTCATTTTTAAACGGGCTACGTACAATTTGTCACATTAGCCCTTAGGGCAGAAATTAATTAAACATGCGTTGTATAAATCGCGCTACCTCCAGGCATTGGTCACATCAGTTAACCTGTACAGCATCAACGCCGTCTAGAAACATCCCCGTGTCATACTTCTTCAGGTTGACTGCTGCGACCAACACCCCCTCGTAGCGTGATTCCGGATTCCATATTGTGAGTGATGACTAGAAACTAGAAGATGTCCACTTCTAGTTTCTAGTGTATCTCATAATTCACAATTATGTTAATCTACTTTCTTCATCAGATGTCCAAACCTATTAAGTAGGACTTCATCATCATCATCATCATCATGTCAGCCGATTGACGTACACTGCTAGATATAGGCCTCCCCCAAGGCTCTCCACTCAGACCGGTCTTGTGTTTTCCGCATCCACCGCGGTCCCGCAATCTTTACTAGGTCGTCGCTCCATCTTGTTGGAGGCCTACCGACAGCTCGTCTCCCGGTCCGTGGATGCCATTCGAGAACCTTCTGAGCTTATCGGCCATCAGTTCTGCGAGCAATGTGCCCCGCCCACTGCTACTTAAGTTTCGCAATTCTTCTTAAGTAGGACTTGATAGTCTGAAAATTAGTTAATAAAAAGTACCAACGAATGTCGAGCTCCATTGTAATATAAATCTATGATATATTTATTTAATCTATCTATGATATAGTTTTTGTCACCGTCTTTTTTTCGAAGCTGCGTCAGCTATGCAGGCAGCATTACTCGTAGCCGAGGGCCTCAGACTGTGCGGGCTCGTTCATAACAACGTGCTAGCCCCGATCGCCGCCTGCGCCGAGGAGGCCCGAAAACCGCTGCTAGTATATTGCTGTGCTTCTCATTCTTCAAATCTCAAGAGGTATCATTAAGAGTTGCTCCAAAATATTGAACCTATTTGTGGCTGAAAATTACTAATTCACTCGTTATTCATTTCTAGTATTACAGAGTAGGCTCCTCTACCAACTGTTCTCCATTTAAAACAAATCCTTAAAAACATTTATAATTTCTGACCGTCTTGAAATAAAAGGATGCATGCTGTGCACGCAAGGATTTTGACACGCAGATGACGCGCGTTAACGAGACTAACATGCACGTCTGTATCTCCATCTATACTGCGAATCCATGTTATTATGTTCTCCATGTTTGTGAAATGCGTGTCATCTGCGCGTATAAAAAACTCGATGTGCACTGCCTCTTACTGGACAAGCGTGCTACACTTTAGATTACACTTTCGCTGACCGTCAGGCGTGATTGTTTTCAAATGAATAAAAAAAAAATTAACAGATTCCTGACCTCGTGTCGTCTGGGTCACCAAGCTGCGCCTGCGACGAGGGAGCTAGTGGAACTGGGCGCGCAAGTGGCCTGCGGTCTATCGTACTTACACGTTCAGCGCATCATTCACGCCGACATCGCTGCAAGGAATTGCATGTTAGTTGTCTATAGTTTACTTAGGAAGAATCAATTCAGTATCAAGTTCTGTAAACGTTTCCAGGATATCATTGGACACAAATTTCATCTTAAATATTTTAGTTTCTTCTGTTTTATTTTAACGCTTAGGTAATATTTTAGACCATGATGTATGTTCCTTAATTCTTACAAAAGCGAGGATTCTGATTCACATTTCGTTTTTAGAGTGGATGAGAAATTGAGGCTGAAGGTTACAGATAACGGACTATCCAGGGATTTATTTCCCGACGACTACCACTGTCTCGGTGATAACGAAAACAGACCAGTCAAGTGGATGGCGCCAGAATCTCTACTCCAAAATCAATACACTACAGCGTCTGATGTGGTAAGTAATGAAATTGACTTCAGCAAAGAGCTGCATGATTAGAAATGAGTGATTTTCGACATAGTTTTATTCAGTCTGGTCTGGTGACGGTAATATTTCCTTCTCAGTGGTCTTTAGGAGTTGCTTTATGGGAATTAGCAACTCTTGGTGCTTCGCCGCTAGCAGAACTAGATGCAGCAGACGTTGGAGCTTTTGTCAGTGGAGGATACAGGCCATCTCAGCCACATAACTGCCCAGACGAACTGTAAGTACGCTTAGGTACTACGGGAATAGAGTAGTCATTGCACTTAATGTGACCGGATACTAACTTATATTACAACTTCAACATATTATTTGACTTGCTGTTAAATTGTAGGTAGGTACTTTTGTTTCAAGGTTTTTTGACGGTACATTTTTTCATTATCATTACGTACACTACATGTGATGACTGAGCAGAGGAATAACTCTACATTGTGAATCAGATTTATTATAATAAGCGTATTGTCATGTTTTGTAATACAAGTTTAACTTTGATCGTGTGTTCCTAGAGCAAAATGAGTCACTCTGTTACAATGAAGTACTTACTAAACAAACCTCCTTTGGCAGTTATGGGCTGATGTCCTGGTGTTGGACTACTTCTCCTACGGCGCGACCCACGGCTCCTCAACTGTTAGCTGCTCTCCATGACTTCAGACAAGCACTTAGCACTTACATCTAACTTCAAGACCTTCAAATCCATTTTTTTTCCGATAGGCGGTCATTAAATAATCTCTTGCATGTAACAGAAGGGTAACAAAATCTAAATCATTTCGCCGTACACCTTCAATTTCTTAAACTCAATCGTCAATTGATAGACTCTCTCGGCACTATTTTTATATTCTCGATAAGCCCAAAGTGCCTGCCAAAGAATCTGAATCAGTTGGTAAGTCGGCGAAAAAACTAGGTGAAACCAAAGTAGCCATGAAAACTAGACGCCTAGCGCACAAGCTAGAAAAGTTGAATAGGTTTAATAAGGAAACGCAAAACGGTGATATATATTTAATTAAATAATAAGAGTTCTTTTGAAGTATTCCTAGATACTTAAATATCTGTACTAGAATGAAGCTAGATAGACGGTAGCAACCACAAAGTGATGATGACGAGTGAGTCACAAATGAGTATGAATTACAGAAATAAATTTATGTTCTCATATTGTCTCCAACTATTGTAAGAATTGTTGTAAGTGTACGTGTAAGGTGTAATGTAACAAAAACGAAACATAGGAGCAAATTAATTATAGAATAACGTGGCAGAATAATGTAGTTGTATGGTTTGGTTTTTCATAATAGAAAACTTATTCGAATCACCTTTTTGCATTCTCACGTCAATTAAAAAGGCGGTAATAATTAATAATACAATTACAAGACCAAAATATTACTTTGTTTCAATGTGTTTACTAATTTATCGTTTAGACACTTGTTTAATTTTTACCCGACGTTGCGACGCACGGTCGGGTGAATGCACGTTTGTTTTGTGCGAAATTAGGACCAAATCGTCCAAACTATGTAAATAAAATTACGAGGTCGATGCAAAAGGAATTTAATTTTGATATATGAAGCCGCTGGCTTTGATAACTTTAAGCGCGATGCTAATCGTTTTAGTGATAATCATTAGTTTAAGAGTTCCTGAGGACATAAAAGTCCGTCCAGGCACCAAGGATACAACACCAAAAACAGTAGTTAGTCATGATGTTAATGTCGAATTGGACTTTGAAGAATCTATTCGTAAACTTTTACCTCTTAATAAATAAAATAGAAAAGAAAATATCACCAACTGAGGTACCAACCTAAATGACAGATTAGGTCAATTTTATAAATGGTTATTCAAAGTGACAATTCGAGCAAAATACATGAAGAGGATGTCTATTAAACCACAATTTTTCATAGAAAGTATATAAATACACTATACAATATATGTGTCTAGTTATGAATGGAAACTGATCAATATTCGAATATAAATAATGTAAATAATCTAAGTAACAATTGTCATAGTCAGAATTACCTGTTCATTTAAATTGCGGATATAATGTACCTAATTATATTAAAATACTTTATGGTATCACCTTTACATCAATGTCGTCATTCATTGTCATATTAGAAGATACGTGTATTATAAAGTGAGACTTAAAACTAAATAGTGTAACTATTTACCATCAATTAGATTATAAACTGTATGAACGACAAACCTCATTTGTTTTACACCGATTACTTTGTTACCTGAAGATTTCTTAACTTTACTCGAGTTCTTTTCTCTAGTAAATAGATCTTTGTCTGTTCTGTGCTCACTTTTAGCTTTATCCCGTGACCTTCGAGGCTTGTTGTTAAAGCAGTAGTGGCTGAAGTTATGTTATAGTAGTTACCAAACGGCTTATGTTACTACTGGATCATTGTAAAGATCTTCAAGAGTCACTTTGATATCTGTATCACAAACTGCATCTCTGTTTTCGTAGTTAGCGTTTTCTATTGCGTTTTGTTCTTTAAGATGTTAGTCGTCTTTATCTATGTAATAACTATTTTCAATGTCATTACATGTGTACACGCTATTTATACTTGTATCTAAACATGTTATGGATCAAACAGGGTCTTTAACTCTTAGGCATACGTGTTTCTTAATTTTAATGTGTTGCGCTTTCTAATAAACTTCGTAGCTTAATGTTAACATTTCTATCGTACTATCGGTGTTCTTTATAAGATTGTATAGAAACCCGGCACCCTAATTATAAAATCGTATAATTCGTTTTGAGATTCAGAGCCAACAGTTTAATTGGAAAATTATTAGGTAAAACAGATACTTTTGAATAAGTACCTATATGAAATAAAGACAATTCCATCGTATTATTTTAAGTGCTATGCTAGAACTTAATTAACAACTTAGACATGAAAAAAAACTGCATCTAAAATAATCTTAGCAGATCGGTCATATTGTATTATTATATTGGTTGCGATGCGACCATAAATTTTATCAATATTGACACAAAAGTTTCCCAAAGAGCATTTAAAATTGAAACAAAACTTGTAATTGATTCCAATGTTTATACAAAGGACTTGGCTAAACAGTTTAACTACCTACCATTGCAAAAAGTCCCAATAGGTACTTCAACTTTAGAATTAATGAATTGTATAGTAATTAAAATGTGTAATTTTTGTAATTTGACTGAGTGCCAGATGAATGTGATTTGTATGTTACATGTTGAACTGTGTTTAAATTATAATATAAGTAACTGTTTATAGTGGTAAATGGATGTATGTAATCGATATGGCTTCAATGGCAATAGAAACGAAATAAAAAGTTATTTTATATTTAAAAAAAAAAAATATTTTTTTTTATTTTCCAACATCTTCACTCCACTCATTATAGTGACACTCGACGGTTTTCAAAGTCCGAAGATACAGGTTAAAATTTGAATAGGTACTTGTACAAACATCGGTGAACCCTGACTCCTTGGTTAAAAAAAGTCGAAAATAAATACCGAAAACCTTTTAAACCTTTCACCACTTTAAATGTTGACTTAACGTGATGAAATGTTTGAAAGGTTTGGGTAGTTGTACCACTTGATCTCATAAACCGTGCTAGTGGCGTGTGCTACAAATTAAACCCGCTGTAATGCTCGCCCTTACCATTTCTCGTTTCTGACATATTCAACTTTGAAATGACAATGTCGGAGGTTTTCAACTTTTCTAATATTATAAGAGCACCCAGGTCTCGGCGCCATATAAATGGACTGGTAGTCCATTAGATCGCGCGGAAGGTCACCTATGCCCTGGACTTACCAAGTGAAATCCGCAGTAGGATAAGCCGCGTGTCTGACTGGTCCAGACGACGTGGATGCCACAAGGTGATCACGACCGCTCTGCCAAGAGCGAAGCGACAAATAAGTAGAGGTATTAGTGCCTTGTAACACGCTAATTTTAGTTTTTAGCTTACCTAGACACGGTCCTCCGAAATTAGCTGTGATATCAGCGATACGTAATGCTATTTTTTTCGAAGCTAAGGTATTCTTGAGCCAGGTAGTGCTATCTAGATATTTAAACACAAGTCAAACTTGTAATACCCGTCTTTTTGCTTCGGGGGTTAAAATATCCATTTTAGTGGCAAGAAAAACTGTGTCAAAAGTCAACAAAATCATTCACTTTTAACAAATTCAGTAAGTACCTACCTAATACTCACTCAATATTTCGCAACATTTAATTGAAGATGACGTTAGCTGGTAATCAATTGTAAAAACCATTTGAAGCGAAATTTCAAAGTACCTGCACTTACCTTTTATAAAACAAAGCCTCCATATAGGTAATTTACCAAAATGTACGTACCTACTGAAAAGTTAAATTTAATCATCAGCGCTCATCTATCAAGCATTCGTGTCAATTTTTTTTCTATGCAAAGAAAATGGCTTAGATTCAGCCAGTGACACATTTTAAACACGAAACCAAAACGGCCAGCAACATTTTTTAAACAAAAAATAGAGAGCGTAAACCGGCCAGTATCAAAGTTTCAGGGCTGGCGCATAAATCAGGGCAGTTAATGGTCGCCGCTCCTCTGTGACCGTTTATTTAGTATCAGATAACAATGTTGTGTGACCAACTTTCGGTTGTATTTATTTGATAATGGAAGGTTGCTTTGGGCCGTGTAATATAGGGTTTTTAAGTTTATGATCTGCATGTAGTACCTACTAAGTATAGGTATCTTGTCTCCATTTTTTTATTTCAAAGGCTTTCCCGTTAAACTTACTTTAAACATAAAAATACACCGAAAACCCGAAAAATGTTAAATTATTTATATTTTTTTAAGTTTGCCATTGTGTTGTCAAAAAGTTAACAGTCACAATACTTAATGTATTTAGTAGGCACTCCATATCCATTTATTTTTCTTGAAACAGTTTCTGTGGCAACTAGATATAAAGGTATCCAGCCACTATAATAAAAAGTTGGAGTTCGTTTCTAGCGGCTTCTTACTGCCAAGTTTCTTGGTAACAATGAAAAAAAGAGACCTGTGAAAGAGCCCTTAGGAGCCTATTTTGCAAAATTTAAAAATTTCAATTTTTTTCAGTTCACCATTTAACATTAGGTACCTACTTAGAGATCTATTACTAGCAACAAAATTTAAATGGGAATATCATCACCAAAACTGGGCCGTGCTCCATAAGGCTACAAGTTACCAACAATTTACAAGCGGAAGTCTCATTCTATCGCCTTTTCTTAGAAAGAGACTTCCGCTTGTAAATTGTAATTTGTAGTTTTTATAAATAGGTCCTCATGGTGGGTTTAAAAACAATAACAAAAAAAAATAAGCAAAACCAATTTCATTTATACAGTTTCTGCCTCTCAAGAAATCTGCCTCTAGCCATCAGTAATAATCCAAACAATTAATTAAGTAACTAAATCCTTTCATCCGTGAAGTCCAATTTGAAAAATGGCCGAAAAACTCGATATAATCACATTAAGAGGCTCAACGGTCCAACAGAAACCAGCTTTGTCACTGCAATTCAATTAATTTCCATGCCAATCGTTGAAGAGCGGCGGTGGCAATGATGGGCCTTTGCTGATAGTTTGAAATCCTATCCTACTATTCCACTAAGTTTGGATGTTCGGATTATGGGTTGATAACATTACCGGGAAGGGTACCGCGGCATTTGTCGTATTTTTACCGGAATTTTGCAAGGTATTTTGGTATACCACAAAATTACCGATACTTTACATCACAAAGCGACGTTGCCAGCTCGGTCTACTATAGCTACACCCCTCGGCCATCAACACTCGATCTAAGAAAGAGACAGACAAAACATTCCATTAATAACCTTATTTCTTTTCACAAAATACCGTTACCTCTAAAATAATACCGGTATATTATGGTAACGGTATGTTTACCGGTATTTGTTGTAACGTTAAATTTTTTTATGGTATTTCGGTTGGAATTTTAAGCAGACAAAGTCGCGGGCAACGCTAGTAATATTAGTAGTTAATGTGAAACGTGTGTTGTTTGTTTACGACGAACTGCTTATTAGTCTGCACAGATTTGCGTAAAATTCGGTATTTGGATAGGCCTGAAAATTTGAAGATGAATATCATGGTGCTTTATATTTCGGAAAAATTGCCTGCGGAAATTGACAAACTTGTCCTATATCGCTGTTGCCTAGCAACCGTTGTTTATAACGGAAAGTTAATTAATGGTTTAGTTCAGTAGATTTGACGGTGTTCATAAGATCTCCTTATTTTTAACCGACTTCAGAAAAAGGGGGAGGTTCTCAATTCGCCGGGATGCATTTTCTTTAATGTAATGTTCTCCGACGGCTGGACCGGTTTCGAAAAATCTTTTATTTTTTCTTCTCTTTATTACTTTTGAATTTTGCTGATCAAACGCACAAAACAATGTACTTACTTAAAATACGAATTGAGGTCCTTCTGTTTCGATATATGCATATGATAATCGACACACCACTAGCAGATAAATTTTATTTTTCGCTCAAAAATTTCACGTCACTTCATCCCGTTACGGGTTAATTCATTTTCAAGGCATTCGATTGTTTTATTTGTGAATTCGTCGCATCCACTTACTCACAATTTGTGGAAAAAAGTTCGACTATCGCACGAAACGAAGTCAATTTAATTCCCAGTCCTTGCTACATACTCGTATTTAATTAACAAAGTCCTACACTTAGCAACGTATTTGTAGAAGTAAATTAGCAGTTCTGTTGTTACATATTTAAGAGACAGTATAGAGTTTTATGTTTGGAGATGAGTACGTACATGAAATTTTCACTATACCAGTACAGACTGAAGAACTTTTAGTTATTCTGAAGCCAGCGAAATTTTACATCAGTGCCGTTGAAATCACTCCCCTACGAGCCATCCCGGACACTTAGCAATCATCTCTAAACAGAAGAGTATCACTTTTTTCCACAACTTCGTCCATAAAGCGTCCAATTTTTTCCTAAACGCCTTCATTTGGTCACAATCTCAATTCACCTTTAAGACCCTCGAAGCGTCGAGGCGGTGAAAGTAATCGGCGTATCAAAGAGTAATTTGTCAAAAACACGACTCCGCGTGCACTTCCGTCAATTCTCTCCAATTAATAACTTGAACCTGTCTTTCTCTGGCCTTAGGGGAGTCGCGTAAGCTAGTCCTGCTCGTGTCCCCTTGTTTGAGAAGCCCCGTCGAGATAGAATATTGCCACTTTGTCCCGTCACCACCCGCGGGCTGTTTGTACGCAGAGAAATTGCAATATTTCCGAGACGGGCAAGTATTGAAAAATTCAAAGTTTCACAAAGCGAAGAAAATGGGGCTTGAACCTTATTAAATTGAAAACGCTTGTTTACTTTTTCACGTAATGACTGAATGACCTTTGGCTGTCTGGATACTGTAAATCAGACCGACTAAAAACGTGATAATGGACAATTATCAATTCAAAGTTCAAAAAGGGTTATACAGACCCGCTATTATACAAATTGTGTACGAGCTCACTAGAAGAAATCTTTAAAGGCCTGGCAATGGCTTGGGCGGAGAGGGGTGTTGTTAACGGCGACAGAACGTTAACAAACCTTTACTTCGCCGACGACACAGTCCTTTTTTCTCCTTCGGCCTCAGAGTCACGAATTTATGCTTCGAGATTCAGCTCTACAAGCTTTCGGGTTAGACTTCTGATGAAACAGACAAATATCACGTTCAGGCAGAAGCGTACAATTGAGGTAGAGCACGTTATACAATACATCAACGACTGTATGTTCACTTGGGTCAGACGGTTTCTTTCAGCAACATGCAGGAACAAGTTTAAAGAAGCATTGACAACGCTTGTAAGAGCTTCTGGTCCATGAAAGAGCTATAGAAGTGGATTCTAACCTGCTCTCAAGCACGGTCCTTGACCGAGATTCAGAAGCCCAAGTTGAAGGTCTAGAAGGTATGGAGCGCAGAATTTCAAGGTGTTAAGAGGACTGATCGGGTCCGAAACATCACACTGCGTTCCAAAACTTACATCGAAGACGTAGGGAGAAACACCGCCAGGATTAAATAAGGGCCACATGAAGCTGAAGAAATAGGCAAGCGTTACTAATCAGTGTCTCCCCAAGATGGCCATCGGAGTCGCGGCAGACCGAAGTAGAGGTAGCGGATCTGGACGCGTTCAGAAGCGAAATTACAAAGTAAAGTAACGCAAACTACACGTTTCCCTTTATTCTTAGTTATTGTTAACGTTTTTAATAATCTTAACAATCCATAAAGGTGGATAAACTGAGTAATCCTGGACGGTTGGGATATTACGTTTGTGTAGTTGCTCCATAAACCAAGTCTTTACGGCAGCTGCAACAGTGAGATTTTATGAGTTATATACTCGCGAAATAGAGAGAAATTCAGCAGGCTATCCGTAACACTTTGTTCAAAACAATTTAGAGTTCGTTTTATGTGTGGTATAACAATAAATAGATCCCTAGACACTTTTTAGAGTTCTCTAGTCAACAAGGAACCGTTATACTTTCATCATGCATATCTATCTGTCTGCGGCATAGCTCAGACACCCTTGGTACTAAAAAGCTGAAATTTGACATACATGTTGTATTAATCACGGCGACAAAATGGTACCTTGTTTGTGCAAATAAAGCTGTCAAAGCAAGTTTCACTTCAGGGATCATCATTGCCACGCTGGTAGGTATAAGTGACATTAGTCGGTCATTGTTTAATCCATTCGCACCTGCAATTGTGAAACGTGCTGAGTATAATTATCTAGCTGTACTGATATAGATAGTTCCCGGAAACAAATGAAAAGCAATCTCTTAACAGTCGATTGTCTCTTCATAATTGAATTAAACGATCGAGTGAATTGGGTTTCAGGTTAATTTGAACAAATTGAACATTCGAATTGACAAAATTCATTAAGAATTCGTAGGAAAGTTAAAATAGCAATCAATAAAGTTAATGGCTTTGATAAAATCGCTTTGCATATTTTTATGGCTTTGAAGCGATTACAACATAAATCCAATAATTCATGACATTCTTTTACCGTATAATTTACGCCGAAAAAGGAAAAGAAATGCGTAATTTCTAGAACTTTATATATTGTCCTATGCGTCACTTCATGAAGTTTATGCTCTTAAAACCTTACCTTATCTTAATACTCCGCCAGCATCAAAATAATTGTCAATCAACACCAACTTCGTCAAAAGGTATCAGTAAGCAGTAAAAACTTAAATAATTTTATGCAATTTTTATTATACCGTAAGGTCAAAATACACGTAAAGGATTACTTATTGCTTCGTATGAAGAAAAACACACCACAAACATGTCCCAGCTACGACAGCAATAAAAACGTGACAAAAAAAACTTCCAAAACACTAGGTCGACATTTCCAACAGCCTCTCGCTTCTAAAATTGATGAGTTTGCTTAAGCGCAAAAACCACCTTCCAACCATTCTTAAGCTGCGTGACAAATGCTCTAGTTTCGTTACATTGCAGTCTTACAGAGCTATAAATTCACGGTGGTCGGTCATCGACGGCAATGTATCGCGCGATATTTCTCGCACCGTCTAAATAAAGGTCGCCTAAGCCAATACTACACGGACACTCTTAGCCAATTAAAACACAATCCTAACTCAAACCCGTAGATCTGAAAGTGGGCTCTCGTTACGGTAAAGTTAGGTCGTTTAAGACTCGAGAGGAAAAGCATTAAGGACAAATGCTGCAACGAAGGTGAGGTAAGGAATGTCCAGATTGTTCCAGAGATAAGTCTTGAGATTGCCTACCGTCGGCCGCTGGGCAGTAATGAACCACATAAATCGCTGGAAGTGTGCTGCTGATGTATACGACGATAATAGGATATTGAAGTGTTGTATATGTCGAGTAACTTGTGGTTATAACGTTTTGAAATTAAACGCATGTTGCTTGTGCATGTGCAAGCAATAAGTTTAGTATTGTATTACGAGGGGCTAGATGCTTTGAAATTTTCAACATGATGTCATAAGTACAGCTTGTACAGTCCGACTTGCCATCGGTAATATGGTAAAAAAAAAAGTGTGTCATCTTCATCATTGTCAACTGCCTACTTACGTCTCACTGCTGGGTACATACAGGCCTCCTCTCACTATGAGACGGTTTTGGACTTTAGTTCCCACGGGGGCCCAGCGGATTGGGAACTTTAGATTGACACGCACCATTGAATTGCATCGGAAGAGAGTGCTGCTTTCCTCACGAAGTTTTCCTTCACCGAAAAGCTTATGATAAATAAAAAATGTAATGTAAAGAGCGTGCCAAAAATTAGAGATACTTACATACATACGTATATACTACAAATATATAACTTTCCTTCGGCAGTTGGTTAAATATTCAATTGGTACCTACAGGCAACGGTACGGTATGGTACGGTACGGTTATACTCTGGCCTTTACAGTGGGTGTTTAGAGTTCAAATTGACCTCTCTTTTTGATATGAAATTTCCACCTTAATAATACCTAATAATGATGCCTTATTTATTTCGACATTCTCGACGTTTCAGAAGCAAAGATCACGGGTCACGGATAGACAATAAATTGTGCTTACTATAAAATATGACGAACCTACAAGTACAATCAATTTTACGTAGGTATAAAATAAAGATGTTTACTTTTCTAACTCGCCAAATCTAAAAATCTTCAAAAATACACGGCGACCAACAATATTCTGCTTACTCGGGAAAACAGATTTATCTGATGAAAATCTCGATTCGCGCAAAGTGCTGAGATTTTTCCTTTATCTTAAATAAAATCAGGCAAGGCCAGGACTGCGCGTCGTCACAGCTTCCGCACCTCCATACTATTTAGGATTATTCATTTAGAAAAAACATTTTTTTAATATAATTATGTTATCTACTTTTTTTAAATCAAATCGTTTTTAACAGAAGCTTCTTTGCTGATTTACTTTTTATTGACCAAACCTACATTGTCATACAAATTACATAGATCTAAACAAAATTTTAAGTCGTTCCGACCACAGGAAGTGCGTCAAACTTAATGTTCGAGATTCTACATAAACAAACAAGCAATCAATAAAGAAATGGCTCACGTAATGTAAGTCGACTATATGTATAAACATTAGTTCGAGTTCATGTTACAAGAAGCAAGTATGTATGTATGTATGTATATAAATCCTTTATTACACATAATATTACAAAACAACCCCCAAGCAAGTAACCCCACATTGCAAGTCGTAAAACACTACCATTTTGGTTCGGAACCCTAAAAATACATACAGTGGAACACAGAACTTCCTGCTTTTTTAAAAACTACGTTAAGTGGAAAGGTAGAGGTAGACTCAGCTCCGTAACCGAGAAGACTGCTCGGTATTACACATACATAATACATACACCGGTTGTTCTTGCGTCGTAAATTATTTAGTACTGGGATAGTAACTTCGTATGTTTGTCACTAGTCTGTGCGACCAGCCTTTAATATTTGACAAGTAAGATCAATCCTATAAAAGGGTAAGTAAGTAAGTAAGTAAACACTTTATTGTACAAAAAATAGGATAAAACACAAGTTACAACAATAACATTTGAGTACAAAGGCGGACTAAAAAAAAAAGGGGTACCTAAATTTGAATCGTTCTAAAACCTATTGCATGTTAGAAGAGGACTGGATGGCCTAGTGGTTAGAGACCAATGATATTACTTAAAAAAACCGGACAAGTGCGATTAGGACTCGCGCACGAGGGTTCCGTAGAAAGATTTTAACGCTTATCCCCAGTGTTTTAAGAAGTCCAGTGTTAGCAGAGCCCTGCTCCTAAGCAAAATGTATATGTCACAGACCAATATAAAATGACCCCACACTGCGTACATTTTGCTTAGGAGCAGGGCACTGCTACAACGGGACAACTGGGGAAAAGAGGGAAAATCTTCGTACGGAACCCTCGGTGCCCGAGTCCGTTTCGCACCTGGCCGGTTTTTTAGATTCGAGCTCTTGGCGCATTTATTAATAACGTACTGTTATAAAGGAACCGGTACCTATTAACAGTAAGTAGGTACGAGTCTTATGACTATTTTTACGGTTTAAAAAAAACAGAAAAGTGGCCAGCGTCAATTTGAAAAATTCTAAAACATCTAGAATCGGTTGGCCAGTGCGGCAAATTTATAGAAACAAATCGCAACGTGCGCTTTATGAGAATGGGCGTGGCATTCAGGGCTGTCACCCGTTTGAGTTTACCGGTTTTACTGGCTGCGGCTTTGCGGCGAATTGTATTTCCCTATTTTCCGTTGTTAAAATGTTTTTGCGGTTTGCGTAGTCACACAGAAAATAATATTTTTCGCAAATTTAATGTTAAGGTTGCAAGTTGAAAAGTAACTTGACTCGTTCTCATAAACCAAAAAATCGCTTAGTCACTATTGTGACTAGAAAATTAACAGCTCTGGTTATTGCAATTTATAATTCAGAGCTGCTAATTTTTGCTAGACACATTTTAATTCAATATTAATCGATTTATATCCTGATTTTAAGAGCAACATCGCCCCTACAAACACAAATATAACCGTATATTGCCTACATATCTTCAAAATAAATCGTTCATCTATATCTACAAACCAAACACAACGACCATTGTTTAACAATCACACTTCAATCACATCTTTGTGTAGATTCTGCGCGTTGAAATTGTGAGCAAAAACTACTCAAAATCAAGCCTCCTCAGCCGAACGCGTCACCTCTTGTAGCCACAAATCTTTGCGACATTGCGACTTATTCTTTCATTTTATTGCGAATTGGCAACCCTGACACAGTTGATACTAAAATTTATGATACGGCCACACTGTGGGAAAAAAAACGACCGCATCGGAACGTAAATAGTGATTTTACCGCGCTATAAAGGTAATTTCGTTTGTTGTAGAGCCTCGATTTGATTTTAGAAGTTCGTTGCTTGAACCTTTCGTAATCGTATGTAGAGGCACAGAGTCCTGAGGGCGCTTCACACTTTCTTGGGACAAAAAGTATCCTATGCTGATTAGAGATTAGGTAGTCTAGCTTTTTGTTCAAGAATTTCTGCAATCGGTTCAGTAGTTTCATCCAAGTTACATAAAAACAAAGTCTTAATATTAATATAAATTAAACCAGGCATTACTTTGCGAAGGTAATTTAAAGTGAAAAATAAAACATAAAACCCAACAACATTATTCTACCAATAAATCAGCAGCGAACGAACAAAAAATGGGTTTAAAAGCATTTCAATTATAATTTTTGTATAACTACCAGCACTTTAAAACTTGCCATTATTAATTGCGAACGGCAAACTGTGTCAGCAAAAACAACAGAAATTCGTCAGAGCTTTTTCAAATTTAAAATCACAAAGAAACTAAAAGCTGCACATGTAGCCTTTGAGAGGCAATGCCCAGCGGAAGCAGCGAGCTTTCCAGCTAGCTTTCATATCCGGTCGCTTTCAGGTCAAAATAATAAGGGATTTTTCTATCTTTTCTGGATTGAAGTGTGACCCTGAGGATATTTCAGCTTGCGCTTGTGATTCACCATGTCTCAATAGAATATTTGAATTAAGTACTGTGTATTTCAATTTTTACGGAGCCGAAACGTGGACCTTGACTGCGGGGTTACTCCCTATATTCAAAGTCACTCAGAGAGAGCAATGCTACGGGTTTCTTTAATGGATAAATTTCGCTATCACATTATCTGACAAAGAACGAAAGTCACCGACATTATTCAAAGAATTAGCTCACTGAAGTGGCGTTGGACTGGCCACGTTATGTCTCAGGAATGATGAACGGTGAAGCAGACGAGCCCTGAAATGAAGACCACGGACGAGGAAACGTGTAGGGGGTCGTGATGCGAGATAGACGGACTATATTAAAAGGGTTGCTGGCGGCGGATGGATGCGAGGAGCCGAAGACAGAGTGTCGTTGTACCCGATGGAAGATGCCTATGTCCAGCAGTGGACTGCTGTGGGCTGATGATGATGATGATTTGTCAATATTAGTAATATTTTCACGTTGGTATTTCTGGACTATGGCAGTAGGTAATTCACGCAGTAGCGATCTTAGCGAAAGGAATAGTAAGCGAGAACGGATGACGACATAATTGTTCTATGTCGCGCTACTGAAGTTGTTCAAGTTGGATGCGTAAATTCAACTTCCAACTTTCTTCGTTCACAACATCAGTCTGGAGAGAGATATCTCTACTGGAGTCTCCCCCAAACACGCTGTCACTTCCGACATAATAAAAGCACTTGATAAGTGTGAGATAGGTAAGTGCCTCAGGTAAAGCAGGTATATAAACACGACGTAACATTCGTAAGGCCTCATAAAATTTATAGTGAACTTCCGAATATTTTCCTTTAAATCTTGAGTGACACACGGACTAATAATGGCGACAGGCTGACAAACGCCCAATGTCCCGCCTATTACACTAAACACGATTGATGCCCAAACGGGGACACCCATAAATTTTAACGGGGCAAAGACCGTTGGTCGAAGGAATGGTGTAACTTTTCGATTTTTTAAGCAATTTTATTCCAAACCAGTTTTTTCCGCGAATTACAGAGCGCCCTTTGTAATCGACGACCAAGACATACGGAATACTTTGTTGTCGATACTGTCCTACTAGAGGTGCTGCTAATTCGCTTTCGCCTATAGTAATTGAGACTTAAACGAGAACGCGATCAATACGATTCTTGTATCAAAAATTTCATTAGAGGTTGAATTCCATACTATGAATGTTTCTAAAAATAAAAACAAAAATAATTAATTAATCGATTATTTTCATTTATTCGGAAAACAGCTCCATCTCTCGCCACTAACTGGCTGTAACGTAACGTAACTGTAGAAGTTCCATGTGTAGCTACACAATAGTGCTGAGGAGAGATTTCCCAAATAAAATATATTGTGTTATATTTTATTTTGCATTGAAAAAATCCTTAAGTTCAGCCAAGTTAAGTATGGCTTAATTGGTGGAGCGTGGTTCGGATTACCGATATTGCTGGTTCAAGTCTAGCTGCTTAACTGATTTTTCTTTGCATTGTCATTGTATGTTACACTAAGAGGCTCTATTATCGCTCCGGTGAGCACTATGACATTTTCCGAGAGCATCTTACATGAATTCAATAAAATGTGCAGCAAAATAGGTGAGCCAAAATGAAAAGCCGCAACACGAATAAAAGCTACTCCAATACACAAGTTTATTTACCATCTAAAAGTAACGTTGCTGTCGGGTTTGAAGGCTTTGGGTCCATGGGGTCCCGACGCTTACAAACTTATTTCAGAGTTGCAAAAGCGCTTGGTTGATGCAACTAATGACCAAAGGGCTGGCAGTTTTCTCTCTCAAAGAATCAGCATCGCTATTCAGCGAGGCAACGCTGCCAGCCTTTTGAGCACCATGCCACGGGGGCCTTATTTAGATTTAACTTAGTTTTAGTTTAATTAGTTCTAGCTTGGATTTCGTGTTATTGTAAATTGCTTTTGTTACGTAAATAAATAATACATAATTAGTAACGTAACGTACATTTTGCTTAGGAGCAGGGCTCTGCTAACACTGGACTTCTTGAAACACTGGGGAAAAGCGTTAAAATCTTTCTAAGGAACCCTCGTGCGCGAGTCAGTCTCGCACTTGTCCGGTTTTTTTTTTCTTAACTTGTCACAACTATTGTGAGACTTCTTCTTCTTAAATTTAAGAGCTATGCTCTTGTCGGTGGAGTACGCGCCACTCCGCGCGGTCTTCGACCAGCCGTTTGACTTCCTGATACGACACGCACCCACTTTCTCCTTCACCTGGTTAAAATAGGTCAATCTTGGTCAATTGTGAGACTTACTCTGTGCCAAATTTCATGTTAATGGAAAGTACTAATTAAAGGTTTTGATTGTGATTAAAAGATCAACAGACGGAAGGACAACGAAGTGATCCCATGAGGGGTCTGTTTTATCCTTTCGACGTAGAAATATATCCCTAAAAACAAAACAGTTTTATCACGTCTTAATAATTTTTATACAAAATTAACTTCGACCAACCCTCGAGATGATTAGATAAGGGAATTCATGCTTCAAATGATTTATTGCAATTGTTTGAATGAAGTCGAATCGTAGAACCTTTCAGCCTTGGGGGCTTCATCAAGATCGTAACACTAAGAGATATTTATCGTTAATGGACATCTGAAATCGGTTATCCATGGCTGAGGGAATCTGGGGAATATTCGGGACTATTGTTTACATTCAATCAAGAGAATTTGCCATGAAGTTTTTTTTATATGTCAAATATTTATTTATATGTCTACGGATAAAATAATTATTTGGTTACGACATGGTCACAATATAAATAAATAACTATTTTATCATCATCATCATCACCAGTCTTTTTTACGTCCCACTGCTGGGCACAGGCCTCGTCTCAAAATGAGAGGGCTTGGGCTATAGTTCCCACGCGGGCCCAGTGCGGATTGGGAACTTCACACACATCATTGAATTGCCTCGCAGGTATGTGCAGGTTTCCTCGCGATGTTTTCCTTCAGCAAAAAGCTCATGATAAATTACAAATGTACTTAATTCCGCCCATCAATTCCGAAAAACTCAGAGGTGCGAGCCGGGGTTTGAACCCACGACACTCTGTTTGAGTGGCCATAGGTCAAACCACTAGGCTATCACGGCTTGCACTATTAATGTATGAATGTATAGTATAATTAATTTAGAAGGCAGGCAGAGTTTTCTTGCTTCATAGAAATTCACGCCACTGATTACGATAAGGTAGGAAAACGCATGGCTACTTCTGCAAGTAATTTATTGAATCAGGTGTTACTTTGCGAAGGTCCATACCTATTTATGAACTAAAAACAATTACTTTGCTCACCCGCGACCACAAGTAAAAATATTTAATCTGTGCGGCAAATGTATGTTTCCATGCAACACCTCCGCCTCCATGGTGAGCGGTAAGTAAGTAAGTAAGTAAGCGGTTGTTGTAGTGTTTAGCTTTGACAATGGCCTCGTGGAGAGTACTGAAACGCGTAATTGTTTTTAGCTCATACTTCTGCAAGTGACTGTATTGTGTGGATCAGCTCAAAAGATGGTCACAGTCTCACAGTAATCCAAAATTTAATCACTAAAGCGTATAACGCCGAAGTAACAATGTACCTAACAACGACAATAGCAATTGTCACGAAGGCTTTATAACAATAACGATTCCGGGATAATCCAGTAACGTGGAACGACATGCTTTGGCGCGTTTGGCAATTGTCATAATCTTTGATATTCTTCGTTTAACACAGTCTTAGAATTTGGACTTCGTCAATTAATACTTAGAGCTTTTACACATTACACTACAATACAATACATACTCTTCATGGAACATCTCATAATAAACAGAAAAGTAAAAGGTATATTGAAAATTACAGGTTTTAATAGCGGCCTTACAGAGTTATCTACTACGCAACCATAATGGAATTAAGAAAACCACCCAATAAGACCGCCTATTGTCTACCATACCTGTTTTTTTGTAATCTTGTACTGTTTTGTGGTTTTCAATAAAGAATATTTCTATTGTATTGTATTGTAAGAAAAAGAACCAAACAAAGCAGTGTGGTGTGAAAACATAGAGGTAAGAATATAACGAACGAAAATAGAAGTATATAATATAATAAACATAAAATACACAATAAATACATCAAATCAAATAAAAAGACAAACACTTCAAAGCATACACAGCTTTGTCAAGTTTATAGTATTTTTTTGGAAATGTGCGTGTACATGGATGATATTAGGTACTAGTTGAAGTAAAGAATGTTGAAGACTCTCTTTTGCTTTAAAAAAAGCGATGATGGAGATCACAACTAAACCTGTATACATAATACATATACCGAGAGTTTTTAAGTATTAAATTAGTTAGTAGTTCATTTACTTTTATCTACGGAAAATACAAAGACAGACTCACGAATTGACAATCTTCTAATAACCATAAAGATATTACAAACTTACAACTCGTGGAAAAATGAAATAACGGGTACGAAAGTAGATTCCTCAAAAGAAATACTTTGTTTCCCCAATACCATTATAGCCACTTGTTGCATTGTCCTCAGATTATTTCTGTCCAGGGTCACGTTCCGTGGGGAATATATCTGTACCTATTCAGCGTTGGAATAATTTTGGTAAAATATTGAGTTATTTTAAGATCGGTGGCGATTTTATTTTAGTATACGGATTTATAAGTTTTTTTTTGTTTTACGTTGTCATTGTAAGTAAGTAAGTAAACACTTTATTGTACAAAAAATAGGATAAAACACAAGTTACAACAATAACATTTGAGTACAAAGGCGGACTTATCCCTTTAAGGGGTCTCTGCCAGTCAACCTTTGAGTGGTGGAGAGGAATAGTTCATTGGGGATCGAGACAAAGTGAGTTCATAATTATAAATATCGAGAGACAATACAATACACACACATTCAAAAACCTACCATATTACAATATACTACTAAATGCAAAGTAGAAGTAAATACCAATATATAAATAAATAAATAAATATATACATATATATATATATATATATATATATATACATATAATACATACAATAAATAACAAGCACAACATTAAAGGAGAACTCCCAAATTGTTGTTGTGAAACTGTTTTAATAAAGGACGATTTTCGTTACTACATGTACAATTTCTAAAACCAGTTTAAGTTTAAATATTTTGCTATTAAGATTTGTAATTTAGGTAGGTACGTAATTTTTTTGGCATCCACAATAATAATGAATTATTGTTTTAATGTATAAACTTTCTCACGTGTATACTTGTTGTATTCTTGTTATTTTTTATTCAATTCAATAAAACTCAATGGATCTTTAATATAGATACAAAAATACACGAATCAGTATCATTCCAGACATAAAGCAGACAGACGGGAGTCGCCTTTTTGTGCCACTTTTCGAGGGGGAAGAGGTACACACATATGTACAGCACACGTTTACGCTCATGTCAAAATTTGTTACGTTCCTACAACCTCATACTAAAACAAAACTTTCACACAAATGCCAAAAACACGCACCCAATTAACAGACCCTATGCATTTTGCTCAGACTTTTGGACCTAAGGATTTTTAACATGAAACTACCGTGAGATACAATCATAGTGAAATAGACGGATCACTCACGTATGTCAGGCGAGTATAGCCGGACATGTTTCGGGCTAATCCGTAGTATTTCCTCTAGGAGCACACGCCACGCCGGTGGCGAGTCGTAACCTGCGCGCCACTGTGGCGTGTGCTCCTAGAGGAAAGACTACAGGCTATACTCGACTGACATACGTGAGTGATCCGTTCATTTCACTAAAACCCAACGATTCAAAAGTTAAGCAAACTCTAATTTTTTTTTTTAAATCACTAAAACAGTTTCTTAACATGTTCGCCGGCGGTAAACGGCCACCGCGGTAGCCGTCATAACAATAGAAATTTTACTGTCTGGTTTACCGCTGGCGAAATCATTAGGTAAGCTAAGCCTAATCCTAATCCCAATTTCCTAAATCCTAAATATCCTAACCTAACTATCCTAACTAATATTATAAATGCGAAAGTAACTCTGTCTCTCTGTCTGTCTGTTTGTTTATCCTTCACGGGAAAACCGCTGCACCAATCTAGATGAAATTTGGTAAGATGACAATTTGAATATTGAAGAATAACATAGGCTAAACTTTTATTCGCGAAAATTATATAGTTCCCGCGGGATAGCGATAACCGAAATCTACGCGGACGAAGTCGCGGGCAAGAGCTAGTTGTATGTAATAATAATACTTCGAAAACATCTTTAATCGAAAACATAAAATCATAGTGTAGATGAAAAGTTAGGTACTACGAGTTCGTCAAAACAAAAGAATTACCCTAATATTGTCGCACGCCGACCCGGCCCGAAGCGAACCGTGTTGTTATCACAATAAAGTTTAAATTGGAATGTGAGCGTGATAATGGCATAATTGAATTGATGGCGTAATAACTGCGTTGTTTACGAGAAGTTGGTTAAAGTTTAATTGAGTCAGGCATGGACGAATCGGTAAGGGAGCCGGTTGTTCCACGCTGCACCCTCGGATTTGTACCTACAGTCAATGAGATTTAATATTAGAAAAGTTGAAAAACCCCCGACATTGTCATTTCAAGGTTCAATATTTCGTAAACGGGTGGACTGACTTTAAAGAAATTTAGCTAAGAACCACCTCGATACGATAACCGTAACGTTACGCAGGATTCGAAAAGTCGTGCTCGACCCTTTGCAACGGCCTTCAATAATAATTATTTCACGGTTTATAATATTAGTCAGTCACAATGCGAACAAACCAAGGGAGCTGGGACTGGGAATTACCTATTCCGGTATAATAGGGACACTGGCTGTTGATGTGTTGACGCAATTAATGTAAAGCAAATGTTGGCCCGACAGATTTTAATAAATAAACAATAATAAGTTTGACAATTAAAAACAACGTTTGTCCCGTGGCGTCGGGTCAGTGGACGCGCATGAGGCTTACCGTTGTCAGTGGTTATCTGTCTCTTTCCGGCTATGGTAGTGAGAAAGAGATGTCGTGATGATGATGAACGGTAAAAAAAAACGGTTATTCTGTCTCTTTCCGGTTATGGTAATGAGAAAGAGATGTCGCAATGAACAGTAAAAATTTAAAAAAATGCTGACTGTATTTTCGTTGAATGTAATTGCATTGTCATCCAGTTTTTACATTTATACCAAATTTCAACTCCATCTTATCACTATAAGTGGGTAAAATTTAACTTTAACTTGAGAGGGACAAGTGAAACTAAATAAATACCCTTAAAAATTACGTAACGTTACGTTTTTTTGTTGGCATAATTATGATTTTATTTCACAATCGGGCATAAAACCTCCTTTTGTTATTCGGATCCAAAAACTATAATGTATACTTAGGCTATTTTATTTATTATAGGAAATTTTATAGATTTAGGTTGCTAGTCAAATTATCAGTAAACTGAAATTATAATACTTCGAAAGACAGTATCTGTATAGAGTTATCCAATCTAGCGGAATTTACGACTTATTTTTCTATAAAAAGCTCTTTTAATTTCTTTGTAGAAAAACTATAAAAAGTAATAATTACAAGAGTTTTCTCGTAAATTTAAAATTATTTCATAGAATAAAGTATAGCATGGATTTAAAGCTTGCCATCCTCTAACAATGAAAGATATTGTTTCCTATACTTATCTTACTTCTGCTTTCACACACACATAGGTACTTAGCTTTCGATTAAAAAAAACGGCATCGAAATCAGTTCATCCGTTTGGGAGCTATGATGCCACGTACAGGTACACAGATACACAGGTCAAACTTATAACACCCCTTTTTTTAATCGAAGGTTAATAATAACCAACTTAGAAAAGTTGAAAAACCCCCGACATGTAATTTCAAAGTTCAATATTTCAAAAACGGGTGAACCGATTTTAATGAAACTTAGCTAAGAACCATCTCGATTACATTAGCTTTCGATTAAAAAAACACCGCATCAAATCCGATCCCTCCGTTTGGGAGCTATGATGCCACGGACAGATACAAAGATACACAGGTCAAACTTATAACACCCCTCTTTTTAATCGGGGGTTAAAAATAATCGTGATTGTATCCATACACCATACTGTGCCCTAAGCACGACTTTACGAATACTGCGTAACGTTACGGTTATCGTATCGAGATCGAGAAATCTCATACTAAATTTTAGTTCCAAATACGCTCACAGGCGGGCGTTGTTCCAAACGTCATACAAACTCGCTATAGTTTACTATTCGATTTTACGTGACGCAGGATTCGACAAGTCGTGCTTAGGGCACTGATCTACTTGCTGCGCCGTAGCAATATTTGACGTAGCACCGAAAACCGTAGCACGCGCTACGATGCTACGAAATCGTAGTGCGAGGAGAGCCGGTTTAAAAACCACTTTAATATGGCAACGGAACTTTTCCTGTAAATTTGAGCGAAGTGGAAAGTCTTTGTATAAGAGGACTATTTGCTTAAACTTTTCTAGACTAAATTAAACTTTGGAACTTTTGTCTTACGGATTAAATAAAAATGTTTTTCCGAGTCGCTGCCATGGAGTTTATAATTAAAACTAGCTGTTGTCTGAGTTTTTGTCTTTTCAAAATTCGGTTATTACTATGACGTGGGAATTATACAGTTCTTCGACATAAAAGGTAGCCTAGGTTTGAATCTAGGGAATAAGCTATCTCCGTTCCAAATTTGAACAAAATCCGTCCAGCAGTTTCAGCGTGAAGAAGTACCTGTAGTGTACCTACTTAATTATATTAATTAACTCTTAATAACTACTTACATTAATAAACTTAATAAATAATTAATGTACGACTTGAAACTAAACTTAATTCTATAAATTATTATTGTATAAATAAATTCCTAATTATGCCATTCCATCTTGCATAATAATGTATAGTAATAATTATAAGTAATAACAAACATGTTTATTTTCATACGAATATTTTGTACGTAACGCGGACAAGCGAACCTAAGTTTCGTATTAGATGGCGCGCATCACGCGGCTGCTGCGTGCGAGGCGGTCGCTCGACCGGTTGCGCGTGCGCCGAACGCCGAGCGCCGCGCCAGTACTTACGCCCATCCGCCGCGGAGCGCATGTCGCTTGTTGATGCTCCCTAAAGTACTAAATCTAAACCGCTTACGCTTTAGCAAATAGTGTTCTAGTGCTTGTGCTTGTCTGACTATCCTACTCTGTGCTTTTAGACTTTCTGTGGCTAAATTATTAACTTTCTCCTTCTATAATTGTATTGTGTTTCGTGCATTAAAGTGTTGTTGTTTACATCCGGACTTTTCGTTAATGTCAGCTTCGGATAACCCAAGCAGCAGCTACATACCTAACACGCACGGTCGCTCACAAACTTCAATTGAGTGAGATAATTATTTTAATATTTTCTGGGATAGGAAAGGAGCAAAAATGGGTTTCCCGAGGGTAAATGATCATCATCACTGCTTATTATACGTAAATATGAAAAACTTAAATCCGAACTATAATTTTGGGGTGTTCCCCTTAGAGACACAGGCAGTACTTACCGTAGGTATTTAAATATGTTGGCTTAGTTGTTTTACACTCCAGGATAGACAACAGCAGAGCACTGCTGCTTAGCGGTAGCAAATTTAATACTTTGATTATAAATATGACGATCGAAATAGAGTTTCCTCTCTTTAATTATATTTTATATTTTTACAATCAACTTCTACTGACGTCAAAACGATAAGTTTCCGTCACTGTAAACGTCATGTAATGAAATAGCATGAATCATGTCCATTTTATTTGCCTAACGAAATGTCTACAGAGGGTCGAGCACGAGTTTTTGAATCCTGCGTAAAGTTATCGAGAAATTTGTATGACGTTCGGAACAGCGCCCGCCCGTGAGCGTTTTTGTAACAAAAATTTTGTATGAAGTTTCTCGATTTCGATACGATAACGTAACGTTACGCAGGGTTCGAAAACTTCGTGCTCGGCCTACTGCAAAAACAAAGAAACAAAAAATGCCACCGTAGGGTCTTTAAGCAGTTACTGTAGACACCCATTAGAATTCCAACGCTTACCAAAACAGATCTGGCATTCCCAAACCAGATCTTCCGAGACATTATGCTAACGCGCACTAAATTCAACTAATCCCGCAACTATTTACGATTTAACACATGCAAATCGCGCCCAATCGAGAATCAAGCATCTCAATGATGGATAAAACCGGATAAAAGCGACTTAAACCGCTTAAGACCGGATTACACCGCTTCGAGGCGGAGGCGTTCATTTATTATGTAAATACCCGACAAATTAAATCCAAGGGGAATTCGTTTGACAAACGGTTAGGTTGTACGATGCGTTAGTAGGTATTTGGTTAAATGATGCGAAAAAAAAATTATATATACGCTTTCTGACGAGAAAAATTAACGAAATTTGGTCACGCAGTGAAGTGAATACTGAAGTTAAACCTTGATTATCATTTGAGTGAAATTTAGTTCAAGTGTTATTCATAATATTTCAGAGTTTGTAATTGCTCACTGCTTATACAAATTATACGTATAGTCGACATTGTAAATTGTCTTTTTGAAATTAGTTTGTATTTACATTTATAAAATTTACATGATGTTGACATCTTATTTTACCTGCTACATCGTGCATTTTATTTTTCTTGACGACTTTTTTGTGATTTAAAATGATTAAATGTTCAATGAACTAAAAAAAAAATTACTCTGCTTTAGTTCATAAATATGGACCTCCGCAAAGTAACGCCTGATACAATACATTAGTAACGTTCAATTTTCAATCAGAAAGAAATTAAACTATCTATCTATCACACGAAAAAAAGCTCACAATTTTTACTTGTTGTTATACGTCGACGACTGAAGTTTAACAGTCGTGCAAAACTTTTTTTTTGACCCATAAATAATGTACTCACAGCGTGAATGAATAATAATACAATGCTTCTTAACTATCATCATGATCATCAGCCTATTTACGTCCCACTGCTGGGCACAGGCCTCCTCTCAGAACTAACTAACTATATGTTTGATAAAAATGCAAAAAAGGAAACCAGCCTTGAATGGGTTCTTCTAAGCCACCTTGTATTTCGAACGTTTTTATACCCCATACCTACACCTAATTCATAAAAATACAATACAAAAATATTGTTTATCGTACACGACAAATCACTGCTGTGAAATTACAAAGTCAGTATAGACAATACACGCAGCGTACGACCTCTACAAAGCGATCGCACGCACACACGCAAGCGATCAAACGCACTTATAGTTTTACACAAATGAAGGTTACCTACACGGAAAGAACATGCCTAGTCACCTAAGCAACTTTTTGAGTTATCGCGATTTGAATGTTTGGAACTATGTAATATTATCCATATAATTTTCGTATACATCTTTTTTTAAAGTGATAAAAAAGATAAGTTACATACTTAAATATTTGTATCTGTATGGTAACTTATAGTCCACGTATGAGTCTTCTACATTTTGGGATTTAAATCTCGTTTTAAAAAAAGTGACTAGACAATGTTCTTTTCGCGCACCCTTCAACTATTTAACTATTTCAATTCTTACGTGAATTTGCAATCTAATTCTTACGTCAAAATGTCCGCAGTTTCGGGTACTATCGCGCACCGAGGCACGATCACGTTTCCATGTCAACAACTAACTATAAACTTGAATTTAATGGACTCGAGTTCGTCACAGCCTCACAGCTATTAAGCCGTGATGGGGCAAACTCACTAAACTGAATTAACCAAGGGAAATGACAGGGGGCGCTGTTGACGAAGAATTTAAAGGGTTTTCGGAAGCGGCTAATCGAAAACAGTTGATCACTCTTTTTTACGATAGATGGCGTTGGTGTCTTCTGTTTTACATTAAAATACAATACAGAAATAATCTTCATTCAACACCAAAAATGTTTTACTCACACAGAACGTTACAATAAGTGTAATTTGTCTCTATGTGGCATCGTAGCTCCTCAATCGTTTGATTTTGATTAGAGATTATTTCAAAATACTTCCATTACATTCATATCAATGACATACAAACACTTTGAACCGGCTTAGACCATTAAATAATTAAAAACCAATCACTGGAAGTTTCAAAAAGCCCGCTAATACCGGGCATTATTCCTGTGATGAGATCCCATTAAGGTCTGTGGCGCCAGTGTCAGCGGAAAGAGATTTTAGATGTGGACTAGTAGTAATAGTAGTAGAAGCTATAATTGTTGTTTCCCATACAATTAAAAGTCATAACAATGCTTTTCATAATCATAACTAGTCATAACTCTTTTTTCTCTGAAGCTATTGATTATTCAGAATTATTATAAAACTAACAGTTTTAAATGATTCGCGTTTAATTGCATTAGAGGTCATCGCGGTCAATATCCTGTTTTCATTATGTCTAATGATATTAGACATAATGAAAACGGGAGCAGCGCAGCGCGCAGAAACAAAGGGACTCGGTTAGCTTCACTTTTATGAGACTACTAGCTTCTGCCCCGCGGCTTTGCACCCGTGAAATATTTTAAAATGGGCTAGTTCCTTATCCCGTGGGAATTTCAAAAAATCTCATAATAGTGCGCCTCCAAGATACTCAAGGTATATGTTTGCCAAGTTTCAAGTTTCTAGGTCCAGTGGTTTAAGCTGTGCTTTATCTGTCAGTCAATCAGTGAGTCACGGTACTGTTTTATAGGTATAGATAGATTACTTTTACTTGAAACATTTTATTTAGCTTCACCTGTCCCGGTACCTGTTTGTGTGATGCTAATCAAATCTTGTAAATTTAATTTGACACACTTCCGTTGGTTGACTTGACTTGAAATTTTGGTAGGTACGTATGTAAGTAGGATAACAATACGTACTTGTACTGTTATCCTACTTACATACGTACCCACCAAAATCAAGTAATCAAAAAGTACACTCGGTAAAACAGCTAGTATCAAAAATGTTTTTTTGTAATAGAACAAACTCATTTCAAGAAAATTTTATGCATATCTAAGTGCCCATATGGAAAGTGCATCAAACGCATTTCCGCTTATCTTGTAAGCCCGCTGACACTAGCGCGTACCTTTAATCCTAATTGGATAGAAAGGCGCCAGGAGGCGTGCGGTAGTCTACACACGTAATTGAAACACCTACATTGTAGCATTGTATACATCCTGTATGCAGCCTAGTCCAAATTATAAGCGCCCAGTATACAGGACAGTCCAAATTATTATGCCTGAGGCCCGAGTACGAGCATTCGAAACCTGCTTAACGTAATCGAGTAGTAAATCAAGAAATTCCTGTAACGAAATGTCTACAGAGGGTCGAGCACGAGTTTTTGAATCCTGCGTAACGTAATCGAGAAATTTGTATGACGTTCGGAACAGCGCCCGCTCGTGAGCGTATTTGGAACTAAATTTTAGTATGAACTTTCTCGATTTCGATACGATGACGTAACGATACGCAGGGTTTGTAAACTTCGTGCTCGGCCTACTGTGGGTCGAGCACGACTTTTCGAATCCTGCGTCACGTAAAATCGAAAAGTAAACGTTTTCGAGTTTTTATGACGTTTGGAACAGCGCCCGCTCGTGAGCGTATTTGGAACTAAATTTTAGTATGAGATTTCTCGATTTCGATACGATGACGTAACGTTACGCAGGGTTCGTAAACTTCGTACTCGGCTTCGTACTTTAAAATGCGGGATCGATACGCGATTGGATAATCAATGCGCTGTTAATGAAGTGTGTCATCATTTGAATAAAGGTGTCGTAGATGGGTGTTTTTATGTTGGTTGCCTAGTAATTTGTCAATGGCGGCATTTCCTCTTTTTCATAAGCTTGATTTATATAAGTACGCTGTTTATTAGGTAAGTAACTGCTTAGACAGGTTTTAAAACATATTAGGTATTAAAAAAAGCAGGTTTTAAAAAAGTCATGATAGCATCGTGGTTAGATCCATGGCTACTCAAGCAGAGAATCGTGGGTCCCAGCCCAGACTCACACCTATGAGTTTGTCGGAATTTGTAATGGACGGAAAACATGGTGAGGAAGCCTTCACACTCCTGAGCAGCATCCGAACTGTAGCCCAAACCCTCTCGTTGTGAGAGGAGGCCTGTGCCCAGCAGTGGAACGTAAATAGGCTGATGATGACGATGAAAAGATAGGGCATCTAAATAAACATAATCATGACATCATCAGATAGTTCAATGATATCTTTAAACTTCTCTCACAAAATACTGACAGAAGGCAATATTGCAAAAGAATATTAGCACATTTCCAGGAAGCGCTGGCAATCGAGCAATCGAGTCGATTCTCGAATAGTTTTATTCATTTCAGTAGATTTCACGGGTGGGAGGATCACAAATTGTGCTCTGCGCGGCCGTAATCGATTGTGCTGCCATCTGTTGGCAAAATAATGACTCCGTCTGGTATGCTTCGCTTTTATTTCTGTGCAGTATATGCTGAGTTTGTGAAGGGATTTGAAATTGTTTATTTTAAAGCTATTGTGTTGTATTGTTTTTGATTTTTTTTTTTGTATTTGACTAGTTTTTGCTCGCGACTTCGTACGTGCATAAACCCCGTTTATATCCCTTGGGAATTTCAACAAATCCGTCCTCAGTGCCTGTCTACGTCATAAACGCAACATCTATGCAATTTTTTGCCTTCTATAGGGACAAGAGTTTCCGGCTGTTCTTTGTCAGTCACTAAAGAGTTTTGTAATAGGTACTTTGATTAAACAAGTAAATAGCGCTGAAGTGACTGGGTCGTTGTTAAATCGTATTGTTTTATAAGTACACTAATTTATAAAATATTATCAAAAACACGTGTTGTTTTTAATTATTATAAGAGGGTTTCAAACGAATTATGAGTAAGTACCTAACTTAGAGCAATGTGCGTCAATCTGCAAAAACTTTCAGTCTCAACGATGTTCAATCATCATTAGGTTATAATAATATATTATGACATTTTGATGTCGAAAAAATAACTTCAGAAGCGTTTATGAGGGGGTCAGGGGGTGGGATAAAAAAAAACAATCTGGCTTTTCAGTGTTGACTGTAAGAAAATCCCGCGGAAAACCAAAAGCTGGCCATAATGAAACTATTTATCTCCCGAACACAGATCGGCACGTTAGATCGCGACCCTCCGATACAAAGCTGGTTTATTCTCTTTTGCGCCGTAGGTACCTCACAGCTTATTTTACTATCAAAAGTGTAAAGTAAACAATACTCTCTTTTTCTTTGGGCAGTCGTGTAATAAAAAACCGGACAAGTGGGGTCAACTTATAATATTGGTCTGCGAAATCTACAGACAGACATAAAAATTTAAGATTTTAGGACTTTTCTGAGTGGTTGTGCTATAAGAGCTACCTTTATATCAAATTTCAAGTTTCTAAGAGAACTGGAAGTACCCATTAGGTTTTCGGATTTCGACAATTTGTACGGAAATAGCCTTTTAATGTCTTTTTAATGACTGTATCTTTTGATTGTATTGACTTAGAAGGTTGATTTTTTCACAGCTTCAAGGGACCGCAGGCTTTAGTATTTGATATTAATTTCAGCAGGTCACCTCCACGCGTTCCAGAGAAAAAGGGTCTTGACAGACAGACAGACGGACAACAAAGTGATCCTAATATAAGGGTTCCATTTTTTTCCTTTTAAGGTACGGAACCCTAAAAACCGGCAAGTGATTTCGCACAGTCCGACCAAAAAGTCAACGAGGGCGCCACTTTCTTCGTAACTGTCACATTATTTACGTAAATTGGTTTTTTTTTATACGACAAGGAAGTCAACCGAGCAAGTGGGTCACCTGATGGTAAGTGATCACCACTGCGTATAGACACCCGAAACCCTGGGGGGTTTGCAGATGCGTTGCCAACCTAGAGAGCTAAGATGAAATGGTCGACCGATACCTAACGGTTTTCCGGTTTTCTTGACTTGTGTTAGGTTGTTTTTAAAAAATAAAGGCAATCTCACACCTTTGGGACACAAACCCTGCCCACTCGGGCCGAGAGATGGCGCTTTTGTCAAATTGATAAGTAAATCATCAATTTAGGAGTAGAATTTTTTTCTCATATTTTTACTTACGTTTTTATAATATTTTTGGTGTTCCCATGTGTAATTAAGAAAACTGAAAAACCGGCCAAGTGGGCGTCAGTCTCGCGCACGAGGGTTCCGTTGAAAGATTTTAACGCTTTTCCCCAGTGTTTTAAGAAGTTCAGTGTCAGCAGAGCTCCTAAGCAAAATGTATGT
Source organism: Clepsis dumicolana (assembly GCA_963691665.1). Classification (NCBI taxonomy): domain Eukaryota; kingdom Metazoa; phylum Arthropoda; class Insecta; order Lepidoptera; family Tortricidae; genus Clepsis; species Clepsis dumicolana. The sequence continues at coordinate 15,038,028 of OY829508.1, forward strand.
AGTGTGGGGTCAACTTATATTGGTCTGTGAAATCTGCAGCAGACAAAAAAAAAATATTTTGAGAATTTTCTGAGTGGTTGTGCTATAAGAGCTGCCTTCATACCAAATTTCAAGTTTCTAGGATAACTGGAAGTACCCTTTAGGTTTTCGGGGTACGGCAGTGTTAATGGACCGCAGGCTTGAGTATTTGATATCAATTTCAGCATGCTACCTCCACGCGTTCCAGAGAAAAAGGGTCTTGACAGACAGACAGACAGACGGACGGACGGACGGACGGACGGTGATCCTATAAGGGTTCCTATTTTTTGAGGTACGGAACCCTAAAAATGTTGGAAAAAAATACAAAAAGATTTTTACAATGCTAATTGATGATTCATCTTGTTAAAAGCAAGGTATGACAGAGTTTCAAGTAGAGTCCACTGGTAGTACTACTAGTCGTTCGCGTTGCCACCTTTCCCGATAATCTCGATGTGTGATTTACTGAAATTGGATCGTTTCTCTCTTAATAATAATTAGTGTTAGGGTTTCAGTAATTGAAATGTTTCAAAAGTTGACGTTGAACTTAATAAGGGTGAACCACAGAGGTGTTACCATTATGTACGATTTCGGACGTCCATTTTTTTTTTCTTTTGACAAATTATATGGAGCGACGACCTGAGCAAAGATCGCGGGAACGCGGTGGATGCAAAAACCACGAGACCGGTCTGAGTGGAGAGCCTTGGAGGAGGCCTATGTCCAGCAATGGACGTCTTTCGACTGACATGGTGATGAAATCATGTGGCTTGTTTTTGTTTCTGTGCCCTGAGCACGACTTGTCGAATCCTGCGTTACGTTACGGTTATCGTATCGAGATCGAGAAATCTCATTCTAAATTTTAGTTCCAAATACGCTCACGGGCGGGCGTTGTTCCAAACGTCATGCAAACTCGTTATAGTTTACTACTCGATTTTACGTGACGCAGGATTCGACAAGTCGTGCTTAGGGCACTGCTTAAGATAAAGATTACTAGGGAAAGCAACTTGCATGCAATTAATTAAATTACAATGTTATCGTAAAGTCGTAAGTCGGACTCGCGGACTGAGCGTTCCGTACAAATTCAATTATAACATTTTTTTGCCGTCGATTTTTAGCTCTTATTACACTGAAAATCTACCATAATATACACTTTACTAAGTAAATACATAATGCAGTCCAACCATTACCCAACTAACACCGCAACTTAAGTCAACACAGCTGCATCCCAACTAATCTGAGATGCAGATGCATTCGGCTTGTGGTACGGGGCTATGCAACCACAAGGTTAATAAACTAGGTTATAGTTTTCCACTCATGTCAGTGCTGAAATGTTACATTATTTCTCTCGTTATTCTGAGAACAACGCTACTCTCTGCATTTTGTTCGCATTTTCAAGCACAATTCGGGAAATAAGTGTTTAGGCCCAAACCTGAAACTTCTATTACTAATTGTGTGAAGACATAACGAAAACGGGATATTGACCGCGATTACCGTATAGGTTTGATGAGCTCCCGATATTTTGATGCAGTTGCATGTATCATGATCACGGGCAAGCCGCGAATCATTTAAAACTGTTAATTGTGTGAATTAGCGTGGCATTGCTATCGCGTTGTGGCCAGCCGCTTTTACTTCATATAGTTATTTTTTGTAGGCCTACCGGGCAACACTTGCTGTCAATACATCGATACGATAGGTGGCATATCATCCCTTGTATTTTTAACTAAATATTTTAAGGCCAAATCTGGGTTTATAATCAAGGCTCCATTGTTTATCAAATACATTAATTGGTGGCCCATGAGGGGAATCTTATTGAAAAATCTTGATTTTACTTCTGACAAGGCTACTTAGTTAGATTTTAATATGGATAGGTAAAGTTCTTTGAAAGCCATGGTAGCCTCGTGGTTTGACATGGCCTGTCAAGCAGGTCACTTTTCGTGAAATTATTGTAATTTATCATGAGGTTTTCCGTGAAGGAAAACATCGTGAGGAAAGCTGGACACTCCTGCGAAACAATTAAATAGTATGTGTAAAATTCCCTATCCGTACTGGCCTGATAAAAGTTCTTTCAACGTTCAAAGAACAAGCTGACCTGCACCGGGAATTGAACCAGCTAAAAATCCAAATAATAAACACTCATTATTTATATACCACTAATCGATGCAGTCAATGTAATTTTTTTTTAAGCGACAAGTTAATCACCTGATGGTAAGTGATCACTACTGCCCATAGACACCCACAACCCCGGGGGTTTGCAGATGCGTTGCCAACCTAGAGAGCTAAGATGGAATGCCTCTTGTGCCCGTAATTACACCGGCTGTCTTACTCTCCACACCGGAACACAACAGTGCAAGCACTACTGCTTAGCGGTTGGAAAATGGCAGCCGATAGGTCTATTTGCGCATTCACCTTTATGTTCTAGTATTTCTCTCGCTCTAACCAGTTTTATGGCCATCCCTAAAAGATAGACTAGCCGACCCGACGAACATTGTACCAATGGGGGTAGAAGTTTCTACCTTTAATTTAGATTTTATTGAAAAAGGGAGGCAAACGAGCAAGCGGGTCACTTGTTGGTAAGCGATTACCGCCACCCATGAGAACCAGCAACCTCAGGAGAGTCACTAGTCCGTTGCCGGCCTTTAAAAAGAAAAAGGGATAGAGGACAGGGAGGAGGAGGATCGGGCCTCGGGTGGTCCGAGAAAAACATAATTTCATACCACGACGAAGGCAAACAAGCAAGTGGGTCACCTGATGGTAAGTGATCACCATTGCCCATAGACACCCGCAACCTCGGAGGGTTTGCAGATGCGTTGCCAAACTAGAGAGAGACAGGCCAAAGGTTTATACGAAAATTAAATCATGCCGTCTGTATGTCCAGCCACTGTATTTAATAGTGTTATGCATGTGCAGGCGCACTAAACTAATTTTCAAAAGCGCTTAGTTGATGCAACTTGTGACCAAAGGGCTGGCAGTTTTCTCTCTCAAAGAATCAGCATCGCTATTCAGCGAGGCAACGCTGCCAGCCTTTTGGGCACTATGCCACGGGGGCCTTATTTAGATTTAATTTAGTTTTAAGTTGTAGTTTATTTAGTTTAAGCTTAGATTTAATGTCATCGTAAATTATTTTAATAAACATGGCTGACGGCGTTTGCTTTTGACAAATTAGAGAAAACGAAAATTTGCGTTGCATGCGAAATTTTTTGTCTTGTTTGTCAATGGCATAGCATATAGTTTGTGTAAAATGCTCGTTTGGTGCTTTTATAATGTTTCATACATTTCGATGATTTCTTAGACATAATTAAAGGGCCTATGATCAAATTCTATGTTGACACCCTTTTAAGTTTGTCATCTCGTCATCTAACAAAAAAAACTCCCGGAAACTCACCTATCTGTTTTCCTTAATTTTTATTCATGATTTATACTAACTGAAAATAGAGCGAAGATTAAAACACTAAACGGGCGTTTAAGTTGACAACGGAAAGCCTTCGTCACTTCTAAGGCATAACTTTAAGGTCTCGTGCCACAGTCGACAGATCACATGCAATACGACAATGAATTTGTACCACAGATTTAGACTGTCAGAAAATGATGATGGCTTGCCAGTGTGTACCTATGATAGTTGAGAAGGCACTACATACTCACTAATAATGTACTATGTGTCACTAATAATGGCGTACCATGCAAGTTATAATAATATTCTCCTGTGTCCCAGTATTCTAAATAAAGAACAAAAATGTCAAAGTTAATTTGAACTGTTCTATAATAATAATAATAATAATAATAATAATAATAATAATAATAATAGTACCTTGACTTGGCTCACGAGGTTACCGCCATGTGGCCTGTTGATTCGACGATCACTGTCCCGATAGTCGTTTCGGCGAACGGTCTAATAGCGAAGAGCCTTGACCATCACCTTAAAAGGCTCTCGCTAGATGGTTGGGTCAAGGGTCAGATACAGAAGGCGGTACTCCTGGACACGGCTCGGATAGTCAGGAGGTTCCTCTCTCTGTCGCCCTGACCACCGGTAGCTTAGGCCCCGCCTCGCTGCCGGTGGCACCCTAGGTTAGGTTTTTATAATGTTTTTATATTTTGTATTAATATTGTTTTATTACTTTTTATATGAATATTGTGAAAACCTAGCCTAAGATTGTAATAAATATACGGGAATAAATATAATAATAATAAATATCTTGGGACAAATTGACACCAATTGACCTAGTCCCAAACTAGGCAAAGCCTGTACTGTGGGTACTAGACAACGGATAAACATACTTATATAGATAAATACATACTTATATACATATTAAACATCCAAGACCCGAGAACAAACATTCGTATCATACAAACATCTGCCCGACCGGGATTCGAACCCGGGACCTCAAGCTTCATAGTCAGGGTAACCACTAGGCTATCCGATCGTCAACAACAACACAACACCAACACACAAGAACAACAACATCAAGTTTCAAATTCAGACAATCTAAATTTGACGTGGGGATTCAGAAGGATAAATTTATTCGGAGGGATTGGTCGATAGCGCGGTGGTATATTTGGATTTAGTCAACAAATACTTTTCGCTTTTAAATAAGCCCTGTTTCGTTGCAAAAACGTTTCGCTAGTAAAAAAAAAAATCTGCTTTGGCCGTGTCTGAGGCAAATGCCAAAGCGACAAATGAAGACAAACGATATAAACCTAACATAAACCTAATAATTATAATTTATTGAATCAGGCGTTACTTTGCGGAGGTCCATATTTATGAACTAAAAACAATTACTTTGCTCACCCGCGACCACTAGCCACCATTACCACAGTAGTGGTAATGGTGTCTTGGTGAACGGTAGTTGTAGTGTTTAGCTTTGATAATGGCCTCGTGGAGAGTGCCGAAACGTGTAGTTTAGTGGTGGTGGTGATAGTTGGGTCTATGTGGCATGTGTTGATTCGTGTAACAGTGGAGGCGGAGGTGTTGCATGGAAACATACATTTGCCGCACAGATTAACTATTTTTCACTAGTGGTCGCGGGTGAGCAAAGTAATTATTATTATTATTATTTCAAATAATACACTAACAGCTCATAGAGCTGATACGTGCATATCACTGCACTTGTGTTTTAATATTTATTTAAATGATTGCCCAGTCTATTTTTTATTCCTAATAATTATAACTGTGTTTATCAATAAGGAGGTATTCTATGAGACTGCTCATACTGTTATTATTCTACACACCGTGTAAGCGTGTCGCTGAGACGTGAAAAGCCCTCTCCCCAAAGACATCGGTCTTTGATCTCCGAGTGACAGAAATCAGGCAATGAGTTAATTAAACATCAATTTGACTCCCCTCCCCCTCTCGCCTTCCCCTCAAAATTATTGGCGGCGTGTATTTGAAGTGACGTTAATGTTTTACTTGTATGTATACTTACAGCTTTACGTTTGATTGGGTTCGAAAGCGAGAAAATTCGCGGAACTGTTTGAAAATATTTTTGGTATGAATTGACAAAAGTGGTAGTGAATTCTTAGTTATAATATTACTACGTAGCTGTTGCCCGCGACTTCGTCTGCTTAGGTTTCGGTTATCGCTATCCCGCGGGAACTATTTAATTTTCCCGAATAAAAAGTAGCCCATGTTATTCCTCAATATTCAAACTATATTCTTACCAAATTTCATCTAGATTGGTGCAGCGGTTTTCCCGTGAAGAGGTAACAAACAGACAGACAGAGAGACAGAGTTACTTTCGCATTTGTAATATCAGGATAGTTAGGATGGAAGAACATTTAAATAATATTATGTAGATACTTAACCAGTTTTTACAGTAAAAATTTGATTCTGAAAACGAACTTACGAAATCCTAAAAGCAGTCACTTTCTCACGCGTATATACAACAAGAAGTAAGGGTACAGTACAAGTCATTAATATCTATACAGCCATGGCGTCAAGTGTAATGTAAACATTGACCTTATTGTTAATGGCATTCAGGTGTGCTTATAGACATGTATTTTGGATGGGTTGGTAGGTATCGTAGGCATGTACTATGTATATTTATGACCTTGGCTGTACCCTATTAAAATACAAAAGCTCTCTCAATTTGGCCGTTTAAAGAATGCCTCAGATAAACACAATACATCTCAATTTAAGGGCAACTTTGGGGCCTAATTAAGCAATTCCTTGTGTTCGGTGGACGGTGCTTTTAGATAATTGCAATTTAATGCCACGAGCACGGGCCAAGCGGTTCTTAAGGATTCGGTGTCACTTTGTTTTCATTTGCGGGCTTAAGCTGGATAGTTTTATTTTTAAACTGGACGCCGGCGTGTTCCGAAATGTAATGTAATGAAGTGTAATGTAAATTTATATAAATGTAATGTAAGTTTTTTTTATGCAAGTAAATAAGGGAAAGCAAGAAATTACGGCGATATTGCTTTGTTGTAGTGTTGACAACTTTGCGTCGTGACAATAAGTTAGTGTTTGCGACATTGCAGATTTTACGTAGTTTCATAATTACCAAATGTTACCTAACTCCGCGCTGTGGTTATATTTTACAAGCTTTTATTTATTCTTAATGTTCGGGTCAAATCTTGCAACTGAATTTTAAATCAGTTATCTTCAACCGATTGATGATTTGAATCCTTGTATTTTTATTTTTTACCTACTATTTGATTAAAATTTGGCATTCTCTCCTGCTATGACAACTGAAATCTTTCTCATCACCGTCAAAGTTCAAAACAGCGATAATTACAAAAAACTTTCAGTCATTAACGTCACAAAATTCGCGAATTCCTTTTTTTCTGATTATCACTAATTAAAACTGGGTGACCGTTTGCGAAAATTGCAAGGGGGCAAGGTTCAGTGACCTCTACCAGCACGACTACGATCGACAATTGACACGGCAATGGAGTTTCCAATACATCCCTCTGTGGCCAGTTAAGTGCTGTACCGCTTAACATTTCGAGCGCGTAATGAACAGAGTACAGTTGCTGGGAGCCGTGACAGAAAAAAAATGGGTCAACGTGACGAAGACGGAATCGACTCTTTGATACTGATGAGGGAAAATTAAAAGGTTTTTTATTTAACCTTTTTACCTACTCAATTTTGTTTGTGATTATTGAAGTGCAATGTTTAATGAAATCTGATTAAATGTGCGGTTTGAAAAGAAATTTTGTCCCTTTTATTGTTTGCTTCTTATATTGAGTTTTAATGGTTCAAAAATATTGTTAAAACTTTAAAACTTCCAATGAAATTCAATCGATTGTTTTCCTACATCGGAGTGAAATAAAACGGTTCACTCACTTATATAAGTCGAGTTTAGTTCTTCCTCTGGGAGCGCACGACCCAGCGACAGCGAGATGCGCACCCGAGAGTGAGTGAGTGATCCGTTATATTTAACTATGAGTCTCACTTTAGTTTCATGTTAAAAGTTTAGGTAAAAACCTATGTTAAGTTTAATTATGTCAAACGACAACACATCACTCTAAAACGCTAATATTCTTTCGCATAAATACTCCCCCACCCTCTGAAAACATTTCTTCACGGGTCACCGAACCCTTTTTAAATTGTTCAAAAATTCCTGAAAACAGGTAGCACGAATGTTGCGCATTCGCCGAATGCCAACATGTAAACCTGACACGTAAACATTTTAAAAGGACGTAGGTACGTAGAACATACCTACAGTGTCAACAACGGCTTGGAAATGTACCGTATATATGGGGTAAATTAAATAAATAGGGTACATACAATACATAATCGTGAAAACACATAACTCTTCTTTAATAAAATAAATAAATAAAACAAACATCATGCGACAATTGACACCAATTGACCTAGTCCCAAACTAGGCAAAGCCTGTACTATGGGTACTGGACAACGGATACACGTACTTATATAGATAAATACATAATTATATACATATTAGACATCCAAGACCCAAGAACAAACATTCGTATTCATCATACAAACATCTGTCCCGACGGGGATCGAACCCGGGACCTCAAGCTTTATAGTCAGGGTCTCTAACCACTAGGCCATCCGGTCGTCAATTTCTGTCTCCACCGCAGCATGGTGAAAATACATATATCTATTGCTCTGCTTTCGAAGCACTATTGCAGCACATTGCCAGCTGCACATATTTTATTACGGTTATCGATTACCGAAAGCTGTTACAGTTACATTGCTGCGCTAAGAGCTGGGAGCCGTCGATGCATTGTAAACATCGTAAATTTTATTTTACGGCTCAAAGGGAAATCGATTCTTATATTGTAGAAGATTTCAAAAATCTTGGAATTACGGGCAGTAGGACCTTGAGCGAAGTCCATCCGGATCGCTACACTACCAACATCTGACTCGCTAACCCTGCCGCTAAGCAACAAAACTTGCACTGTTGTGTTCCCGTGTGGAGAGTAAGACAGCCGGTGTAAGAGAGTTAGTGTCCAAGAGACATTTCATGATAGCTCTCTTCTAGGTTAGTAACGCATCTGCAAACCCAAGTGACCAACTTGCTCGTTTGCCTTCCTCATCGTATAATAAAAATTACGAGTGGATCAGTGGATGCAGCAGATTTACTATAGGGTACAGCCAGAAACATTATGTCTTACATGATTAACAAAGGATAGTTTGTATTACTTTGATGCTGACTCTATTAGGGTACAAACGACACTCACTATTAGTATGAAGCACTCGCTCGCTAATCACTAGATAAGACCATGATAAGACTCTTATGGTCGAGTTCAAATCGTCGCTAAGTTTCAAAATTCTCGATGTTGTCTCCCACTAGCGACCTCCACTCATTACGATTGTAAGAGTACTTAAGTAATAATTGTAATAGAAAATTGTTGCTATTTTTTCGATTTCCATTCTAAATTTCATGCTTGCCTTATGTATAATTTCAAAATTTGAATACCTATTCCTTTTCTCTTTCGCTTCAGCTTTGTTTATTTTCTAAATTCAGTCTCGACTCAGCTGCCGTGCTGAACACACGTGTGTGTTACTTCCTAGTTCATACAAACAGTTCATCAGTCCAGTTTAGTCCAAATACAACACAATACAAATATTCTTTATTGCAAACCACAAAACAGTACAAGGATACCTTTTATCATCACCTGCAGTTCTTCCATAAATCTCTTAGAAGGCACTAATATAAGTCCTCCCATCACCATTTCCAGCTCACATAGCAATTTTTATAATTATTGTACGTCTTATACTTATTTAGTTGTTTTGTGTCAGGTGCCTTCTGTATGTAGGTATCTTAATAATAACAAAACCATATTCCTTTCTATCATCTCCTGCTTCTCTCCCGACTCACATCGTGACAACAACAATGATACAACCAACATTTCATCCCAGAAAGGCGCAAGGTTCCCGCGGAACACAGACAAAGCTGCAGCTCAGCCAGCAGCCAGTACCCTACATAGTCTATGTTAATGTATCATCATCATGTCAGTCGAAAGACGTCCACTGCTGGACATAGGACTCCCCCAAGGCTCTCCACTCAGACGGTCTTGTGCTTTCCGGTCCAACGGTCTTTCCACCGGTCCCGCGATCCTTGCTAGGTCGTCGCTCCATCGTGGAGGCCTACCGACAGCTCGTCTCCCAGTCCGTGGACGCCATTCGAGAACCTTCTGACCCCGTCGGCCATCAGTTCTGCGAGCTATGTGCCCCGCCCACCGCCACTTAAGTTTCGCAATTCTTCGGGCTATGTCTGTAACCTTAGTCTACTGCGGATATCATCATTTCTGATTCTATCCCGCAGAGAAACCCCGAGCAGAGCCCTCTCCATAGCAATGTATAGTACACATACGTATAAGTACGCACACAATTATTGCATTAACGTGTCATTGTATCATATGACAGTACAAACAGAGGCGTCCCTTGAGACAGTTTAATAAGGGGTCGACGGTGATTCATCAATTGAAGCTCCCCCCCCCCATACCTTTAACTTGAGTGGCTGAGTGTACCTCCGTTATATTGCAATGCGCAAATATTTGAGTGGATAGTATAGTGTTACAGTTAATGAAGCTATCATTAAATATAAAGAACTACATCGAGATAGAAATAAAGACTGTATGTACCTCGCGTGCTGAAAAGAAAACCGCATTCCGCTTTCCAGCTCCTGACTGCGTTCCAAGTGCGACGTCTGGTTTTAAAATCAACAATTAAATTGTTCAAACACCAATACCAAAGTTGAAGCTGTTAATCGGAGTATTTCCTCACTAAATTACATTCATAGTATCAAAATACCTAGGTACGCAAAATGTTACACGGTCTGTTTCCGTACAAATCAATGAACTCTTTTCTTCTGTCTCGATTTATTTATGTGAATAAATATTATAATGTTTTTAGTTCATACTCGTATTGTATAAAAAACATCAATTTTTCATTCACCGTCAACATAATTATTCAGGTGATAAAGCCCCGAAATCTAACTAGTTCTAGTACCTACCCAGTAAATATATTATACGTAAGTATTACATAAATTTTCACTCCCATCTTCTTGTCTCAAGTTACTGTAATTTTAAAGCGAGTGCGCTCGGAGCCGTGCTTTGTGGAACCTCTTTCATGTCACTTTGCAAACCTTGTAGCCGCATATTATTAAAAAAAAAAAAAAACTTAAGTTATGAGTATAGTATAAATAGTATTTTTAACCCTACAATGCATAACTTTTGTTTTTTACTAAAAAAAAGGCCGACTGAATGTAATATAGAGTACCTATTACTAAAACTGTTTAATCGTAACTTAGCGTTACGGCATGCAACATGATGATGCATATTGCTTAGTTAGCTTAAGTAATCTCACGGTCCTTTTGTATCTTGGCATTTTACCACTATACTCCATAGAACACTCATTGGTTTCATTTAAGCGACAAACCTCTGGAAGGCGTTATTAACATATTTCAGCAAGTCAGCCTCGTTCACCGATGCTTCCGTAACTAACTTCTAACATTACCTACTTGAGTTATGTTCCATATCTTTCTGCCATAGCATTGCTAGCTAGATGATAAGAAACCCATAGCAAGCAAAAAACCGGCCAAGTGCGAGTCGGACTCGCGCACGAGGGTTCCGTAGAAAGATTTTAACGCTTTTCCCTAGTGTTTTAAGAAGTCCAGTGTTAGCAGAGCCTTGCTCCTAAGCAAAATGTACACAACTTATATTGGTCTGTGAAATCTACAGACAAACATAAAACTTTAAGATTTTGAGGATTTTCTGAGTGGTTGTGCTATAAGAGCTGCCTTCATACCAAATTTCAAGTTTCTAGGACAACTGTACTGGAAAGTACCCTTTAGGTATTCGGATTTCGGCAATTTGTATGGAAATAGCCTTTTTAACGACTGTATCTCTTGATTGCGTTGATTTAGAAGATTGATTTTTTCACAGATTCAAGGGACCGCAGGCTTGAGTATTTGATATTAATTTCAGCATAATTATTACCGCCACGAGTTCCAGAGAAAAAGGGTCTTGACAGACAGACAGACAGACAGACGTAAAACAAAGTGATCCTATAAGGGTTCCGTTTTTCCTTTTGAGGTACGGAACCCTAAAAAAATAGTTTTGTGTAACTATACCAATTAATTGCTTCGTGTCAAATTCTATGATTCTAGGTCACAGGTTTTATGAATATAAATCACCCTACCTATAGGTTTTGATTTACTTGCGACTGACCAGACAGTCAGGCATATTGACAGATAGACGGACAACAAAGTACGATCCCCTTTTGATCTACGGAACCCTAAAATTTTTCGTATTTCACTAAATAGGTACCGCAAAGTTAAAAGTTGCCATTTCTGACAAATATGTTTTCCTACAAAGTACCAACCAGAGCTATAAGTTTGAAGAGCTCCTACGATATAATTTAAAAGAGTTCCTAGATTTTTAAGTGGCTATCTAGAACCGCGAAGAAGTGTTGTGGACTCAAGTTAATGACGTTTACTTTCACCATCCTGCTGCAAGGAACAAATTAAGTCTTGGAACACCCACAGTCAAAATCCAACCCTACTTGTAGCACTCATAGTCTTAAGTTAAAAGTCTCGAAGTCCTTTGAGCGGGCAGTACTTTAAGGATACCTTGAAGCAGCAACTAGAATCTTGTCTGAAATTCATTTCGACGATCAAAGTTTGTCCACTACTTTTAGAAACTAGATGCGGATTGTCATTAAAACGCTAAAGTTTTTGCTGAAATGAAATCGTAATAAATGTCGTTTTAAACGTGTTTTGCTTTTAAATAGTTTGAAGAGTTTGTTATTACATTTTGTATTATTTTTGTGAGTAGGTTGATTTTCAATTGTGCTGCAGAGTGAGTTGCTCCGTCTTGTTGGAGGCCTACCTAACCTACTGCTCGTCTCCCCGTCCGCGGAGGCAATTCGAGAACCTTATCTGGCCCCATCGGCCATCAGTCCTGCGAGCAATGTGCTTCGCCGAATGCCACCTGACCTGGCAAAGATCGCCGGATCGCGGTGGATGCGAAAAGCATAATACCGGTCTGAGTGGAGAGCCGAGGGGGAATCCTATGTGGCCAGCAGTGGACGTCTTTCGGCGTAAGAAGTACGTTAGTATTAGATTTTGACTTCCACCAAAGTATGTTACACAGGGTGCGTTTTAATGAACCGTCAAGAATTCAGCTAGGGGTTGAGTAACTCTAAGCACCTGTAAAGTTTTTACTTGAAAAAATAAACGAAAAAAAAACTTTCTCCCATTCATTCATTGCCTCTGCTGGTTGACGATATCTATAAGAGAACGATTTTTTAAATTTTATTAAAAAATAAACATCATAGGATGCTCACTTGGACTATTCTTGGCGGTACATTAAGACTCACCTTTCATTTTGCGATTCTAGTTTTTTTTTTATTCATCTCAAACAGTGGAAAATTATTCATATTCCTCTAGCGATTTAACCCAGGCACACACCTTACCGCCGTGATAGCCTAGTGGTTTGACCTATGGCCTCTCAAGCAGAGTGTCGTGGGTTCAAACCCCGGCTCGCACCTCTGAGTTTTTCGGGATTTATGTGCGAAATTACATTTGTAATTTATCATGAGCATTTCGGTGAAGGAAAACATCGTGAGGAAACCTGCACACTCCTGCGAAGCAATTCAATTGTGTGTGTGAAGTTCCAAATCCGCACTGGGCTTGCGTGGGAACTATAGCCCAAGCCCTCTCATTCTGAGAGGAGGCCTGTGCCCAGCAGTGGGACGTAAATAGGCTGATGGTGATGATGATGACACACCTTACAAAGTACATGACTATAAAGTTGAAGGAACACCCATAAAAAAGTAATTGTAAAAAAAAATCAATCAGGCGCCATTTGAGTAAAGTTTCACTAAAGGGCATCAAAGAAAATCCACTATTAAATTAACTCGTAGGTACGTTATTACAATAACCGTAAAATATTTCATTTAAAAAACTAACAACCGCAGCCATTATCCCGTCACACACCGGAAGTGGTGGCGCCCCCTAACGACTTCCGGTGACATGCGCTGACACTTACAATTACCTGCGCGGCTGGCGGCCACTACTTGTTTTGTCATTCTGTCCGTTCTGCTATTTCTACAAGAAACAACCATGTTGCACCAGCCATGTACGCCGGAATGTCAATTTTGTGTACAAACGTCTCACTTTTGAGTTTGTTTTTATTAGCAGCTTTTTTTATTTATGTACCTACCTAACTAGCTCACGCCCCGCGGCTTTGCCCCGTGAAATATTTCAAAATGGGCTAGTTCTGAATTTCGCTAGGAATTTCGAAAAATCCCTTCTTAGTGCACCTCTAAGGATACTCAAGGTATATCTATGTTTACCAAATTTCAAGTCTCTAGGTCCATTGGTTTAGGCTGTGCATTGTTTGTCTGTCAGTCAGTCATGTCAGGCAGTCAGTCAGTCAGTCAGTCAGTCAGTCAGTCAGTCAGTCAGTTGATAGACAGAGTACCTATCTTGAATTTCATAGTTTTTTAGGGGATTTATAAGTCTTGTCTCAATGATATATCTGCATCTGGTTAAACTGCATATATTTACTTTTAAACACGTAATTACATAATGGCGGGCGAGAGACTACTGACGCTCCGGACTGCATAGCAGGCGCATGTTAGCAATATCGCAAGCTAAGCAATCCTGTGTCGCTACAGTTTTTTAACCTCTATTTTTTTACAAATGTTAACGACTGGATTATTTAAAGAAAACCAATGAAGTAAGCGTTTGATTACTAGTTTTAATTCTTCAAAGAAGGACAACAAATGTGCCTAAAGAGGCACAATACGATTTGTTAACCACGTAAGTGTAGTTAGAATTTGGAACTTAGCATCAAGATTTAAGATTCAAATCTGATCGAATTTCCTAGAAAAGTAGCTTGTCTATTAATGCCAAAAAAATTTACTATTGTGAATAATTGAATATAGGTACATTCCGTTTTTTGCTAAGCCGCTTAGATTGGTGCCGCCTTGAAAAGGATTAATGACAATGAGCATCAAACATTAAAGTCTCTTTTGAAATAGACCGCTACGCATTTCAAAATCCATAATACATAAATAAAATACTGTAGCAATTTATAACTTGGACTTTAATTTATTCAAGGCTGTCATCTTTTAACAATTTAAGTGGAAGCTTTCCATTTATTTCTATATTAATATTAAGAAAGTCTGTTAAAAGGTTTTGCTTATTCATAAGTTACGAAATAAATGTTTACGATTTCTTAAGCAGCTTTCCAGTTAACTTCACCGACTTAACGTTTATTTCATAAGCGCCTGTTTAGACAAACATACTTTATCATTTAAAGACTTAAGCCAACTATTTGTGACTTTGAAGACTTCGGAAGTAGAACTAAAGTCTGCGCATGTTATAAGTGTAATAATGAGAGCTAATCGCGAGTGAAAATAGAATGAGGTCCATTTGTCACTCTCCACCAATGAGAGACAAGTTTCTGGCCTATGATTGGTGGAAATTGACAGATAGACCTCGTCTAGAAACCGAACGTTGTGGAGAGCCTTGGCAAACTCCTATGTCCAGCAGTGGACGTCTTACGGCTGATATGGTGATGATGATGATTATAAAACAGGTAGAGTAATAACGTAAGGTCCATAAAGACAATTGTTCCTAATAAACAACTTCCATACCTAGCATACAGTATGAGTATGAGATACAGACATTTACAAATCTTCTTCCGATGACACAGAAACTTGTCTAATATGAGGAAGATACGCCGCTTTTTCTCACATAACCCAAGTTCGTGAATGCTAATGTTGGGATAAGCCGGGTGTCGCGTACTTTGTCGCAGTAGAACTATCGATGTCCCGGGAGATGGTCTTGTTACAAAATCTTAAGGACGTTAGTTTCGTTTACGTGACTTCTGCTGGACAAAAATTTACAATGACATTTGTTGGCTACGAATACTTTTTTTTTCAGAAGGGTCAGAAGGTTCTCGAATGGCGTCCACGGACCGGGAGATAAGCAGAGAGACAGAGTTGCTTTCGCAATTATAACGTTAGTTAGGATTAGGATTTACCTTTACATACACACAAATAAACAAGGCCACCAGGATACCAGAAGAAGTTTCGAGTCTGTCAGCGGGCAGCAAATGTTTCAATAGTAAATCGTTATAAACGCGAACGTACTATGCCGTTACCGGAGACTGATAGAAATTTCCTATACCTCATTGTTTTCCATTTCATTTGGAAGGAAATCGATGGCCCCCGGCCATTGTCAGGATTACAATCCGGGGTGCCGACTTACCCCGCTTTTTAATAAATGAAATGCCGTCGGCGGCCACTTGATACTGCCGAGGGTCGCGTCGATTGAAATTATATCGAAATATTGCGATGATCAGATCAGAAGTTTTTTTTTAGAACAGCACCATAGGTGTTTACAAAGGGTGTACGATCCGAAACCCAGTGATAGTACTCATGAAACTGAACAACTTTTGCAAGGAACGTGAGTCGAAATACGAAATCTTGTTTTGGTCTCTTCGTAAAAATACCATCTGTGTCAGCTGATCGGATATTTTGTATGGTAAGTCCAATTTTTTTTTCATATTTCGACCCATGTTTCTTGAGAAAAGGTATTCAGTTTCATACGTAGGTACAGTCGAGGAAGTTAATTCCTGACCCACCATAGAACCTTTTCTCAGTAAACGACAGAGTTGTCAAGTAAAATCGTTATGAAGTTAACTATGACAACGTTCTATGGTGGGTCAGGATTTTTTTTGACTGTACTACCACTGGGCTTCGAATCGTACACCATTTTGTAAACAACCTGTATAGTCGCGGCAAAACCGTCGACGTTATAGACGTTACCACTGCTGGGCACAGGCCTCCGCTCAGAATGAGAGGGCTTGGGCTATTGTTCCCATCCGGGTCCAGTGCGGATTGGGAACTTCACACACATCTTTGAATTGCTTCCAGGAGTGTGCAGGTTTCCTCACCATGTTTTCCTTCACCGAAAAGCTCATGATAAATTACAAGTAATCCGCACATAAATTCCGAAGAACTCAGAGGTGCGAGCCGGGGTTTGAAACTCTTTTTTTATCTCTAACATTTAATTTTTGTGTTTCCCTAAACGTTAGGTCATTCAACTCGTTAAATATTTCTCACTTCTCGTTTACCCCCAAAACCGTTTGTGCTTAATGAAACATTACGCCAGGTAAGGTCCCCTTCCGAATGAATTGTATCGAAAATTTCATTAAGCGGCTACCGGATGGAAAGAGAATTTCACACTCGGAAAAATTTCAAAAGAACTTGAAATACTCAATATTGCTTTAAAAGAAACCGCAGTCGTAAAACTGTTTATTGCGCTTGGAATAAAACCGTGGAGCAGATTATTCATTAATTGTTTTTTATTATTTATTTAAACTTAATTTTGACTAAAAAAGAAATAAAAAATAAAATTTAGTTAAATTTGTCTTCGGACAAAGAGTAAACAGTATCAGTAAGTTTTTATTTTTAGGATAAAATAGAAGAATTAAATAGAAGTACTAAATTAATTGAAAATTAATTGAAGCCGCAGCTGGTAGAATTATTTATACACTTGTGAGGTACTTTCCAATCTACATCCGATGACGTCATACTTTCAAAAGAAATCTAGCCAAGAAGTAGATATAACGTTAGCTAAATATAAAATAAACATTGCATATTTTATAAGAGTACTAGTGGTTAACAAATTGGAAAAGTCGAAAAACCTGTGACATTTTAATATTAAAGTCTAGTAACCTACAAGCGGCTGTTGCGATTTAAATAAAACTTAGCAAAAAAAGATGTCGATTGCCTAAATAAAATTATCATTCTACTAAAAAAAGCGTGTCCAAAGCACTCTATCTGTTTATGAGCTGCAAAGCCACAGGCAAAAAAAGCAAAAAAAAATGAAGCATTAGGTACTCATATATGTAAGAAACCTAAATAAATAATAAATAAATAAATATCATGGGACAAATTGACACCAATTGACCTAGTCCCAAACTAGGCAAAGCCCGTACTATGGGTACTAGACAACGAATAAACATACTTATATGCATATTTAACATCCAAGACCCGATAACAAACATTCGTATTCATCATACAAACATCTGCCCCGACCGGGATTCGAACCCGGGACCTCAAGCTTCATAGTCAGGGTCACTAACCACTAGGCCATCCGGTCGTCAAACCTCAAACCTGGACTTATAAATTCTCACTTTCACTTACAACTTATAAATTCTCACTTTCACTTACAACTTATAAAACAGCCTGCTCCTTATTTTCTTTTTTTTGCTACACCACTCTGTTTGCTGCCAGTTCTTTATTGAAATGAAGGTAGTCAGTCGAGATAAAATTTCTTTAGTTACGTTCGAAGCCCCTTCGAGCGTGGAGAATTGGTGAAAGGGATGTTTTATTAATAATTCCAACTTCGTTTTCTACTTGAGATTTAACTTGGAACTATTGAACCGAGTTTTCTAATACAGGGAAAACACAGCTGATTATTTCGTTTATTGGTGTTCATAACGTTAACACTTGTAAAATCCAGCTATGCGATTATCGGATGACAGTTTTAAAGTGTCATTCTATGGAACTTGCTAACTAGGTAACAAACCGCCATAGTAAATTCATCATTCAGAGACAATTTCAGTATGGCGGTTTGTTTACATAGTTAGCAAGTTTCACAGAATGACACCATAAGTGAAAACTTGGTGAAAACAGACTTGGTTAAGCGAGAATGTACTTCTAAGGTCGGCCGTGACTGGTCGACCTAAGATGATTTTGACAGCCGTCAGAATATAGCGCGAAACGTTTTATCATAAGACGTATAAGATTGTTTTTAGGGTTCCGTACACAAAGGATAAAAAACGGGACCCTTTCCCTAAGACTCCGCTGTCCGTCCGTCCGTCTGTCTATCTGTCGGTCTGTCACCAGGCTGTATCTCATGAACCGTGATAGTTGGACAGTAGAAATTGCCACAGATGATGTATTTCTTTTGCATAATAACAAATACTAAAAACAGAATAAAATAAATATTTAAATGGAGCTCCCATACAACAGACATGTTTTTTTTTGTCGTTTTTATAGATAATGGTACGGAAGCCTTCTTCGCACTTGGCCAGTTATTAATGTTAATAAATTAACATGCGTAGAAATTAGTTATCCTTATGTGTAATCTGTTAATGTGGATGAAGTTGTGAGCCCTATATTAAAAGAATGTATGTGTCCGTGAGGTTTCTTGTTGGTTCTTACCACGGGATGGTCGTATCGAATCAGCTCAGTTTATTAAGTTGTTGACGAATGAATAAATTAAATGTTCTACCAAACCGAACTTTCAATGGATTAAAGGGAGAATACACCTTTTTTTCGTACGTCAAGTGCACGACCCTCTAATTCAGAGGCCATAGGTCAACAGGCTATCACGATGTACATAGGTGCATACAACTTACTGAAAAATATTTGCACTTGACCGTACGTTATCAACTTGCTTATAACTATAACCAACTTAGAAAAGCTGAAAAACCCCCGACATTGTCATTTCAAAGTTCAATAGGTCGAAAACGGGTGAACCGATTTTAATGAAACTTAGTTAAGAACCATCTCAATTAAACTAACTTTCGAGCAAAAAAAACCGCATCGAAATCGGTCCAACTGCTTGCGAGCTACGATGCCACACACAGATACACGGACACACAGATACACAAATACACAGGTCAAACTTATAACACCTCTCTTTTTCGTCGGGGGTTAAAAAGTGACCTCTTCGCGCGAGAAGGACGCAAATTCTACACAACTGTATGTCGTATGTAAGTATACATGAAGGTTTTATTAAAGCTAATACAATCTATGGTCTAGCATAATTTGAAACGGCTCGTCAGCATTTATACCCAATCCTTTTAGCGAAAAACTTGAGCAAGCAAATTTGAGTAATAATTTTAATAACAATTTGCGGGCGCGGAACCGAGCTATGCTAATAACTCGTTCCAAGTTTACCTACACTAAATTAAATAAAGTTTCATTTTTAAATGAAACTACGCAGAATTTGAATGATTTTTAGGGTTCCGTGCTTCAAAAGGAAAATGGATCACTTTGTTGTCCGTCTGTCTGTCTGTCAAGACCCTTTTTCTCTGAAACGCGTGGAGGTAGCATGCTGTAACTAATGTCAAATATTTAAGCCTGCAGTCCCTTGAAGCTGTGAAAAAATCAACCTTCTAAGTCAACACGATCAAAATAAATATACCTAATCATTAAAAAGGTCGTTTCCATACAATTTGCCGTACTTAACTGTAAAAACCTAAAGAATGCAATTTAGTATGAAGGTAGCTCTTATAGCACAACCAGTCAGAAAATTCTCAAAATCTTAATTTTTTATGTCTGTCTATAGATTTCAAGATCCAATATAAGATGACCCCACACTGCATACATTTTGCTTAGGAGCAGGGCTCTGCTTACACTGGACAAGTCAAAACACTGGGGAAAGTCGTTAAAATCTTTCTACGTAACCCTCGTGCGCGAGACCTCGCACTTGTCCGGTTTTTTGAAGTCAGTTAAATACAGCAATAACAAAAAAGTAAAACCGCCTTCAAAAAAAAACCTTAGAAAAAAAAACGTAAAATAATCCTCTAAAATAATGATAATTTTAATTAATAATTTATCATTATTTTAGAGGATTATTTTACGTTTTTTTTCTAAGTTTTTTTTTTGAAGGCGTTTTACTTTTTTGTTAAAAGATTTTTATTTCACAATTTTACGTTGATTTAACATTTTCAGAATTATCCACCAACTCTTAACCGTTAAGGAGTTGTACCTTCCATCATCAGCTCATCAATATGAGATGATGACTTACGGACGCAAATACTTGAATAGCCTTAGAAAACATATGAAACACATGATACGTGCCTATAAAATTTGAGGGTTGCCCTCGATTTCCCCGAGATCCCATCATCAGATCATGACTTGGTGACAGTGGGACCACCTCAGGAGTATACTCTTTCAAATAAAATAAAAATTTTGAAAATCGGTCTACAATTGACGGAGTAATCGATGTACATACATAAAATAAAAAAAAAACATACAGTGGAACGTAAAACCTCCTCCTTTTTTGAAGTCGGTTCAAAATGGAATGCAATGAGGACCATTCCGAGTGAAAACTCCGCTAGGATCGCTAGTGACGAGTAAGGTACGTCTATCTGTCAATTTCCACCAATCATAGGCCCGTAGTTTGTCTCTCAATTGGTGGAGAATGACAGCAGATCTCATTCGACAGTAGTAATCCTAGCGAATTTTAGATTCGCGATACTCATTTTAATATTGTAAACTATATTATGCCCCGCGGCTTTGCCCCCGTGAAATATTTAAAAATTTGCTAGTTCCCTATCCCGTCGGAATTTCGAAAAATCCATTCTTAGTGCACCTCTAGGATACTCAAGGTACATGTGTGCCAAATTTCAAATCTCTAGGTCCAGTGGTTTAGGCTGTTCGTTGTCTGTCAGTCACGAACGGCGAGTCGTCTCTCACGCCTCCCCGCGCGAAGAGCGGGGGGGTGTGGGGGGGACTTTTCAGGGCTCCATACCCTTTGAGTCGGCTTCAGGCGCGTCCCATAACAATGGGACGGTCTGTCAGTCACGGTACTGTTTTATAGGTATAGATAGGCAACCGCATGACAGTCATAAAGTAAGCATAATTTGCCTATAATAAAACGAAGGTTTTCGAATGGTGTCCACGGACCGGGTGACGAGCTGTCGGTAGGCCTCCAACAAGATGGAGCGACGGCCTGGTAAAGATCGCGGGACCGCGGTGGATGCGGAAAGCACAAGACCGGTCTGAGTGGAGAGCCTTGGGGGAGGCCTATGTCCAGCAGTGGACGTCTTTCGGCTGACATGATGATGATGATGACAGCCCGTCTCCCGGTCCGTGGACGCCATTCGAGAACCTTCTGACCCCATCGGCCATCAGTTCTGCGAGCTATGTCCCCGAGCCCTATGAGGGCGGGGGCCCACTGCCACTCAAGTTTCGCAATTCTTCGGGCTATGTCAGTAACCTTAGTTCTACTGCCATGATGACATGATGATAAATAAAACAAAATTGCCTCTTAATAATAAGCACGAACTCGCCCCACCATTCCAGTCTTACAAATTAACAACAAACTGTCAGCTTTAATTTTAATAGAAAAACTGGGGAAAACAAGATTTATTCCTTTCCAAGCGAAACTCTTTGTGCAATCAAAAGACAAAGTGTCCTTGACATAAATTAAAATGAGCCACAAAGGCTTGTTCCGGAAAGAATTTAATTTAAGCCACTAATGAAGACGTTAGACATGTACTAGGTTTAGCGGGAAGAGAGCGCAATTTCCGGTTTATAGTTTCAAAGAGCCGCTTCAGGTTTCAGCAATCTCTTTTTGTTGGTACTACACTTATATTTTATTTTATATTAATATTTGTGGGTGTGTGTTTTCTTTAAATGTGGGTAATTTGTCTGAGAAAAACAATGGCTGCACTTGGGTTTTCTAAATAACTTGGCTTCTGTCCGCTCGGTGGGTCAATTTTGCCAGCGTCACGGTTGAAAGCTACAGAATGATCAGTGTCCAAATGAGGTTTACTCAGCAAGCTGTCAAGACTTTAACAAAATTACTGAACGAACCCGAACCTATACAAAATGATTAATGTGATTTGTGTAGTGTGCTACCCTACTTTTGACAATAATAAAAACCGGACAATTGCGAGTCGGACTCGCGCACGAGGGTTCCGTACAAAGAATTTAACGCTTTTCTCCAGTATTTTAAGTTGTCCAGTGTTAGCAAAGCCCCGCTCCTAAGCAAAATGTAAGCAGTGTGGAGTCATCTTATATTGGTCTGTGAAATCTACAGACGACTTGAAAATTTAAGGTTTTGAGAATTTTTTGAGTGGTTGTGCTATAAGAGGTATCTTGATACCAAATTTTAAGTTTCTGAAGAACAACTGGAAGAACCCTTTAGGTTTTCAGGGTACGGCAATTTGTATGAAAACAGCCTTTTTAATGACTGTATCTTTTGATTGCGTTGACTTAGAAGGTTGACATTTTCACAGCTTCAAGGGACCGCAGGCTTGAGTATTTGATATTGATTTCAGCATGCTACTTCCAAGCGTTCTAGAGAAAAAGGGTCTTGACAGACAGACAGACGGACAGACAGACAACAAAGTGATCTTATACGGGTTCCTTTTCCTTTTGAGGTACGGAACCCTAAAAATGACGATGAAAACGAGGGTAGTTGTGCGCCGCCGTCAGTTGCGCCGAGCAGCCGCGCGGGCAGAGAACTCGTAGAAGCAAGGAAGCACTTTGACAAACACGAATGAACGTAGTTTTTAACCCCCAACAAAAAAGAGGGGTGTTATAAGTTTGACATGTGTATCTGTGTCTGTGTGTCTGTGTATCTGTGTGTCTGTGTATCTGTGTATCTGTCTGTGGCATCATAGCTCCCAAACGGATGGATCTATTTAGATGCGGTTTTTTTGATCGAAAGCTAATGTAATCGAGATGGTTCTTAGCCAAGTTTCATTAAAATCGGTTCACCCATTTTTGAAATATTGAATTTTTAGTTTCGCTGTTTAGCCACCGGATTGCTTTCCTGGAATATAATTTAATTGCTTGCAGTTACCGGCTTTCTGTGCTCAAAAAGTCAATTTACTGTGCATTGATATCCAACTATGTCAATGTTGATTTTAAATGTTTTGTATATGAAGGTTAATTTCAGGTTCCATTTTTTTTTGTAAGCTTTTTCTAGGAGAGATGATTGGAAGAAACTCCACCGACAAGAGTGTAACTCTTAAGTTTGATGATGATGATGTCTTTTTTTTATTTTTTACCAGTGGCCCGAAGGAAGAAATCGATTCAAGGGATTAAGTTCACCTTTGCAAATTGATTTTTTTTTCATGTTACTGGTTAATACTTCATGTTTTATGTGCAATCAATGGGTCAATCAATCAAATTTTATTCACAGCTGATAGAGACACAATAAATATATATACATACATAAGAGTGTGGACATCAAACTTTGCCTTTTAATGACATTATTTACACATTATCTGCAAGAATATTTACTTAATCGCTATAAGAATAATTAACAACTTAATTTAAACAATGAAAATTCAAAATTCAAAATTCAAAATTTTATTCAGCAAATAGGCAGTTGAATGCTCTTTTACACGTCATTTTTTAGAGTCTACCAGCGCTTTCGGAAAGACCATGATTGCCAAGAAGAATGCGCCGCAAGAAACTTAGGAGGTGGAATGAGGAGGAAGAGGGCGGGGGGAGGGGGGATAAGCTATAGAACCATTAATATAAACATCAGGATATGCCCTTTGGAACATTTTGAAATAGGAACGGTGTTGCAATAATTGCAATCCCATTGCGCGCCGCTCATAATCGCTGGTATCAATTTTAGTACCACAAATTATTGCCCACAAAAAGTGAAGTACCGAAGGGGCCACCCATATGGTATGTCAATGCCTAGAACAATCTTCGTTCCGTTAAATAAGCATTATACGCCTAACCGTACAGGTACGTACTTAATTATAAAGCCCTTGTAATGTATGGTAATGCCAATTGAAATGTTAATGTAATTGACTGCTAATTAATACATTCGATTAATTCGATGTTAGAAATAGAATTGCTACTTAGTAGGTACTTTGCGACCGAGCTTTGAGCTTCGATCGGAAGAAACGATGTGTGTAAAAACTTACTAAAGGGAACTTAAAATTTAGCTCAGCAGAGAACAGGTGCGTTCAGAATGCGGTTCTTAATGCCAGTTTTACAATTTTGTTTAGCATGTTAAATGTGACACTCAAGTTATCGTCGGACAAAGTTTTGACATCCACATACATACATTCTGATTCGTCCCCCTTTGAATACTCACAAGGCATACACGCTCAAGACAAAGCTAAGGTCTTTAATCAAGCTAGTTTACAATTAGCTTTGCAAAGGCGATACTTACTGTAAAGTAAATGTATTCTATTTGTAAGTACTAATAGGTCGTGAACACCATTGAATTGCTTGGCAGGAGTGTTCAAGTATCCTCAAGATGTTTTTCTTTACCCAAAAAGCTCGTGATAAGTTACAAAATGTAATTTCACCCATAAATACCGAAAAACTCAGAGGTGCAATTTTATAATTTCGAATTGGATTTTGCTATTTTAGCGTTAATGTGTCAAATTAAGGTTGTCGCACACGTAATCGCTCCGCACTGGATCTCATCATCATCGTCCACTGCTGGACATTGGCCTCCCGCAAGGCTCTCCACTCAGACCGATCTTGTGCTTTCCCCCAATCGGTCGATGTCGGTCCCGCAATCCTTACTAGGTCGTCGCTTCATCTTGTTGCAGGCCTACCGACATCGAGACTATCGTCTCCCGGTCCGTGGACGCCATTCGAGAACCTTCTGACCCCATCGGCCATCAGTTCTGCGAGCAATGTGCCCCGCCCACTGCCACTTAAGTTTCGCAATTCTTCGGGCTATGTCGGTAACTTTAGTTCTGTTGCGGATATCATCATTTCTGATTCTGTACCGCAGCGAAACCCCTCCATCGCCCTCTGAGTGACTTTAAGCAATATGTTTTATAAGAAACTCTATACTCCATACGATATAATTATTATATTGCCATCGGAACAGCATCGCCTCGCCTTGCTTTTGTTTGCTTGACAGCAGCGAGGCGGCGTCGAACCGGTGATGATATTAGTAGCTATAGTAACGTTTGAGACTGAGAGCCAGAGTCCGAAATTAGAAGTTCGTATCCAACCGTCCTGATCACAGCGGTCATGCCAATTTTGGTTAACGCGAAAGCGAGAGGGACAGACGAACTTCGAATATCAGACTACGGAGCAGGGGTTCATCCTGAATTTTGTTTTTTAGGGTTCGTGCCTCAAAAGGAAAAACGGAACCCTTATGGGATCACTTTGTTGTCCGTCTGTTTGTCTCTCTGTCTGTCTGTCAAGACCCTTTTTCTCTGGAACGCGTAGAGGTAGCAAGCTAAAATTAATATCAAATACTCAAGCCTGCGGTTCCTTGATGCTGTGAAAAAATCAACCTTCTAAGTCAACGCAATCAAAAGATACAGTCATTAGAAAGGCTATTGCCATACAAATTGCCGAAATCCCAAAACCTACTTGCAGTTGTCCTAGGAACTTGAAATTTGGTATGAAGGTAGCTCTTATAGCACAACCACTTAGAAAAGTCTCAAAATCTTAATTTTTTATGTCTGTCTGTAGATTTCACAGACCAATATAAGCTGACCCCACACTGCGTACATTTTACTTAGGAGCAGGGCTCTGCTAACACTGGACTTCTTAAAACACTAGGCGTTAAAAAGCGTTTAAATATTTCAACGGAACCTCGTGCGCGAGTCCGACTCGCACTTGTCCGGTTTTTCTGACTTGTACAGTAAATTGTTGTTTTTAGTTCATAAGTATCATACATAATTACATACAATTTGAAGCAACCAAAATCATAATAACATTAGCCTAATCTCAACTCCTTTCGACCTCGGATTCATTAGCAAGCTCGTATTGAGTTCCCTTTCCTACGCAATCCGACTCAAAATTCAATCACAAGGTTTAATTGCATGTATGCCTCTGCCCGCAACAGAACGTTAGTTGAAGAAATTTATTTTCTTAATTTAGTTTGTTAGTTTCCGATACTCGTTAGTTGCTGAAATCCACAACTCAATTAAACTTTAAAGGTTCTTGACAGACCACTTTAATGAAAGCAACTGCCGGCGGAAACCAAATTGATTCCAACCTACTATCAAATAGGGTTCCGATCGGCAAGATGACGGCTTTAGTGAGCGGGGGACTAAAATGTTTGTGAATTATTTAAGTCCTTTTAATTTGTTGTACATTGGTAGAATGGGAAATGCTTTAAAAATGCTATGGTTGCTTAGCAATGTGAGCTTGAGAGGGTCCGAAGGGAGCTGCAGATTTTTTCGTACCACCGGTTTGGGGGATATTTTCTTGTGATTACGCAATCGTACGATCCTGCTCAAGTTTAAAAATTAACTCGTAAAGTAAGGAACTTTTTAATTCTTTCTTTTACAAAAAAAAAACCTAAATTAAAATGTTTGCTTTTTAAATCCAATCTTTCTATGTTTCCGTTATTTGATGGATTGTCTGGTAGGTGTTTTTTTCGCACATTAAAAAAAACACGACGTTTGGTACACGTGTATAAGTGTCATTTTCACTCACCTCGCGGCTCGGGCCAGACACCCTAGGCTCTCGTGCAAAATGACAATACTTTCCGCACTTGGTTCAAAAAGTACTACTACTCTTTCACCTTAGTAGGTAGGTACATAAATATCTGTGTGACTATGACTAACTAGATAGATCTAAACCTGAATTCCTAGCAGAATTACCTCTAGTCTAGTCTAGTCTAGTCTAGTCTAGTCTAGTCTAATAAACGGTGAAATTTAATTACATCCAGAATTCTCTCGAACTTACGCGAAAGTGGAAACTTTAATAAAAGCTATTTTAGAAGCAGTTAAACATATTCGAAGTTGTCGAGTACTTCTTACTTTGATTATGAACTACTTTCGAGTTGATGTCTAAAATTATGTCTAGAGTGTACTCTTCCGCAAGGCATCCTGAAAGTCTTACGAGTGGTTGAACTTACGAGTTGGTATAATAAATATCACTTATGAGGGACGTTTCTAACACAGAACTACATCGAGATAGTATAGAAGGAAAGAGTTTAGCGATTTGTATGTATGTATGTATATCTCTTTATTGCACATAAAACAAAAAAAATAACAGATAACAGAACTAAAGCAAATGTACAAAGGCGAACTCATCCCTTAAAGGGATAAGGTGTGGGAACCAGCGTGTAACATTTTGCATAGATATTTTAAAACAAAGAGTTCTTACCCATGAAATACCTCGGATTAACAGCTTCAACTTTTTTGTGGTATTGTGGTGCCGCTTAAAAAGTTGATTGAAAAGCAAGGATTTTTTTTTTTTTTTTTTATTTTACGTCGCAAGCGGAAAGCGATCGGGAGCGGACTGAAGTTCGCGGTAAGCAGTGAGGTTCTCAACTCTTCTTTTTGGCATGCGAAGTATCTATACATCTTCTCTTCATCTTAATACAGTTCTGTGGTATACTGATCATCATCATCATCATGTCAACCGAAAGACGTCCACTGCTGGACATAGCCCCCCCCCAAGGCTCTCCACTCAGACCGGTCTTGTGCTTTCCGCATCCACCGCGGTCCCGCGATCTTTACAAGATGGTATACTGATGCGGAACAGGAAAGAACGGAGTGGAGAAGAGCAGTTAAAAGTGGCAATTGTTTGCGTTGGAGATCCGAAACATGTCGGGCATACTTCAACTACAAAGTACACGCGAGTAACCCGTATTTTGATATACTTTGGCATGTTTGGTTGTAAAATATATCATTAAAAAGCGTATTCCACAAGTACAAAACTTCCCAAAATAGGTTATTAACACAGTTATACATCAATGCTTGTAAATTACCGTAAACGCTTTAATTACATGAATTTCCGTAGTCATGACAACCGAGTCTATTCAGCTCATCAAGTTTCACTAATTTCTACTCAAATGTAATAATTGTAATCACGATTTAGGCAGCGAAACTATAATTACTTGAGTAATTCCGTACCTTGGGGAATTTGCGCTTGACAAGATGCTTAATACTAGTTATTTTAATAGGCAAGGATTATTTCAGATGACAATTTAATTGCTATTAAAGTGACAGGATTGTAGATACACGCTATTTCCTAAAAAAAGCGAAATTATTTTAACGACCATTTATTTACAGTATTTTTTAAGATCGAATCAAATCTTGCAATTGAATTTTGACTCATTACCAGTGGTTCGATTGCCTTGAAATTTGATAATTATGTTTTCGAAGTGAGCAAAGGCAATAAGAATTAACTTATTTAGCAGAAAATAATAAGTAGGACCTTGACGTACAAAAAAAATAACAGTATTTTTAACTAAACCAGAATTGCAACAAGCTGTCAGTTTTTTTGAATAACTTGTTCTAAAACCTTAACACACAGTAATGTAAGATAATAAATAGACCTAATTATTAACTCAACATGTCCCCACTAAATCACGCCAAAATACCCAACTAAGGTACAAAACACTAATTCCTATTGCCTTAACAAGGTCCCAGGAGCCGGGTTATTAAGTGCCTGGCAAAGTTAAGGTCCTATAAATAATAACAGCCTTGTCAAAAGGGCTTAGGGCCAATGTTCGCGTGACGAAGGTGTGAGATCGTGTGTCTTATGTGTAAAAGGGCTTTGACTCGATATGAGCGGTGAATTTTTGATAACATAATTTGTGAGGTGCAGGTGCCCTACTTTTTTGTGACGGCACAAAAGAAGCGATCTCAGAAAAAAGCTTACATAATTTGGAGGAGTTTAATGGGTTTACTAATGTTTGCCAAAAAACTTTTGCCAAACTGATTCATTTCCCAAAATGCTTTTTTTTTCAGAAACTATAAATATTTCAGGATTTATTTCAGGGCCATCTCGCAGAACCCTATAAGGTCAAGTTAGGTTTGTTTTATAAAAAATCTTAAATTCAAAATTCAAAATTTTATTCAGCTAACAGGCAGTTGAATGCTCTTTTACACGTCATTTTTTTTGAGTCTACCAGCGCTTTCGGAAAGACCATGATTGCCAAAAAGAATGCGCCGCAAGAAGCTTGGCACAAAGTCATTTTTTCTAAATCAAGTTACATTAGCTCTTACAATACGTAACCACAGACAAATTACACAAAGAAACCTCACTCTGTCATTAAAAGATTAAGAGAGAAAAAAAAAATTACAATTTCGGAAAAAAATCGTTTTGGGAAATGAAACATCTGGCAAACCAGTTTAATAATGTTTGACTCGGGAAGTAAACGAACTCATCTGAGAACCATCGTAATCATTTCCATAAGAAAACCGTGTTTAAAAGGCTCATCCGCTTAGGAACTACAATAACACAACAGACAAAAAACGATAAACTTTTTTTCTCTACACACATATCATAAGTCCTCTAAAATGCGTTCAGAAACCGTAGAAAATGACCAGCATTGCAGTACATCGTCGCCTCCCCCGCCAACCACCACCACCAGCAGGTCCAGCAGTAAAGTAATAGTCATTACGACATCGAATTCGATGTCGTAATGACTTTTCGATATCGAATTCAATTTTTAGAATTTGACGACCAACGTTATTTACAACCATAGTGAAATAAAACGGATTACTCACGTATATAAGTCGAGTTCAGTCCGACATGTATAATTAAT
Organism: Clepsis dumicolana; assembly: GCA_963691665.1. Taxonomy (NCBI): domain Eukaryota; kingdom Metazoa; phylum Arthropoda; class Insecta; order Lepidoptera; family Tortricidae; genus Clepsis; species Clepsis dumicolana. Next base: position 15,067,727 of record OY829508.1, read on the forward strand.
GTGATATTGTTTTTTTTTTTTTACAAAAAGAAACAGTTTACGAAACGTCAGCTCGTGTTTGTCTATGATTAAAAAAAAGCAGTCAAATTCGTGACAGGTATGGGTATGATATATGCCTTCGGCTTCTGAACCCATCTTAGAGTACTTATAATATGTGTGTAGATAAAGTAATGTATGCAACTCCACATGATCAGGCCTTAAAACACTCGTGTGATCCTATTATGAAACTCGGCTTCGCCACGTTTCATAAAAACACACTCGTGTTTTAAGGACCCTCATTATGTAACAGTTGCATAAACTACTATTAACTGTTTGGCCGACGCAAAAGTCATTAAAATTTCTGATGTACAATTTTCATCAAATCCTATTTTAATATATTACTAACACGAAAGTTTGTAAGGATGGATTTTGATGAAACTTCACTTCAATAAAACATAGGCTATAAATCCTATAGCCTAGTGGTTAGAGAACCTGACTATTATAAAGCTTGAGGTCCCGGGTTCGATCTCCGGTCGGGGCAGATATCTATATTATATAATCATTTTGTGTTTATCTGTATGCTCAGTATGTTTATCCATTGCCTAGTGCCCATAGTACAGGCTTTGTTTAGTTTGGGACTATAGTTCAATTTATGTAAATTGTCCCATGAAATTTATTTGTTAATGATATTTATCGCGGAAATATTCATAGTTCCCGCGGTACAGCGAAAACCGGATTCTACACAGCGTAGTTGTGGACAACATCTAGTAATTAAATAAGAAACAAAAACATTATGACCATGTTAATTAATTTCAACCAGAAACATTATTAAGACTCCACTATCAACTGCAGCAATAAAAACCCCACTGTTATTACCATAAAAGTGCTAATGAAAACAGCATTTTGGGTAAATAATATCCGAAATAATACCGTAGCTCGTTAGTGTCACAGCGGAAATGGTGAAATAAAATCACAAAAATCTGCTCAATAAAACGGTTGTGCTGCCGGGGCTTATTCTGAAGGCTATACCTATAATGAATCATGTTCACAGTTCATTCTGAGGGCTTCGTACTCATTTTAATTTTGATAAGTGATCATCGCTCAGGGCTCGTAATTGGCCCGAAGTCACTAATTAAATAAAAAAATGTTTTCATTCAGCATATTACACGTTAAAATATATTATCAACAAACTGCAGAACATCAAGATGTATCTACTTGAAATGTAAATTATATCTCTAAAGTTAAAATTTAAAATACAAGAAAAATGATATTTCGTTTTTGATTGATGTAAGTAATGGTAAATGTCCGGTTTATTAAACCTAAAACGCTAAAAAAATAGGACTTTTATAACATGGGGCTTATCGTATGCGACTATTATCGCATACCCTGAAAATAACCAGTCGGTCGGTACTGAAGTTTGTTTCATGCCTAGTCCTGTTTTAGGATAAAAGCAAAATTTGGACACTCTCCAAATTAACTCTTAAGCCAACCCAGAGAGCCGGCAATTATTAGCTGTACTGATATTGCGGACTTTTGCCAAAACGTCGCTTATTTGAATCCCCAAGGCAAAAGGGGCTAGACTTTTGTGGATTTGTCCAATGTTTTTGTAAGGAAAAATAATAAAATTGGTCATAGTTCAAATTTTAAAAATACCGTAAATGTGCATGCTGTTCTGTTCAATTTACCTAGTATCGTATTTGACTAGTGACTATGTTATTAAATTGCTTGAAGATAAGGAAGTAGTATTTGTAATTTATCATGGACGTTTTGGGTGTAGGAAAACATCGCGAGGAAACCCATGTACACTCCTGCGAAGTATTTCAATGATGTGTGTCAAGTTCCCAATCCGCAGTGGGCCCGTGTGGGAACTATAGCCCAAGCCCTCTCATTCTGAGAGGAGGCCTATGCCCAGCAAGTGATGAAGGAAGTATCTTTGTTATTTTTCTATAAAATAAACTTTAATTTATCAATTCTTTGTAGCTTACAAATGGTTTGAATGTTTTGCGAAATATTTCCTAACCTCTATGTTACGTAAAAACAGAAGTTTTACCTCTAATTCAAACTAAAACATTACATTATAAATCTTCTTCTTCTAGTGCCTCTCCAACTAGTGAAGGTCGGCAGTCAGCTCCGCATATCGCACCCGGTCTTTGGCGAGGTTGAAAAGCTCCGCGACACTTGTGATTCCGGTCCACTCCCGGATATTGCGCAGCCACGACTTCTTCCTACGTCCAACAGCTCTTTTTCCGGCCACCTTACCCATCATTATTAACTGAAGAAGCTCATATCTGGAGTGCCTAAGCACTTGACCTAGATAGGCAACTTACATCATAAATACTCGTAACATACGTTAATTCAATAAAAGCTCCCTAAAATATCAGCCCAATTTTAGTTAACACGTTTTTTCCGCCATAATGGCACGCCACATAATTGCCATTATTGCCATGTTCTACCCGTCATTATGCCAACCCGCGAGCAATTGGCAATTGTTTCACCCTGTAGATAGAACAATGTCCAGTGATCATAGATCGCAGCCTGAATGGCAAACACAGTAATAAATCAATCAAACGGTTTGAGCATAGTAATCTTCAGGACAGGTCTCGAGCGACGAGCGGTTATGTGTTTCCTTGGTTCGTCCTGCCTATCTGTACCTATAAAACAGTACCATGACTGACTCACTGACTGGCTGACAGACAACGCACGGCCTAAACCACTGGACCTATAGACTTGGAATTTGGCAAACATGTACCTTGAGTATCCCAGGGGTGCACTAAGAAGGGATTTTTCAAAATTCCCACGGGATAGGGAACTAGCCGATTTTTAAATATTCCACTTGGGCAAACCGCGGGGCAGAAGCTAGTTATTTAAGATTAGAGAGACAAACGTTTTCTACAGTAATTCACTGGATTTATTACAATATCAGCAATAAGCAGACATGATACTGGTACTTTACTCACCCGCGACCACAAGTGAAAAATAGTTATAATTATCTGTGCGGCATGTGTTAATTCGTGAATTAACACATGTCACACAGACCCAACTATACCACCACCACTAAACTAAACGCTGACGCGTTTCGGCACTCTCCACGAGGCCATTGTCGAGGCACTACAACAACCGTTCAACATGCCACCATTTCCACTACTCTAGATAACATGAGCTAAAAACAATTACTTTGCTCACCCGCGACCAAAAGTGATAAATATTTATATCTGTGCGGCAAATGTATGTTTATAGAAACAGGATGTTATATAGCCAACACCTCCTCCTCCACTCTACTGTACTCCGCTGTAATAGTAGTGGAAATGGTGGCATGTTGAACGGTTGTTGTAGTGCTTCCTTAATGGCCTCGTGGAGTGTGCCGAAACGCGCTAGCGTATAGTTTAGTGGTGGTGGTGATAGTTGGGTCTGTGTGGCATGTCTGAAAATATATACATTTGCCTCACAGATATAACTGTTTTTCACTTGTGGTCGCGGGTGAGCAAATTGATTGTTTTTAGTTCATAAATACGGACCTCCGCAAAATAACGCCTGATCCAATAAATCGTCTAGATAACATGCCACCATTTCCACTGATCTACATAGTGGTGTTTCGAGGTATTTATTTAACGCTGTAACCTCTGCCTTGCGCCAGCGCGCAACGTCACGCGTCCGGTAATCCTGTCATGATACGACATCTATTGACGGGATTACGAAGATAGCCTATTGTGTCCTCGCTACCGAGATGAGAGAATTTCATTCCAATTATAACTATTTGCTCTGAGCTTTGAATATTTACTTCGGTACTTCCTTTGGTTTATCTTTTGAAAGTTCTAATTATACTCGAGGGCAATGACCTGAACTGTTTTTAATCCCTGACGAAAAAGAGGGGTGTTATACGTTTGACATGTGTATCTGTGTGTCTATGTATCTGTGTATGTATCTGTGCAGATTTCGATCCGGTTTTTTTTTCAATCAAAAGCTAGTTTAATCGAGATGGTTCTTAGCTAAGTTTCATTAAAACCGGATCACCCGTTTTTGAAATACTGAACTTTGAAATAACAATGTCGGTGGTTTTTCAACTTTTCTAAGTTGGTTAGGTTATGGATTTTGAGTTTGCAAGAGTGTAAGATACCATTTTGATGATCTTGCCTTTGGATTTAAGAATAAATAAATGACATTGTTAACGAAAGTAATGCAAAATTTAATGTAAATTCACAAAGTAGGCAAGACATGTTCGGTGCAACCGGACACCCTTGTGACGTCAGTCGTAGGCGGCTCCCGCCTTTATATAAGTTAGTGCTCTTTACGGTATTATCGCGACCGGGTGCATTCATAACATTAACATCTTTACGTAATCTATAAACAAGTAATAAAGTACAGTTATTAGTGCATACCAGAAGTGTTTTACTCAACAATCAACGTAACAAACGCCACTTCCCGAACAAGACATAATAGGTAATAGGTACAGGTTGCCAGGACGTAGTAGATATGAATATACAAATCAACATTACGCATTTATGAAAGCAATATTTTTCACCTGAATAGTCAATTTAGCGAAAATTTATGTCGTGATAGAGACGAAAAAACTCAATTTCTGCACAATAGTACTCGGTATCATGCGCTCTCATTCAATTTTCATATTTCAACGAAACTTAATTAACTAGTGTGATAGTATCAGTTTGTTTGTGAAATAGAATGTGATATTAGAAAACGTATTTTCACGTGCATGCTGAATTAAATTAAGGATTTGATCGTACCTTTAAAATTAAAAATCATGATTTTTGCTTTAATATCGACGACCGGATAGCCTAGTGGTTAGAGACCCTGACTATGAAGCTTGAGGTCCCAGGTTCGATCCCCGGTCGGAGCAGATGTTTGTGTGATGAATACGAATGTTAGTTCTTGAGTCTTGGATGTTTAATATACCTATATATACTAGCTGCCCGCGACTTCGTCCGCATAGATTTCGGTTATCGCTATCCCGCAAGAACTCTACATTTTTCCCGAATAAAAAGTAGCCTATGTTATTCCTCAGTATTCAAACTATCTTCTTACCAAATTTCATCTAGATTGGTGCAGCGGTTTTCCCGTAAAGAGGTAACAAACAGACAGACAGGGAGACAGAGAGACAGAGTTACTTTCGAATTTATAATATTAGTTAGGATTATGAAATTCAAAAAATTCAAAATTTTATTCAGCAAATAGGCAGTTGAATGCTCTTTTACACGTCATTTTTTCAAGTCTACCAGCGTTTTCGGAAAGACCATGATTGCCAAGAAGAATGCGCCGCAAGAAATTTGGCACAAAGTCATTTTGTTCTAAAAACAAGTTACATCAGATCTTACAATACGTAACCACAAATAAATTACACAAAGAAAGCTCACTCCATCATTAAAAAAAAATAAAGAGAATGAATAAAGTAAATAAAGAAAAATAAATAAATTAATTAATTAATAAAATATGATTAGGATAAGTATGTATTTATCTATATAAGTATGTTTAACACCCATACCCTTTACTTCACCTACGCCTAGCTGCCTCTACCATCCTATACAATAGGTTACTCGACCAGGAGGAAAGCTGAATATTCATGCACTGCTGTCAGGCAAAACAGCACTGCGATGGACTTTGCCAACTGTGTGCAGATGTGCACTTAGACATGGATGTAGTTATTGATGTATGTATAATAGTTGATAATGCTATAGGATCGTGCCTTCATACAAATACAATTCGTGAGCAATTATTCACTTCATTCAAAGAATATTCCGACGACCGTACCGACTTCATAATATTTGTGCTAGGCCATCAGAGGTTTTTTCTGGTCGTTCTTTGGGATATCATTATCCTTTTATTTAAAAAAAGATCCACAGTAGGTCAAGAGCCTAACCTTGTAAATTAATGTCGGACATTCGTCAAGACGGAATGTAATTGTAGCAACACGAAAAAGTGTATTCCCAATTTTATTAGTAAGTGTTTGTTGCAAGAAAAACTTGGAACTCCACTCAAATAGATTGGCTCAGTGACCCAAAGAGAAACTTGGCCTCCGAAACAAGAGCTCGCCTCGGATCCTGCGCAGTCTCACGACAGTCACCGGCCTGTAGCTGACGTAAATCTGCCTCCACAGCGTCAGCCCAGTGATACCTCGGCCGACCAACCGGACGACGTCCAGTCGGCCGTCCCAAATACGCCCTCCTGACCCCTCGATCCTCATCCATTCTCAGCAAACGGCCGAGCCAACGAAGTCTGTGGGATTTAAATTCGCCCAAAACCCAAATAAAAAGGCATAGTTTTTAATGTTGACAGACATCGTCGCCTCTCATAAAGATTTCAAATGAGTGATTCTGAATTAAATGTCCGAAAACCTAGAACAGAACTTTTAAATTACAATTAAAAAAAACCTTTACAAAAAACTGTGTTGCGCAAAAGAAACAAATTATAACCGGTAGCAAGCCAGCGTTCTGTAATTAGAAAACTTCCCGTGAAAGGATGCAGTTCTAAAAATGCCACCTCGTTCAATCTGTAAGGTTTTAATTGGATGTGCAACTCTTTGGACCCGCGTTACTCCGCCGACAGTTAATAAAACACAGTTCAATTCTAAACCGAAGGGTAAACATGATTGTTTCTGACCTGAAGGTTAAAGTTGATCTGACTAGACCTCGCGAAATGTTTTCCAACGGACCACAGTTCAGGAAATCAATTAATGTGTTACTTGAGTAAATCCACTTAATATTTTTAGAGAAATCAGTCAAAATGGATTTCCTATAAATTGTAAAAGTAACTTCAATTGCTGATTAAAAATTTTAAAATAAAAAACAAGCACTTAGGTACTTAACATTTTATGGTTTTGGGAAAAGTGACAAATACCTATATGAAATTAAAGGATAGGTACGATATACTTACGGATAAATTTGCTACAGGTTCAATTTTGTGGAAAATTTTGTGCAAAAAGTTAACAGAGTCGTGGTGTCTACATTTTCGTAAAATTTTATTACATAAAGCACTGTATAGAAAGAGGCCGATTGACTTTTGGCCCTCAAGCAGAGGGTCGTGGGTTCGAACCCCAGCTCGCACCTCTTGAGTTTTTCAGAATTAATATGCGAAATTACGTTTGTAATTTATCACGAGCTTTTTGGTAAAGGAAAACATCATGAGGAAATTCGCAAACACCTGCGAAGCAATTTAGTGGTGTGTGTGAAGTTCCCAATTAAATTTGTAATAGTTTGTTATTGGCACAAACTTGGACGACTAAAGCAGTAATTTACTGCCGCACAAACATACTTCTAATAAAACTCCCCGTCGGGGAATCCAGTTCCTATATAACTGTCCTAAAATCCGAATAAATTGGATAGGTAACAAGTTGAGAGTGTGCGGGAGTAATGAACGGCATTCCAACATTCCAGGGTGCGAAGACAGAGCAGGTACAAACGTTTATTGGATTTCACTTCTTTTGCGAACTGTGAGAGCTCCCTGAAGAATTTTATTGAGTTTCCTCTGTACCGTTTGGACAAATTTTCACTAAATCCTAAAACTTTTGTGGGTTGAGAAATAGTGATGCAGGCTTTCGATAGACAGGAAGGGCCTTGTTCATAAACGCCACTCAAGCCTCCATTAGCTAAGATAGGTTTTGTCTTCTTCTTACCAACGGAAATGTCAATACGACAAAAAGAGCAAACGAAATAGGTTTATGAATAATAAGGTAAGTGTCTTACATTTGTAGTAGCTGTTATATACATGGGGTGGCATGTATAGGTCTAGTGAAAAAACTTTTTCCACAAGTCAAGCAAAAATCAATCTTGTGTCAATGTCATAAACACTATGACATTTAAAAACGTTTCTCAATTCAAGTGTAACGCCTGATTCAATAGGACGAATTATTGATTGTACAATAATTAGGGGCACAAAAGGCATTTCATCTTAGCTCTCTAGGTTGGTAACGCATCTGCGAACCTTCCGGGGTTGTGGGTGTCTATGGGCAGTGGTGATCACTTACCATCAGGTGACCCACTTGCTCGTTTGCCTTCCTCGTCGTATAAAAAAAAATCTTAATAAATTTTGACTAAGGTGTTTGTGAAATTATGGCTTGTAGAGTTAGGGAGTGGAGAGTTAGAAGCTTGGCTCTACATGAAATCTGATAACTTTTTGACAGTTACCGACGTCCATCAGGCAATCTTCGTCTGTGTATTCTTTCAGGGAAAGCTTGAAGAAGATGTGGCTCACCCCTTCTTCTTAAATATTTGGGAGTTCTCCTTTAATGTTGTGCTTGTTATTTATTGTATGTATTATATGTATATATATATATATTTATTTATTTATATATTGGTATTTACTTCTATTTTGCATTTAGTAGTATATTGTAATATGGTAGGTTTTTGTATGTGTGTGTGTATTGTATTGTCTCTCGATATTTATAATTATGAACTCACTTTGTCTCGATCCCCAGTGAACTATTCCTCTCCACCACTCAAAGGTTGACTGGCAGAGATCCCTTAAAGGGATAAGTCCGCCTTTGTACTGAAATGTTATTGTTGTAACTTGTGTTTTATCCTATTTTTTTTGTACAATAAAGTGTTTACTTACTTACTTACTTACTTACAGTGCGAGTATTTATAAGGTCTCATCTTGGCAACATTTCACATTAAAATGTTTTTGGTGGGATTCAATCTATACCTATACATATGTGTATAACAGTACCGTGCCTGACTGACTGACTGACTGATAGACTGACAGACAACGCACAGCCTAAACCACTGGACCTAGAGACTTGAAATTTGACAAACATATACCTTGAGTATCCTAGAGGTGCACTAAGTAGGGATTTTTCGAAATCCCCACGGGATAGGGGCAGCTAGTTATATACTATAAACAGTTCAGATAAGAACACAAAAAAATACATACGAAAATTTAACAAACGTAATAGTACGAGGGTGGTATGATAAGTAATGAACCTTGAAGCTACGGGGTTTGGCTGAATATTAAAAATGTCTTTGCCTACATCCGCCATTTTGGACGCGGGAAAATTGACAGTTTCAAATGATTCCGTCAATTACTTCATGACTTATAATTTTTTAAACAGAACGAGTGGCATTGTTTGTGTAAAATGGAAAAAGAACAATATCGATCAGTGATTCGCTTTCTGTTTTTGAAGGGGAAAACGCGTGATGAAATTAAAACTGAGTTAGATATCGTATATGGCGATGCTTCACCTTCTATTGCCACAGTAAAGCGGTGGTATAACGAGTTCAGAAATGGAAGAATATCTGTGTTTGACGAGACCCGCCCAGGACGTCCAAATGAGGTTACCACGGAGGAAAACATCAACAAAGTCCGTGATATGTTGATGAACGATCGTAGACTGAAGTTGAGGGAGGTAGCTGAGGTATGTGGCTTGTCACTGGAGCGTGTACAAAATATCGTTCATAAACATTTGGGAATGAGGAAGTTATCGGCCCGATGGGTACCGCGTTTGCTAATAGAAGAAAATAAGCAGAATCGTGTAGCCACTTCCAAAGAGTGTTTGGCACTATTAAAACATAATCCGTAACACTTTTTTATGCGTTATGTTACCGTGGACGAAACGTGGATCCACCACTATACTCCCGAAACAAAACAACAGTCCAAGCAGTGGACCTGCCCCGGCGAAAATGCTCCAAAAAAAGCAAAAACGGTTCCGTCGGCCGGGAAGGTTATGGCGACCGTTTTTTGGGATTCCCAAGGAGTTATCCACGTTGACTATTTAGCGAAGGGAAGAACGATCACGGGGCAATATTACTCTGATTTATTGTCTCGATTTGATGAAGAATTAAAGAAAAAACGGCCCCGTTTAGCCCGCAAAAAGTGTTATTTCACCAGGATAATGCTCCGGCCCATTCATCTCACATCATCAAGGCCAAACTGGATCAATTGGGCTACAAAATACTACCGCACGCTCCTTATTCGCCAGATTTAGCCCCGTGCGATTTCTTCTTGTTCCCAAACATGAAATCTTGGCTCGGAGGCAAACGCTTCATGTCAAATGAAGAGGTCATAGAGGCCACAGAGGAGTATTTTGCAGAGTTTCCGAAGACATATTTTTTGGAGGGCTTAAAGAAGTTGGAGACGCGTTGGGATAAGTGCATACTTATGAAAGGGGACTACGTAGAAAAATAAAAAAAAAAAATTTTTTTCTTGGGTAGGCTCACTACTTATCATACCACCCTCGTATTACTAAGCTCTAATAATTCTCATAGTAAATTCCAACGTGGCAATCTATAAAGCGGTGGCTGGGTCTACTCGGTCTCCAGGCGCCGATACCATTGATTCCACCTTTTGTTGACGGGGTAATGTGCGTCCAGAGAATACTACCACTTACACTGATATTGAAAGGTTAATTTACCGGAGAATGGCGTCACAGTTAAAGCATAGCAGAGGTCGCAAACAACGTGCAAATTAGTGAAATAATTTAAATCCTAATCCTAACTAATATCATAAATGCGAAAGTAACTCTGTCTCTCTGTTTGTTACCTCTTCACGGGAAAACCGCTGCACCAATCTAGATGAAATTTGGTAAGAAAATAGTTTGAATATTGAAGAATAACGTAAGCATCTTTTTATTCGGGAAAATTATAATTATAGTTCCCGCGGGATAGCGATAACCGAAATTTATGCGGACGGAGTCGCGGGCAACAGCTAGTATAAAATAAGTGTCACCACTGACCTAAATAGTTAGCACCTTCAACCTCACGTCATAGCGACAAAGGTGATAGATGGTTGTCAAGTATTGGGCACTAGGGTGTCAAGCATTGAGACGTTACCTTAGTGATAAACGAGCTTTTACTTGAAATAAGCTTGGGAAAAATTCAACGTGCCACGAAATGTCAAGAGTACAGGTTAAGTCATATTTCCTGGCTCTCTGTACTCGTATACTCTTATTTCAGTGACTTTTTAAAGTACTATAATTTTCACATTTCGCTAAAATCAATATTTACGAGTATTGCCAAAGCTTCCCAAACGGTAATTACTAGAAGTGTAGGTACACGTACGAATATGAAGTCGTCAAAGAAAACGAAAATTGCGCAACGGCACGAATAATGCGTCGCAAACAACACGGCAATAAAGATTTATTGCTGAGATTTTTTACGAGGCCACTGCGGGTCGGAAGGCACAAGAGGGCGCGGGAGATTTGACGTCTCCGCCTCTAAGTCGAGGCCCAAGTACCTACGAGTATTCAAATCCTGCGTAACAATAACGTTATCGTATCGCCATCGAGAAACTTCATACAAAATTTTGGTACCAAATACGCTCACGGGGGACCTGTTCCAAACGTCATAGAAATTTTCTCGATAACATTGCTATATAGGTACTAGATTACGTTACGCAGGATTTGAATGTTCGTGCTTGTGGGCCTCAGGTTAAGGGTAATCCGGAGTCAACATTACAGCAGCCGATCGGCCCACAGTAAATTTGACGGTAACGCGAACGCGATCGAGACGTTTTCTCGACTCAAAAGTTACACTTGAAGCTTGGTTTTGCTATTTGGCTCTTTGGAAATAATTTAGCATTCCCGCGACAGCTCGTGACTCGCTCCGTAAAACAAAACCTGCGAAAAAGTTAATGAACTGACGAACGAAGGCGCAGGCGTCGCCATGGCAATGTTCCCGAGAATTGGGGAAAGCTCGTGTTTTACACTGATGGTGTACTATTTATAAAAATATATGAAATTACCAGAAATGTGATATTAAATTACACAAAGCCTCTGTCGCTTTTAATGCTTCGCTGGAAACAAGTCGGTCTTTGTTCTAGAATAATTGGAGCGTTTGTTTTGCGAAATACGTGGCCTTTGAATTAATACGGAAATAATTCGAAAATTAACAACTAAATGCACATTCACATTTATAATTGTTCGAGGATTGTCAGCCTGGAGATTTCAATCGAGAATTAATTTAAAAAAGTTCTGTATTTTTAGCAATGCTTTATAAATACTAGACTCATTTTCGGAGGCAGTCTGCGAAAGTTTTTGATCTTTGGTTTAAAAAAGTGGCATCTGTAAAGTGCAACTTTTTTCTAAACAGGAATACTTATCTTCTTCTCAGTCGGTTGCTCTTGACAAAGCAGTCGTGGTCACGCGAGACGCTCGGTAGCGCTTTACCACCATGCGCCACCTGTCCCTTGCTGAAGCCTGTCTTGCGCAGTCGTTGAGGGATTTGTCAGTCAACGACTTGATCTGGTCCGTCCACCGCAGAGGCGAATGTCCCCGTGATCTGCTGCCATTTACCCGGCGCTGCACAACCAGTCGCTCCGCAGAGTCGCCCCCGCGTCGCGTCACATGTCCAAAACTTATCAATACTTATCAATCGACTTCAAATCTGAAGAAAATTATAATTACTGAACTGATGGACCACCTTGGGAGTATAATTAAGTATATACTTTTAGACAAGAAACGTCCAAGTAGATTAAAAACATCAAATGGTTATGAACTAAAAACAATTACTTTGCTCACCCGCGACCACACCGTCGCGTGTGGCCGCGGGTGAGCAAAGTAATTGTTTTTAGTTCATAAATATGGACCTCCGCAAAGTAACGCCTGATTCAATAAATTATCAATTGGTTACTTGAAATTAAAATTAAGCACTGATTTTCAGTAAGTACGATAAAGCCTGGGTAATATTATAGTACTACGTACACTCGTACACGTACATCGCGTCTTGCCTTATTCAACACAGTGCATCACTCCACACATTTGGTCCAGTCGTAAACTTCGAATAGCATTTATACACCAGGAAGCAAGATAAATTGGTGCTTCGACTACAGTAATAAATGTCAATTACTGGGCCAGGAATGCTGGTGCTAGGTGCATCCGATGCTAGGATCCAGGTGTATCCAGTGGTGAAGTATTTATGGGGCACTAACGGTAACTGTGCTCGAATTACGACCTGTGCTGCGGTAAGGCTGTCTGTAACTCGAGCAAGTATCCAGTATACAGTAGGCCGAGCACGAAGTTTCGAATAATGCGTAACGTTACGTTATCGTATCGAAATCGAGAATCCTCATAAATTTTAGTACCAAATACGCTCACGGGCGGGTGCTGTCCCAAACGTCACTCAAATCCTAACTAGGACTAGTTAAGTAAGTACTTACGTCCTAATCCTAACTTCCTGACTAATTTTATAAATGCAAAAATAACTCTGTCTCTGTCTCTCTGTCTGTCTGTTTGTTACCTCTTCACGGGAAAACCGCTGCACCAATCTAGATGAAATTTGGTAAGAATATACCTAGTTTGAATATTGAGGAATATCTTATAGGCTACTTTTTTTTTGGGAAAACTGTATAGTTCCCGCGGGATAGCGATAACCTAAATATATGCGGACGAAGTCGCGGACATCAGCTAGTTTCTCTATAACGTTACTACTTAGTCAATTACGTTACGCAGGATTCGAAAACTTCGTGCTCGATTTTCAGTAAAATTATCGTATCGCCATCGAGAAAATTTGTATGACGTTTGCAATATACCGAGCCTAGCGAGCCTCGTGATCGTATTTGGTACTAAAACTAAGTCCGTTATGGGTTGCTTTTCGAGCGCATATAATTTGTACTTATGTGTGTCTAATCATTTGGTACGCTCTACAGCTTAAACCGTTTGACGGATTTCAACGTATGAGGGTGTCTTTGGATTCGTCTCAATTATAGGAGTGATGTAAGGTATATTGTTTACCGAACAGTCACCAAAAACTGACATTGGCCCAAGCCTTCTGGCCCCTATTTCACAAAATTTACAATTGTCAGATTTCAATGACAATTCGGTGTCAACTGCTGACTTGTAGAGCTTTTGTTTTAGCGCGCTTCGTATTTTCAAAAAAATGTTGTTTAATTAATTGTCTTACAAAACTGACAATCGCCAAGGAGCCATTAAGGAAAATAGAATAGGTATATTGTTTCCCAGAATTGCAATCGGTTTTTCTGGTTTTAATTTTATTTCGGTTAGATTATTAGAATTTACATTATAAGTGCCATCGTATCATACTGTACCTAGGCCTGATCTCGTATCTACATTGTTGGCCAAGTAAGACTACCTATATCTACATTCAAGTGTCACTGCCAGAAAGAAGTACGACCTTAGCCTTACTGAAAAAAATTGCTTTCCTTGACACTTCCAACAAAAAAAGACGCCTGAAAAACGGGCCACGCGTGCGACATACGTGACGTAATCAGTTTAAATTTTCGCGAAGTCTCCGACCTCCGTGACGAAACCGTCACGTTTTGATACCTGCGAGAAAAACATCAAAGAAACTCTGCAACCTTAGAAATGTTTCATATTTGAAGCAAATAATTACCGGAGCCTTTCAATGACATCTGGGGCGTGAAGTGTAAAATGACTTTTTGGTGCTTCTTTATAAGTGGGTGGGTGAATAAATGAGTGCTGATCATCAGGTCGAAAGCCAAGTCTCCAAGTAAATGTGGACAAATTTCCGGAATTTAACATTTGCTGTTTATGTATAACGGAGTACCTAAATAAATATTATGAGATGACTTATTCTAATTTACCTAGTCCCAAACTGCGTTTGTTGTTCTTCCAATCTGATATTTTAATGATGATTGAGTGGTGGGTACACTGGTCTTACTTATGTCTAATAGTAAAACGTTTGAGTTAGCAAAATGACTAGGGACTAAAATAAGTTTTGGAGAATTCATAATTTGTTTAAGCTTAAATTTTTAGGAAGAGATCTCTAGACATTCACGTTCATTATTTTTTCCTCATTTTGGGCAACTACATATTGAGCATACCATAGCGTTATGAGCTATTGATCATAGCTAAACACCAAATACGTAAGTACATGCTGGTCAAACTTAAGACGTTACTATTCAATTTTCTTTCTTCAATTTAGTTTCTATGCTCACAAAAAAATCGAACCCGTCAAAGAATAACCCTCTGGTTCTAATTAACTCATCCTAAGCATACTTTGCCACACAACAAGCGAAAACGAAGCCACAACCGTCTTCCTAATAGCGTATTGCCATTGCCAAAGACTGCCAAATGCCAAATCGCGATGACTTGGCGCTGACTCGCCAACGCATGCCAAACGCGATGCCAAACGGCCGCACGTTGCTCTAATGAGTGTCGTGTTTAGGACAACTAATTGCTAATGACGCGGTGGTAAACAGTGCAGAGGATTGAACACATTCACGCCGGGATTTCAAAGTTTACCCGTGTTGGTAACTACAGGTACGTCAGTAGCAAACAAAAGTAATCCAGCAGTTACGAGCGCGCCTGAGCGGAGGAGGCAACGCTTCAATTGCAATTGCACGTTGTTCATCATTATGTCAGCCGAAAGACGTCCACTGCTGGACATAGGCCTCCCCCAAGGCTCTCCACTCAGACCGGTCTTGTGCTTTCTGCATCCATCGCGGTCCGCGGACACGTTATGGTTACCATCAAAACGATTAGGTAACTGACCAAGATGCCATATTTTTTCTTCATTTTAGTTCGTAACTCGTTATCAAAAGACGATAAAACTAATAGGATGTAGGTATCCACACAGGTGGGCGAGAGTTGCCATAGAGTGGATTGAACAGGATGGATGGCGGCGAAGTGGCAGGCCTAGACGATGGTGGCGGCATGATCTGGATGTCTTTCTTAACGATTGGCCTGAAACCGCTAAAGATCGGGACACGTGGAGAACATGGGGGGAGGCCTTTGCCCAGCAGTGGGACACGATACCAGGCTTATAACCATAATAATAATTATAATTAAGTAAATAAACGCTTTTCCCAAATACTTGTGGGAGCGAAAAAGAAAAAGCACTGAGTAAACAACGGTCAAATTAACGACTATTTATTTTGAATCATAATTATCAAAGCCAGAAAGGATAGAAATGCACATCAAATTAGCAAGTAGTCTTAAATATAACAAAGATCTCACCACTATGTGTGTAAGCATAGCAACCTAGTAAATAACACGTAATGTACAATAAGTTAACATCATGGTCAAGTAAGTAAGCGTAACGAAATTATAGCACAATCATAAAATCATATAGAGTTGATAAAAAAGGGTGTTACCTGAGTTTTGTGGACGGTTCACAGCACAGGTCGTGCCGTGTTCGCAATCAAACAACTTCTGAGCCATCGAAAGGCGGCAGTACCATTTTATATCTTTGCACAAACAAATGACGTCACACCGGGTGGGGGCGGTTATCGACGGACTCGATTGAAAACCGTTTAAGTAAGAAAAATGACTTGAAAAATCAACCCATCTCCCACATACTAGCTCAAAGCAAAAAAAAAAAGTTACGTCAACTTTTTACAAAACGCTCTCAATCAAGTCCAAAAAAACGAAACCACCGTAATTTATGTACATAAATATATTTCCGCTAGACCGTAAGCAAATTAGTCTCATTTTATGCACCCCTCTGAATTGGTGCTAATAACCGACCAGGATCAGGATCAGGATCTCCCTCACACACAGTTACCCGAAATATATCACGCATTAGAACCTTATCTTATTCACCTACTGTGCGATCTCGCTTAGGGACTCTTGCGTCATGTGACTGCGACAGGGTGCTATGGCGACTCGTTGGAATTCTCAACGTGATAGGGGCCTGCTCTTGACTGCTGGTTGTCGTCCCAGTGGTTTTTTTTTTGGCCTTTTTGATGGATGTGTTCGGTACGTGAAGGATTCGTAAAGGTTCGAAAATCTAAGGGTTACGAAGAGTGTTTTAGGAGAGCCGGCAGTAAGCGTGTTAGACCTGCATTACAAATAATGTGTATTACATTTTAAAGTACTAGAATAATTGGACACGGGAATGTTAAGACGTAGACGTGTTAGACGTAGTCTGTAGATACCAATAAAATAGTACCGTGACTGACTAACTGTCATGTCTGTTAGTCCTGTCAGGTCTGTCAGTCAGTGGTTTAGGCTGTGCGTTGTCACGCACAGCCTAAACCACTAGGCCTAGAGGCTTGCAATTTGGCAAACGTGTATCTTGAGTATCCTAGAGGTGCACTAAGAAGGGATTTTTCAAAATTCCCACGGGATAGGGAACTAACCCATTTTGAAATATTTCACGTAAGCAAAGCAGCAGGGCATAAGCTAGTGCTTAATATAATATCATATTTTTATTATTGATTGAATCAGGCGTAACTGTATGGAGGAGAGAATAACTTGTAGCACGAACGGTGGGCTTTGGTGCTTTAGAAATGGGCTCGTAGAGAGTTCCGAAACGCGTCAGCGAGCGTTTAGTGTAGTGGTGTGGTGATAGTAATTGGGTCTGTGTGTATTGATTCGTGTGGCATTGGAGGGCGAGGAGTTTCATGAAAACAAGCTTTTATCGCAATAGAAGTAGCTGGTACTAGTCTATGTTTTATTATTATATCAAAAACACCTACGCGAAAAAAGCAAGCGATTTGACACGTTAACGCAAACGCGATCGAAGCGTTGGTTGCGGCTTGAAGTTTACACTAAGGGCTCAGGGCGTCTAGTGTAATCAACGGCTAACAAAACGTCTTGATCGCGTTCGCGTTTACGTCTGAATTATGGGTAAATTGGCAACGCCACTAGTGGCTCGTATCGACAACAAACAATTCTCATACTATTTGACGCTTTAACACAAGCGCGTTCGAGACGTATTTTTAAAAAGGTGTTAAAAAGAGATCCAAATTTTCGCTTCACGTATTAATATTTAACAATCGTAGCTTTGTATATTAAGTCTGACACCAATTTTATCGAGCCCCATCACTGTTTTGTTTCAATTTCTCAACAATAAGTCTCTAACAAATAATTCGTCATCAATTTTCTACGAATTGTTAAACGAACTCTCAACTTCATTAGTAACATCGTGGGTATTTAAACAAAACACGAACAAACTTGGATGTTGCTTTCACCTCTCTCCGATGCTTCAATTATTCCTAGAACAATCTGTCTTCGTAAAACTTTTCTTTTCAACGCAAATATTATTTATTTAGTGGTGTTAATGAAGGTGGAGATGATTTTGCTGGAATTACAGAAAGGGGTGTACAACTTTATTGTTGTGAACTGAACTTTATCTTTTTATTTTAACGATATTATAGGGAATGTTGTTGTTTAATTATTTTTAACTGAGTAAACATGATTCAGGGAATGACAGGTTTTAACATTGGAAACTCGACACGTATGTTTGTTAATTGACGGCCTCTTTTTTGAAGTAGGTTAAAATATTAATTAGCCGGTGTAAGTTATGCTTTAATCGGTATTTTCGAAAATACGCTTATGGATGAGATGGAGAAACCTCATACGAAATTACGCTCACGGGCGGGCGCTGTTCCAAACGTCATACAAACTCGCTAACGTTTACTATTTGATTTTACGTGACGCAGGTTTCGAAAAGTCGTGCTTGACCCTCTGGTGTTAAAAAAAAGAGTAACCAGTATCTTATACTCATGTTTACACGGTCTGAGTGCTACGTCGTAGCATTCTCGTAGCTAGTATGAGTTTCGTAGCACCGCATCGTAACCGCGGTCTCCAGAGTAGCCAATTGCATTGATGAAATAAATAAATACTGAGGGCTGAGTACGAATATTCGAATCCCGCGTAACGTAACGTTATCGTATCGAAATCAAGAAACTTGTTACTAACTTTTTGTTTCAAGTACGCTCACGGGCGGGCGCTGTAACAAACGTCATACAAATATCTCGATAACGTTACTACTCGTAGGGTTCGAATATTCGTACTCGAGCCTCTGGCTCTACTTCGGTAACGTAATTTTAATGATTCAAAAATGCAACAGCCATGTTCATTGTTCATTACCCGGCGACACCATAAAACCGCTAGCGAGCACGACTAAAAAAACTATTTGTCTACTAGCGCCCCGCGGCGTTAATAATTCCACAATAGCAATAAAAAAAATCCCCGACAAATCTCTGCAATCCCTCTGACGGCCAACTAGGCACGCCTTCAAAATTATTAAGCCTTTTCAAAGTCCTGAACTAGACCGGTCACACGGGAAATACCGCCGTAACGCGTCAGCACAAAACGCAAAATCAAGGGAACTTCCCCCAGTAAGTTACATCGTGCTTGCTTTAAAATCCTGTTTACGATGTCATGGAATTTTACGCTGCGGGGTTTAATAGCTCCTTTTTCTTCTCTTTCTCCCTGCTACGTCCGTCCCGCTCTATAGTCCGGTCTCATTCTGACCGACTCCCGTATAATCCAATACCAGACTGCAGGGAAGGATTTGTATGGCACTTTGGGAGCTTTCCCGTTCTGAAATATCATACGTTCCGTCTTAAGGCTTAAGAAAATTGGTTACACGACTTAGGTATTGTGGGAAAGATATTTGTGAAACAATTGGATGGTAGCTCTGAGATTTCTTCCTCAGTACCCCTTATGCTAACTATTTAAGACTCTGACCATCAGTGCCCAACTTAATCTGTCTTAATCTCTTTCTATTTTTATGACAATTTCTAACAATAGTATTTATTAAAATAAATGAGGTTCGCATGCTGTTTTTTTTTATGTAGCCTGTATGGTGTCCCACTGCTCGGCAAAGGCCTCTTCTATTTTCCGCCACTCTTCCCTGTTGAGGAAACTCAACTGAAATGAGTCCCGTCGGTGTTGAGTTTCCATGTCGTACAATCAGGCGTCATCATTATACACTAGTAATAGATGAAAAAACCGGCCAAGTGCGAGTCGGACTCGCAGACTGTTAGCAGAGCCCTGCTCTTAAACAAAATGTACGCAGTGTGGGGTCAACTTATATTGGTCTGCGAAATCTACAGACAGATTTGATTGCGTTGACTTAGAAGGTTGATTTTTTTCACAGCTTCAATGGACCGCAGGCTTGAGTATTTGATATTAATTTCAGCATGCTACCTCCACGCGTTCCAGAGAAAATGGGGCTTTACAGACAGACAGACAGACGGACAACAAAGTAATCCTTTAAGGGTTCCGTTTTTCCTTTTGAGGTACGGAACCCTAAAAATTTTAAAAATAATAGTCAAGAGCGAGTCTGATTCGCTCACCAAGGGTTCTATTTATAAACCTTATACGTATGATGAACTGGATGAGAGTCAAACTTTACTTTGCCGTTGGAAAACTGCTACCCTGGTGCATCGACTAGAGTGCGGCGGCCAGCCGTACCAAATGTAAATACGTTCATAATCGCAAATAAAAAATTACTACGATTTACGATTTTATTCCTATATTTTTGCTTTAAGACTTTGCTCCGTTGCTAGATGCGTTTATTTATATGTGAGGTGAGTTACGGGGGTCCTAAAAAACAGCAACCCCCTTATCTTTTCAAACACGTCGAACTAATCAGATTTTCAATTGTAACACATTGCGAATGAATGGTGAAGTATGCGATGTAGATCGTATTTCATTGCTCTGCGTTTAATATCCAAGGATTATTACTAGCAAGTGAACTGAGTGAATTATTAAATAGTGATTCCACCAGCCGCTTAACTGAAATCCTTAAAAACTACGACTGTTATCAGGCAATATTTAAATTTATAAAAACCAAAGTGGAAAAAAAATAGTATACTTAGTGTATTGTGCCGTGCCGTGAACAAAACAAAGTTTTTCTGTTTTTTATCTTTAAAACTAAGTGTATGCTCTCTAAATATATAAATTTGGCTTAAAGAACCCAGCATCGACGCCCTAAAATCTTTAAAAAAAAACACGTAGAATACTTTAGGCGTGACGGCAAAAACCCAACGCCTCTGTAATACGGTACGCGGCTAACAGCCATCAGAATTAGTAACTACCTCTGTTATTTCCCTAATTTCGGGCTAATGGTTCATTATGGTCTAATTTACAGCCGAGAACGATGTTTCCAGTTAATTTATTGGATGGTCGGTGCACTGTTTCATAGACCTAGTCCTTTGAGGTTTGTGTAGCTTTTACCCACGGTTTTGCTTTACTGTGTCCTTGAAATCAAATAATTTTAGGCTTTCGAGATTCTTGAATCAAGATAATCTAGGGAAATATAATGTCACACAAAAGGTTCACAGAAAAGGTTGTAAGTTTTTTTTATGGTTCCGCACCTCAAAAGGAAAAACGGAACCCTTATAAAATCACTTTGTTGTCCATCTGTCTGTTTGTCTGTCAAGACCCTTTTTCTTTGGAACGCGTCAAGGTAGCAGGCAGAAATTAATACCGATTACTTAAGCTTGCAGTCCCTTGAAACTGTGAAAAAATCAAACTTCTAAGTCAACGCAATCAAAAGATACACCCATTAAAAAGATTGTTTCCAATACAAATTGTCGTACCGTGAAAACCTAAAGAGTACTTCCCAGTTGTCCGAGAAATTTGAAATTTAGTATGAAGGTACCTCTAGCACAATCACCCAGAAAAATCTCAAAACCTTAAATTTTGAAATGAAGGTTTAAGTTCACTAAAAATGTTTCACGGACAAACGTTTCGCTACTAAATTGTTTCGCAAAATGATCATTTCACATTTTTTCTGAAACTGTAAACATTTCAGGATTTTTATAAAACGAACATAACCTGATCTATAGAGTTTTAGAAATATTTACGGATTCAGAAAAAAATGCGGGTTGTGAAACGTTTGTCAGTAAAATGATCGGATACCAAAGGTTTAAAATTTCAACCCGTACCTGGGAACCGCATACCTCTTTGCCACTTTCATACAAACTTTAGCTACCTAAAATTCTGCATGAAACTCCATTTCGCTCTTGTCAGATTTAGGCAGTCGGGGCTAACCAAGTGGCCATATCGGACCACTCGTTTCAAGTGGCGCCGAGAGCATCGCTAATATTCGACTCGAATCGACTCCAATCCATGCGATACTCGAATCGATTTCGACGGATTCGAGTACTACAATGTATCGATGCGTGATGCTCTTGATTCTGTAGAGCTCCAGTAAGTACCTACATACTGAGTTGTGAGGAGCCTTACGACTCAGATAAGATTTTCTGGAACTTCAACAGTTCAGCACATTGAAAGGTATGTTTTACAAAGGGTTTTAAAACGTTGTTGAACTTTTAGAAAAATGGGTGGTCTTAACATAACATAAAACTACAATAAGATTCAATCATACCTCCGAAACACCGTAGCGTGTGGCCTCAGAGCAAGGACTATGGATTACTCCGAAATATGTCGGCTTATACTCGACTGACGTACTTGAGTTCACTAAAATGGCTGCTAGTGTATGTGGCAATGAAGGGCCCTTAAAAAATACTACCATAACCGGCCGGTTAACTTTTTTCCAAAGCCTATAAAGAAGTATTGAATCCTGCCACTCGTGTCTGCTTTTAGCACTTCTTTTGGGTGACCCAAACTAACTGTCTTTATATTGTCCAGTCCATAATTTCTCTTTGTAGTCTACAACTGGCTCACTGATAATATATCAAAACTCATGGCGCAACAATAACCAATACCCATTTTGACAATAACTTTGGGATCCAATTGAGGTATTAAGCAACCTAATATGAACCCTTACCCACTCCCCCCATACGGTTAGAATTAATTAACATAACGAGTGTTCATTTAGTCGGCATCCTAGGTATTCGTGGAATGATGGTGCGTTATTCGAACAGCTATGAGTAAAGCCCGTGACGTGTTGTCTATCCTATCAGCTTTAGTTCACAAATAAATCTTTTAACAATAAAGTAAAATCGCCTTCAAAAAGAGGACGTAAAAAAGCGTACCGTCGTATTAAGAACCTCTTAAAACCATCACTTTTATAGCCTAGAATATGAAGTCGGTAGGTACGGTAAGCACTGACAAGTCAAGACCTTTTCACATTCGTTTTTAAATGAAGGACGGATTTAAAGCTATAACAAATTCTATAAAAATATTTCAAACTAGTGGCTTCGCTAATTTGGGTTTCCAAACCGAATATACAGCGTAACTAGTATCAAATGTTAAGGTAATTACGTCACTTGCAACGTACAAATTAAGTGAAGCAAACGCGAGTTCGTTAATTAGAGATCTCATAACACGTACTTTCATACTAATTACGAATACCAAGCACTCTAAATCTCAACCGTATAAGCTACAAGCTAAAGCTGAAAATGTTAAACAGTATATTACTGAAAGCAGTTTTCGAATATTTTAACCGAACGTTCGGTTTGCCCGTTTTGAACGGAATATAAGGAATAATTTAGTTGTTCTAATAAATGAGAGGAAAACGCTTCAACAATATTGTATTTAAAATTTGCTTTGATGTTGTTGTTTACAAGCAAACTCGGAATAAGCTACCTGTTTGGGCTCTAAATTGTAGAGTACTGGAGGTACAATTAAATTTCTGTAAAATATTTACACTTCAGTGCAGGGCTGCAAATCGTGCTTGCATTCTAGAGTCTTTTAATTTGTGAACAATTTTAATTTCCACTCGACATAACTGTGTTAAATATAATCGTAGGTACCTTATTAACATTTCAACTGCATTTCCTGGAAAACTGTGTCTGCCGCATGATCAACCTAACCTTTTTTTTTAACTGTGGGAAATGCATTACGCATACCCCCGCGCCGTGAGGACGACCCAGTGGTGATGTGGGACTCACCTTCTCGGAACTTCCCTCCATAAAGGGGGGAAGGGGGAGAGGCATACCCACTAAAACCCAAATGATCAATCTAACCTAACCTGACCTTATCAACAAACGTGGTGGTAACATCGTTTTAATTTGAATGACGATTATGGACGTAAGGACGAGATGACGAATAACGATGCACAACGATGTCATATTATGACCTAGTGAAGGCATGAGTCAGAAAAAACCAAGCGTGAACCAGGAAGCCTGTTTTAAAATATTTCCCCGAGACTACTGTTTGATACGTTGGAGTAGGTCAAACCATCGTGCTGGCATACATAATATACCTAACCTACAATTTATACGGCACATCGCCTCCTTCACCTTTGCCGGGCTCCGCTTTCTCATCCGAAAGCTAACGAATCCCATAGAACTGTTACAAGCGTCTAATTTATCCTACCTTTAAGGCAGCATCTAAGCTCCACACGCCCATACTGAGGTGCAAAGAGATTTGCCTCACAAATTGAAAGCCTTCCGTAAGCGACATAATCGGATTATGACAGCTTAGGCTTTGGGTCCACGGAGACAATTTACGCAGTTTTGCGATTTTCTCACCGGCTGCCGGGGATTATTATAAATTATTGGTCTTCGAGGTCACGGTTAAAATTGTGATGAAATTAAGTCCCATAGTGGATTATAAGTCAAGTAGTATGGAAATCGAATATTGAAAGCATTATTCTGATATTCTGATCCTAGTACCTATTCACCTAAGCAAAAGAGGCAACAAATCGAGAAACATAAGGGGCCAAATTATTTTGACAACTTGGCAAGGCAGATTTTTGAGTATGAAATGGACGCTTCTGCTGTGGTTCAAAATGATTTTATCAAAGACACTAGGGACACTAGTTCATAAACGTCACTCAAGCCTCTATTAGCTAAAATAGGTATTGTGCTCTTCTTACAAACGGAAATGTCAATGTCACAAAAAAGGACAAACGAACTTTAATGGCATTTTAGTTAACATAGGTTTATGAATAACAGGGTAAATATTAAATAGATCCGTGTCAGCTAGACAGCGCACCTGAAGAAGACAAACACAGCGCGCTGTCAGTATGTCAGTAGCAAGATTCAAATATGGAACTACTGAACCAAAAACAATATTTGTTTTCCAGCCAGTCGCCAACGGGTAGGTTGGTTTCCCGTGTTAGTTTAAGCTACCTAACATTTTATTCTTCACATTTTTTTGTGTCCGTGTCCACTGCTGGGCTAAGGCGTCCACTTTCCTCCGTTACTCGTCTTAGCGTGCTCTTGCCAATGTACTTCATGTGCATCCAAGTCATCTATTCCGTCGACCATCCCGACCTAAAGGGTACTTCCAGTTGTTCCAGAAACTTGAAATTTGGTATGAAGGTAGCGGTAACACAACCACTCAGAAAATTCTCAAAATCTTAAATTTTTATGTCTGTCTGTAAATTTCACAGACCAATATAAGATGACCCCACACTGCTTTGCTTAGAAGCAGGGCTCTGCTAACACTGGACTTCTTAAAAGACTGGGGAAAAGCGATAAAATCTTTCCACGGATCCCTCGTGCGCGAGTCCGACTCGCACTTGGCTGGTTTTTTAAATGGCTTTCCCAGACACAAACAAACCATACGTTGAGGGAGACAGCGAAAACCTCAAACTCGCTATATTTTCTATCGAGGTTAAACTGTGACCCTATAGCTACAGGATAATTCATTACGCGGTCGTCCAATGCCCAATTTCGTCATAAGCCGCTTACGACGTGTCATGGCTGGAGGATTAATTATGCAGAGTGATGTAATTTAAGTAATTTTTCACTTTTTAGGGTTTCGTACCACAAAAGGAAAGAAACGGAACCCTTATAAGATCACTTTGTTGTCCGTCTGTCTCTCTGTCTGTCTGTCAATACCGTATTTCTCTGGAACGCGTGAAGGTAGCTTGCTGAAATTCATATCAAATACTCAAGCCTGCAGTCCCTTGAAGCTGAGAAAAAATTAAACTTCTAAGTCAACGCAATTAAAGAAACCGGTGAAAAGCGGGAAAAAAATGTACGGAACCCTCGGTGCGCGAGTCCGACTTGCACTTGGCAATTTTTTTTATGAATCAACAGCAGCAGAAAATAAGGCACATGTGCCTTAATGCTCTATTTCAGCGCCTATCAATATTTTATTTAATAGAATTCAGTCTTACACGTAGGGCTGGCTGTAAAACATAATATAATGTAATTACCCCCCATAAATAGGAAAACAGACCAATAACGTTCTCATTCTTATGGCTATTAGCGATCACGTTAGTCTTCATGAAAATTTGTACACAAACATATTGATTTACTTTCAACAATGTATATAAAATTTTACCTAGGTACTTTATATTACTTTCTCTCTCTCTCTCTCTCTCTCTTAGAATGATGTCGTAAAGGTTACATCAATTTTAATTTTTTTCTTGTTAAGTCTAATTTTGAAAAACTTGCAACTAGCTTGGCGCTAGCGAGTCAGTATTTGCTAAGTAATCTTCTATACATATAATAAAATCGTAGACCCGGCGCGTCTGTACATTGAAGATATTTGCAAAACAAAAATTTGGGTCGCGTGGCATAATTAATAGAACACAAAACTGATTTTTTTGATTTTTTTGTCTGTTTATCTGTTTGTCTGTTTGTCTGTTTGTCTGTTTGTCTGTTTGTCTGTTTATCTGTTTATCTGTTTGTATGTTTGTTTGTGGAGGCATCACGCAAAAAGCACCGGACAGATTGGAATGAAATTTGATATGGTAATAGTTTACAACTTGGAATAATATATAGGATACTTTTTATCCCGTTTTATTTCATGTTTTTAACCTTAATAATTATTTTAACTTGAGTAAATATTTTTTCTCAACTGACCATAGACGTCAGCTGTCACACCATTGTTTTTTTTTACATTAGGCCAAGCACACACTACATGCACACTACCGCCATACCGTTACAAGATAATGTTCGCCTTTGCTTTTATTGGCAGTCTGACATTGTCAAATGGTTGTCAATTCGTTTTGTTTCGTACTTTAGGAACGGCTTGGCGGGAATTTACAGAAAAGAAAAGAAACAAAAAACATCAGACGTGGCTGTATGGACTTAGTTTCCTTTGCTCATCCCTTATAGGGTGAATAAAAAAATCGTATCGCGGTAATAATTATTAACATGAATGATTGTTTGATTTGATTGAACATTTCTTTAATTGCGATTTTACGAGTGCAAAGTGCAATCATTTGAGTATAGAAAATGAACCGGACTGTTTAAGAGTGGTGTGAGACAAAACGTATTTAAAGTTTTTAAGAAAGTTACAGTAACAGTAAAGTTATAGATGGTTATTTATTATAGTCTGACCAGAAAGAAAAAATGGTACGTGCATTTATTACATTTACATGCCTTTCTTGACTCTTCAGTGCTTTCGGAAAGACCAAATTTTCCATGAAGAATGCGCCGCAGGAAACTGCAGTTTAACTATCAACAAGAAACTAAACTGCTAATAAATATCAAACAAAGTGTGTTAAGAAAAAAACACAAATTCGATGGATAACATTATCATTTGTTCGTTCTAGTGACTGTTCTAAATTCAATATACAATGACAATGCAAAGAAAAATCCGTTAAGCAGCTGGACTTGAACCAGCAACCTCGGTAATCCGTACCACGCTCCACCAATTAAGCTATACTTAACGTTGGTGTACCTAACGAATTTTTCAATGCCTTGTGTCATATTTTTATTTGGAAGATCTCTCCTCAGCGCCATCTATGAGTAGCTTAATCAAGCTGCTCACCCACTACGGAACTTCTACAGTTACGCATTAGTGGCAAGAGATGGAGCTATTTTCTGAATCAATGAAAATAATCGATTTATTGATTATTTTTGTTTTTTTTTATTTTTATGAAACATTCATAGAATGAAATTCAATATACAATGACAATGCAATTCGCTAGGTACACCAACGTTAAGTATAGCTTAATTGGTGGAGCGTGGTACGGATTACCGAGGTTGCTGGTTCAAGTCCAGCTGCTTAACGGATTTTTCTTTGCATTGTCATTGTATATTGAATTTCATTCTATGAATGTTTCATAAAAATAAAAATAAAACAAAAATAATCAATAAATCGATTATTTTCACTGTTCTAAATTATTGTTCTACATAGGACTGAATAATTTTTAACTGACCTCAAAAAGTTTCAAATAATTGGTTAATTTAATATGGTAATTTATATTTGTTATTGTTTTTAGGTGTTTCTAAAAGCATGGGAAACTAAGGAAAATTTAAATCCCAGGAAAACACTGGACAGCCAAACAGGCGCTATATACGAAAATTACTTGGCAAAACAAGTCGCACAGCCATCCTGCAGGACTGTGAGGAAATTGTAGTTAAACCATTTTTTTTTTAACTAAAACTTTTTTTTCTCAAAACCTTATTTTAACTTCTAGCAAAACTTATTTAGACTTTAGCAAAACTAAATTTAATTCATGATGCTCTCACCCTACCTGGGTCTGTCATAACATCTTTATGCTGTGCATAGATTCGAGACAAACAGTGGGGTACAGAATAACCTGTTACTCTTCACCATGTTCGCTGAGCTGAGTCCTTAGTTTCACATTAATTAAGTGCCTATAATTATGAAATGGACTATGCTTACTGGATAACTTTAGTGAGCAATAAATAATTTGTATGTATCTATCTATCTATAATAAATAAAAATTAATCACTAAATATGTTACTAAGTGCAAAACTTGAGAATGGCTTGACCATTCTCAACAATTTTCTTTTTGAAATAATTGTCAAAGTCGAAGGAAAGTTTTTATGAAGTAGAAAAATTTGCTTAGGAAAACAAAAAAAAACTAATTTTTAGGGTTCTGAACCAAAATGGTAAAACTGCTGTTTGTCTGTCACAGCTGGTTATCTCAGAGCCTACTAATGCTATTGACCTGAAATTTGGAGGAGTGTTAGATGATACTTGCCCAACAATTATGCACATAAGAAAGAATTTAAATATTTTTATGTTTTTTGCAATAGGAACTGAAAACGGGTCTTAATAAAATAAAGTTGGGGTATTAGGTTGTGTGGAGTATCAAATGAAAGAGTGTTGTTTACAAATTCTAAAACATTCCTTTCTTTTTTTAGGCCACTTTGTTTTCGACTTTAGATGAAAAATCTAAAAAATACCATTCCCCTTATCGCTGAAGAGCCTATGCAAAGAGAAAAATCTGAAACAGGTAATTCTATTTCATAGATGTTTATGTAAAGATTACAGGAAAAATTAAATGAATTATATTTTTATAAACTCACTGAAACATGAATACACAGAAAAAAACCAGAAAAATGCCAACCCCGGGAATCGAACCCGGATCCTCGACACTCCGGGTCCGGGTGGGTTGCTTTAGTGCGCCATCTCGTTGTTGAGCCTGGGTAAACTGATAAGTTTCGAAAGGGTGCGTTGTTTTCGGTTTACGAAGTAATCGCATAGATGGCGCTAGTCACTGCAAAAAGTGATAAAAACAAGCTGAGATTTGAATACATGGAAAAAATTCGGCCTTTCCTCTATGTCCAATCGTGGTGTAGGGGAAAAGCACACGACCCGGAGTGTCGAGGATCCGGGTTCGATTCCCGGGGTTGGCATTTTTCTGGTTTTTTTCTGTGTATTCATGTTTCAGTGAGTTTATAAAAAATATAATTGATATTCACGGGAAAACCGTAAAAATAAAAAATTGGGAGAAAAAATACAAAAAGATACTCCAACTGAGATCATGAAAATTAAATGAATTGAAATTTTTATGTCTGTCTGTATTTATGTTGATGACCAATATAAAATGACCCCGCAGTGCATATATTTTGCTTAGGAAGCAAGGCTCTGCTGACGCTGGACATCTTAACACAATCTAGAAAAACGGGAAAAATCTTTGAGACTCGATTCCTGTGATAAACGAACTATTTATTACCCGACTGCCGAAGGACGGTTATGTTTTTAACCGACTTCAAAAAAGGAGGAGGTTCTATGTTCCACTGTATGAATGTTTTTTTATCTATGTACATCGATTACTCCGTCAATTGTTGACCGATTTTGAAAATTCTTTTTTAATTCGGAAGGGTATACTCCTGAGGTAGTCCCATTGTAACCAAGTCATGATCTGATGATGGAATCCCAGGGAAATCGAGGGCAAGCCTCAAATTTCACAGGCATGTACTATGTGTTTCATATATTTTCTAAGGCTATTTAAGTATTTGCGTCTGGTAGTCATCATCTCATGATGAGCTGATGATGGAAAGTAGAACTCCTTAACGGTTAGGAGTTGGAGGATAATTCTGAAAAATGTCAAATCAACATAAAATTGTGAAATAAAAATCTTTTAACAAAAAATGTAAAACCGCCTTCAAGATAAACCTTAAAAAAAAAAGGTTAAATAATCCTCTAAAGCCTAAAGTTTTATGGCTTAGCACTAAGTAGCAGAAATAAATAGTAAATGTACTGTAATGTAGTATTTTTGAATGTACTTACTGTTTTATTTCTTTGTATGTGTCGAATGTATGTGAATAAATGTTTCTCTCTCTCTCTCTCAAATATGAAGTCGATACTTCATTTAAAGAATATTCCGCTCGCACCGCACCGACTTCATATTTCTGCTACTTAGTGCTAGGCCATAAAACTTCAGGCTTTAGAGGATTATTTTACGTTCTAAGGTTTTTTTGAAGGCGGTTTTCGAGTGTATGTATGTATGTCTACCATACCGCCTATTGTCTACCATACCTATTTTCTGTAATCTCTTTGTACTATTTTTGTGGTTTTCAATAAAGAATATTTGTATTGTATTGTATTGTATTGTATGTCTAATTCATTGGTACGCTTTACAGGCTAAACCGTTTAACGGATTTCAACGTATGAGGTGTCATTAGGTTCGTTTCTGTTGTGGGAGTGACATAGGTTGTGTTGTTTCCCGGAATTACAGTCGGTTTTCTGTTTTTAATGTGAAAGTTTGTCAGGATGGGTGTGTGGATGTTTGTTACTCTTTCACGTAAAAACTACTGAACGGATTTCAATGTAGCTTCACAGTAATGTAGTTTATACATAGATCAGAATAACACAGCCCACGTTTATTAGGGAAAATTGTACTTACCTATAGTTCCCGCAGGATAGCGATAACCGAATTCTACGCGGACGAAGTCGCGGGCAACAGCTAGTTTGAAATAAACTGAAACGTGAATATCTAGGAGTTTTTCGATGTTACCAATAATTGTTCGGATGGCGTAGTTGGTAGCCACGCCACGGTATGTTGGGGGTCCTAGGTTCGAATCCCAGTTCGAGTCATATTTTGGTCTTTCTGTATATTTTCGTTTCAGTTTTAAATTTGAGAAATACTTGCAACGACGTCGTTGTTGTAATAGAGGTGCGACGTTATGATTCAAGTGGTTAAACTCTATCTAAATATCTAATATCTTGGTGTCATAATAATCGTTTAAAATGCATTGTTTTTATTAAATCGCCGTCGTTAGGCGCGGTCCCCTCTATCCTCAATTGGCCGCCCTCGAATTACATTTAGTGGCGTCCCCTTAATCGTCCCAGGTATATCATATTTTGTAAAGCGAAAAAGACAGTAGGATTATTAAAAAAAAAAACATTTATTATCAGATCATTATAAATCCATATATCGTTAGTGACAATGGTTCTGCTTACGAACTATATTAGTGAACAAATTAATTAATTAAACAAATAATAAATTATTATCTATGAAAAAAAAATTGGCTAGTACCCGAGTACTCATAAAAGACGAATATGTTCAACATGAAATTACCGTGAGACTCAATCATAGCGAAATAAAACGGATCACTCACCTATATAAGTCACATCATGTTCAGGTTATTTTTAACCGACTTCATTAATAATAAAAATAAGAATCATTAAAATCGGCCCACGCGTTCAGTATTTAGAGTTCCAAAAATTAACAAACATACATACATAGGCTGATAAACACACAATCCTCCTTTGCGTTTCGCAGTCGGGTAAAAATCTCAATTTATTGGTGTTGAAATTTTTTTGTTTAAATTAGCTGATGCCCCCGACGGCTACCCCGCGAAAAGTGTGCACTTTTTCTAGATAAAAAGTAGCTTGTGTGTTGTTATTCTGATGTCTTAACGATATAGCTGTGAGTGAAGTCTCATGAAAATCTGTTCTTCAGTTTGTAACAAACATCCTTACACGAATATTCATCCTAACCATGCACATAAAAATCTTTTAGGAACATAAAACATAGTTAATTTAAGTCCTATTTCAAATTCTTTAAATGTTGCTTAACGTATTGCGTTTGCAATAAGGTATTAACTTAGGTACTTAGAAAAGTACGAATATTATATTTATTTTACTTACCTTGTCAAAATAAAAGCCGGAAGAGTCAAACACTTCCTGTGCTCCTGCTGTATTTTTCCCATTTCCGCATCTTGGGAGATTTTTCCCTCAGGCCAAGCATTAGAGGTGCATTTGTGATACTAATTGAAAGAGGGGGATATATTGATTAGCTATATTTTCCTTCAGGCTCGTATTTGATTTGCCGGCTTTGTTTATACGGCATCAAAACAATTGAATAAGAAATAATCATAAGTACTATGCAAAAACAGGTTTAAAAAAAATCCTACAAAATTTAATACAAGCTTTTTGGCGGCTGCATATTATACACTTACATTACATACGAACAGGGCAAATTAAATAAAAGCTTGTAAAAACAGTTGCTTTTCAAATTCAAATCATTTATTTTCAAGTAACACTCTCATTTTGTTAGTGGAAATGCTTATTTTTAGAGTTAGTAATAAAATTAAAATAAAATTTAAATATAACAACTAATAATTTTCCCAGAACGTGTGGAGTTGCATCCACTACTTCAACAACGGCGAATCCCACCGGTCAGTCAGTACGCTCTACCCGTAAACTACGAAATTCGAAGTTCGTATCGTATCGTCCCGCTCACTCTCGTGTTATAATAATATTAGCTTGAAAGGGACGGCACGATTAGAAGTTCGAATTTTGCACTTCGTAGTCGGGGGGCTGAGGTTTGCCCGACGGGTATGTTTCGAAACAAACCGTGGTCCCTCAATGGGCCCTTCAACGCTTTCAAGTGTGCGCTTAGCTGTCCGTTCGAGCCTCCCTTGATATCTTTATCAATTATGATATCTTTATCTTTATGATATATACAGTACATTTGCTATTTCGTTTAGTAAGAAAACCTTAAAGAAACACCCTATCAAAATGTTGATCACTTTTTCCGTTGGACGTCACGTTTATATTAATCGGGAATAGAGTCTAAGTTTAATTATCATGCAAAAATTCGTAACACTTTCCATGGTATAATTTTAACACTTTTCCAATACATCGTAGTTGAATCCTGCATAATAATATTCCGGGTCCCCTCCCCACGTAGTGAATGCTAAAACTAACAAAACTCCGACTTAATTTATTCATAATCACGTCCGTATTCAAACACTTGACTGAGTCTTTACTCTGACACTTTTAGGGGTACGGGAGGTCTGAAAAACGACTGAAAAGTTTGACGATAGCTAACTTGCTCTACAATCAGTTCACTATTGAAATCGTGACGGAGATCAAGTTAGCCTTAATACCTAGTTTTTCTGGACTTTTCAGCTTTCGACTGAATCAAAAAGTATCTAATTAATATATTGAAAAGCACTATTGATAATTATTATACTCAAAAAATAAGTCAAGCAATTATTTTTACTTAAAAAAATCTGCCATTGCAAGTTTCAAATTAAGAACTCGCATCAGTAACGTTCGCTTACCCAATCGAATTACAAAATCTATACGCAAATCACATTGACTTCACACTCGAAATTAAACCACACCGTGCGTCGCCCGATTTAATTCGAAACAAATGGAAATGTTACCAGAATTAAATGCAAATTTATTCAATTAATCCACCAGCCTGTATTGGGTGTCGCCAGGCTGTGATTGGCGTTAAGTTGCTCGTCCGGAAAGTGGTTGGCGTCTACAGAATAGGGATGTATGATAATGGCGTGCATTCGAAATTTTGTTTGGCTTGAAGATCGGTACGCCCCCGTTTTATCTTAGGGCCTGGATTAAGAGACGCACTGTGCATGCATACTATCATGGTTTTAATACCAGGTCTTTAGGACAGAAATTGAGACATTGTTTGCCATATATTATTATAATGGTATGCTCATGATTTGCTCGTAATTTGATTTTGTAGGTAATGATTGGGAGCGCCAAGCTTTTCAACAACTTTTGAGTTCGGTTTGTTGTATTTTTGACTAATGCCATTATTCGTAAACGTCACTCAAGCCTCCATTAAGTAGTTAAAATATGTTTTGTCATCTTCTTACTTACCGAAATGTCGATGTGACAATAGGGTATGAATAATAGGGTAAAATACTGGCAGATAATCAACGATTCGACAAAACAATAATTTAGATAATGATTTTAAGAAGTACAGAATTCGTTTTTCTAGGCAATTTTTCTAGATAGTTTTTAATCCCCGACCTAAAACGACGGGTGTTATAAGTATGACCGCGAGGTGTGTGTAATTATTGAGATGTTGAAACTTTGAAATGAAATGTCGGGGGTTTTCGACTTTTCTAAGTTGGTTAGGTTATTTAACTGTCAATTCTAGTAAATCTTTCCAAAATTATAATTATAATAGTAAAGAAGCAACAAAGAACAGGGAAAAGGTTTTAATGTAGTTACCTAATAAGTTAATATCATAATAGACACCAACAAGACACGAGACAGAAGGCACAGACGCTATTTTCGACGGGTATTAAATTATTTTATTCACATCCAGCTGGGATATATGAATTTGGCACAAGTTAAAAGATATTTACTAGTTTTAGGGCCGATTTTTCAATCCCCAGTTGAGCTCTTAACCCACAGAAGGGGTAAGGGGTATCTATGGAATAAGAGGTTATCTGAGGATTGAAAAAACGGCCATTAGTAGAATAAATTGGTAGCGCGCTGATAATGGACTCGTAGAGAGTTCCGAAACGCATCAGCGTGCAGTGTAGAGGTACCACCTCTACTCTTTCCATTTCTACTTTCTCTTTTGGAAATGGTGGCATGTTGGACAGTTGTTGTTGTGCTTCGTCAACGGCCTCGTGGAGAGTGCCGAAACGCGCCAGCGTTTAGTTTAGTGGTGGTGGTGATAGTTGGGTCTGTGTAGCATGTGTTGATTCGTGTAGCAGTGGACGCGGAGATGTTGCATGGAAGCATTCATTTGTCGCACAGATATGACTATTTTTCACTTGTGTTCGCGGGTGAGCAAAGTAATTGTTTTTAGTTCATAAATATGGACCTCCGCAAAGTAACGCCTGATTCAATAAATTAGTTGTCTATGTCTATAACGCTTATAAGAACACCATGAAAATAATTATCATGAACATGAACTAAAGTTACCAAACTATGATAAAATGGACAAAGGTCATATTTGACACCGCCAACGTCTCTTGACTTGGAACCGTCGTCAGAACTCAGACGTCTTGGCAATTTATGACTAACTTAAAGAAGGACCGTCCTTTTGTGACACAAGCGCTAGTTTAGCGTGCTTTCATTTAATATTCGCTTACTTTTTCTATTAGCAGGTAAGTACGTAATAATATTACAAAAATCTTCAGCTAGCTTTTTATGTTAGTCCCAATGATACATAATTTAATGCTAAGTGGGAACCATTTCACACTATTCGACATTTCTCTTAATTTTAAATAGTTCTTAAGTTTCTGCTTTTGTTTTGTTTAGTTTTTTTCGTCAAATTTAATGTACTGAATTTTATGTGTATGTCAGATTTGTGTGTCTCTCTCTCTATCTCTGATGTTTTTCAAGGTAGAGTCGAGGAAATTAATTAATAAATTAATTCCTGACCCACCATAGAACATTGTCATAGAGTAAACGTCATAATAATTTTCCTTGTCAAGCTATGCGATGTCACTATGACGTTTACTGTGAAAAGATTCCATGGTGGGTCAGGAATTGGTTTCCTCGACCGTACTACTACTATATCCCTCGTTTTTAATTTTGTTCAAATGTGTCTTTGTATTCTCGCCTTTTCTTTCTTAGCTCCCTCTTATTTGGATATTTTTGTTCAGGAGTCAGTCAGTTATGTTTCGTTTATGAGCAAACTACTAACACTGAAATCTGAACATTTACGCGAGCGAATACCAAACAAATATTAAACTGCAAGCGAATAATGTAACCATACTTCCGCTCGACATTTTGTTTAATAAAAATTATGAATGCTTACTAAATGTAATCTACATCTGAAGTTCTGTCTCTTGTCTTTTTATATTTTTTTAATAAACTCACCGAAACATGAATACACAGAAAAACCAGAAAAAATACCAACCCCGGGAATCGAACCCGGAACCTAAACACTCCGGGTCGCGTGCCCACCCTTACACCAGAATTGGTATTTCTTGTATTTTTGTCAACCAAACTATAAAACCAAAGTCTCAGAAGGCTCTGCTATTCAAAATTATTATGCTATAGTACATTATGTTGTGCATCACATCTGCGTCTACACCTCGCCTGCGTACAATGCATCTACATGCAAATTCTGTTATGTTGTGCGTTCCCGCCGCGTCAACGCCGGGGGAGACTTGTTTCCAAACAATTGTACGTTCGGAAGTTAAATCAGGTGGTGTTTATACTATAGTCTGGGACTGTATTATACTTTGTTCTGGTGGAATTTGATTCGATGCCGGCGAGCGACGGTGGTGCGGTGATTGCGGATCTGTCTGTGACGAACGAAAAGATCAGTGCTTTTGAAAAACTCTGAACACCTGCCATGCTTAGATTACTGTTTCCGTCACTTAAATAGAAAGCAATTTTGATCAGGAAACCGAAATACCTTAGCTCTGGCCTTACAAAAACAAATAATCCACTAAACTGTCCAGCAATATTTCCTTAAGGTGACGAAAAGTGCACATGGAGCATAAGGAATAATTCACTGGTAAGCTCAGCTACTATAGTCTTGAAGAGATACAGATTGTGTCTGTCCGGAAATACATACGATGGGAGCGAATTCCATTCATTCATTCATTCATTCTATGCTTCTTACTCTTTAATTGTCTACTTCTCCTGCAGTATGCTGCGTAACGGACTTGGTGCCCGCGTATAAGATAAGATTCATACTAGCATTTAAAGACAGCTTTACATTTGTCTCTTGTAACGTGAAAAAGTTCTGTTTAAAAATGCATTTACCGTCAGGTATGTCGTACACTTCGCCCGTCTTCAGACTTTCACTTTCTTCGTCCTTTTCTTTCCCACTCTGTTCTACATCTACTTGTTTCGTTGCCTCAACGTACCCTAGAGAAACTGCTAAAGCTTATACCTAAATGGACAGTTAAAAGTCGCTCGCGAGTTATCCAGCCTTCACGCTCGTAGACATGATAACATTGTAATCTACGAACAGGAGAGAGGTTTCTTCAAAAATCTCTGAACTATTTATCTGGCACATTATCATGATGCTCGGGACTTAATCACGTAAATATATTTAAATACCTCGAAGTTTCGGACGGGAAGTTACGTCCATGGTCTCGAAGGGACCCCCCTCCCTCTTCCCTTCCCCAAGGGAAGAGAAGAAAAAGAGGAAGGAGGGGAGAAGAGGGAGGAGGGGTCTGTCCCTTCGAGTGTACGCGTCGTCGCGTCTGAAATGTCGAGGTATTTAAATATTTTTACGTGATTAAGTCCCGAGTATCATGATAACGTGTGAAAATGGCGAAAGTTTAAATTTATTTTACTAGCAAGCTTGAACATAAAACACCAACCACACTACCTCTTGCATAAAACAAAGTAGCAACCTAATATTAAAATAAAAACCGCCTAATTGCGTCGTCAGCCTTGCGGAAGCTGTCTTGTTACGGATTTTTACAACGAGGCATTAAAGCAGTATTAAGGCTGTATAAAAGGGAAGAGTGATTTCTGCCCTTTATCCCCACCCGTAATTTGAATACATTACGACCTGATTGTTAGTAGAGGTTTTTCTTTGCTAAGGTTTCTTTGCAATTTCGCTGGGTAAAATAGGCGGAGGTTAAGTTAAAAATTCAGGCGCTAGCTGAACCATGAATAAAATTAATGCTGAAATTCGTTGTGTATGAAAAACATGTTCTGCAATTGACAGCCTGAATTCATGTTTTATTTTATCCGTTCGAATTTGAACATCGAATGTTGAGTTCTGTTCAGACCTTCAGGCTTTTTGCGTCATTCATTCACACACATGTGTTGAGTTGTTCCCTTTTTGAGTAGGTATAGCCGGAAAGCTGTTATTATTGAGTTTATAACATAGTGAAAATAAACTGATGAAGTCCAGGTTATTCAGACATTCTGCCGCCGAGTCCTGTGCTCCCAGAGGAAGGACTACGAATTAGTCGGAAACATGTAGAGCTAAACTCAACTTAATTATTTCTTGATTATAATTGAATTTTAGGGTAATTTCAGGTTAAAAGCTTATGTCATGTGAATAGCATGGATATAATTACACTTCGTAAGTTTAAACGTTACAGTATTTGTTGTACAGCGAAGGACCAAACTGTAAAAAAATAGTAACATTGACTGCTATTAGCTGTTTGGGAAAGACTCTAATAGAAAGATCTAATAGGAAGACTCCAGGCAGATGTTATGCCTTGGGGAGCGAAGTCCGAAGGAGGAGAGTTGAAAGTTGTATTTATGGATCCGACTTGAGAAACTTCGCTAGCGCGATTTAGAACAGTGATGACGTCATCCGGATATGGTGCTAGAGTCGCAACAGCTGAGGGCAACGACCGTTCCATTTTGGTGAATCATAGACACTATAATTGACAGACAGGCATACTTCCACCTAAGATACGACGGCGACGTAGGCGACGCATTTTTAGTATTAAGGTTGGTTAGGTTTATCTCTTGTTACTGGTCACTGATAAAGTTCACGGCTCGCAGCGCGGGAAGAAAAAAACAACTGTGCCCAAAGCACGACTTGTCGAATTCTGCGTTACGTTACGGTAATCGTTTCGAGATCGAGAAATCTCATACTAAATTTTAGATCCAAATACGCTCACGGGCGGGCGCTGTTCCAAACGTCATACAAACTCGTTATAGTTTACTATTCGATTTTACGTGACGCAGGATTCGACAAGTCGTGCTTAGGGCACTGAATGAGTGTAGTTGCTGTCATCGCCTCGGCCCGCGCTGCGTGTTGTCTCATAAAATAACATTTTTGATTTTTGTTATATTGTAGCTTACTGACAATGATAATTTAGGCTTTGTTCGTACATGTTCAAGTAAGTTTGGTTCTCCACAGTCTCTTGGCTGAGTTTTTTTATTAGGTTTTTTATACTAAAGCCGACACGAGCATCCCAAAATATACCTTTATCACGTCAGCCGATTGACGTCCACTGCTGCACATAGGCCTCCCCCAAGGCTCTCCACTCAGACCGGTCTTGTGCTTTCCGCATCCACCGCGGTCCCACAATCTTTACTAGGTCGCTCCATCTTGTTGGAGTCCTACCGACAGCTCGTCTAAAATATACCAACCTGTTTTTATTTCCAGTCGCAGTTTTAACCTCACCTTTTATAAACCCTGCCTTTTACACATAGCATTATGAAAACAGTGCATTTCAACCCGCTCTGATAGACTGGCGCCGCGCCTTGGGAGTATGAAGAGCGATGGTCTGCTCCTTTTGCTACTATGCTGCCAAATATTAAAACGTGCATTTGAGTAGAGTCTGTGGAGTTTGTAGATATGTCCGTCCGGATCGCTACCGCCATCTTACTCTCTAATCCTGCCGCTAAGCAGCAGTGTTTGCACTGTTGTGTTCAAGTGTGGAGAGTAAGACAGCCGGTGTAATTACGGGCACAAGAGGCATTTCACCTTAGCTCTCTAGGGTGGCAATTCATCTGCAAACCCTCCGGGTTGCGGGTGTCTATGGGCAGTGGCGATCACTTACCATCGGTGACCCACTTGCTCGTTTGCCTTCCTCGTTGTATGAAAAAAAAACTTGATAACTTTCGTACAGACGTCATTCTTGTCAGAAATATGTGTACCAAATGTAGAGCAATGATTCCTACGCCTAAAATCTCTCGTCATCAGCCTGTAAGTATACGTCCCACTGCTGGGCACAGGCCTCCTCTGTGAGTGAGAGGGCTTGGGCTATAGTTTCCACGCGGGCCAAGTGTGGATCGAGAACTTCACACTCTATTGAATTGCTTCGCAGGTTTCCTCACGTTTGTTACATATAAGTTATCTGAGGGTATTGAAACAGGATCTTAAGATAGTTACAACGATTGTTTTACTGATGACTTATTTGTACATTATTATGCGTGTGGAGCTGAAACTTGGGTGACAACGAAAGCTATCCTCCAAGGTTTAATAGTCACTCAGAGGGCAATGGAACGTAGGCTGGTAGGAGCAACGTTACGAGATCGGAAGACTAACAAGTGGTTGAGAAAACAAAGCAAAGTCTCAGATATTATAAAGCGTATAGCCAAACTGAAATGGCAATGGGCTGGTCATATTGCCCGAAAATCAGACTCGTGGTGCAGAGATTTATTGGAATGGAGACTGGGAACATAAGAGACCGGTTGGAAGACCTCAGATCCGCTGGAAGGACGACATCGGAAAAGTGGCAGGGAAGAACTGGATGGAGGAAGTTGAAGGAGGTCTACACCAAATTGGTCGAGGAAGGCTTAAGATGATAATGATGATTATGCGTATCAATTAAGTAGTTACCATTTAGCTTACATAATTTCAATAATGACATTTGATTTGTAAGAAATCGTTTAACATTATTTTTAAATACAGACCCAAGTTCCCACAAGCAAGTGTTAAAGCAATCTAAAAGATTACACTCTGATTAAATGTGGTTGTGAAGCAAAATAGCGAACGACCGTTCTACTAACACTATACTATCTCTGTTCTCGTATTTCGCACCTGCACCGAGAAAACTTCATAGCTCTTTACAATGAAATGCTTGAAAATTCACTTGGAAATTCACTTGGAAAGTGAATTTTTTAGAGCTTTATACGAGTAATGTAATTAAGTTTGTGAGCTCATGAAGTGTTCAGTTTTTTCGCTTAATGTGTGCATTTAAATAACGTAGCGAACTAACTAAGGAAAATACTTGAAATTCTTTAGCGCTTTTGTGAAGGTTACGTTGAAAATACAGAGCCAGTCAAAAAGGTAATTTTCAAGTCAATGTTTTTATATGTTTAAATAAACGTGTAGCACGGACATAGTTGTGTTGAACGTGCAGTCTTTCCATAGGAAGGTAGGTAAAATTAGTAGGTACTAGTTCGTTTGCAAAGTAAGTCTTAGCGAAATAAAAGATATTTCTCTAATAATTGTATATTCTAGTCCGACTTCAATATCACTTAAACCAGTGTCAAATCTTTCCTTAGGTACAATAGGAAAAGTATATTGCTAAATCATCTTAACCATCTCCACTATCTCCAGCCACGCGCCTCCTCTCAAAACGAGAGGGCTTGGGTAGTTAGTTCTCACGCGGACTCATTGCAGATTGTGAATTTCATATACTTACACAAATGAATTACTTCACAGTAACGTGCAGATATTTTTAAAAAGCTTCCGTGTACCGAAAAGCTTATAGTAAAATAAAAACAATACACTCTTTTTTCTTTGGGCAGTCGTGTAAAAACAAATGTAATTTCGCACGTAAATTCCGAAAATTACAGAGAACTCCGACTCTTTTACTACACTATTCATCATTATTAACCACAAAAATCTTGAACCCCAAGTTGGATCTCAAAAAACAATTGAAAGCTGACCTTCCATTCCCATTACACCCTCAATGAAACAAAGCAAACTACATTTTTAAAAACAATTTCCTTCTTATCCTCAGGGATGTAATAGACAATAAAACATCCAGTATCACCGTTGAGCGCAAAGGAAGCAATAATCGTAAAATGCAACGCATATTTCTCGAAAACGCCGGTTCTGAGCTGGCTCTGTATAATCCACAGAACACTTACACAGGAGTAGCTATTGACAACTTTTCGCTGTGTTTATCCGCCACATTTCAATTGAGGCGAGGTATAGAACAGCGTCAGCCAGAACA
The DNA here is from genome assembly GCA_963691665.1 of Clepsis dumicolana. NCBI lineage: Eukaryota > Metazoa > Arthropoda > Insecta > Lepidoptera > Tortricidae > Clepsis > Clepsis dumicolana. The sequence continues at coordinate 15,109,220 of OY829508.1, forward strand.
GAGGATCGAGCACGACTTTTCGAAACCTGCGTCACGTAAAATCGAATAGTAAACGTTGTCGAGTTTGTATGACGTTTGGAACAGCGCCCGCCCGTGAGCGTATTTGGAACTAAAATTTAGTATGAGGTTTCTCGATCTCTATACGATAACCGTAACGTTACGCAGCATTCGTAAAGTCGTGCTCGACCCTCTGAGCGATATGGAGAAAGTTGAAGGAGGCCTTCGCCAAATTGGTTGAGGAAGGATTATGATGATGATGATGATGATGATGATGGTGATAGGACAGCGTAGGTACATCAACAACACGCGTTGTTGGCGACTGGCTGGAGCTGTGGTCTATGGCTCGGTTACGTATTAGTGAGCTTCATAGGTTTAGTTGTTGCACAGTCAGGCCAGCACGGATCACACATCGTATTTTTATTATATTAAAAGTGTAAATAAACCCATTTCAAACCATATCAGCAGTCTCTGCTCATTCGTTAAAAACTACCACAACAAGAACACAAAATTAGTACATTTTGGCTCTGCCTTCATCATCCGTACAGCCAAGGACTGGAATTCCCTGCCTGCGTCTGTGTTTACTTAACAATGTGGCCTTTTTCAAGTCTAGGGTGAATGGACATTTAATAGATAAGCGAGCTCCATCGTAGACCACATCTTTGCTAACAATCAGGTGTGATTGTAGCCAAACGCAAGCCTGCATCGTATTAAAATATTTAATATACCTATGAACGGAATTGTCATAGCCTGTCATATATTTCTTGGCAAAAGAGAAAGCGCGCAGCGCACCAAGGCGTTACATTCGAGAGTCCATCGGATTCATGAGTGCTGCTGAGTTGTTCCACCTCGCTAAAGACCGGGAGAAATTAGTATGTACCTATTCGGAATTGATAGCCTAACCCAGTCTTCAGTAATTGGAGAGGCACTAGAAGAGAAAGACGCCAAATCGGCTTTCCACGCATGTAAAACAAGCATCTAAAATACTGGAACTTAAAATTCTAATAATTATTATCTTGTTCAATATTTGGCTTTTACGCCTCGCGTTTTGGGCGGATTTTGATAAACTGTCCTCTTTATTGACACACGCATCACGTCAGTATAACTCCGGCCCCTACAAGGATCATCTTGACACCTCCTAAATGAGTGCTCTGTGGTATAATCTGTGGAGTCGGTAGTGTAGTTTTGCGCTCTTTGTAGGATTTGAATTGCGGCCAAGTGTGCAGTAATGTTTGGTTATTATTCTGTTGTGAGTACATTAGTAATGTAAGCAAGTTTTCGAATAATCTGGACAGTACTCATTTTTTATGAAAGAAAGGATATTTTAGAAGGTCCTCAGCCTAGTTAGTTATGTACATACAGAGGTTATAGAGAATTTCCTACTTATCATGAAAGGGTGTTTATTGTATGTTAGGGTTCCGTATCTTATTTTTTTTATGTATATCTGTATTATGTCAGTGAACAATATGAAATGACTCACTCTGCGTACATTTCTCTTGGGCGCAAGGGCTCTGCTAACACTGGACCATTTAAAACATTTCAGGAAAAGTGGGAAAAAATCTTCGGAGTTCGATTCCCAAGATAGACGAACTATCACGGGAATCGACGTACATGTTAGCTAGAAATTTGGTGCGCGAGTCCGACTCGCAATTGACCCGATGTTATAATGAAGTTTACTAAGAACTTTTTTTTTTATGTAAAGCATGTTGTATATTCCGCTTCCTTTCCCTTTTTCCTCCACACGACGCCTAGTTCATCTAAATTAGTCTCAAACGTGCCTATCGCACAATCAGTGTTACGAACAAAGTGTTACAAACAAGTCAATCTTAAACAGCGTTTGCATAGATTAGCGCGACACTCGCTTTCAGAACATGACAGGGCGTGGTACAAAAAAAACAACTTACGATTAAAAATCCTTTGTCTCTGGTAGTAAAAAGTAATATTACTTTATTTACGCAAATTTATTTATACGTTTATTATTACGTCTTTTCATCCAAATTACCACAGTGTTTGAAGTCAAATGTTTTTGACAGTGTGTGTTGCAGTTACGGATCTGAGACGTGGGCGCTAACGATGGGCCTCTTATGGAAGCTAAAAGTCTCTCAGAGGGCGATGGAGAGGGCTATGCTCGGGGTTTCTCTGCGGTACAGAATCAGAAATGATGATATCCGCAGCAGAACTAAAGATTAAACCGACATAGCCCGAAGAATTGCGAAACTTAAGTGGCAGTGGGCGGGGCACATTGCTCGCAGAACTGACGGCCGATGGGGTCAGAAGGTTCTCGAATGGCGTCCACTGACCGGGAGACGAGCTGTCGGTAGGCCTCCAACAAGATGGAGCGACGACCTAGTAAAGATTGCGGGAGCGCGGTGGACGCGGAAAGCACAAGACCGGTCTGAGTGGAGAGCCTTGGGGGAGGCCTATGTCCAGCAGTGGACGTCTTTCGGCTGACATGATGATGATGATGATGATTTACGCAAAACTTCCTGGCACGTTTCTTGCGGTGCATTCTTCTTAGCTATGGTGGTAGCCTGTAGACGTGTAAAAGAGCATTTAAGAGCCAAATAAAAGTAAATATTGAAAGTGCGGGAGCGTTCTTCTTCTGCTATAGCCAAGAATATTGATATCTAGTGTAAAAGCTTTGAAAAGCATCATTTTAATTTCTGCCTCTACAATCAAGTACAGCACAAGAATTAAGAAACGCTAACAATCTGGTAGTAAAACGGACTCAAGCTAAATAATATCTGAGAACTTTTTTTATAATATTTTAGTCCTAAAAAATATTAACCCAATGAAATGGAAAACGAAGACCTTAACACAGTAAAGTGACAATTAAATTAGCGACAATAGCCTGATGACAATGGGGACGATTGTTTGCTAGTTTGGTGAAACTAGCTATTTTTTTGAAATGTCAAAACAATCGCTCAGTATGAAGTTTTTAATGAATTATTTACTCAACTATGACGTCATAATTTTCAGTGATCAAACTGTGTCCGTCTATTAATTTAACAAAGAATAATTAATCAACGTAAGGCTTACTCATTGGCCAAATAAAAAGGCAAATATCTAGAGTCAAATTCGATCTGCAAAAATCGAAGAAATATTTTTAAAAACACATTTAATCTTAAAGCGTTTCCCAGACTGGCGCGATCAGCTATAGCGATCACGGTGACGGTCAGTTGTATACGAAGGTAGTCCTCGGCATGATTCATATTGACGCAACTTCGACGCAGTCAGAACGCGGTACTTAGCTGTAAGCCACCACCGCTGATCGCACCAGGGAAACGCTTAAATGTGTACCACACACCATACATCGCTGGAGTCGTTACGGAGCCAATCTGCATAATACTCAGACGCACCGCTATAAAAATGATAATGCAACCCTTGCAGCGTAATAGGTCCAGATTTAGGCAGCGTGTGGGAGACTGGTGTAAAACTATTAAAATTTTAACTGAATCTTCGCTTGATGTAACTGAAAGGGGATATGAAGATTGAATCCAGTGCACTAGCATAGAATATATATTGAAACAGCATTTCGTTCAGAATTAAAACTATCCACCTTACCATTTCGATAAAATAAAAATAATGGTATCGCGAGTCAGAAATCCGCTATGTTCGCCAGTCTCGAGTGAGGTGTATCTGTCATTCGCCGTCAATCAGAGGCAAGCTACTAGCCTATTGCTACCGATTGGGTTCTACGCCGGAAAAGAGGTACACCAAGAAGGACCCTCGGCTCGCACCTCTGAGTTTTTCGGAATTCATGGGCGAAATTACATTCTGAGAGAAGACCTATGCCAAGCAGAGTGGGACGTAAAAAGGGCTGGTGATGATGATGCATAGCTTGGAACCCTCGGTGCGCGAGTCCGACAGGCTCTTGACCGGTTTTCTACTTGTGGGTTAAGTAAGAGCCTAAGCACCTACATACATCACACGCGTAAAAGGAGATTAATATGATTTAAGCATAAAGCATTCAACCGTTCTCCTAAGTCAGTAAGAAATCGTCCTTTACGAGTGGCTTAAACCAACGAATAGGGAAAAACAGATTGTAACAACTGATAGGTACTATTTGCCAGCAGCTAATCAATCATTTACAAACTGGAAAGTTTTTCTTTCATAGTATCAGCCTGTAAGTCGTAGCTCCATTAATCATAAAGTTTGTTTTGTTACGGGGTTAATGAATCGGAAGGCAACAAACAACTTGTTTCATTTAATGCAGCGTTAACATTTTGTCTTGTAAAAACAAGTTTTTAAAAGAGTAATTACTCAAGACTGCAGCTAGCGAAGATGTAACACTAAACGAGTTCTGGCTTTAAGTTCCTGAAATACAATTAAATTAAATGTGAAAAGTTCAAATAAAATTACTTCAACTCTACTATCTCTGACTTAGCACAGATTTCTATTAGTGATCAGAGACATGTAATATATAGACTGGCAATACATGCTAACCTCCGCAACTCCGAATTGTAAGGTTCACTAGATGGCGTTGTTTAGCCGGGGTATTACTCCCATATGCTCAACAACGCCATCTAGTGAACCTTATATTTCGAAGCTACGCAAGTTTGTACGAAGATTGGCAGTCTTTGTACTACACAGTCTCTGTAGAATTGTTATGAAATGTCATATTTAAAATTTCATTTTTATTTGCCGACTGTACCTTTTACTGACTGTAGGTACTTGTATTGAATTCTAATTTACATTTTATCCATACTAAATTTTAAGTTGATGCCATTAACCGTTGAAGAGTCCTCTCCTGCGAAGACGATCCTAGGTGGACCACCAGGATTTCACTACCAGATTATTGTATTGTTACTGGACTTGCACAAGCATGCCAAATTTCAGCTCAATTGAATGGCAACAAGTGGTAAACAAATAGTATTCAACCTTTTAAGTTACATAGGTATTTATATACAAACAGTAAAAGTTAAATATTGAAGCTTGTAAAAAGATATCTTTATCACGAGCACAGAGAAGAATTAGCTAAGAGTAGTTTGGAGACATTATGATGCTCACAAAATTTTAAGGCAGCTGTCACAAGATAATAATGGCGAAAAAAGACCTTAGATTAGAAGATTACAACATCTGATATAACAGTTCGAACAGGCAAATTAAATCTTGTATAAATTATGCATTTTTTTAAACAAAATTCCCATCTTACCCTAAACAAAGACAAACCTTAATCGTCTACATTGCTGTAAAGACCGCGCGACATCAGTTGTGAAATTCCAGAAATAATTTTGCATTTAGCTTTAGTTCCTGTATAGCGTATTCAAATTAAATACAACAATCAAATTAATGTTCGCGAATTTCGTGCTCGGCACCAACGTCTTAAGTATTTCTAATTACAACAATTTGTTCCAATTAGCTTGCAAAGAATACGAGTATTATAGCAACAGAATTAATGATGAAAATTTACCTTTCTGCAGGCAAAATAGGTTTTCCAATTGGGAATATAGCTCAAAAGTTATTCAGTTATGAATCAAATTTGTTAATATAATTAGGCAAATTATAATACTGATTGATGGTATTCAAAATATTCAAATTGCAGCTAGCTGTATCTAGAATCTGACCAGCCAGTCATGTCACAAAATACCAACTAACAAATTAGGTATAACTATCTCTTTCTTATGCTGAAAAGTGTTAAGCGTAAAAAAGAGATGGGTTTACTTCCCCAGCCACGAATGCGAGTGACACGACTGGCTGGTCAGACTATATTATTTACTTTACGAACTAATACGTTTCATGGCATGTTATCGAGATAAATGTTTTTTTATTGAAGTCTCTGGTCTTTCACACAAGAAGTGCCATTATTGTCAGCCTAATGCCCGTTTTCACCAACGACACCTAAGTCATCACCTAGTCAGGGGACCCCTATCCTAAGTGGCCCCTTATATCTCTCCCTAACCTAATTTCATTTTCACCATCCTAGGTAACACCTTAATAGGGGTCACCTAACTAAGTGACGGTTTGTTTCAGGTATAGTGATTTCTAAAACCGGTTTTGTATCGATAATTTTTTTTAAGAGAAATAACTTCAAAAATCGTCTATAAAAAATTAAAACAACATTTTAAAACATAGAAAAACTAGACAAATATATTGTTAATACTAAATTGACGTCTTATTTCTTATTTTTAAATGTTAACTAGGCTGTATGGCATTATCTTTGCCATCCAGAAAAATAAGAACTTACGGGGACAGTTTATAATTAAGTATCTAATTTTTTCCGTATTTTCGGTGCGATGATTGAAATTTATTAGCATTCATTGACTGAAACTGGAATGATTAGTTATCTGATTAATTTATTCATTAACTGTACATATTTTCAAAGTATTGTGTTATTCGATTTCTTTGAAACCCGTATAATACAGAGCTGACCAGAACCCGCGAGCGCGCATATTAATTAATCGCTTCTCGTGTGTTTCTTACATGCAGAAATGCCGTTGGGTATATAAAAAACACAAAATAGGATTATATTTTAAGTGTAAACGGATAGCGAAATCAATAATAAATTGACACAGTGCGCGGCGTTCTGTTATGATTGAACGCGGCTTCTGATTTGTTTTGTATTCTGAGGGTCATTAATAGACTGATGATGAATAAGTATTAGGCATTCGTCCGGCTGCGATGAGGTCTTCCTTTATACAGAACGGAACGAAAGTATGAAAAGCACGCTTTCTTTCGACATTCTACGAGTAGGTATATCTTATGACAAATCTTTAGTACCTATCATACTTTGATATAAATCATCTGATTTTCAGTCTGATCTAAATAACTTTGATGTGAATATTAAATCCAATTATTCAACAGCTTTCAAATTCTACAAAATCATTTAAATAGCTTTCCATTTTATATAAATCTTATCAATCAAGTTAATTATTGCATAACAAATGCACAATAACCTATAAAAATTAAAACGCATCTGCGACTGCGCGAACTGTCACTTAGCGCTAGGGGGTCAATATTACTTAAGCGTTGGTGAAACGGAAATTGATCTTAGGTGTCACCTAAAAGAGCTAAGGGGTCCCTTAAATTTTAGGAGTCGTTGGTGAAAACGGGCATAAGTATTTATTTTCTAGAACCCGAATCTATTGTAAATGCTTACAAAGCAAAGGATCCTGCGGCAGTGGATGCGGTGCGGGAGGAAAAATCAACCAATTGGAAGCTGCGCTGAGCAAGGCTAGGAAAATGTAATAGTTGCTTTTTTTCTCTTTCACTCCTCCTCTTAAAGTTCGTATTTATGCTATAGTAAAATCTTCGTCTAAGACCAAAGAGTGTACAACTCGTTCATAAAACCCATTTTACCCTCGACTTAACTATCCACCCCCGCTGCGCTCGGGAGTATACAAGCGTCTTGGGGAAAATGGCACGTTTCATGCACTAGTTGCTTATTCTACTATTATTGTTATTTTTTATGTGTAACTTTGATATATCCATTCGCAAAAAAAGGAAAACAAAAAATTACAAGAAACGGGGTCAGTAGTTAACTAAAGTAGGCCGTGTCTCATACTTTGGGATTTACTATTAAAACGTTACACCAACTTTCCATTAAAACTATCATTAAACAGGAACTACCCACCCGTGTAAACTAAAGGGAAGTGTCAGAGGTCCTTTGCACCGCAAACCACAATTAAGTATGCGCGACTGGCTACACGGCAACGGCAAGCGAATCATTCATTGAACCGTCAAGACGCTCACCGTACAGCGGTTCCTTGGCAACACACGCAATGTATTAGGAACACGCTTTCCGCACCGCCGGTCGCGCATAGGCCGTAATTTCACCCCGCCTCTATTAACGCGTCGACAATATAACAACGTATCAAACAAAAGGACACAACTGTCTTTAAAAGCGCATACACATAAGCCCTTTTGTATCTGCACGCCGGCCGAGACAGTAAATTATAATGGAAGCGAATGATTTACTTGCGAAATTTAGGAGTGTTTCGTAAGACAAGATATTTTGGTCACCCTTAGGCGCTGTTAAGACTATTGTTTGACGTTTTGACAAGTTTAGGTGTTATCGTTTTTACGGAAAAGGGTTAAATTTTGGTTAGATAACCCTGCAACATGAATTCGGTTCTGTAATAATTAGTAAAGCCGTAGCGGATGAGTTGGTGGGTGATACAAGAGCATGTGTTATTTATTTCTTTGACTGGTCTGCCGTTATCCCAAAGAGATCCCAGAGAGATCTTTCATTTGGTATCTAATTATAGTGAAGTCCAATTTATTTATTTTATGCTGGCATTGGACAACTTATTGACGACTGCCATTAGTTTTTACAACTAAAAATAATTTTCTTTTGACATAGGTAGCGAGTTTGGGCTCATTAGAATGGTCTAAATGAGTGGTTGTGTAGACAGATAATGAACAGGGCTAATAAATTATTATTATAAAAATAACAAATAAAAAGGAACAACTTTAAAAGAAGATACGAAATTAAAATTAAAATAACCCAAAAAAAATCTCCAAAATGAAAAATAAAAACGTGTTGTTTTGCCTTTAACATTTTGATATTATACCGTGTAATTGTAATATTTGATTCAGGTTTTCCAGGAATACAAGATAAAAAGAATATAATACGTATTTGGCACATTTTGTCATCCCCTTCTTACAAAATAGTAAAACTGAAGTCTAAGTGTTGAGTCCACATCATTATCTACCACTTTAATTTACACCTGATTTCTCATTTGAAAATCAACTTTACCCCTTTGTAATGAGAATACAAAATGCAATGATAAAATCCCAAGAAGGAACCGAGCCACGTGAGGGGGAGTAACTGTTCTATGACATTGAAGTGTTTTGAAAACAAAAAGAAAACAAATTATTATTTTCAAAAGGTCGGGACGATTAAAATACAGGTAGGATTTTAATAATTAAGGAGAAAAACATGAATGTTCTTGTTGCCGCTAGATGGCGTTGGTTACCTGAAAAGAAACAACCTACGAAACTAACTACATTTATTAAACTGTAAAATTAATTAAACAACCTGTAATTGAACTTAATCTAAACTTCCACTATTTCACCTGTATTACTATTAGGATCATCTAGAAAACAATTCATTATTACTTACCTGTAGCGCCATCTGTTGTCACCGCTGTTAAAACTACTGTACGACAATAAATCGTTTCTATGTGTGAGCGATTCCATGCATGTGTGCGAGCCATTCTTTCAAAAAAGGTATTAATTGCAGTCCCTTATAAACACACACAGCGAACACACACGCATTTCGTTGTTCGCTCATAATTTGTTTAGTGACAAAAAACACCGCATTTCACATTTTTCCCGCCTATCCGTAACAGTTCTTATGATAATTGTGCGGGACAGCGCAGTCCACAATTTAGTTTATAGTTATAGGTTAAGATTATATTATAATAGATAGATAAATGTTGTATGTATAATGTTGATTAATAGGCTTAAAACACAATTATAATAGATAGGTATAGTAAAATAGGCTTAAGCATATATTCTAAAAAAGAGATAGCAATAAATGGTATCGGATCCGGCCCCGGCCCCCGCGCTCGCCGAGTGTGAGAGAGACAGACAAACCCGGCGCCCCGGGCCCCCGCGCTCGCCCGAGCAGTATAAATAGAGCCCGTGCGGCGCCGAGTAGTCAGTCGTCTCGGAGTCTTCTCACAGTCGTCAGCCAGCCATCTCTCAGGAAACAACCTCTTCTACGGATCCGATCAGAAGCCAAAAGCATCGCGTTTTATTTTGAACCCCAAAAAGTGCGGGTCCCTACAGTCCGGCCCGTACAATAATTAGTAAGTCAGCAAACAACAAAAAAAATTTTTTTTAATGTTTTACATAATAATCATACTTACTGATCTACCTATCAAATAATACTAATTTTTTTGACTTTAATTAATCAATAAAAAGTTATCAAAGTGGAATATTAGCGGAAACAAATCGGAGTTGATTTAATTAAAAAATACTAAATAACACAAAAAGTAATGTTTCCGCCCGGGATCGAACCGGGGGCCTTCTGCGTGTTAGGCAGATGTGATAACCGCTACACCACGGAAACTTATTGGTGGAGCGTGAAATTAAGGTAGGTATTATTACAACAAGGTAGCATAAAACAGGGCAGTCCAATCACTCAAAGCAAAAATAGTAAGTGTTGGTTTTTAACTGATTCCAAAAAAGGAGTTTCTCAATTCGTCGGACTGTTTTTTTTTGTAACGATAGATTAAGATATTATTTTGCGTACCTACAAGTAACGTGAATTACATTAATTTTAAATTATTGTCTATAGCAAGCTTTTTCAACCCCACCTTGCACCTACTATGTTAAATTTATGTAGGAACTCATTCCGTATTTTCAGCAAACATCTCATAAAAATATTTCCATATTGCCGATAATACCTGCCTTTTGTAAATTCTTAAAGGTTCCTTTGATATTTCATTTTATTGCATTGAATATTGAATGCCGATACAATTGCTTTGAGCACTGAATGGCGACAATGGGGAAGCCATTTCAACACCTGTTGAGGTTATTTCGTTTTACTTAGCTTTGATTTTGCTTGTATTTAGCCACCGTCTATTTAAGAGGTTATGGACCTCTTTCTACATTTTAAATAAGACTTTTGAGAAAATGATTCGCACTTTACCTTAAAATGAATATATTAGTTAGTTAAGTACCTAATATTTCAGAGGTAGGTAGGTACTTACATTATCTAAAAGCAATAAATTTCGACATTTTAGTCATCTACAAAAATGATCACCTAATATTCTTTCTCCAATTTAAAACCTGGAGAGCTCTCGGAATATCTAATTTTACTCGCCCGTAAAATATCTTTTTCATTTATAACCTTTAATTTTATTTCTTTTAATAAAAAGGTCGAGCGAACGGTCTTTTTGTCTGACAAAAAACGAAAAACGGTACCTCCGGGTGTAATTTATGCGCAAAATGAACATAACTGGGACACGTCCCGGTTTTATCGCCGTGAAAAGTGGAAATGTTACAACTTCTTAAGTAGTAACTTGAAACTTGAGTACAGTTCTGTCACCGCTACACGTCTTTGCAAATATTTTTTGACAGGCGAAGTTAATTTTTTGGCAAACTTGCAAAGATAAGTTAAAAAGACGATGTAACTACTAAAAGACACTCCTTTTGCCAACTATTGTCATAAAAACAATTCAAAATAACATTATAGGTAAATGCGAAACTCACGCCTAAATCATCGTCATCATCAGCCTTATTTATTCCCCACTGCTAGTGATAAATTACAAATGCAATTTCACACATGAATTCCGAAAAACACAGAAATTCGAACCAATTTCTATCAATTTTGGTAGTTAGGTATTGCAATAGAATAGATATGGAACCTCTCATTTTCATCCCAAAATATAACCGAATTCTACGCAGACGAAATCGTGCAACACCTAGTCAAAATAAACAGTAAAACTTTAAACTTAGTCAACCGTTCAAAACGCACCCCGACTGAAATTGCCCTTTATAATTTCCAGTTTCCACTACAATGCGGCGCCCTGTATCCAGATATCTGCGGTTGCTCCACACCTTTATACCTATATAACCTATACCCTGAACGCACAACTACCAACCTTAGTCTAGCGCTGTCTTAACAAAAGACATGCCACTACCACCCTTATTCCTGGGTGAAAGGGTAGCGACTAGTTGCTGGGGCTGTATACGTAATTTAGTAAACGCAAGAGGCGCTGCAGCGTGCATCTGTGAACTCGGGGAGTTCCTAATATGCGTGTTGTACTTATACGGGTACGAAGGTCTGGTTAGAGAACTGTAATAAAGGATCGAAATTGAAATGGGACATTGGCTTTTATTTGTCGAAGCGGCTAATTGGTTTTACTTTAAAAAGCCATGGTCATGGTGACAAAAATGTAGTGTAGGTACCTATCTTAAAGGACAGTGGCCAGTTGGTCCATACCTACGTATCTGAACCGGTGATGGAGCCGCTGTGAAATTAGTGTTGCCACTAAATGGACATCGATTTGGTTGCGATTTTAGTTTTAGTGTTAAACACCGGGTCAGGTCAGTTAGTGGAATTTTGTGGTTACGTATTATAAGAGCGATAGTAACTTGTTTTAGAAAAAAAACTGTGTACCAAGTTTCTTGTGGCGCATTCTTCTTGGCAATCACGGTCTTTCTGAGAGCGCTGATAGACGTTAAAATAAAGTGTAAAAGAGCATTAACCGCCTACTTGCTGAATAAAATTATGAACTAAAGTAGTTATTAACATAATTTAGTTAGTGGATGTGTCTGTGTCAATTAATAAATTAAATTGGCTTGTAACTACACTCATACAACTTGATGAAACTCTGGTCCCTAAGGAATCCAGAATAGACCCAAATACGTCTAAGGATGTGATGGGATAAATTAGATTTAACCAAATGCCATGTGAAACTATTATGTATAATGTATGTTTAGCTATTTCGTACACAGTATGTCACCATAGTTACAGTAGTTAAACAAAACAGTTCTCAATAAGTAATTGCTGGTATATTCATTTGTATCGTATTACTCAGAATGTAGATGATGACTAGTTGGTTGACAATGATTTCTTTTACAGGACATTTTTAGCAATGGATATGTCAATACGGCATTTATAGCAGATAAGATTCCACAGTTAGATCCATACAGTACGTACCTTTATTCCGTTATGGTTGCCTGGTAGAGATCGCTCTGTAGCGATAAAGCCGCCCATTGGTAACTTGTATTTACTTTGTACCTTTTTTCTGTTTTGTTTATTATATGGTCGTTCATCAAAGAGTTCTTGTACAGTAATTGCAATAATGTGCCAACATAATCTAGAAAACTAAATATTGACAATCCTGCATCCAAGTCCGATTTTAAAGTCGAAACTGACGTCCATCTTAATTTCCTCACGGTCCAGCGACTAGCTCAGACCAGAAGCCCCCAAGCTTGAGCCAGACCCTTGTCAGAGGGCAGTATCATTTCACGCGTATCTTGCTTCTGGAGCCAATTACAGTGTGATTGACCAGCGACCACCATCCCTTGACCTCCCACCCTCCCTTTACCCCATACAAAGACAGACTACATGGACAGAGGTTTCAGCGAAGCCAGGGGTCTCGGGGTTGTGGTCAGGCGTGTGTACCAAGTGTCTGGTCGAATGGTCCGATTGATTAGGACGGACGCCTTTGCTTCGCTATTTCAATAATGAAGTGATTGGCTGTATTCTACATATTTATAGGACCTGAGTATAATTGGGTATTAGATGCCAGGCCAAAATGAAAGGTGTGTTTAGATATTTTGAATCGCCATTTGTGCTAGCTGTAAAATCCAAATCCAATAAATACTGACCTAATAAGTACACGAACATTATCTTCGGTGCCTTCTGGTTTTAATTATAAGCTTTGCAAATGGTAGTTATTTAGGATTCTGTAGTCAACGGAACGAAATCGAGACCTCGTGCTTCATAGTCAGGGTCTCTAACCACTAGGCTATCAGGTCGTCACAATGGACAGAAAAGTTGACGCCAGTCATCGTAATTCCCACGTTTTTTACCCCTGACTCGAAGTGAGGAGTGTTATAAGTTTGACCTGTGTATCTCCTACACGGATGAAATTCGGACTCGGCTTCTTGAATCGAAAGCTAGTTTAATCGAGACTTCGGTTCTTAGCTAAATTTCATAAAAATCGATTCAGAGGTTCTGAACTTTGAAATAAAAATGTCGGGGGTTTTTCAACTTTTCTAAGTTGGCTTATTAACGACCTGTCCCGTGTCACATTAATCAGTTAGAGACATGTTCACGAACCCATTATGACGGTGGAATGAGCGACTCGCCTGAACGAATGCAATTGACTGCCTACCGGTGCACTAATTTACCCATGGTTCCAACAATTCGGGCACTGCGTGTTCGCCATTGAGCTAGGCGTTATTCCGAAATTGGTTTCGTAACTAATGTCAAAATACAATCATTTTAAACTGTCACTTAATCAAGCAGTTGAAAATACGCGTAAAAAACATTTTAAAGCAATTTTGAGGACTTCTAATTTAACTTATAACCTCAAGATCGGAGTTTTTTTTCCAATTAAACACAGAAAAATACGTCTAGCCCTTGCTGGAATCAAACCTGGATCCTTGGCATTCCGTATCACGTGCTTATATACCCATACAATAAAGTTAGTATAGATTATTTATGTTGAAATTCATGAAAATAAATAAATTTTAATTTTAAACAATTTATTGAATCAGGCGTTACTTTGCGGAGGTCCATATTTATGAACCAAAAACAATTACTGTGGTCACTCGCGACCAAACGTGAAAAATAGTTAGGTACTTACGTCTATGCGCCAAATGTATATTTCCATGCAACACCTCCGCGTCCACCGTTACACGAATCAACACAGACCCAACTATCACCACCACCACTGCACTAAATGCTGACGCGTTTCGGCACCCTACGAGGCCATTGTCAATCCACTAAAACAACCGTTCAACATGCCGCCGATTACACTACTAACACTGCGAGGTATTTCTTACAGATTGCCCTATTCACAAAAAAAAAATCAATCGCTGGTCAGTTTTTAATAATAATAAAAACATATCATTTAATTCTTAACCAGCTTATTTTACCTCTCTGAGTCACACCTTTTACAGAGGTTCTTAGAAGTTGACTGTATTAAAATCTAAACCAAGTACTAATTAAGTGAAATTTTTAAAGTATCAAAACTGTAAATCCTTTGTAAGTACTAAAGACTTTTCAAAATGGCCGCCTTTTTGCAAGGTCAACTTTCAGCAGTCAGGCACTATTCTCGAATAAGGCCGTGGAAAGATATGCGGTTGGCATGCTAATTAGCGGCTGAGGAATTATTAATAACGCGTTTGTTGACTTCATGTGCTATTAGAAAACAGTTTCTTGCAAACCACAGAGAGAATATGCAATGACATAATTGTACCTAAGAAATAGGTTTGGAAATGGAAATTAGAAGTCAGGATTAACCTTGGTAAAATGTTCAACAAATGCATCACCACTCCCACGCTACATTTTGTATGTTGACTCTACGAAAACTTAACGAACAACCAGAATTTTAGTTTAGTTATTTAGGTACTTATTGTTCTACATCATCATTGCCATCATGAGGAATCAGAATGAGAGAGTTTGGGTTCTAGTCCCCACGCGGGCCCAGTGCGGATGTGGAACTTCACACACCCCAATGAATGGCTTCGCAGGAGTACTTAACCCTTTACAACCGAGAAGATAAAGTCAAGAATTTTGAGAGATAACTTTATTTAAGCGAACACTAATGGTCAAAGGGTTCTGAGAAAAATAGTAAGAAAAATCGGAATAGCTTCATTTTCAGGAAAATTGTGTGCACGATCGTGCGTCTCAGGAATAACTTGTAAAATGCACGATCGTGCAACTTAACAATAAAATACAATTAATACACCAGTTTCTGGTAAAATCTACATTTATTAACATCAATCAACATTTATGTTATTACTTGTAAATAATTCAGTCGTTTTGATTACGAATAAGCCTTAATTTATTACTTTAGGTAGGAATAATGTATTTTCTAGGTCATTTTTCTAGATATCGTTTCCAATTGCACCAGTACATTTAAACTCTCGGGTATTGAAAGCATCCCATTAATATTATGAATACCAATAAGCTTCATAACTTCAACTCTACTTGTTTTGAATTCCGCGCCATGTTATTGTAATAATTTCTAGTGTGTACACTCACGTAAGTACCAAAAAAATCATCATCAAAGTAGGGACTCATCATAGTACTTGATAGGTGCTCGAACAAGTCTAACAGGGCATGAAGTATAATTGTGTTATGTGTCTTCGTTAGATGTTTCCTTCCAGAAATGAGGGCGCGTAGGTACCAGATGTTTGTCTTGTTATCGTCGTTGGTGAGGAATATCTGGGCCTAGTGGTTTGTCGTTGAGGGACAGTCTCGGGTGTATTAGCAGAAGGGCGCCTAGTTCGTTTACGAGTTGACGATCGTACTCTTTCAGCTGCAGACGGTAACGGTGGAACATTTGGCACGGGTGACTGCAAACGAGTGACTGCTGGGCTCACCTGAGAATGATGAAGAGGTGTCAGCACAGGTCGTGCAGGTGGTGTAGATGGAGCGCGGTCTTCTTGCTCAAGCATGAAGCAAAGCAAGATTGAAGAGTACCTGGAACGTCCAGGATCTGACTCTGCTCATCTGGCGTATCTTTTTCCTCATTATCTATATCCTCTGTCGTAACTTCTGACAGCAGCCTATCGGATAAAACGGTTCGAAATTGTCTTCAACATTTCGAAATTCTTCAATATCGGAGTCGTTTCCATCTCCCATGGCTTCTAGGATAGCCGCTATGGCATCGTCACCAAAAAGACGGCCTAAAAACAAAAAAAAATGTTGCAAATATAAGTAAAGTCGATAACTTTAGGTACAAAATCACTCACGGCTAAACACCGAACGCACACGATCGTGCAACATAAATTTTTGAACAAGATTACAAAAAAAGAGCTAATGTTTTTAATGTTTATGTTACTGCATACGATAGAGTAACATAGATAAAATCTTAAACATAGATAAAAATACCATAATTTGTTTAATTTAGAACTTAAATGTGTCAAAACAAGTACTTACGTGACGCCCCTCTCTCGCCAAAAAACGCAGCCATCATCACAGGTGAGTCGCGAGCCACTAAAGGGTCGCGGCGTCACGGGCTGTTTTTACTGCGTTGCAGAGATCCTGCACGCGTGATCGGTATCGGTTGCGTGTCGAAAAACGAATTCACGCATCATTCAGATTTTTGTGAAGTAAGTTGCACGATTAATGCAAGTCGGTTGGAAAGGGTTGAAAGAGTTTAGTAATTTCATAATGACGACCTTAAGAGAAGTAAATAGTTTGGAGCTGACAAAACTCGAAATCACACTTGCCTGACATAGTGTCTCGTCTTTAATAAAAAAAACCGGGGTTCCATTATATCAAAATAGTAGCCGAATAATTTCACAAACTTTTTCGATAACATTTTTTTTTTTTGCTATTTTGCGTTTGACCACATTCACACCTTATTATGATGAAGATTTTGAATTAATTGGCATAATACGTGAATGAACCTTGATTGCGTGTTGAAAATAGCTTTGGATTATAAATAAATAATTTCAGACAATTTTTTTTTTTTTTAAAGAGGGTACGGGGAATACGAAAGTGACTAAGCTCAGGATATTTTCCACATATTTCACCCCATACATGAGTAGCCAATAGGACGTCTCCTCGGCCAGTTTTTCGCGAACAACCATAAAGCACAAAAGGAGAACTAATGCGGTACTAACTATCAATAGGAATAGAATTTATCGTCGTACCATCCCCTTTACGAAGAAAATATTGGTCTTGCGAAGTACCCAGACGAGGTTTGTGAATGCCGCCTTTTGTGGAGCAGAGGAGGGTTAGCCGGCTGGGCGGTGGAAGCCAAAGGAGGTAGCGATTAAAATAGTAATCGTATAGCCATCGCGAAAATTCACACAAATTTTTTTTGGCGCTGTTCCAAACGTCATTCAAATTTTCTCAATAACGTTACTACTCGATTACGTAAGTAAGTAAGTAAGCGCTTTATTGTACAGAAAATACAGAAATAAATACAGGTTACCAACAGTGAGATACAGTACAAAGGCACTACAAAGGACTTATCCCTGTAAGGGATCTCTACCAGTCAACCTTTGAGCGGTAGAGAGAAGTTAATTTAAGGGACCGACAAAGAGTGCGTTTTTAATCACAAATAGCACGCAGATTACGTTACGCAGGTTTCGAATATTCGTGTTTGCTCTGCTAAGAAAAGCTGAATCTCTTCTGGCACTTGTTTCAAAAGATCTCAAGGTAACATCTCAAAACACAATGCAGCGAAGTAATCACACGGTAAGCAATGAAGCTCTATAAATTATAATTAAAAAAAAACTTTTCAAAAATATGTGACCGGATTGTAATAAGTAAATATAACTAGCATTCTATAAAAAAAACTTTCGCCTCAGTAGGTCCATCTCTTTGGAAAATATATGATAACATACAGACAAGACACGGATGTAACAGAGACTCGGAGATACACAGTTTACAGGATTATATTGGCAAAGTAACAAGTTATAGGCAATCTCCCCCTATTTGACAGAACTTTGTGACATATAGTTAGTAGTGTTCTTAATGTTACTGTACACTAGTTTAAGCTATACCTACAAACTATTGAATAAATGTCTTTGATTTATTTATTTATTTATTATTATTTTTAATACCTATTGCACCTTCGTGCCTATTCTTCTGTTTCTTGTGGCTTGAGCTACACAATGTAAAAGATTGTGTTGGTTTGTAAGCACGACTTCTTCGCGAATAGTAACTACTGAGTGAATGTGGAAAAACAAGTCCTCTTTATCAATCGGTTTATTTTGCTCGCAGAATCTTACTTTCTCTTTATTTATGCCACAGTTTTAGTTGGGGTTTGTTTTTTTATTACATTTTCTCGTTGAATTACAGTTAAGTACACAGTTAACATGTTAAGCTCAAGAAAGCTCTATCTACATATAGTAGCTTAGCTTAGGTTGACCGATCTTTCAAACAGTTAATATTATCGAGAAATTTGTAAACAAAGCAAAATCGAACTGTTAGTCCAAAACTATCCAATTTCCAGTAATGCGGTAAACAAATCGTTAGCAACGCATTGATTCGCTTAACCCGAGCCATGACGACACGTCTGCGTGACGATTTCAACGGACTCAGGACAGACCATTCACTACACGCATGGTTGTGCGTTTTCTGTGCCCTTAGTGTAATGAAAAAGCACAAAATACGTCTCGATCGCGTTTGCGTTAAAGTGTCAAATAGTATGAGAATTGTTAAACGCGAACGCGATCGAGACGTATTTCTTGGCCTGGTCGGCGGTTACACTAGGCGCTCTGTGCAACTACAGAGGGTTGAGCACGAGCTTTTGAGTAATCGAGTAGTAACGTTATCTAGAAATTTGTATGACGTTTGGAACAGCGCTCGCTCGTGAGCATATTTGGAACTAAAATTTAGAATGAGGTTTCTCGATTTCGTATCGAACGTAACGTTACGCAGGATTCGAAAACTCGTGCTCGGCCCACAGGACAGACCTTTACCTATACGCATGGCTGTGAGTTTTTTGTGCGACTAAAGTATTACCTACTGTCACATAATATAATTGCCAAAGGCTAACTGTGGTGTAGCGGAATGGCACATGACACGGTATGTCAAGGATCCGGGTTCGATTCCGGGGTTAGCTGTATTTTTTTCTGGATTTTTTTGTGTATTCATGTTTCAGTGAGTATTTAAAAAGTACAATAATTAATAACAACGGGATAACCGTAAAAATAAAAGCTGGAGAAAAAATCCAATATACTCCATTGAGATCAAGTAAATGAAACCAATCCATTTATTTTATTATCCAATTGATAATATGATTTAAGAGCTCTCGGGAGATTCACCTTCCTTCCTCAGGATGTTTTTATTGACAGAAATGGTCATGATAAATTGCAAATGAAAATTTGCACATAAATTCCAAAAAAAAATGGTGTTGTGGGTGTCTACGGGCAGCAGCGGTGATCCTTAAGTACCATTGGTGACTTATTTTCTCTTTTATTATTACATAATAATAAAACTTCAACTTTCACAAACACATCGAATAAACTCTTCTCTCTGCACTGATGCCGCGTTGATTGCATCCAAAATAATTGTATTCCTCGCGTCTGGATACCTTCAAATTAATATCAAAAGCGAAACAACTCAAACAAAACTCACCCCTAGCATTCGAATAACAAAGCTCACCCATTTTTCATGAAACGGCAGTGTATTTTGTGTTATAATGAACATATTTGTCCAGAAAATAATCGGGATTATATTACCAACAAACGATGTCCAATTATTAGAAAACATAAAACTGCAGAGACCAGTGCCCTAAGCACGACTTGTCGAATCCTGCGTCACGTAAAATCGAATAGTAAACTCTAATGAGTTTGTATGACGTTTGGAACAGCACCCGCCCGTGAGCGTATTTGGAACTAAAATTTAGTATGAGATTTCTCAATCTCGATACGATAACCGTAACGTAACGCAGGATTCGACAAGTCGTGCTTAGGGCACAGTATATATATATATAGTCATTTGTTAATTGTACCTGTTGAGTTTTTCAGGAGTTATGGAAATGGCGTCCACGGACCGGGAGACGAACTGTCGGTAGACCTCCAACAAGATAGAGCGACGACCTAGTAAAGATTGCGGGACCGCGGTGGATGCGGTAAGCACAAGACCGGTCTGAGTGGAGAGCCTTGGGGGAGGCCTATGTCCAGCAGTGGACGTCTTTCGGCTGACATGATGATGGAAATCATTATTTTTTTAATTTCGTCGTGCTCTTCACGAATTTTTACTTTTCAATCTCATATTTTGGCCGCTCGTGCAGCCATATTGGAATAACCAGCTGTGACAGACGGACAAACGGACGGACTGAGTCGCACCATTAGAGTTCCTTTTTACCATTTTGATACGGAACCCTAAAAATAGCGAATAAAGTATGTCAGTTGAGTATAGCGTGACATGTTTCGGACTAATCCGTAGTCCTTCCTCTAGGAGCACACGCCACGCCGGTGGCGCGACGTAAAACTCTCGTCACCACCCGTCGTTCGCCATACTCGATGTCGGGCTATACTCGACTGACGTACGTGAGTGATCCGTTTATTTCACTATGATTGAATCTCACGGTAGTTTCATGTTAAAAATATCTCTTTTCTGAATAGGTAATTTTGAGACGAATATGGTTAACGTACTAAAATTGTTTTCTCTTGTCCCTGGGATGTCCTAAATACTAAGGACTAAGAATATTAGTATAACTAATTTATCACAGTTGACGATGAAAACAGCACTGACCTTTGCCTTTCGGCCATTTTTCTTTCAACCTGGATTCAAAATGGCCGCAGTGCATGAAGTTAATTCGAACAATAGACTTGTATGGAAATATTTACGATGTCGGGGTCCGCTAGACCAAATCGCGGGCCGTGATTTATTCTGTGTATTTCGTGATTATTCCGAAACTTTTTGTGTGTATTGTTATAAGGGTGTTCTGTGTCTGTGTCTGACAAAAAAGAACTTTCTGATTGTGTAAAAAAACCGGCCAAGAGCGAGTCGGACTCGCGCACGAGGGTTCCGTAGAAAGATTTTAACGATTTTCCCCAGTGTTTTAAGAAGTCCAGTGTAAGCAGAGCCCTGCTCCGTGGCAAAATGTACGCAGTGTGGGGTCAACTTATATTGGTCCTCGAAATCTAGAGACAGACATAAAAATTTAAGATTTTGAGACTTTTTTGAGTGGTTGTACTATAAGAGCTACCTTCATACCAAATTTCAAGTTTCTAGGACAACTGGAAGTACCCTTTAGGTTTTCAAAAAACGGCAATTTGTATGGAAACGACTTTTTTAATGACTGTATCTTTTGATTGTGTTGACTTAGATGCTTGGTTTTTTTACAGCTTCAAGGGACCGCAGGTTTGAGTATTTGATATTAATTTCAGCATCCTACCTCCACGCGTTCCAGAGAAAAAGGGTCGTGACAGACAGACAGACAGACAGACAACAAAGTGATCCTATAAGGGTTCCGTTTTTTCCTTTTGAGGTACGGAACCCTAAAAATGAACGACACAAATTTATAGTTACCGAGAAAAAAATTGTTGCTTTATAATTTGCTGTTAATTTCATAATAGGTACTTACGTCATATAGTCAGGTAGGTATAGGTAACCATCATTAAACCTCGTACACACTATTGTCTAAGACAGCAAACGCGTTAGCAAAGCCTATCACCGCAACTCGTACATAATTTACTATTACTTTAAAAGCACCGAAACCTCAGCTCCAACGAATGGAGGAACAGTGTTCTGCGTAAACTTATTACGGGAGACTTCTTTGGTTCTAGTGCGGATAGCGCGTTGGATGCTGTTTGGAAATTAATTTACGCTACCAAGGGCAGTAAGTAGCGTTTACTGCCCGCTGTGTGAGAACATGTTACTGGCCAGGGTAATCATTTCAAAATATTATTATTTATAAAAAAAAACACAGTGATAAACAAAATCTGGGTCGTATTTTTGCGGGTCGCGTTTGACAGCCTGTAAGGAGAGAGCACCGCTCTATAGGCCAGTACAGATCCCTTAATATTTAAACGCCCTAGGTAGTAACCTAATTTTTTATGTAATTAAAAAAAAACGTATTTCGGACAACATTTTTATCAATATTGCTTATTTAAAATTTTATTATTCTTTTCCATAACTTTTTGACATTATTTTAAATTGAAAATTTTGACACATCAGAAATTCGTAGTTCAATCTTAATACGTTGCAATAACGGTGTCCCACCTTGCAGGTGCCAAACGCTCCAGGTGGCAGGTAGGTGCAGGGTGTCAATTATTGGAATTAACATGTCAATCATTGGCACGTTTATCTCAAAGTGTTAAATCTTCGAACAGTAACAGGAACGATATTCAAAATTAAGTTATGCCTCGAAGCGCAGGGCGTGAAACACCTCTTGTTTGTCAATACTGTACAGGACGCTGATTTTAATACAATTACCGAGAGTGTTCCCGTATTTTAGTACCCGCCATTTTAACTTATCGAACATTATACTGACTATAAAATTTCTAAGTGCTTACTTCAGTAATCAGAAGAATAGGTAGAAAACCAGTCAAGGTAGCATAGCTCGGGAATTGAATCATGTACTCTTGTTTCTGTATAATATTAAAAAAAAATATTTAAAAATTGATGCTAATTGCTAATTGATGATTATATTGACTAGCAAAAATAATGACTTTTCATACAACTGCGTTTGAAAATCATACACGTAAATTTATAAACCTAGTACATTTAATTTAAACACATGTACTAAAACGTGCTGTATGTGTGTGAAATGTATGGCTAGTAATTTTAAAATTGAGTCAAGTTAGAAAAGCAAAGTTGGTTTAAAATACCGAAACAGGTTTTTTTTTTCACGCAAATTTGCAAGGGCTGATCACAGCTAGTCATGTGCCGTCTAACAAATTGATTTTTGACCCTTCATGGAACGGTTTCACAGTAAACATCGTATAAGAAATCCTTGTCAAGCAATGCGATATCGCTATGACGTTTAAGGTGAAAAGAACGAGGGAAAGGAACGGTGGGTATGGAATCAACCTTTGTGGATCTTTTGTGGAACAAACCTATTACTTACCAAACATTGATTCCACACCCACCGTTTCTTTCCCTCGTTCTTTTCACCTTAAACGTCATAGCGATATCGCATTGCTTGACAAGGATTTCTTATACGATGTTTACTATGAAACCGTTCCATGAAGGGTCCAAAATCAATTTGTTAGACGGCACATGACTAGCTGTGATCAGCCCTTGCAAATTTGCGCGAAAAAAAAAACCTGTTTCAGTATTTTAAACCAACTTTGCTTTTCTAACTTGACTCAATTTTAAAATTACTAGCCATACATTTCACACACATACAGCACAATCCGAACACACTAGAGCCACAATACATTTTCAATATTCTTCCCCTTAGCTTACCGTCGTACCTTTTACCAACCCACCTACCCAAGAGTTCCGTCCTACCCGAGACGCCGGCCCACTGTTTGGACAGGGTTATTGAGAGGCGCCTCGCAAACAGACAAGTTTACCTTCTGTTTTTAAATTAAGTGCTCTAGCGGGCTTTTTAAAATGAGATTGCTGGAGTAGTCTATTATTTTAGTTGAGACGGAATTTTATTACCTTATCAAAGTGTAGTCGTGAAAAGGTGGGTTGGAGAAAGTTTTAGAATAAGTTTTTGATTATGCTTCAGGTCTTGACTTTTAATTATCTATTTTTTTTTATCTTTTACCTACTTTCCTTATCTTTCTCGGTGTCGGTCTCACCGACGTCCATTGGTCGAATTGACTCGCAAGGCAAGGAACAATGACATTTTGAACAATAGCTTTATTGAATTCTAAATTTATTTTTCTTGTCCAGCGAAATGAGTAAGTACATAATTAAATCCTCAGTGTCAAAGAAAAAAAATCATGCCACATCTGTGCGAGACTTTCTCGTAGTGTCTCAGTAGAAATTATAAAAAAAATGTACTTATACCTCGGCGTTAAAGTTGATTTATTTATTTATCGTACAGTACATACAATTAACTTAAGTTAACCTGGGCACTACCCTGTAAGGGCGTAGCAATATAATTACACATAAGTATTATCCCTTTACATTTTATACATATTTTGCAATTAATTGTGGTGGGTGTTCCTACAGTTTTTTATTAAAATTTCTAACACATTTATGAAAAAGTAGGTGGGTACATTAACACGCTCTTTCATTCAAGTACAACCCGTAAGCTCCTCTGCTCCACAGTAAAATCCTTCTTACACGTTTTTTCTGAAATGTACCAAAAGTAACCACTTATAAGGTATGTACATATGACACTTTAGTATACAACTTGGTTTACTTTCGTAGTTGACTTGCACAAAACTGCAGACTACGAGCATGTGTGTTCATTGCTTAATAACAATAGTGAATGATTGTCTGTCTGGCAGTAACCGAGTTAGCCCCTGTCCTGTCTGTTTAGGCAGCAATTAGGAATTAATACACAGTCTAATTGAGGGCTAGTCGCTCCGAGCGCCCTCTTGTGGGGATGTTGCTACAGACAGTCAATAGATTTTTCATTAGGGGAATCCCATATATGGATTATTAGCTTCCTTAGGTTTTAGGGTGATGACTATAAGTACCTATATAGCTGAGGATTAGCAGAGGGCTAAGGGACTGGTTCTATGTGCAAACAGAAACGACTGGTTAGGTCAACGCTTGTATTCGAACTGCCTCAAAAAGACAATTCCAAAACAAAACTACAAAATATTAATAAAAAAGTATAAAAACATAAATCTATACAAAAAGGTTGTGCCTTCGGCACATTTCTCCCCCTTTTCATAGCCGAACCAGCTTCTTGAGGGGTCGACGAAGCACACCCGCCGAAGTCTCAACGTCCGCCACCCTTACGATGCCATCTCGCCCAGGAAACACCGCCGCAATCCGCCCTCTGGGCCATGATCCTCGCGGCAGGTTCCCGTCGACAACGAGGACCAAGTCGCCAACTGCCAGAACTGGAGCTTCTCCTCCGCCCGGCCTCGTTGCAAGAGTGGGCAGGTACTCCTTCACCCAGCGTTGCCAAAAGTGATCACATAATCTGACCGCCCGGCGCCACCTGCTTCGGCTCAGTAGGTCGGACTCTGACATCGTTGCTGGAACTGGACGACCCGATGACGTACCAAGCAGGAAATGGGAGGGCGTGAGAGCCTCTTCACTCGACGAGTCGGTCGGCACGTGCGTGAGAGGCCGCGCGTTGACTAGCGCCTCCGCCTCGGCCAGCAGGGTGAGCAGCACCTCGTCTGACTGCGCGCGCTCCGTGAGGGTCACTCGCAGCGCTGTCTTAACACTTCTGATGAGCCGCTCCCAGGCCCCGCCCATGAAGGGAGCTGATGGAGGAATAAATCGCCAGCTGATCCTTTCATTAGCAGCGAAGTCTGAGGTCGCGCTCGCGTAAAGTGTTCTAAGCTCCCTGTTGGCGCCGACAAAGGCGGTGCCGTTGTCTGACCATATCTCTGTAGGCGTGCCTCTTCGTGCAATGAAGCGTCGAATACTCATAATCGCTGCGTCTGCAGACAGGTTGTGGACGACCTCTAGGTGAATGGCACGGACGACGAGGCAAGTGAAAAGGGCGACGTAACGCTTCTCTCTTCTGCGGCCAACCGCCACATGTATCGGGCCGAAGTAGTCGAGCCCAACAAAGGTAAATGGGCGTCGGTGATGAGCCAGTCGAGCTTCAGGCAGGTCTCCTGTAGGCGGTCGGAATGCGACAGCGCGGCGAATATGACAGAGTCGGCAAAGAAACGCCACTGAGCGGACAACCTCTCGCAGGCCGAGCAGGTGGAAATGCTGCCGAAGCTCGTTAACCACAGTCTCTGTGTTTGCGTGGGCGGCGCGGCGGTGCTCGTGTGCTACAAGCAGGCGAACAGCTGGGTGTCTTCCATCAAGGATAATTGGGTACTTCATATCTTCGGGAACACCCGAAGCTGCTGAGATACGGCTGGACAACCGAAGCAGACCATCATCGCTCATCACAGGGGATCTTTTGGCTAGACGGCTGGTGCGTGGCAGTGGCTGAAGAGTGGGACTACGAAGGCGTGCCACTTCGTCAGGGAACGAATCCAATTGAGACTGGCGCAGAACATGCGCCTCGGCCAGGCGAATATCGCCGGCGGTCAACTGGTCGGGTGCCACCACGGGTGGACTAGCAGAGGAGACGTTCGAGGGCTGAAACATAAAAGAACACAATCCCCCTTCACAGCGTATTAAATGAGCTACATCTAAGCCCCGTCGATGGAGACTACGCCTACGCAGTAACGTTAAAAAGCGATGTGCTACAACTGTAGCGCGCACCAACCTCAGCCAAGAGCTGAAACGCCTTGAATCGGCGGAAACTGGCGCCGCTACCCTTACGTCAGAAATGAAATGAACTGAAGCTGTCTTTAATTCGTCTTGACCCGAGAACTGGATGTCCTTCGGTTCGTTGGGCCAATCCGAGAAAAGTAAAAACTCAGGTCCAGAGACCCAGCGAGATTCCGAAGTCAGCGCCACGCGTTTAACCCGGGTAGCATCGTCCGCTACATTTAAATGGCTAGGTACCCAGCGCCACTCTTTGACACTTGTAGACTCCAAAATCTCGCCCACTCTATGCGACACAAAAGGTTTAAACAAGCGCGCGTCACTGCGAAGCCACCCGAGAACAGTCATTGAATCGCACCAAAAAAATCTTCTCGATGCTTTAATTCTGTGTCTATTAACTCAATACGAGCAGCGATAAGCGCTCCTTGAAGTTCTAACCGCGGTATCGAAACCGGCTTCAAAGGAGTTACGCGTGCTTTGCTACAAATAAGAGCGAGTTTGACGTTACCGTTGACGTATACAAAACGCCAATATGCAACCGCGGCATAGGCAGACTCACTACTGTCTGAAAATATGTGAAGCTCGCACTTTTCTACTTGGAGCTCGCTCGACAAGTACCAGCGCGGAATCTGCAAATCAGATACAGAAAACAAATCTTCAAGCCAGAGACTCCACGCGGCAGTATCTGTCTGGGAGAGCTCCTCGTCCCAATCGAGACCCTTGCGCCACGAATTCTGGAACATAATACGCCCTCTAACGACGATAGGGGCAAGGATACCGAGTGGGTCGTAAACTCTCATAACGTGCGCTAGTACCTCACGTTTTGTTAGTTTTTCAGGCAATACCGGATCTCTAATACCGGTATTAAACCCTATGGTATCGGCAGCAAGCCTCCAAGTGAGACCTAGAGTGCGGACGGGTGTCACAAGACTACCTAAGTCTACCCCTACACTACTCTGTACTACTAGGGCGTCTAGCAAACTCTCCTTTGGCAATAACGACAATGCCTCAGGTTCGTTTGACACCCAACCGCGCATCTCAAAGCCCGCGTTCCTATGGACGGTGTAAACTTCAGCGGCCAAGCGTGCCGCCTGCTCTACCGTATCTAAACTAGCGATGTAATCGTCCATGTAATGGTCGTGAACGATGGCTTTGGCTGCATTCGGATAACTATCCTGATATTCGATGGCATTTTTATTTTTAATAAACAGAGCCGTAAATGGACTACATGCGGCACCGAATATCATTGACCCCATGCGATAGGTTTTTATGGGCTCAGTTGGGTTATCGCGCCACAGAAACCGCTGAGCGTCGCGGTCTTCGGCTCTAATTTTAATCTGCGGGAACATTTCGCGAATGTCGGCTGTTAAAGCTACCTTGCCTTCTCGAAAACGCAATAAAACCCCTAGAAGGGACTGAAGCAGGTCTGGACCGGTCAATAAAAGTGAATTTAGTGATGTACCATGTGACTTAGCCGCAGCGTCATGCACGACACGCAACTTGTTTGGCTTGTTCGGATTGGTTACGCCGAAGTGAGGCAAGAACCAGATCGGTGATTTGGCTTTGCACAAATCCGTGCACAGTTCGGCGTACCCTTTCTGAAGCATGTCGTGGATGTTCTGACGGTACCGTTTCGCGTAACTGGGGTCTTTGTTCATCTTGCCTTCAAGGCCTAAAAATCTAGACAGCGCAAGCTTATAGCTGTCAGGTAAAACTAAATTATCAGACTTCCAGATCAAACCTACTTCGAACCGACCGTCAGGCAAACGACGCGCTGTACGTTCGAGAATATCAATGGCGCGCTCGTCGTCAGCACTACGAGCCTCGCGCTTGGAGATGCCGATAGAGTCGAGCTTATATTGTTCCCGAACTAAGTGCTCTAGCGCTGACCGATCACACGATTGCCCGACCTCGGACTCGCACAGCGTTGCGTGGTTGACAAAATCGACAGGCGCGGTCGTGCTACACCCAAAACCAAATAAAACCCAGCCTAAAGCAGTCCGAATAGCGACCGGTTGAGTTTTGGTACCCTTCCGCATAGACTTTGAAACGATAAGATGCCAATTATCGATACCGATGATAATAGTAGGCTTCACGTCACCGTAGCAAAACTCATTGGCGATATCGGCGAGGTATGGGTAAGCATTAACGTTCTGTTTCTCGACAAACTGTCCAGCGGCACCTAACCCAACGATTGCACGAGCACTACGAATCAAATAAGTCTCGTGCGATCTACGACCTTTGATTTTGAAATCAATGTACCGCACTGAAGTCTCCTTTCGCAAGCCACCTACACAATCGAGGTAGATCTTCTTCTCGGGACCGTCGACACCTAGTTTCGCTGCAAGTTCTGCTTCGACGAATGTGGCCGTCGAACCGTCGTCTAACAAAGCATAGGTGTCTACGCTACCAGACGGGCCGGACACTGTTACCGCTACTACTTTTAACAACGGACGAGCACACGATGTTCGAACATGCGAAAGGACCTCCTTAACTTGAGGCTCAGGGTCGCGGGGCGCGGCAGCGGGCTCGGCGCGGCGCGCGCCCGCTGACGTGGACGGTTCCTCGTCGTCCTCCACCTCCACATGTGCAGCTGCCGCTCGCTCGATGTTCTGGTTGTGCAGCAAAACATGATGACGGAAAGTGCAGCCGTCAATGTTACACTGACTTTTTGCTCTACAAAAATTGAGTCTGTGCCAACCTAACTTTAAGCAACGATGACACACTCTATGTTTTTTGACACACTGCCATCTGTCATCGACTGACATTGATTTAAAAGTTGTACAATCAATCAGACTATGTGATTGATTGCATAAAACGCAACAAGAAACAACGTTTGCTGATGCCGTTGAAGGTTGGCTTCTAGTGGATGACGCGTTTTTAGTGCGCCGGCCTTCAACCACAGCATAAACTTTATCTTTGGGCCGCTTGTTGTCTACCGCGTGCGACGTAAAAGGCACCGTAGACGGCTCAAAAATAACGCCATATCTAGACTGCAAATCGACTTCATATTCTAAAAAATCTGCGAAAAGCTCTAATTTACTACTGCCGATTGAGTCATGATAGGAGGCGTATTGAAGCTATCGCGTTCGTAACAGCGGTGTAATTTTGCTAACAAGTGCCTGAAAAAGCTCAGGCGAGCGCAAATAGTCTTCTTGATCAAGCAAGCGCACGACTTCCACGCAGTTACGGACGCGGCAGGCGAACACAGCAAAGTCCTTACCTTCACCACTGACTCTTGGTAGCGCGCGCATCGCGGCCACCTCGCGCATCACCACGAGCTCGGGGCGACCAAAGCGCGTGGCGAGCGCGCGCAGCACGGCGCCGGGCTCGCGCGCCGTGCCGTGCAGTGCGGCGCCCAGGCGCGCTAGATTTTCGACCGGGCTATAGGAGCTCTCAGTTGAGTCGTAAATCCTCTTGAAGGACAGCCAATCTAAATGGGATTTGCCATCAAAATGTGGCAACGCTAGACATACTTTATTAGGACGGACGCCTTTATTCACGTTAGAAATCAAAACTTCTAGAGACTGGATGAGTTGTGGCACGTCGGGAGCTGCCTTTTCCTCGCCGGGTGCCGCGAAACCGGCGGCTGCGGCCGGCGGCGCCGGCGGGCGCGGCGCTCTTTCCGGCCCAGTGGCTGAATAAAGAGACTCATCGTGCCCTACTTCGGGCTTAGCTTGTCTGAAAACAGATTCATGTGTTAATCTTTGTTCAGCATTATTAAAATCAGGGCCTGCATGACTGTCTACCCAATCCTGTACAGAGTTCCGGCTAGCGAATGCTGAGCCTCGACGGCTGGCGTCTGCGTCAATAGCCGCCAGTTCAGCGCGCAGTTCGGCTGCCGCGGCCTCGCGCTCTAGATTGGCGAGGCGGCGCGCGTGGTGCGCCTCGGCCGCCAGGCGGCGGGCCACCATGGTGGCGGAGGACCGGGACGTGGCCGTGCTCGCGGGCCGGGAGGGCGCCGGCTGTGCGGTCGCCGACGCGGCGAGAGGGCCGCTCAGGGCGGACGGTTGTTCCTCCCTCTCCGCACTTGGCGCTCCTTCCGGGGCTGACGCGAGCGTCTTGGCGCTAGAGCGCGTTTCTACGACCATTTTCTGATTTTTTAATAATAAAATTTTACTTAACTCCCGGTATCCTGACTGTAGCGAGTTCGGCGTCCACACGTTTTATTCACACACAACACTACTCAGAAGGACCAACATATAGCTGAGGATTAGCAGAGGGCTAAGGGACTGGTTCTATGTGCAAACAGAAACGACTGGTTAGGTCAACGCTTGTATTCGAACTGCCTCAAAAAGACAATTCCAAAACAAAACTACAAAATATTAATAAAAAAGTATAAAAACATAAATCTATACAAAAAGGTTGTGCCTTCGGCACAACCTACATACTGATTATTTCCTCCTTTTTACAATAAAAAATCATAATTGTGTCTGCAATTTCTTCCAGCTTTTAGCCACAGAAAAACATGATCCGTAGATAGAACTAGTTTCAAAATAACTAATGTCATTTTATTAACCGACTTCAAAAAAGGAGGAGGTTCTACGTTCCACTGCATCAGTTCCGTCAATTGTAGACCAATTTACAAAAAAAAATTTTTTTATTCGAAAGGGTATACTCCTGAGGTGGTCCCATTGTCACTAAGTCATGATCTGATAATGGGATCCCAGGGAAATCGAGGGCAACCCTCAAATTTTATAGGCACGTATTATGTGTTTCATATATTTTCTAAAGCTATTCAATTATTTGCGTCTGGTAATCATCATCTCATGTTGATGAGCTGATGATGGAAGGTACAACTCCTTAACGGTTAGGAGTTGGAGGATAATTCTGAAAATGTTAAATCGACGTAAAATTGTGAAATAAAAATCTTTTAACAAAAAAATAAAACAGTTTTCAAAAAAAAACCTTAGAAAAAAAACGTAAAGTAATCCTCTAAAATAATGATAAATGAATAAAATAAAATAAAATGCGTTCATTCCGGACAACAGAAACTAAAGCCTAAAGTCTTATGGCCTAGCACTAAGTAGCAGAAATATGAAGTCGGTGCTTCATTCAAACAACATTCCGCTCGCACCGCACCGACTTCATATTTCTGCTACTTAGTGCTAGGCCATAAGACTTTAGGCTTTAGTTTCTGTTGTCCGGAATGAACGCATTTTATTTTATTTTTATTTATTTATCATTATTTTAGAGGATCATTTTACATTTTTTTTCTAAGGTTTTTTTTTGAAGGCGGTTTTACTCTTTTGTTATATTTTTACAAAGGCTTTTACCGCTCTGTTAGCAGCTGGTATAGATTTTTGCAAACGCCGTTTGAAAAACATTTTGATAGGTACAGTGGTAGAAAAAAAAAGTACCAAAGAAAAAACTATTGATTTCTTCAGTAATTTCTTCGTTACACTCGATCTTAGTAATTCCCGCACGCCAATAAGTGGAAATCCATCTTACAGAGAAATATACTCAACAGCAATAAAAACGGATCACTTTGTATGAACAATTCCTTACAAAGTGACCCGTTTTTTTTGCTCTTGAGTCTATAATACGTAAGTGTAAAAGTACCTAACCAAGAATAACCAATACAAACCTGTAAGTACTTGATTCTCCTTGAAATTCACGGGTGGTAGGACCTTGTACGAGGTCCGTCCGGATCGCTACCACCATCTTACTCGCTAATCCTTCCGCTAAGCAGCAGTGCTTCCACTGTTGTGTTCCGGTGTGGAGAGTAAGACAGCCGGTGTAATTACGGGCACAAGAGGCATTTCATCTTAGCTCTCTAGGTTGGCAACGCATCTGCGAACCCTCCGGAGTTGTGGGTGTCTATGGGCAGTGGTGATCACTTACCATCAGGTGAGGTGACCCACTTGCAATAAAAACTTTTTTTTTCACCAATATGACAGTTAAACATATTTGATACCTTACGCTACTTTAATTTCAATGGGGATGAGGGGAATGATGTCTGCTAGATGTTAAAACCAGCAACTTTTTTTTAAATGTCAAATGGAGCTATTATCATGAAGTTTATATTGAACTATGACATCATAATTTTCAGTCATCAAACTCGTTTTTTATTAGTTTTTGTTATCAATGTTAAATTAATAATCATCATAGTTTTATTGCAAAGAATAGGTCAGACGTCGGTTTTAACTAATATTTTCAGAAGTTTGATTAAGGTGAAACAATTAAGTACTTAAAATGATGTCATTTTGACATCAGTGTGTGTCACAACATCATCAACCACCCAATAAATAAGACACCCTGCTTGCGATCTTTTATTTCTATGAATTAAGATTAAAGGTACCGTTTAATCAACGTGCTGTGTCGAGCACTAGGGCCTTACCAAGTTATAAATGTTATGACATATACCTTACCAAGTTATAAATGTTATGATTATAATTACGAGCCAAGTCCTCACACAGATGCTAACTACTAGTACTAGGTACCTATACCTTACAAGCGCATCACTAACAAACAGATACCGCATTATCGTCACCAAACACGCGATACACGTTAATGTATAGCTACGTAGGTACATAATGTGTCAAATTGTCTAACACAGGCATTGAGCACACGGCGGATATTGCTCTTGTTTAGTATAGGCAATGCTTGCCAGGTTGTGTTAACCTCGGCAATGAATGGTTATGCATGACAATGTTGTATTTGCTAATGACGCGTTTCAGGCGTCACGAGTTAGGACCGTCCGGATTGCTACCACCATCTTGCACGCTAATCTTGCAGGTAAGCAGCAGTGCTTGCACTCTTGTATTCCGGTGTGGAGAGTAAGATACGTAGCTGAGGAAATAATGGGCACTGGAGGCATTTCATGTTTAGTCCTCCAGGTTGGCAATGAAACAGCAATCTCTCCGGAGTTGCGGGTGTCTATGGGCAGTGGTTATCACTTACCGTCAGACGACCCGCTTTCTCGTGTGTAGATTCGTGTGGTAATGGAGGTGTAGGCACTGCAACAAGCATACGTTCGTCGTACAGACGTGTGTAGCTGTCTTGCACGCGTGGTCGTGGTGGAGTAACAAACAAACTTGTTTTAAGTCTTTGTAGGCCCAATTGCACCGACCTGGGTTAAACATAGTTTCGTCTAAGTCGACCTCAATCACAGAGGCGCGTCACCGCCGTGTCCGTGTAACTCGTGCGTCGGTGATCTTGTGCGAAGCGGCGCGAGCCAACGACGCGAAAAAGTTATTCGAGCTGAGCTGAGGCCCGAGTACGAATATTCGAAGCCTGTGTAACGTAATCGAGTAGTAAACGTTAACGAGAAATTTGTATGACCTTCGGAACAGCGCCCGACCGTGAGCGTATTTGGAACAAAATTTTGTATGAAGTTTATCGATTTCGATAACGATAACGTAACGTTACGCAGGATTCGGAAACTTCGTGCTCGGCCTACTGTGCTGAGGCCCTGCGTCACGGCGAACCGCGGCACACCGCGCGCCCAGCGCTCGCCCCCGCTCGCGTCCCGAAACGCACACATAGGCAGCGAGGTCATTTACTGCACCCATGTGTCAGTTCAGTGTCGTTTCTTTTTTCACGTTAGCATTTAGGATAGATAGATAATTCTTTGCCTCAACGTCAAAAGAGTTCCGCCAATAGCTCGCCTATTGAACTCCCAAACGCCATCCCTATTAAAATAATAAGGAAGTTGGCAAGTGCGTGGCAAGAAATTGGTTCCCGCTTTATGACGGATCGCTTGTCAAACAAGTTTGCCGACGAAGATCGAGAGTGGCGATCGTGGCTAAGTAATTACCCAAATTTTCTTTATCAATGCTTAGACGGTGGAAAAAATATGAACGCAGTAGTGTATTTATTATAATTATAGACTGGGTTAGATGGAATTTTTTTTTGTTCCATTTTAACAGTACCTAGTTTGAAGGCTCACGTTATAATAATAATGACAGATACTGTACAGGACTAAAGAAGTAGGTACTTACCTACTTTCCTAAATGCGTTTGTATCGTTTCGCAAAACAACTAGAAACCAGAGTGTCTAGTGTGATCGACGGCCAAAAAATACGTCTCGAACGCTTATGCGTTAAAGTGTCAATTAATACTTAGTGTGAGAACTGTTCGTTGTCGATGCGTGCCACTAGTAGCGCTGCCAATTTGCCCATAGCAATTATGACTTAAACGCGAACGCGGTGGAGACGTTTTTTTGTCGTTGATTACACTAAACGTTCAGAGCCTCTAGTGTAACCGACGGTCAAAAAAACGTCTCGATCGCGTTCGCGTTTACTTCTGAATTACTATGGGCAAATTGACAGCGGCAATAGTGGCACGCATCGGCAACAAACGATTCTGATACTATTTGACACTTTAATGCAAAAACCGTTCGACACATTTGAATATAATGATAAATAAATAAAATAAAATAAAATGCGTTTATTTCGGACAGCAAAAACTAAAGCCTTAAGTTTCATGGCCTAGCACTAAGCAGCAGAAATATGAAATCGGTGCGATGCGAGCGGAATATTCTTTGAATGAAGCTTCTGTTGTCCGAAATAAACGCATTTTATTGTATTTATTTATCATTATTTTAGAGGATTATTTAACGTTTTTTTTCTAAGCTTTTTTTTTGAAGGCGGTTTTACTTTTTTTGTTAAAAGATTTTTATTTCACAATTTTACGTTGATTTAACATTTAGTGTAACTGTAAAATTTGAGGGTTGCCCTCGATTTCCCTAAGATCCCATCATCAGATCATGACTTGGTAACAATGGGACCACCTCAGGAGTATACCCTTTCAAATAAAAAAAAAATTAAAATCGGTCTACAATTGACAGAGTAATCGATGTACATACATAAAAAAAAAAAAAAAAAGATACAGTGGAACGTAGAACCACCTCCTTTTTTTTTGAAGTCGGTTAAAAATACACTAATGATTACACGTTTCGACGCAGTTAGGTACGCTGATGACTCGCTGCAGCATTCTTAACGCGAACGTACTAGGCTCAGCAACATCGCTCACATAACCGCCGACCACTAGTAGCTGCTAGGCTAGGCTGGGCCATAAGAATAAATAATAACACAGTAGAACGGAATCTCTTTTGACCGAGTCCAAAATACCGCCATTTATATACCTACTTCCCCCTTTACGTCGTTACACCTCTCCTGTCGTCCAGGCGTGTTGCTAGGGTTGCTTGCTGTTAAATATGACTTACGTTTAAAGATAATATCGCTAAAATATAAGTTTTTCTTTACTTTGAAATCATTATTTTTTACAAAACACGAAATTTATAAACCATTACGTAGGTCTAAATATTATAGAAACTTCTAAATAAAAAGTTATTATAAGTGCCAATACCAAATGAAGCCATTTAAGATGATTTAAGTAAGTATTACTTACCTACAAATATAAAATAAAATACATACAGGCTCACGTAAAAAGATTACAAAAAAATTAGCTCGTTTAACGAGTACTCTAATATCGTGATCTTGAGCCCGTCCGGAGCGGAAGTTTCCGTTCTACTATGTTATTATTTATTCTTATGGCTAGGCTGCAAAACTCGTCAAGTACTTACGTAGCGATGCAATAAGTACACTCGGCGGGATCAAAGAGATGCGTTAATTGCCCTCGCGCCTCGCGCCTTCTGCTCTTTGGCACGGAAAATGTCAAGGGTGAGACAGGACTGCATAAAATTGGCTGTTTGAGAGTTTAAAATTAGAAGTATTTCCAACTATTACTTTAGGGAAGCCCTTAAAAAGACGACAGTTGCTCGGAGACGTTGAGATTAATCGTATTATCGTACCTATTAAGCGACGATTTGTTACCTACCTAAATCCATCACTATTACTTAAATCCGTACTTCCGTAGATAGTTTTAAGTAGATGGATGGGTGGATAGTATTTTTGAATTCTAGTAGGCACTGTAATAATGTAATAAAAAGTTTCGTCGTTTTTTATCACAAAAACTGTAACCCGTTCTTTCAACCACCTTAAATAATAGTAGTACCCCAGAATACATTTTTCCCATATCGATAATATAATGGTTACAAAACGGAAATATTCAAAACAAACCAGAAACCATACTCGTACTAGTTCATATTCATAAAAATCGGCTGCAATCTAACGGAACCCATAATGTTGCATAGACCAATTGCAATTCTGTACAAAATTGCATACACAGCACACACGTGCATTCATAAAGATTAGTCTAAGAGCCGTGCGGCACCAAATTTAACTACTGGGTCAATCACCTTTTATTTGCCACTCGTTGCCACGGAGATGTCCCCTGGGTCACTCGTCTAAAATAATATTTTCTAAAGCACCGCTCCATCAAACGTTAGGAGTTTATACGATAGTTATACCAATTTCTTCATGCTTCATCTCCTAAGCATGCAAATCCTGGCTTTCGTTCGGGGAAGTGGGGTCTTAGAAAATCATATTTTTGATGAGCTGTCCAGGGGATATCTCCATGGCAACGAGTGGCACTTAAAAGGTGATTGACCCATTTAGGAAAGTGCATTATAGGTACTTACTTATCTAGTTTCGAAGAAAGTTGCGCCCTTATTTTATACACCCTTATTGTACCTAATATATTGGACCAAGGAAGTGTTATACCAGTTTTGATGACAGCTCCTACTTCAGAAAAAAAAACATGGCTGATTGTCACATTAACTTGTAATAGAATAACCTCTCTAACTTAGAAAAGTTGAAAACCCCCGATATTTTCATTTCAAAGTTCAATAGTTCAAAAACGGGTCAACCGATTTTAATGAAACTTGCTAATGAACCATCTCGATCAAACTAGCTTTCGATTTAAAAAAACCGCATCGAAATCGGTCTAACCGTTTGAGAGCTATGATGCCACAGACAGATACACAGACACACAGATACACAAATACACAGATACATAGATACCCTCTTTTCTGTCGGGGGCTCAAAATGGTCTTTAATGTTTTAAGACGTAAAGTGACACAGAGTCTCAAGGTGGTAAACTTCGATCAATGATTAAATCTAGATCACGAACAAAAATCCATGAGCGGTTACAATAACATGCAATAGTATGCATGCAATCCCACTTTGCAAGTGAGTCGTCATATGTTGTGCCGTTTTCAATGATATGACCATACCAGTCATCAGTTGTAATTATTGATCTAAGGTGGTAAAGGACTTCTTTTGTCGACTATATATTTATTATTATATAAAGGCAAAGCACCGCTAAAAGTTCAAGAAGTCATAAAGCACCTAGGAAAGTGTAGCGTAGAGGCTAAAAGTGCCTTTTATTCTGTGCTTTATCCAATGATAAAGCACCTAGGAAAGTGTAGCGTAGAGGCTAACAGTGCCCTTTATTCTGTGCTTTATCCATTGATAAAGCACCTAGGAAAGTGTAGCGTAGAGGCTAACAGTGCCCTTTATTCTGTGCTTTATCCATTGATAAAGCACCTAGGAAAGTGTAGCGTAGAGGCTAACAGTGCCCTTTATTCTGTGCTTTATCCATTGATAAAGCACCTAGGAAAGTGTAGCGTAGAGGCTAACAGTGCCCTTTATTCTGTGCTTTATCCATTGATAAAGCACCTAGGAAAGTGTAGCGTAGAGGCTAACAGTGCCCTTTATTCTGTGCTTTATCCAATGATAAAGCACCTAGGAAAGTGTAGCGTAGAGGCTAACAGTGCCCTTTATTCTGTGCTTTATCCATTGATAAAGCACCTAGGAAAGTGTAGCGTAGAGGCTAACAGTGCCCTTTATTCTGTGCTTTATCCATTGATAAAGCACCTAGGAAAGTGTAGCGTAGAGGCTAACAGTGCCCTTTATTCTGTGCTTTATCCATTGATAAAGCACCTAGGAAAGTGTAGCGTAGAGGCTAACAGTGCCCTTTATTCTGTGCTTTATCCATTGATAAAGCACCTAGGAAAGTGTAGCGTAGAGGCTAACAGTGCCCTTTATTCTGTGCTTTATCCATTGATAAAGCACCTAGGAAAGTGTAGCGTAGAGGCTAACAGTGCCCTTTATTCTGTGCTTT